>CM062817.1:928854428-930222755 GCA_031772625.1 Pinus tabuliformis
TATATATATATATATATATATATATATATATATATAGATATACCAAACCTCCTTTTCCTAAACAGACAAACAATGAAGGATACATATCTTGCATTTGATTAACCATCTCCCATGTAGCTTCGTAGGGCCCAAAGTGCTTCCACTACACTTTAACTTACTTTATTGCATGAATCGAGATCATGAACACATTTCACTGCAAAATTCATTGAGGTTTCAGTTGGAATTCGCGTTTCAGCTCCACCTACAATACAGACAAATCAATCAAATGATCAACATCTTTCACATATCTCTTAAGCGATGAAACATAGAAAACATCATGGGATTTCACTATTAGAGGAAGTGTAAGCTTGTAGGCCATTGGTCCAATCCTCTTAAGGATCTCGAAAGGCCCACAATACCAATGTGTCATATTTGTACATGACCCAATCCTCAAGGAGCTCTTCTTGGGCTTGATGTGAAAGTACACATGTTTCCCAACCTGAAACTCTTTAAATTCCCTATGTTGATATGCATAAATCTTCTTCCTTTCCTATGCTACCTTTAGATTTGTCTTGATAACCTTTATTTCTAGTTCCATCTCTATGAACATGTCCGTTCGTATATATACCAAACCTCCTTTTCGTAAACAGACAAACAATGAAGGATACATATCTTGCATTTGATTAACCATCTCCCATGTAGCTTCATAGGGCCCAAAGTGCTTCCACTACACTTTAACTTACTTTATTGCATGAATCAAGATCATGAACACATTTCACTGCAAAATTCGCTGAGGTTTCGGTTGGAATTCGCGTTTCAGCTCCACCTACAATACAGACAAATCAATCAAATGATCAACATCTTTCACATATCTCTTAAGCGATGAAACATAGAAAACATCATGGGATTTCACTATTAGAGGAAGTGTAAGCTTGTAGGCCATTGGTCCAATCCTCTTAAGGATCTCGAAAGGCCCACAATACCAATGTGTCATATTTGTACATGACCCAATCCTCAAGGAGCTCTTCTTGGGCTTGATGTGAAAGTACACATGTTTCCCAACCTGAAACTCTTTAAATTCCCTATGTTGATATGAATAAATCTTCTTCCTTTCCTATGCTACCTTTAGATTTGTCTTGATAACCTTTATTTCTAGTTCCATCTCTATGAACATGTTCGTTCGTATCAATACCCTATTCACTAGATCACTCCAATTGATGGAAGTATTACAACTCCACCCGTAAAGTCCCTGAAATGGACTCATCCTCAATGACTCCTAATACCCATTGTTGTAAGTAAACTCAACTAGTGGAAGATACTCTTCCCACTTCCATTACTAATGTGTAACATACATTATCAAAATGTATTGCAAAATTTTGTTGACCCTCTCTATTTGTCCATCTATCTACAAATGACAAGTTGTGTTGAAGGCCAACTTTGTACCCAAACCTACAAATAAATCCTTCCAAAATATGGAAGTGGCTTAGCATCTCTGTCTGACACATTCTTCCTTGGAATACAATGTAATCACACTATCTCCCTAATGAAGACTAGTGCTACCTCACTTGCTAAATAAATAGGCTTAATAGATACGAAGTGAGGTACCTTAGTCAAATTTTCCACCATAAACATAATATAATCATGTTGTTTAGATGTCCATGGAAAACCTATGATGAAATCCATGGAAATGACAACCAATTTCCACTCTGCAATTGGAATCGGCTGTAATAAACCACCTGTATGTTTACATTCTTCTTTTATCTATTGGCAATCCAAACATCTCGCCACAGACTCTGCCACCTATTTCTTCAAATTCGGCCAATGGTAGACTTCTTCACAATTGTCAATGTCTTTTGATATCTTGGGTGACCTAAATGTGGATTAACATGAAATTCCCTCCAGATAAGCTTCTTGAGCTTGTTGTTGTCTGGAACATAGATCCTATGCATAAATCTGAACAAACCATTTTCTATGAGATGATAGTTCACATCCTATTCATTCGTACCCTACTATTGTAACCTATGCCTAAGCTCCTTGTATCTGTCATCCTATTTTCCCTCCTGTAAGATCTTATACTTGAAATATTTCCCATATGAACTCATATCTTTTATGTGATTTACCTAGACTCTTTTGATAAGAGCATCTTCAACCCTATTCTCATTTCCCTTAATGTACTCGATCTTGAAATCAAACTCACTAACCATGGAAAACCACCTAGCTTTCCTAACATTTAGATTCAGTTGGTCAAATAAGTATCTCACTCCATTTTGATCACTTATCAAGATGAACCACCTTCTAATAAGATAGTGCATCCACATATTTAAAGCATGGATGATCTTTGCAAACTCAAGATCGTGAGTCATATATTTTTTCTTGTGCTCATTCAGTTTCCTTGATTCCTATCATACAACCTACCCCTCATGCATCAAGACTCCATCAAGTCCTCTCTTGTAAGAATTTGTATACACCACAAAATATTTATCTCAATTTTCAATCTTTAGAACTAGAGAATTTGTAAGAAACTGCTTCAACTTCTCAAAATTGGCTGCATATTCCTTTATTTATTTTCCTCTACAATGATGTAATAAGATAGGTAATGCGTGAGGCATTCCTGATGAACCTCCTATAATAACATGCTAACCCCATGAATTATCTAACCTCATCCACATTCGAGGAGATGCCCATTCAATGATAGCTCTTATCTTTTCTAGTTCCACAACTATACCTTCCTTGGAAACCACATGCCCTAATTAATGTACCTCTATTTAAAAGAAACTACATTTACTAAGATTGGCATATAGCTGATTCTCTCTTAGAAATATCAATACTACAACTAAGTGTTCAACATGTTCTTCCTCATTCTTAGAATATATCAATATATTAGGAATTAATACAATCACAAACTTGTCAAAATAAGGATGGAACAAATTATTCATCAAGCACATAAAATTTCTTGGAGCATTAGTCAAACCAAAAGTAACTACAACAAACTCGTAATTCCCATACCTATTCCAGAAAGCACTCTTGTAGATTGATGCTACCTCATGATAACATTATATCAAATCAATCTTTGAGACTATTGTTTCTCCCTTCAACTATCAAACATATCTTTGATCCTCAGGAAAGGGTAACTGTTCTTAATTGTCACCTTGTTCAACTTTGTTTAATCGATGCACAATCTGAGAGTGCCATCCTTCTTCTTTACAAACAACACTGGTGCACCCCAAGGCAACACCGTTGGAAATAATACTAAGAGGGGGGGGTGAATCAGTATTTACAAATCAATAACTTTTTCTTTTCATACTCAAATTTATATATGCTACTTCAATGAAGGTAACTCACAATATAAGAAAAACCTATTTACAATCTTATA
The DNA here is from genome assembly GCA_031772625.1 of Pinus tabuliformis. NCBI lineage: Eukaryota > Viridiplantae > Streptophyta > Pinopsida > Pinales > Pinaceae > Pinus > Pinus tabuliformis. The sequence goes on from CM062817.1 coordinate 928,857,781, forward strand.
CTGGTGCAAAATCATACTAGTACATAGGCACCCACCTTCAGAAGGCTACAACCTTCTCTCGTTCTCCAACTTCTACTGGAAGGGAGCTACAACCCCCTAGCTCTTGTACTAGCTGATCCGTTTACTAGTATGTAGGTTACGGCCTAGAGAAGGCTCCAACCTTCACTCGTTTTGTAGCTACTAATGGAAGGGATATCCAACCCCCTTACTCTTGTACTAGCTGATCCATTTAATATTACGTATGTGCCGGTCTACAGAAGGCTCCAGCCTTCACTTGTTTTCAAGCTACTACTAGAAGGGAGCTCCACCCCCATGGCTCTTGTACTGGCTGATGTGTTTACCAGTACGTAGGCGTTGACCTACAGAAGGATATGACCTTCTCTCTTCCTCCAGGGACTACGTTTCATAAATTTTCAGATTGGATACTCCTGGAACAAAACAACATAATTTGAAGGCCTCGTTTCATCCAATTTTCATACTGGACCCATAAACAACATTGAAGCTCAAAATCAATCACCACTGTAATATAACCTATCACTAAAAACAAATCATCATTGAAGCAAATCACATTCAATGAATCTAAAGATTCAAAACACTATCACCAGAACACAAAGCATAACCGAGAACTCTGCATCAACAACCAAAACCAATTGCAACTTCAAACATCATATTTCATAATGTATACACTACTTTGGTCTGCCAAACCAATGTGTATACGTGCTTTTACCAAATCTAACCAGCGTACAGATCTGCAAATACTAACTTAAAACATCACAAATATTCTAGACTTCGTTCATACCTAGATAAGAAAATTTACAGTGTAAATCATGCGTTAGTGTTCAGATCTAGACTATCCATGATCAGACCACATAATAATAATTCATTTCAGGTCCTATGATCCTGATCCATCATTAGATCTCATCCCTTATAAACCACTAAGTTTGATCCTTAGTTCTGATCAAGCAAAGAACCAGAAACCCATAACATGCATATTTGCTTTTGATCTCACTCTTCATAAGATATTCATTACTTCCACACCCTTGCCTAATGATCTTCTCCTCCTTATATATTTTTAGACCTTTCTCAATACCTCAGACTGAAACCACTTAGGACTAATACCTCGGACCAAATACCTCAGACCAATACCTTGGAGCAAATACCTCAGACTAATACCTCAAACCAAAACCTTATTTTTCCATTCCATACACACTTTTCCTTCTATGAAAGTGCATGCATATATATACACTCTTTTTGTTCTAGGGACCTGTGTCTATAGGCTACTTAGACAAAATGAACCAGAAAATACCTCTCTTTCTTCAATCTATGGATTCTGATTTGTAATACTTTGTTCTTAACCTATTTCACTGTGAACTGTCATCTATGTGAGTTGCCATCAAGGACAACACCTGTATCATAATGCAAACAAACACACTTGGACTTATGTATCCCTTTTCAAGTGTTTCCTTCACCTAAAAATTCAATTCCACTAACTCTGGAGTGCTCATCTTGTACAGTTCCTTTGATGTTTGTTGAAAATGCAACAAGATGATGGAGCTTAGTGGAAAGGAGTCGCCTTCGCTAAGTGGGCCTGTAGGCTATTTTTGGCACAAAGTCTATTTTTAGACATATGGATCATGGTCTATGAGTTGCAGGATGCTATTTGCGGATGATTGGTCATGTTGGTAAAAATAGATGGACTTCTATTTTTAGACATATGGGCGGTTTCTATTTTTAGACTGCCAGGCTAAAAATAGAACAGTCCAATATTATTAGCTCTTAATAATATTTGGACTATAAACATTATCTTATCCTCTTGGAGCACTTCAGTTCGAGCTACGGATGTGGCACATGCAGCTGACAGAAGGAAATACTCTTTTCTTATGGGTTACTTGAGCTATTGGATGAAGGACTTTAGTTAGAACTCAAGTGGTTGAGTTTGGTGGAGTTGATTGTGGAGTTGATGGAGTTGTGTTCAGTTTGACTTGGTTAAACTAGTTGTATTTAGTCTAACTACAGAATACACTAGTGATGAGTGATGTGAATTAATTGTTAATTAATTCACTAATTATTAACTCATAAAGCAACTAAAGAATACATTAGTTAACTCAGTGCATGGACAGTTCAGTGGAGATAGGTGTTAGAGGTTGAGATTGCTATCAGTTGTGACTATAGTTATGCATGAGATCTTGCACAATCAGTGGGATTGAGTAATGCCAATGAGGATTGCGTGGTTCAGCCAAGGAAATACAAGTTTGCTTCAGCCATTCATCATTATTCTCATGCAGGATTGCACAGTGAGGCAGGCAAGTAGTGGAGGAGATTTGAACCTGTGATTAATTCAGATCTGAGCTAGTTTTGTGTGTAACAGGTGGAGATAGTACTGAGTACTTGCGAGGAGTATTGTACTATGTATTGTTACATGTTCTCTATCATTATAATATATAGATAGTGTGGGGTTTTCAGCTGTATGCTTTCCTGGGTTACATACTGTGTTAATGTGCGCATGCGATTGATGTTTCATTGTTTTTAATTCCACAAAATTGATGATCAACGTAGAGGAGGTTATGTATTATGCATGTATTCCGCAATAGTGTATAATCAGGATAATCTCTGTGAATAAGTGTCATATTATTCAAAATTTCTACAATGTTTGTGTTTTCCCTGATACCAACTCAAGAGAAAATTCCACTTCCCTATGAGGCAGAAACTTTGAAATCTCTATTGGAAATACATGCTGGAACTGTTGGAAAATCGAATACCTCTTCAATACCTCTGCATCCTCAACATACTTACCTTAATCACTAGGGATATGAAATTCAAATAATACACACCCTTTCCTGTGACTGCACTTTTCGTGCATAGTTGTAACCATTTTAACTAAAGTTTCCTTCTTATTACCCTATAATATTATTTTTTCTCCATTGTCATCCAAGAACTCAATGGAATTTTCATATTAATCCACCTTAGTCTTGCGAAGATACAAATAATCCATACCCATAAGTATATTGTATGAACACAACAAAAGTACATTCAGATGCGCTAATGTAGGCATACCATTCAAATCAAATGAAAAAAGATCTTACCCAATGATGAACTCTCTTCATAGTACCTATATCCAATTGCACTAACCTATAACCTGTAATCTATAAAAACCTATTAAAAATCTATAAACAACCAGACTTGCAAACTTGCAAACCTGAGGTCTTGCTTTCTTTGGTTTCCACTTTCCCTTAGTCTTGGCATTCCATTTCTAACCATGCTTAAACTATTTCTTACACCTTGATTACTCGTAACAATGCTTCAACTTTCAAATAACTTCTTCCAGTGACTGAGGATCATCATACTTAATATGATCCTTGAATGATAATGGTAATCCACTCAGGAATCTCTGAAATCTAGCTTTCTCATCCTTAAGATACATTACATAACTCAGTAACTCCAGGAAATTAGCCATGTACTCCTCATATGTCATCGATCCCATCTTCAGCTCATAGAACTCCTTGGATTTAATGTCATAGTACCTTTCTAACAAGTACTTATTCCTAAAAATTCTCTTCAATTCATGCCAACTCAACTCCTTTTTCCTAATGTCTCTGATACGCTTCACATATTCCCACCAGATGTCCACTTTCCCTTTGAGGCTAAAAATAACTATCCTGACCTTCATGTTCTCGATGTAATCATGAAACCCAAAAAATTTCTTCATCCCAAGAAACCATGCATTTGCATCTTTTGGTTTCATCAACTCTCCATCAAATGTAGGTGGCTTGGATTTCTTGAACTCATCTGGAAATATACCCTGTCATGCCTCCTCTAAGCATGGAAACAATGATGTCCATGATAGCTGTCTAAACTAGAACTAGAATATAACCCACTTCCACAACATCTCCTATCTATTTTATCCAAGAATCTACCATTTCTTATCATGTCATCCCTATCGGACATGTGCCTATCATGAGACCTACTTCCATATGCCCCATTAGTCCCATCCTCCTATCCATAAATGACCCGTGGTTATCTATGTATTTGCAAGTCTGAAAAACTCTGAAGGATAACAACATTGACCTTTGCTTATTTCTCTCATGCCTTGGAGAGTATCTCTTGTGACTAAATTATTTTGTCATTGTCTTATTTGCAACTTCTTATATTTGCCTTCAAACTTCTCAAGTTGTTTTCTATGTCAAGAGAGTACCCATCACCATGCTTCTCATATGATCTGTAGGGAGAGTCTCATTAATTGTAATCCACCATTTTTCTAATCATCTTTGAACTTCTTCTTCCTTCAAGTATAACATGTCAGATAAAACAAACATGAAAATAACCAACATACATCAATATAGTTCAGGGAAGGATATCTAGTCTACAAGATCAACCAAATTAGCACAATACATGTATACACGTAATAATATCAATAAATCAACATCATGCCTGACAATACCAACTACATACCATAACAATGCATGCATAAAAAACATTTAGACATTGACATGCATAGAAAATACATATACAACTAACATGAATACATGACCAACACGTCTTTACCATCTAGTCCAAGTGTTGAACCATGCTTTGATACCAATCTGTAACAGTCACCTCCCACACTTACCCAAGTTCACTAATCCACCAAGGTAAATACAAATATTTACTATGTTATGACTCAAATTCGTAGGTGTAGTTATGGAATTGGAATCAACACACCAAAAAATTTACTTACTTCCCTCAGGTGCTACAGGACCCCCAAGGGCTGAACCACCCTTCCAAGTGCCCAAACCCTAAGTTAAAATTCTTTCTCAGTGTCTTGGACTCTAAAAGGTAGACATAACACTACCTAAACTTGACCATAACCCTCCAGTCACATGGCTTCCTACTAGTGATTGTAGTCTCATTCTCCCAGTTCTGTTAATGTGACAGTGAGATCTGGGCCACTTTTTCAGGGCTAGGGTCTAGACCTTTTCCCAAATAGTGATATAAATTTCCAAAATAATGAATGACATAAGAAAAAATACATTAATATATAACTTAGACAATAACTTGACCTAACAAGTTCTGACCATGACATTCATCTCATCAAACACATTCTGAACTTGTAATCTATAGGTTATAAATGCATATCTAAACATAGGGGTCTCATACTTATCTGAAAATCATCAAGAAGGACTTATTCCCTCTCATAATAGTTTTATTATCATATATTAGGTCATACATTCAATAAACATTCATTTACTAATCAAAACATGATGAGAGCCATAACTAAAGTCTGGCATAAACTATGCTTATAACCAACATATAACAAGAATAATAAGAATGATAGCTCAACCATCAAAGCCACATGATAAAAGTATAAATACGCATGAAATGTAAAAGAAAAGAGCTCTTATTAACATATGAAAAATACAACCAATTCAAGGACTTCCACGTACGACCTGACCATAGATTAGGCTTAACCAAACCTTTCTTTTAGCCAATCACCCTTGTGCCATATTCCAAGCATGAATGTGGGATTCACAATAAAACAAGCAGGGCTTCCTTTGGATTTACCACATATCCCAGCATTACCGGTCAAGGGATTTGTAGGCTTGAAACCCTCACTTACACAACCAATTTTTACTGCAATTCTGTCACTACCAATCAAGGGATTACTAAACCGAATAATAAACATACAGTACTAGGCTTTACCACTATCCCACAAAAACCAGTCAAGGGATTACTAGGCCTTAAACAGGCACGGATTCCTTGGGATTTCTTCACTAATACCTTCATGAATTTTAGGTCTCCATCCTCAGAATTTGGTATTTATCCCACCATTATTGGTCAATGGATTTCCCCATCACACCATGGATATCCTAAAATGGGAAGAAATGGTCGAAACCATTGTCACACCTAGGAAAACACATGCAAATGATAACAAGAGAACCAAATACACACATGCAAGTACCATGCATGCCAAAAATAGCAAAGAATTCATAAATGTGAATCGATGCCTACAAAGTAATCCCATTGTAGTCACTTGATACAACTCTTCCTTGCTTGATCCTTTCTTTACTTTTATTTCTTTTCCTTCCTTTTCATTCATTTCTCCAATGCTAGAGTGCTCCAAGAAGGCTCTACGTGTGCAAGAGTATGAGAGAATAGAGATAGCAGAGAGAGCTCTAAAACTGAACTGAAAAAATTTTGTGAACTGATTCTCAGAAACCTTTTTATTATTAAGGCCTCTATTTTGTTCAATTTTCCTCGTATGAAATCCTATGACCTTTCACCTTCCGTTTCTGCTAATTTCATTTATTTTCATAAATAAATGCCATTTAATTCTTGTTTACCTTTCCAAAGCCTTTTCCAATTTCCCCTTAGCCATAATAAACCAAATGAAGACCCACTAGGATGTTTTGCCCAACATTTAGCTTGGAGTACGTATTCCATGACCTTGGTGTTATTTTTCCTTAATTCACTTTATTACATCAAATTTTAACCCAGGGTTATTACATGAAATCACTAATAACAAGATGATATCAATTTGAAAAACTCATAGTCTAACATGCTTCCTAAAAATCATTGATTGAACTAGAACTTGGTACTGGACTACGAGGAAGGTTTAGGGATTGCTTAGTGCATAGTTCAAGAGGCCATGAGTGAGTGGTTAAGGCTTGTGACAGTGCAATGCACAACACAGGAAGCATGGGGAGGAAGATTGAGTAGTTGAGGTCACAATGATGTAGAATTCCCCCCCCATGGTTGTTCAATGCACAGTTCAATAAAGAGGGAGGTCAGTAGATTGTGCATTTGTGTAGTTTAAGGACCTAGGTAGGAACACTTGTAACTGGGAAATATGCATTGTGCATTAGGTTTGAGCACTGTGACTACGTAATGTGCAATCCTTGAAGGCAAAAACTACACATTTCATAGTTCCAAGAGTTAACGGTACATGCTTGAGGATTTCCACTGTGCAATGTGGAGTTCAAGGAGGAAAGACTAGGCTCAAGTTGGTCGGGTAGAAACTCTTCTAGAACTTGGCTAAGTGTGGTATCAATGAAGTAGATGTCAAACCAAGGTAGGAAATGAACATGATCACACACTTAGAAAAATCAGTCACACAATTTAAACACTCAATACTCAGAGACAACATGGTCCCCTTAATGTTTTGGTAAGATAGTACTCTCCTCCAAGTGTAACACTAAGAGTACACTTTGCGACGACAGTGACAACACTAGTGCAATAGTGCATGAAACTTTGGGAATGAGTCTAAGAAATGTTTATATGATAAATAAGACCGATCGACACCAAATTTTCCCCTTGAAATAAGCCACAAATTCACTTTGTGATATGTGACACTTCCCATGCCAAAATATGACACTTTAGTTTTCTCCAAAAAGGGAATAGAAACCTTAGAGGATATACATTTGCTACTAGAAACAATAGCTTGCAAGATCAAAGTAGGCTATGAAATTTAGATGTAGGGCCAAATTTTGGAGGGTGTTGTAGCATTGACAACACCTAGAAGGGTTAAAAGAGTGAATTACAGTAAATCTTAAGAAGGTTTCAATCTAAAGATTAATATTTCAGTAGATATTTTCCAAAGAACGCTTATGTAGAGAATGATAAGTTAAATCTTTTAATTTATATGAACATATTGTGTAAGTTAGACCCAAATGATACCTCGTTTGTTCTATTTCTTGTTGCTAAGTACCTTCCCTATCGGGAGGTCACAAGCTCAAATCTCCTCAACACTTTTGCAGTTAGGCCTTGCTAGTTTTGTCAGTGGATGTATTTCTTTAGGTTGATCTACTTGGATTTTCACATGGATGTAACAACACTTCAGTGTTCGTGAACGACATTAAAAAAAATATTGTAGAAGTTGACTTTGATAATTTCTTTGAAAAATATTGCATGTTTCTTGAGCGCATAAATATAAGTTAACTTCATTGATATCTTTGACAAGATTACACAAGTTAAATTTGCTAACTTCTTTGAAAATATAGCATGGTTCTTGTGAACAAAAATATAAGTTAAATTTGTTGACTTTTGTGAAAAGATTTCATGGTTATTGTGTGCAGAAAGATAAGTTAATTTTGTTAATTTCTTTGGAAATATGGCATGGTTCTTGTGCACAAAAATATAAGTCAAATTCATTTATTTTTGTAAAAATATTTCTTTGTTCTTTTGTGCAAAAAGACAAATTAACTTTTTCAATTTCTTTGAAAAGATTGCACAACTTAACTTTGTCAATTTCTTTGAAACAATTGTAGGAATCTTGTTTGCAAAAAGATAGGTTAACATTGTTAACTTCTTTGAAAACATTGCATGGGTTTTGTGCATAGAAAGATAAGTTAACTATGTTATTTTTATTCAAAATATTTTAGAGGTAAGTTAACGATGTTATTTTTGTTGAAAATATTTTTGAGATAATTTTACTATGTTCTTGTTCATGGAGAGATAAGTAAACTATGACATATGGTTAACTACGGTAATTTCTTTGAAATTTCATGGTTCTTGTGTGGAGAGAGAAAGGGTTAACTATGGTGAGTTTGTTAACTAGTAATCATATTGACATCCATGATCTCTATTGTACACTATACATATGTGATCTGCAAGATGATACCATAGATATGGTTTTTTGTAATCATAATATTTTTGTAATAAGATAATTTGCTAGTATGTTGTAAATATTTATGAATTTATGGATAAATAGACATATTTTTATAATTACATGCATTTATTTAATGCCTGTGAAATATGGATTAATAAGCATGCTTTGATAATATTTATGCATTTTATCTAATGCATGAAAGATGTGGATAAATAGACATGGTTTTGTATAATGTATTTGAAAAAAATAGACATAAAGGATAGATGAATTTTATACTATTTGTAATAGAAACATTAATCATAGTTCATGTTGGTAAACATGGCTTTATATTGAAAGGAACAAGTGGGTAGATAACCATGGTTTTGCAAGAAGAAAAATATAATTAGGAATAATTACCCTGGTTTGTGAGTTAGACCTATGGTTTTACATCTTGTTAAATACACTAATAGTATGTTTTGCAAATGGTAATTAAGGTTTTAAATAGTTATGGTCTTGTACTTGATGATGTACGTAAAAATAAAGGATTAAGAGATTACTTTTACATTTAATTATGAATGTGCAAGAAAGTGATACATTAAGTGATGAATAAAGCATAGAATATTATTAGTTATTATGACATAAAAACAATAACTGATAGATTGATATTTTACATAATCATAATATTATATTTGACTGATAGTAGCAATTGCAAGAAATAATCGCGACTTATACAAAGAATGGATTGATAGTTTCTAATCTATCCCTTTTACAATGATCATAAGATGGATTCTAATTAATATTATTATAGGAGATGAGGTCAATATGTATAACTATTGTTACATGAAGAGTGGAGAATCATCAAACATAGTTTATAGGCGGTAACCTACCACATAAAATAACCATTCCATGAAGAGATTGTGCTTGAAGAAATGCGTGTAAAGTGTTTGGGAAAAATGACATCATGTTTAATGTATTACCCTCTAGTTAATTATGCTTGAATTAAAGATTAAGTTTCTTTGTAAAATTTCAACAGTGGAAAAGGGATGGAATCCTTCGTTGTCATTCACTGAGTGAACTCCCTCATGAAATGTTTAATAAAATAAATGTTTGTTGTCTTTTCCCTTCATGGTTTCCGAGCTGTATCATCATTCAATTATGTGTTTTCTATTTCTTTATCTTCATGATAATATTACCTTTCATGACAATGGAAATTGCATCGTTCAATGTGTTATTAACAAGATCATATTAATTAAACAATGTAATGATGAAAAGATACAACAAAATGCACCATGTTAACAAGTTTCATTGACAATTATTTCATTACGAGATTTTCTATTCATTTTCTAAGGCTACTTCACTTTATGATGCTGATTTTAACATTTGATGATCAATTAAGGATGTGATAGGCCATTAGTTGGATGTTACATGTTAGTAAAATTATAATAAAAAATAACCCCATGTATAATATATGAGGTCTACCAAGGGATGTTACAGGTGGTATCAAAGCAAAGATTGCAACATTGGTGCCTCTTGGATTATATGAGAATGCGGATTATAGTATGATGCTACTGGATATAAGCTCAAGTATGGTACTAGTAAAATTACATGGAAATGTATGTAGTATACTACATTTAATATGAGATCCATGATAGTACTAATGGTTGTGTTGAAGAATGATAGTGTTACTAACTTCCTTAAAGAATAATTGTATGTAAGGCATTTGAGTCCTTATGCTGATGAAAATCAATAAGAAATTATATTACATTGATTATAACTAAATTATGGATAATTTTGAACACTCACATAGTGAATAGTGATAGTGTGAATTAACTACAAATTTTTCTATCCATACTCCTATGATAAAGTTTAATGATGCATTAAAATAAAATGATTATAATTAAAATGCATTACTTACGATTTTGAGAAAATAATGATTGCATGCAATGCTTTGTCAATAATGAAAACAATGTCATAGCGAAATGAATGTAGAACAATGGGGTTTTTCTTGAGATTGATGGTAGCATGATAAAATGTTTTAAGAAAAAAGTTGAAAGAACCCCCTTTGAATGTCGATTGAATTTATGCTATTTTGGTGGCATGGTATATTTAGTATATTGCAATAAGTTATTGGAATATGCATCATTCAATTTTTTGTTCAAGGTTATTCTTAAAGTTGTAAACAATTTGATAATAGTAGCTCATTCTTATTGCCTTAATGGTGGCAATATGTTAATCGAATTTGAGTCTATTTCAGGCTTCTAAATTGTTACAAGTATCTATTATTGACAGTCAATTACTAAATGCAAATTAGTATTTTCGTATGATTAAATATGTGTATAGGATTTTATGTATATTAAGATAGTATGAAAGAAACTATGATGATTGCAGAAGTAGCTATTTGTTTAACTATGCATAAGCATGACTGTAAGTTCTTGAATGTTATACAAAGCTTAGATTATGATAGCAATAGTGTCTTATAAAAGTGACTAATAACTAGAAATTCATTGTTATAATAAGAACAAAAAGGAAAATGCTTCTAGCCTTTTATATAAACATGCAAAAATGGTAACTTGTGTGATAAGGGAAACACATATTATTTGATTGTTTTATAACGTACTATCCAATAATGGGAATGCATGAGTTGAATTAAATTATGTATGTTATAAAATATGAATGATATAACTAGTAGAAAATAGGTTTTGTTGATACATTCATTTCTTCAAACCTCATACATATCAATATCGTTCTACAAGTGGATGTTCTAATGATAATATTAGTATGAGGAGCTTGTATACATCATCCATCTAACAAAATATTTCATTTTCATCCTTTTGGAAACCATCTAGTCCATGTGAATATTGTTGGTGGGACTACATATTAAACCTAATTAGTTAGTTCCATTATGTTTTATAATTCTGGTGTCTTCATTACCATTGCTAAATAGAATTTGGATGGCATATTTTAATCAGTTGGCATTACTAATTTCTTTCACTTAAAATTCTGTATTATTGTCTTCGAGCTAGTTGTTAGGTATCTATAATACTAGCGCAGCCCCCTTATTATTCTTATTAGTGTATCCCCCTTATTGTTATTGTTAGTGTAGCCCCTTGTTGTTATTTTTGTGCCCATGTATCCCCGATATTGTTATTGTTGTGCCCCATAGAAGCCCATTATTATTATTGTTGTGCCCTTACATTATTATTGTTATGTAGTCTCTCATTATATTGTGACCCCTTAGACTCCTATATATACCAAGGAGGTCTTGCCTTTTGTATCATACAAGAATTCTTCATTTATGTGATGTAAAGGAGGTTTCCCCCTTTTCCCCTCAAAGAAGTTAATTTTCAAGATGTTGATATATCCTTTCTTCTATTTGAGATCTAGTAGCATAACATTTCGTATCAGAGCGATTGTTGTTATGGAAAACATCTTTATGGAAACTTTGTTTTAAATTTCTTTCACTGTATTTTCTAGAGGATATATCTTTATTTCTATTCTTACTCTTAATGCATATAAATTGTTTGTGTAAGTGGAAAATTGATAGGATGCTACCTTTTAATTTTGATAAAGTATTGAGAAACATTGATGCATGTGAAAATTGAAATACACCTTGAGTATATTTGACAAGATGTTTTGTAGATAACATGGTTTTATGAAGATTATAGTTTTATGAAATATAGTTGTGATTAATGTTGCTAGTATGATTAAGCATGGCTAGCTTAATGGTAGCATAATTACATCACTAAGATTCCGGCAACATGGAATATAAGAACCAACGAAAGGTAAAAGGTTGCAATGTGATTTTAGACTGGAAATGTTAAGGTATAATGTTTAAAATTATTTGAAAACGTCACATGCAAGATCTGTGCAGAAGATCTAACAATTTTTTTAATGCATGCTTGAGTGTTATGTGTAAAAACGTGAAATGAACACCCCACATGTGACATGATATCTCATATTTGATTCCTGTGAATTTTTGGATTTTGGGGGATGTCGTGATTGAAGGTAAAAACCATGAGGATGCTCGAGTAGTATGGCATAAAAATTTTCAAGGAATCATGAGTTGGTATGAATATATTAACTCTACTATAAACACCCTCCAAAATTTTTCTTATACTTATTTGGAGCCTACTAAGGATATTACAGTTTGTCACTCCATGGTTACTTCATGGTCGATTGATGTTTTGTAAATTGTTCAAGTCTTCTTTTCAAAGCTCTAACTGTGAAAGTCACTTGCTCTCACATGATTAGTCCTTGATAAAATTATGAACACACTTCCTTTATCTAAGCTCAAAGAAGCATAACACCATCCATTAAGATAGTTCTTGTGTGACATTCAACTCATGTCAATAGTGAGTGTGCACTTTCCTTGGAAACCTCCCTCACTTTGGTTGCATTTGTACTTCTATTTTCATGAGTTTCCAACTTTTTTTTAGAGACTTTCACTTTCACGAGTGTTTTCTTTCACATTCGTGGATGACATTTCTACTTTTTTCACATTAACAAGTGGAATTTTCATGTTATCTTCACTCTATCATGTGTCTCTTTCAAGGTCATTTTCATTTGCAAGTGTCGTGTTCATGTTTTCTTACGTTCATATGTGTCACTTTAATGTGTGTTCACCCTTGTTGTGTCACACCTTTGCATAATACTAAAGTCAATTATGGCACAATTATTTGTATTAAATGGTCTTACATAGGATTAAAATATTTGCTAGACACATTCCCACAACTTAGTGCACTTTTGGGTCATAGTTGATACATTTGTTGTAATTTCTACTATAAGTGATGCATTGTGGTGTTTCAACTATCACACTTAGAAATAAGTGTTCATTTTCTATCATTTCAATGTTTGATTGGTGTTAATGAGTCCTATGCATTCCTTTGACTTGCATTGACGACATAAATTTGTGTGATCTCTGTTTGAGTATTCTTAAGATGCATTTCATTCTCTAACTCTATTGGTCCCACACTTAGCCATTTTGGGATCTCTTATTGGTCCTCCTACTTAGTGAAAGTTGCGAAGGTATTGTCCCTCCTACTAGGTGATGATATTAGCCAATTCATGAGCCTCAATGATGAAATCTTACCCATGAATACTTTTCACAAAGCCCTCCTCAATAACATCTCTTGTTACTGCACATTATGAACCTTTCAAGGACAATTACCTTACTCTTAATGCTTTTACTAACACACAACACTGATTTTTGAACACTTATGCCTTTCATGGCACATAAAGCACTGCCAGATGAAAACATGGAACTATTCCACCCTCTTTCAAAGCCAAACTATGGCATAAAAATTCCTTCCTATCCTCATAATGTCGTGAAAACCCTCGTAGGAAAAGTGACCTCCTTACTATGGCCCCCCTTTATCAAAAACACATTCCAAATGGCCAAGCACCCACTTTTGGGTCTAACTATGCTATCCTAGAGAGAAAAGAACATTTCAAATTAATAGTAACCCCTTGTTCAGTCAAACTATGCTAGCCCTTGATCTTCCTCTTCCTCCTAGCGCATTGTGCAGAAACAAGGATCATTCTTACTTCTAATGACTATTGTTGTTGTACTCTATGTTCAAGCCTCCCTTAGTGCATGGCATAGTCTCAAGTGGCAGTGAGCCTTTTACCACTCAAATTGTGATTTAATTAAGGTCTCTTCCTTCTTCCAGTGCATAGTGAAATATTAAGACTCATGGATTCACCCTTCTTCCTTGTTGTTCCCCACTATGTTGGACTAAGGAGAGGTCCTCGTTATATCATATAGAACAACAATAATGAACATTGGAGCCGTATTAGGCCACTGATGAGTTCAACTGTGATTTTCTTATCAATCCTCCTCTTTTTAACACTTTCACAAGCATATCATAAGAATTTCATTCCATGAATGAACTTCATTGGAATGAGTACTTTATCAACATCACAAGGTGATGCTCAAGGAAGATAGCAAGGAAAAAAAAACCACTTGCGGAGAAGAAGCGTTAAGGAGAGTTATCATGAAGACATGAAGAAGATCCTAGAGAAAGATAGAAAGAATGCATTGCATGATAACTCATAGAATTAAAATATTGATCCATGGCCCTTAAGAGGGTGAAGGTGAATAACACAAAGGATATTTCATTAATTGGGATACAAATCAGATCTCATGTGAATATTGAAGACAGATCAACAAGGAGGAAACTTGGCATTTCCATCTCATCATGTAGTCCATGTCATCATTGTCAAGTTGTAATTTGTACAAGTGTCATCATAATGGTCAATATGTTGTTCCACATCTTCATGTGGAATGTAATGATGTATTTCCAATAAAAGGACAAGATATAATGTGTGGAAGCCCAATAGTCACTTGTGGAATATGAAAGGTCACATGTGGACAAATGGAAATTCAAAATTCATTTAGAAATATAAAGGTCATAAGTAGAAGTCTAAGAGTCATGGGAATAGTTCAAGAGTGACAATGGAGATGAAAGGTCATCCTTTTTGTTATAAATACAACCCGCATAACTCAATAAAGGGGCTTTTATAGGCTTAGTCCTTTGAGAGCTAGTTTTTTCTTCACTACTTGGCATAGGAGAGAAAACTATTCTTTGGAGAACTAAGAATTGACTTAATGTTCCATTATCTGAGCTAGTGGATCACCATTGTAATTGTGTACTTGGATCTTTCACTCATTAATTAGAATATCAATGAGCTAACACATTTTCATGCCTATATCATGAATTTTTTGAGACTATTATTTGGATGTTTGTTGTATATGTTATGTTAGGCCCCTATACTACTAGTGTAACCCCTTATTGTTATTAGTACAACCCACTTACTATATTGATGTACCCATGTAGTGCCCATATTGTTACTATTATGCCCCATAGAAGCCCACTATTGTTATTATTGTGCCCTTAGATTATTATTGTTATGTCGGCTCTGATTATGTTATGACCCCTTAGACTCCTATATATAGAAAGGAGGTCTTTTCATTTGTATCATCCAAGAATTGTTCATTTATGTAATGTAAAGGAGGTTTCCCCCTCGAAGAGGCTGAATTATAAGGCGTTGATCTATCTTTTCTATCTTTTTGCGAGCTAGTTTCATAACATTTGGTATCAGAGCTTTGGATTCTAGGGTTTCGCTGCTCCAAAAAGGTCATCGTGGAATTTTCACTATAACTTTTTTTTTGCAACATTTCAGAAGCTAAAAAAAAACCCATTTTAGAAGAATTCGCTCTTAATCTCAGATCCAAATTTTAGAGCCAAAGGTTGAAAGATATGATCTGAGGAACTTGGTATTTTTGTAGACTCCTGAATTACATTCCAAACAGGTGACCTGGGGAAAATCGTCATAACTTTCTCTCTGAGCATCATATTGAAATTTTGTAAGATGGTACAGAAAGAGGACGGAATGTAGTTTCTTGTATAAAATTTTAAGAGCCAAAGGTCGAAACAGTGACACGTGGCACTTCATACAAGTTCGCTCTTCTGGAAAGGTCTATAATTAGGTCATATTGGGAGATTGTGCATAACTCTTTCTTGGAGAATCCAATTTGGATCAAACTGGTGGCATTGGAAAGAGAACACATAGGGCTACTACAGGTCACAATTTCAGAACTTAAAGATCCGAAAGTACAGAGTTACAATCGTTTCAAGATCGAGCTCCTAAAATAAAAAAAAAGCAAGATGAGGAAGTTTGATGGCAAGGATCCGATAAATTGGATACTTCAGATGGAGCAATATTTTGATCTACATGGTGTACCACTGTTACAAAAGGTATGTATTGTATCTTCATATTTAGAACTGGATCAATTTTTATGGTATGAAGGGCTTTGTTCTCGTAAACAACTTGTTATGTGGTCAATTTTCACGGAGGAAATGATAGCACATTATGAGGATACAAAGAGCAACACCTTCTTTAGAGCAACACCACAACAATTGGAAAGAGTAAAAGGGCTTTGTGATATAGTGGAAAGAAAAATTATGGAAACCAGGAAGCATACCGCTCACAACTATAAATATGGAAGTGTTGTTTCTCCTAGCCTTCCACAACCTACAAGGGTTACACCACAACAATTGGAAGAAAAAAGAGAAAAAGGGCTTTGTTACAATTGTGATAGCAAATGCACTAAAGGTCATAAGTGTGTTGAGAAGAAATTATTTTACATAGAATATGAAGAGGAGGAAGAAAAGGATCAAGAAACATCAAAAGAAGAAGATATATGCCAGGACACCACCCTAGAGAAAGAAGAAATGAATCAGACAATATCTTGTGAAGCATTGGCAAGAATTACCACTCCTCAAACTCTTAAGATACAAGGACATATCAAGAAGAAAAAGGTGCAAGAAGTGAAAGATCACATCGAGAAAGAAGAAATGAATCCAACCATATCTTGTAATTCATTGGTCGAAATTACCACTCCTCAAACTATCAAGATAGAAGGACATATCAAGAAGAAAAATGTTCAAGAAGTGAAAGATCACATCGAGCATCAAGAAATGAATCCGACCATATCTTTTCAAGGATTGGAAGAAATTACCACTCCTCAAACTCTAGAGATAGAAGGACATATCAAGAAGAAAAAGGTTCAAGCAGTGAAAGATCACATCGAGAATCAACAACAAGTTCTCCAACTTTTAAAGGATAACGCCACTTTGATGCAAAATCAAACGAAACAACAGGTAGATCAAAATAGTAGTGAAAAATGTTTTGATGTAGGTGATTGGGTATTTTTTTTGCTACATCTCAAGCAAGCTATTTATGAGAAGTAAATGTTGGCAATACTACATGCACTTAAAAAATGGTGACCTTACCGAATGGGAAGACTCTTCAAGGATGAGGATGTGGAAGCATTGTTTTGTGCTATTTCTATTATCCAACCAGATTGGATAAATGAAGCAAGGGATGAATGGAAGAAGGATGAAGAAGTATGGCCACTTATTCAAAAGTTGCAAAAGATCCCAATTCAAACAATATTGCTATAAATTGAAGAGGAGTAGTCACAGAAACAAGAACCTGACAGCTACGAAATCGATCAATTTAAGAGTATCTCATCAAATGGAAGAACTTACCCACTGAATATTACACATGGGAGGACAAGAAATTTATACAGAAGCATCAAGAACTACTCAAGCGTTGAGGACAACACTTTTTGAAGGAGAGGGGCATGTTAGGCCCCTATACACTAGTGTAACCCCTTATTGTTACTAGTACAACCCACTTATTATATTGATGTACCCATGTAGTGCCCATATTGTTACTATTGTGCCCCATAGAAGCCCACTATTTTTATTATTGTGCCCTTACATTACTATTGTTATGTCGGCTCTGATTATGTTATGACCCTTTAGACTCCTATATGTAGAAATGAGGTCTTTTCATTTGTATCATCCAAGAATTGTTCATTTATGTAATGTAAAGGAGGTTGCCCCCTCGAAGAGGCTGAATTCTAAAGCGTTGATCTATATTTTCTATCTTTTTGTGAGCTGGTTTCATAACACGTTATTTTTTTTTTCTCAGTAAAACTATGCTATTCTATTATATTATGTACAGATAAACATTACAGACAGAAAGACAGGTTGCCCATGGCCAACTGTGGCACTGTGGGTTGGCAGCTTGCAACTCCAAATTAGCCCTCACAGGGGCGACATTTCCATCCGGAATTGTATCCAAACCACTACAAAACACATCATAGTTTTCATTCCAAACCAAAATCACCCACGCAGGGGCTTTGAAGCAAAAAACTTCCCTCGCAGGGGCGACCGAGGACTTGTGCTAGCGCCCTTAATAGACCTACTAACTGAACCAAAGCATATAAGGACCTGCACATGAACTTGAAAGACCCAGACATAAACATATAACTTTTCCCATACCCAGACACAGATAGCGACCGAGACAGAAGACTTAAACCGGACCTGAACAAAAAGATGGTCGACGGAGCGTGCTGCTGAATGCTACTCCTCAGGCTTCTCCTCGATAATCGGAACCCATCCATAATGCTCAGGGAGGCCTTCCCATTCTTCCCCTGCAGCTTTCTTGGAGGACGACGCCTCCTGCTTCTGAGGTTGGATGGGAGCCTGCTCAGGAGCTCCCACTGTTCTTTCCTCGGCAATTTCCGGTTGTTCATCGGATAGCGTTTCCCTGCTGCCCGAACCGTCTTCATCTTCCTTGGTGTCCTTAATGAATAGGACTGAGATGTGTGCACTGATGCTTCCAAGGGTAAAAACTGCAGTGCCAAACGCTGGAAGAGAGGGTGGTCCTGCAGTGGGGTTGCCCGTGTCCATGAACTGGGTAGCCTGCATGTGGGTAGCCCCGGCCCTTCTGTGACAGTAACAACAACAGCAATGGTGGTGGGAATCTGCTGCTGGATGGCGTGAGGAGCCCCCTCGACCAGAGCCGCGTCTGCATGGCATTCTTTCCCTTGGCCTGGCCATGTTGGCAGTGGAGCTGGCGGTATAAAACAGAGCTTCAATTGTAGGTTGCCCCTGCTCGAGTCGCTTCCCAGCGGAGTGAAGTTCTCTCTCCTCAACTCTTGAAAATAACACAGTGATACCCACGCCTCTGTCAACAGGGAATTCAAGCTCGAAATATCCCTTGACCGCTTGTGAACTGGCTGTAACAACCGCAGCGTCTGCCAGAAGGAAGAGATTGCCCACACCAGCCTGCGCAGCGTGCCTCTCACTCTGAATATGGTTCTTCCCCATACAATCACCCAACTTAACCCTCTCAGCATTCTCTTGAATCCCGGGCACCATAAATGCGCTCCGCAACCTCCACAATTCGCCTTAGATTTCATTGAAGGCTCTGAGCTAATGCCTCAGAATTTAATTCCTCGGCGGCGATCTGAGTGTCCTCCCGTATATAATCTCGTGGCGGCACATGTTGGCCATGTGGCCTCTCACCTTCTGCCGTGAGAACACCCGCATCTGGGGAGTTTCATAACACGTTATTGCTAATATGTACTAAACAAATTTAACTACTTCATTGGCTTTGGAACTTATGATGTTCCTTGTTTTAATGATTGTGGTGTCTTGTGAAATACTTCACTAGATAAATAACGAATATTTATTTGTTCTCATGTGCTTCTATTAGGTTAGTACTATTACTTTCATCGATAGACTCATTTTCTTCCTCCCCTTATGAGAGTCTCATTTTACACATTACAATTGGTGCATCACAATGTCAACTTATTTTGTTATTCAAAGGTTATGTGGAAATTCTATTATGTTATTCATTGAAACCAAGGAAAACATTACAGTTAGGGTGGTTGGGCCGATACTTTGGATGGGTTTCCCATTCCAAATGATGTGAGGTATACTGGGACTTCACATCGAGGAGACCCATCGTATGTTGGTAGCAGCTAGCACCATCAACATTATAGCACTAGAAGGAGGTTCAGATGATAAGTTGTGGCCATTGAGTCTATTTTGAATATCTTACCTTTAATGGATCATCCTCAAATCATTCTCCTAGGGTGTTTTTCAAATAGATCCTATGGTCAACTTTTAATCCCCAAGGAACCTCTTCATAACTTGTCTTAATTAAAGTTTGATGGTGAGGGTGAAATATCCATAGCTCAATATATATATATATATATATATATATATATATATATATATATATATATATATATATATATATACATATATATATATATGATTTTAATGGTTTTTGTTAATCTCATGAAATCAATGATGAACATGTTGTTTGTACAATATTAATCCACTCTTGAAGTTCAATTCAATCGATGGTGTTGATGATCCCTACTACCACAACAATATTGTTGAGACTCCCAATGCTATCAACTTTAATTATCAACCTGGGGTTGGTATAAACTTAAGAGGTGACAGTGTTGTATGCACAGTAGGTTAATTCAAACTCATACCACCTTTAAGAAATGGACTAGATCAAGGCATACAAAGACCACTCTTTTAGCTAGATCAAGGAAGGGAATTGAATGAAAAAAACATTCTACTCTAACTGCAGGAATGAAAAACACTTTCTCTACTTGTATAAATAGAAAGTTCCATTCATCAAATGAAAATTTTAACCCTAGTTGCAAGAATCTAAAGGCTAAGATAACTACATAAATGAAAAATTATTTTATATTTGCATAATTTAAACCTTGTGCTACTTGCAACAATGTCAATCATTAGTCTAATTGCATAATGTGAAAACTTTCTTTGAAATGAAACTAATCCTATGTAGGAACAACACTTTGTAATTGAAATCATAAGAGAATGAATTCAAAGAAATAGACCTAATATAATTTGCATGGGAAAATCACCCTCTTAATCATTGTATTGAAAGGGACTTGGCTGCAGTAACAAAATTTATATGCATTTCATAATAAATTATCATTATCATTTAATTTAGAAATCTATCACCTAATTCTAATTGCAGAATTTTACTTGTAGTGAGGAAAAGGTACGTTTAAAGTGGGGTTGTGGGTCTTCCTTAATCATGGATTCAAAGCCTAGGGGTCATTATTGAAGCCTAAGAGACAAAAACCGAAATTTTGGAGTAGAGATGGTCAAGTTTAGATACTACTACATGATTGCTATAGGATGCTACAGGATTTCCCTATTTTGCTACAAGATTGATTCTGTGAGCATCTTGAGGGTGAAAAAGGTGGTTTTGAGGTGGAAAAGGGTAGGTAAGGATATATGAGGGTTCTGTGAGGCTTTTTACAAGCCTATTACATCTCATAGGCCCATATTGAACAAACAAAAATGCACACAACAACCGTCAAATAACTCAAAAATATGGTCTTAGTGGCATAATTTTGAGGGCAGAGTGGGATGAAAAGGAAGGAGTTGACAATGACAAGGGGAATTTGGATGGGTGTGCCAATCTTGCAATCCATTGGTAGTACCTATAGACCAACAAAAATCCCTTTTCTTGCACTCAAAAAATTATTGTCAAATTGAAACCAATTAATAGGTTAAGCAAGAAAGGATGAGTCAATTTTTATGAAATCAAATAGAGAATGATCTTATTTCATTAAGAACTAACTTACCTTACAACATGCATCTAACCTACATACATGAAAAATTGAGAAATGTTATTTTAACTCCTAGACTACAAAAACAAAGTATGCAAGAGACAATGAGCTAAGGCCTATAAAATTACAAAGGAAAGAAAACACATATTTTTGGCTTGCTACTATAGACTTCTCAACCACACTTCCCACAAGATAGATGGTAATCAGGCCTGCAACCACAACTTTATAGCAAATAAAATTCTCCTCAAAGAAGGAAGGAAATGCTACAACTAACATAATGCATAAACAAGATACATAAAGAGGGATCAGAGCCTCTTGGTTGGGCCCTAACCCAACGAGACTCAACCCTCCACAAGAAAATCAAATGTGAAGTAAGAGTAGACCTTTCATTCACATAAAATAGAGTTGAGATACATCATGCAAATAAGAATAGAAATGACAGTCTTGAGCACTTGGCTCTTGGTAGCCCTTCTTGCTTAAAATTTTTTAATCCTATTGAGGTCTTGGGCTTATTGATTTATACAAAGATGACTAAGGGGAAGACTCCTTAGAAGGAGGACTACTTCCATAAAAAAAAATCAGAAAAGTGCATTTGATTCCCTTAGATCCTTTCATTCACTTAGAGTTCATTCAATGCTAGTATACCTTGAGTTGTAGATGAGCGATTCTAGGGATCACTTAGAGTCATAGGAGAGTAAATTTTGGGGACAAGCCTCATACACCTCCTCTAGCTACCTCTAGCATGCCTTTACATCATAAATGTAATCAAAATGCTTGTTTTCCTTCACATTAACCATATTTGGCAATGAATCATGACAAACATCCTTTAGTCTCCTTCTTAAACACATTATGGCCAAAACAATGTTAATTAATGTGAGAAAAGAATAAATTATGGGATGGAGGGTGTAAAATGGCCTTATAATATAACTTTTGATGGTACCCATCATCATCCCCCTACTAAAAGGGTTTTTCACCCTCTGTGCAACTTACTCACTGATATGTAATTCATTCATGGCCCAGGTGGCCTCTCTGATATCTGAAGGCATCTCAAATGGTGTGCCCTCCACTGCATAGAATCTTGCATTTGCCTCTATGGTTGCCTACTCCCTTTTTTCCTATTCTTGATATCTTCTCTCTTGCAGGAACAAAAACAAGGTAGGACTAATTTTTAACCTTATCCAATTGATTTTAAACCTTTGAATAATTCTTTTGTAGAGTGGGGTCCTTTCTAGGGCATTCCTCAAAATTTCAGGGGATTGATATTCCCTGATTTGTGGATATTGGGGTAGAGCATGCCATCTTCTTTGGCAAGACTACAAGCTCTCAGTCCCCAACAACCTAAAGGTATCTTCGAAATGGAGGATGACTTGTTCTTATTTTGTTAAGTAGTGAGGGTCCAATTTGGAATCTGGAGAGATGATGTTGTGGTTTCTTATGAAAACCTTAGGGCTTATTAACTCTACTCTGATGTATAGGGGCTCACTTGCTTATTTGGTCATAAAATTATTTACTTCCTCAACTCTTTTTTCTTCATAGGTCATCCAAAAGGCCAGTGCCATCATTTGTGCATCCCCCAATATTGAGTTGGTGTCCCAAAATTGCATGTCTATGAGGATCATGTTGTGCATACATAATTCAACCAATTTGGCTCTATCCTTAATGTTCACCTTCTAGTAGAATTTAGTGAACCTCCTATCATCTTGAAATGATAGACATATTGTGTCAATGTTTTGATTTAGAATTGCAATCATTTTTCTTTGAGGAAAATGACATATGATTTGGATGACTTTGTACGTTGGATGGCCTCCATGGACAAACTTGCTATGGTGGTAATGATCCAGGTGGATATTGGTGGCCACCTGCCAATTCCACTTGGACCCCCACCATTGTTTCTTTCAGTTTTCCAGTTTTCGTAATTGTAGCACAATTTACTATTTTTAGCAGCTTTTCGGGTCCTAAACTTCCGGAGCCGTTTTGAGGCCCTAAACATCATTTTGAGGCCTTAAATGATGATTTTTTGGAAATCTACCACCAATGATTTTTTTGTCTAAAATCGTCTTTTCCATCGTAGTCCTCAGAGAGATCTTTCTAACGGGTTATCATGCACGTCAAACGGAGATAATATGACCAAGTCGCGACCTCGGGAAGTTGGTTGTCCAACTTCCCCCAACGGGGCCCATAGACTCTTGGTGTTACATCTCCTTGGGTTAGGGTTTAGGTTGTTTATGGTTTTCTCTTATTGTTCAATAATAAAAAAGGACCTTAAGCCTCATTGTAACACAGTTCAGAGGCATGTAGCCACCACATCCCTTCTCAGAGATAAGCTAGTTTATTTCCATTTATGTTTATAAGCATATTTTAGTATTTTACAGTAATCAAATGAAGTATTATTTTTACTGCATCTCTGTATGTATGGTTATATCTGTAATTTGTTGCATTCCTATTTAAATCTAGATCAGGTAAGTTGTGCCTCCTTTTCCTGTAGTTACTCACTCTAACTATAACTGCTCCTTCATGACTGATTCCTTCAACATCAAGTCATACAATTCCTTACCCATTTGTTGCATATTTTCCTCCATGAAGCCAACATCCTCTACTTTCTTGGATTTTCAAATTTTCATCTAGAGGTGAGTTTTGCCTCTCTCTTTCTCTAACTCGCATAGGAGGGGAATTACAAACTTTGTAGCTGTAATTCTTACTCCTCCAATAAATTTGGAATAAGACCCAATATTGGGTTGTGGAGTAGGATATTGGATTCTATTGATGGTGCTGGAAATCCACCAACCAAAGGGGTCTCACAGATGTGAAGTCCCAATTATACCTCACACCATTTGGTGTAGGAGCCCCATCTGAAATATCAACCCAGTTGCTTCATATCTCAAATATATGCCTTGACTCTAACTATTAGCATGAGAGAGGGATGGAATGGTGTCTTCGAAAATAAAGGTAGGTGTTCCTAGTGAGTGTGTAGTTGCAACTGTGTTAAGGTTCTTCTATTAAAAAGGGGGGAAAAATTGAGTCTCTAAGTGAGAGGTAATAGTACCACACAGGAAGAGACGCACATGAACCAAAAGGATCTATCTAACATCCAGTGGAATAGTCCACAACAAGTGAGATGGTCATTACAACCAACAAAGAAGGAAATATCTATCTAGTATCATGCGGAATAGTCCACAAGGATGGGACAACAATAACAACCATTACAACACATTATCAATAAGATAAGCACTAAAATAACCAAAATAGTCAACTATCTTAGTATATGTGAAAGAAAACATGAAATACAAACGTCCATAGAATTGTCTTACAAACATTCATAGTCCATGCATGAAGAAAATGCTGGCCTTAAAAGGCTTATGTTATTTAGCAAAAGTCCCAAGACACATGTTTAAAACGCACATCACTGGCCCCAATAGTGGGACATTAGAGCCACTCCTTACTCCTCAAAGAACTAGTTGATCTCTCTATAATGCCTTGTGGGAGGAGCCAAGGTGAAAAGTTCATTTCTCATACAATGAGGGAGTCTATATAACCAAGGGGTGATTCTCCCCCTCCTTGTGACTCTTTGACTACCCTCATGATTGTTTGATTTCATATGAATTTTCAGCTCACATGACTCTCCATATTCATGTGTTTCCTTTGGACTTCCACATTACAATACATTTTAATATAATATAGATTGTCCACCAGGGAAAATTTTAAGGATGGAAATTTATCTTAAAGTTTAGAAACCTTGGCAAATCCCACTAGTCCATAATATGAAATCTATAAAATGTTTGGAGATATTTTTCTAAAAATATTCAAATTTATAATATTTTTATGTAGTCTATATATAATTTTTTGGCGATTTTTAGGGTAAAATAATTTCATTCTATAAAATTTGGGCTAATCATTTTTACAAAAAAATGGAAATTAGTGAATCATTTTTTGGAAAAAGTATAGAAAATTAGCCCATGGGTGAATATTAGCCCCTAAAATTTTCCCTGTTGTCCACAATAGTGATGTGGCATATGACCACTCATGACATGACATGACATGACACAACTGACATGGAATTCTTGGTGTTGTGGAAATGTAAAGTTACAGTTGCTGTTGAGTGTTGGATGTCTTCTTGCATATGCTTTATCTTCTCCTCCACATGGATTGGTGAGGTTGAGTCTTCAATGATCTCTAGTCTTGGATGTGAGTTGAAAACTTGTGGCCCTTTTCTTTCCTTTGAGAGATGAGATTGCATGTTTCAGCCGCAAGTATGTCTTTTTGCATCTTCCCCTTTTGCATATACTTCTTCATCACCCTGTCATGGTGTAAGGGAGTACTTACATATGTAGCTCACTCATGATGAGACAAAATTAGTCTCAAAACCCCTAGCCAAAGATAGAGAATTTGGATTCATGAACTAGGCCAAGACTGAGTGACAGGTTAGGAGAGAAGGCCTAGTGATTACGTAATTGTGGAGTTAAAGCAACCAAGGGTTAATCTTGATCACTAAGACTATCCAGTGCATAGTTGAGGCCAGATAGAGGGAAATTTTTTCACATTCCCAACTGAGGGAAAATTTTGCAGGGTGCCCACTGAGGGAAAAATTTGCACACTTCCCACTAAGGGACAAATTTGTGTATTCCTCACTGAGGGAAAAAATTGTGCATTCCAAGCGGGAAATGGAGACTATGGGATGGGGCCTTGGGTGGACGAATTATGCATTTTTAGGAGGCAAGGGGGATTGGGAAACTGAGACTATGCAATGTGCAACTCAGGGAGGCTTGAAGAATAAAATTATGCATTTTCTAGAGGTAGTGAGGTTTGGTTGAAGGAAAGGACAATATGAGAAGCATATACATGGTTTTGGGGGCCAATGGAGGTTGGTCTTCTATGCATAATGTATTTCCAACAGACAAGGGAAAAGATTGAGGGTTGAAGATGTGAAGTGCACAGTTCAAGCTAGACTGGGAGACACAACTGCACAATTCTGGAGGTGAAAATTAGGAGTTGGTCTGAGAAATTGCACAAATCAACAACCCTGGAGGACAGGGACTTCACACTTCATAGTTCCAAGCAGCAGGGTCACATCCTAGAGGGCTATGACTACATAATGTGAATTTTAGTTGGGGCTTGGTGAAGCTAGGTTGCCCGATCGGGAATATTTTCTGAAAATGGCTAAGTACGGGATGGGTGATGAACTGCAAAGAAACTTGACTATGATCACACACTTGGAATAATTTAATGAAAACATAGATCATCAGAACATGTAAAAAAATAATTTCCCTCTAAGTGTTTGCCTCATGATAAGATATGACAAGTGTGAGACTTAAGATATGCTTTAGGACGATCATGATGACACTTGTGCAACAATGCTCAAGACTTTGTGTATGGATGCAACAAATGTTTACATGGTTGGGACAAATCATATACATAGACTGACCTTTGAAACCACCAGAAAAGGCTTGAAAATATTGTACAACAATCAAATAGGCCAAAAGATGACATCTAGCCCAACATGAAAATCGGACCAAAGCTCTATGAGGAAGCTCATGAAATGAGCTCTAGTGTTTGCAATAATAATGAAAAAGACAAAGAAAAGCTCCAAAATCTGAGTGTAAGCCAAAATTTTGGAGAGCATTATAGCAACTACAGCAATTGGTGACACGTTGGTTGAAATCCAACTTCTCTATCTTGGTTAATTTCTTTTGTGCACAACCTTGGTTCTTCAGGGGGTATTGATTCATCGTGCAGATTATTTTGGTCTTCCCACTTACCCCATGAACAGACATGGCCCCTTCTATTCCTTATCAGTTGAACACAACATAATATTTAGTGTAATCACAACGTTTTGAGTTGGGAAGGGTAGTGTAGCTTGTGAGCTTAATATTTTCAGAGTATATATTTTCATCTCTGGTGTTTCTCTATTGCCAGTAAACCTAGACAATACCTCGATGGAGTCATGTAGGAACACAAACATTTCTCCATTGCTAACAAGCACGGACAATACCCCAGTGGAGTTACTTGATTCACCACTTTGTGTAGGAATCCTTTCTCTTCTTTCACATTTATTTATTTATTGAAAGAGAACTGTGCATTGGCACTTATTTATTTTTGGGCAGAAGATGGATCTCAACTTATTGAGAGCAGAAGAGGTTGGTCCTTTAGAGAAGAATATAGAGACCTCTGATTTAGGTTTTCTCATTTATATTTCCCCCTTATTCATTTCTAATAGTTGGATAAGCTTGAGAACACCAAAGTAGAAAAATCTGAGTATAGGCATGAGGTCCCTATACTAGACGTGGGGTCATCATTGGACAAAAACTCTCCTTATGGATGGATCATATTTTCCATCAAAACTTCAACGACCAAAAGCTATAACCAACACAAGGGAGATGGATAGAATGCTAGTCAAATGTTTAAGTGTCACAAGACTCCTTATAGTTTGACCACACACATACTAAGAAGCAAAAATAGGTATAGGCACAACACTTATTTGCATCATGAAAACAAAAGGAGAAACTCAACAAGAAAGAAAACAAGATGAAAAGAAAGAAAATAAACAACAAGGAAACAAAACTAGAAGACAAGAGAATAAAATTTCTAAATGAGACATGATGTAGAACCATAATAAGGAATCGAGGACAAACTATAGGGAAGAAGTGCAGAATGAGTGCAAGAGAGGGAAAAATAGGATGTAACTAATCCTACTCCTAACCTAACAGCTAGAAGTTCGAGGTCACGTATAATCAAATTTTTAGTGAAGCCACCATAATTGTTCTTGACTTGCATTCACACAGATACCAACCATTAAAATAGATATAAAGAAATGTGGAACGGAAAATATAAGAACTTGAATAACTTGCACAAGAAAAGGAAGGTCTTACCTGTGGTCCAAAATATGTGTCACGACCACTGCTTTCATCCAATTTGCATTCTTACCTTTACAATGAATACCATCTTTCAAAAAACCTTGGAATCTTCTCACTGATGTGTCTCCATCTACAATGAAATATTTAGCAAGCATGAGGGAATATGGAAAATTGTTGTTCACGACAGAGCTTTCGAGGTAAGATTGTTCCAACCATTCAATGATTGGATTGTACAATTCGTGACAAACCTATTGAAATATTTGAAAATATGAGTTTTCAATTAGAAGCATGGGATTATAATGATAATATTGTAGGGGAAATAGATATAATAATTTTCAATAGCCACTTCGAAATAGTGAGGACATGCCATAACTATCAATGAACACTGAAGTGTTTTAGCTACTCTGCACAAATATAAACAATGAGATATTGAACAATGAAGGTAAAGAGATGTAAAACTACTATCCTTGGATGCATTGATGGGGAAATGATAGGATGAATGAGAGTCATCAATGATAGAAGAATGATCTGATGATCTTATTGAAACATGAGATTCTTGGTTTGCGATCAACAAAGATAAATCAATTTTCACAGTTTCACAAACATTTTGAATAATAGAATCATCTTCTTCACATGATGAATGTGATAGTCCATTTCTCGTAATTGGTGATACATAGTACTATAATAATAATCATTAGTAGAAGTAGGAAGTGAGGCTAGTACAACAAACACATGACACTAGTCAAGATGGAATGCATAGAAAGGAGATGGATTCACACCATAACTCATGCATAAATTTGCACTCAAGAATGTTTCAGGTGCAATAAATAACAAGTTTTGAGATATGATATTCACAAGGAAAGATCAGAGATACTCATCAGGAAATACATACGATAGATATGATTCCTTTGGCCAAATATGGTCTTTGGAATTATCAACTTCCACAAGAGGTACACATTCCAAACCCAATTGTACTAAAAGAGACTTGCATGAAGATGAATGATTTGAAAAAGATTCTTGAGTTTGGTTAGAAGTAAAATATTGAGAGTTTGAAATATTACATCTGAAATACCAAACATATTTGAGAAAGAAATTTACATTGAATGAAACCATGCAAAAAGAAGGATTGTGTGAGAGAAACTAGATCTGACATAACCATAAACAGAAGTTGAAATGCCTCAAATCCCTCGCAGGTCACAAAACTTTCCAGGATTGTAGAATCGCATTTTGAAGCATGAACCTGATCATGCATGGTTTGAGGATAGCTATTATTGTTGGTTTCAATACTGCTCACTAGATGGTAGCCATTTTTGTCACACGTTTAACTGGATTTTTCAGCTTCAATAATTAGATTACTCAAGTTGAAAGTCTCTTCTCATAGCAAATTCAAAGATAAATGAATTAGGGAAATCTCGTGAGCAAGATGATTTGAAGATTTGTCTTCACGTAAGAAAAGAGATGATGAGGGATGGAATGGGTACTCTATGTTTTGACTATTTTCAATCTCATCATGGAAAACCTCACCATCTCATGATAACTCATCAGATGAAGAAATTGAAGAGCATGTATTATCTCTGTCGTAGGTGAATGCATTGCAATTGAAAGAACACAAGGGACAATGAGGTGAAGAAGAAGTTTCGATAAACACATCTTCTTTAACCGAATCAGATTTTGGATCAAAGGTAAGATCTTCATGAGAAACCAAATTATCAGATGATGCACTTGGGAATTCATTACAGTGTACACCAAAAAAATTGTCTTCATCAGAATAGTTGCTGCCTAGGGCTACATATTGATCAAAATAATTGATTACATTTGATTCACTATCAATATTGGTAGGTTGACCATCATCCAAGAATGGAAGTGGATCATCTTGACATGAAGGATCTGAAAAACATAAGAAAGGTTGAAAGCACCTTCACCTTCCTACTCCTCTACTTGTGTAGAGTGATTGCCTTGTACCTGATCACAATTTGAGCTAGCAACATGAAAATCAAGAGAGTGTGGAAGACTAGTTGGTGGCACAAATTTCTCAAATGGATCATGGTACAAAGAGCCATGACCTGTAGATGATAGAGGATAGTAGAAATCCAGAGAAAATTTGATATTAGAGTTACGAACAGTGACATCATATTGTGAAATGAAGGATTTTGTCTTCGCCATAGACCTCATAAGCCATTCTAGAATTTACTCCATTGAATCTGAATCATGAAAAGTATAAAAAAAATGAGCAGATGGATTGGGAATTTTATTTGCAGAATTTTCAACTTTATGACCATCACACAAAGGCACTAACATCGGGACTGGAAAAGGAGGAGGAAAACTCACAAAAGAAGTAGTATTTTCCTCCTCTAAGATTAGAGGTGCCTCATGTTTCACAATAGTTGGGGAAGTGGGAAAACCAAGGTGTCCGGATTCACCGCATGAAGCGATAAGAACTAAGCACTCAAACTCTTGTTTCAAGAATTCCCAATTTAGATCTTCTTCTAGAGTTTCATAGAAAAGTTGAAGGAATCGATTATAAAAATTGTCAACTAATTCATTAGGTTCCGTTCTTAAGAGATTGATTCTTTTACAAACATTTTAGAAATTATACCCATCGAAGTCTTGATGAAGCTCCCAGAGGAAGTGATGAAGTGAATGAATGGAAGCAGGTGGAAAGGTATGGCACCACCGATTAGCACAACCTTGAAGGGTGAGGAAGAAAAGCACATAACACAACTTTTCATCATTGATTTCTTAAGATTCACAAAATTTAAAAAAATCATAAATGTGGTCGGTTATGGATATTCCATCCTCACCATATAACATCAACTAGGACAAGTGATCGAGAGGCTCATTGGGGACAGAAAATTGATAAAGGGAAAAATTGGATAAACACCTCAGGAGTATGATTTGTGTATGAGCCATTTTAGATAAGAGATTCAAACCAGATGCAAGGGGCTCAGATTTTCATCTAGCCCTCCTTCTAGTGCCAATTTTTTATGGTGTTGGAAATTTGTTAGCCAATGGAGTCTCCTCGATGTGAAGTCCCAATTAGACCTAACACCATTTGGTATAGGAGCCCCATCTGGAATATCGACCCTATTTTTATATATCTTAAAGATATTCCTTAGCTCTAACTGTCAGCATGGGAGAGGGATGGAATGGTGTCTTTGAAAAGAAAGGGAGGTGTTCTTGGTGAGTGTGTTGTTGCCACTATGTCAAGGTTCTTCTACTACAAAGGGGGGAGAAAAGTGAGCCTCTAAATGAGAGGTAATAGTACCACGCAAGAAGAGTCATAGATGAACTAGAAGGATCTGTCTAACATCAAGCATAATAGTCCAGAGTGGGTGCAGTGGTCGTTACAGCCAACAAGGAAAGAAATATCTCTCTAGTATCCCGAGGAATAGTCCATAAGGATGACACAACAATAACAACCATTACAACACATTCTCAATAAGATAAGCACTAAAATAACCAAAATGTTTCAAATATCTTAGTGCATGTGAAAGAAAACATGAAATACAAATGTCCATATAATAGTCTTACAAACATTCATAATCCATACATGAAGAATGTGCTAGCCTTATGTTTTAGGGAAAACCAAACACCCCCCATTACTTGAATTAATGGGGACCCTTTCCATTAATTTTTGTCTAAGCATCTTTTATTATTTTGATTTAAGTTGATTATCTTACATTTTTTTCATTTTTTAGTTTTCATCGGATTTATATTTTTATTTCTTCATTGACTCTAAATTTTTACTAGCTTTCCATTGATACTTGTTTCGATTCATTTGGTCAGTCGGTTTGTAAATGGTACTCCTTTGAAGTTTGATCCTTTTCTTGCTTGGACTAAAAAAGAATTGTGAATAAATGTATGATATTTCAATTTTTGCAATTAAAATAGTAATTCATTGTAAGTATTAACTATTTGTTAATTTTTACAAATTCTCTCATTTTTCACTAACAATCCTACGAAATGAACTAGCTAAATTGTACAATGGATGAAAACATGTTTCAGGATCTTAGTAATTTGCTCCAATTTATTATTTTAAAACAACTTGCCAAAGCCAAAACCCCAAAATCTCAAAGTGGCTTATAGTCCAATTTGTAGGACTATTAATTCATGTGGGCCCCACTTTACCTCCCTTCTCCTCCTTCCAAAAAAATTGTGATAAAATATTGCGATTGCAAAATTGCGATATCGCATATTGAAATTTCATTAAGCTCCTAATCTTGTGACTTGCGATTTTGCAATCGGAAAATGTGATGGGGTTAAAAATTTAATCATAAAGTTTTGGTCAACCTCCTTATAACTCCCATACCTCCACCTCACTCACCCTGACAGCATCGTGACCTCACTCACCCTCCACCTCACTATTCCACTCACCTTCTTCATTTATGGTTACGTAAATGGTTTGTATTTGAAATGGATTGATTCTAATGGTTTGCGTTATTAATGGGGTAGGATTGATTCTAATTGTTTGTTTAAAATATTAAAATATAATATAATATTACACTATAATTTTAATATAATTCAAATTATAATATAAATATTATCTAATAATATTTTAATTATTAAATTTTGTTTAATTTTGTTTAATTAAAATTGTAATAAATTAATAACATAATTAAAATTAATTAGTATTATCATTCTAAGTTGGGATTAGAATTTAGTTAAAAATTCTGATTTTTAGCTTAGGCAAAATAAATTCGAGAATTTTGGCAATTCTAATACACCAACTTTGGAAGCTCATAAATGGAGTTTTACTTGGCAAAATGAGGCCCAAGATGGCTCATTGGAAAGATAAAATGATGCAGAATATTTATGGATTAGTTTAATTTCTATATTTGATCATTTAATGAGCCTAAAATTAGGCAGAAGATCAAGCTCTGAAATTTTAAACAAAATCAATTTTGTGAGTTTTATTTTATACATTCTCATTTTCCCATGACTTCTTCTAAGTGCGGATACATTCGTTAATGTTATCCTTGACAAACTAGACTATCAAAAACATCAATAGAAAGCTCTAATTTCTTTCTAAATTTTTTATTTAATTAGATTTGATTAGATTTAGTATTTTGATTTTATCTTGGCAATTTAATTTTGTTTTGATTTGTTTTTGCAGGAAAACAGTTGAAGATATGAGAAAAAGAAGATCTCAGTCAATGAGAATGTTCCATCAATATAAGAATGAAATTTTGGGGCAACGAAAATTGTGAAGTAGATTTATTCTTCAAAAAAATTTATTGTTAAGAATTCTTTTGTAAATATTATAAATAGAAAATTGTAGAACGTAAGATGAATTCTCTCTTCTGCAATTCTGGAATTCTAAAAACACTTTTGTAATAGGAATTTAAAGTTGTAGGTGGGCGGAGAGAAAATCTCATATCTGGGGATTATTGAGGATTTTTATTTTTCATTTCAAATTATGTATGATGGATAGGGTTTGCACTTCTGCAGTTCTTTTTGTAAAAACAGAAGTTCAAGAAATGTAAAAGACTGTTGGAGACCAGAGCAAGAGAAATGGATTCAATAAATTGGTATATCTAATACTACTATTTTAAAAACTAGTTTCATTTTATGATGGAAAGAATGTGTCATTTTATTCATATTTGTGCACTACTATCAGTATGAGTAATTTGTCTCAATCATATGTTATTATTCATCTCTGCTCTTATGTGTTGACTTCTAATTTCTGAATAACTATTTACTTAGACATCTGTCTTTTAATATTGGTTTAACAAATAGTGATATGGTGTGAACTACTTCCTCATATTATTTTTTAATTATTCGAATTACTGATTAAACAATCAATATCATTTGGGAACTTCCTCCTAAATGTTGTTGGTTTATTATTTTAGTTAAGAGGTCTATGAATAGAATATGTTTTGGTTTACATAATGCCAATTAATTGAACTACTTTGTTAGCTTGATGTTCATTATAATCCAGACATATTTAAATCCCAATCATTTAAATATCTTTCTCTCAGTTGGGTTAGATCTATATCTTCTTAATTGAGATAGTATTAGGATTTAGTTCCTTTTGCTTTCATTATAGAATAACTTTGGATTTAGATTTAATGTTACATTCTTATAAGTACTCTTCCCAATGAGGCAAGCTTTAGGTGTGGCTTGGCTGAGCCTTA
Organism: Pinus tabuliformis; assembly: GCA_031772625.1. Lineage (NCBI taxonomy): Eukaryota > Viridiplantae > Streptophyta > Pinopsida > Pinales > Pinaceae > Pinus > Pinus tabuliformis. The sequence continues at coordinate 928,892,308 of CM062817.1, forward strand.
GATCAGCTTAAGGATCACTTTCTTGCTCGATCAGCAAGAGGGTTGATTTGATGTCTCTTCTCCATTGGTGGATGAAACTCATAATTTAAGCCATTTTGAAGATTGAGAAAAGGTATTTGGACCTAGATAAACTAGTCAGAACCCCCATTCCAAATGGAAAAGGAGATGTTTTAAGGTCCAGATCGTGTGGTCAGCCCCTAATGTTGTTGCAGCGAATTTCGAGGCTTCAACATCTTTGGCACTAGAAGGAGGGCCGAAACTTGTTGTCTATTAGAGTCTTTGTATTCTAACAATTTATTTATCATGATGGCTCCTCTTAAACTTCCAATTTGGAGTTGTATTCATGGACACGGATCTTCCAATACTCCACTTGAAGTGGTAAGAATATTGTCTCACGTAAATTTTAATGGTAAGAAGAATACTTATGCATTTAATCATGCTTTACAATTCATTCAAAAAATTTCAAATTCTACTTTTCAAGGAATTGATAAAGGTATTTATATAGGATTTTTACTCTTACATTCTTGGAAAAGCCAGAAGATGGTGTCAATTGATTCCAATTGCCTCAATTCACAACTGGAATCATTTTGTTACAATTTTCCTTTGTAAATTTGATGGCTATAACTACGAACATGTATGTGAATATTTTGAAGATTCACAAAGATTCAAAAATAAATGTTTGATTGATTTTACCATCAAGTTTCGTTTAAATTGTTTGAAATTTAAAATTGAAGAAAAACCTATGAAAGAGGAATTATTAAATTGCTATGAGCATATTTTCTCTCTTCCTCCCATTCATAATCCATGTGAAATTATTTCAATATTTTCTCAAACTCCTTCCAATTACATTAACACATTTGAGAATTCAAATATAAAGATGCAAACAAATTCTAATGAAGTGGCCTCTATTATGTACGACCAATTTCTTCATTTAGTGCACACTTCCTACATTATTGATAGTGATCACGATGCACATTCACATGTTAGTGAATCTCAATCACAAAGATTGGAAAATTTTACTATTCAAATGCAAGAATATACTAGCAATAATCGTGAAGCAAATATGGCTTTGAAATCTGAAAATCAGTATGCATTAAATTCAGAAAACCAGAGCATAAATCAACTAGTACAAGTAGTGATTAAAATTCCCAATAATGTGCAATCTACTATACAAATTTTTGAACTCTTTTATGATGAGCAAATGCCAAATTTAGGACAACAACGCAACATTCTTCAAGAAAGAAAAAGTACACAAATGAATGATCTCAAATTTGAAATTTACAATGAGTAGAATGCACAAGAGTTCTCAAATAAAGACACTTTTAAATCCATTGCTTTTGATTCTCATTTTTCCCTTTATCCTGATATTTTTGCTGATAGCAATTTATCCCCTCTTAAAATTAATGATATTTCAGAAAATAATGAGATTGATCTTAACGAACTGCTAATTAGTTTTTATCAAGATAGAGAATTAATTATTGATCATTCTTTTAGCATTAATGAACATGTGTTTTATATTCCTTCTTGTTTCGATACATTGGATAAGATTGAAGGGAATTCTAATGAATGTCGTGAGGTCATTTATGATAGTTACTTTGAAGTTGCGGACATTGATTTGTATACTTCACTATTGAATCCTCATGATCAAAGTCTAATCAAATGAAAAAATGAACAATACTATAATTTCGAAATTGTTTCAAATAATTCTCATTTTCAAATAATTAATCATACTCATGATTTCAACATTCGAGAAAACATTCCAATCTATGATTTATATGACGATCAAGATCTCATTCCTATTCATAGTCATGATTCTCTTTCTAATTCACAAGTTGGTATTAGAAATCATTTGAATTCTATTATTTAAACCAAGTCTGGTGAAAAGGAAATTGTGTTAAAGCAATCCCAATTGTATTGCAACAATAATTGTAACACTAGTGTAAACTATGATTTGATTTTATTATTTTTTCTTCACTTATTTTGTTTAAATTCAGATTTGTTTTTTGTTTTTAATTTTCAATTTTTAGATAATTTGTGCTGGCATATTGAGCAACTCAGTATTGAACACTCAATTGATGTGTTGTTTGAATGGGAAAATGAAGTTTCAGATTCTAATCGTGAACATCAAGAGCTATTTCTCTTCCAATTTCAACTGATGTTTATTTCTTATCAATTACTTCTTTCTTCTCAAAGGCAGTGTCAACAAGAGAGTGTATTTTCACAATATGATCAGAAATGTAATTTAACTAATAATCTTCCACTGTATCTAATAGATTTTCATCCATTTTTCATACACCCCTTCGAAAAGTATTTGGAAATTTTTCCTTCACGGAATATTGTTAATAGTTTAACACTTGTACACAAAACTAACAAATTTATGCAGGCCATTGTATCTAATATCTCATTCTCACAATCTGGCATGTCATATTCTCTTTTGATCATCTCCCAATCAATAGTGGAAATCCATACAAATTTCTATGATCCAATTGAAATTCAACAAGAAAGGAAATTTGAAGAGAAAGGTAATTGTAAATAATATATTAGTAATAATTGTACATTCTGTTTTCGAATTTACTTTCCTTAGTTTAATTTTATTTGTATTTTTGTTACTAGTGATTGATCTGTACATACATGCAGGAATTAAAATGAGAGAGTGGTTACATTGGAAGTATGACTATACTTAGTCATATTTTCTTAATTAAGTTAGAAGTAACAATAGATTAATTTAGATTAGATTTCTTTTCTGTTAGCACCTATTTCATTATTTCATATTTCAATAAAGCAAGTAATGAATCTGACTTCTTATGGGTACTCAGATTGATTGTCTTACTTTGCAAAAAAATCATTATGATGATGATACGGGAAGAATTTCAAGAATTTGCTAAGCTTAACAATTTTGGATTAGTAAGTATTTGTGAAAAGGAGATCGTTTTCACCACTCTTGTATTCTGATGTAAATTGGAGGTGGATGAAATTTAATGAAAACTCCTTACTTAGCATTTTTAAGGTCAAATATGTAGATGATACTGAACATGGGAGAAATTGAAGATTCTTGAGGTAAAATTTACAGTGAATTTTCTTCCAGGTATGTGTTTTAAAGGTTCATCTTCATCTGTTGTTTTATTTTCTTTTTCATGATTTATTGCCTGTTTATGTTCTATTTATTTTTGCAAGTCTTCATTGCTTTTATTTTGGAGACCTAAAACAAGTAGGCAACTATTTTAAATCTACAGCATGCTCAGGGAAGTATTAGTTGTTTTGTTAGAATTTGAGAATTCATTAATTTTCTTTATATATTTAATTAAAATTATGTTTATACTTTTAAATACATTATTGGGAAATTCATGTTGGATCATTATAATATTACAACTCTCCTCATGACAAAGTCGCAATAACATCTTCCTCCGATCGAATAATCCAATGGTTAATCAAATTATTGAAAGGAGTTTTTATAGAAAGGAAAATTTGAGTTGGGTGCTTCTATTTTGGATACTTTAAAACGTTCCAAATCTCGTCGTATTTCCATATATCATTATCAAAGCATCCTAATGTTGAGACATTTCATATAAAATCAATTGAAGTATTGGAATATTCACCCAATTCCAGACCCAATACCACATTTAATTCTAGTTCTAAAAGATATCGCATCTGTTTATAAATCACAATTTTAGTTGAAGCACATGTTTTAAAAGTTTTGATGTCCTGGACCTGATACCACATTTAAATTCAATTTTTAAAAGATATCGCATCCACTCATAAAATTGCAATTTCAATTGGGACATACATTTAAAATTTTTGATATCCTGGATCTGATAAGAGATTGAATCTATTTAATAAAACTATTGCATATGTTCTACATCGCACATCGACGTATTGATAATTTCACATCTCACTTTAAATCATCCGATAACTGATCTCTTATCAAGCCTGAATTTGGTCCCACAAAGATGCCATGTCACATATCACAAATTTCATATCGGATGTTTTCAAATAAGATTGCACCAAATATATCTGATCCAGTGATAGCCCCATCACATCCGATCTCTAATAAAACTTTTCACAATATCGAATCCTCCATACTGCATCATCCACCTCATAGAATTTGATCATAAACATTCCCGATAGGTAACCTGCATACAAGATCCTCGATATCACTTCCCTCTTGCCATATCGTAATTTTCATATTGCGAAATTCAATTAGTTGTTATCCTTTTGTACACTTGATATTGAAACTCCGAGAAAAGACCTATGATATACATTTTTGTTGATATCTTTAATCAAGGTCTATCAGAAGTTCATAGTATCGCATGTTTCAAAAAATATAGCTATAATATTTCGCCGATAGTTTTCTCTGATAACACTAATATGTGCAGAAAATCAGAAATTTATGTTATGGATAAATGATCATATTTTGTCTCTCATCGGTATAGATGGAATCAAATGCTTATGCTCATTATAAACTCAGATTTGCTAAAACGGAGGAAATTTTTACAGAAAACTCTTACAACAAATGATCTTATCTATGAGTTTATATATGCATGTTCCAAATATTCAAATTGCAAAGATAAAGTTGAACCATTGCATCACAATTACCAAATTGTTTCCCTTTAGTCATATTCATTTCTTCCAAAGGGACTCAAAACCTCTAACTGATGAAATTTGAAATCCTAATCCACTACTTAACATTTTTCTAGACTTTTCTTAGGATTTCAAATTCATAGACTCTTGGATTTGTATTATATAAGTAGCATATAATTTTTTTTTCCAAGATTTACTTCTTTGAGCCTCACATTTCATTTTACCACTATCATATCCATTACATCTATCAAAGGAAAAATTCACTATGATGATGTGAAGTCTTGTTCCATTATATTTGAATATGTATGCTACTTTCATGTTATCATGATGACTCAAAACTTGGATGTGTTTCAATCATAACTTTGTGAAATCCAAGAATTCAATCATAGGGATGACTTTCTGACTAAAGGGATATATATTCTTCATGATATATGCACATGGACCTCTTTTACTCTTCTCAGCAATCTTCTTGGCTAATGAAATATTTCATCACCTGTGGTTCATTTAAATTTTTTCCTTTGATTCATTATTAGATGCACATTTTATTATATCAATCATATTTTAGTGAGCATCTTCATTTACTACAAAGGCACTCATGAGCATCCACTATGGTAATGTAGCAATTCGTAGAAAATTTGGAACAATTCAAGATAACAGATCATCATTAATCCATTTGGAATTGTCTTTTATTTTGAATTTTGATATTCACCCCATACTTATCATTTAAAGATTCAAATCATCTTCATATATATAATTAATATATTATTTGGGATTTCAAATCAACTTCAATATAATGGAGCTAATACAAACTCAAAATAAAGAAATGAAAGAGAGAATATATCACTATGATTTATTAAAGAGCATATTTACATTCTGATCTCTAATAAATTTAGTTCACTTCACATTCCTAGAACATGAAACATTATTTTCTTCTAGTTTGTTTCTTTTTTTAGTTTAGATTTAATAAGTGACGATTGTGGGTCAATAAGATTTCAGTGAATTCAACTTCTTCATACTTTTAATTCTAATTAAAGGAAGAAGTTATCTTTTGTTGGAAAAAATAATACCTCTCAGGTAAGATTGAACATAATTCTCCAAATGATAATTTCCATGTTCCCACTTTCATTTATTTACTTTTGGTTTCAGTTTTGTTTTTAATTTTTGTTGTTATAAAAATCTGTTTTGCAGCTCTTCATAAAACTTCTCATGCTTCCACCATATTAGATTTGGAATTCACTCTCCTTTGTTCAGTAATGATCCGCATCGAATTAGCTAAAATAGGGAGTTTATGAACCTTTAGTTTGTTTATTTAAGCATTTATTTTGTTATAAAATGGTTAATATGATGCTTTGAAACAAAACAATTGACACCAGACAAAAAAAAAAAAATCGATGTTGCTGAATTTTATCATCACTGTTATCAGAAGGCAAAACGCTTATAACTTTGCAAGATAAAATTTATCTAAATCTCAACAAAAGAAGGAACATTCACATGATTATTTTCTTTTACTTCATCTCATTGTGACATTTGTATAAATTGTCTTGTTGGAGTTAATAATTAAAAAAAAAAGGATTTTTCTTTCACCTTTCACCTTCTTTGTTTTTATTTTTGATTGCTGATTTCTTTTCTTACTTTAGCTTAGGAATTCTTTTTCATTTTTTTTTAGTTTTACTTTGATTTTGGTGACTCTGTCATGATATATGTGAAATGACCTTTCTTTTTCAACAATGGTTGACATACAAGGGGAAATCTTAACTCTGCCTATATCAGTGAATTTCATTTATCATTAAAGGCATTTCCTTATGGAACCATAATTCCTCTTACTTCAAATATTTTTCGTGGAGGGAAACACATCCTTTCTAGGTGATGAGTTTAATTTTTTAAGGAAAGAATTGATTTGAGTTTAACACAATGAAACCCTGCTATCCCTCCACATAAAATCCTCTGATTGATAGTTGTAGGGAAAGAATTTGGAGCAAACATTATGAAAGTATTATGTCCATTAAAAATAAATCTCTATTACCATTCCACCTATTTCACTCAAATACATCATAAAATTCAAGCTTTCAAATGTGTGTGTTTCCAAATGAACCCTAAGCCTCCATTTTACACTTTTCCTGTTGAGTCTTTAACGACCGAGATTAAGTCTCTAATCAACAGTTAAGATTAAAAATTTGACTTGATCCACTTTCTAGAACATTCTCGCCCATATTTTGATTAATACCCATTAATACTTAAATTTTCCTAAGTTTAGATTTAGGAACCCCATTAAAAATATTAATTATTTTAATAAAATACAATCCGGGTGGAATTTCACCAAACCGTTTCTGGGTTCTTCAGAACTCATGTGCCTTAGCCTCTCCAACAATTTTCATGGCTAGAGCACATCCGATGCTACTAAACACTAACACTTCTTACTTATTCTTACTTGTTGGGTTCTCCACAAAGGGCTTTAAACTCTTGGAACCTCTTGAAGACCTCATTGTTGGTCTTCATGAAGAAAATCTATGTATTCTTGGAGAAGTCATCAATGAAAGTGACATAGTACTCATATCCACTCAGTGATACTGAGGACATAGGACCTCACACATCAGAGTGAACCAAATCAAGGATCCCTGCTACCTTGCTATCACTGCTTGGAAAAGCAGTCTTGGTATACTTTTCCAAAGCACACCCCCTGCACACATCGTGGTACTCTATACTGAAATTTAGTAACCCTATAATAATCTCTCTTAATACTCTCAGAGACCCATGGTGCAAATGGGCCATCCTCTTATGCCACAAATCACATAGATCACATAAGAGGATGGACATGAAGCATAGACAAAGTCCATCGCCTGCAAATTCAGTCAAATAATGGTGGATTTGGAAGAAATAGAAGGCAATTACAGGGTCACTTCCCACTTTTTTTAATTTTCTTATTACTGGCGAAATCGTCACTTCTGTGAGGACTCAGAGGTTTCCTCAAAAGATGAGGTTCAGGTCAATTGAATGGATATATTGTTGATCATAAAAAAATAAATATCGCTCTGTTCTTTTGTGGGGTTCAGCTAGATGATGATAACAATAACGAGGACTGAAAAATGAAGGAAACTTCAATATTTGTATATGCATGTGAGCTATGATCATGAAGAAGTCTGATGTCAACAGGACCGTGAAAATTCAAATCCCTGTGTGCCCTCTTCTGGTTCTTCCATTTTCTTAAAAAATTTTGCCCCTTATTATTCACTTTTCTTCAAACAATGATAATGACGTTGGATGAAGTCGGATTAATTTTGATTTTCGAATTGTAAGATAAATCAGTTATTCGATGATTATAATATTTAATGATTTTCAAGGTTTTGAAAACGATATTTTTGTCTATATTTTTTTGGCTTTATTTATTTATGTACTTGAAAATAATGTCTTTGAAAACTAACTTAATATGTCTAGAATTTAGTAAAGCATAATATTACAATAATATATTGAAATAATCTCAAATAATTTAAATAGTTTTATGAAAGTTGATGATTTAAGATACAATTTATTCTCTTTCTTATTCCGTAGAAACTGGGAGGCATTTTGAAATTACTTCAATATATTATTGTAATATTATGCTTTACTAAATTCTAGACATATTAAGTTAGTTTTCAAAGACATTCTTTTTAAGTAATTTCTTATTGGAGAAAGGTACTATTCACTTGTAAATTATATACAGGAAGCAATGTATATAAGACATGATGCATTTGATTAGAAAATAGCATCATGATAAAAGCATTAAAAGTAAGAGCTCGTGACATGAGTAGCAGAAATAATGTCTGAATCTCTGTAAAATCGATTTCCTGTTAGATTTCTTTTCTGTTAGCACCTATTTCATTATTTCATATTTCAATAAAGCAAGTAATGAATCTGACTTCTTATGGGTACTCCCTTTCATTTTTGAAAAATCATCTTAGAATATTTTAAAAGCTCTTAGATCATACACATTTGTGAAAAGCAGTTGATTGTCTTACTTTGCAAAAAAATCATTATGATGATGATACGGGAAGAATTTCAAGAATTTGCTAAGCTTAACAATTTTGGATTAGTAAGTATTTGTGAAAAGGAGATCGTTTTCACCACTCTTGTATTCTGATGTAAATTGGAGGTGGATGAAATTTAATGAAAACTCATTACTTAGCATTTTTAAGGTCAAATATGTAGATGATACTGAACATGGGAGAAATTGAAGATTCTTGAGGTAAAATTTACAGTGAATTTTCTTCCAGGTATGTGTTTTAAAGGTTCATCTTCATCTGTTGTTTTATTTTCCTTTTCATGATTTATTGCCTGTTTATGTTCTATTTATTTTTGCAAGTCTTCATTGCTTTTATTTTGGAGACCTAAAACAAGTAGGCAACTATTTTAAATCTACAGCATGCTCAGGGAAGTATTAGTTGTTTTGTTAAAATTTGAGAATTCATTAATTTTCTTTATATATTTAATTAAAATTATGTTTATACTTTTAAATACATTATTGGGAAATTCATGTTGGATCATTATAATATTACAACTCTCCTCATGACAAAGTCGCAATAACATCTTCCTCCGATCGAATAATCCAATGGTTAATCAAATTATTGAGAGGAGTTTTTATAGAAAGGAAAATTTGAGTTGGGTACTTCTATTTTGGATACTTTAAAACGTTCCAAATCTCGTTGTATTTCCATTTATCATTATCAAAGCATCCTAATGTTGATACATTTCATATAAAATCAATTGAAGTATTGGAATATTCACCCAATTCCAGACCCAATACCACATTTAATGCTAGTTCTAAAAGATATTGCATCTGTTTATAAATCACAATTTTAGTTGAAGCACATGTTTTAAAAGTTTTGATGTCCTGGACCTGATACCACATTTAAATTCAATTTTTAAAAGATATCGCATTCACTCATAAAATTGCAATTTCAATTGGGACATACATTTAAAATTTTTGATATCCTGGATCTGATAAGAGGTTGAATCTATTTAATAAAACTATTGCATATGTTCTACATCGCACATCGACGTATTGATAATTTCACATCTCACTTTAAATCATCCGATAACTGATCTCTTATCAAGCCTGAATTTGGTCCCACAAAGATGCCATGTCACATATCACAAATTTCATATCGGATGTTTTCAAATAAGATTGCACCAAATATATCTGATCCAGTGATAGCCCCATCACATCCGATCTCTAATAAAACTTTTCACAATATCGAATCCTCCATACTGCATCATCCACCTCATAGAATTTGATCATAAACATTCCCGATAGGTAACCTTCATACAAGATCCTCGATATCACTTCCCTCTTGCCATATCGTAATTTTCATATTGCGAAATTCAATTAGTTGTTATCCTTTTGTACACTTGATATTGAAACTCCGAGAAAAGACCTATGATATACATTTTTGTTGATATCTTTAATCAAGGTCTATCAGAAGTTCATAGTATCGCATGTTTCAAAAAATATAGCTATAATATTTCGCCGATAGTTTTCTCTGATAACACTAATATGTGCAGAAAATCAGAAATTTATGTTATGGATAAATGATCATATTTTGTCTCTCATCGGTATAGATGGAATCAAATGCTTATGCTCATTATAAACTCAGATTTGCTAAAACGGAGGAAATTTTTACAGAAAACTCTTACAACAAATGATCTTATCTATGAGGTTATATATGCATGTTCCAAATATTCAAATTGCAAAGATAAAGTTGAACCATTGCATCACAATTACCAAATTGTTTCCCTTTAGTCATATTCATTTCTTCCAAAGGGATTCAAAACCTCTAACTGATGAAATCTGAAATCCTAATCCACTACTTAACATTTTTCTAGACATTTCTTAGGATTTCAAATTTGTAGACTCTTGGATTTGTATTATATAAGTAGCATATAATTTTTTTTTCCAAGATTTACTTCTTTGAGTCTCAAATTTCATTTTACCACTATCATATCCATTACATCTATCAAAGGAAAATATCACTATGATGATGTGAAGTCTTGTTCTATTATATTTGAATATGTATGCTACTTTCATGTTATCATGATGATTCAAAACTTGGATGTGTTTCAATCATAACTTTGTGAAATCCAAGAATTCAATCATAGGGATGACTTTCTGACTAAAGGGATATATATATTCTCCATGATATATGCACATGGACCAGTTTTACTCTTCTCAGCAATCTTCTTGGCTAATGAAATATTTCATCACTTGTGGTTCATTTAAATTTTTTCCTTTGATTCATTATTAGATGCACATTTTATTATATCAATCATATTTTAGTGAGCATGTTCATTTACTACAAAGGCACTCATGAGCGTCCACTATGGTAATGTAGCAATTAGTAGTAAATTTGGAACAATTCAAGATAATAGATCATCATTAATCCATTTGGAATTGTCTTTTATTTTGAATTTTGATATTCACCCCATACTTATCATTTAAAGATTCAAATCATCTTCATATATATAATTAATATATTATTTGGGATTTCGAATCAACTTCAATATAATGGGGCTAATACAAACTCAAAATAAAGAAATGAAAGAGAGAATTTATCACTATGATTTATTAAAGAGCATATTTACATTCTCATCTCTGATAAATTTAGTTCACTTCAGATTCCTAGAACATGAAACATTATTTTCTTCTAGTTTGTTTCTTTTTTTAGTTTAGATTTAATAAGTGATGATTGTGGGTCAATAAGATTTCAGTCAATTCAACTTCTTCATCCTTTTAATTCTAATTAAAGGAAGAAGTTATCTTTTGTTGGAGAAAATGATACCTCTCAGGTAAGATTGAACATAATTCTCCAAATGATAATTTCCATGTTCCCACTTTCATTTATTTACTTTTGGTTTCAGTTTTGTTTTTAATTTTTGTTGTTATAAAAATCTGTTTTGCAGCTCTTCATAAAACTTCTCATGCTTCCACCAGATTAGATTTGGAATTCACTCTCCTTTGTTCAGTAATGATCCTCATCGAATTAGCTACAATAGGGAGTTTATGAACCTTTAGTTTGTTTATTTAAGCATTTATTTTGTTATAAAATGGTTAATATGATGCTTTGAAACAAAACAATTGACACCAGACAAAAAAAAAAAATCGATGTTGCTGAATTTTATCATCACTGTTATCAGAAGGCAAAACGCTTATAACTTTGCAAGATAAAATTTATCTAAATCTCAACAAAAGAAGGAACATTCACATGATTATTTTCTTTTACTTCATCTCATTGAGACATTTGTATAAATTGTCTTGTTGGAGTTAATAATTAAAAAAAAAAGGATTTTTCTTTCACCTTTCACCTTCTTTGTTTTTATTTTTGATTGCTGATTTCTTTTCTTACTTTAGCTTAGGAATTCTTTTTCATTTTTTTTTAGTTTTACTTTGATTTTGGTGACTCTGTCATGATATATGTGAAATGACCTTTCTTTTTCAACAATGGTTGACATACAAGGGGAAATCTTAACTCTGCCTATATCAGTGAATTTCATTTATCATTAAAGGCATTTCCTTATGGAACCATAATTCCTCTTACTTCAAATATTTTTCGTGGAGGGAAACACATCCTTTCTAGGTGATGAGTTTAATTTTTTAAGGAAAGAATTGATTTGAGTTTAACACAATGAAACCCTGCTATCCCTCCACATAAAATCCTCTGATTGATAGTTGTAGGGAAAGAATTTGGAGCAAACATTATGAAAGTATTATGTCCATTAAAAATAAATCTCTATTACCATTCCACCTATTTCACTCAAATACATCATAAAATTCAAGCTTTCAAATGTGTGTGTTTCCAAATGAACCCTAAGCCTCCATTTTACACTTTTCCTGTTGAGTCTTTAACGACCGAGATTAAGTCTCTAATCAACAGTTAAGATTAAAAATTTGACTTGATCCACTTTCTAGAACATTCTCGCCCATATTTTGATTAATACCCATTAATACTTAAATTTTCCTAAGTTTAGATTTAGGAACCCCATTAAAAATATTAATTATTTTAATAAAATACAATCCGGGTGGAATTTCACCAAACCGTTTCTGGGTTCTTCAGAACTCATGTGCCTTAGCCTCTCCAACAATTTTCATGGCTAGAGCACATCCGATGCTACTAAACACTAACACTTCTTACTTATTCTTACTTGTTGGGTTCTCCACAAAGGGCTTTAAACTCTTGGAACCTCTTGAAGACCTCATTGTTGGTCTTCATGAAGAAAATCTATGTATTCTTGGAGAAGTCATCAATGAAAGTGACATAGTACTCATATCCACTCAGTGATACTGAGGACATAGGACCTCACACATCAGAGTGAACCAAATCAAGGATCCCTGCTACCTTGCTATCACTGCTTGGAAAAGCAGTCTTGGTATACTTTTCCAAAGCACACCCCCTGCACACATCGTGGTACTCTATACTGAAATTTAGTAACCCTATAATAATCTCTCTTAATACTCTCAGAGACCCATGGTGCAAATGGGCCATCCTCTTATGCCACAAATCACATAGATCACATAAGAGGATGGACATGAAGCATAGACAAAGTCCATTGCCTGCAAATTCAGTCAAATAATGGTGGATTTGGAAGAAATAGAAGGCAATTACAGGGTCACTTCCCACTTTTTTTATTTTCTTATTACTGGCGAAATCGTCACTTCTGTGAGGACTCAGAGGTTTCCTCAAAAGATGAGGTTCAGGTCAATTGAATGGATATATTGTTGATCATAAAAAAATAAATATCGCTATGTTCTTGAGTGGGGTTCAGCTAGATGATGATAACAATAATGAGGACTGGAAAAGGAAGGCAACTTCAATATTTGTATATGCATGTGAGCTATGATCATGAAGAAGTCTGATGTCAACAGGACCGTGAAAATTCAAATCCCTGTGTGCCCTCTTCTGGTTCTTCCATTTTCTTCAAAAATTTGGCCCCTTATTATTCACTTTTCTTCAAACAATGATAATGACGTTGGACGCAGTCGGATTAATTTTGATTTTCGAATTGTAAGATAAATTAGTTATTCGATGATTATAATATTTAATGATTTTCAAGGTTTTGAAAACGATATTTTTGTCTATATTTTTTTAGCTTTATTTATTTATGTACTTGAAAATAATGTCTTTGAAAACTAACTTAATATGTCTAGAATTTAGTAAAGCATAATATTACAATAATATATTGAAATAATCTCAAATAATTTAAATAGTTTTATGAAAGTTGATGATTTAAGATACAATTTATTCTCTTTCTTATTCCGTAGAAACTGGGAGGCATTTTGAAATTACTTCAATATATTATTGTAATATTATGCTTTACTAAATTCTAGACATATTAAGTTAGTTTTCAAAGACATTCTTTTTAAGTAATTTCTTATTGGAGAAAGGTACTATTCACTTGTAAATTATATACAGGAAGCAATGTATATAAGACATGATGCATTTGATTAGAAAATAGCATCATGATAAAAGCATTAAAAGTAAGAGCTCGTGACATGAGTAGCAGAAATAATGTCTGAATCTCTGTAAAATCGATTTCCTGTTAGATTTCTTTTCTGTTAGCACCTATTTCATTATTTCATATTTCAATAAAGCAAGTAATGAATCTGACTTCTTATGGGTATTCCCTTTCATTTTTGAAAAATCATCTTAGAATATTTTAAAAGCTCTTAGATCATACACATTTGTGAAAAGCAGTTGATTGTCTTACTTTGCAAAAAAATCATTATGATGATGATACGGGAAGAATTTCAAGAATTTGCTACAGCTTAACAATTTTGGATTAGTAAGTATTTGTGAAAAGGAGCTCGTTTTCACCACTCTTGTATTCTGATGTAAATTGGAGGTGGATGAAATTTAATGAAAACTCATTACTTAGCATTTTTAAGATCAAATAAGTAGATGATACTGAACATGGGAGAAATTGAAGATTCATGAGGTAAAATTTACAGTCAATTTTCTTCCAGGTATGTGTTTTAAAGGTTCATCTTCATCTGTTGTTTTATTTTCCTTTTCATGATTTATTGCCTGTTTATGTTCTATTTATTTTTGCAAGTCTTCATTGCTTTTATTTTGGAGACCTAAAACAAGTAGGCAACTATTTTAAATCTACAGCATGCTCAGGGAAGTATTAGTTGTTTTGTTAGAATTTGAGAATTCATTAATTTTCTTTATATATTTAATTAAAATTATGTTTATACTTTTAAATACATTATTGGGAAATTCATGTTGGATCATTATAATATTACAACTCTCCTCATGACAAAGTCGCAATAACATCTTCCTCCGATCGAATAATCCAATGGTTAATCAAATTATTGAGAGGAGTTTTTATAGAAAGGAAAATTTGAGTTGGGTACTTCTATTTTGGATACTTTAAAACGTTCCAAATCTCGTTGTATTTCCATTTATCATTATCAAAGCATCCTAATGTTGATACATTTCATATAAAATCAATTGAAGTATTGGAATATTCACCCAATTCCAGACCCAATACCACATTTAATGCTAGTTCTAAAAGATATTGCATCTGTTTATAAATCACAATTTTAGTTGAAGCACATGTTTTAAAAGTTTTGATGTCCTGGACCTGATACCACATTTAAATTCAATTTTTAAAAGATATCGCATTCACTCATAAAATTGCAATTTCAATTGGGACATACATTTAAAATTTTTGATATCCTGGATCTGATAAGAGGTTGAATCTATTTAATAAAACTATTGCATATGTTCTACATCGCACATCGACGTATTGATAATTTCACATCTCACTTTAAATCATCCGATAACTGATCTCTTATCAAGCCTGAATTTGGTCCCACAAAGATGCCATGTCACATATCACAAATTTCATATCGGAGGTTTTCAAATAAGATTGCACCAAATATATCTGATCCAGTGATAGCCCCATCACATCCGATCTCTAATAAAACTTTTCACAATATCGAATCCTCCATACTGCATCATCCACCTCATAGAATTTGATCATAAGCATTCCCGATAGGTAACCTGCATACAAGATCCTCGATATCACTTCCCTCTTGCCATATCGTAATTTTCATATTGCGAAATTCAATCAGTTGTTATCCTTTTGTACACTTGATATTGAAACTCCGAGAAAAGACCTATGATATACATTTTTGTTGATATCTTTAATCAAGGTCTATCAGAAGTTCATAGTATCGCATGTTTCAAAAAATATAGCTATAATATTTCGCCGATACTTTTCTCTGATAACACTCATATGTGCAGAAAATCAGAAATTTATGTTATGGATAAATGATCATATTTTGTCTCTCATCGGTATAGATGGAATCAAATGCTTACGCTCATTATAAAACTCAGATTTGCTACAAATGGAGGAAATTTTTACACAAAACTCTTACAACAAATGATCTTATCTATGAGGTTATATATGCATGTTCCAAATATTCAAATTGCAAAGATAAAGTTGAACCATTGCATCACAATTACCAAATTGTTTCCCTTTAGTCATATTCATTTCTTCCAAAGGGATTCAGAACCTCTAACTGATGAAATTTGAAATCCTAATCCACTACTTAACATTTTTCTAGACATTTCTTAGGATTTCAAATTCATAGACTCTTGGATTTGTATTATATAAGTAGCATATAATTTTTTTTTCCAAGATTTACTTCTTTGAGTCTCAAATTTCATTTTACCACTATCATATCCATTACATCTATCAAAGGAAAATATCACTATGATGATGTGAAGTCTTGTTCTATTATATTTGAATATGTATGCTACTTTCATGTTATCATGATGATTCAAAACTTGGATGTGTTTCAATCATAACTTTGTGAAATCCAAGAATTCAATCATAGGGATGACTTTCTGACTAAAGGGATATATATATTCTTCATGATATATGCACATGGACCTCTTTTACTCTTCTCAGCAATCTTCTTGGCTAATGAAATATTTCATCACCTGTGGTTCATTTAAATTTTTTCCTTTGATTCATTATTAGATGCACATTTTATTATATCAATCATATTTTAGTGAGCATGTTCATTTACTACAAAGGCACTCATGAGCGTCCACTATGGTAATGTAGCAATTAGTAGTAAATTTGGAACAATTCAAGATAATAGATCATCATTAATCCATTTGGAATTGTCTTTTATTTTGAATTTTGATATTCACCCCATACTTATCATTTAAAGATTCAAATCATCTTCATATATATAATTAATATATTAATTGGGATTTCAAATCAACTTCAATATAATGGAGCTAATACAAACTCAAAATAAAGAAATGAAAGAGAGAATATATCACTATGATTTATTAAAGAGCATATTTACATTCTGATCTCTGATAAATTTAGTTCACTTCACATTCCTAGAACATGAAACATTATTTTCTTCTAGTTTTTTTCTTTTTTAGTTTAGATTTAATAAGTGACGATTGTGGGTCAATAAGATTTCAGTCAATTCAACTTCTTCATACTTTTAATTCTAATTAAAGGAAGAAGTTATCTTTTGTTGGAAAAAATAATACCTCTCAGGTAAGATTGAACATAATTCTCCAAATGATAATTTCCATGTTCCCACTTTCATTTATTTACTTTTGGTTTCAGTTTTGTTTTTAATTTTTGTTGTTATAAAAATCTGTTTTGCAGCTCTTCATAAAACTTCTCATGCTTCCACCATATTAGATTTGGAATTCACTCTCCTTTGTTCAGTAATGATCCGCATCGAATTAGCTAAAATAGGGAGTTTATGAACCTTTAGTTTGTTTATTTAAGCATTTATTTTGTTATAAAATGGTTAATATGATGCTTTGAAACAAAACAATTGACACCAGACAAAAAAAAAAAATCGATGTTGCTGAATTTTATCATCACTGTTATCAGAAGGCAAAACGCTTATAACTTTGCAAGATAAAATTTATCTAAATCTCAACAAAAGAAGGAACATTCACATGATTATTTTCTTTTACTTCATCTCATTGAGACATTTGTATAAATTGTCTTGTTGGAGTTAATAATTAAAAAAAAATGGATTTTTCTTTCACCTTTCACCTTCTTTGTTTTTATTTTTGATTGCTGATTTCTTTTCTTACTTTAGCTTAGGAATTCTTTTTCATTTTTTTTTAGTTTTACTTTGATTTTGGTGACTCTTTCATGATATATGTGAAATGACCTTTCTTTTTCAACAATGGTTGACATACAAGGGGAAATCTTAACTCTGCCTATATCAGTGAATTTCATTTATCATTAAAGGCATTTCCTTATGGAACCATAATTCCTCTTACTTCAAATATTTTTCGTGGAGGGAAACACATCCTTTCTAGGTGATGAGTTTAATTTTTTAAGGAAAGAATTGATTTGAGTTTAACACAATGAAACCCTGCTATCCCTCCACATAAAATCCTCTGATTGATAGTTGTAGGGAAAGAATTTGGAGCAAACATTATGAAAGTATTATGTCCATTAAAAATAAATCTCTATTACCATTCCACCTATTTCACTCAAATACATCATAAAATTCAAGCTTTCAAATGTGCTTATCAAAAGAGTGATTAAAGAGGAAGCATCAGAAATACAAGTAAACCCTTCGAGGCTATGAATGCTCGCTGGCAGCGGGACTAGGCTTGTATGGCATAAAGACAACTTTGTCGAGGTATTGTTCAGGCTTGTTGGCATCGAAGTGATGTCAGAGACAATCATAAAATGGATATATGCTTGATCAAAAACTCATATCTATACCTTCTTCTATTATTATATGAGGTAGTTTTAAAACAAATTTTCCCAAATTTGGATTCATGACTTTACTCTAGTATTTTTTGAGTACGTATATTTACAGACACATATTGCTTAATCTATATTATGTGGGACCTATGGAAATATTTTACTATTAGACGATTTCATAAACTCCATTATTTTAACCTTTGGATAAATCAAAGTTCATTATCTTTAACTAGATATAACCAATTATTCTGAGTATGTCGCCATTGTTGTAGACCCCCCATTACTTGAAGTAATGGGGAGCCTTTCCATTGACTTTTGGCTAAGAATCTTTTATGGTTTTCATTTAATTTAATTATCCTACAATTTATTCATTTTTTTAGTTTTCATCAGATTTATATCTTGATTGTTTAATTGACTCCGAACTTTTATTAGCTTTCCATCGGTACTTGTTTCAATTCATTTGGTCAACTGGTTTGTAAATGGTACTCCTTTGAAGTTTGATCATTTTCTTGCCTAGACTAAAAAAATAAATGTATAATATTTCAATTTTTGCAATTAAAATAGTTATTTGTTGTAAATATTAACTTTTCATTCATTTTACAACTTCTTTCATTTTTCACTAACGATCCTATAAAATGACCTAGCTAAATTGTACAATAGATGAAAACAGGGTTTGGGGCCTTGGTAATTTACTCTAATTTGTTATTCTAAAACAAATTTCCAAACACCAAACCCCAAAATTGCAAAGTGGCTATAGTCCAATTTATAGGATTGTTAATTCACATTAGCCCCACTTTACCTCCTTTCTCCTCCTTTCAAAAAACTTGCGATAAAATATTGCGCTTGCAAAATTGCGATATCGCGATATCGCATATCACAATTTCATTAAGCTCCTCATTTTGTGACTTATGATTTTGTAATCAAAAAAATGCGATGGGGTTAAAATTTTTATCATGAAGTTTTGGTCAACCTCCTTATAACTCCTGTACCTCCACCTCACTCACCCTTACATCATCGTGACCTCAACCACCCTCCACCTCACTATTCCACTCACCTTTCTTATCACTTCATCCTCTCTTCATTAACTCCTCCACTCACCCTCCTCATTTATGGCTACGTAAATGGTTTGTATTTAAAATGGATTGATTCTAATGGTTTGTTTAAAATATAATTATAATTTATACAATAATTTTAATATAATTCAAATTATAATATAAATATTATATAATAATATTTTAATTATTAAATTTTGTTTAATTTGGTTTAATTAAAATTGTAATAAATTAATAACATAATTAGTATTAATTAATTAATATTAGCATTCTAAGTTAGGATTAGAATTTAATTAAAAATTTTAATTTTTAGCCTAGGCAACAGAAATTCTAGAATTCTAGCAATTCTAATACACCAATTTTGGAAGCTCATAAATGGAGTTTTACTTGGCCAAATGAAGCCCGGAATCACTCATTGGAAAGATAAAATGATGGAGAATATTTATGGATTAGTTTCATTTCTATATTTGATCATTTAATGGGTCTAAAATTAGGCAGAAGATCAAACACTGATTTTTTAAACAAAATGAATTTTCTAAATATTTTTTTTTGCATTCTCATTCATCCACGACTTCTTCTAAGTGTTGATACATTCGTCAATGTTCTCCTTGACCAATTAGACCATCACAGGTATCAATAGAAAGCTCTGATTTCTTTCTAAATTGTTTATTTAATTAAATTTGATTAGATTTAGTATTTTGATTTTATTTTGGTATTTTAATTTTGTTTTGATTTGTTTTTGCAGGAAAATAGTTGAAGATATGATGAAAATAAGATCTCAATCAATGAGAATGCTCTAGCAATAGATGAATGGAATATTGTGCCAATGAAAACTAATGGAGTAGATTTATTCTTCAACAAAATTTATTATTGAGAATTCTTTTGTAAATATTATAAATAGTAGATTGTAGAATGTAAGATGAGTTCTCTTCTCTGTAATTCTGGAATTCTAAAAGCACTTATGTAATAAGAATTTAGAGTTGTAGGTGGGAGGAGAGAAAATCTCAGATTTGGGGATTATTGAGGATTTTTATTTTTCATTTTGAATTATGTATGATGGGCAAATTTTGCACTTCTACAGTTCTTGTTTTAACAACAGAAGTTCAAGCAATGTAAAGGACTATTGGAGACTAGAGCCAAAGAAATGGATTCAATAAATTGGTATTTCTAATACTACGTTTTTAAATACTAGCTTCATTTTATGATGATAGGAATGTGTCATTTTATTCATATTTGTGCACTATTGTCACTATGAGTAATTTGTCTCAATCATATGTTATTTTTTATCTCTGATCTTATCGGTTGAATTTTGATTTTTGAGTAACTATTTACTCATAAGCCTGTCTTTTAATAATGGTTTAACAAATAGTGATATGGTTTGAACTACTTCCTCATATTATTGTTTAATTATTCGAATTACTAATTAAACAATCAATATAATTTTGTGAACTTCTTGTTAAATGTTGTTGGTTTATTATTTCAATTAGGAGGTCTATGAATAGAATATGTTTTGGTATACATAATGTCAGTTAATTGAACTACTTTGTTAGCTTGATGTTTATTATAAGCCAAACATATTTAAATCCCAATCATTTAAATATCTTCCTCTTAGTTGGGTTAGACCTATATTTACTTAATTGAGATAGGATTATGATTTAGTTCCTTTTCCTTGCATTATAGAATAAGTTTGCATTGAGATTTAATGTTACATTATTATAAGTCCTATTCCCAAAGAGGAAAGCTTTATTTGTGGCTTAGCTGAGCCCTAGATCGACTTAAGGATCACCTTCTTTCCCAATCACCAAGAGGGTTGATCTGATGTCTCTTCTCCATTGGTGGATGAAAGTCATAATTTAATCCATTTTTGATATTGAGAAAAGGTAATTGGACCTAGTTAAACTAGTCAAAACCATGATTCCAAATGGAAAAGGAGTTGCTTTAAGGTCCGGACTAGGTGGTCATCCCCCAATGTTATTGTGGTGAGTTTCGAGGCTTCAACAATTTAAAATGATTTTATTATTAAGAAAAAATTCCAAGACATATGTTTACAATGTACGTCACTATCCCTAATAGTAGGACATTGGACCCACTCCTTTCTCCTCAACGAACTAGTTGATCTCTCTCTAATTCCTTGCTCATATAGTGAGGGAGTAGATATAACCAAGGGGTGATGATTCCTGTCATTGTGACTCTTTGACTACCCTCATGAATTTTGTCCTTCTTATGACTTTTCAGCTTACATGACTCTCCATATTCATGTGTGTCCTTTGAACTTCCACTTTACAATACATTTGAATATAATATACATGGTCCATAATAGTGATGTGCCATATGACCACTCATGACATGAAATGACATGACATGACACTACTAACGTGGGCTACTTGGTGATGTGGAAATGTCAGGTCATAGTTGGTGCTGAGTGTCGGATGTCTTCTTGGATATGATTTATCTTCTCCTCTGCATAATGTTAGTTCCAGTCTTTGTAGATTGTCACCAGGGATCAAAATGGGCTCTTACTATGTCTGGTTTTTAGAGATGTTTTGCACATGATCTTCAGTGCAAATCATATCCTAAGTATTTCCATTAGAATAAGCTCGGAAAAATATTTCCAACGGTATATCACACGCCCATAACAAGTTTCTAGATCAGAAGATATGATTGAAATGAATGAGTGATTCTTGGTTATGCATGTTTTGAGGTTAGTTGCTACACACAATGACAAGTTTAGTACAAGATCAGTTTCTGAAATAACAGTAAGGAATTTTTCAAAAGCGAAAGAGGTTTTTGTCCATGACATACCAAATAAACAAAACCTCCTTCATTTTATGCACATGTGCTAGTATGTGGGAGAGATATAGTGATATTTGGAGCCTACATTAAAACAAAGCAAATTTTTCATATTTTTTACTGTTTCACTCAATTTAGTGCGGTGTCATTTTACAACATATGGAAAGTAATTTTGAAAAACCCAAGGAGGTTTTTATTAACCATGAGCCATATAACAAAAGCCTCTTTCATTTAATTCACGAGTGTCATGAATTTGAATATGCGACTAGATCTTTACAGCTCATTTTGACAGATTTAAGCTTTTAATGATTTTCTGTTTTAGAGATGATTTTGTGTCACAGATTCCGAGCAACTGGAAACGAATTTCCAGAATTTGAGAGTGGTTTTTCTCCAAAATGACCTTGTATAAAAAAACCTCTTTAATTTTTGTAACGGGTGCTACGGTTTAGGGGATACGAGTTCATCTTCAACACCTATTTTCAGAAATTCGGTCCAAGTTTAATGTAACTCAATCTATTTTGAAGAAGATGGTTGAGCTCAATTCCCTTAATACAGGGATGAGCTAAATGTATAAATTTTATGAATTTCATATTGTAGAGGTTGGATTTTGCCAGCAAAGAAGAATTTGGACTGTGTAAAGTTTTATTGAATATCATAATAAAGCAGGTTTTGCGCTTTAGGCTTGGGATTCATCGTGGTGCTTAAATGTTCAGTATGTTTTTTCTCGTGTAATTCATTTACACATTATGTTTTTCTCCTTTGTTTCAGCATTATCTAAGTGATATGTTAGGAATTCATCCATAATGATGCTCCTTTCATGATGATTTTTCTGTTAGTTGTAATGGTAGTTTTAGCGAAATTCATCCATTGTTAGATGCTCTGTTGAGCAACCTCATTATTCTCTTTCATCTAAAGTTGCTGCTGCAGATCCATCCTTTGTTTTATGCTTGGAGGTCAGTGGGCTTTCTCTCCTATGTTACTCACATTCACAATCTTTATCTGGCTAAACATGGTACTTAATTTCCCCAAGTTTGTCTGCAGAAACTGGCATTGACTCCATAGTCCAAAATCAACTTTTCTCTTGTTGTTTCCACCCAAAACTTTTCTAACAAATCCCCGCACTCCATAGCTAGCCTATGATTTTATTTATTGCAGCCACACTTTGTTGGCAAGGAGAGAGCCCTCTCTCGACCTGGTAGGGCTAGCTACCAGGTTAAGCATGGTTTGATGTTACCCTAGACCTGCCTTCCTTCAGCCTGAGGTAGATCAAGGCACTAACACATAGCTTGGTGATGAAAACTCTTCAATGATAATTAGTATTGGATGGTAGTTCCAAAATTGTGTCCCTTTTATTTTCTTTAATAGATGAGCTTGCATGTTTTAGCTACAAGGATGTCTTTCTACATGCTACCCTTTTGCATCTCCTTCTTCATCATCCTATCATGGTGTAAGAGAGTACCTCCGTCTGCAACTCCTACATACACTAATAAAGAAATATATTAAATTAAAAAGGAAAAATTAATAATGATTATGCACATTATTATAGATTAAATTAATTAATATAATATTCAAACTAATATTTATCTGACTAAGTTTTTTCCAAAATATTATTCACTTAAATAAATATAAATAATTTGCTCTTTTACATTAAATCTTATCAAGATATTAAGTGTTCCCCTGATGATGGACTCACTTTAAAGTCTGAAACGTTGGGTTAAAAACTCTTTAACAGGTCATTCCACACTCTTTCAACTCACTCATGTTGAGATGACATCTATCTGAAAAACCCTAGCCTAAGATAGAGCATTTTGATTCATGACCTAGGTCAGGACTGAGTGACAGGTCAGGAGGGAAGGCCCAGTGACTACGCAATTGTGTGGCTCAAGCAACCAAGGGTCAAAAATGATCATTAAGACTACGCAGTGTACATCTCAAGCCAAATTGAGTGAAATTTCTGCACAATCCTCACTGAGGGAAGAATTTGCACCGTGCCCACTTATTAAATTTTCTTAGGGAGACATTGTTATTTGCTATGATAGTTGCATTTCATCATTAATACATTAAGCTCATCCCATGCCATCATTACATTATTCAAATCTACACCATTATACATCAACATATGCAATTACATAAAATGAAACAACATCACCATCATCATCAATGCAGAGGAAAATAAAAGGAACAATAGAAGAAACCATGCACACATATAGTGACACCAGGATCAGTCCAAGACTAGGGGAAAACCCAATATGAGGAAACTCTTGCAAATATTTTTCTTTTTAGATTGGCTTCAAAAGATGCCAAAAGAGAGTACAATGATCCATAAATTTGTCTATCCAACAAAATGATAATGGTATCTATGAAATATATCTAATCATGATAGGAATCAAAACCATCATACTGATGGTTGTAATGTGTTGTTGCAAACTGATGTCATTTGTTGTATACTATTGTCACTATGTTCATTACTGTTGCGCACTATTGTCACTATCAATGAGCCCAATACATATGTTTTGAGCGGAAACTAACATATCAGATGTACAGATCTATATAATAGTATAGATAAACCCAAATCTACCATATCATTGAAGTCAAGATGTCAGACCCTCGTTCTGAACTCTAGTAGCTCTCATCAAAATTGTTTATGTGCAACCAAAACTCCCTGGTTTCTCTCTTGGTCACTATATGCGGGCGATTGTAACTGCACGATCACTCTCAGTAAGTATTTATGCATGTGATTGTTGCACAATACACCTAAAACCTAGATTCGCTTTGTTAATATTGTTGTGCCAGTGACTGAGATGTTTTGGTCACTCTCACGACCACTCTGTGCAAGTGACCGGGGACCAATACCTCCATATCTCTCTATGAAGACATAGTCACTCCCATAAGCCTTTGTTATAGCATCCAAGGGTCTATAGTCACTCTGATAGTCTTGTGTGCTAGCATCTAGAGACCAAAATTCCATATTCTGTGCCAGCAACCGAGATCCTGAGAACCCTAACCCAGAGTGAAGAGTTTGCTTGTGATTTCAGACCCTTGAGCAAACTCCTTCCATCGAACCTGTGCAAACAAAGAAAAAATAGAAGAGAAGATGTGTCCAAATGACCTTGAGGTATCTTCTATTTATAGGTTTTCCTAAGGGTTAACTTGGGGTTAAGACTAACCCAAGTAGTTACTCATCTAGTTAGGGTCGGTCCATTCCATAATACATGTATGAATAAAATAATTCAGAACTCAACTTCCGCTTGACCAAATTGGGTGACATTTAGGTCGATTTTGGTCCTATCAGAAATAGGAATCTAATGAAATCATCGTCTAGGAAATTTGAGTTGTCAAAGGTGGAATTTGACCGCAATTTCAAAAATTAACACTCCCTCTCAACTAGGGAGAATTCCACATACTAATATATGTCCATTTAACAATATGTTATTATGGAAGATTCGAGTGTTATTATGTACAATCACGGATCATATATATCATGTAGTCATCGTTCCACGTCCATCTCAAGTGTATTATCATTACAAATCATCATTGTACATCTTGATTATTCTTGCTCGCATGATAAACATTCTAGGATCTAGAAGAAGAAGAATTTGGCACTGAAGGGGAGCTCAAGCTACTGTCCTCTATCCATCAAGTTGTTATCTAAAATCTCTTCTATTGGGTTGCTACCCATAATATCATCATCAATCATCATTGGAGAGCATATCATCAAGGAGCACATCTCAACCTGGAACCACATCAGGGAGTAATATCTTCCACCCATACCAAGAAATACGATAACTCATCACATAGGGGAGTAAACCCTCGACCCTAGAATTTGACCGGGGAGCTTACCCTCAACTTGAAATCATATTGGGTTATCTGAACCCATCCTATTTCCTATTGATCTTCCCATTGATGATCCAGAATATTCATGTGGTAGAACAACTGCATCATAATCGACTTGGGTTGTACACCCCAAGTACACTCTCAATTCATTTACCAAAACAAGGAGTGGTATTCCCATCAAGCTGGCATGCTTGTAGGTATTATGCCAACTAGGGTATACTCTGCAAATACAAAGAGGGGAGAAGCATTCTCTAAACCTATAAAGATAGGGGAGCATCATTCTTCAACCCTGGGTAAGATATAGGGTAACCCTATTGTCCATAGTTCCCTCAACCCCACGAGCCCTCTATCTGAATTCCTCACCCTGGTACCTTGAGCAAGGTAGGAAGAGTTTTTTTAGAGCCCTTGATCAGCATTGCTCTCATCATCAACTTGTCTCAATAGCAACTATTTCCTATTCATATAGAACATCAAATCAAATATCATTTTAGATAATATATAATCATATGAATCAAAAAAGGATACCATAATCATCCTCCCTCTCAAGGAGGTCCCAAGCACAAGCCTGAGCTTGTTTCAAATAACCACATTGTCTCAATATATGAGAGTATCTCGGTTTTGACTATAAATATGGGAACTAATGCCAATCAAATCATCACAATGTATCCATGTTATATATATATCATTCTTAAACAAATCTCTAAGGAGCTTCTATATCTTGCCTCCCAACTAGTCATGCTAGCAACCTCATGATCAACCTCAGTCATGTTATGGGCCTTTCATCCAAGATATCATGGAAGATCACATATTAAAGCAACATCCAAATGGGCTTATCAACAATAATATCAAATATCAGCAATACATCTATATCATAGGAGACATATCTCATTCTCAAAATAGAATACTCATGCAGATATTTCAAAGCATGCTCGATGGGAACACTATGTAAGTGAATAAAATCGCTCATGAATTTATTCATGTTCTATGCACATCATACATATACAGATGGATGTTCAAAACAAAACATCAATGCTTCAACCGTCGAATTCCATGTGAAGTTCAACAACATCTTGAACTTCAAATAAAAGTATCCAAGGATTTGCAATTTTCATTATTCAAAACCATTTTACAATAGCTTTGCAATAAGTAATTCTTTCCCAAATTCCAAAAATAAATTCATCATGCCAGGACACATTATTCTAGGCTTCATAAGCAATCTCCCTCTAATTTAGATCATTAGAGGCTCATTATCTGTTACATGTAGATCATCAGGATATAAAACAAAAACCATAATCAATATCAAAGCCATACCTTGGACCTCATCATCTTGACTTCATTAGATAAC
The DNA here is from genome assembly GCA_031772625.1 of Pinus tabuliformis. NCBI lineage: Eukaryota > Viridiplantae > Streptophyta > Pinopsida > Pinales > Pinaceae > Pinus > Pinus tabuliformis. Next base: position 928,919,650 of record CM062817.1, read on the forward strand.
TATCAAATCTAGACATATCTAGATTCCAATTCTCGAAGCATCATGCCTTGATAAGCCAACATTATCATCCTTACATAACTCAATGTTTTACCATCGAAAACAAAATCAACTCATCAGAGTTTAGAAGCTAGATCATGACCATTATCAAAGTCATCATTATCATAGTATTAATTGTTGGCATTATGAGACAAGTATTGTCCTTGATGGCAAATCAGTCTACAAGTATGAAGAAAAATATATACATGTTGCTTCACTATATACCAAGTCGCGTATACAAGCAGGTTCACTATATACCAAGTCACGTATACGCAAGTTCGCTATATACCAAGTCGCGTGTACACGCTGGTTGGCTTCAGTAAAAGCGCGTGTATGTGGAAAACTTATCTTTGGTCCACGACGGTTATTCCTTGGAAGTTGTGCCTATGGTTTTGGACCTTGGTGTCTCGACGGACGTGTTGATCCCTAGTTTTGAAGTTGATTGTATTGGATTTCTATGGTTTTGGCACTTGGTATTGAACAAGGCCTAAGGCTATATAAGGAGAAGGAAATCATTAGGCAAGGGCACCTGAAATGTCTTGAATATCTGATGAAGTATTAGATCCAGTATGCAGGTTATTGGTTGATGATGTATTGCTTGATCTGAGCTAAGGAGAGATCTCATCGGTTGATGGAGAACAAGATCTAAGGAGAGATCGGGATCAAATGGTTTGAAATGAACTATCTTTATATAGTTGATTATGCGTACTTCTAGATATGCATACTGGCGCAATGTTATGTTCTGGGTATAACTGATGTCTGGTACAGCTGCAAGTTATGAAAAATTATTTTTAGATCTGTACGCAGGTTGTCTTCGGTAAAACCGCGTGTATACGCAGGTTGCCTTCATTGAAGTATCGTATATCTTTTGGAGCTTGATTTTTGGGTTGCAGCTGGGTCTGACTGTTATTGCAGAGTTCTGTAGTCTGCTCTGTGTTCTGGTGACTGGGTTTGACAGGGTTTCAGTGGTTCAGTGATTGTTGGTTGTTTTGTAATCTGTTACAAAATTTGAATGAATTGTGGTCTTCAGATTGTAATGTTGTGCTTCAGGAGTATCCAGTCTGAAAATTGATGAAAAGTGGTACCTAAAGGAAAGAAGATTGTAGGCCAGCACCTACGTACTATTATCTTAGCTAGTACAAGAGCAAAGGGGGTTGGAGCTCCCTTCCAAGGAAGTTTGGAGAACGAGAGAAGGTTGAAGCCTTCTGCAGGTTGTAGCCTGCGTACTGGTATAAGGTTGCACCAGTACAAAAGATTGTAAATTGAAGTTCTTATTAAAGAAAGATAGAGACGACTTGCAGCAGGTGGTTTTCACCCACATTGGGTTTCCACCTTATATCATGGTGTTCATGTGTGTGGCTTTTGTGTGATGATCTGTTCTGTTATACTGCATCTGTTTACTCTTAATATGATGAATAATGTCCTGATGCATTTAACTGAAGATAAACTAACTGAATTATAAGATTTATGGTATACGCTGGTTTCTTTAGACACAGTAGCGTGTACACACTGGTTCACTTAACTGAAGTAGCGTATATATTTCTGAGCATTGAAAAAGTTTTATTGATCTGATAATATTGATTCACCCCCCCTCTCAGTATTATTTCCAACAATTGGTATCAGAGCAGGTCCTTCAGAGAAGCTTGATCGCTTGAAGGTAGATCGTTCATCATGAGCAACTACGAGAGAGAAGCATCAATTAGGCCACCGGGTTTTGATGGGACAAACTTCAATTATTGGAAGGTAAGAGTTACTGCCTATCTTCAATCTCTTGGTACAGAAGTTTGGGACATCGTACAGACAGGCTACACTTTTCCTTCAGCTACTCCTACAGATGCAGCCGAGAAAAAGAAATATGAAACAAATGCGAAAGCAGTCAATACTCTATTGGGATGTATATCTCAATCAGAATTCATGAAGGTAATGCACTATAAATCTGCAAAAGAAATTTGGGACAAAATTGTCACGAGCTATGAAGGAGACGAACAGGTAAAGCGTGCTAAACTTCAAACTCTCAGGATTAAGTATGAGACTCTCAGAATGTATAATGATGAAAGTGTGGCTAACTATTTCCTTAGGGTAGATGAGATTGTTAATTGCATGAAAAACTTGGGTGAAGAAATAAAAGAGGCTATTGTGGTTGAAAAGGTTCTAAGATCTTTGTCCCCCAAGTTTGAATCTAAAGTGTCTGCCATAGAAGAAAAGGAAAATCTGCAAATTCTTACTATGTCTTAGCTTCACGGAATTCTAACCGCTTATGAAATGAGAAAGGGAGGTCCATCAGACAGAAGAGAAGTTGCCTTCAAGGCTTCAGGCAAAGAAGATTATTATGAAGCAAGTCACGTGCCAGAAGATGAAGAAGAGGAATCAAATTTTGTCAGAAATATTCAAAGGGGTTCTGGAAGGTTCAGAGGTAAGTTACCTTTTAAATGCTTTACTTGTGGAAGAGTAGGTCATTATGCTGCCAGATGTCCTCACAAAAATAAGAATGATAAGGGAAAGGAACCTGTTAAATGGAACAAGAAACAAAATGAAAAGAAGAAAAGCTATTACACTCATGAAGATAGTGATGGTCTTTGAAATAGTGATGAAGATGAACAAGGTAATAGATATAAACTTTTAATGGCTTTTGAAGATGATGACTATATGGATGCTATAGATGTAGAAGGCTTTTGTGAAGAAATGAAAGATCTCAAAGTTTGCTTAGAAGAGAAGAGTGCTATTATTGATTCTCTACAATGTCAACTAGCTGAAAAGGAAAAACATCTTGAAAAATTGGAATGTGAGATTGTTTGTCTTAGAAAGGAGATTGAGAAAACAAAAGCGATTAATCTTAAATTTGTTAAAGGATCTGAAACCTTGGATGAGATTATCAATGTGCAGCGATCTCCTCTGATCAAGACAGGTCTTGGATATAATGGAGAAACATCTCAAGCCTCTACCTCTAAAAGCTATCTTGATGCAGCAAGGAGAAGTGAGCAAAGGCCAAATAAAAGTCATCAGGTGAATCAGGGACAATTTACCTCAAGAACAAATAAAGACCATCAAGAAATTCGGGGACAAACTGCCTTAAGGACAAACAAAAGCTACAATCAGCCTCAGGTAAAATCTTCCCAATTTGCTCCAAGAATGAATGTGAATAGAAGCTACAATCGGTTGGATGATAGATCTGATTATCGCAGAAATTTCTTTAATGGCCAATTCTTTTCTTGCCATAACTTCGGTCACAAAGCAGCTCAATGTGTTGCCTACAAGACAATCATGACTAGAGAAGCTCAAAAGCAAGGGAGAATGTCTGGAACCATGAAAAGGACTTATAACAACTTTTCGGTTCTTGAAAATGAAGTTGAATGCTCTATTTGTAATAACTTTGGTCATGAAGACTTTGAATGCAGGAGCAGGTTCCGGAAGACAACTCAGAAGGAACAAACCTCAAATGTCAGAACATGGAGAATAAAGGAACCGCAACCAGAAAGATGTGGGATAGCCTTTTATGCAGAAGGTAAAGAAAGTCTATGGTACATTGACAGCGGATGTTCGAAGCATATGACAGGGGACAAAGAAAAGCTTGAGTCGTATACCGCATTAGAAAAGGGGAAGAAAGTTTCTTTTGGAAACGATATCTCTGCAGCCATAAAAGGAAAAGGTGTTGCTCCATTGAAAGAGAAGGTCAAAGCTGGAAATGTTTTGTATGTTGATGGATTGAAGCATAATCTTCTCAGTGTCAGTCAGATGTGCGATCAAGGAACAGAGGTAATATTTAGATCAAATGGATGTTGTGTTCGTGACCTTGATACAGGTAAAACAGTGATCAAAGGAAGAAGGACTCCAAATAATCTATACATATTTGAAGAAGGACCACAACAATGCTATTTGAGCAAGGATGATGAACACTGGCTATGGCATCGGAGGTTGGGGCATCTAAGCTTTTCACAAATAAGGAAAGCATGCAAATATCAGGCAGTTCGTGGTCTTCCAGATATCAAAATTCCAGACAACACTATATGCAAATCTTGTCAGTTTGGAAAGCAAACCAGAACTAACTTTCCAGAGAAGGAAGGATCAGCCAACATACCTCTTGAGCTAGTCCATACAGATGTATGTGGTCCATTTAGGAAAAGGACACCTCGAGGAGAAGAATATTTGATATTATTCATTGACGATTTCTCCAGGTTTGTCTGGTTAGGGCTTATGAAGCACAAAGATGAAGCATTCGAAAAATTCAAATCCTTCAAAGCTTTGGTTGAAAATGAATTAGGACACAAAATTAAGTGCCTCAGATCTGACAGAGGTGGGGAGTTTACCTCAAATGAATTTTTCGATTTCTGTGAAGAACATGGGATAAGAAGAGAATTCTCTACAGCTAGAACTCCTCAGCAAAATGGGGTTGTGGAAAGAATGAACAGAACAATCCAACAAATGGCTCGTGCTATGCTTGATGAATCAGGTACTCCCGCAACTTTCTGGGGTGAGGCTGCACATGCTGCGGTTATTATTCTTAACAAAACAAATGTCCGAGTAAACAACACTCAAACACCTCATGAGCTCTGGAGTGGTGAGACTCCTTCGGTGAAGCATTTCAAAATCTTTGGGAGCAAATGTTATATTAAGAATACTGATGAGCAACTTGGAAAACTTGAACCAAGAGCAGATGAAGGCATTCTTCTTGGTTATTCTCCACATAGCAAAGCATACAAGTGCTACAACAAAAGACTTGGCAGAATTGTTGATAGCATTGATGTAGTGGTTGATGAGAAGGGATATATTCCTAGGCAAGTTCATCATGAAGACATTGAAGAAGATGAAGGCTACCCTCAAAGGCAGAATGATGAAGAAGAAGAACCTCAAGAAGAATCCCAAGAAGAAGAAGAACATCAAGAAGAACCAGAGGAGCAGACAAGAATAGAAGAGAACACTCCATCCAGATATGTTCAAAAGAATCATCCAGAATCTCAGATTGTGGGGCAGAAAGAAGCCGGAATACAAACAAGAAGAAGAATTGCAGAAGCTTCAAGCTATTTGGCATTACTCTCTTCCACTGAACCACAAAATGTGAAAGAGGCATGCAAAGATGAATGTTGGGTCAAAGCAATGGATGAAGAACTTGAGCAGATCGAAAAGAACAATACTTGGGAATTGGTTCCTAGACCAAAAGATAAAAATGTCATAGGGACTAAATGGGTCTTCAAAAATAAATTGAATGAAAATGGAGAAGTAATTAGAAACAAGGCTAGACTTGTTTGTAAAGGGTATGCGCAGCAAGAAGGAATAGATTTTGAAGAGACCTTTTCTCCTGTTGCAAGACTTGAGGCCATCCGAATGTTCCTTGCTCTCTCAAGCTTTCAAAACTTCAAGGTATTCCAAATGGATGTGAAATCAGCCTTTCTGAATGGAGACTTAGAAGAAGAAGTATATATTGAGCATCCAGATGGTTTCATTCTTGGGAATGATCCAAACCTTGTATGCAGATTGAAAAAGGCTCTCTATGGTCTCAAACAAGCTCCAAGGGCTTGGTACTATCGTTTGGACAAATATCTTCACAAACAAGGTTTTTCAAAAGGATCAGCAGATAGCAATCTCTATATGAAAGTTGAAAATAACAAATTGCTAATACTTGTTGTGTATGTAGATGATATTATCTTTGGTAGCAATGAAGAGGCTATGAGTTAGAACTTTGCCTTGGTTATGCAAAAAGAATTTGAAATGTCATTACTTGGAGAATTGACATACTTTCTTGGATTGCAAATCCAACAAAATGAAGGAGGTATTTTCTTGTCTCAAACCAAGTACCTCAAGCAGATCTTGAAGAAGTATGGCATGGAAGATTCAAAGCCAGTTTGTACCCCCATGGTTACAGGTTGCAGCCTCAGTGAAAATGACGAATCAGCAGCAGTTCACCAACCCACTTATAGATCCATGATTGGGAGTTTACTTTATTTGACAGGTACCCGACCAGATATTATGCATGCAGTAGGAATTGTTGGAAGATTTCAAGCCAACCCAAAGGAAACTCATCTTCAGGCAGTCAAAAGAATCTTCAAGTATCTTCAAGGGACCCAAAACTATGGCTTATGGTATCCTAGAGATACAGATATCACTCTTCATGCTTACACAGATGCAGATTGGGCCGGAAGTGTGGATGATAGGAAAAGCACAAGTGGTGGTGCTTTCTTCATGGGTTCCAGATTAGTATCTTGGTTCAGCAAGAAATAGAGTTCGATTGCCTTATCTACAGCTGAAGCAGAATATGTGGTTGCGGCATCTTGTTGCACACAACTTCTTTGGATGATGCAGACCTTGCAGGATTTTCAAATCACTTGCACTCCACCAGTCTCTATCTTATGTGATAATATAAGTGCAATCAGCATTTCAAAGAATCCAGTCATGCACTCAAAGACCAAGCACATACCAATCAAATACCATTTTCTTCGGGAACAAGTGCTTGAGCAGAAGGTCAAGCTGGAGTATGTTCCTTCTAAGGAACAAGTTGCTGATATTCTCACAAAACCACTTGTTATAGACAATTTTGTGCCTTACAGCAATAAGCATGAATTGTCAATAATCCAAGGGATCCAAAGTTCCCTAAACATGATGTTCCTACCCCTAGAGGAACAAGGTCAGCAAACCAACAACTCTCAGATCAGTTCTCCACCTGAAAACACTTAAAAACAAGCAATCCTGAAATCAAAGCAGGTGCTCCACTAGGCTTCTGCGCTGAAACACAACTGCTCCATGGTGTACCTACGTTGCAAAGCAGGTAGAACAAAGCCCACCTGCGTTGGGCGAGTTTGGACATGTGGCACAGTGAGTCATTGCTTTGGAATCTTCCAAAAATGACACTTGGGTTAGGTATTTCGCCTTTTGATGAGTCAGAGGCTTTGTTTCTCCAAGTGGAAGCAAGGTTCACCAAGTGGACTCAAGAACTGAAGATCAACTGAAGATTAACTGAAGAGAGAGAGGACACAAGGCAGCTACACATTAGTTGCAAGCTGACTCATCCTTTCTCAATTCATCTATATATTGAGCTCTCTCCTATGAGCTCAGGAGGCTGGAATTTGGTGCAAAGTAATGATATGCTGTTGGTTTCATTCTTGAGTTATTGGGTGATTGTTTGAGAGAGGTGAAGAAGAGCAATTCTTTCTGCTGGGAGGTGTTGCTGGGTTGGAGCCTGCAATGGTTGTAATCCTCTCAGAACCTTTATTTCTTCATTAGTAAAAGCTATTGAGGTTCTTCTATGTGCTCTTGTTTCAGTTATATATTGTGATGATTGCATGTTTGGTTTACACTAATCCATGAACCAGTTATGATTGCATGCCTCTTGTAGTTTCCTTCTTTGTCATTGTGCAGGATCTCATTGTAGCTGGGCGAGCAGAAGGAAAAAGAGCTAGGAACAAGCGGCCAAAGAGGAGAGTTTGGATTCGACATTAAGCGCAAGGCAACGGTTAGTGCTTTCTCCATCCTCTTTTGCTTTCATAAAGAAGTAAACCTTCAGTAGTTTGTTTTACAGTTGTTGCTAAGGAACTGTCACCCTTAGAGTGGGTTAGGGTCATCCGAGTCGGATACTTTTCCCTACAACAAACTGGCGACTCCGCTGCGGATCGTATCCGTTTGATTGTGTTTGTAGTATTTTGCTATTCATTTCTTGAACAAAAGAGTACCAAATCAAAAAGCTTTTGACTATATCAAAAGCGAAGTAGAGGGCAGCTACTCTTGCTCATTTTCTGAGCAAATTCATGATTTGAAGAGCTGATCTACAAGGATCCTTGTAAGCTCTTAGTGATAGCTTTGCACCTTCTAAATCATCCCTTTAAGTATGCTTGACTGATTGCTTCTGATTTGAGCAAAAACCGTGCATTTTTGAGAAAATTATGACCCGGAAACTGTGAAAACGCAATTCTCGTTTTCCAAAGCAGGTAGTACACAGGCTACCTGCTTTGCAACGCAGGTCCCGAACTAGCTACCTACGCTGAGAGCCAGTTTGACTGTGCAGAGCTTGCGTTGGCCCAAATTTGCTTAGTGCATTTGGGGTTTCCTCCTTTCTCTTGCCTGTTTTCACTTAGTTTTGCTGCTAGGTGTCAGTCTTGTGCCTGTTTTGAAACCAATATTACTTGCCATCATTCCGCCTCTGTTATATAACGAAATTGTACTTGTTCTTTGTATTTCTTACTCATTTACAATTTCCCATAACGAAAAGTAAACTAGTCATGCTTTAGGCCTCTTAGATCTGAACCTGTGTTAGGCGTTTTGCTGGTCTAAAGAGTTAGCTTGTTTGCTGTCCATAGCTGGTTAGTCGTTTTACTTTCATTCGTATGGTTTGATTTCATGTATTTCCAGTGATTAAGCAAGTGAATCTTAAGGTGTTTTTTGATTTTGGACAAGCTTGTTTACTTTCGCTTTAAATCGAAATCAAAGTTATATAACCACTTTCTTTTTGTATCCATCCACATTAAGAAAGGGAAAAGAAAATACATGCATTGTGCATTTTGCATTTGAAAAAAGTTTGCATGATGATTTAGGAGAAAGTGCATTAGTTTGTGCTGTATGAACTGTGTGAAAAGAATTTTTCTTCTTTCTCTCTCAGTAGTTAAGATTTTCATCAGTCAAAAAGATTTGAAAAAGCTTGCTTCTCATCTTAGGCTGCATTTAGGAATTTGTCATATACATCTCGTGGTGAACCTTGAAAGGCAAACTTTAAAAAGATCAACTTAAAATATACTGAATGAACCTAACAACGCATTTGAAACATAACGCAAACATCTAGAGGTCTAGGTAGAGACGTGTTCCGGCGTCGTTAAACATAGTGACTGTCGATCTCTACGAAGGTGGGTGATTCCTCCTGAGAGTCGGTGGCACTAATACGGACTTGTGCTCCCACGTACCGTCGAGTATATATTGGGAGACCCCTATAGGCAATTATCCTTTATCCATAGGAAGCCGTGTCGGCCGCCCTACTGATCGCGATGCAGTGAACACAGCATTCACGAAGATCGACCACCCGTACCGTAAAACGTATTCTGTGGTTTCGCGAAAGGTTTGGCACACCCTCTGCCTAGATCTCCAGAGCAGTTTCTTTTGGCCCTTTTCAAACTCTATAACTGAAAAGGTCCAACCGAGCATTTGTCACTTCGGGCTCGTTAATACATCGAAGGCGACTAGAGTCATCTTTAGCTTTTTCTCGACTCTTAAAACATGAAAAAGCAAAGTTATGTTTAAAAGCGTCTAATAAAATTCATTCAAATCGGAAACACAAATTTTCCCCTTCATATTTTAGTTGATCGAGTAATCCGCAATCGTGGAAGAAAGTCAATTGAATATCCGTCGTTCTCGGAGGCTTGCGAGTCAACCGTCTTTGTCTCCGGAATCGAAAACAATCCGGACAAAGCGAGCTCGTCAAACCAGTTCAAAATCTCCTTTAAAAGTTAGAACAAGCGTTCCAACAACATCTGAGATTCTGGTCACTCCAAACATTTCTGGAAACCCTGCCTCAATAGAAGAAGTTCAATCACCACAGAGGGACAGTAATACTGATCCTAGTCTGGGGGCAAATACTCGTATGACTGAACCAGTTCCATCTGTAACCGGTCCAGAGAGTTTTGTTCCTCAAACATCCGTCGCGGTCGATACAACCCCTTCTTCGGCACCGGAAATCTTTTACGGACCTGACGGTCTTCCTCTTCCACATGGTCTGATTGCGATAGAGGAAATTATAGAGGAACCGCAAGTATCCACTCCAATTCAATTTGGAGTAGGGGTCACTCTATTTCCTGCTACAACAGAAGTTTGTCCATCACCAGTGGAAGTTCCTGTAGAATCACTAGGTGATCAATTGGATAGACTAAAAATGACTGAACAACCGTCGACATCTAGGACTGTGTCGAATGACACGGCGACGGCAGAATTACCTGCTGCAAATCCAACAATGTTCGCCGGAATACCATCTGTCCCAACTAGCTCGCAGTCGCTAGAAGGAGTCCATCAAGAGACTATCTCGACAGTATGGTCTGTTCCTGTTTGTTCCGGAGTAATGTCTGGTAACTCTCATGGTGAGGCTCATCAAATTGACCCTTTTGGGAATCTAATTAGGCCATCCAGTCCTCCAAGGCAGGCAGTTGCCTTGAGTTCTGGGTTGCTACCGTATGGGGGGCAGTACCCATACGGGAGCTCTCAACCTTATTCAAGTTATGGCGGAATTACAACGAGTAGTTGGGTACCTGTGCTATCCCAGCCACCGAGAGTTGTATATTCTATGCAACAGTGTGTACCTGTGACAAACATCCCAACTACACCGGCTATTGTGACCGTGTCGCAAGTTCAAACAATGCCTGTTGTGTGTCAACCTCAGATTGCTCAGGTTCTCATGCAACAGCCACTTGACCCTGCGACCCAACCACAATCACCTACTGGTGGGACAACACAAGTACAGTTGGGTACGACTACCCCACATATTGGTCCAATGGTTAGTGTAGCGCAACAACCCATGGTGTCGCAACCGTGGATAATGCAATACCAACAGCCGCAATTCCAACAAGTGTACCAAGGTTCTGAATAGCAAATATTTGCAAATACTGGACAACCATATATTCAAAATGGTCAAAATCAACCACTTTATAGTGGCCAAGTCCATCAACCGTATTCATCATACCAACATCAACTCCATTATGCTGGTATGCAAAGACCGACTGTTCAAGCGATTCCATCGTATCCTGGTTACGCTTCACCTAACTTGAATCAGCAGTTACCATTCATGGCGACTTTAGAGTTGCCTGATTTACATCGGTTAACAAACGATCCAATTGCTTACGCCCCTTGGTGGCCAGTGATTCCGCACAAACTCCCATCCGACATTCCTAAATTCAATGGAAATCCAGGTGAAGACCCGTCGAATCATGTGATGACATTTCATCTATGGTGTTCGTCGAACACTTTGAATGACGATTCGATAAGGCTTCGCCTCTTTCAGAGGACATTGACAGGTCCGGCGGCAAAATGGTATATAGAATTGCCTAGAGCTTCGTTCGACAATTTTGGCTCCCTTGCCACAACATTCTTGACCCACTTTCAATTACCAATAAGGTACGAAACGGGAACAGAGATATTGACTAACTTCAAACAGACAACCGCAACTCATATATCAGATCATATACATGAGTGGCGACGTCGACGAAGAATGGTTAAAACATACGTTCTTGATCAGCTTTTAGCTGAGTGGTTTATAAAGTCGTTACTTCCGGCCATAACGGAAGATGTGGCAAAGGGAGGAGTCGTAACAGAAGAGCAGGTTATCGCTCGTGCACAATATTTGGACTTAGTATATACTCAGTCCGGCACGCTCTATGACAAAATACCAGACGCCCCTAGACCAAAATTTTCAATCCCTCCTCCTCCTAAATCAAACAGTGACTCTCATGCCGGTGATGGCGTGATAGGCACGGCAAACACGAATCCGAAAAAGACCCAACAAAAGAAGGCCCGTAAGGATTCGAATCAAAATGCGCATGAAGAAGTTCTTGCTTCGGAAGTAAATGCCGTATCAGCAGATAAAGGCAAAGAAACCAATCAACCAGGAAGCAAGAAGACTCAAAACAAAGGGAAGAAGAAGAAACAAGGAGAGTCATCTCCTCGAAAAACTTCTTCAAGCCCTCCTCGAGATAGGAAACCACCTTTTGGGTGTCAGATATGTGATGAGGATCACTGGACGAGAGAATGTCCATACAAAGCAGAGCTTAAAAGATTCTTTAAGAGTCCGCAAACCTCAGCTGTGTTATCAGATCCGTTTCCGAATCGAGGAACAAATCTGGTTGATAGAGGAAATGCTTCCCCGTCGCAAGTGCTAATGTTGTCAATATCTAAGCAACAAAATGATGCTTTGATTTCGACAAGGAATAAAGATTACGGGAATCCAAAGCTGTCGAACAACAAGGTTAATGAACGACCTAGTAGTTCAACAACAACTTTGACTGAAGTTGTGCCACCCATCGTTCCTGCGCCAATGATAAAGTCGCCAAAGGGAGTAGTACACAAATCGACATTTAATCCTCGTGCCAAAAGAGCACAGAATTATAATATAGTAGAGGACCTGGCCCAATCGCCGTCCACTATGTCGACACTTGAAGTACCACAAAATTACCCCTCCCAAGAGCAAGCTTTATTATCAGCAATAGGTGGGATTGGCCCAATGGATTCCAATCTTGTGGCCTTTAATCATAAAGGATATGACCCTCAGTTACCAGCTCAACTAGCTTTCCTTATTCAAGTGAAAGCCCTCAACAAAACGGTTCATCGAACAATTATTGATGAGGGGGCATCTACATGTCTTATGTCGATGAGTTGCTGGAAAAATTTAGGCTCACCACCCTTGTCGAAATCGTCAACGACATTAAAAGCATTTGATGGACGATCATACACTCCATACGGGATTTTAAGTAACTTGCAAGTTGAACTGGGGGGCAAAACAGTAGAAGTTGATGTTGAAGTAATCGACGGAAATCTCGATTACAACATCCTATTGGGAAGGCCTTGGATATATGCCATGGCCGCAGTTGTGTCGACCTACTTCAGGAGGATTGTATTTCCTTTTCAAGGAAAAATTACAATCGTCGACCAACAAACATTTCTCCCCAACCGTTCTCAAGTTACGGGAAGCAGCACAATGATCCATGAGAGTAATCAATCGCTCCAAAATATTGGAGTAGGTCTCCTAAAAGACCCAGCCTTAATGGGTACTTTTGCCCTACCGCCGGCAGGTAATCTGGCGGAAGTAGCCACAATGGAAACCTACAATACGAAATCTTCTATATCCAACGGATTCAAAAGATTCCTAAATATTTTGTCAACATGGATCGTCGCCCTAATGGAAATACTGTAAATACAGTGGGCCCCGAGGACGGTTCTTATCTCGTGTCAACCTCGTTAAAAAATGAAACAAGGAGTCATGAGGATAGTTCTTTTACTATGTCAACCTCATTAAAAAATGAAACAAATCCCCTTTTCAAAATTCAAAGGTAAACCTTCATTCCAACCACCAAGTTGAATGCAATGAAGCTTGGGGGGCACCCTCCTTTGACATACATCATTATGATGCTGAGGGCATGCATAAGAATCGAGCAGTTTTAGCAATGTTCATGCTCGTTAAAAAATAAAAGCAATCATCGAGCAGTTTTTGTGCAGAAGTTCATGCTCGTTAAAAAATAAACGTAAATTGTGAGCAATCTTTCCCTAGCAGTTCAAGCTCATCCAGAAAAATGAACCGGTAAACAACCTCGAGAAATGTAACCTTTGAAAGCCATATTAAAAGCCCTTGGTCGTGTTTATATGCCATCACCTCCATCTGTTCATTTGGCCAATCGTTCACCTCCATATGTTTGTTTACCCATTTTTGAGGAACAGCTGCGAAGAGTGATTTCACTTAGCCATCCTTGTGACACTGCCGTGATTGGAGAATTCCAACCTGTACCTGGAATCTGATGCTATCCCTGTTCATCACTCGTTCCTCAAAAGACGAGTCTTCTTTGAGCTCTTTTCACTGACTCGTAAAATATGAAAAGTTTGCCGAGTTTTGGCCTTCCAGCTCGTTAAAGCGACCGGAAAGCTATCCCTCCTCTAGATTTTAATCTTTTTGGACCTGAGGGATTATTGCACAAAAAGATCGAGCGCTTGTTTGTTCGGCTCGTTAAAGCAACCGAAAATTCATCCCTTCTGTATTGTTTTAAACTTTTTCGGACTTAAGGGATTAGATGACGAAAAAGGAATTTTGGAGTTAACTTTTCGTACCTTTTCAGACTCTCTAAAAATGAAAAGGACCGAGTTTTCCTTGTCGTTAGACTCGTTAAAATGATTAAATAGCGACAAACTTGTCTTTAGACGAGAACGAGTTTCCCTATTGCTAGGCTCGTTAAAACATAGCGATGGGCTTGCCCGAAGGGCAGGTTATAGAACAAGCATATGTTATCCTCCTCAAGCTTGACAAAAATAAAGAGGTACTGGTCAGCAATGACTGGGGAAAAATTGGGAGAACCTCACAGCATTAATGGTAGCAAGTCGCTCTTGAACATGACACTTTGTCCTCCGTAGCACATCGGGTTGGGTTGTTTCATTCACCGGTCGCAGAATCATGGTCCTCGCCACACCATCCACCATTGGGGTAATGCTACCAATCCATCACATCAGTGTCGTTATATGTTCAAGAGATGTGGTTCTGTAAAGAGTCAACCGTGTTCCACCCACTGCCATACATTATCCTTCATCCACTTCATGACCGCCACCCTGAATCATACATCACAGTTTGTTTTCACCTCATCATAATCACTAGCTCCGTTCCGTGTCACTGATGTGGGATTGATTAAGGCCCTCCTTTGACGGATCGCTCCTTGTCGACATCAGCTCATTATCCAAGGAGTTGATCTAGGAACACCCCCCTCAGTACTTTGAAGCTTGCATGCCTCAATGGCAAGTTTCTCACTTCCGGCGACAGGTATACATCAATGACCTTCAACCAGAAGATTTTGCATGGTGGTCGACGCCAAGTCCTTTATTCCCACCATGTAGATTGTACTGCCGTACCTTGAGGGTCATCATCCTTATCGGTGATTCCTCTCGCGCTTGTTAACAGTTTACATCATTGACCGGTAATCAAGCGATGTCTTTCCATGTTCGACTTCAAGAAATTCTCACATGGATCGACTTGTACATCGAGTGAAGATCGGAAGAGACTGAAGACCCCGGATCTAGTTTCATCCATCCGGGCTGCGATATATATTCAGGACATAAAGACATTTGATATGTACATCATTGCAACAGATGATCATCCTTTTCAAAGGATGATAATTTTGGCAGAGGAATATCAGTCTACATCAGACGATCGTCTGTTCTATGTACCAAAATGTATTTATAAAGCTGAGCATGGGATGGCCCGCCTCAGCTAGATCATGAAAAATGTATGAAAAATAATGTATTGTATTGTATCTTATTACAGGACATTTCTCAGCAGATTGAATGAACTTCGGATCCTCTCAATAAAGCATTTCGCCCGATAAACGACCTCATACTTTAGGGGGCATCTGTTATAGACAATTTTGTGCCTTACAGCAATAAGCATGAATTGTCAATAATCCAAGGGATCCAAAGTTCCCTAAACATGATGTTCCTACCCCTAGAGGAACAAGGTCAGCAAACCAACAGCTCTCAGATCAGTTCTCCACCTGAAAGCACTCAAAAACAAGCAATCCTGAAATCAAAGCAGGTGCTCCACTAGGCTTCTGCGCTGAAACACAACTGCTCCATGGTGTACCTACGTTGCAAAGCAGGTAGAACAAAGCCCACCTGCGTTGGGCGAGTTTGGACATGTGGCACAGTGAGTCATTGCTTTGGAATCTTCCAAAAATGACACTTGGTTCAGGTATTTCGCCTTGTGATGAGTCAGAGGCTTTGTTTCTCCAAGTGGAAGCAAGGTTCACCAAGTGGACTCAAGAACTGAAGATCAACTGAAGATTAACTGAAGAGAGAGAGGACACAAGGCAGCTACACATCAGTTGCAAGCTGACTCATCCTTTCTCAATTCATCTATATATTGAGCTCTCTCCTATGAGCTCAGGAGGCTGGAATTTGGTGCAAAGTAATGATATGCTGTTGGTTTCATTCTTGAGTTATTGGGTGATTGTTTGAGAGAGGTGAAGAAGAGCAATTCTTTCTGCTGGGAGGTGTTGCTGGGTTGGAGCCTGCAATGGTTGTAATCCTCTCAGAACCTTTATTTCTTCATTAATAAAAGCTATTGAGGTTCTTCTATGTGCTCTTGTTTCAGTTATATATTGTGATGATTGCATGTTTGGTTTACACTAATCCATGAACCAGTTATGATTGCATGCCTCTTGTAGTTTCCTTCTTTGTCATTGTGCAGGATCTCATTGTAGCTGGGCGAGCAGAAGGACAAAGAGCTAGGAACAAGCGGCCAAAGAGGAGAGTTTGGATTCGACATTAAGCGCAAGGCAACGGTTAGTGCTTTCTCCATCCTCTTTTGCTTTCATAAAGAAGTAAACCTTCAGTAGTTTGTTTTACAGTTGTTGCTAAGGAACTGTCACCCTTAGAGTGGGTTAGGGTCATCCGAGTCGGATACTTTTCCCTACAACACCACTGCCCAGGGAAACTTTTGAATATCTCAGACAAAAGCTGGGAGTAGTTGATGCTTCATCCTGCTGTTGAAGCTTGTCTGTTCTACAGAAAAGTTGGTATACGCAAGTTACGTAAGGGATATCCGCGTATATACGCCGATTTATGCTGGGAAAGTCGCGTGTATGTTGTACGCGTGTTGCAGAAAGCATATCCGTGTGCATACGCTATTTTATGCAGGAGAAGTCACGTATATGGAGTTCTGAACAGCAAGGGCAGACTCCGGTTGGACAAGGTCTGAGATGGGTATGCCACAATTCTTCAGGCATAGTTTCAGGGGGTGCAGCAGGCACAGGTTCAGGGGGAGCAGCTTAAAGTCTTATAAAGCATTGTTGGCATTTAGATGCTTTTGGTTCTAGTACACAACTGTTGTTGGTTTCAGGAGAAGGAACTCAGAAGGAAATCTTGGTTGCTGATCTAAAAGATGTGTATCAGATGCTGCTTGTGACTTTCATAAGTCTTGGTCTAGATTTGTTGTCTCTATGTCATGTATCTCTTCTGTGATATCTCTTTTATGGTGTCAAGGTCATGTAACGGCCTATGTTGGTTTCCCCACTATTCCTGGGATGAATGATGTAATATAATTGGTTGGTTCTGATGTATCCCCTCTTGGTTGGGTGTATGGATGTATGTATTGAGTCTTTTGGTGATAGGAAGGTCCCTTATGGTATATAAGTCTTGGTTCTTTTGAAGAACATCTTTTGCAGATCTTGCCTACAGTCAGAGGGAGCATGTTTCAGCACAGCCAAGCAAGGATATCAGCATGTACTTACGGGGAGCACGGCCCTTTGCCCTTGATGAAAAAGGGGGAGAGTGATTTGATTTGGTGTTGTTGCCATCAAGTCCAGAGGGGGAGTTTGTTGGCATTATGAGACAAGTATTGTCCTTGATGGCAAATCACACTGATAACAAATCATAGTGTAGAAGGATAGCAGCAAGGAATTGATGATCAGTCTACAAGTATGAATAAAAATATATACACGCTGGTTCACTATATACCAAGTCGCGTATACAAGCAGGTTCACTATATACCAAGTCGCGTATACGCAGGTTCGCTATATACCAAGTCGCGTGTACACACCGGTTGGCTTCAGTAAAAGCGCGTGTATGTGGAAAACTTATCTTTGGTCCACGACGGTTATTCCTTGGAAGTTGTGCCTATGGTTTTGGACCTTGGTGTCTCGACGGACGTGTTGGTCCCTAGTTTTGAAGTTGATTGTATTAGATTTCTATGGTTTTGGCACTTGGTATTGAACAAGGCCTAAGGCTATATAAGGAGAAGGAAATCATTAGGCAAGGGCACCTGAAATGTCTTGAATATCTGATGAAGTATTAGATCCAGTATGCAGGTTATTGGTTGATGATGTATTGCTTGATCTGAGCTAAGGAGAGATCTCATCGGTTGATGGAGAACAAGATCTAAGGAGAGATCGGGATCAAATGGTTTGAAATGAAATATCTTTATATAGTTGATTATGCATACTTCTAGATCTGCATACTGACGCAATGTTATGTTCTGGGTATAACTGATGTCTGGTACAGCTGCAAGTTATGAAAAATTATTTTTAGATCTGTACGCAGGTTGTCTTCGGTAAAACCGCGTGTATACGCGGGTTGCCTTCATTGAAGTAGCGTATATCTTTTGGAGCTTGATTTTTGGGTTGCAGCTGGGTCTGACTGTTATTGCAGAGTTCTGTAGTCTGCTCTGTGTTCTGGTGACTGGGTTTGACAGGGTTTCAGTGGTTCAGTGATTGTTGGTTGTTTTGTAATCTGCTATGAAAGTTGAATGAATTGTGGTCTTCAGATTGTAATGTTGTGCTTCAGGAGTATCCAGTCTGAAAATTGATGAAAAGTGGTACCTGAAGGAAAGAAGATTGTAGGCCAGCACCTACGTACTAGTATCTTAGCTAGTACAAGAGCAAAGGGGGTTGGAGCTCCCTTCCAAGGAAGTTTGGAGAACGAGAGAAGGTTGAAGCCTTCTGCAGGTTGTAGCGTGCGTACTGGTATAAGGCTGCACTAGTACAAAAGATTGTAAATTGAAGTTCTTATTAAAGAAAGATAGAGATGACTTGCAGCAGGTGGTTTTCACCCACATTGGGTTTCCACCTTATATCATGGTGTTCATGTGTGTGGCTTTTGTGTGATGATCTGTTCTGTTATACTGCATCTGTTTACTCTTAATATGATGAATAATGTCATGATGCATTTAACTGAAGATAAACTAACTGAATTATAAGATTTATGGTTATACGCTGGTTTCTTTAGACACAGTAGCATGTACACGCTGGTTCACTTAACTGAAGTAGCGTATATATTTCTGAGCATTGAAAACGTTTTATTGATCTGATAATATTGATTCACCCCCCCTCTCAGTATTATTTCCAACATTAATACTTTCAACCAGGACACAGGAGGAGCTCATGTCAAATCATGACTTCATCAAGCCAACAAGTCATGCATTATCAATCCGAACTTGATTAATCATTCTCATAATCATAATACAAGTCATCTTGTCTCTAGGTGTAAATGTGTAGATCTAGGATGAGTCATACAGGTTCCTTTTTTCATGCCAAATTATAACTATCATTACTTCAACCATTATGCTAAGAGCAAGGAGGTTGATTTTCTCATAATTCATCATGCCCACATAGTATCGATATTAGGGAAAATCAACAATTGTGAAATCATATCACTAGAGAGATCTCATAGAGAGATCTATAGTCAAAGTACATCTCAATCATCAATTCAAAGTTATTGTCAAGCATCATGACAGATTAGGTAATGCCAAATAATTCCAACATAGTGACATATATAGATGTATGTCTCGGTCACCTGCAAACACAATTTCAATCTATATGTTAATGTTATGGAAAACATTTGAGCTTTTCCTATTAGAAAATCTTGCTGTTATTTGCAATACATGTGTGGTTCTGACATCTTCAACACGACCATATGATTTCATGCACAATACTTCAGAAGTCAGTGAACAGTCACAGAATATGTTAGGGACATCATGATTTGGAGTTCACAGAGCTTCAGAAAGCTTTAGATTATGGTAAAAAATAGTCAAACCTCTAGTCACTCTCATCAGGTTAGCATGCGAGTGACTCTAGGCCTTAGCATGCATGCATCGAGAGACAAAATCTCCTAGATATGTGATTGCATCCAAAGAAGAAACCCTATTTTTTGTAAGGAATTCAAATGTAAGACTCTGTTGTAGATAAATACTGTCAAATACACATAAATCATACTTAAACAACATAGAATACAAATAACAATAAGGGTAAAATCTTGAGAAGATGTTTTCTCTTTGACTAGGGATCTACAACATTCATTTTCATTCATGTAAGCAACTTGTCTATAGTAGAGTCATGCAATAGTAGATCTTCCTGATCATAAACATATGGCTATCAACATCATGACATTAATATTTCATCAAAAGGTTAGACTCAAAGAAACAAATAGATGCAACATCATATCTTAGAGATTATGCACACAATAGCATTTTCTATCAAGTTAGGACATTAAATTTAACCATATGTTGTCAAGAAAAGACTATAGGTAGTAAGAAATATGGAATATCAATCTTACACTTATACTTCTGACATCAAGGTTACCATGCACTTCATGACCAATGAGATTGGATTAGGACATTCAATAAAGCTTTATCAAAACAACAAGAGTGTCAATCACTCTTTCCATATGCTTTCATCCTTCTTATTGCAAGAATTACCAACACACTCATGTATTGGAGTCAATGAACTATCCTTCTACATGAAACCCATCATGCCAAGTATCAAGAGTATCATTTTCTAGAGCCAAGGTGCTAGCCTTCTTTATAGGCTCAAGACATGCAATGAATATATCATAGATATTAGCCAAACATCAAGTGTACCGATGTATCAACATTAGATGGCCTCATAGAATTCAATAAGGTTAAAATGTTGAACACCAAGTGTATAATTTCATCATAGAAGACATATATCCAAGTCACTTTCATGTGCATGTATGAACCAAATAAAGAGGCACTTTCATCATAACTTAGGGCTTACCGAGGCAATAGATGAAACACAACATTCCATGCATACCTCGTGGTATTCAAATACTTGAGCACCTACTCATTAGACACAGGTCGCTTGAAGAACTTTTTCATCTTTTCATTAAGTACTTCTTTATCTCTTTCTTGATCTGCATCTTAAAATGATCCTCAAGAAGAATCTACACAACCCATCTCATCAAGGAGGTTAGAAACATCCATATACTCAAATACATATGCAGGAAGTAATAAACATAATCATAAAATCCATAAGTTTAACAAGTAAGAAGCATCATAAGTAAATAAATACTTATCTTCAATGAGAGGTGATACTATCCCTCTTGAACCAATATTCAAGAGCCATCAATGTCCATGGTCCATATACACATTGTTGCCTTAAAGTATCCAAACATATCTACTAGGGATTATCCCATCTAGGGCTTCATCAAATCTCCCACAAGTGCTTGAACATATTCTCATTGACCATATTATATCTCATATAGTTTCCATAAAAGAAGGTTTTATCTTCAATCATAACCTCATAGAATCCATCAAATCCTAATAATCAAGTTACCTAGGTTTTTCTTCAAACCCTAGAATTATTTTAGGTCTCCACCATCCTCTTCTTTCTTCCATCAATGGTGTCATCATCAGGGTGATCTCCATGGCTTTTTTTCAACCCATCTCTGATACCACGTTTAATTTTTTTAGGGTGACATTGTTCTTTTCTATGATAGTTTCATTTCATCATTAATAGATTAAGTTCACCCCATGTCATCACTACATTATTCAGATTTATATAATTATACATAAGAATATGCAATTACATAGAAAGAAACAACATCAAGATCATCATAAATGCAAAAAAACATAAAAAGGAATAGTAGAAGAAATCATGCACACAAATAGAGACACCAGGATTGGTCCAAGACCATGGAAAAGCCCACTATGGATAAAACCCTTGCAAATCTTATTCTTCTTAGATTGTCATCAAATGATCAATAAAAGAGAGTACAATGATCGATAACTTTGTATATGCAGCAAAACAATAATGATATATATGAAACAGATCTAATCATGCTAGGAATCAAAACCTTCATATTGATGACTATAATGTGTTTTCGCAAACTGATGTTATCTACTATATACTGTTATCAGTGTGCCGAACACTGTTGAGTATTGTTGTCACTAACAATGAGCCCAATACATATGTTTGCAGCGGAAACTAACATATCATATCTATATATCTATAGATTTATACAACTGTAGAGAAAAACCTAGATCTACCATATCATTGGAGTCAACTGAAGTCAATATGTCAGACACTAGATTGAAATTTAGCCATTCTCATCAAAACTGTATCTGTGCGACCGCAACTCCTTGGTTCCTCTCCCAGCCATTGTATGTGGGTTACTATGACTACACAATAACCCTTAAGGCTTCTTTATCCATGCGACTACATTGCAATACCTTTAAAATCCAGAGTCTCTCCCTTACTGTTGTTGTGTGAGAAACCTAGATATTTGGATCTCTCTCAAGACTACTCTATTCGAGTGACCAGGGACCAATACCTCCATATATGTATCTGAAGCCATAGTCACTCCCATAAGCCTCTGTTCTAGTGTCCAAGGGTCTATAGTCACTCTCATAGGCTTGTGTACCAATGTTTAGGGACTAGAATGCCTCAACCCCCTCGTGTGAAACCATCCCTAGAATCTATGGATTACCCAAGATCCATAAGGAAGGGGTCCCCCTTAGACCGATAGTTAATACTATTGGCTCCCCAACCTATGAGCTTGCTAAATATGTCGCTAAAATTCTAAAACCCCTTGTTGGAAATACTGACTCCTTCATCAAAGACTCCCAGGACTTTGTGAATCTTATTAAAAATGAAAGGATGGAAAGGGATGACATCCTTGTAAGTTTTGACGTGGTTTCCTTATTCACGAAGATTCCTCTTGATGAAGCCATCCAGGTTATAAAAGATGTTACTGATCCAGAGACTGCAAAACTGGCCGAAGTCTGCTTAAGGTCAACTGTGTTCACCTTCCAAGGAGCTTTTTATGAACAGACATCTGGTGTAGCAATGGGATCGCCCCTCTCACCAATCGTGGCCAACCTATACATGGAATATTTTGAGAAGAAGGCCCTGGAATCTTATCCTTTAAAGCCAGCTTGGTGGAAGCATTTTGTCGATGACACCAATATAAAATGGACACATGGTAAAGCAGAACTTGACAAGTTTTTCATTCACCTAAATTCCATCTCCCCTGAAATAAAATTCACAATGGAGCTTGAAGAAAACATGAGCATCCCATTCTTGGACATTCTTATCATCAGAAAAGAGGATGGCTCTTTGGGCCATAAGGTTTTCAGGAAGTCAACCCACACAGAAAGTTACTTCCATGAAGATTCCCACCATCACCCAGCCCAAAAGTTTGGCGTTCTGAACACTCTTGCCATTAGAGCCCTTCGAATTTCTGACTCAGAGCATATAAACGAAGAAAAGAGGCATTTGGTTTCAACTTTTAAGAATATAGGCTACAAAGATCATGAGATTAAAAAAGCCATAGAGAAAGCTGAAAGGAAGTTGTCATCTCCCAAATCTAATGGGCAGGACCAACCTCAATGTGGTAAGGTTTTTCTACCTTATATCCATGGGGTTACAGACAAAATGGCTAAAATCCTAAGAAAGAAAAACATTATAACACAATTCTCAGCTCCTGGTACTATTAGGCAAAGTTTTAAGTCTGTTAAAGATGATATTGACAAGCAACAACTTAAAGGAGTCTATAAAATAGACTATTCTTGTGGAAAAAGCTACATAGGTGAAACAGGTCACTCCCTCCAGACAAGACTCAAGGAACATGGCGCTGACATCAAGAATGGAAGATCTCGTACCTCAGCCGTGGCAGAACACTCCTCAAAGACTAAGCACCACATCTGCTTGGAAAGCGCATCAATTATTGCAAGGGAAGAGCAGCATCAGAGACGAAAAATCAGAGAAGCCCTCGAAATTTTGAAGCATCCTTGTAATATGAACAGAGACAATGGTATGGAGATTAGCGGAAGCTGGCTTCCCCTGATCAGTGAAATCAAAAAGCGTCAACCCATCCCCAGGTAAGCCTTCAAGCAGGTTAGTTTTTCCCTCCCCCTCCTATTCTATTATTATTGGTCAGTACTTTTTATGTATTTCACAATTAAAATTATTAACATTAGAATATTTTAATATATTAATTTCTACATAACGATTAATTAATATATTAATTATTATATTAATTAATTATAAATATTAATTATTTATAATTATTAATATAATTTGGTTCATATATTAATTTAATTTATATATAGAAATTGATATATTTCCTTAGTATTTCTTCAAGAATTAATTTATGATCCCTTCCTTTATTATAGCTGCTCCTTTAACCTAATTATTTCCTTTTTAAGACTTTAATATAATAATTTCTATATAATTATTAATTAATACATTAATTATTATATTGATCAATTATAAATATTTATTATTTATAATTATTAATATGAATTAATATATTAAATTAATTTATATAGAAATTAATATATTTTGGTTCAGTCAATCTTTTATCAAAAATTTTAGTATTAGTTCTTTTTCCTTCTTATTCTATAGGTTATGAACCTTGTTATTAAAATTAAAAAATTTTAATAAAATTTCTATTAAATAAATAAAAATAATTTTATTAAAAATTGAAAAATAAATTTAAAAATAAAAATTAAATTATAATAAATTTAGATTCAGCCGACCTGTGCTGCTCCTTAAAAATGTTACCCTCATGAGTATTTATCCTTTCCATTCTACTCTTCTTTTATCATCATTCTCATACCCTGATGATGGATCCCATTTGGGATTCGAAACGTTGGTGTAAAAATATTCTTACTGTGGATTCTCCGGTCAATAATTCAAAAGGTACAAACCACAAATCTCTTAAATCCAATATATTAAGGTATCTTCTATTTATAATTTTTCATTAGGGTTCACTTGCAATTAAGACTGACCCAAGTAGTTACTCATGTGGTTAGGTCCGACCCATTCCATAATACATGTATGAGTAAAATAATTCATAACTCAACTTCCGCTTGACCAAATTGGGTGATATTTAGGTGGTTTTGGTCCTATCGAAAAGAGGAATCTATTGAAATCATCATCTTGTTAGTTTCAACTGTCCAAGGTGGAATTTTACAACAATTTCAAAAATTAACCCTCCCTCTCCACTGGGGAGAATTCCATCTACCAATATATGTCCATTGAAAAATATGATATTCTGGAATCTTCGAGTGTTCTCATGTATTATCACAGATAATATTTGTCATGTAGTTGTCATGCCATGTCCATCTCAAGTGTGTCATCATCACAAATAATCATTGTACATCTCAATATATCATTCGCTTCTTCCTTCTTGTCTCTTCATTGTCCCTCCTCGTATGCTGAACATTCTCAAATCTAAAAGAATAAGAATTTGTTACTAGAGGGGATGGAGAGCATAACATCAAGGAGAACATATCAACTTGAAACCATATCAGGGAGAAATAGCTTCCACCCACACCGAGCAATAGGATAACTCATCACAAATGGGAGTACACCCTCGACCCTAGAATTTAAACAGGGAGCTTACCCTCAACCTAAAATCATATAAGGTTATCTCAACCCATCCTATTTCCTACTGATATTCCCATCAATGACCCAAAATAGTCACGTGTTAGAAATCCTACATCATAATAGACTTGGGTTGTACACCCCAAGTACACTCTCAACTCTGTTGGCCAGAACATGGAGAGGCATTCCCATCAAGCTGGCCTTCTTGTGAGTATGATGCCAACTGGGGTATAATCTACAAAGACCAAGAGGGGAGAAGAATTATCCAACCCTATAAAGATAGGGGAGAATCATTCTTTAACCCTGGGTAACAGATAGGGTAACACCCTATTTTCAAGAGTTACCTCAACCCTAGGAACCCTCCATCTCAATTCCTCATCCCGAGAGCTTGAGCAGGGTAGGAAGAGTTTTCTTAGTGTCCTCAATTGACATTGCAATCATCATCAACTTTTCTCAATAGAAACTATTTTTTGTTCATACAAATTATCAAATCAAATATCATTTTAGATCATATATAATCATATGAATCAAAAAAGGATACCATAATCATCCTCCCTCTCAAGGAGGTGCCAACCACAAGCCTGGGGTTATTTTCAAAAGTTGCACGATCTCAATATATGAGATTATCTTGGTCCGAACTATAAATATGGGACTTTCTGCCAATCAGATCATCATAATATATCTATCATATCCAGATCATGCTCAAACAAATCTCTAAGGAGCTTTTGTATCCTGCCTCACAACTAGCCATGTTAGTGACATCATGATCAACCTCAGTCATGCTATGGACGTCTCATCCAAGATACCATGAAAGATCCCATACTAAAGAAACTTCAAAATGTGCTTATCAACAATAATATCAAATTACATTAATACATCTATATCATATGAGAAATAATCATTCTCAAAATAGAATACCTCATGAAAATATTTCACAGCATTCTTGGTGACAACTCTATGTAAGTGAAGAAACTCACTCATGATTTTATCAGGTTCTATGCACATCGTACACATACAAATGGATGTTCAAAACAAAACATCAATGCTTCAGCCGTCAGATTCCATATCAAGTTAAACAACATCTTGAACTTCAGATGAGAGTATCCAATGAATTGCAATTTTCATTATTCAAAAACATTGTCCAATAGCTTTGCAATATGGAATTTCTTTCCCAAATTCAAGAAATCAATTCATCATGCCATGATAATTATTTTGGGCTTCATAAGCCATCTCCCTCTGATTTGGATCATTAGAGGCTCATTACCTGTCATAAGTAGATCATCAGGATATAAAACCAAAACCATAATCAATATCAAATCCATACCTTGGAACTCATCATCCGAACTTCATCCGATAACTATCAAATATAGACACATTTGGATTACAATTCTCTAAGAATCAAGCCTTTATAAGCCAACATAATCATCCTTACATAACTCAGTGTTGTACCATCAACAACAAAATCAACTCATTAGAGTTTAGAAGCTAGATCACACCATTATCAAAGTATTAATACTTTCAACTAGAAGATAGATGGAGCTAATATCAAATCATGACTTCATCATGCTAACAAGTCAAACATTATCATTCTAAACTTGATTAATTAATTCTCATAAGAATAATACAAGTAATCTAGTCACTACGTGAAAATTCATACATCAAGGATCAGTCATGTAGGTTATATTTTTCATGCCAAATCACAACTATCATTACTTCAACCATTGTGCTAAGAAAAAGGAGGCTTCATTGAGGGAAAACATTTGCACAGTCTTCACGGAGGGAAAAAATTATGCAGTCCAAGAAGGTAGTGTAGGCTAAATTGTGGGGGGTTAGGAGGAAAAAATGTGTAGTTTGAGGAGGCAATGGGGACTGGGCAACGAAGACTACACAATGCGCATCTCAAGGAAGCTTGAAGGACAAAACTACTTAGTTTCTAGAGGTAGTGAGGTCCAACTAAGGGAAAGGGCACTAGGAGAAGCATCTGCACAGTTTTGGATGCCAAGGGAGGTCGGAATTTTGTGCATTGCATAGTTCTAGAAGAAAAGGTAAAAGCTTGAGTGTTGAAGATGTGAAGTGCACAGTACAAGGTAGACTGGGAGACACATCTGCACAATTTTTGAGATAAAGATCGGTAGATGGGCTCAAGAATTGCATAGAGAAGTAGCCATGGAGGACAGGAACTACACACTAAGTAGTTCCAATTGTCATAGTCACATCCTTGAGGGCTAATATTGTGAAGTACACAGTTCAGTCAGGACCCGGTGAAGTGATGGTTCCTAGTGGGGAAGATTTTCCAAAAATAGATAAGTGTGGGATGGGTGATGAACTGTGAAGAACCTTGAATGTGATCACACACTTAGCATACTTTGACGACAACATTGATCATTGGAACATGTAAAAAAATCATTTCCTTGTGAGTGACTACCTCATGATAATATATGACAAGTGTAACACTTAATATATTCTTTAGGATGACTGTGACAACACTTGTGCGACAATGCTCAAGACTTTGTGTGTAATTGCGACAAATGTTTAAATGATTGGAAAAACTCATATACACAAAGACCAAACTAAGAAACTACTAGAAAAGGATCACAAACATTGTACAAAATTCAAACATCCCAAAGGATGATAGTTAGCCCAACATGAAAAAGGGACCAAAGAACTGTGAGGAAGCTCATGAAATGAGCTCTAGTTTTTGCAACAACAATGAAAATTACCAAGGAAGGCTATGAAATTTGAGTGTGTTGTAGTGGCTACAACCACCCTCCAAAGTTTTTCCTTAACTTTGCTTTGGAGCCTCCCTACCAACCATCCTTAGCAGCATGTCTTACACTATCAAGTACAGAGGCTTCAGCCGAGTTTCAGTGGCCTGCCAGTCTATGCATGTAACCTTGTTTGTATCCCTACCACAGGCTGTCATTCCAGACTTAGACTATTTGTTGGTTGAGACACTTCCCCAGAAAATTGCACAATTCTAGAGGGGAACCAGCCTTCCCTCCAGAACTTGCAGAAAATAGCTGGGCAGCGTGTTGGGCTCCAGAATTGCGCAGAACAGTCACGCAGGCCTCCTTCAGAAAACTAAGCAATCTGGCCCATCACTACAACTCAACCCATAAATGATGCAATTATGGGAAGCAGTCACCTGTTGACCCCATAAATTCCTTAATCCCTCTGGGACAACCAGCCTAGCTCAACTGAAAAACTATGCAAATCCCTCTCTCAGTCTTGGAGACTGTTGCATGTCCCTTCAGGTTGATCGGTTCCCTCCGGGATCTAGCAAACTTGATTTGAATGGATGGGATACTTTTCCTGAAATAGAAAAAGGAAGCATGCAAAATCAATCCCTAGATTTTAGGTATCTATTTTTAGCAACTGGAGGTTACATGCATAGATCATTTTAGAAACGTCTCGCCAAGTGTCACTTTTTCCTAGATTTGTGGCATGCGTGTCATAATCTCAATCTTGAAAAAAATTATGAACCAAACACTATAGACATCATTCCTCACATCGATCTTATAGCTTTGACGTCCCACATTGCATCGAGGAGTCTTCGACACTTTCAGGTTAGCTGTTTCAGGGTGAGTCTGCTTCTCATGTCTTGCACTGTGTTTTTGTCGTTTTTTATGTTTCACTTTGTGTAAGTGCTATCTGGATGGTTTCAATGAGTGCTTTCTATTATTTTAATGTATGTTAGCTTGTAGAAGCACCATTTCAGTTTTCATTTGCATCTCACTACTGTTGAATTCATGACACTATTTTTGTACCAACGGTCATTGTTGTAGTGACCTGCTTCACACACATGCATGTTTTCCCATTTTATAAATCCTACACTTACTATTTGTGTACATGATCATGCTTGAGGGGGCCTGACCCAGGTTCATCGTTAATTAACCAAACAAATCCCTACACTATTGGCCCTTTTGACATTAGCTCATGGAGTGCGGACTGAAGTCTCACCCGAAGTAGTATGGGCAGATGTTGGAACCAAGTTTCCGCACCATGAGATGGTTGTGATGTCATTTGATTCCCTCAACACCTATCTTTTGTCTATCTATGTGACTTGATTATCTTATCAAACAACTATAGTTAACACCGCGTAAACAGATATTCATAAATGCATTCAAATATTCAATGTAATTGCATCCATTCATGCATCACATAAGCATAATAAAGGAAATTCATAGATAACATATCAAGATGCATCAATAGAACAAAGACACATCAAATTCCAAACATTTCTCTTTATTGATATCTTCCAAGTGATTACAGGCCCTATCCACCCTGTGCACAGACCTGTAGCGGTCCACACACTCAGCTACGGACTTCTACCTTAGGCCTCTACACACTCAGCTATAGAGCCTCTACCTACACTACAATCCAAGACTTAGACTTCTTACTTCAGAGCTACGACTCTCTTACATTATATGTCTTTAACTACTTAGAGCTTAGTTCTTTTTAGTCGAATTTACTTTACAAAACTAAAGGTGGACTACCCTTTATGACACATGACACCTTCGCGCTCCGCGACCACAAAATGCAGAGACTTTACAATTTTATTACAAAATTTGACTCAAACATGGGCTTTTAGTCCAAAAACTACCCTTGGGGTATCCTTCTCCCAACAAGCCCCCACCACAAACATCCTGACTCGCCCTTGACTCACTCGATAGGCGTAGAGATATTTGTGTGAAGCCCATCCAGCTTGACCTGTATGACCGCTACCTCGGTCATGCACTGAGCTGTCGTCTACTCCATGTCTTCCACTGTCTGCTTGGTCACTGCTCCTGCACTATCGGCTTGAATTTTTGTTGCGTCGCTTATAGAGTCACAAGCTTGCCTTCAATATTTCCTGTGACTGTATAAGCTTCCTCCAGTCAGTGCTTTAGTCTCGCCTTCAGCACTCTTCCCTTGTGTAGCGCTGCGTCCACCTATTCCTTAAGCTACTTGGCCTCTTATAGCTTGGCTAGCCTCTGTGTCAGTGCAACGGTTCACATTGTGCCCTTAACCTCATTGTACCACTGTTGTAGCTCAAGCGCTTCTGTATCTAACCTTTGTATACTCCTGCAAGCTTGTCAGCACCTCAAAGGATTTCTCAAACAACTCTGTGCAGTCTGCTACTACACTCTCCACCCTTGCTATTTCCTCTGTGACAGTGGTCGCCCACTCTTCCTTTACTTCTGGCGGTGATCCAAATTGGATCTTAAAAACCCTCTAAGTATTCAAAAATCAAAACTATTGCAAAAGGAAAACCTTCACAAAATAGCGGAAAACACTATTGGGAGCAAAAAACATGAAGAAACAGTGGAAAACAGGCCTATCAAAGGTCAAAGGAATGATGCACAGGAGTCGTCAGATCTGGCCGATCAACGGTCCAGATCCGATCAGCATATCGCAATCGATGGAGGCTATCGGAGGCTATCGGAGGTTACCATATGAAATATGCAATAGCGATCAGCGCGAGTAACCAAGGACCATCGATCAAGCGTGCAAATCGACAGCCCAGGTTAACTCACAATATTGCAATCGACAGATTACAAAGGAGCGCTTACAAATGGCTTGGGGTCTATGAGATATGCAATTGCGATCAATCGCATTGCAATATCACATCGGAGTAATACAATGGAGCAGGGATGATATAAATATGACTTGCGATAGCCAGACCCGCTAGGGTTATATATGGTATTTAACATATTTTGAGATCCGGAAAATAACATTTTTCTATATATTTCACATTTTCGTTAAATAAACGAAAAACAAAGGAAATGCGCCCGATGCGATGAAAACGGACCCGAAAGGGATATATATGTAGTTTTATCTCATTTGAGTTCCGAAACAAGTGGGATTTTAGGCGGGCTGTAGGCGGTAAGTGGTATTGGTCGGGTTTCGCCCGAGCCCATACGCTGGCTGCCACGTGGCCAAGCGCCGGAGAGAGGAAACCACCCTTTTAGGGTGGTTAATCCCTATATGCATAAGCCACCTAAAATGAATCTCAACCGTTGGATTGAGATCACTCAGATCAATGATGGATATGCAATAGCAATATAAAGGCAGATCCGATAAGAGTCTAGGGTGGATTTAATGATATTTTAGGTCGGATAAATGGTAGATTGGTGGATTTTCCCATGTTTTAGTGTATTTCTCCGTGTAAATAGAGAATGATTATTCTGAGGATTTCAAAGGCGCCGATGGTCCTTCCGTTACAGAACAGGTGGCCACCATCCCTGAAGGTGTTTAACAATGATTTCTAATGTTCAGAGGGGGATTTGAGTCGACAGAGGCAGGGAAGCCAGAGAGCCCAGAAGAGGAAATGAGTAGACAGTGTATTTTCTTAAAATCAATAGAAGATAGAAGATAGGGGTGCAGTGCTGAGCTAGAGAGGAAATAGAGCTAGAGAAGGAGAGAAAGAGTCTGTGTACTCAGAGAGGCTTGACGGATTCAAGCAAACTCCTATTGTTTTGTATCTGTTGTGTTGAGACTCAATTTGAGCTCACATTTTGTAAAACTATACTCTTGAAGACGTAATAGAGAGGTCACCACTAAAGGCTGGACCAGGAGGCATATCCCAAGAGTTTTGGGTGAACTCCATATTAAACTTGTTGTGTTATGTGTGTTTCTCTATTATGTTTCTTTAACTGCTTCATTGTCGATGTTATTCACAATCTTATCGATCCATTGCACTAAGTAATATAGGGAAATCCATGCACATGAGGCTATAATACCTTAATCTTAGTCAAAGATCTCATTTCAGATCAAGTGGTATCAAAGCTTTAGGTTTGCTAAGGTTATATAATCTTGTGCTGGATTGTTGAATGCTAACTAGGTCAAAGCTCAAACTAGGAGAAGGAGAACTTGTTGAGGCTAATCCAGAAATTGGAAGAGTCTATCCTAGGAGGAGAATGGCATAACAAAGCCCATTAGAATCAGAATCTCAGTTCATGGACAATTTCATGAACATGAGAGGCATGGTGGAAGAGATGTATAGAGAATTTAAGAAAGGTTGAGGTGAAAGTACTTCCACCTCCAAACAAGACAAAGGAGTAGAGGAACCTTCTCTAGATGCCCCAGAGGGCAAAGGGAAAGGGGAATGGCTTCCTCCATCATCTCTTCCACCATCACCTCCATCATCCTCATCTCCTAGCCCTGAAAAAAAAAAGAAGAAAACATTTGTGATTAAATTAGATGTGAAATTTGATTTGCCAATCTATGATGGAGAATTAAATGTAGAAAATCTAGATAACTGGATTAGACAGATTGATGTATATTGCAGGGTGCAGAACATTGATTCAGAGAGGAGAATGATTCAGCTGGCTAGCCTTCACCTTGGAGGAACTGCCCTAGTGTGGTGGGAAGGCAGGACAGAAGCTGATTTGAAGAAGCATGGTAAAATTAATTCTACCTGGAATGAATTTGTTTCTACCATTAAAAACCAATTCTATCCACTGGCTTATATGCAGCAAGCAATGATGAGTTGGAAAACTCTTCGCCAATTAAAGGGCCAAAGTGTACAAAGCTAGACCCAGGAATTTAGAAAAAGAGATTTAACTCTAGGCATTTCTCTAGACTCACCAGAAACTTTGATGAAGTATATAGGTGTTCTGCATAACTATTTGAGGCACACCATTCTCATGTTTAACCCCACTAGCCTAGATGATGTTGTTCAGGCTATGCATCTAGAGGCTAGAGGAAAGAATGTGAACCCAGAGATTTGGGGATCATCAAAACCCTCTACAAGCAAGAACAAGGAAAAGAAGAAGAAAAAATGGAAGGAGAGGAAGAAAAACACTGTACAGAAAGACAAACCTTCATGCACTCACTGCAAGAAGGATGGGCACGATCATGAACACTGCTGGTCTTTGCATCCGGAGATGAAACCCAAGAAGTTCGGTGGTAAAAAGAAGAAGATTGTTGCTGCTATTCAAAAAGATTTGGGGTCAGACTCAGGCGATGAAACAACAGTCACAACCACATGTATAAAAGGTTATCCGCTTTAGAGAATGCAGAGATCAAGAAGCAGGTATAGGAGCTACTCGATAAAGGGTTCATCAGACCAAGCACATTGCCATGTGGATCTCCAATTATGTTAGTGAGAAAGAGAGATGGTTCGTGGAGGATGTGCATTGATTATAGAGCACTAAATAAAATAACGATCAAGAATCAATATCTTCTTCCTCACATAGATGATCTATTAGATCAGTTGAAAGAAGAAATTTACTTTTCCAAGTTGAACTTGTGTAGTGGCTATCATCAGTTCAGAGTTGCAGAACAAGATGCATGGAAGACTTCTTTCAAAACAAAGCAAGGGATGTATGAATGGCGAGTTATGACTTTTGGCTTAACTAATGCTCCTAACACATTCATGAGAGTTATGAATGATGTACTCAGACCTTTTATTGATGATTTTGTAATTATATATTTAGATGACATTCTTGTTTTTAGTAAAACATGGGAAGAACATTTGAAGTGTGTAAAGCAAACTTTAGATGTTTTGAAAAGAGAAAATCTCTATGTGAAGCTATCAAAGTGTGAATTTGGAAAAACATATTTAAATTATTTGGGTCATATTGTAGGGGGTGGTGAACTAAAGATAGATCCCTCTAAGGTTGAATTCATTGTGAACTGGCCTAAACCCAAATCTGCTACAGAAGTTAGGAGTTTCCTAGGAGTAGCACAATATTGGAGAAAATTTATTGCTAACTTTTCCTTGATTGCAGCTCCCTTACATGGTCTGATAGGATTGAACAAGGTGTTTCAGTGGGGAGGAAAACAACAGAAATCCTTCGACAGCTTGAAAGAAAAAATGAGTACATCACCAGTACTAGAACTGCCAGATCTTCATCAACCATTTGAGATTGGAACAGATGCCAGTGACTATGCCATGGGAGAAGTGTTGATGCAACACGGTATACCCATATTTTATCATTCTAAGACATTTAATTCTGCAGTAGTTAATTATTCGACATATGATAAAGAATTGTATGCATTAGTGCAAAGTGTGAAAAAGTGGGAACATTACCTATTGGGCAAAGAAACAATTATACATACAGATCATCAACCACTTCAATATTTTCACTCACAAACTAAATTGCAGAAATCAAGACACTATAGGTGGATGGGTTTTCGACAAAAATTTCATCTTTTCATCAGATATAAGAAAGGCATACACAATAAGGTTACAGATATGCTATCAAGACTAATCATAAATGCATCTACTATACTTATGCATAACTCACTATTGCTTGAAAGCTACATTGAACAATATGCTCAAGATGTAGATTTTAAAGATGTATATGCAACTTTAAGTCATGGAAAACAAGTAGAAGAATTGGATTATCATGTTAAGGACCAACTCTTGTATCATTTGGGAAAGTTATGCATTCCTCAAACTGAAAGAGTTAACATAATCCGAGAAGCACATACTTCTCTAATATCAGGTCATTTTGGTGTAATTAAAACAGTTGCACAGCTGCAAAGGTTCTATTATTGGCCAAGAATGCATGAAACAGTTTCTAGATATATTAAAGGGTGTACTATGCGTGCTAAAAGCAAGCCCAACAATAGAAAACTAGGCTTGTACACTCCACTTCGAATTCCTTCTCATCCTTGGGAAAGTGTTTCCATGGACTTTGTTGGGGGATTGCCAAAATCTAGAAAAGGTCATGATTATTTATATGGTATTGTGAACAGGTTCAGCAAAATGTGTATTTTAATACGTTGTAACAAGCAGATTATAGCTGAAAAAATAGCAAAGTTATTCTTTCAACATGTATGGGTTCATTTTGGGTTACCCACTTCTATTGTATCTGATCGAGTTTCCCAATTTGTTGGGAAGTTTTGGTCAAGTCTATGGGAGTTGATGGACACCAAATTGAAGAAGAGCACAACATTTCATCCACAAATAGATGGCCAAATAGAGGTGGTCAACAGGACAGTGATCCAGTTTCTCAGGGGCTATTGCAGCAAGCATCCCAAGCTTTGGGATGAACATTTATGTTATGTGCAACATGCTTACAACCGTTCTAAACACTCTTCTACACAGAGATCTCCTTTTGAGACTTGTTTTGGTTTTACACCATGGTCTCCCTTAGATTTTGTCTTTGGAAAAGACATAGTAGTTGATAGACACAGTGATATGGACAAAGAAACCAAGTTCATTGAACAGATCCAAGAAATTCAACGCACAGCGCAGGAATAGCTGGAGAGAAGCCAGGCCAAGTACAAGGCAAGGCATGATAAGCATCGAATTGAGCATAGCTTCCAAGTTGGTGATCAAGTCTAGCTGTACATTAGCAAAGACAGAATGCAAGGTGAAGGTAAGAAGCTGAAGCCAATAAGGTATGGGCCTTTCAAAATACTTGAGAAAATTGGTGAAAATGCTTTTCGCCTTGATTTTCCATCTTATATGCATATCTATTGAGTCATTAATGCAGAGAACTTGAGACTATATGAACCTTCATTGATTTAATATCCCGAAGAGCAAAGTCAGTTGCCTTCTATTGATGATCTGTTGCCTAAATATCTGAATGAGTTGCAGGAAGACACAATTTTGGACAAGAAGGTGAGAACTACACGTAGAGGGGATGTTCAATACCTCAGAATCAGACTCAAAGGTTCAAAACCAAGTAGTGCAAGATGGATAGAGGTTGGACAAGTGAGGAAGCTATATCCTCACTTGATTGATGGTTAAAAACCAACTTTTGGTGGGCCAAATGCTTTTTCAGTGGGAAGGCATAATCTAAAATGGATCCTAAAAACCCTCTAATTCTTCAAAAATCAAAACTATCGCAAAAGGAAAACCTTCACAAAATGGCAGAAAACACTATCAGGAGCGAAAAACATGAAGAAACAGTGGAAAACATACCTTTTGGAGGTCAAAGGAATGACACACAGGAGCCGTTGGATCTGGCCGATCAACGGTCTAGATCTGATCAGCATATCACAATCGGTGGAGGCTATCAGAGGCTATTAGAGGCTACCATATGAAATATGTGATAGCGATCACGCGGGTCAACAAGGACCATCGATCAAGCGCGTAGATCGACAACCCAGGTTAACTCACATTATTCAATTGACAGATTACAAAGGAGCGCTTACAAACTTCCCGGTGTCTATGTGATATGCGATTGCAATCAATCACACCACAATATCTCATTGAAGTAATACAAAGGAGCGGGGATGATATAAATATGACTTGTGATAGCTGGACCCGATGGGGTTATAGATGATATTTAACATATTTTGAAATATGGAAAATGACATTTTTCTGGGTATTTCACATTTTCGTTAAATAAACTAAAAATGAAGGAAACACACCCAATGCAATGATAACAGACCCAAAAGGGATATATATGTAGTTTTATCTCATTTGAGTTCCAAAACGAGTGGGATTTTGGGTGGGCCATAGGTGGTAAGTGGTATTGGTTGGGCTCTGCTCGAGCCCATACACTGGCTGCCACGTGGCCAGGCATCGGAGAGAGGAAACCACCCTTTTCGGGTGGTTAATCCCTGTACGCATAAGCCACCCAAAATGAATCTCAACCATTGGATCAAGATCACTAAGACCAATGGTGGATATGCGATAGCGATATAAAGGTAGACCTGTAGGAGTCTAGGGCACATTTAATGATATTT
Organism: Pinus tabuliformis; assembly: GCA_031772625.1. Taxonomy (NCBI): domain Eukaryota; kingdom Viridiplantae; phylum Streptophyta; class Pinopsida; order Pinales; family Pinaceae; genus Pinus; species Pinus tabuliformis. The sequence continues at coordinate 928,956,144 of CM062817.1, forward strand.
CATGTTCAATAAATGACAAATTGGTGGATTTTCCGTGTTTTAGTGTATTTCTCCATGTAAATAGAGAATAACTATTCTGAGCATTTCAAAGGCACCAATGGTCCTTCCATTACAAAACTGGTGGCCACCATCCCTAAAGGCATTTAGCAATGATTGCTAATGCTCAGAGGGAGATTTGAGTTGACAGAGACCAAGAAGCTAGAGTGCCCAGAAGAGGACATAAGTAGACAGTGTCGATTGGGTTAAAAGCCACAGAAGACAAAAGACAAGGGGGGTAGTGCTGAGACAGAGAGGAAACAGAGCTAAAGAAGGAGAGAAAGAGTCTGTGTACTTAGAGAGGCTTGACAGATTCAGGAAAACTCCTGCTGTTTTGTATCTATTGTGTTGAGACTCAATTTGAGGTTACATTTTGTAAAACTCTACTCTTGAAGACATAATAGAGAGGTCACCACTGAAGGCTGGACCAAGAGATGTAGCCCAAGAGTTTTGGATGAACTCCATATTAAACTTGTTGTGTTATGTAAGTTTTTCTATTATGTTTCTTTAACTGCTTTGTTGTCTATGTTATTCACAATATTATTAATCCATTGCACAAAGTAATATAGGCAAATCCATGCACATGAATCTGTAACACATGAATCTTAGTCAAAGATCTCATTTCATATCAAGCGGTGTTGAAGGTTGGGCCCTCAACTGTAGCTATGTAATTTTCAAGTTCAACTCCAATTTAACCCGCGCCATCTCAGTCTGAGTGTCATGCACCCCTATGGCCAACTTGTGGATGCACACCTTGACTAGCTCCTCCTCTGGAATGGCTAATTCTGGGACCATTCGACACGCCTTCACAAAAACCTGCATAATCCTTTTGCTTTTATTAGTCACCTCAGTCCTAGCGGCGGTGGCAACATTTCTCTATAGGGCCATCTGCTCATTTTTTCTCCTCTGTTCATTGATTAACTGGAGGGCGTGGTGCTCACAGACCCTCAACTCTGCAATTACTCCATCTTGCAATAGGTGGAGTGCTTCGCGCGAAAGCACTACCTAGTTCAACCCAACTCTCTTTAGGCCACTAACAGTGGGTCTGTTAGCCTCATTTTCGATGGTCAATGCTCCATCCGGTAGCACTATCACACTAGAAGCCTTCATGTGTAGCATATTGGCAGCCTTTGAAGTGTCCATAGCTAGGCTAGTAGACACCATACCATCCTGTGACATGCGGGTCTGCAACTCCTGCAACCTATTGGCTTGTTGGGGCTTGACCCAGGTTTAGAAGTGGTTTAGCCAAATAAATCTTGAAACTACTAGCCCTTTCGGCAACAGTCCGCGGTGCACGGATTGAGGTCTCACCCTAGGTAGTATGGGAGGGTGTTGGAGCCAGGTTTTCGCACCCTAGGGATGTCTTGATGAAGTCTGGGAAGTTCGCGGACCGATCTTGCGCGCATGCGCTACTCCGCATAGTCGTCTGACCTTCGCATAGCTCTGTAAAGAGCGCGAAGAGGCACTATCTAGATTCTTTTTCCTTACTGTGTTATTATTATAGATCTTAACTTAATTATGTGGGCCCAATGGTCTCATCAATCATTCAACATTCATAATAAGTGCACACAATCATAAACTGTAAAGAGATGCAAAGATATAACAGAAGCATAAATACGCAGATCTACGAGTAGATGCACAATATTTCAGAATCAACTTATCTTTTATTAATCTTCTGTTCCAGTACAATCCCAACTCCACCCTATGCACTCAGCTGTAGGGGCCCACACACACAGCTGTGGACTCTACCAGGCCTCCGTGCACTTAGCTACAGAGCCTCTTCCTACTACTACAACCCAAGACTCGGACTTATAGTCTTAGAGTGAATTCCTTATTATGACTTAAGATCCAGACTAAAAACTACTAACTTTACACTCAGAGTCTCGCTCTATTTATACAATTCCATGGTTCGCGGATCATGGGTAGGCCGACACATTCTATATTAAATTACATTATTTTAGGGCGGACAACCCTAGACTCTCACGCTCTGAACCCACATTTTACGGGGTCTTTACCCTACATTGACCAGAATTTGGGCTACAAGCCCCAAAAACCCGCTATGGGGGAATCCACTGCCCAACAAGCCCCTAACACAATCATCGTGACTCGTCCCGAGTCACTCAGCTGGTGCATCGATCCTTGCATGAAGTGCACCCAATTGTGCCTGTGAAGGTCCGCAACTCATCATGCTATCATTGTCGGTTAGTCAGACAGCCAATCCACCCATGTAGGGCTTCAGATGACTACCATTTACTCTTCCTAGGAAGGGTTTTCCATTAAGTTTGACTAGCTAGACTGCGCCTCCATTTCTGACCTCCTTAACCACATATGGTCCCAACCAATGCATTCTGAATTTTATAGGAAATTTTTCGAACTTGCTGTCATACAACGAAACTAAATTGTTTACCTTGAATGTGCGCAACTTGATATGGCAATTGTGACAAGCTTTCTTGTGCTATTTCTGTTACTGCTAATGGAATCCCACCAGAAAAAGTTCTTCCTCGAGTTCTTCTGATTGCACGAGCCTCTCTTCCAACTTTTCGCAGTCCGACATGCCTGTCATTGCTATTATCCACAAACTGGGTATGATGTATTCCATTGGCATGAATGATTTCGTGCCATAGACTAAACTGAAAGGTGTCTGACCCGTCAATTTCTTGCACGTGGTTCTATATGCCCATAATATGACAAGTATGCGCAGGTCCCAGTCATTTCATTGTGCGTTACATACTTTGGTCAGCGCAGTTTCCAGAATCTTGTTGAATGCTTCTACTGTCCCATTATCTTGCAGATGATACGGCGTACTTTGTTGATGATACACCTGGAACTCCTTGGTGAGTGCGCTGATAGTTTCATTTAGGAAGTGTGTTTCGTGGTCACTCATTAAAATTTTCAGGCATCCAAACCATGTCAATACTTTTTCGAACAAAAATTTCGTAGTTGTGGTGGCCTTGCAGTCCTTAACCGGCTGTGCTTCCACCCATCGAGCCAGGTACTTTATCGCAGTGATGATGTAGCATGCACCCATCTTCCTCTGAGGTTTGATTGGACCCACAAAGTCTACTGCCCATTTTTTGAATGGCTGCAGCGTCATCTGTGGATTTAGTGGCATCTCATCCCTTCGTGATGGTTTCCCAGTCCTTTGACATATGTCACAGGCTCGATAGTATGCTTTCGAATCTTGATGTAGTGTTGGCCACCATAACCCAACGCGAAGAATCTTTTGTGTCATTGCGCATCCTGCATAGTGTCCTCTTGCAAATGTGCTTCTGTGACAATCTATCCTCGTTCAAATTCAAGTACATATCTTCACAATATCTCATCATTTCCCATTTTGTAAAGGTACCCTGCGATGAAAGAAAAGTCCACTACCCGTACCACCAATCCTTTCTTCTACTAGACTGAATATCCCTATGGCGCAGTTCCTGTGGTTAAGAAATGGATTATATCTTCGAAGTGGTTGTCCACACCACACACTACAAAGAGCTATGCATCAGGTAGTCCTTCCTCCAAATTTGCAGTTTCCTCGTTGGTCTCAATTTGTGATAGGTGATTTGGTCCTACATTTAGGCGTCTCAGCTTTACGATGACCTCGAAGTCATATTCTTGAAACAATAACAACCATCATCATATGCGCTCTCGCAACACAGGCTTGTTCACCAGGTATTTCAACACAAAACGATCGGTATACATCATGAAGTGTCCACCAAGTAAGTAGTGCTAGTATTTCTGGAGCATGTATACCATTGCTAATCCTTCACGCTCTGTAGTGGAATAGTTCTTTTCGGCTTTGGACAGCCACCGACTCACGAAAGTGATCAGGTGATCCACACCTTCTACACCTTCCTGCATAAGTATAGTGCCCAGCGCAATACACGACGCATCAACATGTACATGAAATTCGATGTCCCATTTTGGGAAGACCAAGATGGGAGCGACTGCCATTTTTTCCTTGAGAACATCCAAACTTTTCCTACAATCCTCATTCCAATAATATGTAGCGTCCTTCTTCAATAATTGTTCCATTAGCACTATTATTTGTGCATAGCTCTTAATAAACTTCCTGTAGCAACCAGTGTGCCCCAAAGTGGCACGCAGTTGTTTCACACTTCACGGTGCTTCTAGATTGAGAATAATGAAAATCTTCGCAGGGTCCACCATGAGGCCTTGTTTGCAGACCACATGGCCAAGCATATTTCCAAAGGGGGCGAGGAAGGTGCACTTTTTAAAATTTAGCACACTCTGGTGTCACAGCAAGTATCCAGCATCAAACATAAGCTCGCTATATGGTGTTTAGCTAACCCAAATATAGTCCAATCACCCAGATAGACCTCTAAGAACTTGTGGATGTATTCCTTGAACGCGGTCACTACTATGTGCAAAAATATCGCTGGCGCGTTCTTCACTCCAAAGGGCATAACAGTGTATTGAAAACAGCCCCATTCGGTTGCAAAGGTTGTCTTGCTCCAATCTTCTGGCGCGATATTGATCTGATGGTGCCCTGAGAAGCCATCTGTGAATTAATAAGCTTCCTGTCCACCAACATTCTCCAATACTTCATTTGTAAACGGTGTCGGGAATGGATTGTGAACACATCCATCATTAAGATTTCTGAGATCCATGCAGATCCTAATTTCGCCCTTCTTTTTTTTCTCCTGTACTACCATAGGACTCATACAATCAGATTCTTCCACTGGTTCAATTATTCTAGCCGCAAGAATTTTGTCTAATTCTTCATGGACCTTTTCTTTGTACTTCGGATTCAAATGGTAAGGTTGCTGCTTAACTGGCTTTGCGTCTGGTTTCAGAGTGATCTTCATCATCCCTAAGTCACCAATGATCCCTTTTAAGTCTATGATTTTGGTTGGGAACAAATCTTGATATTGGAGGAGTAACTCGGTGACCTTATCTACTATAGCATCGTCCCAATAGTCCCCAAGTGTCGCGTACTTCAGCTCCACATCTGTACCAATGTTTACCTGCTTTGTTTTTAGTGGTGTAGTGATCTCAGGATCCTCAATTGCTCGTCCTCAAACTTCGTGACTCACTTCAGTTTCTGGAATATTAATATTTTGCGGGTTGTCATCATCCTCCTCTACCTGTACGTTATAACATTCTAGGGCACCGCTTAACTAGGTTTCCCATGTTGGTTGAACTACTTCCTGTCGTTCCTGTGGTATTTTGAGTATAACGACCTTCACGGCTTGTAGCGTGTCATCAACAGTATTCGACCATCGGTCTTCAAATGTGAATGTTAACAAGAATCCCTCAGGCAAGACGTCCCATTCGCCCGTACCATGTCGAAATTCTGTCTCAGTATACCAATTCATGGGTATGACATCCAGGGTATGGTAGAATAAATGTACCCATTCAGGATGAGGTTCTTCTCCATAGGCCTTGGTCCATTTTGCGAGGTGCGTGTGTGGGTCATCGCATCCATCATATTTATCTATTATCCATAGTTCATGTTTCCAAAATCATAGCTGCATCATCCTCTTATAGTCATGCCAGTTTTCAAAATTTCCTTGATGTGTTCCCCACCAACGGGCAGGTGTTGCAGGCAGCACCCACTTCAATGCATCAAACTGCTGTGGTTCTGGTACTGCACTCTCAAACCTGCTCAAGAAGTCATCCACCGCTATCAATCCATCATATGTTGGTAGATTCTAGGCCTGGGTTGTTACACAACACGGTGATCTAGTCATCATGTTGCAATTCAACATTGTCACTTTGTTCAACTGATTGTGCCAGCGTTCATCTTCTTCGTCTAAATTCAAGGTGCAGGAGCCTGTGCGCTCCCACAAGATCCTTCTATCTGTAGTTGGATTTACCCAATCTTGATCTCATGCAGTTATCTTGTAGATACAATCCAGCTCATTGTCGCTTCCATCGTCGTGCACAGGTTCAGTGTAGCGCGCTCCTTCTACTGGATCTATCAAAACTACTACGCGTAGGGACTTTTTCTCGAATATCATCTTCCCCTTCTTCAGGTTGATGACTCCATTCATATCAGTGGCCCAATCTATTCCTAGGAATGGGGGATAAGGATTGTTGTCATCAACAATCTCTATTACTTCAAAGTCCATTTGTGTGCTCGCACCTTCGATATCCATTGTTACCCCTTGCAACCTCCCCAAGGGAAAAATATTATGTTGGTTTGCCATTTGTAATTGGATCGGGGACCACTGCAACATGGGCCTGCCCATGTGTTCCCATGTTTGCTTTGGTAACACATTCACGTCCGAACCCATGTCTAGGATTATCTGATCCATCTCATATTCGTCAATCTGTGTCGTTAATCTCATCTCCCTCCTGGTGCACAATGTATGCTTTCCTAGTTTTCAGACTACGCGCGGTTCACCTGACCCTGCGCACCTGGTGATCAGCTCTTGTAGTCCTTTAACTACCTTATTGTCATGCAACAGCTTCATGCATGTCTCTAAAAAGGTAGTAAGCATAGAAGGATCCATTCTTGGCTCTAGTTGATCCTTACTACCTAAAGTAGAGGCCTCCATGAAGCCCTTCTTAGCTTCCATAAATGTCTCCTTTATGTGTTCCAAGTCAAACTCAGGTTCCTTTGTAGGAGCCTTGCGAACCCATGTATCTTCCTCAGGCTGCTCTCCCTATCTTCCCCCATGGTTGCATCGCTTTTGAGCACCATATTCACATTTGGGTCTTCTTCACGCAGTTCAGCCCTCATCATTTGAATATTTTGAGTTGGAGTAGGCTAAAGTACTCCTCTCTTACGCATCTATGTGATCAACGTAGGACAATCTACTACTTCATGATCAAATTGATTACAGTACAAACAAGATATTCTCATTGGGTTGGTACAATCACGAGCATAGTGCCTTGGTCCTCCACAATTGTAACAAATTAACTATCCATGACCCCTTCTTGGCCCCATTCCTCCTTGTCCCTGACCTCGGCCCTGAAATCTAGTGCTCACCATCCTCGCGACTAGGTCGAGGCCTCGCATTTCCATCTGCATTCTATAGGCTGGGGTTCGCTCCATCATCAATTCGTAGTTATGACAAGTACAATCGACGTGGCCCATCGACCTACAGAAATTACAAAATAGCTACTGTGGAGTCTGTGTATACTTCTGCAACAAATGAAAGTTATCCATCATGTGTTTTCCTCCTATCTGATAGATCGCGCACTAGAGCACGGGTGCCGCACTTGGCCCTGCCTGTGCCATCGGTCTCAATGGTATTGGCCCCCCTCCTGCCAAGTAGTTCGTGAATTCTGGACAATGGTCTTTGTCATGGCCTTGGCCCTTGCATTTTATACACCACACTTCTTTGCGCGCCTTTGGTCGTGGTGCCCTATCTTGCTTCAAGCTCTGCATCTCCAAGTGTAGATTTTGTAGTTGCATGTAGATTTGTTGGACTCCCAGCCCCAGATCCTGTATCAGTGTTTCATGCAACCTCATCACCATTTCCAATTCTTCAGCCTGGGTTGAAAGCTTTTGTTGTGACGGCGTTGTCCTCAAGTGTGGTGTTAAAGACGCCACAAACCATGCACAGTGTTGTGCATCTGTTAGTGTCATATTAGCCTTGTGGATCGTACTCTTCAGCCTCTGATCTAGATCCCAGGGGGTCTCACCTAAAAGCATCGTGATCTCTTTAAATCCGATGATTGATTGCGTCTCTGATTTTGGCTGGCTCAATTCTCTGATCAGTGCATTTTAGATCTCCGCTATTCCTGCATTTGTGTGATCATTCGAGTGCTTGATGTACCATGTCAATGTGCGATCCTGTAGCGTGCTCAACAATGTGGCCTTCTTAGTGTTGTCATCCATGACCCCATGTGCTTCCCACATTGCTCTTACCATGAACCAAAATTGATCCAGATCCTCATTTCCTACTCCTCTAAATATGGGTAGCTTGATCGCGCTCGCCATGCTGAACTACGGATTTGGTGGAGGTGGGGTGGTTGAAGATGGAGGTGAAGTAGGTAAAGTGGGTGATGGCATAAGTGGAGGTGATAACTGCGGAATGTGCTGTGTTATTAAACTGACCACACTTCTCAGAGAAAACCGAGCGTGCTCTTCCTCGCTCTCTTGTGAAGGCGAAATTAAGGGGTTGTTCCCTAATCCCTTGGTGCCTTTGTAGATCTTTCCACTCCGCGTCGTTCCAAAAATTAATGTATTCGCATAATCTGCTACTCACATAACAACATCTTAATCTAGGTATTCAGGGATTTAATGTACCTACCTCGCAGTCCCTTGAGAAAATGTCGTTCTACTTCACTATAGCTCATAGTCGTGTCTATCGCAAACTCAGTGATAAACCCTCCTATTATCCGGTTGAGCCAATGGTCCACAGCTTGCACGATTTTATCTTCTGATGCCTCTAGTCGGTGCACTAACTCCAGAGTCCACACTGTCGATCGATCGAGCTTGTACCTTCCCTAGCTATCGGCTAACCTCGCGATCTAACCATACAACTCTAATGGAAAGGATGTAAAGAATATCTTGTGGATCCATATACACGTAGTGATCCAGCCATATTTTATCAGATATTTGCGAAGCTCTACATTCTTGTATCACAAATTCATGAATCTTTTGATCCAACCACTCTTATGGGATTCCAGTGTTCCGACATTAGACATCCCTTAGGAAAATCTTGGTCCCAGCATTGGAACCATTTGTTGGGTTGTTGGGGCCTTACCTAGGTTCATAAGTGGTTTGGCCAAACAAATCCCAAAACTACTGGCCCTTTCAGCAACAGTCCGTGGTGCATGAACTAAAGTCTCACCTGAGGTAGTATGGGAGGGTGCTGGAACCAGGTTTCCACACCCTAGGGATGTCTTGATGAAGTCTGGGAAGTTCACTGACCTATCCTGCACGCTTGCGCTGCTTCGCACAACCATCTGACCTTTGCGTAGCTCTGTAAAGAGCGCGAAGAGGCGTTGTCTAGATTCTTTGTCCTTACTGTGTTATTATTATAGATCTTAATTTAATTATGTGGGCCCAATGGTCTTATCAATCATTTAACATTCATAATAAGTGCGCGCAATCATAAAATGTAAAGAGATGAAAAGATATAACAGAAGCATAAATACGCAGATCTACGAGAAGATGCACAATATTTCAGAATCAATTTATCTTTTATTAATCGTCTATTCCAGTACAATCCCAACTTCGCCTTGCGCACTCAGCTGTAGGGGCCCATGCACACAACTGCAGAGTCTACCAGGCCTCCATGCACTTAGCTGCAGAGCTTCTTCCTACTACTACAACCCAAGACTTGGACTTATAGACTTAGAGTGAATTCCTTATTCAAAACCCATCTATGACTTAAGATCTAGACTAAAAACTACTAACTTTACACTTAGAGCCTCACTCTATTTATACAATCCTATGGTCCGTGGACCATGGGTAGGCCTACACATTCTATATTAAATAAAATTATTTTATGGCAAAAAACCCTAGAATCTCGTGCTCCACACCCGCATTTTGCGGGGTGTTTACCCTACAATGACCAAAATTTGGGCTACAAGCCCCAAAAACCCGCTATGGGGGGATCCGCTACCCAACACAACTTGGTCTGGATAGCCCCTAGGATGATCTGTTGTTGTTGTTCAAATTGCTGCAGCGACTCCACGGTGACATCCCTGACTGTATCACCGATATCATGTAAGTCATCCTCTATCAATGTGATAGGGTCTAGTGAGGTCTTTGTCACCTTTGATTTCTTTCTGGACCCTCTCTTCTCCAGTTGTCTTGGGCGCTTAATGCGGGTGGATGTCTCCTAAGGGTTCACGTCGTGCTGTTCTGTTTCTTCCTCTTCTGTCTTAGGCGAAGGTGACCTCGCACCTTTCTCAGAGCCATGCTCTGTTCTGCCTATCTACTTTCCTACTTGCTTTCCTACCTGCTCCGCCTGGGCCTTGTCAGTGGCCTCCTTTTTCCTCTTCTCGACCAACTTCACCATCATCGATTTGGCCTCCTCCTTCTTCTTCTATGTGGTAGACTTGCTCCCATCGACTGCCAAGTCCATGGTAGTGTGCCACTCTTCCGGCCATTGATCAAGCACCACATCAATGGCGTCATCCGTGGCTAGATATGGTAAGTCGTACCACTTCTACGCAAGGTCCTTCCGCGCCTTGATGGATATTTGATGGAAATAAGCTTTAAACTCAATGTAGCCTTGCAAGTTGGCATACACCATAGGCAACAACCATAGCTTGTGATTGATGGGCATCATGATGTTTATCTCCATTAATATCCAGAAGATCTTGTTGTCCTAGACTCGTTATGCATCCTTGGTCACCCACAACGAAGCGTACTTCGCTGCTTCAGGGAGGTATGGCATGACCGAAGGGAACTGGCTATCCTCTGGTAGCTCGGAAGCTACCAACACAATCGATAGCAAGAGCCACATGTAGTGGAACGTCTTTCTAATCTCTTGTGCTTTGTGATAGTTTGCTAAGAACTCTCTGCAATGGTAGTTCAACTAATTGAACTGGACTCCTTCAGTGCAATGTTGTGCGAGTGCAACGATAGGCACTGACACCTCATTGGTGTGACACTTTCGCATCACCTTCCCTGTGAAGATTTGCATGGGTACCTTTACAATGGGGTCGCAGATGTTGGAGATAGCATACCCACATGGCTTCTTCACCAGTTTAAATTTTTCCTTCATTGATTTTGCGAGAGCCTTCTTGCCACCCTTTCTGCCAAAGATCATGGCTGGATTCTCACCTGTATATGGAAGGCACGTTATTCAGTGAATCAACCTATCTATGATGGGTATCAACTCCTCTAGCCACAGACACCCATCATGCACCAAGCATAGCAGCTGCTTGATGACCAAAATTATCACCGGGGTGCGGTTATAGTGCGACACCCAGAGCAGGTTGAGCAACCCTACCTTTTCTACTCCCTTGAGCCACCTCCATGGCTCCAAGGCAGTCATTCTCGTATTTGTATCTATGATGTGGTGCATCAGTTGCTTGGTCACTAGGTGTGGGAACTTCTTGTGGTCTGCCAAGTCCCAGTCTTCAAGCTTGAGTAGCAACACTCGTGCCAAGCACAGATTGTTGAAACCAATTTCTTCTGGAAATAGAGGGGTTTGCAGGGGAGTCTTAATCTCATCAATGTCCTTTGGGACCTTCCATTTAGGCTTGTGCGGAGGGACATACTCCAGAAACTGCGTAGTAGGGTTCGTACCGTGGGCTTCAACCTCCTCCACTTCTGTACCCACATCGTCATCATTCATCAGGATGTCTTTGATATCTTCCTCCTCTAGTTCTAGGTTTATAGCCTTGCCTTTCTTCTATTCAGTGGACCTTAGTGGGTTTCTCCTTGGTGATGCATGCACTGGTATAGTAGGCCGCTTGCCCTTCTTTTCCTTCACAGTTTCCTTAGTCGGGGTTGGCTTTGGTCTCAGCATTCTCGGTGATTTAGAGACCTCAACCAATACTTCAGCCACTTTCGGAGCAACTGCTTCTACCTCTCTTTCCATCTCTTGTTTCGGCTCCTCTACTACTTGTTCAGTATTTATAATCTCTACGGGTGCTAAGATAACACTTTATAACAGTGCTCGTGACATCTCTGGAAAGTTCGTAAATGTGGGAGTCTTTTTAAAAGCCTTGAAGGACTCTCGGTTCATATTTGTCTAAGAGATCAACAACTCAATACTCAAAATGCCATGTGTTTCTTGCTGGATAGCCACTTGTAATTTATTGGGCCTGTTAGCACTCAGGTTGTTGCCTTTGACTCCAAAGGGAATACGGCCGAGGTAACCACTAACCAACCTTTTAGTCACAGGTCCTAGCCTACCTACAACCAGGGAGGGCTCTCTCTTTCTGATTTAGCTTTGTTTGGTGAAATTTTAGGCTAGTTATGATGCATAGGATTTTGTTTTGAATTTGTTGGGATGATGATTTCAGTCAGAATTGGTATGTTTTTGCAGAATGATCTAGGCCATTGGGCATGGAGTCGATGATGGTGAACTGCTGGAAATGTTTTTGAGGGAAAAGGTTATGCTACAGAGCTAGACAAGCATCTATGGAACAATCTTTCAAATCTGTAATATGATGGGACGAAATTAGGGAGTGAAAGGCAGCTAAGGATCTTTCACTAAACTGATAGAGGGAATGGTGGGAATATTATCTAGGAGCATTTAAGAATTCCTGAACAACATTCATAATGATAGAATGAATACAAACATGAGCAGTTAAGAATTCATGTTTATGATTAATTCTGAAGAAAACACATTTAACAACAGAGATTGAGCAGAGGGTGTATTCAAACAATTCCTCAACTATTCTTTTTCTCCTTTGCTAAGCTAATGAAACATATATTTGAGTTAAGCAAACACAGAAAGACAAAACATGGTTTAGAATAACTTATTGCTCCATCAAACAACACAGGAATTCTATAGCAGAACGCAGATCATCACTTTGACATCAAACAGTGCAGAAATCATGAACTCTTCCAGCCATTTGTATTAGATAGTCTAAAAATTTACAAGACAGTGTCTCAGAGAGAAAATCACCAACCCCAGATACATTGTTTGGGGAGGTATATATACAAAAATTAGATACAAAATATCTAGCTGATCAGTTAATAGCTCATAAATTCTATGCCAACCCCTGAGGAATTACAGATGAAAGAGTAAATGTTGTAGTAAATATTTAGTGCATTAGCTGTCCATCTTGTCAGAAAGTTTTGACTTTTGTGACCAACTGAGTTGGCTGGAGCTGCGCTGTCCAAAATCTGCGTTTTTCCCTTCTTGGGCTTGCTGTCCCTGTATTTTGCTGAGTCATTATTCTCACCCGCTCTGCATGTTGTCTTCATGCTGCATTAAATTTCGTTGACCTGAGGCTGACTAGAAGAGATAGAACCGAGATCATTGGGGAAAAATTTCCAGCATTGCTTGCCACCAATCTTGTTTAGGCAGTTGGTGTCTTCATATTTTTATTAGAGTTTCATCTGCCTCTGTGTACCTGTAAAAATTTGGTGGGACCTCAAACAAGTGATTAATTTCATGCTCAATGTAAAATAAATTTTCTAGCTTATCATAGAGGCTCTGCCCTGATGGAGGTCCTGCTTCTTCTGAAGTACTTGTGGATGTTGTGATCTGATTTGAAATGAAATTGGTCATCCTGGTGGCATACTGCTCACGGGTGAGCAGTCTTCTAGCACCAGTCAGCAGGCTGGGCAATCCTTTGCCTTGCAATGCACCCATTCTTAGCTTGTAATCATCTACCTCAGCCTGCATTTCCTGACATTTTCTCTCCAAATTTTGCACAAAATTTCTAAGGGTCAGCACCTTTTTGGCTGTTAAAACAGTATCTGTTCTTTTGCTGATGTCTAAGGCTGCCAACTCCTCCTTTGTGTGAGTGTTCAGGAAATGTATCATCCTGCTAGCCTGCTCAGGCATATTTCCTAGTGCTGCTCTGGCCTTTTGGCTTTCAATTTGAGCCTGGCCTATTAACTCAATCTTCTCATGCACTGTTTTGATTGATTTCCACTGTTTGGTGATAGAGTGGTCAATCCGGGTCCACAAAATTTTCTTTATTTCAGCCACTTTCGGAACCAAGGCCTTTATTCTATCTTTCAGGGCGTTAATTTCTCTGGTCTGTTCAGCTACTGTCAGTTTGGACTTGTCATATTTTGCTTCTAGCTCAACCAATTTTTTTTTGGCTTGTTTAATCTCTATTGCCTGAACCTCCAGCTCCTTGACAACTCTTGTCAATTCATCCATGCTTATGCTAGACTCAGGAGCTGTTGTTGTTGCCGCTGCAACATCTGTAGTTGTTGTAGCCGTTGGAGGGGTCACTGCTGCTTCTGTAGCTGCAGCAGTGGTTGGGGCAGTTTGGGGCAGCTGGGAGGTCGACTCTCCCTGCTTTCCTTGTAGTGCTCTCTCCAACTCCCCTTCCAAATCAATTACTCTTTGGTTCAGTTTCATCATCAAATCCAATTGATCCTCAGCTTCTTTCTCTTTCTGCAGTTCTCCTGTTTGAGGGTGCTCAGTAGGAAGCAATCTCAATCTCTTTTTCAATGCAGCAATATCATCATCCTTCTTCTTCATAAGGGCCCTCACACCCTTAGGATCCTTAGGATCATGTCCTAAGTCCACAATAATGTCCTCCAATGTTTTGATTCTGTTGTCTTTGGCTGTGGAGGACATTCTTTCTAAATCAAGCTGAGTATTAGTGTTCCTCAGAGATTCCTTTAACTCATGGGCCATTGTGGCCTTGTCTACCAATGTGGCATAGACCATTTCCCCTGTTTGCTTATGCAATTCTATTTGATCCATGGGGTGAATGTCTTTTTCCATAACCTCTAACTTTGTCGTGACATAATCTACAGCTGACTGAGGCTGCTGAACCTTGGGTTTAAAATGGCTGAGAATCATTTTTTCTTCTTTGATGTCATACGCTGCCATCAACCTTTCTTGCTTGGCAGGTGTTGCTTTGAGAAATTGGTCATATAACTGCACTCTTAACAGTTCATTTTGTGCCTTAATTTCTTTAAAGGTGGCCTTGATGCTAGCTGGCTTCTTGCTTTGATGTGTGGAGGAGGACACCTCCATGCCATGCTGTCTTTCCTGCTCTTGTTGAAAAGAGCTTGTAGCTGTTTGTTGACTGTCTTCTCTATCTTTCCTTGGGCTTCCAAGGATTTCTTCACTGATTTCCTCCACAATTGGAGAATCAATCGTTTGCCTCTTGGCTTCAGGCTGCTGAGTGGACCCACTAGCAGGTGTGGAGTCATCTCGGTCTCGTTTTCTACCTCTCTCCTCATGGGCAGGAGTCTGCAAGGCAGGCACTGTTGGTGCCTCTGTTTGTTGTAGAGGAGCCTATACTTGAGGTTGCTCCATTGAAGAGGCAGGCTATTCTGTGACCACTTCTTTTTTTGCATCCATTATCTCCTTCCCTTTTTTTGTACCTGTTGCTGTTGTAGATGGTCCCTGGACGGCTTGTGTGGCTACAGCAGTGGATGTACCTTCTCCAATTTGATATGGCAACTTGAATGTTACCTGCTGCACAGAGTCCAAGTCAAGAGTTTTTTCTAAATCCTTGACATTTTTCTCCATTATTTCCTCTTGAGTCAATTCCTCAACTAATGTACCTTGCAACCACTCATCTTGGTTGGCATATTGTTCAATTTGTGGATATTTACAGTGGTCATAACCTAGCAGCCTGTATTTAACTCTTCTGGCACTGATAAAACCTTCCAGGTCTTAAGGGACCCACCAGAAGCTCCTCTTTAGCTTATATTTGTCCCTGAGAATTTGATCAGCATCTTGCCAACCCTCTTTCTTGTTCATAATGAAGGGGCCTATATGGTCTTTGAATTTGAGGTGAGCTTTCTTTTTGGCACTATGAAAATGGGTAAGATCAGAACTAATGAGTTGCCTATAGTATTCCAGGGCAAACAATCTCATTGGTACATACATTGGAAGCCTGTAAGGACAGAGCTCACAGCCATAGATTCTGATGATAATATGGTTTTGATATAGGTACCAATCACCTATTTTGTAGCTCTTGGATAGCTGCAAGGTCTTCTGAATCTCAAATGACAATCTGGGAGGAGGGGATCTCATTAGGAGGCAAGAGACTGGGTATACAAATTGGTCAACAAACTCATAGTAAGAAAATGGAGAGCTTTGAACTTCATGGAAAACTGATGACCAGAAGATGACAGACCTCTTTTCACCCCTAGAATCCAATTTCTTGATGGGGCATTGGAAACTTTCAGACTGGTAATACATGAATAAGTGGTAGATATATGATGAATATTTGAATATTCCCTCCCTATCCACTTTCAATAGCTGGTCATGTATTTTATTGGCTATAAACTTGGCAAAGTTATACTTGTAAGCAGGGGGCTGGCCTGGACTATATGCAGCTAATAATACCAACACTGTTTCATCAATGTGCTCACTGGTTTTGAAGCCCAGCACATAAGAGATCATATCAACTAGAAGCTTGCCTACCTCATTGAAATGGACATATAAGAAAGGAGGTGGCCCTGTAGGTTGGCGGTCTGCCCTCATGAATGTCTTGGTGATTTTTTCAATGTCATCACTGGAGAGTTTGGAGCCTGCATCCAGCAAATAGTTCATGGAGAAGGGAAACAACAACTGAGTCTGCTTGAAATTGAGCATTTGGTTGATGGAGTCAGGAGTAATGTGGAAAAGTATGCTCCCAGATGGAGACTTAACAGCTCTCTAAGTTGGCTCATAGTTCTCCGCACATAAGCAGATGATCTCTAGAAAAATATTAACATATGGGAGGAAGTAATAAGGTAGATTGGACTCCCATATACCATACATATCACTGTTGCGTAGATAGTTATTTCTCAACTGGCAGAAAGTCTGCAAGTGGTTTCTGTCACCAACAAGATCTTGGATAAGGTAGTCTCTATCAGCAAGAGGCATGGCTTCAAGCTCTTTGTTTGGTGGATTCATAGGAGTGACACTAAGAGCTGATGGAGTAGCCATTATAGGACTTTTCAGATGTTATCTTTAGAGTGAAGTTTTGAGCAGAAACAGACTGAGGATGACAGATTGTGAGGACTTGAAGAGGAGTGGCAGAAAGAGTTCAGCTGAACTCAAAGTCTTCAATATTTTATGGCTGTATTGAAAAGAACAAATTTTGCAGAGTTTAATTTGAGCTTTGGTTTATTTTGGCGAACTCTCTGAATTTAGAGAGGGCAAATGCAGAGGAGAAATGGATTATACAGCTTAATGTACTGAGAGTTTGAAGTGAAACATGAAAAAAGGGAACAATGTCGGGCAGGTGTAAAACTGTATTGGAAATTCAAGCTCGAAAATGGATTCTAGCACGGCGAAATTATGAACAATCCGTGGTTCTCTTAAATAGGGGGTGCATTAGATAATTTAGGCCAAGATTTAAAGGACAACACCATTAAATTTAGGAGTTTGTAGGCAATTTAGTGAAAAAATTCCAGAGAACGGGAAGAACACGGGCAAACAGGTGGAATTCGGCAAATACCTGGATTAGCTAGCGCTGAGGGTGGTTGAGTTGATTGAAGGGCGAAGATTGACGTCGAATTTGCAGGTGGCGGCATCCAAAGTGTTGAAATTTGAAATCTGGAGGCAGTTTGGTGTGAACAGCAGAACAGTGCACCCGAAACTTTCCAATGAAAATGACCGAAAATGGTCACTTTCGGTGTTTTTAACGAAAAATTTGGCGCATACACGCTTTTGGCGCTTTCCCGCGATGACGTCAGCATGATGTCATCGGTGGGTCTCGGGTACGGCCGGGTGACGTGGACGCTGACTCGGATGATGATGCGGCGGGACACGGTGGCACAATGTGGACGCGGGCAGACAACGTGGCGAGCGACGTGGGGCAGCGGCGGAGACCGGGTGTGACGTCATGGTGACAGGACTGCTGACGTGATGGAACAGAGGGCGGTTTCTGGATGGCGGTTTCTGGTTTCCCCGCACCACCTTTGAGCAGAGGCGGTTTTGGGGGGGAGGCCTCCGAACACCCCAGGCTGTCGACACGTGGCAGGGGTACGGCGGCAAAACTGCCCATCCCCCAGACGTTAAAGCCCGGCACGTTGTGGGCTGAAAACACCCGCCCATCGTTGGATCAGGCACGGTGGGAGATCGACGGCGGGCGGGGCCTTTGGCGCGGAGTGCAAGTTCGGAGCGGGTCTCGCCCGCATTTAAATAATATATCACAGCGGTGGGTCTAGACTTTGGCTCTGGTGGGTTTTCTGTGGGTAGGATTAATGTTGGCTAATGCGGCACAATGTTTAATCAAAAACATTTAAACATTGGGGTTTTGACCGCAGGGGTATATTGCAAGGGTTTAGGTGGGTGGGGGTTTAGGCTTAGTTTATTAATCTTAACCAAAGGTTAGATTAATTCCGGGGTTAGGATGCAGAAGGGTTGATTATAGCCCCAAATGGACTAATATCTCCCATAACTATGTTACTTAGCTATAATGCTAGGGGGTGGGATAGTTAATATGTTTTTGGGAATTTTATATTTTTTTTTTGTAGAAAATAGGGGTGGGGATGTAACTAGGGAGCTATATAATAGGGTTAGGAGTTAATATGTATATGTGAGGTGAAGTGTGAGGGAGAAATTGAGCTTGAGAACTGAAACTTAGAAACCAGAAATGGATGAAGTATGAAGTGAGGGCTTTACACAAGAAATGTGGCTTCTTTTTTTAGGAAGAAGGTCACAACTTGACATGACTTTCTCAAGGGGGTAATGTAAGTAGGACTGTTTAGGCAGATCCTAAAGTCCTCAAGGGGATATTAGTAAGAAACCTTTTGAAGGAAATGAGGGAAGTTAGACATGCTTTGATAGTTCTGCCATATAGACCATTGTTCTTGCCCTTCTCTTATTGATGAGAAAAGATATGATTTTCAATATATGATGTGGTCAGACCCTACTTCTGCAACCTCCAACTGCCTACCCTGCCTAATAGACCTAACATTTTTTCTTTTTTTGGATGGGTGCACTTAGCCTTGCAAACCCTGGTAATCCTCTTTTCTTTTGGCTACCCTCCTATCTAAATCTACCCTTATATCTTCCAAGGGCCCAGATTAAGCAGTTGGGCTCCTTCCTTTCTCTATCTAACTACTCATCTGCCAAGCTTGAACTGTTTGAGCAAATATTCATTCTCTAGTCTAGAACAAGCAATTTAAAACATGGCATGGTCCAGTTTGAATTGTTGGGTCATCCATCAAGATAGCAGTGGCATTTTGTTTAGCCACTTTCCTGGTCTTTCTTTGGGGTTCATTTCAATTATTTTTTCTGACCAATTCATTTTCTTGCCCTTTGATTATTCTTTTAAGGCATACCCTCTTTACATTTTTTAACTTTCTGTTCCTTTCACAAAATATGGAACCTTTATAGCATCAAAGATGAACATTTTTGGCACTTCCACTATCAATCATGAAAAATGAAACCCTATTGGTATAGGAGACTAACAGGGCCTTTTGAATTCAAATCCAACCATTCCCTCAAAAATTGGTTCATTAATGTTGGATTGGCAGTAGATTTTCAAGGATCTAAGCCATAATTTTCGTCTTAAATGTTGGCTGACCACTCCATTTGGCCTTACTTCTACCATCAAATCATAAACATTGGCTTTAATGGTCACTTTCCTACTGACCTGGGTGATTTCTCCCTAGTTAGAGTAGCTCCCTCTGTGTTGTCGCAGACCCAGTGACACTTCCTTGCTTCGCACCATCCTTTGATCGTGCAACTCCCCAACCCGGGTAGTGTATTTTATAGTCTTGAACCTCGTTTCATTTATGTGGAGCACTAAGACTATGCTACCTTCATTTAGTCACATGGTTGGACTACCTATGTATGGCTTCAAGCAACTTCCATTCACCTTTCTGGGGAAGGGTTCTCCATTCAATATGACCAGTTGTACCGCTCCTCAATCGATAATTTCCTTAGTGACATAGGGCCCTAATTAGTGCATTCTGAATTTCCCTTGAAATTGATCAAACTTACTATAATATAGCAAAACTAGGTCGTTTACCTTAAATGAGTGCAGCTTAATGTGTTGGTCATGCCATGCCTTTTCACGCTGCTTTTGGACCTACCGGTGAAATCTAGCCAAAAATCTCTCTTCCTTGATCTCATCCAATTGTGCGAGCTTGTCACAATATATTCCATAATCATTATTGCTTCAACCCCATCAATGATCCTAAAGCGGGTTTGTCCAATCAAGTTTTTGCATATTGTTCGATAAGCCTATAGTACTGTAGGTATGCGTAGCTCCCAATCACTTCTATGAGAATTGTAAACCTTGGTCAGTGCATTTTCGAGCACCTTGTTGAACACCTCCACTGTCTCGTTAGCCTGTGAATGATAAGGTGTGCTTTTTTGGTGGTATACCTGAAATTCTTCCGTCAGCATACTGATCGTCTCATTCATGAAGTGTGTACCACGATCACTCATCAAGATCTTTGGACAACCAAATCGCATCAGTACATGCTCAAAGAGGAATTTTGCAGTGGTTTCGCTTGTGCAATCCTTCACAAGCTGTGCCCTTGCCCAAAAAGTCAAATAATCTGTCGCGGTGATAATGTACCTTGCTCCTGTCTTTCCTTGGGGCTGAATGGGTCCCACAAAATCTATTGCCCACCTCTCGAAGGGTTGCAACATCATCTGTGGATTCAAAGGTATCTCATCCCTCCGCGATGGCCTGCCAGTCCTTTGACACACATCACACGCCTTGCAATACAATGCTGATTTCTAATGGAGGGTTGGCCACCACAACCCTATGCGTAGAATCTTCTATGTGGTTGCTCTTCTTGCATAATTTCCTCCTGTGGTGTGCCCATGAGCATCTGCGAGGATGTTTCTTCTTTTAAACTCAGGTACATATCGTCGCAATATCTCATCAAACCCCATATTGTACAGATGACCAGCATTGAGAGAGAAATCTGCCACGCTCACTACTAATTCCTTCTTCTACTAAACAGCGTATCCTTACAATGCAATTTAGTGACCTTAGCCCCCGTCACGTCATCCCAGTAGTCTCCAATCTTCGCAAATTTCGGTTCTGCCTTCGTACCAATGTTTATTTGTTTCGTTTTCAATGGCACAGTTATATTAGGGTTCCCAATCTGCGGTCCTTCAACCTCGCGATGATCTTCTATTTCCAAAATGTTAATCATCTGTGGATCCTCATCTTCTTCTTCAATAGTCACGTTATAGCATTCCAGTGCGTGACGTAGCTGAGTAGCATACTCAGGCTGAGTCAGGTCTAAAGGATATTACGATATCCTAAAGATTGCGGCTCTCACCTCTTGTAGCGCTTCATCAATACTGTCAAACCTATCCTCAAAATTGAATGTCATCATCAATCCCTCACATAGGATATCCCATTCTCTTGTCTCATGGCAGAGCTCAGTTTCTACATACCAGTTCATCGGGACAATATCCAATGTGTGACAGAACAAGTGCACCCATTCAGGTTGGGGCTTCCCTCCATAAGCCTGGGCCCATTTGGCCAAGTGTGCATGTGGGTCATCCTGCCCATCATACTTGTCTGTCATTCACATCTTCTTCTTCCCAGATCGAGTTCTCATCATTCTCCTACATTCACGCCAATCATCAAAGCTTCTCTTGTGTGTACCCCACCCCCTTGTGGGCATAGCGCATAGTGCCCAGTCCAACATCTGGAAGTGTTGCTTTTCTGGTACCCCTTGTTATCACTCTGATAATTATTTTGAAGTAAAAAGAAAGAAAAACCAAAGGTAACCACTAACCGCTTTTGGAGATCAGGACCTAGCCTTCTTGATGCTCAAAGAGGGCTCTCTCTTTAAAATTTAACATTGCTTTAGTTAAGATGGTTTTTAGGCTAGTTATGATTGTTAAAAGGGGTTTTTTGATTTGTTTGTGAGATTGGGTGACGGGATCTGCTTAGAAAGATGGATAAAATGATGTCTTTTAGACCATTGGGCTATGAAGTCAAACAATAAGGAAGAAAAACTGGATTAACTCACTAAAGGGAATGTTCCAAGGGCAAGATAGCAGAGTGTTTTTCAGATCTTTGCGACAGAGGGGTAAAAGGGTTTCACTCTGGGTGAGAGAGCAGTTAAAGGTTCTCAGACCTAGACAATGAATGAGGAATGAAGGGATAATCAAGATCAGAGGGAAATTAACAATCCTTTAACCTAGATATTCAAGAAATCAATTTAAAACAAAGAGTAATTAAGAATTCTTTAATTTAGATATCAGTAGAAAACATTTAAATGTATAACTGTTAAGACAAAGTGTAATTAAACAAGTTCTGAAGTATTATTCCATTTATAACATTTAGATTGAGAAACACATTAAATATTATGAATAACTTTGAGAAAAATAATAATAACACATGAAAATACTTGTTTGAAATTCACTCAACACATGAATCCTTGGAAATATTTGATCTTTATTTATCAATCTAGCTTGTTGGCTCAGCAAATGATACAATAATCTCCTGGGTCTTCTGATAAAAAAGTATATAGAAATTTCTAATAGAATCCACCCTACATACTTCGAATTTTGAGGTATTTATACAAATCGAGTTACAAAATATCTGAAACTGTATTCAGAACTAATCTAGGAAAAATGAAATATCTTCATGCAAGAAGATAGAGACAACTATTAAACTGTTTCATGTTGTCCTTTTTATTTTGGTTCTCTGGCTTTGATCTTTTTCCCTTTAGTCTGCTTTTTTTTTTTATCTTTCACGCTGGATGCTTCATTTGCTTTAGCCTTTCATTTGATACACTTTCATCTGATACAATTTGACTCTGCTAATTTGTCAACATCCTTTTACCATGTTGGTTTACTTTTACTGTACATTAACTTTTTTACTGCATATTTCTATAGTAAATCAGTTAATTTCTCCCATGTTTCAACATCAGGTAATTGGATTTTTAGCATCTTTCTATATGTTTCATCTGCCTCTGTGTATTTGGAAAAAGTAGGCTTATTGATAAACAAGTGTTTTACCTCATGCTGAAGGTAAAACAAGTTTTCAAATGTTTGGTAGAGTACTTTGCCTGTTGGCAATGCCTTCATTGATGATGTATTTACCTAATATTTTTCTACCTCTCTGATT
Organism: Pinus tabuliformis; assembly: GCA_031772625.1. Lineage (NCBI taxonomy): Eukaryota > Viridiplantae > Streptophyta > Pinopsida > Pinales > Pinaceae > Pinus > Pinus tabuliformis. Next base: position 928,978,755 of record CM062817.1, read on the forward strand.
TTCTTGTTGTAATCCTCCTGTGTCATCAGCTTATCATTTATCACTAAGGGATTGGGTAATCCCTTTTCTCTCAAAATCTAGAACTTAGCCATAAATCTGTCAACAACTTGCTACATATTCTGACACTTATCCTCCAAGTTTTGCATCAAGTTCCTCTTGGAGAGGACCTTTTTAACCTCCAAAATTGTCTCTGTTTTGTCCTCTATTTCCAATTCCTGCAGCTCATACTTATTCTTGGTGTTAAGGAATTAGATAATTCTGCCAGCCTCTTCTGAAATTTGTCCTAATTCTGTTTTTTAATTTCTGGATGGTCTCTGTATCCAACTTTATCAAATCTATTTGCTCGAAAATCACCTGAATAGATGGCCAAATATCATTGAGAGAGTCAATGATATTGGACCATTGTTGTTCCTTAGCCTGCCCAAGGGGTTATTTTAGTGTTAAGTCCTTTTGCAGGGCTTTCATTCTTTCACTCATTCTGGTAGCCTTTTGTGCTTCTTCTTTGTGCATGATTTTAGAAAGCTTGTAATCAGTTTCTAAGCATGTCACTTTCTCTTTGAGATTATTCATCTCTATGGTTTGTATGCACATTTCTTCCATAGGTTTAACCAATTTTCTTGCTTCTTCACCTGATGTACCTATTGCTGATGTAGATGTTGTAGAAATCGGTTATGTTGTGGCCATTGGAGCTATGGGAGATAATGAGGCTGCCAATGTGGAAGGAACAACCGTGGTAATTTTTGGGATGGAATTTACCAAGGTAGTGCCAAAATTAGTTTGTTTTAATTGGATTAAGTTGTCCAATTCCTTTTCTATCTCCCTCAATTGATCATTGAGTTTAAGGACTAAGTCCATCAACTCTTCATGCTTAGTTTGGCTCTCCAAGACTTTTTGTATATGGGGGTGTTGCGGTTGAGGTATCTTTAACTATTTATTGAGGGCTATAATGTCATCATTCTTCCTTTTGATTAATTGTTGAGTAGCCTAGATGTCTTTGGGATCATGTCCCAATTCAATTACCAAGTCTTCCAAAGACTTGATTCTGGTGTCTTTGGCCTGTGAGGAGGCCTTTTCCAACTGATACTAGGCCGAAATGTTATTCAGTGAATTCTGCAACTGATGTGCAGCCATGGCCTTTCTTGTAAGGGTGGAGTAAATCATTTCTCCAACCTGCTTGTGAAATTCAATCTGGTCAACGGGATGAATATCCCTTTCCAATACTTCAAAGTCTATCTTCTTGAAATCTGTTGATGTTCTCAGTTATTGTACAGTTGGCTTCATGAAGGACATTTCCATCTTTCCTTCCTTGATGTCAAAAGTTGAAATCAACCTACTTTGATTAGGTGGTGTAAACTTGAAATATTGTGCATAGGATTCTGCCTTTAGTTTCTCATTTCTCATTTTAATCTCTTTGAACCTGTCCTTAATGCTCCTATCTCTATCGACAGGCTTACTGAATGAGGAAACTTCTAAACTGAGCTGCCTTTCTAAAATTTGAGTTTTTGATGTAGATGGCTCCTATGTTTCTCCAGATGGAGCTGTGCCTTTGCTCATGTCTAACTTAGTATCAGTTATTTCTACTGAGCCTTTTGTGTCTTCCTATTCTGAAACAGGATTGAGCCTAGGCCTTTTGCTCTCACTAGCTTCATACTGTATACTAAATCAAGAAGAAAAGGTCTTACAGACTCATGTGCAGGAACGCCTATATTACTTAGCACAATGGATTGAAAAGACTGCGAATAATATAGAAAATGAATAGTTATAAAACATAATAAACACACATTAACACAACAAATATAATGAAGGAGTTCACCAGAGCCCCTAGCTATGTCTCCTGGTCCAAGCTTTCAGTGTTGACCTCTATATTATGTCTTTAAGAGAAGAATATTACAAGTGTGAGCTCAAACAGAGTCTCAACATAGCCGTCACAAAAACAATAGGGATTTACTTGAAATCCTCAAGTCTATAAGAGTACACAACTGCTTCCTCTTGCTCTCTATCTTCTGCTTTATCTTTCTTTCTCTCTGTGTCCCCTTCTGTTATACCATTGAGTGGTTTTTAAGCCTCTCGGTGCTGTCTATTCGCCTCCATCTCGGGCTGTCTAGCTCCCTGCCATTGTCCCTTTATCTCCCTACTGAGAGTTTAAATGATCATTGTAAAATGCTTAAGGTACAGGGCAACTATTCACAAATGGAAGGATCTTTGGGTGCGGGTGAAAGTCCCCGAAAATATAATTTTTTTTTACACATAGAAATACACTAAAACAGTGGGAAATCCAACCGAAATACCAAAGCAAGACTTCAAACGATATAAAGTCTACCCTATAATCCTCTCAAGTTCGCAAGTCGCATTGGCTATGGCTCATAATCCCTTTGTATTCCACACCATTGATCTGCCTTCAATTTGACAGTTCGCATGCAACACGAAGCATCAAGTAGTTTGCTCAATCTCCACTATTGATCCACGATCTCTACTCCAATGGCTGACAGCCATTTCAGGTGGCCTACATGCACAGAGATTACCTGCCCAAAAGAGAGGTTTTATCTCTCCTGCAGCGTGCTACGGGTCGGCTAGTGTATCGAATTGGGCAGAGCCTCTCCAATACTGCTTACTGCCTGAAGCCTGCTCGAAATACCATTTACCATGAAACTCAAATTATATAAATCCACATCTATAAATTGTTTCGGGTCTGCGTATATCGCATAGTCTTCGGTCCTGCTAGTTAAGTCCTCCCTTTGGAAAATCTGTGGTGCAATATGTAATCTCCGCCATTGATTTGCACGCTCGATCAACGGTCCACATTAAGTCACTGATTGCAGTTGTATTTCCCTTAGGGCTGCCTCCGATATACTCCACTGGCCTCTCCCGATGCGATATCCTGATTTAATCTGGGCCATTGGTTTGTCCGATCCAATGGCTCCTGTGCAATGTTACTTCAACCTCCGCTTAGCTCGATTTTCCGCCATTCTTAGTGTTTTTTCTTCTGTGATAGCGTTTTTCGATAGTTAATATATATCAAGACTTGGACTTAGAGGTCTAATACAAGATCCATTTTGGATCACGCCTTCCCACTGAAAAGCTTTTGGACCACCAAAAGTTGGTTTTTAGGCATCAATCAAGTGAGGATACAGTTCCCTCACTTGTCTAACTTCTATCCATCATGCTTTGCTTGGATTCAAACCTTTGAGTCCCACTCTCAAGTACTCAACATCTCCTTGACGTGTAGTTCTTACCTTCCTATCTAGAAATGTGTCCTCCTGTAACTCATTCAGATATTCAGGGAACAAATCCCCAATAGAAGGCAACTAAATGTGCTCTTTAGGATCTTCAATCAATGAAGGTTCATACAATCTCAAGTTTTCTGCATTAACGACTGAATAGATCTGTATATAAGCTGGCAAATCGAGTCAAAAAGTATTTTCACCAATTTTATCAAGTATCTTGAAAGGTCCATACCTTTTTTGTTTTAGCTTCTTACCTTCACCTTGGATTTTGTCTTTACTGATGTACAACCATACATGATCACCAACTTGAAAACTATGCTCAACTCGATGCTTGTCATGTCTTTCCTTATACTTGGCTTGACTTCTTTCCAACTATTCCTGTAGTGCCTGGTGAATTTCCTGGATTTTTCATGAACTTGGTTTCTTTATCCACATCACTGTGTCCATCAACTACTATGTCTTTACCAAAGACAAAATCCAAGGGAGACTTTGGTATAAAACTAAAACAAGTCTCAAAAGGAGATCTCTGAGTAGAAGAGTACTTGGCATGGTTGTAAGCATGTTGCACATAACACAAATGCTCATCCCAAAGCTTGGGATGCTTGCTGCAATAGCCTCTGAGCAACTGGATCACTGTCCTGTTGACCACTTTTGTCTGACCATCTATTTGTGGATGAAATGATGTGCTCTTCTTCAACCTAGTGTCCATTAACTCCCATAGATTCGACCAGAAATTCCCAAAAAATCGAGAATCTCGATCAGATACAATAGAAGTGGGTAACCCAAAATGAACCCATACATTCTGAAAGAACAAATTTGTTGTTTGTTCAATTGTAACCTACTTGTACAAGGTAATAAAATACACATTTTACTGAACCTATCCACAACAACATACAAATAATCATGACCTTTCCTAGATTTCGGCAATCCCCCAACAAAATCCATGGAAACACTTTCCCAAGGACGTGAAGGATTTGGAAGTGGAGTGTACAAACCTAATTTCCTATTATTGGGCTTGCTTATAGCACACATAGTACACCCTTTGATATATCTAGAAACTATCTCATGCATTCTTGGCCAAAAACATAACCTTTGCAATTGTGCAGTTGTTTTACTTACACCAAAATGACATGATATGAGAGAAGTATGTGCTTCTCGAATTATGTTAACTCTTTCAGTTTGTGGAATGCATAACTTTCCCAAATGATATAAGAGTTGGTCCTTTACATAATAATCCAATTCTTCTACTTGTTTTCAATGACCTAAAGTTGCATATACATCTTTAAAATCTATATCTTGAGCATATTGTTCAATGTAACTTTCATGCATTACTGAGTTATGCTTAAGTATAGTAGATGCTTTTATGATTGGTCTTGATAACATGTCTGCAACCTTTTGTGTATGCCCTTCTTATATTTGATGAAAAGATGAAATTGTTGTAGAAAACCCATCCATCTATAATGTCTTGATTGCTTCACTTTATTTTGTGAGTGCAAATATTGAAGTGGTTGATGATCTGTATGTATGATTGTTTCTTTACCCATTAGGTAATGTTTCCACTTTTTCACACTTTGCACTGATGCATATAATTCTTTATCATATGTGGGATAGTTAACTACTATAGAAGTAAATGTCTCAGAATGATAGCATATGGATTTTCCGTGTTGCATCAACACTGCTCCCATGGCATAGTCACTGGCATCTGTATCAATCTCAAATGGATGTTGAAGATATGGTAGTGCTAGTACTGGTGTTATATTGATTTTCTCTTTTAAGATGTCGAAGGCTTTTTTCTATTTGTCTCCCCACTTAAACACCTGTTTCAATCCTGTTAAATCATGTAATGGAGCTGCAATCAAAGAAAAGTTAGAAATAAACTTTCTCCAGTATTGTGCTGTCCCTAGGAAACTCCTAACCTATGTAGTAGGTTTCGGTTTAGGCCAGTTCACAATGTCTTCAACCTTAGAGGGATCTATCTTCAATTCAACACCCCCTACAATATAACCCAAATAATTTAAAGATGTTCTGCCAAATTCACATTTTGATAGTTTTACATAGAGATTCTCTTTTTAAAACATCTAAAGTCTGCTTTACATGCTTCACATGGTCCTCCCATGTCTTACTAAAAACAATAATGTCATCTAAATAAACAATTACAAAATCATCAACAAATGGTCTAAGTACATCATTCATGACTCTCATAAATATAGCAAGGGCATTAGTTAAGCCAAAATTCATAACCAACCATTCATATAGCCCTTGCTTTGTCTTGAAAGCAGTCTTCCATGCATCTTGTTCTGCAACTCTGACCTGATGATAACCACTTCACAAGTATAACTTAGAAAAGTAAACTGCTTCTTTTAATTGATCTAATAAATCATCAATACGAGGAAGAGGATAACAATTCTTGATTGTTATTTTATTGAGTGCTCTATAATCAATGCACATTCTCCATGAACCATCTTTATTTCTCACTAGCACGATTGGAGATCCACATGGTGATGTGCTTGGTCATATAAACCCTTTATCAAGCAACTCCTGTACTAGCTTCTTTATCTCTTCATTCTCTAAAGTTGATAACCTGTACAATCCAATGTTAGGTAATGGAGCATATTGTTGCAAATAAATATCATGTACTATTTCTTGCTTGGGTGGTAGACCTTTTGGTTCTTGAAATAGAACATCATACTCTGAAACAAATTTAACTAAATCATCTTTCTGTTTAGAATCACAACGTTCAAATGCATTGGATTTTTTAGGATCCTTTGCCTTTACAACCATTAGTAAAAATTTCTTACTTGACTTCACAATTCTTTTCATCTGTCTTGAATTTATGAGAGAATAGTTACCTTTGAGTTTATGAGCTCTTACAATGTATTCTATTCCATTTTTAGTGAGTTGATACTTATTCTCAGCTCTATAGAATATAGCTTTTCTATCATACAAGTATGGACTTCCCAAAACAATACCACATATATCCAATGGAACTATATCTAACTCAACCTCATCTACAAATGTTGATCCAATAGCAAACCTAAGTTTACACTGTCTCGTTACTTGTAGCTTTGTTTTATCACACACCCAACCTAATGGATATGGCTTCTCATGGGGTTTTGTTTGTAATCCCAAGTTCTTTACAATTGTTTCGAAAATCAAATTTACTTGTGATCCACTATCAAATAAAGTATCAATCTTATTGTGCTTAGAAATCACTCTAATATGAAAAATCTCATTTCTTTCTCTCTCATTACATTCATTATCAACAAATTGTGCAGAATTACTTGTGGATGCTTCAGAATCTTTACCTTTAATACCCGTGGCTGTAAATATTGTTTCATTGCCTGAATCTGATCCCAAGTCCTTCTAAATAGCAACAACATTCTTCTTCTCCTTTCCACCAAACTTTTTAGGTTTCAGTTCTGGATGCAAAAACCAACAGTGTGCCTCATCGTTTCCTTCTTTCTTGTAATGAGTGCATGAAGGTTTATCCTTCTTTACAGTGTTTTCTTTCCTCTCCTTCCATTTCAATTTCTTCTTTTCCTTACTCTTGCTTACAAAATATTTAGATGATCCCCTAACCTCCGGGTTTACATTCTTACCTCTAGCTTCTAGATGTGTGGCTTGAACTGATACATCATCTAAGCTAGTGGGATTAAACATGAGAATAGTATGCTTTAAATAGCTATGAAAACCACCTATATACTTCAATAAAGTCTCAGGTGAGTCTAATGATATACCTAGATTTAAAGTTCTCTTTCTAAATTCCTGAGTATAACTTTGTACACTTTGACCTTCAATTGTTGAGGATTTTTCCAACTCATCATTCACTGTTGCATGTAAGCTAAAGGATAGAATTGCTTTTTGATAGCAGAAACAAATTCACTCTACGTAGAAATGATTTTACCATGTTTTTGCAGATCAACTTGTGTCTTGCCTTCCCACCATACTAGTGCAGTTCCTCCAAGTCGAAGGTTAGCCAGTTGAATCTTCTTCCTTTCTGAATCAATGTTCTATACCCTACAATATACATCAATTTGTCTTATCCAATTATCTAGTTTTTTTTGCATTGAGTTCTCCATCATAAATTGGCAAATCAAACTTCACATATAATTTGATTAAGGAAGTTTTATTCTTCTTCTTAGAAGAGCTAGAAGATGGTGATGATGAGGATGATGATGGAGGAGATGGTGGAGGAGTAATTCTTCCTTTTCCTTTGCCTTTTGGAGGGGAAACTAGAAAAGGTTCCTTTGCTCCTTTGTCTAGTTTATGTGTTGAAGTGCTTCCACCTCGACTCTTCTTAAATTCTAGACACATTTCTTCCACCATGGTTTGGAGTGTCTTAAAACTCTCTATAAACTAAGATTCTGATCCCAATGGAGCTTCTTCTACCATTCTCCTCTGATAATAGACTCTTCTAATCTCTGGATTAGCCTCAACAAGTTCTCCTTCTCCTAGTCTGAGCTTTAATCTAGCTAGCATTCAAAATCCAACACAAGCTTGTCTAACCTTAATAAAACCAAAACCAAATGGTCTGATACCACTTGATCTGAAATGGATACTAAATCAAGAAGAAAAGGTCTTATAGACTCATGTGTAGGAATGCCTATATTACTTAGTGCAACGATTCGAAAAGATTGCGAATAATGTAGACGATGAACAATTATAAAACATAATAAACACACATCAACACAAAAAATATAATGAATGAGTTCACTAGGCCCCCTGGCTACATCTCCTGGTCCAAGCTTTCAACATTGACCTCTATATTATGTCTTTAAGAGCAGAATATTACAAGTGTGAGCTCAAACAGAGTCTCAACACAGTTGTGACAAAAACAACAGGAATTTACTCGAAATCCTTAAGTTTACAAGAGTACACAACCACTTCCTCTTTCTCTCTATCTTCTGCTTTATCTTTCTCTCTCTCTATGTCCCCTTCTATTTTGCCATTGAGTGGTTTTTAAGCCTCTCGATGTTGTCTGTTCACCTCCATCTTAGGGTCTCTAGCTCCCTGCTGTGTCCCTTCATCTCCTTGCTGAGTGTTTAAATGATCATTGTAAAATGCTTAAGGCATAGGGCAGTTGTTCACAAACGGAAGGATCTTTGGGTGTGGGTGAAAGTCCCCGAAAATAAAATTTTCATTTACACATAGAAATACACTAAAACAGTGGGAAATCCATCTGAAATGCCAAAGACAGACTTCAAACGATATAAAGTCCACCCTATTAGCCTCTTGGGTCCACAAGTTGCATTGGCTATGGGTCATAATCCCTTTATATTCCACATCATTGATCTACCTTCAATGCAATGGTTCACATCCAACCCGAAACATCAAGTACTCCACTCAATCTCCACCATTGATCCATGATCTCCAATCCAACGGCTGACAAGCATTTTGGGCGGCCTACATGCACAGAGATTACCCACCTAAAAAAGTGGTTTTCTCTCTCCTGTGTCATGCTACGTGTTGGCTAGTGTATGGAATCGGGCGGAGCCTCTCCAATACTGCTTACCGCCTTAAGCCCACCCGAAATACCATTTACCCCGGAACTCAAATTATATAAAGCCACATATATAAATCCTTTCTGGTCCGTGTATATCACACAGTCTTTGGGTCTACTGGTTAAGTCCTCCCTTTGACAAATCCACGATGCAATATGTAGTCTCCATCATTAATCTACGTGCTCGATCAACGGTCCAAGTTAAGTCATTGATCATAGTCGTATTTCCCTTAGGGCCGCCTTCGATATACTCCGCTGGCCTCTCCCAATGCGATATCCCAATTTAATCTAGGTCATTGGTCTGTTCGATCCGACGGCTCCTGTGCAAGGTTACTTCAACCTCCACTTATCTCAGTTTTCCACCATTCTTAGCGTTTTTTCTTTTGTGATAGTGTTTTCTGATAGTTAATATATATGAAGACTTAGACTTATAGGTCTCATACAAGATCCATTTTGGATCAATTAACATACTTTAATTAGGCAGTGTAAGGTTGAAATATTGTGCATAGGATTCCGCCTTTAGTTTCTCATTTCTCATTTTAATCTCCTTGAACCTGTCCTTAATGCCCCTATCTCTATCAGCAGGGTTATTAAATGAGGAGACTTCTAGACTAAGTTGCCTTTCTAAAATTTGTGTTTTTGATGTAGATGGCTCTTGTGTTTCTCCAGATGGAGTCGTGCCTTTGCTCATGTCTAACTGAATATCAATTATTTCTACTAGCCCTTCCGTGTCTTCTTGTTTTGAAATAAGATTGAGCTTAGTCCTTTTTCTCTTGCTAGCTTCATACTGTACATTGGAAATGTCCATACCTGAGCTGGAGCCTTCCTCTCTGTTTGTTTTCAGATTCCTTTCCTTATTCTGAGGAGTCTGCAAAATAATAGGGGTACTCATGGTTCCTTCTTAACAATGTAAACTTTGAAACGGGAGCTATAAACTCAAAACAGGAACTCTGGCCAAAAACCCCCGAAAAAACATAAAAAACAGTGCTAAAAATGAAAAGTGTGTATACTGGAACAATGTTTTTATTTTTTAGGTGTCAATTTTGAACATGTTTTAAAAATGGCAGTGACTACGAAATTTATTATGAAATTTTCTTGCAAAATATAGCTTCAAAAAAAAGTGATGATACTGGAACAATGATTTTTTTTTTTAGGGTCAATTTTCAAAATTTTAAAAAAATGCTAGTAAAACCAAATTTTTATGTGTCAAACAAAGTTGTTTATGAGGAAAAAACACATTAATGTTTTTGGTAGAATATCATTTTTCTTTCCTAAGTATAAATTCAACATGTTTTCAACCATAACATGCTAGATACAAAAGAAATTGAATTTTTTTCAACTATAAAATTAAAAAACCATGACATTATGAACAAATTACATCACTAAATGAATTCAAAAGTCATTATTTGTATATTGAATCTAACATACATTATACCTCTAATTTAATATTGCATTGTAGATATTTTAAACAATAAAATTTATCATAATTAAGACATATAATCCAACAACATAAACATGCCTCATAACTTCTCATTTAACACCATATGGAAAACATTAATTTTATTTGAAGATACGATGCATACATCAGTTATATAAATTGTCTTAAACAATTATTCAAAATTACTCATATTTTCTTGCACACCATCAGAATTCACATCTTCAGATGAGTGACTGGATGCTGACGAAGATGTTCCATATTCTTCTCTTTCATCAACTAGTGCCCCATCTGAGTCCACATGCATGCCCAACATTTCAGGTTTCAAAATTCTTCTAGATCTATGACTGGTTTCAGCAGACTCCCATGTCGACATTGTTCCTTCTGGTAACAACCTTTTCATAATCTCTATCATCTTGAAGTGAAGAGTTCCTCTCTTTGTTAAATTGAAGTCATAAACAAGTATGTCAACATCCTCCAATTTTAATATGTCTGTGAGGCGACGATTTATATTTGTACCCTTTCTTTTTCTCTTTCTGCCATTTTTTTTGTCAACTACCATCTCTGGCTTATACACAACATTGAATGGGTGTGTATTTGTGGCATACCAATGTACTTCAACACTTGTAACATCCTCATTTTCTGTAAAGACCTTTATAACTTTAGCAACCCAGAATGGATAGCTACTGGGATCTCCATCTGCTAGAACTGCAATCATGCAACCCTCCTTAATATCCTATATTGAACCCCTATAAAGGTCTTCCATGGCTTCACATTGTGCATGAGATCTTCTGGAACCAATATACATCTCTCTTTCTGCTGTCTGTGAAGAATCAATAATACCTTGAGATTGTTACTGCTCAACAATGTTTACTTCCTCATGTTCATTCGACACATTTTGTGGCCAAATAAATGGATTGTTCAAAGGTATATCTTCATTTTTTGTTGTTGAAATGATATCACTTTGATTATTGAAAAATGACTCCCACCAAACTGAATCAGCAATGTCAAAGTACTCATATGTATATCTAATACATTTTTAAATTTCTTCCAGGGATTCAGAATAATTTATATCTCTATTATGTCTGTGTGCCTTCTGAACTTCACCAATTGATTGTAATAACAATATTTTTGATGCAAATATTGGATGATCTAGAATGAACTTCAAAAATTGCAAACCTGATGACGGTGCCCATTCTGTAGTAGTTGAATACATCTTGCCCCATATTAGTGTTTTCCCATCAATTTTTTTGATACGAAATTGATGTTGGAAGCTAATGTCCTTAAGTTGTTCAATGCATTTCCCCTCACCATATGATACCAGAATAAACCTTCGCATGTCAACAGTTTCTTCCAACACATCAAAAGTAGGCTCTGGCATGTATGATTTCTTAATATATTCAATTAGTGATGGCAAGCTCCCAACTTCCTTCCTCCTCAATGTGACTGAAAAATGACTAAACATCTGATCAATATGGTCATGACTGTGGCCAACAAGAAGGAAACCAACCTTTACCTTTTGAAAAATTCTCAATTCGACAAGCATGTTTAGATATCCAAAAACAACCAAATTTTTGTTTTCACGGTAAGTGTTGTCCAATTGTAGATACAAAACTTCAGGAATATTACCAGAACAATGAGAAATCACATCATGAATTATGGTTATGGTCATATTTGCATCATTATGAATATTTGGAGCTGTGAAGTACACCCTTGGCAACATTTTCCCATTGAAGACCATACAACCGACCAAGTGAAACTGAATAAAATTTTCCTCCTGTAAATTTTTGGGTGTACGAACAAAATGTGGTAAAAGTGTTTTCTTCTGGACTATAGCATCAATTATCAAACCCAAATATTTATTCGGATTATCGTAACACTTCTTTCGATGCTTGTACAACTTCTTCCTTTCGTTTGTTTGTTGTTCACAATGCTCCTGAAGTTCTTTGACAATTAAATCTACACAACATAAAAGAAATTCATTAAGAAATATGTTTTCATAGTTGATGGTCACTATACAATTTTAAAAGTTAAATTTATGAATGCTTACCTCTTTCTGAGCCTTCACATTTGTCCCTTTTTGATTTAAGAGAAGCACATGTACTGCAAATCCCCATCCTTGTCTTCTTAGGAATACAGACATTGTTGAATTCTTTCTTCCATACCTTCACAAAATATTGATATGTAATAAACCAACCATGTCCCTCAGCACCTTCAGCATATTCTTTGTATAAGTTGTAGATTTCTCGTCTTGAAAAATTATCTGGAATATGTATTATCTCTCTATTTGGCATACACTCCCCATGCCTTGAAAAGAAATATTTCATCCATGACATTGCAGTATTTGATAATGGCCCAAATTGTCTTTTATGACGTACTTTTGAATAAAATGTGGGATCCTTTTCCAAATTTTCTTGAATTCTCGAGAGACAAAAATTCCCAATCGAATGAAACATTTTGAAAGCTTTTCTACACATAAATAAATTCCTAATATGATAATCATAACCTAACAATGTAGATTGCATGCACCCAACTAAATATGCATTTTGCATGCTTTTATTCATTGACAAATTTCTCTTCTTGCTTTCTAATGAAAATGTGAAAACCATATGTTTCAAGCAATTTTTTTGGCAACATTAACTTGAAATGAGAGCACTGATAGAACTTCTTCTCGTCAGATATTCTGCTCTACCCCTTATATAACTAGAACAACTTGCATTGATACGAAAAGGTCTGCTCCTACTCCTCGATACAATATTTCTTGGAAACATCTCCATCATTGGATCATCATTTGTATAAGGATTTTCATCATCATTAAGAGGAATGTTATCCACACTATGATCAGCTTTGCTTTTCAAATATTGACTTGGAGGATATTCTTCATCTTCCCCTTCTTTAGTGCTATTGTCATAGTCCTTAGAATTCAGACAGAATGGAAAACTTGACTCGATGTTTAATGGATATTCTTCCTCATGTGCATTGTCAGTGCTACTCTCACAGTCCATAGAATTAGGAATACGTAAAAAATGTGACTGTTTACTTATTTAAGATGCTACATCCTATCCTTTGTCACTGCTACCTTTATACTCATTAGAATTAGGACTAAGTGCATCATCCTATCCTTTATCACTGCTGCTCTCATAGTCCTTAGAATTAGGACTAAGAGAACACTGCGACACTCCATTCTTTTGAAATTCATCATCATGCTCTTCATAACTGTTGCTCTCATAGTCCTTAGAATTAGGACTAAGTGGACACTGTGACAATCCAATCTTTTGAAATTCATCATCCCGCTCTTCATCACTGCTGCTCTCATAGTCCTTAGAATTAGGACTAACTGGACACCGTGACACTCCATACTTTTGAAATTCATCATCATGCTCTTCATCACTACTGCTCTCATAGTCCTTAGAATTAGGACTAAGTGGACACTTTGACACTCCATTCTTTTGAAATTTGTTATCATGCTCTTCATCACTACTGCTCTCATAGTCCTTAGAATTAAGACTAAGTGGACACCGTGACACTCCATTCTTTTGAAATTCGCCATCATGCTCTTCAAAACTGCTGCTCTCATAGTCCTCAGAATTAGGACTAAGTGGACACCGTGACACTCCATTCTTTTGAACTTCACCATTATGCTCTTCAAAACTGCTACTCTCATAGTCCTCAAAATTAGGACTAAGTGGACATCGTGACACTCCATTCTTTTGAACTTCACCATCATGCTCTTCTTCACTGCTGCTTTCATAATCCTTAGAATTATGACTAAGTGGAATCTGTGACTTTATTTATCTGAAATTCTCCATCCCATCTTTCACCAGTGCTGCTCTCATAGTCCTTAGAATCAAGACTAAGTGGAAGAATTGACTTTCTATTCATAGTGGAAGAATTCCCGCTATATTCATCAATATGAATAGAGTTGTTACGCGATGAAGATGTTGATGGTGTATAAATCGAAACTCCACTATCAAAACAATCCATCCCTTTCAAATAGAAGATGTTGAATGATACAAATGGAGAGTCTCCTAAAGATATTATATAGCTTAAAGAATGAAATTTTCCCTCCAAAATTATTCCCTCCAAAAATTTTCGAGAAAATATTTCCCTCCAAAATCTTTTGCAAAAATATTTCCCTCTAAAAAGTTTGTTAGATTTATTTACCTTTATTATTTTAATCTACAATTTATTGAAAAATGTAAACTAATTTTTTTTATGAAATAAATCACTAAAATTAAAATTGTAAACTACAACTTTTACATTAATTATTTCAATAGTTAAAGTATATAATATTTACTAAACAATTGAATTTTTTTTTTTAATTTTTATAATATATTCTAAAACAAATTAATTCCACATTCAACCTGTTGTAAAACAATTCTACAATATTCGCTTTATAATATTTTAAAACAAATTATCCCACCTTAACCGTACGGTAAAACATCTTCGTAATTTCACTTATATATTAAATTTCATTATCACTATTACTCACGTCACATCCAGGTTTTCTAAATTTTGTTGAAAGACTTGTGAATTTGTGGAGCAGCTATATTGCTATCAACAACATATTCAACGAAGAATTCTCTCAATTGAAACGTAAGTTAAATTTTTTTCCTTGAAAATTTTCATATTAAATTGATTTAAAGAAGAAGATTCTTTTTTTAAATTAATAATTTTTCTCAGCCAAAATAACAATTACGTCCATCATGAGCATGGTGGGCCCGATCAAACTCAATCACCCAATAGCCGTGGGTGGGCCGCCGTGGTCTTGCGCGGTGGGCGGGGAGGTCGGGCAGGGTGCGAGGGCACGGGGGGGTGGGGTGTGAGGGTTGTGGCGCCCACCCCGGCGGCTCACCTGCCTGCCGCGGGGTTTGGGTGATTCTCAAAATCGCCCAACCCCCATGGTAGGTAGGCGAGCTGTGGGGTGGATGCCGCAGCCTGGCTTGCCCACATCACTAACCCCCTCCCCCCCTCTCGACACTCTGACCCCCTTCAACCACACCCCGTGCCCCTACCTCCTTGCCCCCCTTCCACATCCCCACATGACTTGCCAACACTCCCATCCCTACCTGCACCAGCCCCCTCACCCTCATCCCCCCTCACCTGCATGCCCTCCCCGTTATCCACCCCCTCACCTCACGCACCCTCCCAGCCTCACCCATCCTCCCCACGCGGCCACCCTCCCTACCCCCTCATGCTCGCCTTCCCGCCCACCTCACCCGCCCTCCCACTCCCCCCTGCTCTCCTCACCCCACCCCTTCCCCCCGCGCCCACCCTCCACCACTCCCAGCCCGCTCCTTCTCCCCTCCCATGGCCTCCCCACACCCCTCCTCGCCCGCCCCCTTTCCCTCCCCACGCCCCTTCGGCCCCCCCCCTCCTCACTCCCCATGTCCCTACCTCCTCAACCACCCCCCCTACCCCAGCCCCTCCCTCAACGCCCCCTGCTCCTCCCTCCCTTCCCTCGGCCCCCACACCCTCCCTCCCCTCCCCTCCCCGCCATGCCCCCCCCACCATCCCTCCCATCCCCGTGCGCCACCCCTCCCTCGGCAGCCCCTCCCTACCTCCCCCCCCGCCACCCAACTCCCCTCGCTCCCTGCCCATCCCCCCTCCACGGCCCCCCCACCACCCCACGCTCCCCCCCCTTCCTCCCCCTCCCTCGACTCCCTCACCCCCTCCCTGCCGCCCCCTCCACCCTCCCTCCCCACGCGCCACCCCTCCCCTCCCCTCCCCCCGTGCCACCCCTCCCCACCGCCCCACCCCCCTTCCCACCGCCCCACCCCCCTTGCTCCCCTCGCCTCCCTTCCCACTCATCGCCTCCCCCACCCATGGTCTCCCCGCTCTCCCTGCCTCCCTTCCCATCCTCCTAGCCCACGACCTCCCCCGCCCTCACTGACAACCCACCCCCCCACCCAACCGGCGGTCAGGCGATTCCCAAAATTGCCTGGCCACTGATCAGGCGAGGGGACGGGCCACTGGTGAGGGTGGGGGAGGCTGTGGGAGGGGAGGGAGGGAGGGGAGGGGAGGCATAGAGAGGGTGGGGAGGGGCCATGGGCAGCGGGGGGAGGGAGGGAGTGAGGAGGGGTGGGCAGGAGGGGCGGGAGGGCAGAGGAGGTCGTGGGAGGGGAGGGAGGGAGTAAAGGGGGGGAGGGGAGGGAGGAGAGGGGTGGGGAGGAGCCGTGGGCAGCGGGGGGAGGAGCAGGGGAGGTGGAAGGAGAGCGTGAGGGGGCGGGGAGGGGCCGTGGGTGAGGGAGTGAGGGAGAGGGGAGGGGAGTGGGGCGAGGGAGTTGTTACAAAAAAATATCGTCACCATGATTATTTGCAGTCAGTATGGGTCTATCATCACTTGTACTATCCTCCTAAGTAAGTCTCAGACCTCAGCTCTTCAAATCAAGCTTTGGAAATGAGAGAAAGACATTAAAAATCAATGTAACTCTGGTTCCGCACTTTCTCTCATGATCACCTGCGGTCCCGCACTTTCTGTGTACAAAACCGGCGGACCTGCCCGCTCTGTCCCTAACGGTGTAGGTGCGGACCCCTGTGAAAGTCAAAAGGCGCAAGTTTTATCTTAAAAAACTCACTTTGGGTTAATTCTAGATGTTTCTAGAAGGAATTTTGATGTGGATTGTTCGCTCTGAGGTGGTTCATGCATCCCAAAAGAGAAGGAGCTAATCCCTTGAGGAGAGGAGCTATCCCTTTGAAGGAGGGCTTTATCCCTTTGAAGGAGGACCTAGTAACCTCCCTCCATTACACTATAAATACAGGCATTGGGCTGGTTGCTAGGGAGGTTAGAAGCTGAACATTTTTTAGGGTAAATTCTGGTGAAATCAAGACTTCCTAGTTAAGCCTAAAGAGAAGAGATCACATACCTTTTTGGTTTCATTGGGGAGTGAGTGAAACTTGTCAAAGTAGAGGAGACTTCTTGCTGGACCCTGGGAGGAGCTTGTATAGCGTCAAGGCAAAGGTTGTAAAGTTCTTCTTCTTTTGAATTAATACAATCAAACTCATTTTTGTCAACAAGTATCTTATGTTATTTGTTTCATGGACTTCTTGACTTTCATGTTAAATATGTTTTATGCAATTGGCTTTTCAAGTGCTATTTAATTTGTTTTCCTTGTTTGTGTTTGCAGATTCACGAAAAGGAGCTCATTTGGATCGAAGGAGCGAGGGCATCCACAAGCTAGCGTTGGACCTAAGGTAGGCCCTAAAAACACTTGTTTGCTATTGTTTATTAAAGCATACTTAGAGAAAGATAGTGTCTGGTTGGTTTGCTTGTCATTAGGTCTTCTTTAGATTCTAGGAAGGTCTATCTTGTCCACAAGATCGACTTATTCTGTGTGACAAAATGGCGACTCCACTGGGGACTTGATTGTTTTCCTTGTTTTTACTTTGACCTAAGAAACTGTGTTTTTGTTTCTGTTTTTGGCTTGTTGTGTGTAAAATTGGGTAGAGTTTGTAGATCCAGGGTTATTTTTTGTTTTTCATAGCTTTGGGAGAGGACCGCACCCTAGCCGTTTGACACAGTGCGTACCTACCCGCAGCTTGGCTTTTAGCACAGAGCGGGACCGCACCTGTGTCAACTGTGGGCCTGCGGACCCTGTCAAAATTTTGAAAAACCTAAGATTTCCTCTGTTAGTCAGCTTAGTTTTTGTTTAGAAATTGTTATCCACTACCCAGACCTGCATGTGACTTGTCAAGAACTTTTCTTAGGTTAATTCCGTTGGCATTCCTGTTTTAAGCTTTTATCAATTGGGTGTTTTGAGTCTCTTTTTTTAGAAATTCTTAATTTTATTTCCTTTGGTCATTACTTGGAGGTTTGTCTCAGTCTTTTCACAATTTTGCATCTTTTTGCTTTTGCTTTTTCAAAATTGTGTATGAGTGTTAATCGTCTTTGAGTGTTTTTATTTTCGATCTTTGGAACTCTCACCTAATTTTCTCGACTTTCACTTGATTGGTTCTTAGATTACATTAGAATCATCTTGTGTTTGAGAATTCTCTTGCATAGATCACATTTGCATAATTAGAATTCTCATTTTCAAAATATGAATGAAAAATGTGCATAGATTACATTTGCATACTATTCAAGTGAATTGTGCATAGATTACAATTGCATGGTTTACATTCTGAAAAATCAATCGTAGATTTAGATCAGCTTTCTTTGATTTGAATTTACGTATTTTTATTCTTGTATTTAACACACAAAAATAAAAAAAAATTTGGAATTGATTTGCATTAGTTTTTCTTGATGAAATTAGTGCATTAGAGAATTTGTTATATTTTCTCTTAGTGATCACTTTTTGCATTGTTGGAAGTGAATGGAAACTCTCTCCTTACTTTAGTTAGGATTCATCGAATTGAAAGGATTACATTATCATATTCGATTGCATTCAGTTTTGGGTCAGGTCATAACACCATTGGTTTCATATCCATTTACCCCTTTGAGTAATAACAGCCTAAATAACACAATGCTTAATTAAAATTCATCTAGTAATTTTTACATTTTTAGGGCTCTTTCAGCTTAGGCTAGTGTCTTGGAATAGGTTTTAGTTAACTCTCCAAGACAATAAAACAAACAAGTAGTCGTTCTTGTGGTAGGAGAAAAATCCAATTGTTACATCTATGCTCTGCGAAAGCTCCTCTTAAAGGAGAAGCACGAGATCATATTTGAACCAGTGTGGGAATCAATCCTTCCTCATTGGGAATGATAGAAGATATTCACGTATTAAAAACGGTAAACCTCGGATTGACCATTGTCGAGGAGCCTGGGGTCACTTGTTCGTAAACTTTGGATTATGTCAAGGAGCCTTCAAGGGGATTGAGCTTGTTACTCTGCCCTTGCGTGCGTATCGGATCGTAGACTGTTCCCCCAGGTATATTTGTTTCAGTTGGTAACCTTAGTGGCCATATTCTTTAGGATTCTTCCTAAGGTGACAGTGGTGGGAAGATCCCACTGTACCTAGAGCAGACGTCGGCTAGACTCACTTGGATTTTCTGGGGGGTTCTCTTCACTCGAGACGGTTAAGTGGAGGAACTTGTGCCAGTCTATTCATTAAGCGGGTTGCCGGGGTAACTGTTCCAACCGCCATTTCTGTATTGAACTCTGCGACGTTGGATTTCATCACCAACTAGTGTTTTCGGTACGGAAAGTTACTATCGTGTGTGGTTTGACTCCTATACTTGATAGCGCATATTAATTTGTTTGTTTTTACTTTTAGAGACCATAGGTGTGAATTGTGAATTGTTAATTTTAGTTTTAAATTGTTAATAAAATTCACTAAAGTTGAATATAATGGCAAGTGTTCCGGAATTTACCGACCAAGGAACCCCTCTTAACGAGAATCCTAGTACCTTTCCTTATTTTGGAAATGTTGGTCCTCCTTATATGGCTACTTTGTCATTACCTAGATTTACAATAGGTTTACCGATATGGTTATTTTCAACTTTGTTGGCCCCAAATACTCCAATTGTTCCACCTCAACCGAATGCTTCACCTCAACAGAGTTCACCATCTCAACATCACCAACCTTCTGTTGGCCCTTTACCTTCTTCGCCTAATTTTTCTTCCTCCATTTCTTCCTCTTCGCTTGGTAAAAGCCTCGATGCTAGTAACCAGGTGGCTAAGAAGAAGAAGAAAGGGAAGAAGAAGAAGAAGAAAAAGCAAGATAAGAAAGAAGTCAACCAATCAACCATGGCTGTAAGTGTTAGTTGTGTTGAGGAAACCTCCAACATGCATCGTAAACCCAAATACCCTTGCAGGCTTTGTAAAGGTGATCACTTCCTTGTCAATTGTCCTGGTATTCCAAAGGTCTTGGAAGTATGGTCAGAAAAATCTCATCGACTTTCCATTGATCCATCAACCAGTGATATTCAGGTTCCTGGGAAAAAGGGTAAAGTTAGGTTTCCTTGTAAGTTATGCAAAGGGAGTCATCAAACTCACATTTGCCCTCACATGGATGAAGCCTCAAAATTGTTGGAAAACCTTACTGTTCCACAGCAAGAATTTCCAACTGGTTACCGTAAACTTTCTCCCAACCTACCGTCAACTGACGGAGTGATTGATCTAATTTCAAGTGCAGTCGATCACACTCTTCCATTGGAGAGTGAAACTCATGTCACTCAGGTTGATGATCCATTAGTTGATCAAGTGGTCGATTCAATTTCACATTTGGTCGATCCCACTTTCCCTTTAGAGAGTGAACATCATACCGCTCAAGTTCTTTTTGTTACATCAGATTCCTCTACGCCGGGGGGCATTTCACCTGTTTCTACAGAACTCCCTCCAAGTACTGAGGTCTTTTCCTTTGATTGGAATAGATTGATAGAACCTCGTCTTCCTTCCTCCATACCTTTCCAAATCATTGTCAAGGTTGGTGGTAGGGACATGCATCGCACGCAGGTAGATGAAGGTGCTTCTATTAGTATTTTATCCTCAATTGCTTGGAAAGCTTTGGGTTCCCCTCAGCTTGCGCCTATTACGCAGAATCTGAAAGCTTTTAACAGAACCATTAGTGAACCTTTAGGGATCCTTCCTAAGTTTTCTATTACCTTGGAAGGTAAAACTGTCTGTATTGATCTTATGGTAGTTCGAGGTCCCTTGGATTTCAATTTACTCCTTGGGCGAGACTATGTTTATGCAATGAAAGTTGTCGTATCGACACTCTTTCGCGTGATGTCTTTCCCTCACAATGGAAATATTGTGACTGTAGACCAGCTTTCATTCCCTAGTCTTGTTTCAACTACCAATAATATGACACCCCTAAATGTTCCTGATTCTAAATTGGTATCTACCCCGCCACGGGTTAATTATGTGGCAACTGGTCCCATGTTTTCAGTTACCGATGTAAGTGAGCCTCTCACTGTTTGCTCATCTTCCTTTGATTTAGATCCGGTAATTGACATGGAAAACTCTATCGGATTATTTGAACGTGATGTTCTTATCCCTTTGGAGTCCCTTGACATGTGTTCCTTCCAGAGAACTATTCTTCCTTCTGATGAAGACCTTTTGGAAGCCATGATCAAGGTGTGTCCATTGACATGTCTTTCTTCCAGTTGGAAGCCATGATCAGTGAGTGTGAGGATAGTTCCTTTTCCTGTGTCAACCTCGTTAAAAAATGAAACAGGTGTCCGCGAGGATAGTTTTTTCTTGTATCAACCTCGTTAAAAAATGAAACAGGCTGCCATGAGGACAATTCTTTTCCTGTGTCAACCTCGTTAAAAAATGAATCAGGGTGTTAGAGGAAAGTTCTTGTTACTGAGTCAACCTCATTAAAAAATGAATCAGGTATGAGGATAGTTCTTTTCTTGTGTCAACCTCCTTAAAAAATGAAACAACCCCCTTTTCAAGTTAAATCTTAAAATTAAACCTTCATTCCATCCACCTGGTTGAATGCAATGAAGCTTGGGGGGCATGTACCTCGATTTGCGTCATTATGCTGGGGGCATGCGAACTTATAACAAGCATAGTTTTTCGTTTCAAGCTTGCGTAAACATGAAACCGGATCCGAGCATAGTTCTTTTCCTGTGTCAAGCTTGTTAAAAAATGAAACAAATCCTCCTCTAATTGAATCGAGAGTTTGACTAGATCTCATAAATGTTAAGTTGTATATTTAGGTTAGTTATTTCAGTTTTTTGCATAATTTTCTTACAGTTTTAGGTCAAGTCTTTCAAATGATCTCGTAAATTAACCTTCATTCCATCCAGATATTAATTACCAGCAGTGTACTTAGTTGAATGAAATGAAGTTGGGGGGGCATGTGCTCTAGCAGTTACACTTAGGGGGCATCAAGCACAGTTTTCGCTCTGTTTCAAACTTGTGTAAAAATGAAACTACTTTGAAGCATAGTTTTTCTCTATTTCAAGCTTTTGTAAAAATGAAACCTATCTTGAGTCAATTTTAGTTATTTTCAAGACTCGTTAAACTCATGAAAATCCCGATATTATTTTGCTATCTTTCATTCTCGTAAAACAAATGAAAATGCCGAGTTCATTCCGTCTTTTCCTGCTCGTAAATTAAATTGAAAGTCGGCCATATGAGTACATTTTTATCATTTTTTCGAACTCATTAAAACTTACGAAAAAGTGAAAACCATGAGTACATTTTTATCATTTTTTCAAACTCGTTAAAACTTACGAAAAAGTGAAACCTTAGAGTCACCTTTAAGCTCTTTTTTGACTCCTAAAACATGAAAAGATTGTCGAGTTTTTCTTTTTAAGCTCGTTAAAATGGAACTAAAAAGATGGTCCTCTTACAGCTCTTTTCTGACCGTAAAAACATGAAAAAATTGCCGGATTTTTGTCATTTCAAATTCAATATTGGTTATAAAATGACGTGTCGTTGATCACTTTTTTACTTTTTCGGATCAGGGGCACTAATTACGAAAAGTACTCCTTGGTCGTAAATATCAAGCGGTTCTCTCAAGTATTATTTTATACTTTTTCGGGCTTGGGAGACACAAATTTACGAAAAAGGTCAACCTTGGAGTTTTCTTAAGTTTTTTCAGACTCTCTAAAATTGAAAAACGCTGAGTTTCTCCTATACTAGACTCGTTAAAATTTCACAGTAAAGGACTTGTTCAATTACAAACAGGAATGAACCACTCCTTCTTAGGGTTCGAATTTAAACTAAGTTGGACTCATCCGAAGGATGAGATTATAATCAAGCAAATGTTATCCTCCTCAAGCTTGTCAAAAATAAAGAGGTACTTGCCAGAAATGGTGGGGGAAAAGAGAGAAAAATGAGTCTGTTTGTCATACTTTGTAACCACTCTTGAACACGACACTTTCATTCACCTGGGTTGGGTAATCCTTTGCCTAACATTTGATCAAACCACATTGAAAGTCTTCAGCCAGTTTCTGGGTATTAACTTTGGGTCAATTGTCACCAAACCATCTGCCATGTCGTTACGTGTTCAAGAGGTCACTGCCAATAAGCCATTCATCTGCAAATATCTGTCATCCATCTTGACCATCCCTGAGTCAGTCTTTGCAACTAAATTTCCTCAACTTGATCTATGATTTCGTGTTGTGTGCTTGCCTGCGACGGATCGCTTTCTATCGACTTCAGCTCATTATCTAGAAAGATGATCTAGAAATCTCAGTACCTTGGGATATGCATGCCTCAATGGCAGGTTTCTCGCCTTTGACGACAGGTTGCATCATTGACCTTCGATCAAAGGATTCCATGACATGTTCGACATCAACACATTTATTCACATCTCATGGATTATACTGGGTACTTTGAGAGCCATTGACATCACTGGTGGTTTCTCTCACACTTGTTAACAATTTACATCATTGACTGGTAATCAAGTGGTTTCTACCACGTTCGACTTCAACACATTTATTCGCATGGATATAATCGTACTGTTTCGAGAAGTAGAAATGAAGACCCTAGATCTAGTTTCCACAATCCAGGCTGCGAGGAATTTTGTATTCATTATATAATGGACTATTCATAAACGGATGGCTGCATCCATACTGTGTCCACATGAGTCTATACTTGTGATGTTTTACAAGATCATTCATGTATCAGAGCAGTAGTTAGTTTTCTAAGTCGGTTTTGATCTGAGTATGGGAATGCCTACCTCAGCGATGATATGATCTCATATATATATCTTGCATTGAATGTTTTTACAGGTTCCAACTGGGCTCTCCACAAGATGATCCTCGAAATGATAAAGTACTTCACTCTTCCTAAATGATAAATGAAATCCTCATCTACTACAGACTTCGCACTTTAGGGGGCAATCTGTTACACAAAAATATCGTCACCATGATTATTTGCAGTCAGTATGGGTCTATCATCACTTGTACTGTCCTCCTAAGTAAGTCTCAGACCTCAGCTCTTCAAATCAAGCTTTGGAAATGAGAGAAAGACATTAAAAATCAATGTAACTCTGGTTCCGCACTTTCTCTCATGGTCACCTACGGTCCCGCACCTTCTGTGTACAAAACCTGTGGACCTGCCCGCTCTGTCCCTAACGGTGTAGGTGCGGACCCCTGTGAAAGTCAAAAGGCGCAAGTTTTATCTTAAAAAACTCACTTTGGGTTAATTCTAGAGGTTTCTAGAAGGAATTTTGACGTGGATTGTTCGCTCTGAGGTGGTTCATGGATCCCAAAAGAGAAGGAGCTAATCCCTTGAGGAGAGGAGCTATCCCTTTGAAGGAGGGCTTTATCCCTTTGAAGGAGGACCTAGTAACCTCCCTCCATTGCACTATAAATACAGGAATTGGGCTGGTTGCTAGGGAGGTTAGAAGCTGAACATTTTTGAGGGTAAATGCTGGTGAAATCAAGACTTCCTAGTTAAGCCTAAAGAGGAGAAATCACATACCTTTTTGGTTTCATTGGGGAGTGAGTGAAACTTGTCAAAGTAGAGGAGACTTCTTGCTGGACCCTGGGAGGAGCTTGTACAACGTCAAGGAAAAGGTTGTAAAGTTCTTCTTCTTTTGAATTAATACAATCAAACTCATTTTTGTCAACAAGTATCTTATGTTATTTGTTTCATGGACTCCTTGACTTTCATGTTAAATATGTTTTATGCAATTGGCTTTTCAGGTGCTATTTAATTTGTTTTCCTTGTTTGTGTTTGCAGATTCGCGAAAAGGAGCTCATTTGGATCGAAGGAGCGAGGGCATCCACAAGCTAGCGTTGGACCTAAGGTAGGCCCTAAAAACATTTGTTTGTTATTGTTTATTAAAGCATACTTAGAGAAAGATAGTTTCTGGTTGGTTTGCTTGTCATTAGGTCTTCTTTAGATTCTACGAAGGTCTAACTTGTCCGCAAGATCAACTTATTCCGTGTGACAGGAGTGAGGGAGAGGGGGGATGAAGAGGGAGCGGGGGGTCGTGGGCGGGGGAGGGGGAGGGGGAGGGTGTGGGTGGAGAGGGGGAGGAGGGCACGGGGAAAGGTGGAGGGTGAGGGGTGGTAAGGGCGTGGGTAAGTAGGGGGAGGCGGGCGCAGGGGTCAGTGTGGGTGAGGGGGAGGCGCAAGGCATGAGGGGGTGGGTGAGGGGAGCACTTGTTTTGGGGGTGGTGGGGGCACGTGGGTGGAGAGGGTGGCGGGGAGGGCGTGCGGGTGAGGCAGGGAGGGGGGGGGCGAGAGGGATGGGCGAGAGTTAGGTGGGTGTGAGGGAAGAGGGTTGGCATGGGCGCATGGGGGTGGAAGGGGGCTGGGTGCGGCACCCCTACACGGTCGCCCCCGCCCACACTCGCGCACCCCTCTCACCCACACCCACCCAGCCTGCCTGCCGACCCTACCCGCCCTCACCCGTTTGGCTATCCACCCTGCCCCACCATCCCTCACCCGACCTCCCGCCCGCCTGCCCGTTATACAAATACAAACAAATAAAAAATACAAATAAAAAATTTATGATATATTTTCGTTGTTAATTTAATTTAATATGTTTTTGTTATTTATTGATTTATGTGTTTCTATTTTTCAGGAAAATGGCATCAAAGAAAATTTTTGTGAATCTTTCTGGACCAAAGACTCTTAAAGGTGCATATTCAAAAAACATTGGTGAATGAACTCCACCTAAGCTCATGGATACAAATCTTTCAAGTGCCTCAAGTGATAAGAAGATAATTTCAGACTGGAAGAATTCAAAAGAAGTGAAATTTCCATCAAGAGTCTGATATGTGAAAGAAAAAGAAAGCACAAATATGAATATATATCTATATATTGATATACTGAATGATAATGGAAATTTTGAGGTGATGGTAAGAGTCATAGATATGTGTTTGGCACCGAACACTAAAGTTTTTTACGTATTTACAAAAGCTCCCAAGTCACATGAAAGGATTAAATACCGACTATCATATTCATTGTATGGCACGAGAGAGGTATCTACAAAGTTGTGTAAACAAATCGTAAATGAGATGACACAAAACATTGTAAGTATTGTTATTTATATTTGTATTTTGCGTTCTTGAAAGTGTCTTGTTATATTTTTTTAACTTTGTTTTTATTGACATATGATATTTTGTTTGGCAGAATTTTGTTGAAATTTGTTCAATTAGGTTGGGAGGAATTCATTCATAGAGCATGATATCATGAAAGTTGTCAGCAATTTTTACTCAGTGTTAGAAGAAGATATGGAAAACAAGCAAAATGTAGTAATAGATGATGCTACAAAACTACATCCAAAGAATCAGAAAAAAAGGCCTCTGGTGGATAAATCTAGCAAGGGTAAACAAGTTACTTTTGAGGACGATGAGGTTGAAACTGACAGTGAAGCATATGTTGCCATTACTGAAGATGACATTGGAACTGAGAAAATTCATAAAAGACAAAAAGTAACAATGCCCAAGAATAAATCTGTTGAGAATGTTATGACGAAGAAAAGTAAAGTTGAAGATTTTGATGTAGTCATTACCAGCAGTCAAGAACCTAGTGAAACTTCAAAAGAAAGCAGAGAAATCATTACACCAGGAGCTGATTTAGATGATGGCATTATCAAAACAAAACAAAATGCCATTCGACAGAATTTGACAAAGAGAAACTTAATTGATGGTAGTCGTACATTTCAGCTTAATGTCAAACATGCCTATAAGGCAATTGAAGGACAATATCAATATCAATTCAGAAAGCCACATCATCTGCATGTTCACAACTTGAAGACATTGATGAGGTACAATCCATATGCTGATGTGGTTAGTTATGTGCTTCTTGTTGATCCACTTCAAGTTCCCAACAAAGAAGCATTTGATAAGTCAAAATGTTTTGAATACAATTATTATGTGCTTGGGGGGAACCATTCTATAGAAGCTCAAAGACAATTGATGGAGGAATATCCTAATAACCCACGTTTTGAAACAATGAAATGTATCATTTATGCTGGTTTAAATGAAATAGAAGCAAAGTTAGTGGCATGGGATCATAATTCAGATAATGAATATAGGATTCCTATGACTTTCATCCAAAGGGTTAGATTTATTCATAGTGAATTTCAAGAAAAATGTGGTGGAGATAGGATAAATGTTACTGCAGATTTTTGAAAGGAGTGTTGTATGGAAATAGGCTATCAAATTGAAGAGAAAACCAATTCAAAAGGTGGAAAAGGCAACAAAAATAGTGATTTATTCAGAGGTGTCGATAACATTTTCCAATTGGCATTTAGAACTAGAGATGTTTGGAAGTTGATTGATGAGATTTTTAGCATGTGGGAAGACATTGGCATTAAAAACGAGAGGGTCCAAAAGTCTAAGCCATTGATATGTAGCAACAGTAAATCAGCTCCTGAACTGAAGCAACTTCCAGACGATATGACTATCACGCCTTGGAGGGCGATGCAAGGAGTGAAAGATGAAAAAATTGTCAAAACAATATTATCTCGTGTGAGGTCAGGGGAATTATCATTGGAGGAAATGTCTGAAGAATTTCAAAAGTAAGTTTGCTGAATTATTTTTATTTATTTCTAGATTATAGTTATCTTTTAAATAAAACATGTTGTTCTTGGTAGTATTTGTTATACATATCATTATATTAACTTTTTCTTACTTTATCTATGCAATCACAAAGTTTACATGAAAATTCAAGAACAAATGGTTAGATTGTTGAATGAAGATAGTTGGGATGATGTTGTACGCAACTATCCAAATTCAAGTTCTACATCAACATTAAAAGCTTTTTATCTTGCATTTAAAAAGGTATCTTGATTTATACATTCATTTTTATTCATCTGTGTACTATTTTTAATTTATAGCTTACACATATATTTGTTTATTTTATAAAAGATGAGGAACGAAGATAATGGAGCACCAGATAGTTTCAAGACCTTTATTGAAAAAATAAAGATCAAAAGACTGAGGAAGCAACGTATTAAGAATGTTGAACTTGATCCAACTCTTAATCATTTCATTTGGAATGGGCTAGGCACTATTCAATATTAGGTAATACAAGGCGACTGTGAAGACATTGCTAAACTCATACTGAAAAGAGATTATGCCCTAGTTATTGCATATATTCCCCATGGTTTCAATATTCCAAACATTTACTATGATAGTGACCCTTATACTTATCAAGCTCTTAATAAAGTGGTTGCGGGATTTGTAGAAGTGACATCATCACCATTATGGAGATTTGTGACATTTCATTCAGACACACAATTGGCAATGATATTGTCAAGCTTCAAGGGGAAAACAAATTCAAGGATGCAACTTACATGGTAAGACGTTTAAAATGTATATTTGATTAATGTTGAAAAATTCATTTATGTACAAGTTAATTGAACTTTTACTATTTCATGTTACAGGAAAAAGTCAAATCTTCTTAACAATGAAGATCAACAATTTATAAATGATTGTGAGTTCATTCATATTGATAGTTGGGCAAAAGATGATAGCCATATGTCTATGATTTTTAATCGGGTGGACGGAAAGAGTCATAGCCAAATACTGACTTATGATGTTGTTGTGAGAAAACTAACATATGAAGACAAAGAAACAAAAGGAGAGATAGTTAACATTTATCAAAAACCACAATTATTGATTAACTATCTTATAGACATATGTTCAAATGAAGGAGATTGGGTTCTGGATTTATTTTCTGGCTCAGGTAAGTTTTATTATATGGAATTGAATTTCAATATGTTATTTTTTTAATTAATATGTCATTGTAATCATTTACTTCATTATTTCTTATGTGCTTGATAATTAGGTACAACACTAGCATGCTGCCTTCAAAAAGGAAGAAATTGCATTGCAATTGAGAAAGATCCATTACAGTGCAATTTCATTCAGCAAAGAATTAATGTTCTTCAATTTTTTCATGATGCAATGCAAGAAATTGAGTTGAAGAAAGGGGACTTTAGTGAATCACGTGTGGCAAAAAAGGAAAAGGAACCCCAACCACCATTACATGGAATGTTTGGAAAGATATACATTGGGAGATTTGCAGACATCAAAGATCCATTAGAAGAGGAAAATGAGCAAAAGGAAGCAGAAAATATTGTGGAAGAAGACAATAATGAAACTCTATAGGACGAAGAGTTTGGATTACGTGACATTGTTGATTAAATTTAAGTTATGCTTGGAAATCAAGCTTTGCAATGTTTTGATTTTGACATTTTATGAGAAGAATAATCAATCAATTAAGGTTGTTATGTGTTCAATATTTGTAATATGTGATTTTCACATTGATTTTTAACTTAATCATTATTTTTTGAAAAAAAAATGATTATTATTATTTTTTTCACATGAAATTCATAAAAATAACTATTATTTAACCATTTTTAGTTAAATTTTTCGTATAAAAATTGTGATTTTGACATGTCAATTCTAGCCAAAATTTATCAAAACGTGTATTTTTTTGTTATATTTATGTTAAAAATGGTTATTTTTATGTCCATTGTTAAAAAATATTGTTTTTTAGAAACAATTATTTCATGTGGATTGAAAAATTAATTAAGGATGTATAAATATGTAGATTATCGAAAATTCAAAATATTGACTTTCTAATTTAAAAATGCAAAACAATAAAAACCTCACTACAAAAAAAATTAAAATTAAAATAAAAAACAAGAAAATTTGAAGAAAATGACCACTTTAAAAGCTATCAAATTTAGAAAATAATTATTTACATTTCATACATTAGAAAATTTAAAGTCAAAAAATAGGTCTTTTAAAAAAAGGGTGTGATGCAGAGTACTCATTTTTTTAAATCAGCATGAAAATCACTACCATTCTAAAATTTAATGTACATAAAAAAAATTAAAGTGCCAAAAACTATGCTCTAAAACAAACATGTGTGTTCTGCATCACCCCTTTTCAAAATCAGGTCAATTTTTTACTATCTCTACGAAACGGGTAACAATATCAGTTCCCGTTTCAAAGTTTACGCTATTTCTAACTCTGGTACCTGCAGGAATGAGCTTTCATCAAGTTGTTTCTCTAAATCAAACAAGGTATTTTCAACATCTACCTTTGTACTATCCCTGTCTCTGAGAGTTTTTTCCAACCACTCAGATTGGTTGGCATATCTCTCTATTTCTGGTATAATGTGTTGAATGTAAGGTCCCAATATGAACTTTTGTCTTATTTTGGTTATAAACCGTTGAGGGTCATACCTCCACATGAAACTGTTCTTAAAATTCATTTGTTGCAGAATTTGATCTACTTCCTCTCCTACCTCTCTAGCATTGCAAATAAAAGGGCCTAACTGGTTTTTGATATTGAACTGAGTCTTTTTATTCGCTGAGACAAAGTTGATATCACCAGATTTCATTATCTGCCTACAATATTCCAGAGAAAATAACCTCATGGGGAGGCATTTGGATAGTTTGTACTGGACAAGATGGCAACCATAGAATCTTATTTCGGTGTTATTTTGGTAAAGGTACCAATATCCCACCTTACTTTGTTTGGACAACTAGAGCACTCTTTTGATTTCTTGGCTTATTCTAGGTGGAGGGTTTCCTATCAGCATGGTCATGACTAGATGGAAAAAAGAGCCAATGAAGTCTGTGTAGGTGTATGATGACAAATACTTGTCGAAAAGTGGTGTCCAAAATATAACAGACCTGGGCTAGCCTTTAGTATCCGGCTTCTTGATGCTGAAGGGAAATCTGTCTGACTAATAATACAAAAACATGTGGTAAAGTACAGATGAGTACTTGAATACTCTCTCATTTTGCATTCTGGTAAATTGTTCATGCATCCTTTTAGCTATGAACTGGGCATAATTTTACAAAGTAGCAAGAGGATTTCCTAGGGTGAAAATGGACATGAAGGCCAAGATGAGTTCATCAATGTATTCATCTATGGTATAGGCCAGAATACATGATATCATGGTTACAATTTGTTTGACCCTTTCAAAGAAAATGACAGAACATATGGAGGGGCATCTGTAGGAATGTGCTTCTCTTCTACAATGAAAGTTTGGAATATTTGGGCTAGCCTAGACAAGCTCAATTTTGTATACTAGTCTAACAAATCCCCAATGGAGAGTGGGGTCAGGTTTGGACCTAGTTGGACTTGCAACATTTCATTGATTGACTCAGTTGTCATAGTGAACAAAACCTTTTGGTCTAGGGACATTATAGCTCTCTCATTGGGAATGTAACAAGCATGGCACAAGTGCACAATCTCAGGAAAAACATGTACTTGTGGAAACTCGTATTTGGGAAAATTGGATGCCCACAGGCTAATGTATTTAGTATGGTTTAGATATCTGTCCTTACTCCAACAGTGAATTTTGAGCAGGAGTGTATAGGCAACCGTGTCTTTGATTTGAAAATCCTTGTATGCCAGGGGAAGGAGGTCAACGTCCAAATGGGGGGTTGTTACACAGTAATTTATCATTGACCTCATCTCAGTCCCTCCGCTGTGTCATACATCAGATAAACATGTCAATATGTTCCCACTCATGCAAGAAGATTAAGCAAGTGCTCTCTAATGCTAAAGATTGACCATCTTTGTCTATGTTTCTATATCGTCGCAAATAAACCCTTAAACAGTGCGACGGTTCCCTGTCATGAACCATATGGTCACGACATCATCGTAGGGGTACATGTGTTTCCCGTGATGGTAAAATTTTAGGGCTCGGTGCAAGTCCTCCAGATGTTTATTGTGACGATTGGTCTGAATGCATTTCTTCTTTGCGATGTCGTCACTAAGCCCTAGTTTATGACCTGTGACAATCCAGATTTGGCGAATTAGTTCAAACAGTCAGCCTTCTGGGTGATTCTAGAACTAGTTGTTGGGTCATATTGGTTTAACTTTCCTCCTCTGGGATGGTAGTTCCACCTTTCATGAAACCTCCCTTGAGGATAAGCTCCCTCTCCCTCATTTCATGGAGGCTCCTCCTCCTATAAAAACACTCACCATTGCTATGATCAACTAGTTTTTGAGTTCCTAATTATTGGTTACTAGTTGGATTGAAGTAGATTAGATATCTTTGGTGTGAGTTTGACAAGTGTGGAATTGCTGATAGTTTGGTAAGAGGTTGTGGAGTGCCTTAACCTTGCATTAGAGTTTGTGAGTGAGGGAGAGATATCATCTATTTGGGAGACCCATTCTTGAGAGTGAATGCCTGAAGAAACATACTGGCTGGACCCTCCGAGAAGGCTTGTGATGTCAAGAATTGATTGTAAGCTTTTCTCTTGATTCATTTTAATACAATCAATGATGATTTCCTATATCTTGTGCACAATTTACTTGATATCTTATGATTTCTTGACTTTATAAGTAAATAAATCATTGTTGTTCTTGGTTACGTGTTTTGTTGTTCTCTTGGGTTCTTTCATGTTAATTGCTCCTTAAGGAGAAGGAAATAGAAGTTGGAGCGGTGCAACGAAAGCTTCATCGAACAGCGGTTTTGAGGTAGGCCTCCAAAAATGACTATTTAAGGAAATCGATTGTTGATTTTTTTTTGCTATGACTAGACCCACTCTAGGGCTAGAGGGGTTGCCTTTGTCCACAGAGGGAACACTTTCCTACTTCACAAGTTGGTGACTCCGCTAGGGAGTCCTTTGTATGTTTTCTTCTTGTTTATTCTTGGTTTGTCTTTTGATTTAAGTGTCTCTTGACTTTTGGGGTTGCACCTTAAATTTTTTAGATTACATGGGTCAATCTGGGAATTCCCCTTACTGTTTGGAAGAATAGCCTGGTGTTTTTTGGGCGTTGTCACTTATTTTTTTTCATTTTTAAACTCGTCGCTAAAGATAGCTTAACAGCTGTGACAATGTCGTCCTATCCTCTTTAGTAAATCTGTGCATCACTGATTACCTGTCGTATAGTCGTGACCTTTCATGAAATTGGACCGTTGCAGAAGATAGGTGTACCCCTGTGATGACGTCGCTCAGTTGTTGTCTCTACACTTGTGACGATTGGCTTATCATCACAAGTTGCTTGTATAAGCTCGCAATGATACCTGTGCAAGTTGTTTCTTCAACTTTACCTCTTGAAACCATTAGTCTTGCTTGCCCCCTGTTGTTTTCTGTCTCCCATCAGCTTATTTTAATTGCTTTGGTTAAGGCTTGTTTTTCTTTGACTTCATTTGAGTGAGTCTTGTGTTTTAGACCTCGTGACCTAACTATTTGAAGTGCTTCAAACTGTTTGCCTGGGTTACTTGTCTATCCAAGGTTCATCCACAACCGTCTTATTGATTTGCTTGAGGCTTTTAACTGCTTGTTTTTCTTGCTGATTGATTTTTTAGTGTCGATTATTGAACCAGTTTTTTCACATTGATTTGATCTCTTCACTATCAAGCATAGATCACGATTGCTTGGATCAATTAGATTTACACTTGCTTTTTTGTCTCTTTCAATTCAAAAAAAAAAAAAATCAAGGGATTGCATTCATTTAGTATACGAAAGTGAAAGTACATGTGCATTACAAATTTTCAAGGTTTGAGAAATTAGAAAGTGAACTTAAATCTTTCGTTAGTAGTATCAATGCACTGTAGGATTAATGTGTTGATGCATTGTGTTTCTTAGCGCTTGCACTTGCTTGTCTTGGTTTTGTATTTACTTGGGAATGAACTCTCTACCTTTCTCTAAGTAGGTGTTCATCGAAATGATTGATGCTTTACTCATTCTAGTTGCATCCTAAGGATTTTTGACATATATACAGTAGGGCATGAAAATTGAAACCTAATTCAAGATCAACTCTAAAATTAACTGAATGAACTTAACAACGCATTGGAACTTAACGCACATTATTTAGAAGTCTAGGCTAGAGACATGCTACGACGTCGTTAAACCTAGTCACTATTGTTTTCGCTTAAGGTTGGGTGATTCCTCCTTCTGTGACTCAATAAATTCTAGTATGGACTCGTGCTCCCCATACTGTCGAGTATATATCAGGAGACCCCACTAGGTTATCATCCTACATCCATAAGAAGCTGTGTTTGCTGCCTTATGAACTCTAATGCATCGAACACATCATTCGGGAAGATTGACTGTCGTACAAAAAATCCTTGGTCATTTCTCTTTCATTTGATCACCAAGGTGTATATGTAGTTTTACGGTTTATCTGGTAAGCCTTTTGCCTAGTTCTCCAAGGTAGTCACTTTCGCTCCTTTTTGACTCCCTAAAAGAAAACGATCATCTGAGAACTTGTCCTTTCAGGCTCATTAAATATTTGAAGGCGATTAGAGTCATCTTTTGTCCTTTTCTCGACTCTTTAAAAATGAAAAGGTTAAGTTTTGTTCTCGTGTCATAAAATTTATTCGACCACGTTCAGTTTTCCATTGTTAAATCTTGACTGTGTTTTAGTTTGCATAGGATTGTTTTCCCTACTCATTTATCTTTTCCTAAGACGTTTGAGTTAAATCATCCTAGTGGAATCATCGATCCCATCTCGCGTACCAAGTGACCAAGGCTCTGCATCTTTTGTCGCTTCTGAGGTACCAGTTGTTAGTGATACCCTTCCTGTTATTCCAAGTATTCAACTGCTTAACTCTTATGCCCCGGGAGAGGAGTTCTATGATATTCATTGGAACCCCATTTGGGAACCTTCCAAGGAAGATTTCCCCGTTACTCCTTCTAGTGTTTCGGTCCCGATGTCTTCTTCTGACAAGGATGAGACGAACCCCGTCTCTGGTGAAGAAACCTTTATGGCAAGTGGTGAAATCCCTATACCTACAGACACTTTACCCTTCCGTGTCACCCCTCTTGGTATCACATTGCCTTTATGCTACCATGCTTTGGATGATATCATGAGTTCCAGATCTCCCCTTACAAGTTCTATGTGGTCTCGTACCATAACTCCGACCTAAGAACCTTTTATACCCCAGATTCACAATGTGACAGTCACATCTGTCCCAACTATACTTATTGTTTGTGTGGCTTCTTCAGCTCCCACTGTTAATGCCATCATTGTATCTTTAGTAGTGACCACTGTTGTTGGACCTTCAGTTTGTCCTCCTAGTGGTGGTCCTTCAGCATCAACATGTAGAGTTGTTAATCCCACTAGTAGTGTTTGACCTTCTTCCGGTTCCATTCTAGTAGGGTGGACGAATGACCAGTACATGCATTCTCTTCAGAGCCTAGATCTGTAGAATCTGTTTCATTACTATGATTCTCGAGGAGCTCATATTTATCACACTAGATCCATCCCATCTCAGCCTGTGGTTGAGGTTTCAGTTCTGTTATCTGTTGCTTGGGGCCGTACTGGTTATCATGGTGGCCAAGCATAGCCTTCGACTTTTCAAGGTCCACACTATCAAGGTCAGCCATCTTACAGGCAGCCGTATTACGGGCAACCTTATCTAGGGCAACTTGTTGGCCCGCAAAGACAACCCTTATAGGGAGAACCTTCAGCCTTCACCGGTTCTTCGTTTACTTACTTCGGGTAGCCTTCTGGTCAACCAGGACAGCCTTATGTCAAACAAGGCCAATCTGGTACCCAGCAAGGTCACTCATCTAGACAAGTGGGTCAACCTTATATCTAATAAGGCCAACTTGTTTTCCAGCCTGGTTAACTTTCTGGATAAGTAGGCCAGCCTCAAATTAAGCAAGGCCAACCTACTGTTCAACCAGATCAACCCTCTGGTCAATTGCGCTAGTCTTTGGTTCCAAAAAGTCAACCCATTACCTAGCAAGCTCAACCTTCTAGACAAATGGGTCAACCTCAGTATCAACCAAGCCAACCTTCTAGCCAGACGAGTCAGCCTCAATTTCCACAAGGACATCTGTCTGGTCTTGTTCAACCAGGCACTCAAACACTTGTTGTTTCTCAAGCTCCACTCGGTTTCCTGACCCAGTCTGGGCTCTAGACGCAATTTGGTCTCCAAACTCAAGTTGGCTTTTAAACCCAACCTGCTTATCAAATGTAGCCTAGACCCCAAGCACAGTTTGGAGCTCAGTCCCGTATGGTCTTCAAAACATTTAGCAGCCCCAAGGGCAACCTCCAACTACCCCATATCAAAATTATCAATAGCCACAAGTCAATCCTTTTTAGAATTTTCAGTAGCTGTATGCTGCTCCTGTTGGTTAGGTTGGTAATCAATGGGTTGTTGGTGGTCAAAACCCGGGTCAACCATCTGGTTATACTTATAGTCCCTATGGTCAAAACCCTTACGGACAAAACCCTTATGTGAAAAATTAGTCTGGGCAAAATCAATGGGGGAAACCAGGGGCTGGATGGAACTCTAATGTTGTTTCTTATCTGTGGCCTCAGATGTCCTTCAATCCTTAATTACCTTTCTTGGCGACTTTGGAACTGTCGGATGTGTCCAAATTAACAAATGATCCCATTCTTCATAATCCGTATTGGTCACTGGTTCTAACTAAGATTCTCGGTGATTGTCCCAATTTCGATGGTAAATTTGGAGAAGATCCTCAAGCTCATGTCGTGACCTATCACCTATGGTGTTCGCTAATTCATGGCTTGATGATTCTATCCAGATCCATCTATTCCAATGAACTCTCACTGATTCTGCCGCAAAATGGTATATTGAGCTAGCTCGTGGAACTTTCCAAGACTTTAACTTGCTTGCTATGGCATTTCTAACTCATTTTCAGTTGCCCATTCATTATGAAGCAGGCACACAACTCCTGACATCTTTGAAACAGGATACGGCCATGCATATCTCTGATCATATTCATGAATGGAGGAGGCGTCGCCATCTGATTAAGTTCTGGATCCCTGATCAGCTTCTAACTGACTGGTTTACAACCTCGTTCGTTGGTCCGATAGCCCGAGATATTGCCATGGGGGCATGTGTTAATAAAGAGAAAGCTATTCCATGTGCTCAGTATCTTGACTTGGTTTATTCCCAGTCCGGTATGCTATATGATTATTTTCCTGATGCTCCGCGTCCCGGAACTTCCATAGCTCCATCAACGCCATCAGTTGATGGTGTCGTTGGTTTCGTTAATTCATTCTCCCAAAATTCTTTTGTGAACCCTATGAAGAAAAAATCTGCTACTCCAACTGACAATGCTTCTCAGGCCTCGTCCAATCCTGGTAAAACTTCCAAAGTTAATGTTGTTCAGTCCACCACGGCAGATAAAACTTTGAAAGGTAAGAAAAAGGGTAAAGGGAAGAATAAAGTCGATCAACCAAAGTAGGATCCTCCTAAGCCTCCAGCTGAAGAAGGTGCCAAGCACAAACCTAAGTACCCTTGTCTCATTTGCGATGAGGATCACTATACTAAATACTGTCCTAGATGGTCTAAGGTTAGTCATCTGCTCAAAGGCACCCCAGGGACTCCTGTTGTGCTCAAAGAATGCTTTCCCTCACAACAAACTCAAATGGTGGCTGATCAACCTCAATCTTCTTCCATTTTCGGTTCTCAAGTCTTTATGGCTGGGACGATTCCCATTCATATCAGTACTTGGTCAAAATAATACCCTCCACTCGCCGGGAAGGAAACTGAAATCCCCTCCAGTGTTCCTTCATCTAGTACTGGTCCTCCCCATATCGAGCAGCCTAGTACAGAGCCAGTCATTCGACCTCCCCCCAAAGGAGTGCTTCGGAAGTCCTCTTACAACCCTCATTCTCGTGCTGCACAACACTACAACATTGTCAAAGATCTAGCCCAAGCCCCTTTGGCTATGTCTACATTGGAAGTCCTCCAGAGATGTCCCTCCTAGAGGAAGTCTCTGCTATCAGCCATTGGTGGCATTGACCTGGCCAATTCAGATTTGATCACTTTTGATCTTGATAATCATGTAGTAAGATTGCCTCATCAAATTGCTTTCCTCATTCAAGTCATCATTAACTCTAAGAATATTCATCGCACTGTTATTGATGAGGGCAGCTACACTTGCATCATCTATGTTGCTTATTAGAAAGATATTAGTTCCCCGACATTGAGTCAGTCTCCAAATACCTTGGAAGCCTTCGATAGAAGAGATTCCCATCCTTTTGATATCCTCCTGCATTTTCCTATTACTTTGGAAGGGAAGACAGTTGAAGTTGAGGTCGAAGTTGTCGATGCAAATTTAACTTACAACCTCCTCTTAGGACAAAGCTGGACATATGCCATGCGAGTCATGGCTTCATCTCTATTTCGTGTACTTCATTTTCCCCATCAAGGGAAAATTGTCACGGTCGACCAATTGTCCTTCTTCACTTCTTCTTCTTCTGATGGCAATATGCCTTTTGTGGAGCATACCTCTGTTCCATATGAGAGTGTGGGTGCTGGAATTTTTAAAGATCCTGCCCTCATGGGTGTTTTTTCGCTCCCACCTCCCAACATCACTCCCATCAATATGATTTCTGTCCATTTTGATCCTTGAGTCCTTCCTCCCATCGATCAGGTAGAATCCTAAGGTGATGTTATGCCGTTGAGTCCTGTCGAGCTCAACTATGTCGAAATTGTTTCCGCATCGGCTTTTTCTTCTGAACCTGCTCCTTTGAGCAAGGCTCTCAACATGTATGTACAATCACCTTGGCTTGGAGATGGCACTTCTTCGGATCTATTACAGGAAATATTTCCTTCTCATGAAGCAATTATCGAGACTATGTCTTTTGAGGAGCCTCGGTTTGATCATCACCATCGCTCCTCATTTCTCCCTAGTCATGGGGCCATGACTACTTGTCTTGAGCATTTTGCTTCTTATGTCCCCTCCCAACCCCTTTAGATTCCTATTCAAGTCCATGAAGTTTTCTTTAAAGGAAATATGGGGAACATTATGCAAACAATCCCCATCGACATCTCTGTCAAACCAGGGATTGTCAACAATATACACATTGGAGTAACCTATACTCTGGAGGAGATTCAACTTTATACTAACATTTTCAGAGAATTTTGTGACATTTTTGCTTGGTCATATGAATAGATGCCAAGAATTGATCCTAGTATTGTGGCTCATGAGATCCCTACATATCCTGGTGCCAAACCTGTTCGACATCATTTATGCCCTGTGCACCTGCGAAAGGCTACAACTATTAAAGGCAAAGTTGAAAAACTTCTTAAAGTTGGGTTTATTTACCCTATCCCGCTCGCTGATTGGGTCTCTAATATTGTCCCTGTGATGAAGAAGCAGGGCACTATTAGGGTTTGTGTTGACTACCGCGACATTAATCATGCTTGTCCCAAAGATAATTATCCTACTTATTCGTTTATGGATGGCTTTTCTGGTTACAACCAGATCAATATATCACCTATAGATCAACACAAAACTGCCTTCATCTACCCGTGAGGTACCTTTTCCTATAAGAAGCTGCCTTTTAATCTCAAAAATGTCAGTGCTACCTTCCAATGTGTAATGTCCTATGCATTCCACGACATTCGTCACATTGTGTAGCCTTACCTGGATGAGCTTCCGGCTCATTCAGCAAAACGCCATGACCATCCACATCACCTCCGTGAAATTTTTCTTCGTTGTCAACACTACCGTATCCGTCTTAATCCACACAAATGTGTCTTTTTGTCGAATCTGGTAGACTTCTTGGGTTTTTTGTCTCTAGGGAAGGCATCCGTCTGGATCCCCTTAAAGTCAAAGCCATTCTGAATCTCCCTCCTCCTGCTTCTTTGCAGCAGTTGTAGAGTTTGCAATGTAAAGCGAATTTTTTACGTCGTTTTATTCTGAACTATGCTGAAATTGCTAAAGGCTATATGTGGTTATTGATGCATGACACCTCCTTTGTTTAGGATGCCGCTACACAAGAGTCATTCAAGCAACTCAAGGCGCTCCTTGTTTCTGCTCCTTTATTAAGTTTGCTTGATTATCACCATGACTATACTCGTTATCTGGCTACCATCGACAGCATAATTGGCATGGTTTTTATCCAAGACGATGATGATAGTGCTGAGCATGTTATCTATTATCTTAGTCGCAATTTACTTGACATGGAAACTCGATATGCTTACATTGAGAAGCTTGCTATGGTAGCTGTTCATGCTGTCCAACGTTTCCGTCACTATATTTTGTTGTGCATGACAACTATGGTTTTTGATTACAACCTGATGACATACATCTTGTTGCGTCAATTCTTGGGGGAAAATACTCAAAATGGATTGTTATCCTTCAAGAGTTTGACTTGGAGTTTACTATGGCCATGTCTACAAAATCCCTTGTCTTCGCTGAATTGTTGTGCTCATTACCATCTGCTACCACAATCTCTCAGTTAGAGGATCGCATTCCGGATGATACTCTTTTCTTGATTAGCACCCTCGATCATTACTATGGGGATATTATTGTCTATCTTCAGATGTCCTCATTTCCTCCTAATTTGTCCAAGGATGCTCGGTGACGTATTCACCATCATTCTTAGCCTTATCGTAT
Organism: Pinus tabuliformis; assembly: GCA_031772625.1. Lineage (NCBI taxonomy): Eukaryota > Viridiplantae > Streptophyta > Pinopsida > Pinales > Pinaceae > Pinus > Pinus tabuliformis. Next base: position 929,019,086 of record CM062817.1, read on the forward strand.
TATCGGGGACACCCTATACCATCTCAGTGTTGATTCTATTCTCTGCCATTGTTTGCCATTCAAGGAAGCTGAACGAGTCTTGAATGAATGCCACTCTGGCACCTGTGGTGTTCATATGTCTGGTTATGCTACTTCCCAAAAGATCCTCTGTGCTGGTTATTTTTTACCATCTATTTTTAAGGATTGCATTCTTACCATCCATTCTTGTCATGCATGCCAAATCTATCAATGGATGATGTGCGCGCCTCCCTCTCCTTTACACCCTGTCATTACCATTGGCCCTTTTGCCAAATGGGGCATCGATTATATGCCCTGTAACCTTTGCTCAGTCGGGGGGCATGGGTATATCATCATTGCCATTGATTATTTTATGAAATGGGCCGAGTTGACGCCTACATTATTTAATGACGGTAAGACAGTGGCCCAATTTTTATTCAATCATGTAATTTCTCGGTTCGGACTCCCTCAAGCTATTTTCATTGATCATGGTTCTCATTTATGTGGTCATATGATGACTGAGTTAACAACCCAGTTAGGCTTGCGTCATGATAGTTCGACGCCGTATTATCCTTAGGCCAATGGCCAAGCAGAAGCCATCAACAAGGTGTTAGTCACAATCTTCAACGTACCATTGGTATGCACAAGTCTAGCTGGAATTTGATGTTGTTTTCTGCCGTATGGGCCTACTATACTTCAGTGAGAGATGCCACTAGATTCACCTCGTTTCAACTTTTTTACTGTCTGGAGGATACCCTTCTGATTGACTGTGAGATCCCTTCTCTCAAAATTAGTTGTCGAATTTCTCCCTAATAGTACTCCAGTAGAAGAATGCCTTCTTTACCTAGAGCGAATAGATGAGCCCTGTCGAATAGCCTCTTTAGTCATTGAAGCACAAAAGAAGAGAGTGAAAACCCACTTCGATCAAACTGTTACCCCTAATTCTTTCATTGAGGGAGATTTAGTCCTGCTCTACGATCAAGCAAATGATAAGCTGGGGGCAGGAAAATTCGAGCCTATGTGGCATGGGCCTTATATTGTGAAACACATTTTGCAAAAAGGGGCCTATGAGTTGATTGATTATGAAGGGAATCTTCTAGATAAGCCCCAGAATGGGCTTTATCTCAAAAAGTATTATGCATGAACTTCGTGCATCTGTTGTGTACATATGTGTGTTTTCAATGTGTGTGCATGTGTAGCTTGGTGTGTAGGCATTATTGCCACTTATTGTGTCTTTTTGCTTCTTGTGCAGATGTTTGGTGCACCTTACATTGGGTTTGCTAATGGTGTGTTGGGTCCCTATAATACTAGTGATTACCCCATTACTATTTTAGTTATACCCCTTATTTATATTGTTGTGCCCCTATTACCCCCATATTGTTATTTCTGTGCCCCATAGAATCCCTCTATTGTTATTTTTGTGGCTTTATATTATTATTGTTAGGTCGGCTGGATTATATTGTGACTCCTCAGACTCCTATATATAGAAAGGAGGTTTTGTCATTTGTATCATCCAAGAATTGTTCATTTATGTAATGTAAAGGAGGTTTCCCCCTTGAAGAGGTTGAATTCTAAGGCGTTGATCTATCTTTTCTATCTTTTCTTGAGCTAGTTTCATAACATTTGGTATCAGAGCTTTGGATTCTAGGGTTTTGCTGCTCCAAACATGTCATCGTGGCATTTTCGCTATAACTTTGTTTCTGTGATATTTCAGAAGTCGCAAAAATAACCCATTTGAGAAGCAATCGTGCTGAACCTTGGGTCCAAATTTCAGATCTTTTCGCACGATAGTTGCGGAGATATTGTTTGAGGAAGTTGGTCTTTTTGCAGACTCTTGAATTACATTCCAAACAGGTGACCTAGGGAAAATCGTCATAACGTTCTTTCTGAGCATCGGATTGAAATTTTGCAAGAAGCTAACGAAAGAGTATGGACTGTAGTTTTCTTTTATATATTTTTCAGAGTCAAATCTTGAAACAGTGACACGTGGCACTTCATACAAGTTCACTCTACTTAACTAGTCTACAATCATGTCATTGCGGGAGATTGTGCATAACGCTTTCTTGGAGAATCCAATTTGGATAAGACTAGTGGCATTGGAAAGAGGAAACAAAAGGCTACTACAAGTTGCAATTTCAGAACTTAAAGATCCAAAAGTACAGAGTTACAGTCGTTTCAAGGTCGAGCTCCTAAAATCAAGAAAAAGCAAGATGAGGAAGTTTGATGGCAAGGATCCGGTAAATTGGATACTTCAGATGGAGCAATATTTTGATCTACATGGTGTACAACTGTTAAAAAAGGTATGTATTGCATCTTCATATTTATAATGAGATCAATTTTTATGGCACAAAGGGCTTTGTTCTCGTAAACAACTTGTTACATGGTCAATTTTCACGGAGGAAATGATAGCACATTATGAGGATACAAAGAGCAACACCTTCTTTAGAGCAACACCACAACAATTGGAAAGAGTAAAAGGGCTTTGTGACATAGTGGAAAGAAAAATTATGGAAACCAGGAAGCGTAACCCTCACAACTATAAAGATGGAAGTGTTTTTTCTCCTAGCCTTCCACAACCTACTAGGGTTACACCACAACAATTGGAAGAAAAAAGAGAAAAAGGGTTTTGTTACAATTACGATAGAAAATGCACTAAAGGTCATAAGTGTGCTGAGAAGAAACTATTTTACATAGAATATGAAGAGGAGGAAGAAAAGGATCAAGAAACATCAAAAGAAAAAGATATACGCTAGGACCCCACCCCAGAGAAAGAAGAAACGAATCAGGCCATATCTTGTAAAGCATTGGCAAGAATTACCACTCCTCAGACTCTCAAGATAAAAGGACATATCAAGAAGAAAAAGGTGCAAGAAGTGAAAGATCACATCGAGAAAGAAGAAATGAATCCAACCATATCTTGTAATTCAATGGATGAAATTACCACTCCTCAAACTATCAAGATAGAAGGACACATCAAGAAGAAAAATGTTCAAGAAGTGAAAGATCACATCGAGCATCAAGAAATGAATCCGACCATATCTTGTAAAGGACTGGAAGAAATTACCACTCCTCAAATGATAGAAGGACATATCAAGAAGAAAAAGGTTCAAGAAGAGAAAGATCACATCGAGCATCAACAGCGAGTTCTCCAACTTTTAAAGGATAACGCCACTTCGGTGCAAAATCAAACAAAACAACAGGTAGATCAACATCGTAGTGAAAGAAGTTTTGATGTAGGTGATTGGGTATTCCTACGGCTACAACCATATAAGAAAATGTCCCTAAAGCAAGCTAAGAAGGATAATAAATTATCACCAAAGTATTATGGTCCGTACAAGGTGTTGCAAAAGATTGGTAGTATGGCATACAAATTGGAGCTTCCTGCAACTTCTCGATTGCACCCAGTTTTCCATGTTTCATGTTTAAATAAGGTTATAGGTGACAAGCTCCCAACTCAAACAATATTGCCAGAACTTGACGAGGAAGGAAAAATTATATTGGAACCGGAAGCAGTCACAGAAACAAGAACTCGACAGCTACGAAATTGATCAATTTCAGAGTATCTTATCAAGTGGAAGAACTTATCCGCTAAAGATTCCACATGGGAGGATGAGAACTTTATGCAGAAGTATCCAGAACTACTCAAGTGTTGAGGAAAACACTTTTTTGAAGGAGAGGGGCATGTTGGGTCCCTATAATACTAGTGATTACCCCATTACTATTGTAGTTATACCCCTTATTTATATTTTTGTGCCCCTATTACCCCCATATTGTTATTTCTGTGCCCCATAGAATCCCTCTATTGTTATTTTTGTGGCTTTATATTATTATTGTTAGGTTGGCTGGATTATATTGTGACTCCTCAAACTCCTATATATAGAAAGGAGGTTTTATCATTTGTATCATCCAAGAATTGTTCATTTATGTAATGTAAAGGAGGTTGCCCCCTCGAAGAGGCTGAATTCTAAGGCGTTGATCTATCTTTTCTATCTTTTCTTGAATTGGTTTCATAACATGGTGTCTGCTGTAGTACTCGGAATCTTTCCTCCACAGCATGGGTGATCTACAATCCTCACGATAAGTTAGTAGACCTTTAAGCTGTTTGTCTATGTTGTACCACAAACAATGTCCCTGAATATAGCGTTGTCATAGAATTATTGACCCAGGCTATTCACCTTGATATTCGTGCATTGGTTGTGAATTTGGATACTCAACATGTTGTTCTCCAACTTAACGGACGTTATTCCTTCAGAAACCCTCAAATTTTAAGGTTTTATTTGCGTGTTAAGTTATTGGAAAGACATTTTGATTTCATCAAATATCAACACATTCTAAGATGATTAAACACATTAACTGATGCATTGGCAAATCATGTATTAGACAGACATTTACGCAATTTATAACCAAACATTGTATACAAGCATTTAGACGCAGTGATAAACCATAGATAGTGTATATATATATATATATATATATATATATATATATATATATATATATATATATATATATATATATATCATGTGGCACACCAAGGCGCACAAAAATAATGTGTATGCCAAAAAATAGAGTATATGTTCATGATCCATCTAAGACACATGTCTCTCAAAAAATAGCAGAAAAAGAAACCTAGGTGTCTACTGTGGTGGGTTCTGCTCTCTATAGCAGACCACCGCTCGCGCTACTCGTCTTAGGAGTGATATATATATATATATATATATATATATATATCATGTGGCACACCAAGGTGCTAAAAAATAATGTGTATGCCAAAAAATAAAGTATGTGTTCATGATCCATCTAAGACACATGTCTCTCAAAAAATAGCAGAAAAAGAAACCTAGGTGTCTACTGTGGTGGGTTCTGCTCTCTATAGCAGACCACCGCTCGCACTACTCGTCTTAGGAGTCTATGGATCCTAGGTGTTATGCCAACAGTATGTCTCTTCTACTCTCGCGGGACCTCCTCGACCCCCATGTAATCCAGGGTCCCCTTAGTCAAGCCTTCAAGGTTCTGGGCAATCTCCTCCTCTGCATCACCGCCTGGGCATGGTAGAGCCAGCTCTCTATTTCCCTCCTTCTGTGCTATAGGAGTGAGACCCACAGGCCTCTCAGGTCCCACATATGCAAATAATCACCTTACATTGGTTTCGTTGATGGTTCCTACATAGTACTCAGAATCTTTCCTCCTCAACATGGGTGATCTACAATCCTCACGGTGAGTTAGTAGACCCTCAAGCTATTTTTTTAGGTTGTACCACAAACAATGTCATTGAATATAGAGTTGTCATTGAATTATTGATCGAGGCTGTTAACCTCGATATTCGTGCATTGGCTATGAATCTGGATTCTCAACTTGTTGTTCTCCAACTTAACGGGCGTTATTCCGTCAAAAACCCTCAAATTTTAAGGTTGTATTTGCGTGTTAGGTTATTGGAAAGACATCTTGATTTCATCACATATCAACACATTCCAAGAAGATTAAACACATTAACTGATGCATTGGAAAATCATGTATTAGACAGACATTTACGCAATTTATAATCAAACATTGTATACAAGCATTTAGACATAGTAATAAACCATAGATAGTATATATATATATATATATATATATATATATATATATATATATATCGTGTGGCACACCAAGGCGCTCAAAAATAATGTGTATGTCAAAAAATAGAGTATGTGTTCATGATCCATCCAAGACACATTTCTCTCAAAAAATAGCAGAAAAAGAAACCTAGGTGTCTACTGTGGTGGGTTCTGCTCTCTATAGCAGACCACTGCTCACACTACTCATCTTAGGAGTCTATGGATCCTAGGTGTTACGCCAACAGTATGTCTCTGGTACTCTTGCGGGACCTCCTCGACCCCCATGTAATCCGGGATCCCCTCGATCAGGCCCTTGAGGTTCTAGGCAATCTCCTCCTCTGCATCATCGCCTAGGTGTGGCAGAGCCAGCTCTCTATTGTCCTCCCTCCATGTTGTAGGGGCGAGATCGAAAGGCCTCTCATGTCCCACATCTGCAAATAAAATGAAGATAATGATTAAGGCATACACATGTAAAAATCCAAAAAACATTATAAAAAAAAATACATAAACATTGTGATGATTAACCAAGTGTGTTACCTCTCTCATCCCACTGCTCGCCAGGTGGGAGCAACATGTCAGGGTCCCCTTGGAAGTCTGTGCCTGCATAGGGCCAATCCTCAATGATAACCTTCTGTCGATCCAACCACTCTCGGAAGAGTGCTCCCCATGAGATTGGCCGTCTGCCACCTCCTCGTGGCATCACATGTGCCCAGCTGGTGATGTGAGTCTCTCGCAGTCCTGGCACGTACAGGTCCATGTCCTGCAACTGAAGTGATGGTACCCGCTTTAGCATGAGCAGTATCAGGATGGACCCATATCCAAACTGTTTGGTCTCTCCACGCCAACATTTAGTTAGTTGTCTCTTCATGTTCAGAGACAATACCTCAGCCTAGTCATACATGGTTGGGTTAAGGCAATCTAGAGCCAACTATAGTTGGGTCTTAGTTGCCTCATGCTGTGCCTGAGAGCCTGCTTCTCTCGTAATCATGAACAGTATGACGTGAAGTGTCAAATCCTCCACCGTTGGGATCTGCAGTTTCCTACTGGTGGCCAATTTGTGTGCCCTTGGGCACACTCGTGCAATCAGCATATCAAAGGTCTCTCCGGCAACCCGCATGTCCTCCATGCGAGGTTTCTCACCTTAAAAAAATAAGCCTGTCAGGAAATATATGTTGGTTGCATCAAACTCAATATCCTGACCCCGAATAACAAACTTGCCCTCCATCGGGTTCCACGAGCAAATCAGGAACTCAAGCAAGTCTAGCTATGCCCGAAGGAGTGGTGTAAGGAAAAATTTCAGTAGCCCGCAGTTTCGCAGGGCTCTTCTGCATTGAGGATCATTGAATGCTCTTTCATCATCAACATCATGAGTTCACTCTTGCCACACGAACACCATTCTCACACCCTACACAAACCAACAACATCAATTAGAATTGTTTTGACCGTTCAAAATGCTGCCAAAATGAAAAATTCATATTTCGTAGCATCATCGCAACTATTTTTCAAACAACAACAACAACTCGATTTCTTAGTTTATTTTTTATTGGGTCATCGCAGCAGTACACCTATTTCCCGTGACGATTCTGGTTGTGGTGTGTGTGAAATCCTCGATCATCGCTAACCTGTGAGGGACTTCCACAATGACCGAGGCGCGGTTGTGAAACAAAAAATTCACCCAAAACCACCTAAAATGCATGAAATTCAACTTCAAAACAATCAAAATGCAGAGAATGGCTTGATGTACTTACTTGGTGAAAGTCTCGCGTGAAATGGTCGACCACAAGTACCGGTATTGAGCTCCAAAAATTGCATAGATATGTAGTTAAAAAATTACCAAAGGGTAAAAACTCAAAGCACAATGTAAAAATGATTTACCATAAGCCTTTATATAGCTATTTTTCCAAATTTTAGGGTTTTAAACTATAGGTCTTGGTATTTTTCGACATGTTTTGGGGTTTTTCCTATGGTTTTAGGGTTTTTGACCTAATTTTTCAAATTTATAGTGCATTTTTGTCGAATGGTTCTTATACTTTGGTTTTTCTTTGTAGAAACAGGGACGATGGATACGTTTAATGATTGATACATGCTTGGTCCATATTGTGAAATTTTCTACAAGTCTTCTTTAAGCTCCTTTCCGACTTATAAAAGATGAAAATATTGTCGAGTTTTCCTATTTGACTCGTTAAACGGAATAAAAAGGCGATCCACTTTCAGCTCTTTTCTGACTGTATAAACGTGAAAAGATCACTGGAATTTTATCGTTTCAAGTTTGATTTTGGTTATGAAATGACGTGTCTTCAGTCGCTTTTTTACTTTTTTTGGATCGAGACCACTAATTACGAAAAGTAATCCTTGATTGTAATGGTCAAGCGGTTCTCTCGAGTATTGCTTTCTACTTTTTCGGCCTCAAGGGACACAAATTTACAAAAAGGATCCTCCTAGAGTTTTCTTTTCAATGTCTTTTTCAAACTCTCTAAACATGAAAAATACTCCGAGTTTTACCTATGTCGGACTCATTAAACCCTGACGACATTGGACTTGTCACCATGATGGGACTCAAGCTTCTCTTTCCTAGGTCTCATTAAACTATTACTAGGTTGGATTCCTCCGAAGGTCGAACATATATCACAAGCATACGCTATCCCCTTAAAGCTTGTTTTTCAAAAATAATTGGGGTACTCACCAGCAATGGTGGGGGAAAATTTGGAGTTCTTTATTGGTTACTTATGGCAACTAGTCACTCTTGAACATTGACACTCTTTCTTCTCATCAGGTTGGGATATCCTCGCATCGTCATTGGCCTTCCGGGGTTTTGGGTTATCATTTTTCTTCATTCCATCTAATCCATGTTGTCTCCACTAAACTTCCAATCCTTTGGTCCCAAAATGCTGCTGCATTCCGGAGTCACGTCGTCGATATGTTTAAGAGTATAATCCTTCTGCAGTTTGCACCCTTACCTCCTCTTCTGGTTCTCTATTTCACCATCTACCACTTGTTCCTTGTCTCATGTCGTTGATGGGGGAAATGTTATGGCCCTCCTATGATAGATCACCTCCTGTTGACACCAGCTCATTATCCAGGAGATTGATATAGAGATCCATTTTGGTACCTTGGAGCTTGCATGCCTCAATGGAAAGTTCTTCGCACCTGACGACAGACTTTCATCATTGATCTTTGATTGGGTGATTCCACGAGTGTTCGACTTCAAATCATTTTTCACACTTGGTAAATTGTACTGACAGTACCTTGAGAACCATTGCAATTATTGGTGGTCTCTCTCGCGCTTGTTAACGGTTTCCATCATTGACTGGTAATCAAGTGATTTTCTATCATGCTCAACTTCAGCACATCTGTTTGCATGCTAGAAATTGTACTATGATTCTTTTGGGTTTCAAGACCTTAGACAAAGATTACATATGTTCAGGCTACGTGGATTGGTTCATGATTATATACTTGACTCTTTGATTGGATAGTTGTGACCATACCTGAGTCTTTATGGATGGCTGTGACCATACCTCTATCTTTATATATGTTGTTATTGACTGGGTGGCTACATCCATACCACAGACCAAACTTCATATGTCTTTTGGATGGCTGCGCCCATGCCTAGACTACATGTATTTCACTATCAAACATATTAGTTGTACTTGCAGCTGCAAGTTCTTCGTGGTGGTGTTCCAGTTCGGTTATGATTTCATAAAACATTTCACCCCTCCCACTCTCTCAGACTTCATGCTTTAGGGGGCATTTGTTACACAGTAATTTGTCACTGACCTCATCTTAGTCCCTTCGCTTTGTCATACATCAGATAAACATGTCCATATCTTCCCACTCAAGCAAGAAGATTAAGCAAGTGCTCTCTAATGTTGAAGATTGACCCTCTTTGTCTAAGTTTCTGCATCATCACAAATAAACTCTTAAACATTGTGATGGTTCCCTGTCACGAACTGTATGGTTGCAACATCGTCGCAGGGGTACACATGTTTCCCACGACGGTCGAATTTTAGGGCTCGGCACAAGTCCTCCAGATATTTATTGCGACGATTGGTCTGAACGCATTGCTCCTTTGCGATGTCATCACTAAGCCCTAGTTTATGACCCGTGATGATCTAGATTTGGTGAATTAGTTCAAACAGTCAGCCTTCTGGGTGATTCTAGAACTGGTTGTTGGGTTAGATTGGTTTGCCTTTCCTCCTCTGGGATGGTAGTTCTACCTTTCATGAAATCTCCCTTGAGGATAAGCTTCCTCTCCCTCATTTCATGGAGGCTCCTCCTCCTATAAAAACAGTCACCATTTTTATGATCAGCTAGTTTTTGAGTTCCTAATTACTGGTTACTAGTTGGATTGAAGCAGATTAGATAGCTTTGGTGTGAGTTTGACAAGTGTGGAATTGCTGATAGTTTGATAAGAGGTTGTGGAGTGCCTTAGCCTTGCATTAGAGTGTGTGAGTGAGGGAGAGATATCATATATTTGGGAGACCCATTCTTGAGAGTGAATGCTTGAAGAAACATACCGGCTAGACCCTCCGAGAAGGCTTGTGACGTCAAGACTTGGTTCTAAGCTTTTCTCTTGATTCATTTTAATACAATCAATGATGATTTCCTATATCTTGTGCACAATTTTCTTGATAGCTTATGATTTCTTGACTTTATAAGTAAATAGATCATTGTTGTTCTTGATTACATGTTCTGTTGTTCTCTTGTGCTGTTTTAGGTTGATTGCTCATTAAGGAGAAGGAAATGGAAGCTGGAGCAGCGCAACGAAAGCTTCATCGAGCACTAGTCTTGAGGTATGCCTCCAACGATGACTATTTAAGGAAATCGATTGTTGTTTTGTTTTTGTTGTGACTAGACCCACTCTAGGGCTAGAGGGGTTGCCTCTGTCCGTAGAGGGAACACTTTCCTACTTCATAGGGGTTGACATTGGTGTGACATCCATGGCGACAAGGCCAGCCATAATTTAGTTCTTGTGGATTTGAATTTGACTTTTGTGGGTTTATATTAGAGGTTTGAAGGTAATTTGGAAGCTTTCAGAAGGGTTTTGGGTATTTAAGTCAGACACACTCTTTAATTTTAAAGTAATTTCAATTAATTTTACTCAATTAAAACACTTTAAAGATTGAACATTTTCAAATTGAAAGGGTGTATGGTAATTTCTCTTCAAATACCTGGAATTTGGGTGAAATAACTTCAAATTGGTGTTCTCAACAACTGCAGAAGGTTGAAAGGGCTCTGGTATGGACTGATAGCTTGATTAGGGTCTCTACGACTTCTTTAGGAGTGAAATTGAGGTCAACTGGTAATTTTCGGGTTTGAAGGTGTCACAATGGCTTGAGGAGATTTACAAAGAAATTGATCAAAAAAAGGCCAAATAGGGCTTCTTGGCCTTTTTATTGAACAACAGTCATTTTTTGGCAGGCGAATTACAAATGAATAGTGGGCAGTTTTTTGGGTTGGGTGGGGAGGTGGTTTCCCAAGCCATCACACCACTTTATCGAGGAGGCAGTATTTTGGTGAGGTCACCTGATCTACCTTAACACTTGACATGTAGCAGACGGGGGTCTAGGAAATACCACTTTGTTGGGTGGGTAAAGGTTGGATATCGGGTGAACCCGATATGGCTGTGAATTGTTAGTTTTAGGTGTTAACGATCAGATGGCAGTTAGGTGACAGATTAGCATGGATGAAATGGGAAAAAGTTTTGGGGGGGCTTGGGGCTTTAATTAATGGTGGTTTGTGATTATTCTGGAGTTAAACACAGGATTAAATGATCAAACGGGGTGAATGGAGGGATTATCTTAACTTTAAAGAGAATTGGTCAGTTAATAGCATCTTGTTAGGGGGACAGGGTAAAAATATAGTTTATAGTTAAACTAAGGGTAGGGGTAATATATACGGAATTTATTTATACACGAGGAAGAAGGGTATATTGGGAGCTATATTATTAAGTTAGAAATTAATATGAACTGAAATGAGCGGAATGAAAATAATACTAAGTATAATGTAATATTTACGCTTTTCTTCTACATGCACTTATACTTAGGATAAAATCTTTTTGTGGGTATTTTGACTGAAATGGAATTTAACATGGGGTTTTTACTTTTCATAGGAAAATGGAGTTTAACCTTATGAAAATGGGCTTTATTAGGATAATGAAGGGAAATGACTTTTATGAAGGGAATTCTAACACTTGATGTCCATAAGTCATTAAGTCGAGGGTCCGGTCCCACCAAAAGTCAGAGAAATGCTCTGAGCCTTTATGACTTGATGGATTTTTAGTACTAGAACATACTTGTGGATGGGAAAATTAGTAAGTATAGGGATGGAATAAATGAGGGGGAGTCAATTAAATCAACTTGTAAACCTTTTTTTTTCTTTTTGAATTGCCCATGCACATTGAAACATATGATTAAGCATGATAAATGTGATTTTGTCCAATCAACTTTATACTTCAGAAACCTTTCTTCTATTTACCCATTACTTACCCTAATATTTTTTTTTCTTCACTTATTTGGGTGCATTTAGGATAGCAAACCCTTTTCTTTCATTTTCTTTTATAAAACAAACTATGTACTTCTAACCTTATACCTTCTAAGGGCTCAGATTAAACTGATGAGCTCCTTTTATTTTCTCTACCTATCTAATGATCTGCCAAGATTAAGTTGTTTGGTCAAATTTTATTCTCTAACTATAAACATACAATTCAAAGCATGAAATAGTCAAGATTAAGCAGCTTGAAAACCATGGGTTGTGGCATGTATGACAAGCTGCACACAACCATTATTTAAGACAATAAAGTAAAGAGTAGTGGTGTTATGTTCCTATACCAATAGGGGTCATAATTTTTGAATGGCTGAGGTCAAATCTGTAATATGTACATACCTTTGCTTTCTACAAATGTTTTCCATATTCAAAAAATAAAAATAAAAATTGTAAAGAGGGTATGTCCTAAAAGAAAAATCAAAGGACAAAAAGAATAAAAAAAGGTCAAAAAAGATGAAAAAATGAACCCCAAGAAAGAAAAAAGACCATGAAAGTGTGCAAGTCAAAATGCCACTACTATTTACTTTTGATGCAGAATAAAATATTGTGTGTAGCTTGTTACCTTTGCCACAATCCATGGATGGTCAAAATTTTTAAACTTGACTATTTCATGTTTTCAATTTTATGCTTAGAGATAGAGAATAAAATCTGACCAAACTATTTAATCTTGGCAGATAAGTAGTTAGGTAGAGTAAATAAAAGGAGCTCAGTTGTTTAATCTGAGCCCTTGGATGTAATAAGCTTAGAATTGGATAGATTACTTTTGTAAAAGAAAAGAAAAGTTTTGATAAAGGGTTTGCTAGCTTAAGTGCACCTTAATAAAGAGAAGTAAAAATGGTAGGATGAGTAGATGGGTAAGTAGAAGAATGGTTGAAGAATTGCGATGATTGATTAGATAAGATCATATTATTTACCTTCAACATCAAACTTCTAAAGTATGGATGAAAATTTAGCATTTATCAAAGTACACAAAGTCAATTGATTAACCTCCCTCATTCATTACATTTTCCAATTAACTAATTTCCAAGAAAAGTCTTAAAGTACCTAAAATCAGAAGTTAAAGGGGCTTAGAGCATTTATCTGACTTCTGGAGGGACCAGACCCTTGGCCCAATAACTTATAGGTCCTAAGTACTAAAATTATCCTCATGAACATTCACCCTCTTCAAATTCACTCATATTCCCAAATAAATCCCTTCCCTTATGAAAAACATCAATTTCCTAGGGAAACTCACTTTCCCCTAATAAACCCCTTTCTCTAACGGTAAACCTTAGAAAAGTGATCACCTCCCATGGGAAAAACCCCTTATCATCACAAAACCAAAAAGAACATTTGAGGCCTAAGTATAATGTGTTATGTCAAATAACAAATAGATAAACTAAATGCACTATACGTAGCACTTTATTCATTCATACTAATTTCTAACTTTATATATATTAAATCCCAAAAAAGCAATAAACCCTTCCCCTATAGTTATATAATAAAAACCTTTATATTAATACCCCACCCCTAAAGTTTGAAACATAAACTTTATTAATATCATGACATGATTAATGGGTTAATTAGTCAATCAGTGATTAATTAATAACCAAAACCCTTCGCCAATGGAATCACCCCCAACACCTTTAATCCGCCATAATCCATTGACTAACTTTATCCCGCCACTCATAAACCTCCGCCGGGCCCCTCCATTAAACCTCATGTCAAAACTCCACCTCGATCACCGTACGATAAGGCCCCATTTGATCTGACGGTTAACAATCATATTGGATGGCCGCTGCTACGTGGCGCTCGATGAATGGCATTGGGTAGCCTGCCCCCGAAACCACTCTAGCCCAAAAGCGGTGCGATCCAAACTCACTTACCGCCTCATACTAAACGACAAGCCATCACATCATCTTGCTAAAATCCAATTGTACCTATCCCTCGTGTACCCGCCAAAATAGTTGACTTTTCTAATAAAACTAAAAAACTCATTGTTTTTAGTTTTATCGTGAAAAAGACGCTTAGACCTCCATGAAAGCGCCAGAGTACGTGCAACCGTCAACCCACGTCCAACTTCTAATCTACTGATGCTACTGAACTTCTATACCACTCTTCATTCACATATGCATCCTACAAAATGTGCATAATCGCACTCAACCCATTCACAACCAAAACCAGGTATTTACCTAAAATCACTGAGAAACCTATTTAATTCCCAAACCTGTTACTCAATTTCTTTAACTTATTAAGTAATTAAGTAAAACACTTGCCCAACAACTGCAAATCTGAATTGAACCAATTTTATCCCCAGTTTAACTGGACACCTTTTTCCCCATTCTTGAATCCACAAGAACCAAGGATGGTTGCTCTAGTTGCACTGGATGTCTAGCTAATTACCACTCTCCACTGGGACTTAGACCATCTCCCTTTGGCAGACAAAGACTTCCAAATCAAAGACTCCTCTATCCATGAATCCCGACTGAAGTTATTCTACAGGTGCAGGGACCAATACTTAAACCACACAGACAAAATAGGTCTCTGGGAATCAAACTTGCCCAAATACCAATTCCCTAGAGTTCATATCTTCCCTAAAATTTTCCACTATTGCCATATGAACTACAGTCCTAGCCAAAGAGCAGTGATGACTCCTGACCATACTTTATTATTCACCATCACCGCTGAATCCATCAATGAAATACTGCAATTGCAACTAGGCCAAAACCTGACCCCCATTTCTGTTGGAGACCTACTTGACAGATTCCTTAGAATCACCTCCATCAAACTTGCTCAATTATTCTAGACCTTCATTATGGAAGAGAAATGCATTCCTAAGAACCCTCCCCCATAAATGTGGACCAAATTCTCTGAACTTGGCAGAGACATTATATCAATGATATCTAGTGTGTTAGGCTATACTACCAGTGAGTATGTTGATGATATTATTATAACCTTCATGTCCATTTACACTCCTGGATAACCCCCTGCCATCATGTTTGATTATGTCGAATTCATTGCAGATAAAATGCATGATCAATTCATGAGAATGGACAATGAAAGAGTATTCAAGTACTCATCAGTTTTATATCATCTTTTCCTATATTATCAAGCTGATAAATTTCCATTCACACTTAAAAAGCTTGATACGAGAGGCAACCCAAGATCAATAATCTTCTGGACCCCATTAATCCACCAATGTGACTCTCCATATACTTATGCAGATTTAATATATAATTTTGTGCACCCAGTGGCAACTATGTTGTTAGGAAGTCCTCCCCCCAAGATCAGTGCAGATATCAGGAGGGTCCTACAGTTGTCTAAACAACACAAAGCAGAATATTGGTACTTGTACCAAAATCATACTGAAATCAAAATATATGGCTGTGAGTTGGCACCCTACAAACTACCAAGATACCTACCCATGAAATTGTTTGCTCTAGATTACTACAGCCAAATAATTAATTTGGATGAGGTAAATTTTGTAAAGGCCAAGAAAAAATCTCAACTCAGAATAAAAGACCAGCTTGGCCCCTTGTTACACAGTAATTTGTCATTGTCTTCACTCCAGTCTTCCTACTGTGTTATGTGTCCAAAGTTGTTCATGCTCATGTTCGACAAATGCTCCCTAATGTTGCCAAATGACCCACTTTTCCAAAGTTTTCTACATCATCGCGTCTGTTGGCTAAATAAATGCGCTGAAGGGCGCTCCAAAATAGTCCAGAAGCGCTGCCATCGTGGAATTACACCTGACTCCCGTGATGGTCCGATTTCATGTGCCAACGCAACTGTCGCTTGTAATCTTCCGCGCTAACCTGACTAGTTACGTTATTTAATAGCGATGTCAGTACGAAAGACCAGTTATCTCCCTGCGATGATCCAGATTGGGCGAATTTGTTCCAACAGTCAGCCTTCCAGATGACTCCATACTTGGTTGTTGGCCTAGTTTATGTTGCCCTCCTTTCTCTGGCGTGGTTGTTCCGTCATTTTTGCTACCTTCCTTGGAGATAATCTCATCTTCCCACCTTTCATGGAGACTCCTTCTCCTATTTAAACTCTCACCATTGCTATGTGCTGCTAGTTTTTGGAGTTCTTAGTCTTTGGAATAGTGCTGTTAGTGCTTGTGAGTTTGCTAGATAGCTGGTGTGAGTGTGACAAGTGTGGGATTGTTGATAGCTTGAGGAATGTTGTGAAGTGCCCTTAATCTTGTGTAAAACTTGTGAGTGAGAGAGACTTGTACATTGGGAGATCCATCTTCAAAGAGTGAATGCTTGAGGAACACGCTGGCTGGATCCCTCTGAGAAGGCTTGTGATGTCAAGACTTTGGTTGTAAGCTTACTCTTATTTCATTATTAATGCAATCAATTATGTTTTCCTATGTCTTGTATGTAATGTACTTGATAGCTCATGACTTCTTGACTTTGTGAGTAAATAGATCATTGTTGTTCTGGTTACGTGCTTTGTTGTATTTCCTTTGCATTGTTTTAGGTTGATCACATATTAGGAGAAGGAAGCGGAAGCTGGAGTAGCGCAACGGAACTCCATTAACCACCGGTTGAGGTAGGCCTCCAACTATGACTGTTTAAGGAAAGCTATTGTTGATCTGTCCTTGTTTGTGACTAGATCCACTCTAGGGCTAGAGGGGTTGCCTCTGTCCACAAAGGGAACACTTTCCTGCATCAAACCCCTTTATATGCAACAGTAGAGAAGCTGGAAGAGAAGCAGAAGAAATCCTTCAAAGGCTCAAATTGAAACAAAGCTTCATATTAACATATGACCCCTTTGACTTCATCTACAATAGAACACAAAAGAACAAATTGTCTCCCTATTTCCACCACAGAATTCTTGAGATAGAACAATATGCAAATAAACTAGAATGGGTGAAGAACACTTTAGTAGACAAAGATAGCATAGAAGTTGTTGTCAATAATGTGTTGATTGATCTAGAAAAGAGACTTGATGAAAATTATTTTGTACAGGTGCCAGAAGAATCCCAATCCCAAAGGGAAACACAGGAACACAGTGAGCAACAAGCAGAAGAAAGACCTCAAGAGCAAGAAGAATCAGAGCAACTAGGTATATCAGAAGAGTTGGCTCAACTAGAACACATCATGAGTACTCCTCCTATTGCACAGACTCCTCTAAATGAGGAGAAGAATCCAAAAAGAGATAGGGAGGAAGCCACTCCTTCTAGTAGACCTATTACACAGAATTATGTCAAAAGGAAAAGGTTAAATCCTTTTTTAGAACAAGATTTTACAGAGGAAACAGTTGGAACCATAGATATAGAAAGGGCAGAGAGTAGACAAACCACTCCCTCTGGAGGAACACAAGAGCCTTCCACTGCACAGGCTCAAATGTTGGAAAGACAACAGAGCGTGGAAGTATCCTCATTCAGGGTTCCAACTAGCCAGGACCAAGACATTAGAGAGAAATATGAAGAGATAAAGGCCAGAAATGAAAGGTTGAAGGCCTAGAGCTATGCAAAATACCTTAAAATGGCTCCCACTAATCAAACAAGGCTAATATCAACGTTTGATGTAAAAGAAGGTAAGATGCAAATGACTTTCATGAAGCCTACCACATAGCAGCCCAGGTCTATAACAAATTACTTGAAGATAGATTTTGAGGTGTTGGCAAAGGATATACATCCTATCAACCAAATAGAATTGCAGAAATAGACCAGAGAAATGGTCTATTCCACATTGACCAACAAGGCCATTGCAACACATCAACTACAAAATTCATTGAATAATATATCAGCGCAATTCCAACTAGAGAAGGCCTCTTCACAGGCCAAGGATACTAGGATAAAGTCCTTAGAGGACTTAATCATAGAGTTGGGGAATGGTCCCAAGGATGTAAAGGCTACAAAAATGCTAATCAAAAAGAAAAATGATGACATAGCTGCCTTGAAAAGCAACTCAAAATCCCTCATCTGCATCATCCCCAAATAGCTGAAGTACTAGAAACCCAAAAGGAACAGGAGGAGCTTATGGACTTAGTCCTTAAGCTAAATGATCAATTAAAAGAAATAGAGAAAGAGCTAGACAGATTGATTCAGTCTAAATAGAGTGAATTGGCCACCACTCTCTAGACTGTCATTCCTACAGTCTCTACAACAGTGCCCTCTACATTGGTTGCTTCCTTAGCACCAACAGTTCCACCAACTACAGTTATGCCAGTCATAGGTACATCTACAAGCGCAGGTACATCTATAGAGAAGACAACTGAATTGATAAAAGCCATCGAGGAAATGACCATCCAAGCTACAGAGCCTAAAAGGCTTAGAGAAAAAGTGTGAAGTTTGGAAACTGACTTCAAAGTTGCACAAATACAAGAAAAAGAAGAAACTCAGAAGAGTCAAAGAATGGGTGAGAGGATAAAAATCCTTGAAAATGACTTAACATTGTAGCAACCACTAGGAGATATAAAGGAGATTCTCTGGGCCAACAGAGTTAATGATGTTTGGCCATCCATTCAAGTAATTTTTGAGCAGACTGAATTGGTGAAAGTGGCCACTAAAGCAATTCAAAAGATAAGAGAAGATTTGAGGGACAAGCTCGAGGAGGCCAACCAACTGATAAAACTTTTGAATAGCAAGAACATGTATCAACTAGATGAACTGGTGATAGAAGATATGACAGGGACTATCATAGAAATCAAGAAGATTCTTACTAAATGGAACCGTATGCTCAATCTTGAGAAGAAATTTCAAAGAATACAAGGTGATATTAATAGATTCATGACAAATTTTGGTATTTGAGGGAAAAAGGCCTCCCCAGTCCTATGGTCATCCATGACAAGCGTATGACCCAAAAGGACTACGTCAAAAGACTAAACTAGTTGGCCAACGACCAAGCTAGTACTTCAGGGGTAAAAGCTCTGCCCACAAGAAAGGTATTGTATGATAATCTAGAAAATTTGTTCTTTCTAGAGCATGAGGTAAAGCACCTGTTTGTCAACAAGCCAAATTTTTCCAAGTACACAAAAGCGGATGAGACATATAGAAATATGCTGAAGATGAAGTTACTTGAAGATGAATGGTGGGTAAATTTAACAGATTTACTATAAAGTTACTATAGTAAATCCATATGGCAGCCAGGTAAAACAGATGAAATAGGGTCAAAGGGTAACATGTAAAGAGTACTAGTAGGTTAAAGACATAAATTCATTCCAACACACAAATATCAAGCAAATGAAAGAGCCAAATTCGAGCTACAATAGCCAGCGCAATCACAATAAAAGGGATAGCAAGAAGCAATTTTCCATCTGTCTCTATCTTCATGCTTGAAGATAATTTTGATTTCCTAGAATAATTCTCAAACTGTTATGAGATATTTTGTAATATTTTTGTATAAATACTTCACATTTCAAAGTAATTAGGGTGGATTAAAAGACATTTCTATAGACATTTCATATCAAGTTAAGGAGCTATGGTAATCAAGACTAGATAGGCTTGCTGGATCATGGAATAAAGTTAAAGACATTTCATAGGATTCTTGTGCACAGTGGAAAACAAATAAGTATTATCTCTTCATGTTTATTATTGTTTTCTCTTCATGTTATAAATATTCACATGTTTCTCTATGAAATTTGAATAGTAAACAAGGAATGATATTTTAGAATTAGCTTTAATGCTCTCTGTCTTGACTATTTACTTTCTCACTATTTTCTGCTAAACTATCTTAGTCTGGGAATTCTTAATTGCTCCCTTACTTCCATAGTTTCCCCCCCTTTGATCCATAGTAAAGGATTCTTAGTTTTTCTTTGCTACTGATCTCCTTCTGTTCCTCATCTTGATCCCAGTTTAAGGATTCTTCATTGCCCTTTTACCCTGGTTAGTACTACCTCATCCATTTGAACGTGCAGATTTTATTTTTTCTATGCTAGCTTGGCCTGTGAACTCCTCCTTTAGTAATTGATCTGCTCCAGTTAAGCCACTCTTTAATTGACTCCATAGCCCAATGGCCTGAAATCTTGTTATGCCCATCTATTCCCATATGTCCACCACCCATTCAAAATCGAAACATCATGAGCACTAAGAAATAGCTTGAAATCCCACCGAAAACAAAGTTAAATTATAAAGACAGAGCCCTCTCTAGACTTAGGTTGGTTAGAACCCGAGTCTAAAAGATTAGGTTTGCGGTTACCTTGGAAATCTCTTTCTTTAGCCTTGAGAGATTTTTGAGTGATAACATAGTGACAACCACTGGGGAATCAAACCCTCAGTCTTAATAAACCTTTGTGAAATGCAAATTTTTATTTTCAAGCCTCTTAAAGGGTTTATTAAAAGTTATTTCAAAAAATTCATAAAAAGGAAAATAATTAGAAAAAACTTGAAATATGGCTTCAATGAGAACTCACTATACAAGGGCCAACCCTGATCCAAATCCTCCCCCTGTATTTAACAATCCCAACCTTATTTCGAGAATAGTCAGAAGACAAGAAAGTTCAATAATCCTAAGACCTTTATTTAAAGCCAATTCCTACCCTAATGAGTGGTTGTTTGTAGAAGACCTCCCTTTTGATGAGTATTTTGACCTTTCCCTATTTAGAACCAAGTCTGAGAGTGCACTTGAGGACATAGTTCTAGATCTAGAATTTACAGCAGAACTTGAAGTCCAAAGGGAAAACTTGTTAGTCGATCAATACCTTTCGAATTCCCCTCAGTCATGCCTTACTACTGATAGGATCCCTGAACTTTCTAAAACAAATTCAACTTCTTTCAGTTCACCATCATTTCCTCACATTTTTGAAGTTCATTCATCATCTCCATTCATACCTTCACTTCCCCATCAGCCTATCACTACCCATCAAACACCCATTACCCCTATTACCCCAAATCCCCCTGTTACCCCAACTCCTGTTCTCAGTCCTTCCAAACTCAGAGCTATGGAAAACAAATATGCCCCTCTTGTGATGCCTACCCCTCAAGGTGTCATGCCACAAGATTACCAGAGTAAAATTGTCCTATTTAATGGCATTGGATCTTACACAACACAACAACACACATGAAAAATGATAGATTATTTTGAATTGCATGAAATTGACATAGGAGATGTCCAAATGAGAATTTTTGCGCAAACTCTAGCTGGAGAAGTGAGAACATGGTTTAGATCTCTTCCTAATAATAGTATAGATAATTTAGATATTTTTTACCAGCAATTTTTAAATAGGTGGGAGAAGAAAAAGAACCCTCTTCAAATTCTTTCTGAATATGAAAACCTCAAGAGGGGACGAAACGAAATCATTTAGGACTATTGTACTATATTTAATAATGTATATAATGTAATACCACTTGACCTTAGACCTCCACCTGGCTTTGCCCTGATAAAGTTTCCAGACGGGTTTGAGACTGATATGTATTTCCAACAGAGAGAGGAATCCCCCAACCCTAGAAGATATGCAGAGTGTAGCGGTTAGTATAGAAGCTAATTTGCTATCCAAAAGAGCTAGGGTTAGAAATGAAAGATGAAACTACCCCATTTGATCAAACAATGGATGCTTTAGCCAAAGGAATGTAAAAATTTATGGATAGGATAGAAATCATTGAAAGGAAACCTCACTGGGATAACCAATAGGCACCTCTGGTGAGGAATCCAAACTTTAGGAAGAACCATAAACAAAATACTGGTAAAAATGGGCCTAATCAGAACATTAGACCTCCTTTCCAAGAGAACTATGTTGAAACTTCCCATCAAGAAGACCTTGAGCAAGACACCCAAATTAACTTAATGAGGTTATATGATGAGGAAATTGTCTTTCTGACTCAAGATGACCAGGAATTACACAGGCTTCAACAGTTCCAGACCCAAACTAGAGAATCATTCGACTACAAGAAAGGGTATGATTCTGCTATCTTCGAAGTGCATAAACAATACAACTTAAGGAGCAAAAAGAGCACTGATGTTCCGAATCAAAACAACAAAGCAGTACCTAATCAGCCTAAGAAAGTTAAAGCAGCTCCAGTTACAAAAACTCTCCAAATCTTTTCTAGATCAAATCAGAACCCTCCCAATCCCATCATTGAAGATGTAACCAATGACGAACCTTCCACTTTAGTTCCCTCCAAAGAAATAGTGGAACAATCTCCAGAAATTATATTAGAAAATCTAATAAAAAAGACTCCAAACACTGAAAAAGAACAACAAACTACTCCAAACCCTATTGTTAAGATTTCAAATGTTCAAACAGACAAATCCCCTATGCATTTCAATTTGGGAGCGTAGGTGGCCAAACTTAAAATCTCTGTTCCTTTAACAGAATTGACTAAACATGAAACTTACAGATCTCAAATAAGAAAATCTTTAAACTTCGTTGAGAATGAAGACTCTGTTAACTTATTTGATGATTACCCTGAGTTAATTTTCGATCTTGATGTTAATGGAAAACTAGTGGAAGGAGGGATACCACCCTTCTACATTAGCCTTAACATCCACAATAAAATCCTACATAATGCTATGCTAGACTCTGGGGCTTCACACAATCTTATGCCTAAATCTATTATGGAGAAACTAAACTTGGATATCACTAGGCCTTACCAAGACCTGTTTTCATTTGATTCAATCCAAGTTAAGTGCCTAGGACTTATAAAATACCTGTGTGTTTCCGTAGTGTAGTACCTTGCTAAGACTATTGTTATGGACATAGTTGTTGCCGATATACCACCTAAATATGGCATGATATTGTCTAGATTGTGGGGTGCCAAACTCTAGGGGTGTCTACAACTAGACATGTCATATGTTTCCATATCAGTCTTTGGACATCCTAAAAAACTATATAGAGAGACTCTGATGAAGTATGTAGTAAGTACCCAGGAGAGACCCCAAAACTTTCCTATATATTCAATGCATTCTAATATTGATTATTTCATTCTTTACAATGCTAAATCAAACCAAGAAGACACTTCAAACAACATTATTGCAGAAACAAAAGAAATTGTAGTAACAAAATAAAATCAAAGTGTCCAAATTCAAGAGATTTCAGATAATAAAGATGACCTAGATACCTTAGTCAAAGAAGATTTTGTTCCCCCGGACAATAAGAATTATGAACATTAAATTCTATGGCATCTTGAATTCCATGGGTCAGTAAACAAACTAGGTGCACAAGTAGGAGTATGGATTTACAACTTATAAAATGATCATTCAAAGGGTCATGCCTACAGATTGAACTTTAAATGTACAAACAACATGGCCGAGTACAAAGCACTTCTTTTAGGTCTCAAATTGGTCAAAAGGTTAGGATCCATAAGAGTCTCTATTGTGGGAGATTTCAAGTTGGTAATAAAACAAATCAACACTATTTATATGACTAGGGATCCTAGGTTAGGATTTTACAGAGGAACAATTGTAGAAATACTAAATACTTTTTTAGAAACCAAGCTTGTTGTAATTCCAAGAAAACACAATATGCAAGCTCACAGTTTAACTATGTTTTCTAGTACTTGCAAGTTGCCATTTTAGCCTAAACATTAGTACACTGCTGAGGTCAGGCACAGACATGCTATTCCTAACAACTTAAAGAACTGGCAAGTATTCAATAACAATCAACAAATTAACAATTTTCTGACTTTAGATGAAGAATTTGTAAATAACAACATAGATACTGTCATAACATTAGACTTTGATTACACTGATAAAATATAAATTAACAAAGTAGAAGATGAAAAAATAGATAGATTCCATCCCATAAAGTTTACAAAATCAGATATTCAAAACCTAAAACAAATTTAAACTAATGAGGTAATCGACGAAGAATCTGAAGTCATTAATCTTAAAGACAATTTTTTTCTCAAAGGATTAACTCCTTTGGAGGACGTGTTTGATTCAAACGATGTCCCTAGAAAGCCGAAGATGGAACCCTTAAAACCAAACATAGAGGAGTTGTAACATAGGCTCTGAAGAAGATCCCAAAATGATAAAACTTTCAAAGTATTTACCTCCTAATGAAAAAGTGAAATACACAGAATTGTTAAAGGAATTCCAAGATGTTTTTGCTTGGAGTTATGAGGACCTTAAGTCCTATGATACCAGCATAATACAACACACAATTCCCTTAAAAGAAAACTAGAAGCCTTTTAGACAGAAGCTTAGATGTATTAACCCCATTCTATTGCCTTCTATTGAAAACGAGATAAAAAGAATGTATGAATCCAAGATCATTGCACCAATTAGATTTTCAGATTGGGTTTCTAATTTGGTACCTAAGAAAAAGAAAAATGGTGAAATTAGATTGTGTGTTGACCTTAGGAATCTCAATAAAGTTTCACTCAAGGATAACTACCCTCTTCCCAAAATGGATCACATATTACAGAGAGTAGTAGGTTCAACCAGAATCTCACTGCTAGATGGGTTTTCTGGTTATAACCAGATTTTAGTCCACCCAGATGATTAGGCAAAAACCGCATTCACTACTCTTTGGGGCACTTTCATGTATGTGAAGATGCCTTTTGGGTTAAAAAATGCAGGGGCCACCTTTCAAAGACCAATGGACATAGCCTTTACTAAGGAAATCCATGACTTCCTGGTAATATACCTAGATGATATCATGGTATTCTCTAAATCAGATCAGCAGCCGGATCACCTCAGGCAAGTCTTCACCAAGTGTAGGAAGTATGAAATTTCTCTAAATCCTAAAAAAGCTTTATTTGGGTTGGAAGAGGGAAAATTACTAGGCCACATAATCTCCAAAGATGGTATCCGAATCGACCCAACAAGAATTGAAGCTATTTTATAGATACCACATACTAGGACCATCAGAGAACTACAAGCCTTTTTAGGTAAAATGAACTTTTGAGAAGATTTATTTCTAAATTAGCTAAACTAATTAGATTATTAAACAACATGTTAAAGAAATATTCGACTATTAAATGGCCACTTGAGGTTGAAAGGTCTTTTGAAGATATAAAACTAGCCTTAACACAAACACCAGTTCTCATCAGTCCAATGTTTGAAAGGGATTTCATCATATTTTCTTTCGCCTCAGAACATACCATTATTGCAGTCCTTATGCAGAAAAATGATCAGGTTTTTGAACAACCAATAGCCTTCTTTAGCAAAGCCGTAAGAGATGCACCTTTAAAGTATAATATAATGGAAAAGCAAGCTTTTTCTCTAGTCAAAGCCATTAAAGATTTCAATGTTTATATCTTGTATTCTCATACAATAGCTTATGTTCCCAATGTTGTAGTCAAATACATCCTAACACAGGATGGTCTAGATGGGAAAAGAGGGAAATGGATTGCTACCATATTAGAATATGACATAGAAATTAAAACTACAAAATTGATCAAAGGCCAAGGTTTAGCCAAGCTCATGGTTGAATTGAACTGTCAGGCAATAGACATAAATTTCATTGCAAAAATTGGATAATGAAGAGGAGATGGCATCTCCACAGATCAGCCAAGCCTTTACTGACTCACCATGGTATGTTCACATTATATACGTTCTACAAAACTTTCAAGCACATCCTCTGTTATCCAGGACTAAAAGTAGGTTCTTAAAAATGAAACCTTTGAAGTTTTCCATAATTGAAAATGCTTTATTTTGAAAAAATCATGAAGGAATCCTTCTTAATTGTTTGTTAAAGGAAGAATCTGACAAAATATTACAGGAATTTCATGCAGGTGACTATGGGGGACATCTTTACTGGAAAACCATAGCTAACAAGATCTTAAGAGCTGGTTTTTACTAGGCCACTCTATTTTTTGATGTAAAGAAATTTGTAACCTCACGTCACAAATGTCAGATTTTTGAAGGAAAAAGAAAACTATTACCATTACCTTTGAAACCAATATCTATCGAAGCACCATTTCAACAGTGGGGTCTTGACTTCATTGGTGAAATTCATCCCCCTTCCTCTGCCCAACATAGATGGATCTTGACTTCTACATATTATTTTACAAAGTGGATAGAAACCATACCCTTAAGACAGGCTACTGATACTGTCATAATAGGTTTCCTTGACGCCAACATTCTGTCTAGATTCGGTTGCCCAACCAAAATCATCACAGACAATGCAACAAATTTCAAATCACAGAGGATGATTGATTTCTGCAACAAATATCATATAATCCTGGGTCACTCCACAACCTACTATCCCTAAGGAAACAGACTAGCAGAGTCCTCCAAAAAGAGCTTAGTAAATATCATCAATTTTTTTTTTGAAGATAACAAGAAAACCTGGAACAAGAAGCTAGTAAATGCCTTGTGGAAGATAGGCTAACCACAAAGAAATCCATTGGTACCAGTCCTTATCAGCTAGTCTATGTAATGGAGGTTGTTTTCCCATCTTCCTTGGGAACGCTAGTGATGAAGTTGCTCCAAGAAGCATAGGTTGAGCCAAAAGATATTCAAAGGAGGATCAACTAGACAATTCACATACAGTAGACTAGGGAAGAAGTGTATATCAAATCCCAAGTTGTGCAAGAGAGAATCAAGAGAGCTTTCGACAAAAGGACCAAGGTAGAAGATTTCTATCTAGGAGATAAAGTTTTGAAATGGGATTCTCAAGAAGGGAGGATAAAGGTATACATGGGAAGTTTGACTTCCTATGGAAAGGCCCTTACATCATTTATGATTTCATGGGTAATAATGCTTTTTTCCTCAAAGAATTGGATGGTGCAAAAGTACAATGAGGACCAGTTAATGGTCAAATGCTTAAGCACTACATAGATCCTAGTCACCGATTTCACTAATCACTTGTACATATTTTATTTTTCAAGAGTTTACTATTGATTGGATGGTTATTTTGGAGTTTAAGCCCGAAGAGAAGGCCCTAAGCTTCAAAATTTTCACTGTCATAAATATCAATAATGCAGCAAAGTAAAAGGTAAAAGTGGTAGAGTAAAATACAATAATTTAGAAGGCCATTGATCTACTAGTTCTTAAAATTTCACCAGGAAATGCCATCCCCAAGTGGAGCCATTGTTATGTTCCTATACCAATAGGGGCCATAATTTTTGAATGGCTGAGGTCAAATCTATAACATGTACATACCTTTGCTTTCTCCAAATGTTTTCCATATTAAAATAATAATAATAATAATAATAAATGTAAAGAGGGTATTCCTGAAAGAAAAATCAAAGGACAAAAAGAATAAAGAAAGATAAAAAAAGATGAAAAAATAAACCCCAAGAAAGAGAAAATACCATGAAAGTGTGCAAGTCAAAATGCCACTACTATTTACTTTTGATGCAGAATAAAATATTGTGTGCAGCTTGTTACCTTTGCCACAATCCATGGATGGTCAAAATTTTTAAACTTGGCTATTTCATGTTTTCAATTTTATGCTTAGAGACAGAGAATAATATGACCAAATTGTTTAATCTTGGCAGATAAGTAGATAGGTAGAGTAAATAAAAGGAGCTCAACTATTTAATCTAAGCCCTTGGATGTAATAAGGTTAGACTTAGATAGATTAATTTTGTAAAAGAAAAGAAAAGTTTTGATAAGGGGTTTGCCAGCTCAAGCGCACCCTAACAAAGAGAAGTAAAAATGGTAGGATGAGTAGATGGGTAAGTAGAAGAATGGTTGCAAAATTGTGATGATTGATTAGATAAGATCATATAATTCACCTTCATCATCAAATTTCTAAAGTATGGATGAAATTTGAGTATTTATCAAAGTACACAAATTCAATTGATTAACCTCCCTCATTCATTACATTTTCCACTTAAGTAATTTCCAAGAAAATTCTTAGAGTACCTAAAATCTTAAGTTAAAGGGGTTCAGAGCATTTCTCTGACTTCTGGAGGGACCAGACCCTTGGCCCAATAACTTATAGGTCCTAAGTACTAAAAGTCTCCTCATGAACATTCACTCTCTTCAAATTCACTCATATTCTCAAATAAATCCCTTCCCTTATGAAAAACATCAATTTCCTACAGAAACTCACTTTCCCCTAATAAACCCCTCTCTTTAAGGGGAAAACCTTTGAAAAGTGATCACCCCTTATTGGAAAAACCCCTTATCCTCAAAAAACCTGAAAGAACACTTGAGGCCTAAGTATAATGTGTTATGTCAAATAACAAACAAATAAACTAAATGCACTATACTTAACACTTTATTCATTAATACTAATTTCTAACTTTATATATATTAAATCCCAAAAAAGAAATAAACCCTTCCCCTATAGTTATATAATAAAAACCCTTAGATTAATACCCTCGCCGTAAAGTTTGAAACATAAAATTTATTAATATCATGACATGATTAATGGGTTAATTAGTCGATCACTAATTAATTAATAACCAAAACCCTCCGCCAATGGAATTAGCCCGACACCCTTAATCCGCCATAATCCATTGACCAACTTAATCCCGCCACTATTAAACCTCCGTCGAGCCCCTCCATAAAACCTCCTGTCAAAAATCCACCCCAATCACCACATGATTAGGTCCCATTTGATGCGACAATTGACAATCATATCGGGCGGCCTCTGAAGGCCGACCTCTACCTGCCCGATATGGGTGGTTTTGCTTTTCACCCCGCTGCTACGTGGTGCCCGATGAATGGCATCGAGTGGCCTCCCCCCGAAACCACTCTAGCCCAAAAGTGGTACGATCCAAACCAACTTACCACCTGATACTAAATGACAAGCCGTCACATCATCCCGTTAAAATCCAATTGTACCTGTCCCCCATGTACCCGCCAAAACAATTGACTTTACCAATAAAACTAAAAAACTCATTGTTTTTAGTTTTATCGTGAAAGATACGCTCAGATCTCCATGCAAGTGCTAGAGTACATGCAACCGTCAATCCATGTCCAATACTCAACCTGCTGAAGCTGTTGTACTTCCAGACCACTCTTCAGTCATGTACGCCTCCTGCAAACCGTGCATAGTCAGCCATCAACCCGTTGAGAGCCAAAACCAAGTATTTACCCAAAATCACTGAGAAACCCTGTTTAATTCGCAAACCTATTACTCAATTGCTTTAAATTATTAAGTAATTAAGTAAAACACTTACCTAACAACCCCAAACTACTCTGAATTGAACCAATTTTTCCCCCAGTTTAACTAAAAACCCTTTTCCCCATTCTTGAATCCACAAGAACCAAGGATGGTTGCTCCAATTGCAATGGATGTCTGGCCAGTTACCACTCCCCACCGGGACTTAGACCATCTCCCTTTGGTAGAAAAAGACTTCCAAATCAAAGACTCCTCTATCCATGAATCCCCACTGAAGTTACTCTACAGGTACAGGGACCAATACTTAAACCACACAGACAAAATAGGTCTTTGGGAATCAAATTTGCCCAAATACCAATTCCCTAGAGTTCACATCTTCCCTGAAATTTTCTACTATTGCCATATGAACTACAGTCCCAACCAAAGAATAGTTATGACTCCTAACCATACTATATTATTCACCATCACCGCTGAATCCATCAATAAAATGCTACAGTTGCAACCAAGACAAAACTTGACCCCCATTTTTGTTGGAGACCTGCTTGACAGAATTCCTATAATCACCTCCATCAAACTTGCTCAAGTATTCTAGACCTTCATTATGGAAGATAAATACATTCCTAAGGACCCCCCCCCATACATGTGGACCATATTCTCTAAACTTGGCCGAGACATTATATCAATGATATCTAGTGTGTTAGGCTAAACTATCAGTGACTATTTTGATGATATTATTATAGCCTTCATGTCCATTTACACTCATGGACATCCCCCTTCCATCATGTTTGATTATGCCAAATTCATTGCAGATAAAATGCATGATAAATTCATGAGAATGGACAATGAAAGAGTATTCAAGTACTCATTAGTTTTATATGATATTTTCCTACACTATCAAGATGATAAATTTCCATTCACACTTCAAAATCTTGATACCAGAGGGAACCCAAGATCAGTAATCTTCTAGACCCCATTAATCCACCAATATGACTCTTCATATACTTATACAGATTTCATATATCATTTTGTGCATCCAGTGGGAACTATGTTGTTAGGAAGTCCTCCCCCCATGATCAGTGCAGATATTAGGAGGGTCCTACAGTTGTCTAAACAACACAAAGTGGGAGATTGATACTTGTACCAAAATCACACTGAAATCAGAATATATGGTTGTGAGTTGGCACCCTACAAACTACCAAGATACCTCCTCATGAGATTGTTTGCTCTAGAGTACTACAGACAAATATTTAATTTAGATGAGGTATATCTTGTAAAGGCCAATAAAAAATCTCAAATCAGAATAAAAGACCATCTTGGCCCATTTATATGCAACAGTAGAGAAGCCAGAAGAGAAGCAGAAGAAATCCTTCAAAGGCTCAAATTGAAACAAAGCTTCATATGGACATATGAGCCCTTTGACTTCATCTACAATAGAAGACAAAAGAACAAATTGTCTCCCTATATCCACCATAGAATTCCTAAGATAGAACAATATGCAAATCAACTAGAATGGGTGGAGAACACTTTAGTAGACAGAGATAGCACAAAATTTGTTGTTAATTTTTGGCTTGTTTGGGCTTGACCCAGGTTCGGAGGAATTATGTAGCCAAACAAATCCCGCAGCTACCGGCCCTTTCGGCAATAGCCCGGGGAGCGCGTACTGAGGTCTCACCCGAGGTAGCAGGGGAGGGTATTGGAACTAGGTTTCCGCACCCTAGGAATGTCTAGATGTGTACTAGAAGGTTCGTGCATTGTTCTATAACTCCGCGCTGCTTGCCCTTCGTGCTGATCTAGAGTGATTATAATTTCCTTATTCGTACGCTATTCTATTTGAAGGATGCAGTTAGAACTATTCAATAGGGTCTTTAAGTAAACATTTAATCAACATAATTTATTTGTGCACAAAATGAACCCAGATTCGCATACCTTCATCACATTCACATTAACTAGTTATAGAAAGATAAATCATAAAGACAGATGCGCGATAATACAAAATTATAGAAGAAAACTTTTCTTTATTAACAATATTTCCCAATACATCTAGATCCACCCTGCGCACTCAGCTGCAGAGGTCCACACACACAGTTGCAGACTTTCTAGGCCTCTGCGCACATAGTTGCAAAGCCTCTACTTCCTACCTAACCCTCAACTCGGACTTACAGACACTTTCAGACTATCTTATTTTTGAACCCATTACCATTCATTTTCTCAGAAAACAATTTCCTTCTCCCCATAGAGCCTCCCTCTATTTATACCCTTCCCTAGCCTGTGACCCCTGCGCGGGCCAACTCTTTTTATATTTCTTTTCATTATTTTTGGGCAGACTACCCTTTGACTCAACCTATTACAATTCACGCTCCATGCATTCAGTGGAGTCTTTATCGTAACTTTAGCCAAAATGTACGGCTTCGCACCCCTGAACTATTGTGCGGGGTTTCTGCTACCCAATAGTCCCCCAACACAATCATCGTGACTCATCCCAAGTCACTGAGCTGGTGCATCCATCTTTGCACGGAGATCGATCAACAACTTCAGTACGTCGCTGGTACTAGCAGCAAATTCTTCCATCATGCGCTTCATTCATTTCACCTGCAATACTGATATTTCTGCCCCTTTCTCGACTGACTCCATTATAGCACATTTAGCCTTGATATTTGTTACCTTATGATCTTTGGTGGTTGAAACTGCAAATGCCTCATCCAACCATGGCTGGATACAGGCTTTCACCACTGCTTCTTTCTTTCTTGTGGCTTCATCTTGGAGTTTCATGTCCTGTACCTCACTTATCTTGGCCAATCATTACGGGATAACAACAGTCTGCATGGCCCCCTTGAGTTTATCATAGGCCTACTAGAGTTCCCGGGCCTCTGCTTCCAATTTACGAAGTGTGGGATCTTCCTTAAGGATAGTGAGTGTATCAATCAAATGATTGAGGAACTCACTACATTCCTCGAGTGATCGTTGTGATGCAGGAAAGTGTTCCCTCTGTGGATAGAGGCAACCCCTCTAGCCCTAGAGTGGGTCTAGTCACAGCAAAAACAAATCAACAATTGATTCCCTTAAACAGTCATTTTTGGAGGCCTACCTCAAACCAGTGGTTGATTAAGTTCCGTTGCACTGCTCTAGCTTCCAGTTCTTTCTCCTCAATGAGTGATTAACATGAAACAATACAAAGGAAAAACAACAAAGCACGTAACCGGGAAACAAATATTATCTATTTACTCATAAAGTCAAGAAGTCATGGGCTATCAAGTAAATCACATACAAGACATAGGAATACATCATTTATTGTATTAATAATGAATCAAGAGCAAGCTTACAACCAAGTCTTGACATCGCAAGCCTTCTTAGAGGGTCTAGCCAGTATGTTTCTCAAGCATTCACTCTTCAAGGATGAATCTCCCAACATACAATGTCTCTCTCTCTCACTCATAAGCTTTAACACAAAGTTAAGGGCACTCCACAACCTTCCACAAGCTATCAACAATCCCACACTTGTCACACCCACACCAGCTATCTATCAAACTCAAAAGCACTAGCAGCACTGCCCAACCAAAAGAACTAGCAGATCATAGCAAAGGTGAGTGCTTTAATAGGAGAAGGAGTCTCCATGAAATGTGGAAGGAGGAGCTCATCCTCAAGGAAGGTAGCACAAATGACGGAACTACCATACCAAGAGGGGAAGGCGACCCAACCTATGCCAACAACCAGGTCTGGAGACATCCAGAAGGCCGACTATTGAAACAAATTCACCCAATCTGGATCGTCGTAGGCCGTAAACTAATTCTTTGTGACGACATCGTGAGGAGATGATGCACGCAGACCCACCGTCGCCAGATACAACTCATAACCTCACGCTAGGTCTAGAAATCCAACCATCGCGGGAAACAGATGTACACCTGCAACGAAGTCGCGATGAGACTATTATGGAGATGGGAACATCGCGTATATTAAGGTTTTACTCACGATGAGGTAGAAACTTAGGGAATGAGGGTCAATTTACAGCAACAGAGAGCATTTGCTTAATCTTCTTATATCAGTGGAAAGATATGAACATGTTTATTTGACACATGACACAGCAGAAGGACTAAGATGAGGACAATGAAAAATTATTGTATAATAGATGCCCCCTAAAGCATGAAGCCCTAGAGAGTGGGATGGGTGAAATGCTTTATGAAACTGTCTGAACTGGAACCACCTTGAAGATACTACAGGCACAAGTACAACTGATATCTGTGATAGTGAAATAGATATAGTCTAGGCATGGGCGCAGCCATCCATAGGACATATAAAACTTGGTTTGTGGTATGGATGCAGCCACCTAGTTGATAAGACCATAATAATGACAAAGGTATGGTTGCAGCCATCCATGAAGACTCAAGCATGGTCGCAGGCATCCATCAAGGAGTCATATATGTAATCACGAACCAATCCACGTAGCCCGAACATATGCAGTATTAGTTCTGGGTCTTGAAACCCAACCGATCAGAGTACAAATCCTATCATGCGAATAGATGTGTTGGAGTCGAACATGATAGAAAGTCGCTTGATTACCGGTCAATGATGAAAACTGTTAACAAGCGCGAGAGAAACCATCAATAATGCCAATGGCTCTCAAGGTACTGTCCAGTACAATCCACTAAGTGTGAAAACTAAGCTGAAGTCAAACACCTGTGGAATCACCTAATCGAAGACCAATGAGGAAAGTCCATCATCAGGCACAAAGAACTTGCCATTGAGGCATGCAAGTTCCAAGGTACCAAAATGGATCTCTAGATCAATCTCCTTGATAAGGAGTTGGCGTCGATAGGAGATGATCCATCATACGAGGGCCATGATGTTTCCCCCATCAACGATATGAGATAAGGAAAAATTGGTAGATGGTGAAATAGAATATCAGAGGAGGAGGTAAGGGTGTAAAATGCAGAAGGATTATACTCTTGAACATATCAGTGACACGACTCTGGAATGTAGCAACATTTTGATACCAAGGGATCGGAGGCTCGATGGAGGCAACATGGATCAGATGGAATGAGGAAAAAATGGCAACCCAGACACACGGAAGACCAAATGACGATGTATGGATATCCCAACCCGAAAAAGAAGCAAAAGTGTCAATGTTCAAGAGTGATTAGCTGCCATAGATAACCAATGATGACTTCCAAATTTTTCCCCCACCATTGCTGGCAAGTACGCCAATTATTTTTGAAAACAATCTTGAAGGGGATAGCATATGCTTGTAATATAAGTTTGACCTTCGATCGAAGCCAAACTAGTAATATTTTAACGAGCCCTAGGGAGGAGAAGCTCGAGTCTCATCATGGTGATGAGTCCAATGTCGTGAGGGTTTAACGAGTCCGACATAGGTAAAACTCGGGGTCCTTTTCATGATTAGAGAGTTTGAAAAAGACATGGCAAAGAAAACTCCAGGGGGGTCCTTTTTCATAGATTTTTGTCCCTCGAGCCCAAAAAAGTATAAAATAATACTCGAGAGAACCGCTTGACCATTATGATCAAGGAGTACTTTTCGTAATTAGTGACCTCGATTCGAAAGAGTAGAAAAGCGATCGAAGACACGCCGTTTCGTAACCAATATCGAACCTAAAACAACAAAAGTTCGGCAACGTTTTCGTGTTTATACGGTCAGAAAAGAGCTCAAAGTAGACATCCTCTTATTTCGTTTAACGAGTCAAAAGGAATAACTCAGCAATCTTTTCATCTTTTAAGTCGAAAAAGAGCTTAAAGAGGACTTTGCGGAAAATATAGACCAAGTGTATACGGACTGTAATACGAGCCAGCCATCGTTATTTTTGCACAAAACATCGCACCATAAGATCTATTTGACATAAATAGATTATATATGTAGAAATAAGGTCAAAAACCAAAAAACCCTAATTAAAAACCCAATATAAATGAAAAAACCCACACCCTAAAGTGTAATTCCTAATTAAAAAAAAAAACACTATAAAAAGGGGTGTGGTAATTCTATTTTTTACCATTTACATTGTGCACTTTTACCTTTGGCATTTTGGAGCATCAACCTGAGCAGACTTCCGAAGTCGATTCTGGCATCAACAGTCCACGGTTTCGCCTGAAACTTTCTCCAAGTAAGTACATTCTTCCTTGCGCTGCATTTGAGTGGTTTTTTCATGCAATTTGGTGTTAGATAGGTGGTTTTAGGTGGATTTTCAAATCCGAGTCTGCCTCTCGGTTATCGCGGAAAAGTTGCTCGGGTTAGCGATGACCGAGCATGGTAACACGCACTACCACTGGGATCGTCACGAGAGATAGATGTACTCTCGCGACGATCACAGGAAAAATGAACTATTGACCTCGAGCCATCGCCGATGTTTGGAAAACAGCCGCGACAACGCTATAAAGTTGAAATTCTTTATAATTTATGGATTTAAACTTATAAAAAGAGTTCTAATTCATATTTCCTTTAATGCAGGGCAACATGGAATTTGTATGGCAAGAAAGAACTCACGATGTCAACGATGAAAAAGCATTCAATGATCCTAGGTGCTGAAGAGCTTTACTTGCTTGTGGATTACTAAAATTCTTCCTTACTTCGCATCTTCAGGCCCAACATGACTTGTTAGAGTTGCTAATTCATGCTTGGAACCCAATGGATGGAAAATTTGTCATTTGGGGTAAAGACATTGAGTTCGATGCTACGGATATCTATTTCTTGACTGGATTGTCCTATCACAACAAGAGGTTAATTTTACAGGGCCAATGAACCGGAAAGGAATCATTGGACATGTTGATAGCTTGGGTGTGCCTAGGGGCACTTAAATCAAGCTCTAGCGGGAAATTTGTGATTCCAACAGTAGAAGACCTGATTCCTCGCTTAGTTCTATTTATGGTGATGAGAGTAGCTGGCTCCCAAGCCCAACATGAGGCAACAAAGACCCACCTTCAGTTGGCTCTTGATTTCCTTAACCCGACCATCTATAACTGGGATGAAGCAGTGATCATCAACATGAAGAGGTAGCTCACTAAATGTCGTCACGTGGAGATGAAGCAATTCGGTTACAGGTCTATTCTAATCCTACTCATGCTAGAGCGAGTGTCGTCACTTCAATTACAAGACATGGACTTAGATGGACCGAGACCGCGGGAGACCCGGATCACTTGCTGGGCACATGTCATGCTGCGAGGGGGTGGCGGTCGACCAGTGTCATGGAGAACACTATTCCGAGAGTGGCTAGATCGCCAGATGATTTTTGTAGAGGATTGGCCATATGTAGGTATGGATTTTCGCAGGGACCCCGACATGATGCTGCCTGCTGGTGAGCAGTGGGACGATGGAGGTAAACACTTGATCACAATATTTTTGTATTTTGTCTTTTATGATGTTTTTTGGATTTTTTCATGCATATGTCTTAATGATGTATCTTATGTTACTTGTAGATGTGGGACCAGAGAGGCCTGTGGGACTAGCTCGGGAGGCATGGAGGGAACCACAAGGCATCAGAGAGCTGGCCTTGGTTCCTCTAGCTGGCAGTTCAGTGGAGACAGTGGCCTGTAATCTCGAGGGCCTGACAGAGGGGATCCCAGATTACAGGGGGATCGAAGAGGTCCCCATAGAGTATCAGATACATACAGTAGGGGTGATACCTAGGGTGCATAGACTCTTGAGATGAGTCGCACAAGCAGTGGTGTGCTATAGAGAGCATAACCCACCATACTAGATGCCTAGGTTTTACTTTCTACTGATTTTTTGAGAGACGTGTGTCTCGGATGTACACAGACTCTATTTTTTGACATATACACTTATTTTTTAGCGCCTCAGTGCACTACATTACATATATATATATATATATATATATATATATATATATATATATATATATATATATATATATATATATATATATATATATATATATATATATATATATATATATATATATATATATATATATATCTATATATATATATATATATATATATATATAGATATATATATATATATATATATATATACATGGTTCATTATTGTGTCTAAATGCTTCTACAATGTTTGATTACATTTTCCGTAAATGTCTGTCTAATAGATGATTTGCTAATGCATCAGTTAATGTGTTTAATCTTCTTGGAATGTGTTGATATGTGATAAAATCAAAACTTCTTTCCAATAATTTAACACGTAAATACAACCTTAAAATCTGATGATCTCTGACAGAATAACGCCTGTTGAGTTGGTGGACAACAAGTTGAGAATCCATATTCACAACCAATGCACGAATATCGAGGTTAACTGCCTCAGTCAGTAATTCAATAACAACGCTATATTCAGCGACATTGTTTGTGGTACAACCCAGACAAATGCATTGAAGGTCTACTAACTCACTGTGAGGATCGTAGATCACCCATGTTGTAGAGGAAAGATTTCGGGTACTACGGCAGGCACCATTAGCAAAACCAACGTAAGGTGTAGTAGACATCTGCAAAAGAAGTAAAAAGACACAATAAGTGGTGATTACACCTACACACCAAGCCATACAAGCAAACACACACAAAAAACACACATACTGAAAACATACGTATGTACAAATCAGATGCACAGGATTCATGCATAATATTTTTCAGATAAAGCCTGTTTCAGGGATTATTTAGAGGATTCCATTCGTAATTGATCAGCTCATAAGCCCCTTTTTACAAAACATGTTTCACAATGTAGGGCCCATGCCACATAGGCTCGAATTTTCTTGCCCCCAGCTTATCATTCACTTGATCATAGTGCAGGACTAGATCTCCTTCAACAAAAGAACGGGGATGAACAGTTTGGTCGAAGTGAGTTTTCACTCTCTTCTTCTGCACTTCAATGACTAGAGAGGCTAGTCAATGGGTCTTGTCTAACCATTCTAGGTAAAGAATATTTTCTTCTACTGGAGTATTGTTTGGGAGAAATTCGACGGCTAATTTAAGCTAAGGCATTTCACACTCAATTGGAAGAGTGGCCTTGATACCGTAAACTAATTGGAACGGGGTGAAACCGGTGGCATATTTCGTGGAATTTCGGTAGGTCCATAAGGCAGAAAACAACAGATGCCAGTTGGACTTGTGCATGCCAATGGTGTGTTGAAGCATTGTGACCAACACTTTGTTGATAGCTTCTACCTAGCCATTGGCCTGAGGATAATATGGTGTTGAACTATCATGCCGCAAGCCCAAATGGGTTGTTAACTTGGTCATCATATGATTACGGAAATGAGAACTGTGATCAATGACGATAGCCTAAGGGACTCTGAAATGTGAAACGACATGATTAAATAAAAATTGCACTGTTGTCTTACTGTCATTAGATAGTGTAGGCATCGCCTTGGCCCATTTCGTGAAATAATCAACGGCAACAATGATATAACCATGCCCCCCAGCCGAGAGAGGTTTACAGGTCATATAATCAATGGCCCATTTGGCAAAAGGGTTGACGGTAATGATAGGGTGCAAAGGAGTAGGGGGCGCATGCATCTTCCGTTGGTGGATTTGGCATGCATGACAAGAGCAGACGACGAGAATGCAATCCTTAAAAACAGACGGCCAGAAATAACCAGCACGGAGGATCTTTTGAGCAATAACATACCCAAACATATGACCTCCACAGGTGCCAGAGTGGTAGTCATTCAAGAGTCATTCGGCCTCCTCGAATGTCAAACAATGGCGGAGAACAAAGTTAGTGCTGACCCGGTATAGGGTGTCCCCAATAATGCAATAGGGTTGAGAATGATGGCGGATACGTCGCCAAGCATCCTTAGATTAATCAAAACGAAAGGAGGACATATGAAAGTAAACAATAATATCCCCGTACCAGGGATCGAGGGTGCTAATAAAAAATAGAGACTCATCTAGAATATGGTCCTCTGATCGAGAGGGTGTAGTTGTAGATGGTAGGGAGCAGAGCAACTCAGCAAAAACGAGGGATTTCTTAGACTTGGCTGTAGTGAACTCCAAGTCAAACTCTTGAAAGATGACAATCCATTTTGAGTATTTTCCCCCCAGTAACTGACGTGACAAGATGTACATCATTGGGTTGCAATCGAAAATCACCATCGTGGTGCGCAACAATATATAGTGACGGAAACGTTGGACGGCATGAACGGAAACCAAGGCCAACTTCTCGACATAGGCATATCGAGTTTCTATGTCAGGTAGATTGCGGCTGAGATAGTAGACAACGTGCTTAGTACCATCATCATCGTCTTGGACCAAAACCATGCCGATAGTGGTATCAGCGGCGGCTAAATAAAGAGTATAGTCACAGTGATAATTGGGTAGACGTAACAATGGAGTAAAAACAAGGAGCGCCTTGAGCTGCTCGAATGACTCTTGTGCAACAGCATCCCAAACAAAAGGGGTATCCCATTTTAATAACTATGTAGAGCCTTTAGCTACTTCAGCATTGTTTGGAATGAAACGCCGTAAAAAAATTTCTTTACCCTGCAAACTTTGCAGTTGCTGCAAAGAAGCAGGGGGAGGAAGATTCAAGATGGCTTCGACCTTAAGGAGATCCAAGCGGATGCCCTCTTTGGAGACGACAAACATGAGAAGTCTGCCAGATTCAACAAAGAATACACATTTATGTAGATTAAGGTGAATATGGTAGTGTCGACAACAAAGAAAGATTTCATGAAGGTGTTTTGGATGGTTTGAGTGCTTTGCTGAATGAGCTGGAAGGTCATCTAGGTAAGGTTGTACAATGTGCTAAATATCATGGAACACGTAAGACATTACATGTTGGAAGGTAGCACCAGCATTTTTTAGACCAAAAGGGAGTTTGTTATAGGCGAAAGTACCCCACGGACAGATAAAGGAAGTCTTGTGTTGATCTCCGGGCGATATATTGATTTGGTTGTAACCAGAGAAGTCATCCATGAATGAATAAATCTCAGTCCTAGCACACTCATCAATGAGTTGGTCAATGAAAGGTGTGAGGAAATTATCTTTGGGACAGGCACAATTGATGTCGCGATAATCAACACATACCTTAATAGTGCCCTGTTTCTTGGTTACAAGGACAATATTAGAAACTGGTTGAAGGGAAAGTACCCCTAGAGTCCTTTGGGCTGAGACTCTACCAGACTGAAAATTGCTTATACAAAGAAACACACACACACAGCCATCTTTTTTACTTTTAAGCAAATTCTAATGTTTTAGGGTACATACCTAAGGTCCTACGTCCGAGAAGACCGTTAGGGTGCAAACCCTTCTTGGAGTTCCCTTCTTCTTTCTCTGACCTGCAAGACAAACAAATCAAAGAAATCAACAGTACATGTATAGAAGTTTATGTATAAATCATCTTTATGCTATAAAGTTAGTTATAAATAATCTTTAAGTAACTACTTTCATAAGAATTCAACACAAGAATCTCATAAGCATAAAGAAAGATTATTCGGGAACAAAGACGTGTTTCTTTATATATAAAGGCAAATAAAGTACATATATCGGAAAGATATCACCTGAACACCTTCAGCAGGCTCCAAGCAAGCTTCCTCCCGGATTCGTTCCAGCCTCCAGCCTTCAACAAGAGCTCCTTCCAAGTCTTACTCAATGATGATGTCAAGGATGAATGATCACCAATACACATGGAAACAAGGGTTTCCTATGCAAAATGGGGGAAGTGCAGGATGCACCAAGGACTTCAGACCTGGTCTAAGGGAAAAATCTCAGCATAATAATCTTGCTCTCCTTTCTCTCTCCCCTTGGCCTTCCCTTTGATGTCTTTTTATACCCTCTCCAAAGTAGTTTTTTAGTTAGGAGTTGGTTGGGAACAGTTGGGCCACGGGCACTAACAGGTGATCCAGCAGGTAAACCCGCGATCACCGCCCGAAAAAGAGGAAATTATATTTTTTTAAGTGTTTTAATAGATACACGCGGGTTGGGTATGACAGACACGCGTGTACACGCGTTTAACACAGGGCAAAGTCGCGTACAGGGAATAAAACACTGTTTTTTAAATTTTTGGACCAGGTCTGGAAGGAGGGGTTGCCCTAGGCCATAAGTGCAGCATCACAAACCATAAGAGTGAGATTTGGAGCTATAACAGATGCCCCCTAATGTATGAGGTCAGAAGGGGAACATGATGGCCGAAATACATTAAGTAAGTACAAGGAAAGGAACTCCGCCGAAAAACCGAGGAGGACTTCACCGGAATTCAGCCTGCCAAGCCACCGAAAGGAGATCAGAAAGAAACACTGTCTGAGGCGGGCATACCCATGCTCAGGAAAAGTAAAGCATGTCCGCATATCAAGTACAAGCGGATCCACTAAGTATACAAGTATAAATGACTGTAAAAATACATAATGGATCATCTGATCATAATGAGTAAGTACATGTCTGAATATCACATATAAAACTGTCAATGATGCTGAAAGATGCAACGGATCACTGAAA
The DNA here is from genome assembly GCA_031772625.1 of Pinus tabuliformis. Classification (NCBI taxonomy): domain Eukaryota; kingdom Viridiplantae; phylum Streptophyta; class Pinopsida; order Pinales; family Pinaceae; genus Pinus; species Pinus tabuliformis. Next base: position 929,060,518 of record CM062817.1, read on the forward strand.
TCAAAGACTGATCCCATAAGGTACCAACTGAACATGATGGAATAGGATGGTACTACACTGCAAACTCAGGTGCCAGCATATAGAATGTCGCCATGACTGACTGCAACATATAAGGTGGAATGGTATCAACTAGCAGTAACAGGAGCAACTGTCAAGTGAACCAATGAATGCTGATACAACCTGAGGTCTTCACCGACCGCCGTGGTACATTTCTACACCATGGGAATAAATGATCTGAAGTCGACCATGTGAGAAATCGTTTGATTACCGGTCATTGATGTATACCGTTAACAAACGCGAGACTACTCACCGATAATGATAATGAGCGTCAAGGTACCCAGTACAATCTAACAAGTGTGAATAGATGAGCTGAAGTCGAACACCTGTAAGAATCTATCAATCAGGAGACAATGATGGTTTCCCACTGTCGATAGCGAGGAATCTGCCACTAATGACTGCAAACCCCAAGGTACTGCCAAATGGACTCTAGATCTTTGCCCCAGAGCAATGAGTCGGAGTCGATAGGGAAAGATCCGCTAGAAGGAAGGCATTAAGGCATCCTCCATCTATCTAGCGCGAGTGTAACCCGTAGGCCAATAATGTGGAAGGAATCGGACGAAAAAGATGTAGTAACCCAACCGAAAGTACGTTTCCGGCGTACACAAGATGTGGCTAGCGCACGGCAGAAACCCTCTGAACCAACCAATAATGAAAGCTGACACAGAGGCGAGGTATCCACCAATAGGGTCAAATGGAAACCAAGGTACTGCACGAATCCCAATGTGTGATAATGTATGCTGATGTCGAACACAAGGGAAACCACTCAGTCAAAGACCCATGATACTGATCGATGCTGAGCACAAGGTGACCTATCAATAATGAAAATAGGGCCAGGGTGCGGTCTCTAGGTCTGCCCTCAGAGCAATGTGTCGTCGTCGATAAGGACAAGACCCGCCAGCAAGAAGTCAATGAGGACCTTCTCAAACCGGCACGAGTGAAGGACCAATATAACTGATGTGATGATAGACATGACACTGACAACCAGGGATGGCCGACTGAAAAATGAGTCAAGAGACACCGCAGAAAGGCCGACTCAGGCTAACTTCCCTTGAACAAAAGCACGACTCAATGTGACTATGTGGCAGCATATAATGAATCTGTATAAGTTCGTCATGCAGGAGGCACGAACGAACCCTCCATATGATTGGAAGAGATAACCAATCGGGGGAGAACTGACTCGATAACAAGGTTATGGCTTACCTAAGTCAAACTAAATCCCACCCATGCGGAGGAGACTTTGTTTTGAGTGCTTTGTTCAAGGGCGACACGACTGACTCTAGCTGCCAACAATAAATGGAAATAATGTCCCTGTTCCCGCTCTTTTTGGAATATTTAATTTTTTTTGTCTTTTTCTAATAAGCCGGAAAAAGAATAAAAGAATGCTATGGTACAGTGGAAAGAACGAGTGTCGGTGAAACAGATGCTCTAGTTCCTGGGAAAGGAACGTTCCTATGCTCAATGCAGGGAGGTGAAAAACTGGTCAGTGACACTCAGAGGTATGTCCCTTCCACGGATCTGGGTATGTCAAGCTGCAGAGGTCAAGGGTATGCAAGGTTGATTTTTTGCAGACGTCATGGTCAAAAGTGGGCTTAAACACGAGTCCAAGTGAAGCCGGCTATAGGCCAAAAGGTGCAAATGGTCAACATGCAATGCAGAAGTACAACTCAACACACATAGGAGCCTCTAGGGTATAAGGCCAGAACAAAGCGAAGAAGCAAAGAAGAATGAGTCTTCAACGCATAAGTCATGGCGGGACTACAGAGGACTCCCGAGCCTACTCAAAACGAAGCAGCATGGGCAACAAATGTCAGTGAGGTGCTAACTAGGATGCCCATGTAAAAGGATGGCTCTACCATCATGTCATGATTTAAAGAATCGGCGAGTGAAAATGGCTTGCGAACCATAACATGATGGGGTCGACCCTACGGCAGATGTATCGGTCAAATGGAGGCTAGTATCCATAATTCAATGGAAAAATGGTGTCCCTAACCTATATGCCAGTGAGAACACGATACCTGCCATGACGGGTCAGCAGTCATGGAACCGCCGCGAATCGTCGAAAAATGTCCAAAATGTCCTGAAAAACACTTCAATCTCGACATTCCAAGCTCCCAAGTTAAAAGTGACATGAAACCAAACAAAATAAAATTTTGAAAAAATTTTGCATTTTCAAAACTTATAAAAAGAAATTTTGGACTTACCATTTTCACCGTTTGACTTGGAGAGCAAATTGTGGAGCAAAAGGAGCAAACTTTCCCCGTGACTTATTCAACCGTTCAAACTTGCCGAAAACTTCCAGGTAAGCACTAAACTTGTCTTGCAATCAATTGTGATAGTTTTTAGGAAGTTTAATTAATGTTTCACCGTTAGATTTTTGCAAAAAATTGCTCTGCGGCGTACACGCGGGTTGGATGTATATAAATCGCGTATACGACGGCCCTACACGCGACTGTGTATAGGGTAAACCGCGTGTGCGCAGCGAAAAATTTTTATATAAAAAACTAATGGATGAAATTGATTTTTTCTTCCAGGATGACTCTCACATGGCGTGAAAGAGAGCACTCAGCTGTAGATAATGAAGTTATGGAGAATGATGAGGCATTAGATGCCTTACGGGGATGCGGATTGTTAAAATTCTTTAAGTTGCCGAATATGAAAGCAAATGTGCGTCTGCTCGAGAAACTTATTGATTACTGGGATGTCGAGGAAGAAGCTTTTATGATTGATCAAATGCCACTCAGGATAGAAGTGGAAGATATATATTTCATCACGGGCCTTTCCCGAAGGGGAGAGGTAGTCCACTCCCGGGGCAGGACCCGGAATAGTCTCAGCGTAGACGACTATGTACAACTTTACTGACCAGGTCATCGGAAGGTCGGGAGTCAGATCTCGATCCCACACGTGGCAAGTTTGTCACTGCGGATAATCCTGTTCACCATAGCTCGAGTGAACGGGTCATCTTCGCTACATCAGGCATCACGAGTAAACATGAGCGTAGCAGTGGACTGTCTCACCACGGTGTTTGACTGGTGTACTCCCCTACTTGCCAACATGAAGGAGCAGCTTGCTTCTATCAGGAAGGGACAGACCAAGAACTTTGGGTATGGGACCATTTTATGCACATTTTTCTTCGAGAAGGTTCCTGCACTCCGCCCCAGGGTAGCAGTTCCCATCAGTAGTCCACGTGATCCACGTATGGGCCGGTGGGCTGACTTGATGAAACGTCTGGGGGGTGGGGAAGTGCCCAGGAATGCATTCGACGACGACTTTTTTGCTTGGTGGGAGCAACAGATCATCGCCATAGACGACTACCCCTATGCTGGACTGGATTTCCGAGGAGATCCTGACCTAGTACTGCCACCAGATGCAGCATGGGGCGAGATCGGTAAGATTTTTTGATTTTTTATGATTTTATGATTTTTAGGATTTTTCAAGCATAATGATGAACTTTGAAAAATATATTTTTTTTTATGAGATTCAAATGACTGATATGATGATCATGTTTCAGACATTGGGCCTGTGCGACCAGATGGATTCCCACGGCACGGACGGCGTGGCCGAGGAGCCGAAGAGGCGGCTGCGGATGCGGAAAGGACCCTCGCCAACGTGCAGCGACACTTGGCGAGATTGAGCTATCAAGTACCGATGGCCGAGATAGAGGACCTTCCTCCAGATATGCAGCGTCATGTGGTTGGGATGCCACGTGACTGGGTTCGCGTTTTTCGGCGCGTGGCCAATGCTATAGTTAGTTATTTAGCTGCTCATCCAGAGCCGAGGCATTAGATATGCCTGACATGATTATGGGCATTTGAGTCCCAATTTTGTATATTTTTGGACACACATATGTACACTCGAGACGCTTTGTGATATATATATATATACAGTTTGACTTTTTGATGCATGATTTTATGATGATGAATGATTGATATGCCAGTCTAATGCTTGATTAGCGATAGAATCAGCTAACCAATTTTGAGATCTTGGAATGTGCAAATAATTAATGTAAATAAATGATCTTTGCAACAACCTCACCCTTAAATATTGGCGATATAATGATGGATCTCTAACCCGATAAATGTTATTTAACTGAGACACTATCAATTGAGAATCAAGATACACTACCAACGAGTCGATCCCGTAAGAGATTGCCTCGGATAATAAATTGATAACAGCTGTATACTCGGCCATATTGTTTGAAGCAGGACCGATACACACGCCTCTCGATGTCATCAACTGACCAGTTGGGTAATAAAGTACCCAAGCTGCGGAAGCAAGATTCCGAGTGTGCCGACTAGCACCATCGGCGAATCCAAAATAAACCAAATCATCCATCAACACCTGCCAAAGCAGACCAAAAGTGCTGATATCAGAAAAACGCTCGATAAGATATGTACAAATATACATAAAATACAAAGAAGCCATTGCCTGGTAAAACTAAGCAAAATACTTCTTTAAATAGAGCCCATTTCGGGGCTCCGCCAGCTTGTTTCCTTCGAAATCAATTAACTCATACGATCCTTTTTCTAAGACTCGTTTGATAATGAAAGGACCGTACCACATAGGCTTGAATTTGCCTGCCCCCAAGGCGTCCTTATCTTGGTCATAGACCAAGACAAGGTCACCTTCAGAAAAAACACGAGGTCTGACAGACTTATCATACTGAGTTTTGACCCTTTTCTTATGGGCCTCATTCGTCGTGGCGGCATCTCGACGCTGCTCATCGAGATGTTCCAGATGAACTAGGCGCTCCTCGAGACTCGAAGTCTCAGGAAGAAGCTCGACAGCCAATTTCAGAGATGGAATTTCACATTCGACCGGAAAGATAGATTCCACCCCGTAAACTAACTGAAAAGGAGTAAAACCAGTAGCCGTTTTAACGGAGGTTCAGTATGCCCAAAGAGCCGGATACAACATAATGTGCCAATTGGACCGATTTTTATCGATTGTCCGTTGGAGTATCGTCTTAAGAGTTTTATTGACCGCCTCGACCTGTCCATTGGCCTGAGGATAGTAAGGAGACGAATGCTCTTGACGGAAACCTAATTTAAAAGCCAATTCGGACATTAGCTGATTTTGGAAATGACTGCCATGGTCAGTGACAATCTCTCTTGGGATACCGAATCTTGAGATAACTTGATTGAAAAGAAACAAAGCTGCCGTGTCACTGTTGTTCTTATAAGTAGGCATGGCTTCAGCCCACTTCGTGAAGTAGTCTACAGCCACGATAATGTACTTGTGATTTGCCGCTGAAGGCGGATTACAAGTCGTAAAATCAATACCCCACTTCGTAAAGGGACCGACGGTGACAACGGGAAAAAGGGGAGCTGGATGCGCGCGCATCTTGCGAGTAAAAATTTGACACGGGTGACAGCGTTTTACCGCTTCCACACAGTCCTTAAAGAGTGAAGGCCAAAAGTAGCCGGCACGTAAGATGCGCTGGGCTGTAGCAAGCCCGGATAGATGACCACCACAAGCTCCACTGTGGCAATCATTAAGAACAGACTCTGCTTCCTCTAAGGTTAAACAACGTCGAAGAATTGAATCAACCCCTCGACGGTATAAAGTGTCACCAATGATAACATAGTTTTTAGCCAGGTGACGTAACTTGCGACGTTCATCCTTGGAGGAAGTAGAGGGAAACTTCGAAGTCTGGAGATAAACAATGATATCTCCATACCAAGGGTCTTGTGAAGAGATGAGGAATATATGTTCGTCGGGTAAACTTTCCTCATAAACAACATCCTCTCCACAAGGAAGCTCAGAAATTAGCTCCGCGAAGACCATAGATTTCTTAGACTTGGCGGACAAGAACTCGAGGTCGAATTCTTGTAAAATGACTATCCATCTATTATATTTGCCCCCAATCACTCGCCTACTGAGGACAAATTGGAATGGATTGACCGCCGCTAAGACAAAAGTTTTGCGTAGCAAAATGTAATGACGGAGCCTCTGGACAGCATGGACTGCTGCCAAGGCCAACTTCTCAACAGGAGAATAGCGGAGTTCAGGGCCTATCAAGCCTCGGCTCAAATAATAAACCACGTGCTCGACAAGAGCATCGTCCTCCTGAACTAGAACCATACCAATGGTAGATTCTGCGGCAGCGAGATATAAAAGGAAGTCTCTACCGTAATCCGGTGGACTCAAAAGCGGGGCAGAGACTAATGCCTTTTTCAAAGCATCGAACGACCGCTGCGCAAAGTCGTCCCACAGGAATGGAACTCCTTTCCGTAGCAAACGCATGAACCCTTTAGTGATCTCGGCATAGTTTGCTATAAACCTTCTTAAGAAATTGGCCTTCCCTTGAAGACTTTGAAGTTGACGAATTGAAGACGGGGGAGGCAACTGAACTATTGCCTCAACCTTGAAGGGATCAACCCGTATCCCTTCATTGGAAACTATAAACCCTAACAACCGACCTGATGTAACCGCGAAAACGCACTTATTAGGATTCAACCAGATTTTGTAAAAACGACATCGCTCAAAGACTAATCGAAGATGACTAGGATGATCAGTTCTCTTTCGAGAACGAGCAGCGAGATCATCTAAGTATGCCTCGATGATATGTTTGATGTCGTGGAAAGCGTAAGACATGGCCCGCTGGAAGGTGGCTCCAGCATTTTTAAGACCGAAGGGCATCTTTCGATATGCAAAGGTACCCCAGGGACATATGAAGGCAGTCTTATGCTGATCCTCAGGACGGATAGAGATTTGATTATAACCTGAGAAACCATCCATAAAGGAGAAAATCGCATTACCCGCACACTCGTCAATAATTTGATCAATAAATGGCGTGGGGTAATTGTCTTTTGGACAAGCCTTGTTTAAGTCCCTAAAATCGATGCATACGCGGATTGTTCCTTGCTTTTTGTCCACAGGGACTAGATTCGAAACCCAATCCGTAAGAGGAACAGGGTATATAAAACTCGCCCTTAGCAGCTTCTCAACCTCAGCTTTGATAGCCGCTGCTTTCCTAGGGTTAACCGGCCGAAGCCTTTGACGAATCGGTTTTGCGTTTTCGTACGTCTTGATCTCATGTTGGACGATAGAAGGATCAATGCCGGGCATTTCCTCATAAGACCAAGCAAATACATCACGATATTCCTTGAATAGGTCGGTGTAAATTTGAATTTCTTCAGGGGAACACTCACTTCCGATGAAGATATTCTCGATGATGTTAGGATTTTTAGAGATGTTTATAGGTATCGTTTTTGAGATTACCGACATATTACCTTCAGCACGTGTGTGTGTTGGAGCCAAAGGGTTCGATACCGTACAAACATCACTACCAACGAGCTCGGAGAATCTAGATTCTACTTCCTGCAATGGAGGAAGAAAATATGAGCGATGGTGTAAGTCTTCCCAAGGTCGATCTATACCCATCATAATTTCGAGGATTGCTTCTTCAGAAGGTAGAACCGAATCTAAGCAGTCCAAGGCAGAGTTAGAATCAAAGCTCCAAGCGGGGGCCACATGACCATCTAGCTCCTCTTCGGAAAAGGGAGTAGAATGGTTATCTGCAGAGTCTACGATAGCCTGATATCTAAGCTCAGCTGCAGATATAGGAAACGCCATTCCATTAACTTGCCCTTCAACTAATGTGGTCGTAGGTGAAGGCAAGGTCCAAGGGTCGGAAAAATGATGAGTTCGGAAGAACCCCTCTCGAGAAGATTCCTTGGATGATGAAATAGCATTGATTCTTGCAAAAGGAGAGGGAAGATCAAACGTACCCATCAATGAGGAATACATCCCTACTCCTAAATTCTCAGTCGGCGGGCGAGGGTTATCCACCAAAGGAACAGTAGAGTCGGAGGTTGCTTGAGGATCGATTGGAGCATAGTCCAATTGATCAACCTTAACGATTTTCCCCTCATGAGGAAAGCAAATGACACGAAACAAAGTCGAAACAACGGCTTCCATCTCGTACACCCAGTTCCTTCCTAATAGGAGATTATAGTCTAGGTTAGCATCTACGACTTCAACTTCGATATTAACGACCTTCCCTCCAACACATATAGGAAAGGCCGGGATAATCCCATGCGGCTTGTGAGAATGGCCATCAAATGCAGTTAAGACGGTTGGTGAAGGAACAGCCGAAGGTGAACCGATAGCCTTCCAACAAGACATGGACATGACGCATGTGGAAGCTCCTTCATCTATAACGGTGCGAAAAATATTGATTTTCCGGTATGTTGACTTTACTTGAAAAGCCATATGATGAGGGAGTCTCTTTTTGACATTTGACATGTCAAAAGAGAGCACTAGAGAGTTAGCTGAATCGACTGCTCCAATGGCGGAGAGTAAAGCACTTCTCTGAGACGGACACGACTGGAGAACTTCCAAAGCGGACATAGCACATGGGCTTTGAGCCAAATCCTCCACAATGGAGTAATTTTGAGCAGCTCTAGCATTGGGGTTAATTGTCGCGCGTTTGGCGGAACCTTTCGGTATCCTAGGTACAGTCTCAACAGGAGGTCGCTCAATATGAAGGTCATTACTTCCGGGAACCGTTTTATCCTTAGATGTTTCGGCTTCACCATAATCACGTGACCGAGTAGTCACGTTAACGTTTGAACCCATCATAAAAACATTTGATGCTTTTTCCCCTTCCTGGTTGCCCCCTGAGGAGGTCCCAGGATTCGAATTCGCGCCAGCAAGAAGTTGCTGCCCTTGGGGAAACGGGTTAGTCAACACAGCTTGCGAACTAGAAGTCCCTTGCTGTGCTAACAAGCGCTGAGCGTCTTCGATTTTAGGGCAAAGATGAGTTAGATGGTCTCCAGTGCATAACTTGCAAGGAAACTTGACTTTCTTTCTCGACTCACCCTTACCACCACCAGCGTTGTTGCCGGATTTATTTGCATCGGGCTTCCCATCCGAGTTCTTCTTTTTACCACGTCCTTTCTTTTTCCCATCGGAATTTTGATTTCCTTTGGGGTTATTGGATTGGACGGCGTTAATGGAAGAATTTTGGGAAGCAGGAGGACTAGACATTGTGACTTGGTTGTTAGGAGCAGTTTGTAATGACAACTGCTGCAATTGATTTAGCAAGTTCACTGTAGTTGAGTCTACAGACCCCACGATACCATCCGCATGCGGACCTGGCTTTGGCTTAGCTAAATCAACCTTAGATCCAGGAGCATCTGGCAAGTACTTTTGGAGGATCCCAGACTGAGAGTAGATCAGTTCTAACTGCTGGGCCCTGAAAATGGCTTGCTCCTCAGAATAGACCCCAGACATGGAGACATCCTTGGAGATCTCAGGTTGCAAAGACTTCAAAAACCACTCTAGATGGTACTCCGGAGGGATTTCGGCTTTAATGAGCCTTTTTCTCCGTCTCCATTCCTGTATGTGATCAGAAATGTGGGTTGCCTTATCCTGACGAAAGGTAGCCAGAAGTTCAGTTCCGGCATCATAGCGGACAGGCAACTGAAAGTGATTCAAGAAGATATTAGCTAAGTCTGCGAACGATGTAAAGCTGCCCCCTGGCAACTCTATGTACCATTTAGCCGCATTACCAGTCAAGGTGCGCTGAAAAAGTCTCAACCTAACCGAATCTTCGATGAGGGAGTTAGATGAGCACCACAAATGGAATGTGGTTACATGATCGCCCGGATCTTCACCACTCTTCCCTTCGAATTTTGGGATGTCCGAAGGGAGTTTGGTTGGGACCGGAGGCCAGGCTGGATTGTATCTGATAGGGTCGTTCGTTAGCTTAGTGAGATCTAGCAAGTTTAACGTTGCCAGAAATGGAAGCCTAGGAGGACCTAGGGGATTCCACCCAGACTGGGCAGAACTCCCCAAGTTCTGAAAAGATTGTCCTGGGATTTGAGAGGCACCAGGCTGCCCCAAGTGACCAGTAGAACCAGCTGAACCAAAGGGCAAGCCTTGTGGTCCAGCAAAATTCGGAGTTTGACCAACTCCTGCCGTATAAGCTCCATAGCTTGCAAAGTTTCCTCCTATAGAATTGTAAGGAGTCGATAACCCCTGATATGGGTTCCAAGCCGAAGCGAGGGGAGGAATACTTTGAAACATGCTAACCGTGGAATACGGCCTACTTCCTTGTTGACCGATGAATGGATTCGCAGTTCCTGCGTTACTAGCCCCAGGGTTATTCCAACCTTGGAAAGGATTGCTGCTTTGTCCTATTGAAGAAAAAGGCATGGATCCTACCGTTGGGTTGGAATGTGGAATATGACCACTTCCAAAAGGAAAACCCTGAAATGAAGCCGATCCGCCCATCATGGACGTAGCGGCATTGAACGGAACTGACGGAATACCCTGTGATTGGGTGCCAAAAAGGAAGGAACCAGTACTAAAAGCATTGGTTTGGGCATTTCCACTCGTGGACGGAATGGAGGTAGACCCAACCAAAGATGTGCTAGCAAACGATCCGAACAAGGAAGCGGAGGGGATGGAAATGGTTCCTCCCCCTTGCACCGATGTTGGGGTTTGCATAGTCGCAGCACTTGTGGAAGCCATGCTTCCAGTAGTGATCATAAATGGTAAGCGCGTAGCGTAACCTGGACTCGCTGGTCTATATAATGGAGGCCCAACGTATTGCAATACGTCTGGGTAACTAGATGGTAGTGGAGAATTTGGAATCACTAATGATTCTGAAAGTTCTTCTACCTCTACGTTATCCTCCGCTTGAAAGCGAACTTGAGAAAAGACTGGAGCGTCCCTCTCTTGTTCAAAAGTACCAGGCCTTGCTTGGCCGCTAATATCCCCGAGAGGAGGATCAATCCCCGATGCGTCAGCCGGCGTGGGACGGACCCCACCGGTAGTATTCCCTCTGCGCCTTCTAGGAGAAGGCTCTAAACTAGGTGGCGAGAGACCACGAAGTCTTCGAGACCGTCTAGGAGACCGGTCAGCCACTTTGAATTTTTTGTTATGATCTTATCTAAAGACTCAAAAAATTAAAAGCTAGGCCAACTAGGAGCACAGAGCACACACTAAAAAGTTCCTAAAGATACAGCCAGTCAAACAACTTTCAAGTATTTCCGCTCCGGGTGATTGAGACCGGACACCAAAATACGAGAAAGTGAATCAAAGGGCCTTCCGAGGATAGTCTGGGATGATGAGGGCCCAGTCCTATCAGCGAAGGTATCAGAGGAAGTTACGCTGACCTCCTAACAACAGTCTGCGCCGGTGCAAGCCCCCAAGCTTCGCAAGGGTGCCCTCCGGAAGTACTGTCGAGAGTGATACAACGTCGACCTCAGGTGCCACGGGATTCCCCTCCGCAGCCACCTATGCAGATCCCTAGGAAAGGCAACTATGGGTACCAACTCGTCGCAGAAGCCAGGCGGAACAGTCGTGAGGTAAGTTCGGACAAGTAGGAGAGGGGGTATCTCTCTTCCCTGTCTTCACAGACCCTCGTGCTTAACTCCCAGATCCGGAGTCTTCCTGGTCTCCCTAACGCTATTGGATTTACTCTCTTTAATCAGACTCTTATGTTTGACGTTTTGTGTGGCCTTGGAGAGTTAACTCTCCACTCGCCTAATCCAAGGCCCTAAAATCCTAAACTTGTTGGTGTAATAACTAAAACAAAAAGTTCTAGTGGATTTTAATTAAGCGCTTGATTTTATTAGGCTGTTCTTTAAGTCAAAGGTAATGTAGGTGAAACTTGTGGTGTTTTATGGACGCAAAAGAAATTAATAAAACCTAGCTACATGGACATGCACTTTTGTTTTCGATGAATAGCAATTTCTATGAGTTTCAGAAGGCACTTGTAATATAAACAAAAATTTTCCTTTTTCTTTTCAGACTCCACACTCACAAAAACTAACAAAACTAAATATGCCTAAAAAGAGATGCAAATCTTTCCCTAATGCAAGAACTAAATGTGGATGCGCAATTCAAAGACTACTCTAAAAACAAAGAAGGAAAGTTGCTGCTTTACCAAATTTTGTCTTGCCACTGAAATGCTTAGATAGAAGATGATTTGTTACTAATCATTTCGTCCAAACAATAAAAACAAGTTTTAAGATAAAAAACAAAGCACTTTCACTTCGCAAAAAAAAGGAAATCAGATGAGAAGCAAGTTTAAGAAAGCGAAACTCAAAAACTTTCAAAAGATTTTCTTTCAATCAAACCAAAAAGTCTTTTTCAAAGGAAAAACTCTCAAAAATACTGACACCAATGATTGATAAACAAACAACTAAACACTTTTGTGAATTGACACCAATGAAATGATGAGAACTCAACAAAAATAAAATGTGTTCGAAGTCGCTTTTGACAATCAAAAGCAGCAATGAAAGTCCAAGAAATCAAAAGACAAGTTTCAAGGAAATGGTAACAAACAACTTTCCCGAAACGAAGGAGCAAATGGTCATAAAAATGATTTCGTTAAGCAAACACAAATGTCATGAAAACAAAATGGACCCAAAGATTTTAAGACAATCTTCCCACTCTGCCGAAACAGAGCAATCAAGATTCTTAAACAGAAACCTTGTGTGTCAAAAATCAATGACGCTTGCAATCAACGAAAAACAAGACTAGCACTCCTAGAGAGAGTTCGAAACAAGATGCCCCCTGTTAAACAGAGAACTGTCACTGGGAATTGACTGCTTTAAACTGACCCAAACCACCAGACAGACATTCAGCCAAAAGAAAAATTATAAATCTTGAAAATTATGTGATATACGCGCCTGCAATTATTTGCAGAATGCGTGTACACGCGACTGTAACTAAGGAAACCTGCGTATACGCGGGTTTACTTAGTGCAACTTGCGTATATACGCTTCTGTAATCCAGAAAAAGTGCGTATATGAAGTGTTTCAAGAAAAATAAAAAACACAAACTGAAAAACTGGAACAGCTTGGAGTTCAAGAAAATATCAAACAGTCAGAACCAACAAACAGAGGCACTGAGCCTAGATTGGCTTGAGGACTACCCAAACTAGGAACAACAAGAATGTTGTCCCCAGTGGAGTCGCCAATTCTGGTTGAAGGGAAAGTACCCCTAGAGTCCTTTGGGCTGAGACTCTACCAGACTGAAAATTGCTTATACAAAGAAACACACACACACAGCCATCTTTTTTACTTTTAAGCAAATTCTAATGTTTTAGGGTACATACCTAAGGTCCTACGTCGAGAAGACCGTTAGGGTGCAAACCATTCTTGGAGTTCCCTTCTTCTTTCTCTGACCTGCAAGACAAACAAATCAAAGAAATCAACAGTACATGTATAGAAGTTTATGTATAAATCATCTTTATGCTATAAAGTTAGTTATAAATAATCTTTAAGTAACTACTTTCATAAGAATTCAACACAAGAATCTCATAAGCATAAAGAAAGATTATTCGGGAACAAAGACGTGTTTCTTTATATATAAAGGCAAATAAAGTACATATATCGGAAAGATATCACCTGAACACCTTCAGCAGGCTCCAAGCAAGCTTCCTCCCGGATTCGTTCCAGCCTCCAGCCTTCAACAAGAGCTCCTTCCAAGTCTTACTCAATGATGATGTCAAGGATGAATGATCACCAATACACATGGAAACAAGGGTTTCCTATGAAAAATGGGGGAAGTGCAGGATGCACCAAGGACTTCAGACCTGGTCTAAGGGAAAAATCTCAGCATAATAATCTTGCTCTCCTTTCTCTCTCCCCTTGGCCTTCCCTTTGATGTCTTTTTATACCCTCTCCAAAGTAGTTTTTTAGTTAGGAGTTGGTTGGGAACAGTTGGGCCACGGGCACTAACAGGTGATCCAGCAGGTAAACCCGCGATCACCGCCCGAAAAAGAGGAAATTATATTTTTTTAAGTGTTTTAATAGATACACGCGGGTTGGGTATGACAGACACGCGTGTACACGCGTTTAACACAGGGCAAAGTCGCGTACAGGGAATAAAACACTGTTTTTTAAATTTTTGGACCAGGTCTGGAAGGAGGGGTTGCCCTAGGCCATAAGTGCAGCATCACAAACCATAAGAGTGAGATTTGGAGCTATAACAGAAACCCAATTTGTAAGCAGGATAGGATAAATAAAACCAGCTTTGAGATGCTTTTCAACTTTTTCTTTGATAGTTGTAGCCTTTCGGGGGTGCACAAGGCATAAACGCTATCAAACAGGTTTAGTACCTGAATACGTAGGTATTTCATGCGCCACGATGCTAGGATCAATGTTGGGCATCTCTTCATATGACCAAGCAAAAACATCACGAAATTCTCGAAAAAGGTCAGTATAAAGTTGAATTTCCTCTGGAGTATAGGTTACTCCAATGTGAATATGCTCGACAACCCATGGATTAACAGAGATGTCGATAGGTTGAGTTTGCGTGATGTTCCCCATGTTGCCTTTAGAGAAAACTTGATGAATTTGTATAGGTGTCTGAAGGGGTTGGGAAGGGACACAGGAAGCAAACCTCTCAAGACAAGTAAGCATAACCCCATGAGTAGGGAGAAATGAGGAACAATGATGATGATCAGACCAAGGGGGTTCCTTAGAAGACATAGTCTCAATAATCGCTTCATCTGAAGGAAAGACTTCCTTTAATGGATCCGAAGAAGTGCCATCTCCGAGCCAAGGGGATTGGACGTACGAGTCGAGAGCCCTACTCGAAGGAGTAGGTTCAGGAACTGAAGCTGATGCAAAAACAATTTCAACGTAGTTGAACTCAGTAGGACTCAACGGTGTAACATCACCCCAAGATTCTATTCGATCAGTGGGGGGAAGAACCCATGGATCAGAACGAATAGAAATCATATTGATGGGAGCGATGTTTGGAGGTGGGAGTGAAAAAACGCCCATGAGGGCAAAATCTTTAAAGAGTCCAGTACCCACACTCTCATATGGAACGAAGGTATGCTCCATGAATGGCACGTTTCCATCAAGAGAAGAGGAGGCAAAGAAGGACAGGTGGTCTACGGTGACAATCTTCCCTTGATGGGGAAAATGAAGGACACGAAATAGAAATGAGGCCATGGCTCGCATGGCATAGGTCCAGCTTCGTCTTAAAAGGAGGTTGTAAGTCAAGTTGGCATCGACAACTTCGACCTAAACTTCGACCGTCTTCCCTTCCAGAGTAATAGGCAGACGTGGGAGGATACCGTAAGGGCGAGAATCTCTCCCATAGATGGCTTCCAAGCTATTGGGAGACTGGCTCAAGGTTGGAGAACCAATAGCCTTCCAACAAGCAACAGACATAATGCAAGTTGAAGCGCCTTCATGAATAAAAGTATGGTGAATAGTCTTAGAATTGATGATGACTTGAATAAGGAAGGCTATTTGGTGAGGTAATCTTGGTACATGACTTTCTATATCAAAAGTGATCAATTCCGAGTCAACCGGGTCAATGCCACCGATGGTCGATAGCAACGACTTCCTCTGTGAGGGACAGCTCTGGAGGACCTCTAATGCGGACATAGCTGAAGGAGCTTGGGCTAAGTGCTCAACGATGCTATAATGATGAGCAACATGAGCATTAGGGTTGTACGAAGACTTCCGAAGCACTCCCTTAGGAGGAGGTCGAATGACCATCTCAGTACTAGGTCACTCGATATGGAGTGGACTCGAACTGAACAGAGGAACACTAGAGAGGACTTCAATTTCCTTCCTGGCGAGCAAAGGATACTCTTTTGACTGTGTTCTAATATGGACAAGAACTGTCCCAACCATAAAAACTTGAGAGCCAAATGGGGATGAGGATTGAGATGGATAAACCACCATTTGAGTTTGCTGCGAGGGAAAAGGTTCTTTAAGCACAGTAGTAGTCCCAGGGGCACCTTTCAATAAACAACTAACTTCAGACCAACTTGGGCAGTCTTTAGTATAGTGATCCTCATTCTAAATAAGACAAGGATACTTAGGTTTGTGTTTGGCACCTTCCTCAGCCGGAGGCTTAGGGGGATCCTGTTTAGGTTGATCGGTCTTATTCTTTCCTTTTCCCTTCTTCTTACCTTTCGAGGTTTTTTCCACCAAGGTGGACTGGACGACATTAACCTTGGAAGTCTTACCAGAGTTAAACAAAGCCTCGGAAGCAGTTTCATTTGGAGCATTAGATTTTTGCTTCATAGGGTTGGCAAGAGCTTTTCGAGAGGACGCATTAACGGAACCTATGACACCATCAACGGATGGTGTTGACGGAGCTTGGGAAGTTCTGAGTCACAGAGCATCCGGAAAAATATCATATAACATACCAGACTGGGAGTAAACCAAGTCAAGGTACTGAGCACGCGCAATGGCCTGCTCTTCAGTTACACATGCCCCCATGGCAATGTCCCGGGCTATCAGACCAAAAAACGAGGTTGTAAACTAGCCGGTCAGAAGCTGGTCGGGTATCCAGAACTTAATTAAACGGCGATGATGTCTCCATTCATGGATGTGATCAAAGGTATGTGTAGCCGTGTTCTGTTTCAAAGATGTTAGGAGGTGTGTGCCTGTTTCATATCGAATTGACAAGTGAAAATGAGTTAAAAGTGCCATAGCCAGCGAGTTAAAGTCCTAAAAAGTTCCATGAGCCAACTCAATATACCATTTGGTAGCAAAGCCAGTGAGAGTCCATTGAAATAAGCGTAGCCGAATCGAATCATCAAGCCATGAATTCGATGAACACCATAGGTGATAGTTCATGACATGAGCTTGGGGGTCTTCTCCAGCTTTACCATCGAATTTGGGACAATCACCGGGGATCCTAGTTGGAAACGGTGGCCAATACAGATTATGAAGAATAGGATCATTTGTCAGTTTGGACATGTCCAGTAATTCCAACATTGCCAAAAAGGGTAATTGAGGGTTGAAGGACATTTGAGGCCGCGGATAAGAAACAACACCAGAGTTCCACCTAGTTCCCAATTGCCCCCATTGATTTTGTCTAGATGGATTTGGCCCATAGGGATTTTGTCCATAGGGGTTATAGTTGTAATTGGATGGTTGACCCTGGATTTGACCCCTTGCATTCCACTGATTAACAAGCTGACCCATAGGAGCAACATATGGCTGCTAAAAATTCTG
Organism: Pinus tabuliformis; assembly: GCA_031772625.1. Taxonomy (NCBI): domain Eukaryota; kingdom Viridiplantae; phylum Streptophyta; class Pinopsida; order Pinales; family Pinaceae; genus Pinus; species Pinus tabuliformis. Next base: position 929,077,530 of record CM062817.1, read on the forward strand.
ATAAGGGTTAACCTATGGTTTTTGATAATTTTGGTATGGGGCAAATTGAGTTTTTCCTTGGGGAAGCTGAAAACCATAAGGTGGCTGGGCTCCAAACTAGGCCTGGGAGCTAGGCTACACTTGATAAATAGGTTGGTTTTTGGGCCCAACTTGAGTTTGAAGATCAGATTGGGTCTGGAGCCCAATCTGGGGCTGAAAACTAGGTGTAGCTTGAGAGACAATGAGTGTTTGAGCGCCCAGTTGAGCAGTCCCAGATGGATGTCCTTGGGTGAGTTGAGGCTAAGCCATTTGGCTAGAAGGTGGTCCTGGTTGAGATTGAGGTTGACCCATTTTCCCAGAAGGTTGAGCTTGTTGGGTACTGGGTTGACCTTGCACAACCGAGGGTTGCCCTAACTGACTAGATGGTTGAGCAGACTGGACAGTTGGTTGGCCTGGTTGGATTTGAGGCTGACCAATTTGCCCAGATGGTTGACTAGGCTAGACAGTGGGTTGGCCTTGCTGAACGTAAGGCTGATCGACTTGCCCACAAGGGTAGCCTTGCTGGATACCGGGTTGGCCTTGTTGTATGTAAGGTTGTCCCAGATTACTGGAAGGTTGCTCGAAGTAGGTAAAAGATGAACCACCAAAGGCCGAAGGTTGTCCCTAGAAGGGTTGTCCTTGTGGGCCACCAGGTTACCCTGGATAAGGCTATCCATAGTATAGCTATCCATGAGGTGGCTGCCTATAAGATGGCTGATATTGATAACGTGGTCCTTGAACATTTGAAGGTTGTGCTCAGCCACCATGATAAGTGGTGGTACCCCAAGCAACAGATAACGGAACTGAGACCTCAACTGCAGGTTGAGATGGCATAGGTCTGGGGTGATAAATATGAGCTCCTCAAGAATCATAATAATGAAATAGATTTTGTGGATCCGAATTCTAAAGATCTTGGAAATATTGATCATATGCCCCCCCTGCTGGAATGGAACCAGAAGAAGGTGGGGAACTTAGTGTAGGATTAACAACTCTGGATGCGGACGCCATTGGACCACTATTTGTAGGACCAGCTGAAGGTCTAGCAATAGTAGTCACCACTGAAGAAGTAGTGATGGCACTGACAACAGGGGTTGAAGAAGCCACACAAATGGTTGGAATAGTTAGAACAGATGTGACAGTGACATTGTGAATCTGGGGTGTAAAAGGCTCCGAAGTCGGAGCGACGATACGAGACCATATGGAACTCGAAAGGGGAGATCTAGAACCGATGATATCCACCAAAGCATTATAGCGTAAAGGCAATGAGACACCAAGAGAAGTGACACAGAAGGGTGAAGTTTCCATAGACATAGGGATTTCACCTCCTGCCACAAAGGATTCTTCACCGGAGATGGGGGTCGTCTCGTCCATGTCGGAGGAAGACATTGGGACTAAAACACCAGGAGGAGTAATGGGAAAGTCTTCTTCGGAAGGCTCCCAAATAGGGTTCCAACGAATATCGTAAGACTCGTCCTCTGGAGCGTGAGAGTTAAGTGGTTGGATACTCGGAATAACAGGAAGAGTATCACTAACAACTAGTACCTTGGGAGCGATAGAAGATGGAGACCCTTGGTCACTTGGAACGGGAGACGGGATCGGTGATTCCGCCAGGATGATTTAATTCAAAATCCTAGGAAAACTAACGAGTAAGGAAAGAACCCTATGCAAACTAAAACGCAAACAAGATCTAACAGGGTAGATGTGAATGTGGCCAAATAAATTTTAAGACACAGGAACAGAACTTGACCTTTTCATCTTTAGAGAGTCGAGAAAAGGATGAAAAGATGACTCTAGTCACCTTTGAATATTTAATGAACCTGAAAGGACAAGTGCTCATATGGAACTTTTCTTTTAGGGAGTCCGAAAAGGAACGAAAGTGACTAATCTAGAGAACTAGGCAAAAGGTTTACCAAACAACCCGTAAAACTGCATATACACCTTGGCAATCATATGAAAACCAAGGACTTTTCGTACGACAATCAATCTTCCCAAATGCTATGTTCAGTACGTTATGGTTTGCAAGGCGGCAGACACGACTTCCTAAGGATATAGGATGATAACCTAGTGGGGTCTCCCAACATATACTCGATGGTACTGGGAGCGCAAGTCTGTGCTAGCAGCTATTGGGTCACAGAAGGAGGAATCACCCAACCTTAAGTGAAAGCAATAGTGACTAGGTTTAACGATGCCGGAGCATGTCTCTAGCCTAGACCTCTAAATAATGTGTGTTATGTTCCAATGCGTTGTTAGGTTTATTCAGTTCATTTTAGAGTTGATCTTGAATTATGTTTCAATTTCCAGGCCTTACAGTATGTATATTAAAACCTAGGATGCAACTAGAATGAATAAAGCATATTTCACTTTGATGAACTCCTACTTACAGAAGGGTAGAGAGATCATTCCCAAACCAAGACAAAACCAAGACCAGCAAATGCAATCACTCAAGAGACACAATGCATAAGCACATCAATCCCTATAGTGCATCGATACTACTAATAAGAGATTTAAAATTTGCCTTCTAATTGTTCAAACATGAAAACTTAGAATGCAAAATGTACTTTCAGTTTCGCATACTAATGAATGCAATCTTTTGATTTTGATAGCTTTGAACTATAAGGAAAAAACAAGCAAGCGTGAAATTGATTGATCCAAACAATTGTAATCTATGTCTAGTAGTGAAACAATCGAATCAATATAGAAATTGGTTCAATAAATAACAGTAAACATTAATCATCAAGAACAAACGATGGAAAAACCTCAAGCAAACCACCAGGAGGGTTGCGGGTGAATCTTTTGGACAGGCAAGTAACCAAGCCAAATAATTCAAAACTTGAAAAACTAGGTCACAAAGCCAAAAATACAAGATTCACTTCAATGAAACCGAAGAGTAAGCACCTTAACTAAAAGCAATTAAAATGAACTAAGGGATAAGAGAAAGACAACAAGGGATTAACTAGACTGATGAATTCAGGAGGCAGAATTGAAATAAAATTCTACAAGAATCGTTGCAGGCATAACACAAGCAACTAGTGCCGATCAGACACTAGTCGTACCAACAGAGCGACGTCATCGTGAAGGTACACGTCTTTCACGTGACAGATTGATTTCAGGAATCATCACGACTGTGTGAGAAGATTCAGCGACGCACAAACTACCAAGATAGAGACAACACGATGTCGGCACAATTGTTTAGCTTTTTCCAGTGACGAACTTAAAAACAATAAAAGGTAAATGAAAACTCCCAAACAAAGACTAGTTATCCTTACAGGAAATAAATGGATTTCCCATACTGACCCAGGTAACCCAAAAGATTCATGGTTCAATCCCAAGATCCAAAATGGATTAACTCAAAATAATGTAAAAGAAAATAAGAGAAAAACATAGGACGGACTCCCCAGCGGAGTCACCAACTTGTGATGTAGGAAAGTGTTCCCTTTACGGACAGAGGCAACCCCTCTAGCCCTAGAGTGGGTCTAGTCACAGCAAAGATAGATCAATAATTGATTCACTTAAACGGTCATCGTTGGAGGCCTACCTCAAACTGGTGGTCGATGAAGTTCCATTGCGCTGCTCTAGCTTCCACTTCCTTCTCCTCAATGAGTGATTAACTTGAAACAATACAAAGGAAAAACAACAAAGCACGTAACCGGGCAACAACAATGATCTATTTACTCATAAAGTAAAGAAGTCATGAGCTATCAAGTAAATCACATACAATACATAGGAAAACATCAATGACTGTATTAATAATGAATCAAGAGCAAGCTTACAACCAAGTCTTGATGTCACAAGCCTTCTCAGAGGGTCCAGCTAGTATGTTTATCAAGCATTCACTCTTCAAGGATGAATCTCCCAACATACAATGTCTCTCTCTCTCTCACCATAAGCTTTATCACAAAGTTAATGGCACTCCACAACCTTCCACAAGCTATCAACAATCCCACACTTGTCACACCCACACCAGCTATCTATCAAACTCAAAAACACTAACAGCACTACCCAACCAAAAGAACTAGCAGATCATAGCAAAGGTGAGTGCTTTAATAGGAGAAGGAGTCTCCATGAAATGTGGAAGGAGGAGCTCATCCTCAAGGAAGGTAGCACAAATGACGGAACTACCATACCAATAGGGGAAAGGCGACCCAACCTATGCCAACAACCAGGTCTAGAGACATCCAGAAGGCCGACTGTTGAAACGAATTCGCCCAATCTAGATTGTCGCGGGCCGTAAACTAATTTTTTGTGACGACATCGTGAGGAGATGATGCACGCAGACCCACCGTTGCTAGATACAACTCATAACCTTGTGTCGGGTCTATAAAACCGACCGTCGTGGGAAACAGATGTACACCTGTGACGAAGTCGCGATGAGACTATTATGGACATGGGAATGTCGCGTATATTAAGGCTTTACTCGCGACAAGGCAGAAACTTAGGGAATGAGGGTCAATTTACAGCAACAGAGAGCATTTGCTTAATCTTCTTATATCAGTGGGAAGATATGAACATGTTTATTTGACACATGACATAGCAGAAGGACTGAGATAAGGACAATGATGAATTACTGTGTAACAACGTGTAAGCATCACACGCCCCATAAAAATAATGTTCCTGCGTTGTATTACAACCTCTAGGGGCATTGGTGGTAGATCCTGTAAGTGTAACTTGGCAATCCACGTGCTGAGCTCAAGCTGGAGGTGTGCGACCTCCTCTTGTGTCCTTTGGAACTCTGTAGCCAGCGTACAAATCTGTGCGCAAGTCCCCTGTAATTTCTAACGTCTGGGCGCTCAAATAGGCTTTTGCTACTACCTTTTCCAGCTGTTGTTTTTGTGTGACTGCCTCATCGCGTTGGAGTCGTAGGTGTTCCATATTAATTCTCTACTCGTGGAGTATCTAGTCGATGCGTCTGGCCCTAGCGTGAAGTTCAACTGTGGTACTATCGTGGAGTTGTTGCAAACTATCGCGCAGAAGTGCAACCACATTAAGCCCTAGTCCTATAAATCAATCTAGTATGGCTCATTTCACCAGTTGGTTGATGACCAATGCACCTGCCAGAGTTGGGGTAGAATGAGCAACTTGGGCTTTAAGCAATGGTGTTGTTGCGGTCATATCAGAAGTTTCTGCAGAACCGTTGGTGCCTACCCACGCCAATCTTGATCCCAGTTCGCGTAACTATGTCTGAAGCTCCCCCAACACAATGTGTTGCTTTGACATAGCCTCATCAACTGCCTCCCGAGTAGCTTCGCGAATGATGTTTTCGATGTCATTTAGGTTGCCCTCCGTTAGGGTAGTTACTTCACTGTCTATCTTAGATGCTTTTTCTTTCTTTCATGGCTTCGGGTGCTCTGGTGTGGTTGAGTGCTTCAATAGGGTACCCATAGTAGTGGACAGCATATCCATTGCGGCCACCTGAGTGGTTTCCTTTTGAGTGCCTTTGTCTTTTGCTGGTGTCAGCATGCCTGGTAGTGGTTTACTTGTTGCTGTGAGTTTGGCCTCTTGTGCTACCTTAACCTGTGCAGCATACTGGTCATTCCTATTTTGTTGTGCGGCATGCTTGGCTTCCTCTTTTTGTTTTTGAATAGTAGCCTCATCTCGTTCCATGGCCTCGGGTCCTCGCCAAGCTGTTGGCCAAGCTTCGACAATCTCATTAACAATGTCATTAGTGACAATGAACCTCAGAGGGGTCCATTCCTGTGTTGGGTCCTTCTGCACCCTGATGTAGACATGGTGCATATCTGCTTTGAATTCCACAATGTGCTTCATATTCTCATAAACTTCATTTGTGAATCATGGTAACTCAGTAATCCACTAATGCACATTCATGTCTATCAAGATCCAATAGATTTTAATCCCATGAATTTTGTTTGCGTCCTTTGTTGCCCAAAGGGATGCATATTGCGTGGCTTCCGGCCATTTCGGGGTTAAAATGGGAAACTGGTTGTCTTCAGGCAACTCAGTAGCAACCAGCATGAGAGACAACAACAACCACGCATAATGGAACATCTTGCCTTCTTCCTGGACTTCATGGCAATTGGTCAGAAATTCTTCACAAAGAAACTATGACCAGTTAAACCACACACCAACAGCACATTCTTCAGCCAGTGCGATAATGACGACAGGGACCTAAGAGCCCCAACATTTCTGCATCACTTTTCCTGCTAGCAACTGCGTGGACACCCAGGCTGTGTCGTCGGAGATACTGTAAATGAAGTACCCTCACAGTCCCTTGGCGAGCTTATATGTCTTCTTCAGTCGTTCTAACATCCCCACATCGTTGCTTTTACCAGTAATTTCACGAGGATTCTGTCTGGTGCAAGGAAGATGTGAGATCCAATGAACAAGTTCTGCTATAATACCGATGTGTTTACCGACCCATAATGTATCTCCATGCACTAGATAGAGCAACTGCTTGATGATTAACATAGTAATTGGGGGCCGGAGAAAGTGCGGGATTTCCAGGAGACAAAGTAATCCGGCTTCGTCCACCTTTTGTAACCACTTCTTTGGCTGTAGAGTGGTCACCGTACCATCTATCTTATGGTCCATTAAGGCATCCGTCGCTAGATGGGAAAATTTTGTTCGATCTGCAAGGTCACAATCTTCAAATTTCATTGTTGCAACATGGCCAACCACTGAGTTTTCCACTGGGACGACTTTCAGGAGAGAGAGAGGGTAGTGATTATATCATTGAATTCGTCTAGGTTGGCAGGTACCTTTTTCATCCCCTTGCTTGGAGGCACATACTTGGGTCGTCGCACTAGCTGTACAGGGTCCTCCTCGGGGACTTCCTCTTCTATCTGCGTGCATGACACTTCTGTTTCTTCCTCACTATCAATGATAATAGTTTTACCTTTTTCTTCCATGGCAGATTTTCCAACAGGTTGGTGTTGTGGTGACCATCTAATGAATTCTGGAAGTGGAGGTTTCTTCTTGGTCGTTGACGTCTGGGGGGATCTAGAGTGCTCGGCTGCTTGTGGTGGCTCTGGCTGTGGGCTAATGGTGATAGGATTTTGAGCTTTTAGGATAACATCTTTGTAGTGTTGTGGCAATGCCAGAAACCATGGATTGTTTTCAACTTCCTCATTGCTCATGATGTAGGTAATACAGGCCGATTCTCTTTCCGGACAGTACGACGTGGTGGTGTGACCTTTGCTCTATTTATATATCGATTGAACCCAAAAATCGACGGTTTGTTCTTGTGATAGCTCATAAATGTGATTTGGATGGTTATGGTTTTACCTTAATGGCCCACCGCTTGCTTCAAGGTGCTTTAAATGTGCCATCATACCATGAGAAATATCTTTAACGGTCACTTTCCATCTTTCCTTTGCAGCAACGAATCCCCAGGGACGCAAACACAGTTTCTACATGGATCCGTGGTCATATCATGCAATTTTACCACATCCTATTTTATAGTCGCACACCCTCTTCCAACTACTTGGGATGCTGGGACTGAACCTTTGACAGATAGTCAGAAGGGCGAACCCCTCGCGAGGGTCTTCTAGTTCCCCACTGACCCAGGTCGCGAGCACCCTATACGTTCTTCTGCTTCTATTACGGAACTATGGTGTGCACACCCCTATGGCTCCAAGTGCAACCACATCAAGGTAGGAAAGCCAACCATGCTGATTTCCTTGGGCAATTCCTTTTCATCATCCAGGTAGGCCACTTCTAATTGAAGTTTTGTGATGGATTTATCCAACTTCATGTTGTGGTCACGGATTTGGGCCTCAGTGTGTTCCAACTCATCCAATCGTCTTTTTGCATGCAGAATGGCATCCCACAGCTGCTGGATCTTGTCGTGGGTTCCATCCCTGGTGGGATAAGTTGTACCTATAGTGATTGATTTAGCTCTAGGGAAGAGGTTCTTCCTGGCTTGATGATCCTGTGTTCCACTCTGGTCTTTTTGAGGTGTCGTCCATTCACCATACACCCATATTTTTTGGGCTATTGTTTTATGCCATCTTATCCACCGCACACAGCTTCCAATCCAGAGTCGAAACTTCTGCTTATATCTAAGCATCCACGATTGTTTTGCTGGTACGCGTAACCTGTCTGCTGACACACTAGGCTATTTTTGTACTATGCATGTGAGTTGCTTTTTAGGGGGCACGTCCTTCCTTCTCGGGTGGCGGTTTTTGTTACATCGTGTTGACTGAGTCACCCTATTACAGTTGAGTGTTGCAACTTCCTACAATCGATTCTGCCATTGCTCTGCTTCCTCCTTAGAGTCCATGGTGTAGATGCTATCACGTTCCCATGAGATTTCTCTATTCTCGGTGTTATCAGGAAATCTAGTGTCTATGCAGAGCTGCTAGTCCCACTAAGGCTAGTAGCTACCTTAGAAACAAACAAACAAAAACCACTTTCGTTTTCCTTTATGAGAAGTAGATAAGAGGGGAAAAGAGGAGACCAGCCTCTGTCTTGCGCTTGGTTCCTTGCTTGATTCCTCTCCCTTCTGATAGGTCTTTGCCACTCGCTTCCTTGTCTACCTAGCTTCAAAGAGCACATGTGGAATCAAAGCAGCATAACGCTATCCAAGAACAGAGATCTACAATCATAAACAATATAGGACCAAATATATATTGACCACACAAATGCATATATCATCAATCATACAAGAATGTGGAGGAAAACTTGAATAGATTTATTAATAATCAAGAATAGCAAAGAGGATTACAACCAATTGTTCTGACCCAGTGTCATCCTCTCAGCAAGAAAGCCCTTCTTCACCTCATGAAAAGCTTACATCACCCAACACTATGATGTTACACCAAGAAACCAACAGCACTTCCTTACAAGATACAAAATTCCAGCCTCTGGATCTCTGGGATGAGGGATCCATATATAGACGTTTGCAAGGGGGGTGAGTCAGCTTTTGAGATTTGATTAGTGTCCTCTCTCTGATAGTTCTTGATTCCACTTGGAGATTGATGATCTCTTACTCATCCCTGGGTGAATGCAGAGAGGCAAGTGTCACAGGAGAAGTTTCTGGAAGATTCCATGATCCTCCACCTAATAGATTGACCCTGCCATTTGTCCACTTTCACCCATCGCACCCCATAGAATGGATTTTCAGTATGAATCACACCTCCCGTGTGCATTTAGGTGGGATGCAGCACACTTTGACCATGGAGCAGGTGAGATGGTCAAGTTCTGAGTAGTTTTTCATGGAGAACTTCTGGGAGATACTGTAATCAGTTGACCTTCTTCTTTTAGGGGTTGGAACAACACTTTTAGGGACTTAGGATCCCTTGGTTTATGGACATTTATGATTGGGTTTGCAGTGCCCAAAAATGTCTATAACAGTTGCCCGCTAAAGCATGAGGTCGTTAATCTTTTGATGTCGGGTGAAATGCTTTATCATGAGGATCCGAAGTTTTTTCAAGCTGGAAGGCGACCTGTAATAGGATAAAATACAATACATTATCTTCATAATATTTTCATGATCTAGCTGAGGCAGGCATTCCCATGCTCAGCTTTATAAATTCATTTTCATGTACATAAGACAGACAATCGTCTGAATGCAGACTGATGATTCTGGTAGAGCCATCATCCCTTGGATTGGATGATTATCTGTGCAGCAATGATGTACATTTGATGTCTTTATTTTCCTGAATATATATCGCAGCTCGGATGGATGAAACTAGATTCGGGGTCTTCAATCTTGTTCGATCTTCACTCAAAGTACAAGTCGATCCATGTGAGAGATGTTCTGGAGTGGAACATGGAAAGACATCGCCTGATTATCAGCCAATGATGTAAGCTGTTAACAGGTGCAAGAGGAATCACCGATAATGATGATGACCCTCAAGCTACTATAGTACAAGTCACATGGTGTGAATAAGGGACTTGGCATCGAACACCACGCAAAATCTTTCGGTCGAAGGCCATTGATGTAAACCTGTCGCCGAAAGTGAGAAACTTGCCATTGAGGCATGCAAGCTTCAAAGTACTCAAAGGGTTGCTCCTAGATTGACTTCCTGGATAATGAACTGATGTCGACAAGAAACGATCCATCATAGGAGGGCCTTAGCAAATCCCACATCAATGACACGGAATGGAGAAAATGATTTTAATGGAGGTGAAAACGATCTGATGATATAAGGTTCAGGGTGGCGACCATGAAAGAATGGAGCGTAAATGTATTGCAGTGGATGAGACACAGGTGAATTCTCTGAGCAACTTTTCTTGAACATATCGGCGACACTGACATGATGGATTGGTAGCGTTAACCCCAAATATGGATGGTGTGACGAACATATCGGTGACACTGACATGATGGATTGGTAGCGTTAACCCCAAATATGGATGGTGTGACGAACCAATGGTGATATGACCAATGAAGGGAACAACCCAACCCGACTCGGATGCGGAGTGAAAGTGTCATGTTCAAGAGCGACTTGCTACCAATAAAGTTTCTTCAAGTTTTCTTCCCAATTTGTCCCCAGCCATTACTGACCAGTAGCTCTTTATTTTTGTCAAGCTTGAGGAGGATAACATATGCTTGTTCTATAATTTTCCCTTTGGGCAAACCCATCGCTATGTTTTAAGGAGCCTAGCGATAGTGAAACTCGTTCTTGTCTGTATGGACAAGTTTGTCGCTATTTGGTTTTAACGAGTTTAACGACAAAGATAACTCGGTCCTTTTCAATTTTAGAAAGTCTAAAAAGGGATGTAAAGAAAACTCCAATAATCCTTTTTCATCATATAATCCCTTAAGTCTGAAAAAGTATAAAGTAATACAAAAGGGATGGATTTCCGGTAATTTTAACGAGCCGAACAAAACAAGCGCTTGATCTTTTTGTGTAATAATCCCTCAGGTCCAAAAAGATTAAAATCTAAAGGAGGGATGGCACTTCCGGTCACTTTAACGAGTTGGAGAGGCCAATTGCTCAGCAATCTTTCATATTTTACAAGTGAGATGAAAAGAGCTTAAAGGAGACTCATTTTTCAAGGAACGAGTGATAAATTCGGGTAGCAACTAATTCCAGGTAAGGTTTGGAATTTTCCAATCACGGCAGTGTCACAAGGATGGCTAACAGGATCACTCTTCGCAGTTGTTCCTCAAAAGGGTGAAAAATCAAATGGAGGTGAATGATCGGCCAATACAGAGTGGAGGTGATGATGAGAACATGACCAAGGCTTAAAAGGTTGATGATAATGCATTCACAATGGCTATTTACCAGAAATTGGTTCATTTTTTAATGAGCTTAAACTCTGGGGGAACATTTGCTCATTGCTTATGTTTATTTTTTAACGATCTTGAATTCCGCATTAAAACTGCTCGATCTAGTCGTATAATAAGGATGTCTCATTTAAAATGGCATTTTTTCAAAGCTTTGCCCTGCATCGTTTATTTATGTAGGTTAGGAAACGACCAATCCTACGAGTTTAAAGGTTTAGAGGACCTAAAAATTTAAAAAATAAATGGTCGCTCTTCGCTTGCATGCCAAAAGGTTTGCATACCCCCGGGTATAGCGAAAAATTTCGAAGTTACCAAAGATTGTTCTATCCGCACTGCGGACAAAAAACTTCCTCGGCGATGTCTACTGAAATAAACAAAGGCGAGTGGCGCAACTAGCTCCACTCACATAACTTTGATGAAGGAATCTTATTCCAGTCTAATCTCATAAACCAGTCATATATCCTTCGCGGAAACCTACCCTATACCCAAGGTTTTCCTGTCGAAACAGACCAGGGTGCATGCCCCCTGGGTTTCAGTCATGTCCTCCGAATCACTTGCGCTCATCAGGTGGACAGACTGGGGATTGATGAGACATTCCTTGTGTGAAAATACCATTCAGGGATGGTATTTGACTATTTTCTATGTGTGAACCGGGGAATGAAAGCTGGTCTACGAGCTTGACCACTCTTCCTTCATGCGGAAAACACATTACTCTAAAGAGTGAGGAGACAATGGCTCCCATGCAATAAATATAGTCGCGTCCAAGGAGTAGATTATAATCCAGGGGTCCTTGGACTACCATTACATTCATGTGAACGGCTTTCCTTCTCAATGTTATCGGCACATTGGGAAGGATCCCTAATGGTCGACTAGTTCCTTTGTCAAAGCCTATTAGATTTCTCATTTCAGGCAAAAGTGATGGCGAACCAAGCACTTTCCAAGCAGTTGAGGAAAGGATACTCACAGAAGCCCCTTCATCTATGATGGTACCGGCCATGACCATTCTATATATTTGATCAATGATTCAAAATGGTACACTAGTCGGTAAACGGGGTCTGCCTAGTAGATTCCAATCGAAGGAAACACTTAGGTTGCTTGGAGGTGGGACCGAATAGACGACCGGATATGACTTTGACGAACTTCCTTCCTGCAGTAAAGGAACGTGTAGACTGCCCCCATGTTCATCGGAGTCTGTGCTTACGAAGAGAATTTGAACGGTGTCGTTCTTGTTCTCTCCGATGACTGTATCATCTGAAGATGGACCTTCTGAAGGCAAGACCGGGTCAACTGCTGCCTCGACCTTTTGACTTTCGTTTGGTGTGGATTCAGAGGGTTCATCTTCAATGATAGACGCTTCAGACGACCACAATGGTGTGTCAGCCAGATTTTCAACTAGTGACGGACTCGGCAAGAGTTTCTTATATCCAGGACGAAGTCGTAATGGTGAAACCGAACGGTCGTCCAAAACTCTTTTAGCCTCGTCTAAGAAGGGACAACAGTGGACGGCGTGATCGCCTTCACACAATTTACAAGGAAATTTACGTTTTCCTTTTTGTCCAGGGGCTTCACTTTCACTAGTTGATGGTGTATTCTCAACATGATCGTCAGAGGTTGATGACACCGGATTGTGCAAACTTGGAGACCAGTCCCTTAAGATCCGAGGGATGCAAGGAAAATCTTGATTATTGTGGTCTCCTTTGCAAATGACACATGGCGATTTGGGCCTGGACAGTGCAGTGTGTGGATTTTCGCTAGATGATGCCTGGTTGCCCCTTTTCACCTTTGGTTCCTTCTTCTTCTTCTCTTTCTTCTTCTTCTCCTTCTTCTTCTCAATTACTTTATTTTTGGCTTTGCCAGCTTCATCAAGCGAAGAGGAAGGAGGAGAGGGAGAATTGGACGAAGTAGAAGGTTTGGGGGTAACTCTGGTATCATTTAGTTGGTGACTTTATTGTTCAGGAATCACGGTGTTCTGAATGACAGAGGTCGAGAAGAGCCATACGGGCAAGCTGACTGTCAATCCTGGAAGAGACAATGTGGCCATATGGGGTGCACCAACATCTCCCCAAGAGGAGAAAGGACTAGGATTTCCTCCAAGGGGAAATCCTTGGTTGGTGGACTCCATTTTTCTCAACCTGAGACCAACGTAGGAAAGGTGATGTTTATTCTGATTAAAATAAATTTTAGACGCTTTGACACAACTTGTTTTTTCAATTTTTAAGAGTCGAGAAAAAACAAAAGATGACTCTAGTCGCCTTTGATTTTTAATGAGCTCGAAGTGACAAGTGCTCAGATGGAAATTTTCCTTTAAGGAGTTTGAAAAGGAATGAAAGAGACTACTATGGAAATCTAGACAGAGGGATTACCAAACCAATCTCAAAATTGTAGAATACTTTTTATGGTACGACAATCAATATTCGCGAATGCTGTGTTCAGTGCATTGCGATCGATAGGGTGGTAGACACGGCTTCCTATGGATAAAGGATAAAGCCTATTATGGTCTCCTAATATATACTCGACGGTACGTGGGAGCACAAGTCCGTACTGGCACTTGTCGTCTCAAAGTGGAGGAGTCACCCAACCAACGATGAAAACAACAGTTACCAGGCTTTACGACGCCGGAATACGTCTCTAGCCTAGAATTCTAAATGTTGTGCGTTAGGTTCCAAAGCGTTTTTAGATTCATTAAGTTTATTTTACAGTTGATCTTGCTTAAAAAATTTTCCTTTCAGGTTCACTGCGTGATGTAGATATACAATTCCTAAAATGCAATGTAAGATGATAAACAATCGTTTAATCTTCTTTTTGCAGTGAAAATCCTAGCTACTAAAGAAAGAGAGATGATATTCTTTCAACACAGAGCAGAGAGCACACACTATATGCACTGTCCTAAATCAAACCAACAGACAGTCTAAATGCAAATGCACATGCATGTATTTGTTTTCGGCCTTCTTAACGTGTGAATGATAAAATGAAAGCTAAGCGGAAATCTGAATTATTTTTCAAAGCGACATTACTAACAAGCTTCTTTTCAAGACAAAATGAAGACAATGATGACACTTTGTTATTTGGAACTGAAAACTTGCTTTCGACACTTGAAAAACTATTAATTCAAATCAAATACAAGAGTAACAGTGTAATCTACTATCAAGAACAATCAGATTCTCTTGTATGACTGAAAACGACACTTGCGACACTTTCAAATCAAGAAACGATAGTTCAATTATGCTACTTCTTTGTAAAAAAGAACTGAAAATGGCTCACAATACATAAAAACATTTACAGTTCTTTGCACAATGGAGGCAGAATAATTGCAAGGAAGGGGTTTCCTAATAGAGGTATACTGACTACAGACAGCAAAACTCCTTAATAGAGTTTAAAAGAGTGAAAAATCCAAAGTCTGGAGGCAAAATGAGCCCTTTCTGATCAGCGCACCTATTACACAGGGATTCCAGTATGCATCCCACCTACAGCACACGGGAAGTGCGATGCATACTGATATCCTTGAAGAGAGGGTGTGATGGTATAGTGCAAGACTTTTGATCCAGTTCTTGATCACAGTTCAGGGATTTAGGCCGAGCAAGTGGTAATCAGTAAATAAATCATAGGGGTAGATCTAAGGAGGTTACTAGAGCCACCACAAGGGTAATTAGAGAGTTTGTAAATCGATTATTTAGATCATAAAAAAAACCCAGAGATAGACTGAAGCAACATTGATACTTTGCACTTGCATAGCAAATGCAGTTCGAAGGCTAGCTGGCTTGACTTCAGGATCCGTTTGTAAGTTTATAAGGAAAAAAATAGAGACAAACAAACAATCTATTCACTCCCCAATGGAGTTGCCATTTTGTTATCGGAAAATCTAGTGTCTATGCAGAGCTACTAGTCCCACTAAGGCTGGTAGCTACCTTAGAAACAAACAAACTAAAACCACTTTCGTTTTCCTTTATGAGAAGTAGATGAGAGGGGAAAAGAGGAGACCAACCTCTGTCTTGCGCTTGGTTCCTTGCTTGATTCCTCTCCCTTCGGATAGGTCTTTTCCACTCGCTTCCTTGTCTACCCAGCTTCAAAGAGCACCTGTGGAACCAAAGCAGCATAACACTATCCAAGAACAGAGATCTACAGTCATAAACAATATAGCACCAGATATATATTGACCACACAAATGCATATATCATCAATCATACAAGAATGTGGAGGAAAACTTGAATATCTTTATTAGTAATCAAGAATAGAAAAGAGGATTACAACCAATTTTTCTGACCCAACGTCATCCTCTCAGCAAGAAAGCCCTTCTCCACCTCATGAAAAGCTTAGATCACCCAACACTATGATGTTACACCAAGAAACCAGCAGCACTTCCTTACAAGATACAAAATTCCAGCCTCTGGATCTCTGGGATGAGGGATCCATATATAGATGTTTGCAAGGGGGTGAGTCAGCTTTTGAGATTTGATTAGTGTCCTCTCTCTGATAGTTCTTGATTCCACTTGTAGATTGATGATCTCTTACTCATCCCTGGGCGAATGCAGAGAGGCAAGTGTCACAGGAGAAGTTTCTGGAAGATTCCATGATCCTCCACCTCACAGATTGACCTTGCCATTTGTCCACTTTCACCCATCGCACCCCATAGAAGGGCTTCTCAGTATGCATCGCACATCCTGTGTGCATTTAGGTGGGATGCAGCGCACTTTGACCATGGAGGAGGTGAGATGGTCTAGTTTTGACCAGTTTTGAGTAGTTTTTCATGGAGAACTTCTAGGAGATGCTGTAATAAGTTGACCTTGTTCTTTTAGGGGTTGGAACAACACTTTTAGGGACTTAGGATCCCTTGGTTTATGGACATTTATGATTGGGGTTGCAGTGCCAAAAAATGTCTATAACACTCGGCGACATGCATCCAATCTTGGTCTTTTTCGGTTATCTGATAAATGCAATCAAGTTCGTCATCACCTTCTTCATCGCATACGGGTTCGGTATAGCGTTCTCTTTCTACTGGATCCAACTGAACTACCACTTGTAGTGACTTCTGTTCAAAGGTCATCGTGTGCCTTTTTAAGTTAATAATCCCCTTCATTTCTATAGCCCAATCAATTCCCAGCAGCGCTGGGTAAAGATTGTTGTCATCAACAATTTCTATAACTTCGAAATCAGTCTGGGTACTCACACTATCGATATATATTGTTATACCTTGCAATCAGCCCATCGGTAAGATCTTTTGCTAGTTGGCCATTCGTAATTGAATCGGGGACCACTTCAGCGCGGGTTTTCCCATCTGTTCCCAGGTCTGTTTAGGCAATATGTTCACATCTGAGCCTAAATCCAAGATAACTTGATTCATTTCATAGTCGCTGATTTGCGCGATTAGTCTCATCTTGTGTCCGGTGCATAGAGCATGTCTTCTTATCTTCCAAACAACTTGCAGTTCACTGAATCCAGCGCATCTGGTGATCAGCTCTTGTAATCCTTGAACAGCCTTACGATCGCACAACAATTTCATGCAGGTTTCCAGAAAGTTAGTGACCATAGAGGCGTCCACTCCTGACTCCATTTGATCCCTCATGCCTGAGGTCGAAGCTTTCGTGAAGCTTCGCTAAGCTTCTCTTGGCCCCATACTTCCTTGCTTTGACTCCGTGCGTTGCTCCTTCATAGGTGTGGCGCACCTATCCCTGCCTTCATTTCCTTTAGTTGCGCTACTTCTTAGTACCATATTTATGCTAGGGTCCTCTTCGCGAGGTTCTGCATGCATCATTTGAATATTATGGGTTGGTGGAGGCTGGAGTACTCCTTTTTCGTTTAATTGGCCAATCAGAATAAGACAGTCTATTAATTCATGATCAAACTACTCATAGTGGGGGCATGAGATCCTGGTTGGGTTAGGTAGACGTGAGCATAGTGTCCCTATTCTCCACAATTGTAACAAATTAATTGACCACAACCCCATTTGGGCCCCAATCCTCTTCCCCTACCACGTCCTTGAAACCCTCCTTACACCTTAGTCTACACTCGGTAGGCTAGTGTTCTTTCTAGCATTAAGTCATAACTTAGGCGTGTTCATTCATCGTGTCCCACAGATTGAAAAAATTTACAATATAGTTGTTGCGAAGTCTAGGTGTACTTCTGTAATAGGTGACAGTTATCTATCGCATGCTTCCCTCCTTCCTGGAAAATCGCACACCAAAGTGCCTGTGCAGGACTTGGTCCTGCTTGTACTTCTACCTTTAATGGCAACAGACCTCTTCCTACCAGATAGTTCAAGAAACCCGGGCAATGGTCATTGTCGTGCATTGGGATCTTACATTTGATATAGCCTACCTCTGGGTGTACCTCGGTTCAGGACATTCTTCCCTACTTCAGACTCTCCACTTCCAAGCTCAAGTTTTGAAGTTGCACATGGATTTTCTGAACTCCCAACCCTGGGTCTGGTATTGGGGTTGCGTGTAGCCTCATTACTGCTTCCAGTGCCTTGGCTTGGGTTGAGATGTTATGCTGTGACAAAGCCGTCCTCAAATGGGGCGTCAAGGATGCCACAAACCATGCGCAATGTTGTCCATCTGTTAAGGTCATGTTTGCTTCATGAATAGTAATTTTTAATCTCTGGTCCATATCCCATGGAGTTTCACCAGGCAACATTGCTATTTCTTTTAATCCAATAACCGACTGGGCTTCAGACTTTGCCCAGACAAACTCTTTATTTAGCGCATCCTGGATCACTGCTATTCCCTCATTTGGATGATCGGTTGAGTATTTTATGTACCATGTCAGTGCGTGGCCCTGTAGCGCACTGACCAATGTGGCCTTTTTAATGTTTTCATCCGTTATGCCTTGCGCGTCCCATACAGATTTTATCATAAACCAGAACTGGCTTGGCTTTTCATTCCCTATACCCTGAAAGTTCAGTAATTTGATTGCAGTCACTATCCTGACTTTTGGTGGAGGGGGTGGCGAAGGTGTTGGTGTGGATGGACTCGACCTGGTGAAGCAGGTGGTGGTGTAGATGGAGGTGGTATTAGTGGGAAGCATTATTTAATCAATCAGATTGCACTTCCTAGCGAGAACTTGGCAAGATCCTCCTTGCTTTCCCATGAGATAGAAATTAACAGGATGTTCTTTACTTCTTCTATTCTTTGATAACCCTTTCCACTCTGCATTACCTAGACATCAATATACACGCAAAATCTATTTCTCACACATCAACATCTTAATCCAAGTATTAAATGATTTGATGCACCTACCCCACAGTCCTTGGAGAAAGTGCCTTTCTGCTTCACTGTAACTTATAGTTGTATCTATCATGAATTCAGTGATAAGTCCCCCAATGATCCAATCTAACCAGTGGTCTACCACGCACGGAAGTCTATCTTTGGTGGCTTCCAGCCTTCGCACCAGTTTTGAAGTCCACACTATGGGCTTGTCCAATTTGCACCTCCCCACGCTATCAACTAACTTCGCGATCCACTCATATAATTCTATCGAGAATGTTACAAAGAAGATATCATGTATGTCTATGAATATATAGTGATCCAACCAATGTTCCTCTGATATCCGTGAATTTCTGTTTTCCTGAACTGCGAACTCGCGAAGCTTCAGATCCCACCATTCTTCGAGTTCTTTCTTTGTAGGATTTCAATGTTCCCACATTAGACACCCCTTAGGCAAATCCCGGTCCCAACAATGGAACCATTTGTTGGCTTGTTTGGGCTTGACCCAGGTTTGGAAGAATTATGTAGCCAAACAAATCCCGCAGCTACCGGCCCTTTCAGCAACAACCTGTAGAGCGCAGCCTAAGGTCTCACCAAGGTAGTAGGGGAGGGTGCTGGAACCAGGTTTCCGCACCCTAGAGATGTCTAGATGTGTACTGGAAGGTTCATGGATTGTTCTATAACTTCGCATTGCTTGCCCTTCGCGCTGATCCAGAGTGATTATAATTTCCTTATTTGTGCGCTATTCTAGTTGAAGGATGCAGTTAGAACTATTCAACAGGGTCTTTAAGCAAACATTTAATCAACATAATTTATTTGTGCACAAAATGAACCCAGATTCGCATACATTCATCACATTCGCATTAACCAGTTATAGAAAGATAAATCATAAAGACAGATGCATGATAATACAAAATTATAGAAGCAAACTTCTCTTTATTAGCAATATTTCCCAATACATCCAAATCCACCCTGCACACTCAGTTGCAGGGGTTCGCGCACATAGCTACAAACTTTCTAGGCCTCTGCACACATAGCTGCAGAGCCTCTACTTCCTACCTAGCCCTCAACTCAGACTTACAGATGCTTTGAGACTATCTTCTTTTTGAACCCATTACCATTCATCTTCTCATAAAACAACTACCTTCTCCCCATAGAGCCTCGCTCTATTTATACCCTTCCCTGGCCCACGACCCCTGTGTGGACCAGCTCTTTTTATATTTCTTTCCATTATTTTCAGGCGGACTACCCTTTGACTCAACATATTACAATTCGTGCTTCGAGCATTCAACAAAGTCTTTATCCTAACTTTAACCAAAATTTTCGGTTTCGCGCCCCTAAACCGTTGCGCGGGGCTTCCGCTACCCAACGTCAATAATGTGTTGATTGATCTGGAAAGGAGACTTGATGAAAATTCCTTTTTACAGGTGCCAGGAGAATCCCAATCCCAAAGGGAAACACAGGAACACAGTGAGCAACAAGCAGAAGAAGGACCTCAAGAGCAAGAAGAATCAGAGCAACTAGACATATCAAAAGAGTTGGCTCAGCTAGAACACATCATGAGTACTCCTCCTATTGTACAGACTCCTCTAAATGAGGAGAAGAATCCCAAAAGAGACAGGGAGGAAGCCACTCCTTCTAGTAGACCTATTGCACGGACTTATGTCGAACGGAAAAGGTTAAATCCTTTTTCAGAACAAGAGTTTATAGAGGAAACAGCTCGAACCACAGATGCAGAAAGGGCAGAGAGTAGACAGACCACTCCCTCTAGAGGAACACAAGAACCTTCCACTACACAGGCTCAACTGCTAGAAAGACAATAAAGCGTGGAAGTATCCTCATTCAGGGCTCCAACTGGCTAGGACCAGGGCATTAGAGATAAATACAAAGAGATAAAGGCTAGAAATGAAAGCTTAAAGGCCCAAATCTATGCACAATACCTTAAAATGGCTCCCACTAATCAAACAAGGCTAATGTTAGCCTTTGATGTAAAAGAAGGTAATATGAAAATGACTTTCATGAAACCTACCACATAGTAGCCCAGGTCTATAGAAAATTACTTGAGGATAGATTTTGAGGTGCTGGCGAAGGATATACATCCTATTGACCAAATAGAATTGCACAAATAGACCGGAGAAATGGTCTATTCCACTTTAACCGGCAAGGCCATTGCAGCACATCAACTACAAAATTCACTGAATAATATATTAGCGCAATTCCAACTAGAGAAGGCCTTTTCACAGGCCAAGGATACAAGGATAAAGTCCTTAGAGGACTTAATAATAGGGTTAGGGTGTGATCCCAAGGATGTAAAGGTTGTTGAAAGGATAATCAAAAAGAAAAATGATGACATAGGTGCCTTGAAAGAGCAGCTCAAAATCCCTCAACTGCATCATCCCCAAACAACTGAAGTACTAGAAACCTAGAAGGAACAGGAGAAGCTTATGGACTTATTCCTTAAGCTAAATGATCAATTAAAAGAAATAGAGAAAGAGATAGATATATTGATTCAGTCTAAATAGAGTGAATTGGCCACCACTCCATACACTGTCATTCCTATAGTCTCTACAGCAGTGTCCTCTACGTTGGCTTCTTCCTTAGCACCAATAGTTCCACCAGCTACAACTATGCCAGTCATAGGTACATATACAAGTGTAGGTACATCTATGGAGAAGACAACTGAATTAGTAAAAACCATGGAGGAAATGACCATCTAGGCTACAGAGCTTAAAAGGTTTAGAGAAAAAGTGTCATGTTTGGAAACTGACTGCAAACTTGCACAAATACAATAGAAAGAAGAAGCTTAGAAGAGTCAAAGAATGGGTGAGAGGATAAAAATCCTTGAAAAGGACTTAACATTGCAGCATCCACTAGGAGATATAAAGGAAATGCTTTGGGCCAACAGAGTCAATGATGTTTGGCCATCAATTCAAGTAATTTTTGAGCAGACTGAACTGGTGAAATTGGCCACCAAAGCAATTCAAAATATAAGAGAAGATCTGGGAGACAAGCTCAAGGAGGCCAACCAATTGATAAAACTTTTGAAAAACAAGAAAAAGTATCAACTGGATGAACTAGGCATAAAATATAGGACAGGGACCATCATAGAAATCAAGAAGATTCTTACTAAAAGGAACCTTATGCTCAATCTTGAGAAGAAATTCCAAAGAATACAAGCTGATATTGATAGAATCATGACAAAGTTTGGTATTTTGAGGGAAAAATGCCTCCCCAGTCCTATGGTCATCTATGACAAGCTTATGACCCAAAAGGACTACGTCGAAAGACTAAACAAGTTGGCCAATGACCAAGCTAGTACTTCAGGGGTAAAAGCTCTACCCACAGGAAAGGTATTGTATGATAATATGGAAAATCGGTTCTTCCTATAGCATGAGGTAAAGCACCTATTTTTCAACAAGCCAAATTTTTCCAAGTAAATCGAAGCAGATGAGACATATAGAAATATGCTGAAGATGAAGTTACCTGAAGATGAATGGCGGGTAAATTTAATAGATTTACTATAAAGTTACTGCAGTAAATCCATATGGTAGCCAGGTAAAACATATGAAACAGATTCAAAGGGTAACATGTAAAGAGTATCAGTAGGTTAAAGACACAAAGTCATTCTAGCAAATAGATATCAAGCAGTTGAAAGAGCCAAATTTGAGCTACAATAGCCAGCACATTCACAATAAAAGGGACAGCAAGAAGCAGTTTTCCATCTGTCTCTATCTTCATGCTTGAAGATATTTTTGATTTCCTAGAATAATTCTCAAACTATTATGAGATATTTTGTAATATTTTTGTATAAATAATTCACATTTCGAAGTAATTAGGGTGGATTAAAAGACATTTCTATAAAAATTTCATATCTAGTTAAGGAGCTATTGTAATCAAGACTGGATTGGCTCGCTGGATCATGGAATAAAGTTAAAGACATTTCATAAGATTATTGTGCATAGTGGAAAACAAATAAGTATTATCTCTTCATGTTTATTACTATTTTCTCTTCATGTTATAAATATTCACATGTTTCTCTATGAAATCTAAATAGTAAACAAGGAATGATATTTCAGAATTAGCTTTAATGCTCTTTGTCTTGACTATTTACTTTCTC
The DNA here is from genome assembly GCA_031772625.1 of Pinus tabuliformis. NCBI lineage: Eukaryota > Viridiplantae > Streptophyta > Pinopsida > Pinales > Pinaceae > Pinus > Pinus tabuliformis. Next base: position 929,100,052 of record CM062817.1, read on the forward strand.
ACTGTTTTCTGCTAAACTATCTTAATCTGGGAATTCTTAATTGCTCCCTTAATTCTGTAGTTTTCCCTCTCTTTGGTCCATAGTAAAGGATTCTTAGTTTCCCTTTACTACTAATCTCCTTCTGTTCCTTATCTTGATCCCGGTTTAAGGATTCTTCATTGCCCTTTTACCCTAGTTAGGATTACCTCATCCATTTGAACCTGCAGATTTTCTTTTTGCTGTGTTAGCCTACCCTGTGAAATCCTCCTTTAGTAATTGATATGCTCTAGTTAAGCCACTCTTTGATTGACTCTATAGCCCAATGGCCTGAAAGCTTGCTTTTCCCATCTGTTCCCATAAGTCCACCACCCAGTCAAAATCAAAACATCATGAGCACTAAGAACTAGCCTAAAATCCCACCCAAAACAAAGTTAAATTATAAAGAGAGAGCCCTCTCTGGACTTAGGTTGGCTAGAACTTGAGTCTAAAATATTAGGTTTGTGGTTATCTCAGATTATTCCTTCCTTTTATAACTTCTCAGGAAGACTTCCGAGTGATAATAAGCGGCACTTGGACTTGCACACTTTCATGGTCTGTTTTTATTTTGGGGTTCATATATTTTCATTTTTTGATATTTTCTTATTCTTTTTGTCCTTTGATATTTCTTTTAGGACACACCCTCTTTACATTTTTTAATTTTTAATATGGAAAACATTTGCAGAAAGCAAAGGTATGTACAATATTACAAGAGTTACTCTCAACCAATTCAAAATTATAAATCCTATCACTATAGGACTCTAAAAGTGGCTCCACATGGGGATGGAATTTCTTAGTGAAATGTCAAGAACTCTAAAGATCAGTAGCCTTTGAATTGTGGCTGAAGTTACCTTCCAAATTGTCCTTTTGTGAATCTGCATTATTGATACTTATGACAGTAAATCTTTCAAAGCTTAGGGCCTTATCTCTGAGCTTCAATTTTATAGGATTACTCTCCTATCCAATCTACACTCTGCAATGTTATGTACAATGATTCAAAGTAAAGTGAACTATTGTAAGTCAGTGGAAAAGTAATGCTTCAACATCCTACCATTAACAGGTCCTCCTGGTAGATCTGATCCATCTATTTTTCTCAAGAAAAAGGCATTGTTGCCTCTGTAGCCATAAATGACATAAGGCCCCTACCACAGAAAATCAAATTTTCCATGCTTTCCTTTGTTTTCTCTCCTTGAATCTCACTTAAGGACTTTGTCTCCTATGTGAAAATCATCTTCTTTAGTCTTTTTATCAAAGACTTTCTTTATCTTTTCCTGGATTACCAGTGATTTTACATATACTTCTTCTCTAGTCTACTACAAGAGTATGGTTTGATTTATTCTTCTTTAAATATCATTTGGTTCCACCTGTAATTCCTGTAGGATCTTCATGACTACCACTCCCAAGGATGATGGGAAAACTACATCCATCCCATAAATTAGATGATAGGGTGATGTTCCAATAGACTTCTTAGTAGTCAATCTATTTGCCCATAAGGCATTGACTAACTTCTTGTTCCATGTATTTTTATTGTCTTCCAGTAACTTTTTGATAATATTGACCATACTTTTGTTGGACGACTCTACTAGCCCATTACCTTGAGGGTAATAGGTTGTGGAATGGCCAAGGGTGATGTGGTATTTGTTACAGAAATCTATCATTCTTTTGGATTTAAATGCTACTACATTATCAGTAATGAGCTTCTGGGGACATCCAAATATTGAAAGGATATTACTCTCTAGGAAGGTGATTATGACAGTGTCTGTGGCTTGCCTAGAAGGTATGGCCTCTATCCATTTGGTAAAATAGTCTTCGGCTGTCAGAATCCACTTGTGATGTGTTGAGGAGGCTGTGTGTATTTCTCCAATGAAGTCTAACCCCAATTATTGAAATGGCATCTCAGTGGAAATTGGTTTGAGAGGAAAGGGTAAAAGTTTTCTCTTTCCCTAAAAAAATTGGCATTTATGACAGGAGGTCACATGTTTTTTAACATCAACAAACAAAGTAGGCCAATAGAAACCAGCTCTCAGAATTTTTTCAGTAGTACTCTTCCAGTACAAGTGTCCTCCAAAATCCCCTGCATGAAACTCTTGTAAAATCTTGTTAGCTTCATCTTTCAATAAACAAGTTAAAAGAATACCACTATTGTCCTTCCAAAACAATGCATTATCTATAATACAATATCTTAATGACTTCATTTTTAAGAATCTAGCTTTAGTTCTTGTCAATCCAGGAGGAGCTTGTAAGTTTAGTAATACAAATGTAATATCTGCATACCATGGTGAATCAGTAAAAGGTTCACTGATCTGTGGAGTTGCCATCTCCTCTTGATCATCAAGGGCACTAATGAAGTTGATATCAAGGGCCTGACAGTTCGATTCAGCCATGAGTTTGGCTAAACCTTGGCCTTTGATGAGCTTGGTGGGTTTTATCTCTATGTCATATTCCAATATTGTGGCAATCCATTTGCCTCTTTTTCCTTCAGGCCCATTTTGAGTCAAAATGTCCTTAACTATAGAGTTTGGAACATAAGCAATAATGTGAAAGTACAAAATGTATACTCTGAAATATTTGATAGCCTTAACCAAAGCTAAAGGATGTTTTTCCATGATATTGTATTTGAGTGTGGCATCTCTTAAGGATTTATTAAAGAATGTTATTGGCTGTTCATATCCTTAATTGTTCTTTTGCAGCAAGATTGCTGCAATGGTGTGTTCTAAAGCAAAAGAAAAAATGATAAAATATTTGTTAAAGTCAGGACTAATAAGGATTGGAGTCTTGGTTAATGCTTCCTTAATAGCTTCAAAGAATTGTTTGGCCTCCAATGTCCATTTAATTGTCGAGTCCTTTCTTAGCATGTTATTTAATTCCCTAACTAATTATGCTAGATTTGAGATGAATCTCCTAAGAAAATTAATCTTTCCTAGAAATGATTGCAGCTCTTTAATGTTTCGCGGATGGGAAATGGTCAAAATGGCTTTTATTCTAGCAGGGTCTATCCTAATCCCATCTTTAGATATGATGTGTCCTAACAATTTTCCCTCCTATAGACCAAAAAGTGACGTTTTAGGATTTAAAGAAATCCCAAATTTCCTACATTTGATAAATACTCTTCTGAGGTGGTCTAAGTGTTCATTGTCGGATTTAGAGAAGACTCTGATGTCATACTAGTATACTACTAAGAAATCATGGATTTCCTTGGAAAAAGCTATATCCATAGCTCTTTGAAATGTAGCACCTGCATTCATTAATCCAAAGGGCATCTTCAAGTACATGAAGGTACCCCAAGGAGTAGTAAATGCAATTTTGGATTGGTCCTAAGGTTGGACTAAGATCCGGTTATACCTAGAGAATTTATCTAACAATGAAATCCTAGATGACCCCACTTTGCAATATATGGTCCATTTTTTGGTAACGGGTAGTTTTCTTTTAAAGAGACCTTGTTTAAGTTTCTAAAATCTACACAATGTCTAATTTCACTTGTTTTTTTCCTAGTTGTAACTAAGTTTGAAATCCAGTCTGAGTATCTAATGGACGTTATTATTTGGGAATCAAACATTATTTTAACCTCTTTCTCTATGGATGGCATAAGAACTGGGTTTATCCTCCTAAGTTTATGTTTGAAAGTTTCATGATCTTCTTTTAGAGGTATTTTGTGCTGGATTATGCTGGTGTCATAAGATATTAAGTCTTCATAACTCCAAGCAAATATATCCTGGAACTGTTTAAACAGATTGATATATTTGACCTTTTCCTCTTTGGGTAAGGCTTTAGATATCTTAATGAGCTTTGGATTATCTTCAGTCCCTATATTAACCTCTTTTATGTCAACTCTTAGAGGTTCCATATTGGGTTTCCTAGCTACATCATTAGAGTCAAACAAATCTTCTAAAGGTACTAATCCTTTAGGCAAAAAATTATTTTTCACATGAAGAATCTCATGATCATCATCCATTATTTCATCTATCTCTACATTTTCTAAACTATCTATTTCTACTCTAGTAAATTTAGTTGGTTTAGTTATATCAAAAACACTTTGATCTAAATGGGTTTCTACATTACTTTCTATTGTACAATTAGTATCTATCTTACAATTTTGAAACTCACCTTCATTGTTCATGAAGTCGTAGATCTGAGAGTCCTGGGATAAAATCTGCCAATACTTGAGGTTGTCTGGTATAACAGGCCTATGTTTGACTTTTGCAGTGTACTGGTGGTTTTGTTGAAAAGGAAATTTACAAGTACTAGCAAAGGTAAACAGACTGTGGGCCTGCATGTTTTGTTTTCTAGGAATGATAGCAAAGTTTGATTCCAGGAGGTCCTTGATCAAGTCTGAAACAATATCCCTATATCTACCAAGCCTAGGTTTGTTGACAGAATATTCACCACTAATCTGTTTGATAATCAGCTCTGAGTCTCCCATGATGGAAACTCTTTTGGCTCCCAATTTCCTAACCAATTGTAACCATAGAATCAGGGCTTCATATTCAACCATGTTATTGGTACATTTGAAGTTCAATATGAAAGCGTGTCCCTCAGCATGGTTATTATCCATATTATGGATCCACACTCCTGCACCAACCCATAACCTTTTTATAAACCCATCAATTTCTAAACGCCAAAGTGACTCATGGAATATGTTCTCACTGTCAGCTATTCTGTACTTAAGGTCTTTGGTTGTGATTTCCTTTTTATCATTTTTTGCATTGTATAAGATGAAAGATTCCATATCTGAATGCATGGAGTATATGGGAAATTTTTGTGGCTTTTCCTCACTACTGACCATGTACTTCATCAAGGTCTCCCTATATAATTTTCTTGGTTGGCCAAAAATAGATATGGTGGCATAAGACATATCCAACTACAAAGATCCCTACAGTTTTGCTCCCCATGACCGAGATAGTAGCATTCCATATTTTGGTGGGATGTCTGCAACTACAATGTCCATTAGAATTCACTTTGCAGGGCACTGGACAAGGGTCACACATAAGTCTTTGATTAGAACAAGGAATTTAACCTGGCCAGAGTCAAAAGAAAATAATCCTTATAGGGCCTGATAATGTCTAGCTTTAGTCTTTCCATTATTGCCTTTGGAATGAGATTGTGGGATGCCCCTAAGTCTAACATAGCGTTATGCAAAATTTTATCATGAATGTTTAGGCTGATGTAAATAGGATGAACTACCCCTTACTAATGAATTCCATTGGCCTCAAGGCCAAATAATAATTCAGGTTGGTCATAATTCAAATTAATAGAATCCTCTCCCTCTCCTATGTTCAAAGTCTCAGATATTTGTGACTTATAGGATTGATTCTTTACCAGTTTGGTCAAAGGAACTAATATTTTTAATTTAGCTATTTCATTTCTAATGTTGAAAGGGAGTTGAACTCTGTTTGTTTGATTCAGATAGTCCTTAATGTATGCAGTTTGAGTATCTTTATATTGTTTCTCAGTGATAGTCATTTCAGTTTGTGTTTCTACTATCTTGGCTTGATTTCGTTTATTTTTATTGTTTTCATTAATTATCTCTATTTTGGTTTCAGTGGAGGTTATATCTACAATCTTAGGGGTTGAAGTCTCTGGTGTTCCCCTAGAGAGAATTTGTAACACTTTGTTAACTGGAGTTCCTTTTATTATCTTAGTCTGGGATTGGATGGATCTTTTAATGGGTTTCATTGTTATGAAACCAGCTCACAAAAAGATAGAAAAGATAGATCAACACCTTAGAATTCAACCTCTTCTAGGGGGCAACCTCCTTTACATTACAAAAATGAACAATTCTTGGATGATTCAAATGACAAAATCTCCTTTCTATATATAGGAGTCTAAGGAGTCACAATATAACCCAACCGACCTAACAATAATAATATAAATCCACAAAAATAACAATAGAAGGATTCTATGGGGCACAATAATAAAAATATGGGGACAATAGGGGCACAACAATATTAATAAGGGATGCAACTACAATAGTAATGGGGTAATCACTAGTATTATAGGGACCTAGCATGCCCCTCTCCTTCAAAAAAGTGTTGTCCTCAACGCTTGAGTAGTTCTGGACGCTTTTGTATAAAATTCTCATCCTCCCATGTGGAATCTTCAGCAGATAAGTTCTTCCACTTGATGAGATACTCCGAAATTGATCGATTTCGTAGCTGTCGAGTTCTTGTTTATGTGACTGCTTCTGGTTCCAATATAATTTTTCCTTCCTCGTCAAGTTCTGGAAATATTGTTTGAACTGGGATCTTGTCGCCTATAACCTTCTTTAAACATGAAACATGGAAAATTGGGTGCACTCAAGACGCTGCAGGAAGCTCCAATTTGTATGCCAAAGTACCAATCTTTTGCAACACCTTATACGGACCATAATACTTTGGTGATAATTTATTATCCTTCTTAGCTTGCTTGAGGGACATTTGTTTATATGGTTGTAGCCGTAGGAATACCCAATCACCTACATCAAAACTTCTTTCACTACGATGTTGATCTGCCTGTTGTTTCATTTTATTCTGTGCCAACACGAGGTTATCTTTTAAGAATTGGAGGACTTGTTGTTGATGTTCAATGTGATGTTCCAGCTTGAACCTTAGAATTTTCTCTTAAATATGATGTGACGGATGGTGGGTGATATCCATAAAGTGCCATAAATGGGGTCATTTTTGTTGCTGTATGGAAGGAAGTGTTATACCACCATTCAGCCAGAGGCAACCATTTGACCCATTGTGTATGTTTATTAGATACAAAGCAATGAAGATATCCTTCCAAACATTTGTTTACTATCTCAGTTTTCCCATCAGATTAAGGATGATAAGATGAACGATGAGCTAACTGAGTACCAAGACAAGAAAATAATTCAGTCCAAAAATTTCCAGTGAAAGTGGGATCTTTGTCACTTACAATAATCTTTGGGTTTCCATGTAGCTTTTGAATTGTTTCCATAAATGCAGTAGAAATTATACTGGCTTTAAATGGATGTGATAATGCACAAAAGTGTGCATACTTGGTAAGTCTGTCAACTACCACCATGATGACACCTTTCCCTCAGACTTGGGTAAACCTGTGATAAAATCCATTGAAACCTCCTCCCAACGTTGGCTTGGAATGGATAAAGTTTGTAATAGACCCGGGGTCTTAATTGTTTCAACTTTATTTTGTTGGAAAACCAAACATTCCGCCACAAACTTTTGAATATCCAATTTAAGGCCATCCCAAAAAAATTCCTTCTTAACCTTGTAGTAAGTTTTTAAAAATCCTGAGTGCCCTCCTAAGGGAGAAGTGTGCAATTCCATAAGAATCTTTTGTTTGAGTTGCGAATTATTACAGAGGTATAAGCAATATTTGCACCATAACGAATCATTTTGCCAGCTAAATGTATAAGATGTACTGGAATATTGTTGTAACTTTCGAATAAGTGCCCACACTTCTTCATCATTCTTCCATTCCTCCCTTGCTTCATTTATCCAATATGGTTGGATAATAGAAATGGCGCACAACAATGCTTCCACATCCTCATCCTTTCTAGAGAGTGCATCTACCACCACATTTTGCTTCCCTTTTTTGTAGATGATTTCGAAGTCATAACCCAACATCTTTGTGACCCACTTTTGTTGCTCTTCAGAGGATAATCTTTGTTCTAAAAAGTATTTAAGGCTATCATGATCTGTTTTTACCTTGAAGTGTCTTCCCATTAGGTAGGGTCGCCATTTCTTAAGTGCATGTAGTATTGCCAACATTTCCTTCTCATAAATAGCTTTGTGTAAAAAATTTTCCTTGATTGGACGACTTTCAAAAGCAATGGGTCTTTCATCTTGCAATAAAATAGCACCAATTCCATTTCTTGAAGCATCACATTCCACAATAAAGGTTTTTGTGAAGTCCGTTGTAGCTAAGACCGGTGCTTGGCACATTGCCTCTTTAAGATGTTCGAAGGCCTTTGTTGCTTCTGGAGTCCATGAAAATGCATCTTTCTTCAATAATGTTGTTAGAGGTGCTGCTATTCTCTCATAATTCTTAACAAACTTGCGATAATACCCTATAAACCCGAGAAATCCTCGCAGATGCTTTATGGATGTGGGGATTTTCCATTCCTTAATGGCTTTAATTTTGCTAGGGTGTACCTTAACTCCTTCATGAGATACAATATGACCTAGATATTCCACCTCTTGTACTCCAAAGAAACATTTGGATCTTTTTGCATATAATTGTTTCTCCTCCAATAGTTGTAGCACCTTGTCAACATGTTCAACATGATCCTTCCAAGACTTGTTGTAGATTAGTATATCATCAAAAAATACTAACACAAATTTTCTAAGGAAGGGTTTGAAAATGGAATTCATGAAACCTTGAAATGTAGAAGGTGCATTGGTAAGGCCAAAAGGCATGACCAAAAATTCATAATGACCCTCATGAGTTCTAAATGTTGTTTTTGGAATGTCTTCAGTCTTCATTTTGATTTGATGATATCTTGAACGAAGATCCAACTTGGTGAAGTAAATTGATCCATGCAATTCATCCAATAATTCATCAATGATAGGAATGGGAAACTTATCTTTAATAGTGAGCTTTTTGAGCTCCCTATAATCCAGAAACATGTGCCATGATCCATCCTTCTTATGCACCAATACTACTGGAGCAGAGAAAGAACTTTGACTAGGTTGAATTATACCAGCCTCTAGCATTTTTGCAACCATATGTTCAATTTCACTCTTTTGGCCATAGGGATATCTGTATGACCTGATGTTTGGAGGAACACTTCCTAGAATCAGATGAATAGCATGATCATGATCACGAATAGGTGGGAGACCTTTGGGAGTCTCAAATACCTTGGAATGATTGTCCAAGACTTTTTGGAGATATGGAGAAATAGATGATTCCGATGTGGAAACATCTAGCAAACATAATTGTGCAATTACACCTCTTTGTTCCTTTTTTAGAAGCTTTGTCATACTGTTAGAGCTGATTATATTTCCTGGTTTCCCTGCAATACCCCTTAATTCAACTTCCTTTCCTTCTGCAGAAAATTTCATGAAAATTTCTTTAAAATTAAAAGCTATTGTACCCAAGGATTGTAGCCATTGGAATCCTAGTACAACATCAGCACCTCCCATTGGAATCAAAAGCATTGGGCTAGTCAATACATATTCTCCCATGGATAGCTTGATATTATGGCACTTTCTAGAGCAATTTATCGTTCCTCCATTTGCAACCATCACTTGACACTCTGGTGCTGGATATAGGAAGCAATTCAATTCTTTTGCTACCTTACAATGAATAAAATTGTGGGTACTTCCCGAATCAATCAACACTATTACTTTTTTCTTCTTGATTTGTCCTTCTATCTTGATGGTTTGAGGAGTGGTAATTCCAGCCAATGCATTACAAGATATGGTCAGATTCATTTCTTCTTTATCTAGGCTTTGTTCCTGGAGTATATCCTCTTCCTTTGACCTTTCTTGCTCCTTTTCTTCTTCCTCTTCAAAATCTATGTAGAATAATTTCTTCTCAGCACACTTATGACCTTTACTGTATTTGCTATCACAACTGTAACAAAGCCCTTTTGCTCTTTTTTCTTCCAATTGTTGTGGTGTCAACCTTATAGGTTGTGGAAGGCTAGGGGTAACAACACTTCCATCTTTATAGTTGTGACTGGTATGCTTCCTGGTTGCCATAATTTTGCTTTCCATTTTTCTTGCTAACCTGAATACCTTCTCTAATGAAGTAGTTTCCCAAAGGCGAACATCATGTTGGATATTATCCTTTAAAGTCCCTATGAACACATCAATCCTATGCTCCTGTGGAATATTTTTTACCCTTATGTTCAATTTTTGGAACTCCTCAATGTGCTCCATTATTGAACCCTTTTGTTTGAGAATTACCAATTGGCTAAAAAAAAGTGTTTCTTTTTGTATCATCATAATGTGCTGTCAATTCTTCCGTAAAAATTGGCAAAGTGATAATTTTTTTACGAGAGCAAAGCCATTGATACCATACAAACTGATTTGGTTCCAAATATAAAGTTGCAATACGTACCTTTTGTGTGTTTTGCACATTATTGAGATCGAAAAATTACTCCATCTGTAATATCCATGTTGTGGGATCCTTGCCATCAAACTTCCTCATATCGATTTTTGGAGTATGGTGGGTCTTCGATCCAACATTAGAGTCTATGGAATCATGATTAACATTTATTTTGTTCTCATCATGAGTTTCCTTTACTACCCTTTCACCATTAGTGACCATTTCTTGTAGCAACTTATTCATATTTATCTCAATTCTTCCATATTATCATCCATGCCATCCATTTTAGCGTCCATGCCTTTCATCTTAGCTTCCATGCCATCCATCTTAGCTTCTACACCTTTCTTTAAATAATCCATCTTAGCTTCTACACCTTTCTTTAAACCATCCATCTTAGCTTCTACATCTTTCTTTAAACCATCCATCTTAGATTCTGTTGCTTTTTGTGCAAGTGACACTTGTTGCACTTGGTCTCGTAATTTTTATATATCATGTTGGATTTCTTCCTCTTCTTCATGAGTCATGCTAGAGCTTTCAGGTTGCTTACTAGGTGTTTTCATTTTCTTTCCTTGGGGCATCAATTACCAATAATAATGCTTTAATATTCCCTTTGAATTCCTTCAAACTAATTTTTCAAACCAAGCTTATGCAAAAAATTAAAAAAAAAACTACACACCTTTTTTCACTTTGTAGGAGCTTGATGTTGAATCTGATGTATCTCTATAATTTTAGATTATGCAGTTCTGAAATTGCGACTTGTAGTATCCCTCTGCGTCCTCTTTCCAATGCCACCAGTCTGATCCAAATTGGATTCTCCAAGAAATATTTATGCAAAATCTCCCAAGATGACTTGATTATAGACCCTTCCAGAAGTGTGAACTTGTATTAAGTGCCACATGTCACTGTTTCAACCTTTGGCACTAAAAATTATATACAAGAAACTAAAGTCCATCCTGTTTCTGTACCTTCCTACAAAATTTCAATCTGATGCTCAGAGATAAAGTTATGACTATTTTCCCCAGGTCACCTGTTTGTAATTTAATTCAGGAGTCTGCAAAAAGACCAACTTCCTCAGATCATATCTCCGCAAAAATAGCACGAAAAGATCTAAAATTTGGACCTGAGGTTCATTGCAATTTTGTCTTAAATGGGTTTTTCTTTTCACTTCTGAAACGTCGTAGAAAAAAAGTTATAGCAAAAATGCCACGATGACCTATTTGGAGCAGTGAAACCCTAGAGTCCAAAGCTCTGATACCAAATGTTATGAAACCAGCTCACAAAAAGATAGAAAAGATAGATCAACACCTTAGAATTTAGCCTCTTCTAAGGGAAAAACTCCTTTACATTACACAAATGAACAATTCTTGGATGATTCAAATGACAAAACCTCCTTTCTATATATAGGAGTCTAAGGAGTCACAATATAACCTAGCCGACCTAGCAATAATAATATAAAGCCACAAAAATAACAATAGAGGGATTCTATGGGGCATAGTAATAAAAATATGGGGACAATAGGGGCACAACAATATTAATAAGGGATACAACTACAATAGTAATGGGGTAATCACTAGTATTATAGGGACCTAACACTCATTATTCTTCTTTTTTTTTTCACTTACTGGTTCACGGATACCCGGGTCAGTGGGTAGCCGCTACGTCCAGGGTTTTAAACACTGAGTGGACGCCACCTGAAGGGAATCAACACCCCTCGGCCTATTTACTGACCTAACCCCAAGAGCTTTCGAGATTCGACCCTATGACCTCCCATTGGCGAGGCACTTGATTTGACCGATTGAGCTAACTCTTGGGGCTCACTCATTATTCTTCTTACTTCTCAAGCTATATTGTTTATGTACCTCATTTATAGCTAACTCATATCCCTGTTTAAAATCAAAATATTCACCAGATTCTAACTGCAATTGTTGAAGCATATATAACTCCTGTTCTTCTTGAGTAAGAAAAACATTTTCTTCCTCTGTGAATTCCAGTAAGTTAATTTGGGTGTCATCCTCTACTTCTTGGTTCTATGAATCCTCAACATAGTTTTCTTGGAAGGGGGGCCTAATCTGTTGGCCTGGTGTAACATTTTTTGCAGTATTAGGGTTCTTCCTAGAATTTGGTTTTCTTATTGGGGTTGTTGTTGTTGATTGTCCCATTGATTTTTCCTCTCCATGTTCTCTAACCTATCCATAATTCTTTCTAAACCTTTTAGCTAAAACATATACTTTTCCATCTGAAGTTGAAGCTTCTTCTTAAAATATGTCTTTATTTTCATTCCTCATTCGTGCTCTATTAGCTAACAGATTGGCCTCTACAATGACAACATAGCTCTACATTTGTTCAAGTGTTTTAGGGTTTCTTTCCCTTAGCTGGTATGACATGTCAGCATCAAAACCATAAAGGAACTTAATTAATGCTAGGTCAGGTGGAGGCTTAATGTTGGCTAGAATTTCATTATAGATATTATTAAACCTAGTGCAATATTCCTGAACTGACTCATTTGGAGCTCTCCTAATATTTTCATATTCAGAAAGTACTTGCAATGGGTTTTTCTTTCTCTCTCATCTATCAATGAATATTCTTTGAAAATTGGCTAAGTCTGCAATATGGTTTGCAGGAAAGGCTTTGAACCACTTCTTGACATCCCCGGTTAAAGTTTGGGCAAACAATCTCATTTGGACATTTGCTTCATCTATTTCATGCAATTCAGAAAAGTCAGACATCTTGTTTACATGATGTTGGGCAATGTAATGACTAGTAGCATCAAACAAGAAAATATTTGATAATTTGTAGGCATGGGATGGAGTTGGGCAGGAAGAACAAGAGGGGCATATCGGTTTGCCATTGCTGTAATTCTGGTTTGACTAGGTGGTAAAGTTGTGGTGGTTGAAGAATGGCTTGAAACTGATGGAGGTGAACTAGATGATGATGAAGATTATTGACTAATAAGTGGTTTAGGTGATTGGATTGTGGTAGATACAATTGATGAAGTTGTCGTAAAGGAAGGGGTACTTACAGTTAGTGAAGACTATGCAAAAATTTGAGAGGTAGTAGCAGTAAGGGCAGCTAGCTCAACAGATTGCTAAAGGTAAGAATTATCTATGTTTCTAATCAATGTAGAGGTCAAGGCTTCTAACTTGTCAAAAACATCTAAGACAAATTTATCTAAATCTAGACGAATAACCCTTTTTGATTCGATGAGTTGAGTAAACTCAGGGTCTAAAACTGTTTCATGGATATCATTCTCAGATTTGGTTCTAAACTGTGGGAGGTCAAATGGCAAATCAAAAGGGACTTCCTCTAAAGTTGAAAACTCCTCAAGGAGTGAATTAGCTCTGTCTAGCTGGCTACTACTTGCCCACGTTTCTTCGTTTTTTGGTTTCCTTAGAATTATGTCTGGGTCATCCACTATAGTTGCAGGGTTTGGATCTGTGTTGGCCCTAGTATAGTGAATCTTCTTAGGAGCCAGAATTTTAAGTTTTTTAAAATGCTTTTATGAAATTTTTTGAAAATTTACTTCAGATAATGACCTTAAGGAGCTCAAGATTTAATTTAAGGTTTCCTTAAAGTTTTATAAGATTGAGGATTGAAGTCCCTAGTATCGTCGCTAGAAATGTTATCACTCTGATAATTATTTTGAAGTAGAAAGAAAGAAAAACCAAAGGTAACCACAAACCACTTTTAGAGATCAGGACCTAGCCTTCCTAATGCTCAGAGAGAGCTCTCCCTTAAAACATTAACGTTGTTTTAGTTAAGATGGTTTTTAGGCTAGTTATGATTGTTCAAAGGGGTTTTCTGATTTGTTTTTTAGATTGGGTAGTGGGATATTCTTAGACAGATGGCTAAAATGATGTCTTTTAGACCATTGGGCTATGGAGTCAAACAATAAGGAAGAAAAACTAGATTAACTCACTAAAGGGAATGTTCCAAGGGCAAGATAGTAGACTATTTTTTAGATCTTTGAGATAGAGGGGTGAAAGGGTTTCACTCAAGGTGAGAGAGCAGTTAAGGGTTATCAGACCCGGATAATGAATGAGGAATGAAGGGATAATCAAGATCAAAGGGAAATTAAGAATCATTTAACCTAGATATTCAAGAAATCAATATAAACCAAAGAGAAATTAAGAATTATTTAATTTAGATATCAGCAAAAAACATTTAAATGTATAACTGTTAAGACAAAGTGTAATTAAACAAGTTCTGAAGTATTATTCTAGTTATAACATTTAGATTGAGAAATACATTAAATATTATGAATAACTTTGAGAAAATTTACAATAAATCATGAAAATACTTGTCTGAAATTCGCTCAACACATGAATCCTTGGAAATATTTGATCTTTATTTATCAATCCAGCTCGCTGGCTCAGCAAATGATACAATAATGTTCTGGGTCTTTTGATAAAAAAGTCTATAGAAATGTTAGATAGAATTCACCCTACATACTTCGAATTTTGAAGTATTTATACAAATGGAGTTACAAAATATTTGAAATTGTATTAAGAACTAATCTAGGAAAAATGAAATATCTTCATGCAAGAAGATAGAGACATCTATTGAAATGTTTCATGCTGTTCCTTTTAATTTGGTTCTGCTGGCTTTGATATTTTCCCTTTAATTTGCTTTGTTGTTTGATCTTTCACTCTAGATGCTTCATTTACTTTAGCCTTTCATTTGATACACTTTCCTCTAATACACTTTGACTCTGCTGATCTGTCAACATCCTTTTACCATGTTGTTTTACTTTTATTGTACATTAACCTTTTTACTGCATATTTCTATAGTAAATCAATTAATTTCTCCCATGTTTCAACATCAAGTAATTGGATTTTTAGCATCTTTCTGTATGTTTTATCTGCCTCTGTGTATTTGGAAAAATTAGGCTTATTGATAAACAAGTTTTTTACCTCATGCTGGAGGTAAAACAAGTTTTCAAATGTTTGGTAGAGTACTTTGCCTATTGGCAATGCCTTCATTGATGATGTATTTACCTGATCTTTTGCTACCTCTCTGATTTTATTGTTGTAATCCTCCTATGTCATCAGCTTATCATTTATCACTAAGGGATTGGGTAATCCCTTTTCTCTCAAAATCTGGAACTTAGCCATAAATCTGTCAATGACTAGCTGCATATTCTAACACTTATCCTCCAAGTTTTGCATCAAGTTCCTCTTGGAGAGGACCTTTTTGACCTCCAAAATTGTCTCTGTTCTGTCCTCTATTTCCAATTCCTATAGCTCATACTTATTCTTGGTGTTAAGGAATTGGATAATTCTGGTAGCCTCTTCTGGCATTTGTCCTAATTCTTCTTTTACTTTCTGGATGGCCTCTATAGCCAGCTTTATCAAATCTATTTGCTCAAAAATCACCTGAATAGATGGCCAAATATCATTGACAGAGTCAATGATATTGGACCATAGCTGTTCCTTAGCCTGCCCAAGGGGTTCTTTCAGTGTTAAGTCCTTTTCTAGGGCTTTCAATATTTCACTCATCCTGGTAGCCTTTTGCACTTCTTCTTTGTGCATGATTTTGGCAAGCTTGTAATCAGTGTCCCAACTTGTCACTCTCTCTTTTAGCTTATTTATCTCTTTGGTTTGTAGGGACATTTCTTCCATAGATTTAACCAATTTTCTTGATTTTCACCTGATGTACCTGTCGCTGATGTAAATGCTGTAGAAACCGGTAGTGCTATGACTGTTGGAGATGTGGGAGCCAATGATGCTGCCAATGTGGAAGGAACAACCGTGGTAATTGTTGGGATGACATTTATTGAGTTAGTGCCAAGATCAATTTGTTTTAATTGGATTAAGCTGTCCAATTCCTTTTCTATCTCCCTTAACTGATCATTGAGTTTAAGGACTAAGTCTATCAACTCTTCATGCTTAGTTTGTCTTTCCAAGACTTCCTATGTATGGGGGTGCTACAATTGAGGTATCTTTAACTATTTCTTGAGGGTTGCAATGTCATCATTCTTCTTTTTGATTAATTGTTCAATAGCCTTGATGTCTTTGGGATCATGTTCCAATTCAATTACCAAGTTTTCCGAACACTTGATTCTAGTGTCTTTGGCCTGTGATGAGGCCTTTTCCAATTGATATTGGGCTGAAATGTTATTCAGTGAATTCTGCAACTAATATGTAGCCATGGCCTTTCCTGTAAGGGTAGGGTAAATCATTTCTCCAGCCTGCTTGTGAAATTAAATTTGGTCAACGGGATGAATATCCCTTGCCAATATTTCAAAGTCTATCTTCTTTAAATCTACTGATGTTCTCGGTTGTTGTACAATTGGCTTCATGAAGGACATTTGCATCTTTCCTTGATGTCAAAAACTGACATCAATCTACTTGGATTAGACGGTGTAAGCTTGAAATACTATGCATAGGATTTTGCCTTCAGCTTCTCATTTCTCATTTTAATCTCCTTGAACCTGTCCTTAATGCCCCTATCTCTATCAATAGGCTTACTGAATGAGGATATTTCTACACTGAGCCGTCTTTCTAAAATTTGAGTTTTTGATGTAGATGGCTCCTGTGTTTCTCCAAATGGATCTGTGCATTTGCTCATGTCTAATTCAGTATCAGTTATTTCTACTGAGCCTTCTGTATCTTCCTATTCTGAAACAAGATTGAGCCTAGGCCTTTTTCTCTGGCTAGCTTCATACTATACATTGGAAGTGTCCATACTTGAGTTGGAGCCTTCCTCTTTGTTCCTTTTGGGATTCTTTTCCTCATTCTAAGGAGTCTACAAAATAGGAGGGGTACTCATGGTTCCTTCTTGTTCTGGTACCTACAGGAATTATCTTTCATCAAGCTATTTCTCTAAATCAAACAAGGTATTTTCAACATCTACCTTTGTACTATCCATGTCTATGAGAGTGTTTTCCAACCACTTAGATTGGTTGGCATATCTCTCTATTTCTGGTATAGGGTGATGAATGTAAGGTCCCAATTTGACCTTTTGTCTTAGTTTTGTTATAAACCATTGAGGGTCATACCTCCACATGAAACTATTCTTAAACTTTATTTGTTGTAGAATTTGATCTACTTCCTCTCTTACCTCTCTAGTATTACAAATAAAAGGGCCTAACCGGTTTTTGATCTTGAACTGAGTCTTTTTCCTGGCTGAGACAAATTTGATATCATCAGAGTTCATTATCTGCCTATAATATTCCAGAGCAAATAATCTCATGGGGAGGTATTTGGGGAGTTTGTATGGGGCAAGTTGGAAACCATGGATTCTTATTTCAGTGTGATTTTGGTAGAGGTACCAATCTCCCACCTTCTTTGTTTTGACAACTAGAGCACTCTTTTGATTTCTTGGCTTATTCGAGGTGGAGGGTTTCCTGTCAGCATGGTCATGACTAGATGGAAAAAAGAGTCAATG
This sequence comes from Pinus tabuliformis, assembly GCA_031772625.1. Classification (NCBI taxonomy): domain Eukaryota; kingdom Viridiplantae; phylum Streptophyta; class Pinopsida; order Pinales; family Pinaceae; genus Pinus; species Pinus tabuliformis. Next base: position 929,117,467 of record CM062817.1, read on the forward strand.
AAGTCTGTGTAGGTGTATGATGATGAATACCTGTGGAATAGTGGTGTCCAAAATATAGTAGACCTAGGCTGGCCTTTACTATCCAGCTTCTGGATGGTGAAGGGAAATCTATTTGACTGATAATACAAATACATGTGGTAAAGTACATATGATTACTTGAATACTCTCTCATTGTGCATTCTGGTAAATTTTTCATGCATCCTTTCAGCTATGAATTGGGCATAATTGTACAAAGTAGCAAGAGGCTTTCCTGGGGTGAAAATGGACATGAAGGCCAGGATGAGCTCATCAATGTATTCATCTATGGTATAGCCTAGAATACATGATATCATGGTTACAATTTGTTTTCTCCTTTAAGAGAAAATGGCAGAAACATATGGAGGGGCATCTGTAGGAATGTGCTGCTCCTCTATAATGAAAGTTTGGAATATTTGGGCCAGTCTAGACAAGCTCAATTTTGTATACTGGTCTAACAAATCCCCAATGGAGAGTGGGGTTAGGTTTGGACCTAGTTGGACTTGCAACATTTCATTGATTGACTCAGCTGTAATAGTGAACAAGACCTTTTGGTCTGGGGACATTATAGCTCTCTCACTGGGAATGTAACAAGCATGGCACAAGTGCACAATCTCAGGAAAAACATGTACTTGTGGAAACTGGTATTTGGGCAAATTGGACTCCCAAAGGCCAATGTCATCAGTATGGTTTAGATATCTGTCCTTACTCCAACAATGAATTTTGAGCAGGAGTGTATAGGCAACCGTGTCTTTGATTTGAAAATCCATGTCTGCTAGGGGAAGGTGGTCAAGGTCCAAATGGGGGGTTGACACTGGTCTGACATCCATGGCGACGGGGGTAGCCATAATTTAGTTCTTGTGGATTTGAATTTGACTTTTGTAGGTTTATATCAGAGGTTTGAAGGTAATTTGGAAGCTTTCAGAAGGGTTTTGGGTATTTAAGTCAAGCACACTCTTTAATTTTAAAGTAATTTCAATTAATTTTACTCAATTAAAACACTTTAAAGACTGAACGTTTTCAAATTGAAAGGGCATCTGATAATTTCTCTTCAAATACCTGGAATTTGGGTGAAATAACTTCAAATTGGTGTTCTCAGCAACTATAGAAGGTTGTAAGGGCTCTCGTACAGACTAAGATTTTGGTTGGGGTCTACGCAACTTCTTCAAGACTGAAATTTAGGTCAACTGGTAATTTCAAGGTTTGAAGGTGTCGCAATGGCTTGCAGAGGTTTACAAAGAAATTGATCAAAAAAGGCCAAATAGGGCTTCTTGGCAATTTTATTGAACAACGGTCACTTTTTGGCAGGTGAATTACAAATGAATAGTGGGCGATTTTTCGGTTGGGTGGGGAGGTGGTTTCCCAAGACATCGCACCGCTTTATTGAGGAGGCGGTATTTTGGCGAGGTCACCCAATTTAACTTAACACTTGACACATAGAAGACAAGGGTCCAGGAAATACCACTTTTTTGGGTGGGTAAAGGTCGGATATCGGGTGAACCCGATATGGCTATGAATCATTAGATTCAGCTGTTATTGATCGGACAACAGTCGAGTGACAGATTAGCACGGATGAAATGAGCAAAGGTTTTGTGGGGGGACAAGGATTTAATTAATGGTGGTTTGTGATTATTTTGGAGTTAAACACGGGATTAAATGATTGGATGGGGTTAATGGAGGGATTATCTTAACTTTACAGAGAATTGGTGAGTTAAGAGGGTCTTGTTAGGGGGATAGGGTAAAAACATAGTTTATAGTTAAACTAAGGGTAGGGGTAATATATATGGGGATTTATTTATATACGAGGAAAAAGGGTATATCGGGAGCTATATTATTAAGTTAGAAATTAATATGAATTGGAATGAGCGGAATGAAAATACTACTAAGCATAATGTAATATTTGTGCTTTTCCTTTACATACACTTATACTTAGGATAAAATCTTTTTGTGGGTATTTTAAGTGAATGGAATTTAACATGGGTTTTTTACTTTTCATGGGAAAATGGAGTTTAACCTTAGTAAAAGGGGTTTTATTAGGGTAATGAAGGGAAATGACTTTTATGAAGGGAATTCTAACACTTGATGTCCATAAGTCATTAAGCCAAGGGTTTTGTCCCACCAAAAGTCAAAGAAATGCTCTAAGCCTTTATGACTTGAAGGATTTTTAGTACTAGAACATATTTGTGGATGGGGAAATTAGTAAGTATAGGGATGAAATGAATGAGGGAGAGTCAATTAAATCAACTTGTAAACCTCATTTTTTGCTTTCTTAATTGCTCATCCACATTGAAACATATGATTAAGCATGATAAATGTGATTTTGTCCAATCAACATTATACTTCAACAACCTTTCTTCTACTTACCCATCACTTACCCTAACATTTTTTTTCTTCACTTGTTTGGGTGCATTTAGGCTATCAAACCCTTTTCTTTCCTTTTCCTTTATAAAACAAACTATCTAATTCTAACCTTATATCTTCCAAGGGCTCAGATTAAACTTATGAGCTCCTTTTATTTTCTCTAGCTATCTAATGATCTGGCAAGATTAAGCTATTTGGTCAAATTTTATTCTCTAACTATAAACATAAAATTCAAATCATGAAATAGTCAAGATTAAGCAGATTGAATACCATGGGGTGTGGCATGTATGACAAGTTGCACACAACCATTATTTAAGACAGTAAAGTAAAGAGTAGTGGCACTTAGACTTGCACACCTTCAGCCTCCTTCGCCGGAGCTTTGCGGACCTATGTACTGTCTTCTAGTTGTTTCCCTTTGTCCTCTCTTATCACGATTCCACTTCTGAGAACTATATTGACATTTTGATCCTCTTCACATGGTTCAGACCTCATCATCTGTAGGTTCTAAGTCGGCAGAGGTGGTAGCGCCCCTTTGTCTCATATGCTAGCTATCAGCGTAGGACAGTCTTCCATTTCATGATCAAACAATATGCAATACTTGCATGACGGATGTGTTAGGTTAGTGAAATTGTGGGCATAGTGTCTTGGTCCTTCGTAATTGTAGAAAATCAATTGTCCCTGACCTCTATCATGTCCTCCCCTGCCTCGGCCTAGTCCGTGCCCCTGAAACCCTGTCCGTGCCATGCTTGCACTCTGGTCAAGGGGCTGCGTTTCGGCTTGAACCCTGTAGGCGGGTGTTCTATCCATCATCAACTCATATCTCTTGCAATTACGCTCATCATGTCCTACCAACCTACAAAAATTGTAGAACAGTTGTTGCGGTGTCTGCACAAACTTCTGTAACAAGTACCAGTTATTTCTGGCATGTTTTCCTGCTACCTGACAAATAGGGCACCATAATGCAGGCCCCGTGCTCCATCCTACTTGAGCTTCTGGCCTCAAAGGCATTGGTCCTCCTCCTATGAGGTAGTTCGCAAAGACCAGACAATGGTCTTTGTCATGTCCCTAACTGTTGCATTTCAGACACCATATCTCTTTGCACACCTCTAGTCGAACTGTCATGTTTTGCTTTAAGCTTTGCATCTCAAGGCAAATAATTTTCAACTGTGCATGGATCTATTGAACCCCCATATTTGAATATTGCATTGGTGTTTCATGTAGCCTCATTGTGATCTCCAAGGTCTTTTCCCGAGTTGTTATCTTTTGATACGACAACGCAACCCTTAAGTGTGGCAGGAGTGAAGCCACAAAGCACTCCCAATGTTGTCTGTCTCTTAGGTTCACATTAGCTTCGTGGATTGTACATTTCAGCCTCTCATCGAGTTCCCAAGGTGTCTCGCCTGGTTGCATCACGATTTCTTTGAACCTTACAATAGACTGTGCTTCAAATTTTGCCCAATTGAATTCTCTATTCAATGCTATCTAGATGTCTGCCACTCCATCATTCGGGTTATCATTAGCATACTTGATATACCAAGTTAGCGCATGATCCTACAGAGCACTAACCAATGTCACCTTCTTCATGTTGTCATCTGTAATGCCTTAAACTTCCCATAGAGCTTTTACAACGAACCAGAATGGGTTCAGGTCCTCATTTCCAAAGACTTTGAACAAAGGTAGCTTCATTGAATTTTCCATATTGAACTGTGGTGGAGGCAGAGGTGATATAGGTGAAGTTGGAGGTGATGGTTGTGAAGTCGGAGGTGGTGTCCGTGGAGGTGGTATTTGCGGAAATCCTCGTCTTATTAACTGAATAGCACTTCATGGAGAAACCTTTGCTATCCCTTCCTCATCACCTCATGGAGGTGAAACCAATGGACTATAATTCGGACCCTTTATTCCCTCATTCCTATAAGTGTTTTTGCTTCACATAGTTCTGAACATCAAGGTAGCTGCATAACCCATTTTTCACACAATAGTATTTTAAGCCAGGTATTCAAAGATTTCATGTACTTACCTTGTTGTCCCTTGAAAAAGCGTCACACTACCTCATTGTAGCTGACTGAGGTGTCGACCATGAATTTAGTCACAAATCCTCCTATGACGCAATTGAGCCAATGATCGACAGTGCGGACGATATTGTCCTCAGATTCTTCAATTTCTGTATTAGCTCTGGGGTCCAAACAATAGGACCGTTAAGTTTCCACCTTCCTTTCAACCATCTTTTCAACCACTTTTCCTTTGTCAGTTGTGGACTTTTGTTCTCTTGTGCCGTGAATTCATGGATCTTCCTATCCAACCAGTCTCCAATCTCTTTCTTAGTTGGATTCTAGTGATACGACATCACACATTTCTTATGCAGATGCAGTCCCGACAACAGAACCATTTGTTGGCTTGTGGGGGCCTGACCCAGGTTCAACATTAATTAGCCAAACAAATCCCTACACCACCGGCCCTTTCCGCATCAGCCCGCGGAGTGTGGACTGAAGTCTCACCAGAAGTAGTATGGGGGGATGCTGGAACCAGATTTCTGCACCCTGAGATTGTTGTGATGTTGTTTGATTCCATCTATCCCTGTCTTCACGTAGGTCACTTCTCTCTAGGGTTTGCAAGACGAGCCCTTTATTCCGTTCTTCAATACCTTCGTGTAAGGGTATGATCTACCTTCACATTGCCCTAGCCTACTGCTCAGGTACTTTCGCGTTGCTATGGCAGCATACCGTGCAGATTCCCCAATTAATCTAAGTGACTTGCTTATCTTATCAAACAATTATTGTTAACATCGTGTAAACAGATATTCATAAATGCATTCAATTATTCAATGTAATTGCATCCATTGGTGCATCACATAAGCATAATAAAGGAAATTCATAGATAACATTATCAAGATGCATCAACAGAACAAATACATAGGAATTACTGAATATTTCTCTTTATTGATATCTTCTAAGTGATTACATACTCTATCCACCATGTGCACACAGCTACAGGGGTCCACGCACTCAGTTGCGAACTTCTACCCTAGGCCTCTGTGCACTCAGCTATAGAGCCTCTACCTACACTACAACCCAAGACTTAGACTTCTTACTTCAAAGCTACGACTCTCTTACATTGTATGTCTTTAACTAATTAGAGCTTAGTTATTTTTATACAATCCCATGGTTCACGAACCATGGGTATATCTCTTACAGCTATCTTTAATTTACAAAACTAAGGGCTGACTACCCTTTATGACACATGATACTGTTGGGTCCCTATAATACTAGTGATTACCCCATTACTATTGTAGTTATACCCCTTATTTATATTATTGTGCCCCTATTACCCCCATGTTGTTATTTCTGTGTCCCATAGAATCCCTCTATTGTTATTTTTGTGGCTTTATATTATTATTGTTAGGTCGGCTGGATTATATTGTGGCTCCTTAGACTCCTATATATAGAAAGGAGGTTTTGTCATTTGTATCATCCAATAATTGTTCATTTGTGTAATGTAAAGGAGGTTGCGCCCTCGAAGAGGCTGAATTCTAAGGCGTTGATCTATCTTTTCTATCTTTTCTTGAGCTGGTTTCATAACATTTGGTATCGGAGCTTTGGATTCTAGGGTTTCGCTGCTCCAAACAGGTCATCGTGGCATTTTCGCTATAACTTTTTTTCTGTGACGTTTCAGAAGTCACAAAAAAAACCCGTTTGAGAAGACGTCGTGCCGAACCTTGGATCTGAATTTCAGAGCTTTTCACAAAATATTTACGGAGATATGATCTGAGGAAGTTTGTCTTTTTGCAGACTCCTGAATTACATTCAAAACAGGTGACCTGGGGAAAATCGTCATAACTTTCTCTCTGGGGATCGGATTGAAATTTCGTAAGAAGGTACAGAAAGAGGATGGACTGTAGTTTCCTATATGTGTGTTTCAGATTCAAAGGTTGAAACAGTGACTCGTGGCACATCGTACAAGTTCGCTCTACGGAACTAGTCTAAAAGCAATTCACTGTGGGAGATTTCAAATAACTCTTCCATGGAGAATCCAATTTGGGTCAGACTTGTGGCATTGGAAAGAGGACACAGAAGGCTACTACAAGTCGCAATTTCAGAACTGGATGATTCGAAATTACAAAGATACATTAAATTCAATATCAGGCTTCTATAAAGTGAAAAAAGGTGTGTAGTTTTTATTTTTATTTTTGTGTAAGCTTGGTTTAACAGAATTCAAAGGGAATAGTAAAGCATTATTATAGGTAACTGATGCCCAAAGGAAAGAAAATGAAAACAATGAGTAAGGAACCTGAAAGCTTGAGCATGACTCATGAAGAAGAGGAAGAAATGCTACATGATATATCAAAATTACAAGAACAAGTGCAACAAATGTCACGCTCACAAAAGCTAATAGAAGCTAAGATAAGTGGCGTGGAATCTAAGATAAATGGTGTGGAATCTAAGATAAAGGGCATGGAAGCTAAGATGGATGATTTGAAGACAGGTTTGAGGACAGATTTGAAGACAGACATGGTAGATTTGAAGACAGATTTGACAAATTTTCTACAAGAAATACTTACTAATGGTGAAAAGGTTGTAAAGGAAACTCATGATGTGAACAAAAGTAATGTTAATCATGATTCCATAGATGCTAATGTTGGATCAAAGACCCACCATATTCCAAAAATCGATATGAGGAAGTTTGATGGCAAGGATCCCACCACATGGATATTACAAATGGAGCAGTTCTTCGATCTCAATAATGTGCAAAACACACAAAAGGTACGTATGGCAACTGTATATTTGGAACCAAATCAGTTTGTATGGTATCAATGGCTTTGCTCTCGTAAAAAATTTATCACTTGGGCAATTTTTACGGAAGAATTGATAGCACATTATGAAGATACAAAAAGCAACACTTTTTTTAGCCAATTGATAAGTCTCAAACAAAAGGGTTCAGTAATGGAGCACATTGAGGAGTTCCAAAAATTGAACATAAGGGTAAAAGATATTCCAGAGGAGCATAGGATTGATGTGTTCATAGGGTCTTTAAAGGATAATATCCAACATGATGTTCGCCTTTGGGAACCTGATTCATTAGAGAAGGCATTCAGGTTAGCAAGAAAAATGGAAAGCAAAATTATGGCAACCAGGAAGCATACCACTCACAACTATAAAGACGGAAGTGTTGTTGCCCCTAGTCTTCCACAACCTATAAGGTTGACACCACAACAATTGGAAGAAAAAAGAGCAAAAGGGCTTTGTTACAGTTGTGATAGCAAATACACTAAAGGTCATAAGTGTGCTGAGAAGAAATTATTCTACATAGATTGTGAAGAGGAAGAAGAAAAGGAGCAAGAAAGGTCAAAAGAAGAAGATATACTCCAGGAACAAAGCCTAGATGAAGAACAAATAAATCTGACCATATCTTGTAATGCATTGGCGGGAATTACCACTCCTCAAACCATCAAGATAGAAGGACAAATCAAGAAGAAAAAGGTAATAGTGTTGATTGATTCAGGAAGCACCCACAATTTTATTCATTGTAGGGTAGCAAAAGAATTGAATTGCTTCTATATCCAGCACCAGAGTGTCAAGTGATGATTGCAAATGGAGGAACAATAAATTTCTCTGGAAAGTGCCATAATATCAAGCTATCCATGGGAGAATATGTATTGACTAGCCCAATGCTTTCCATTCCAATGGGAGGTGCTGATGTTGTACTAGGAGTCCAATGGCTACAATCCTTGGGTACAATAGCTTTTAATTTTCAAGAAATTTTCATCAAATTTTCTACGGAAGGAAAGGAAGTTGAATTAAGGGGTATTGCAGGGAAACCAGGAAAGATAATCAGCTCTAATGGTATGACAAAGCTTCTAAAAAAGGAGCAAAGAGGTGTAATTGCACAATTATGTTCGCTAGATGTTTCCACATTGGAATCATCTATTTCTCCAGATCTCCAAAAAGTCTTGGACAATCATTCCAAGGTATTTGAGACTCCCAAAGGTCTCCCACCTATGCGTGATCATGATCATGCTATTCATCTGATTCCAGGAAGTGTTCCTCCAAACATCAGGCCGTACAGATATCCCTATGTCCAAAAAAGTGAAATTGAACGTATGGTTGCAGAAATGCTAGAGGCTGGTATAATTCAACCAGGTCAAAGTTCTTTCTCTACTCCAGTAGTATTGGTGCACAAGAAGGATGGATCATGGCGCATGTGTCCGGATTATAGGGAGCTCAACAAGCTCACTATTAAAGATAAGTTCCCCATTCCTGTCATTGATGAATTACTGGATGAATTGCATGGATCAATTTACTTCACCAAGTTGGATCTTCGTTCAGGATATCATCAAATCAGAATGAAGATTGAAGACATTCCGAAAACAACATTTAGAACTCATGAGGGTCATTATGAATTTTTGGTCATGCCTTTTGGCCTTACCAATGCACCTTCAACATTTCAAGGTTTGATGAATTCAATTTTCAAACCATTCCTTAGAAAATTTGTGTTAGTATTTTTTGATGATATACTAATCTACAGCAAGTCTTGGAAGGATCATGTTGAACATGTTGACAGGGTGCTACAACTATTGGAGGAGAAACAATTATATGCAAAAAGATCCAAATGTTTCTTTGGAGTCCAAGAGGTGGAATATTTGGGTCATATTGTATCTCATGAAGGAGTTAAGGTAGACCCTAGCAAAATTAAAGCCATTAAGGAATGGAAAATCCCCACATCCATAAAGCATCTGCGAGGATTTCTTGGGTTGACAGGGTATTATCGCAAGTTTGTTAAGAATTATGGGAGAATAGCAGCACCTCTAACAACATTATTGAAGAAAGATGCATTTTCATGGACTTTGGAAGCAACAAAGGCCTTTGAACATCTTAAAGAGGCAATGTGCCAAGCACCGGTCTTAGCTACACCGGACTTCACAAAAACCTTTATTGTGGAATGTGATGCTTCAGGAAATGGAATTGGTGTTGTTCTAATGCAAGATGAAAGACCCATTGCTTTTGAAAGTCGTCCAATCAAGGGAAAGTTTTTAAGCAAAGCTATTTATGAGAAGGAAATGTTGGCAATACTCCATGCACTTAAGAAATGGCGACCCTACCTAATGGGAAGACACTTCAAGGTAAAAACGGATCATGATAGCCTTAAATACTTTTTAGAACAAAGATTATCCTCTGAAGAGCAACAAAAGTGGGTCACAAAGATGTTGGGTTATGACTTTGAAATCATCTACAAAAAAGGGAAGCAAAATGTGGTGGCAGATGCACTCTCAAGAAAGGATGAGGATGTGGAAGCATTGTTGTGCGCCATTTCTATTATCCAACCAGATTGGATAAATGAAGCAAGGGAGGAATGGAAGAATGACGAAGAAGTGTGGGCACTTATTCGAAAGCTACAACAAGATTCCAGTACGTCTGATACATTTAGCTGGCAAAATGATTCGTTATGGTACAAAGATCGCTTATACCTCTGTAAGAATTCCCAGCTAAAACAAAAGATTCTTATGGAATTGCACACTTCTCCCTTAGGAGGGCACTCAGGATTTTTAAAAACTTACCACAGGGTTAAGAAGGAATTTTTTTGGGATGGCCTTAAATCAGATATTCAAAAGTTTGTGGCGGAATGTTTGGTTTGCCAACAAAATAAAGTTGAAACAATTAAGACACTGGGTCTATTACAACCTTTATCCATTCCAAGCCAACGTTGGGAGGAGGTTTCAATGGATTTTATCACAGGTTTACCCAAGTCTGAGGGAAAGAGTGTCATCATGGTGGTAGTTGACAGACTTACCAAGTATGCACACTTTTGTGCATTATCACATCCATTTAAAGCCAGTACAGTTTCTACTGCATTTATGGAAACAATTCAAAAGCTACATGGAAACCCAAAGATTATTGTAAGTGACAGAGATCCCATTTTCACTGGAAATTTTTGGACAGAATTATTTTCTTGTCTTGGTACTCAGTTAGCTCATAGCTCATCTTATCATCCTCAATCTGATGGGCAAACTGAGATAGTAAACAAATGTTTGGAAGGATATCTTCGTTGCTTTGTATCTGATAAACAGACACAATGGGTCAAATGGTTGCCTCTGGCTGAATGGTGGTATAACACTTCCTTCCATACAGCAACAAAAATGACCCCATTTATGGCACTTTATGGGTATCAACCACCATCCATCACATCATATTTAAGAGAAAATTCTAAGGTTCAGGCAGTGGAACATCACATCGAACATCAACAACAAGTCCTCCAACTCTTAAAGGATAACCTCGTGTTGGCACAAAATAGAATGAAACAACAGGCAGATCAACATCGCAGTGAAAGAAGTTTTGATGTAGGTGATTGGGTATTCCTACGGCTACAACCATATAAGCAAATGTCCCTAAAGCAAGCTAAGAAGGATAATAAATTATCACCAAAGTATTATGGTCCGTACAAGGTGTTGCAAAAGATTGGTACTATGGCATACAAATTGGAGCTTCCTGCAGCTTCTCGATTGCACCCAGTTTTCCATGTTTCATGTTTAAAGAAGGTTATAGGCGACAAGCTCCCAGTTCAAACAATATTGCCAGAACTTGACGAGGAAGGAAAAATTATATTGGAACCGGAAGCAGTCACAGAAACAAGAACTCGACAGCTACGAAATCGATCAATTTCAGAGTATCTTATCAAGTGGAAGAACTTATCCGCTGAAGATTCCACATGGGAGGATGAAAATTTTATGCAGAAGTATCCAGAACTACTCAAGCGTTGAGGACAACACTTTTTTGAAGGAGAGGGGCATGTTGGGTCCCTATAATACTAGTGATTACCCATTACTATTGTAGTTATACCCCTTATTTATATTATTGTGCCCCTATTACCCCCATGTTGTTATTTCTGTGCCCCATAGAATCCCTCTATTGTTATTTTTGTGGCTTTATATTATTATTGTTAGGTCGGCTGGATTATATTGTGACTCCTTAGACTCCTATATATAGAAAGGAGGTTTTGTCATTTGTATCATCCAAGAATTGTTCATTTATGTAATGTAAAGGAGGTTGCCCCCTCGAAGAGGCTGAATTCTAAGGCGTTGATCTATCTTTTCTATCTTTTCTTGAGCTGGTTTCATAACAGATACCTTCATGCTTCATGACCACAAAATGCGAAGACTTTACAATTTTATTACAAAATTTGACTCAAACATGGGCTTTTAGCCCCAAAATTTCCCTTAGGGGATCCCGCTCCCAACACTTGCGATATGTTTTTGTCGCTTTTTGTGTTTTTCTTTGCGTAAGTTCTATCTAGTTGGATTCTATGAGTGTTTTCTATCGTCTTAATGTATGTTAGCTTGTAGAAGCATCATTTCGGTATTTGTTTGCATCTCACTACTGTCACATTCATGACACTTGTTTTGCACTGACAGTCATTGTTGCAGTGACCCGCTTCACACACATGCATGTTTTCCCATTTTTCTGAATCCTACACTTACTATTTTCATGCATGATCATTCACTCTTGTTTACACTTAGTTTTTTCATGCATTCAAAATTCTCATGTTTTCATTCGTGCGTTGAAGGGTCTGGGCTGTCTTGTCCCGGACCTTGTCTTGCCCAGCTAACATTGCACATTTATGGAAGTGAAGGCTCTCCCTTCCCTCATGAAGTTGCACAAGTCTGGACCAAAATTGACCTCTAGGATTGCATTGTGCAATTCTAGGAGGCAATGCCTTTCTAGGCCGAGAAACTGCGCAATGAAGTTTGCTGGTTTCTATGTCACTGCTGACTAAAATTGCACATTTCACAGTTTCAGTCCTCAACAGGCTAGGATGGACTATGGATTGTGTAGTTCCAGTAGTCATTCAGCCTCTCGATGGCCCAGAGTATGCCTTGCACAATTTTGGCAGTTATTCTCCCAGCCTCCCAGTGAAAATTATGCAATCTTCACAGACAGTCCCACAGGAATGTTACATGTCAGTCCTCCAATTTTTTTGGTTTTCAACTCATATATTTCTTGCCATGAGTGTTGCTATTTCTCCAGGTATCATAGATGTTCATCTACCTCTCAATAGCACAAGTACAATGGCTTTTAGGAGAGGAGAGTTAAAGACACCGTTGAGAGCACAACTGGGGATGTAGTCGATAAAGTGTCTATTAACTTGCCTATCTATGAAGACATCAAGTTTTTTATGGACAAAGATATCAAGATGAAATGGCAGTGGAATCATAGGGAGAAGCACCATCAACAATAGTAGAAGGTATCAAACCTGTGTGCGACAAATGCAAGAGGAAGGTTGTTGACAATATATAGGCTGAGAAAAGTTGCAATTTCAAGCAGATCCACTTGTGATGAAAGTAGCTTCGAAGACTGAGGCTATGAGGTGACGGTGTAACAAAATGACTGCACGAAGGCAAAGAAAGAGAAAGAGAAGGATTAGTAGGTGCTGAAGTGGCAACTCAAGGAATAATAGGAGCTGCATAGATGAGACAAGGAGTTGCAGCAGGAACAGGTACAACAGGAGGCGCAACATGCAAAAACTGTTGAAACTGCATGCATACAGGTTATAGATTCATCTCCGCAGCTGGCATAGAGAAAATAGGGTGAGCAATGTTGTCGATTGCATGCAAGGGTGTTCAGGAGCATGGATGTCATTGTGCACATGCATGCGATCACACCCATTGGCACACTCATTAAGTAGAAGACAACAACCAAGTTCGACTGGAGTTGAACATGTATGTTGACAAGTTGATGTGCATAGTCACTAGCACACACTTGGAGATCAGCCGAGACATTATGCATCAATATGTTTATGGTCCAACTACACTCAAGATGATGATGCGCATGTTATCAGACGAGTTTCAAAGAGGAGCCATATAAATGTACCCGGATGCAACATAGGAAAGAGTTTGCTTTCAGCAGGATGTGACCATTGAGCACGTGGACACCATCACAGATGAGCAAGCTTGGTATTAGTTCACCACCATGATCATCACAAAGATGTCAAAGAGATGGTCTTCCCACAATTTTTTGAGTCTTAGCGATAGCTTACATGGCTTTCTTATGCCTATTTTGTCTCACATGGGTACATGTGGAGATTGTAATGTAACATCTTGTAAAAGTGAAAGACCAAGTGTCGATAGTTGAATGTAACAATCATGTAGTAGGTGAAGAGTCGTGAGGGTAGGTGAAGAGTCACAAAGGGGAATGTCAAAGGTCACCCCGCTCTTTGCTATTTATAGAACCTCATAACTCATTATAAAAGCTTTTGGTTAGCCAAGCTTCCAATAGAAGTATCTTAGAGAAAGCTTGGAGAGTATTGTGAGCCTTGGCTTCTCCACAGTGTAGAGCTAGTAAATCTCTTTGGAGGAGTAGGCGGTAGTGACTATAACATTCCATTATCGGGACTAGTGGTCAGTCATGGTTGTAGTGTATGATTGTAACTTTCACTTCTTAATATAATAGGGCCAACATGTTTCATGCATGTGTTGTTATTGTATTCTAGTTATCTTGGTTACTTTAATGATATATGTATACGTTTTCTTACGCATGTATGTATAGAATCTTTCTATATATGTATGTATGAATCTTACTGAGATGTGATGTTGGTTTAACCATCACTTTGGATTGTTGGTTCACCTTCCTTCCAGCTTGTGATGCACCTTCACTCATGTGTTCCCTTCCAAGTTGTGTGTTTCCACAGGTTTCCAAGGGGCGCACTCACTCCACTTTCTGTGTGTTAGAACCATTCATGCACCTTCCTTGGCTTGGTGTGCATGTCACACCCTTTCTACCAACAAGGAAATCCTACTTACCTCTGCATGCAACTACGGTCAAGGCGATACCGGATGACCCAGTGCTAGGACTCCTACACCAAACAGTCTGAGGGCTAGTTGGGACTTGTTACTGAGGAGATCCTGTGACATGTTAGCAGGTCGAGCATCATCAACATTTTGGTGCTAGAAGGAGGGCCTAATGAGAAGTTTTGTCCTCTCATCCTGTTTTGAATCTTTGCACATTCGTCAATGGATATTATCAGAATCATCCCTCTGTGATATTTTTCGCATGGCAAACCTCTCGACATCACGAGGGAGTTTTGTGATCTCTTGTCTGATTTAACATATGATGGTGAAGGCGAAGTATCATTTCCTGAGTACCTAGAAGACTTCTATGCATTCCTTGTAGATGAGTTCCATGCATAAGAGGCTAGTGTGCTGCTTGCATACACAATTCCCGAATCCCCACAATGGTGGTGCTAGAGTCTTCCACCCAGCAACAAGCACTCACTTGAGGTGTTTTATGATCTCATTGAATCTACTTTCCATCATTTCAATGTAGAACCTATTGACAAAAAAATGTTAAAACAACGGAAGACCCTACAAGTATCACCTATGGATTTTTGGGACCACTTCCGTATATTATAGTTTCAAGCTCCGAAAGGTCAAATGAAATTCCCGTATCTCATGGACAAATTTAAATATTGTCTTACCAAATATTTCAATCCCAAGGAGAAGTTCAAGCTCAAATCCTACTCAACATACTTTGGTGATGGAGTTGCGCAATCAAAGACATACCGGATCGTTGTCACAAGTGATTGTTTGTCGTCCCCTGCTCAAACAGCTCTACCACTGCAAAGTGATGTGGGAGAGCATGCACACACATTTTTTCAACTGTCACATCCTCCCAACATAACTTCTATCAATTTTCACATAGACTTGGTTGTGAATCCCATAGGTTGTCACATGCATGTCTTACATCAACCTCTGTATTTGAGTTCTGTTGATCCTTTGGATTACACTGTCTTTGTTCTTCCACTCCTGACTCTACACCTGTTGAGAATGAGGATCAAGCTATTGATGGATTTGGTGCTGCAAAATCAACTTGCAATGTCATTCATGAAGAGTATGACTGGGAGTATAAGCATCAACCTGCATTGAAGGATGACTCCCTCCTGTCCGCGCCTCCTTCGCTTTTTCTTGACATATCCGGTGATTTTTCCATCCCTCATTTCACTTGTGTATTTCCGTCTACAAATTCACCGATTTTTGATCACTCATAGAACACAACGGATGTGAGACCACCATTCGATAGTAGAGAAGACAAACCATTCATTGAACATCCACTTGATTTTTCATCTGCTTTTTTCGGAAACGCAGAGGGTGAATAGTCTTGCTTTTCATCTACCCCTCTATGTGATTCATAAAATCATGAGAATGCCGACAAACATCCTGAATTTTCTGATCTTGGTTGTCATTATCTCTCTGCTTCTTCATCCGATCACGATGTTGATTCAATCATTGTTAATCTATCTAAGAAACTGGTCAATGATGATCTAACTGTTGACGAATTCAAAACCTTGCAGACTATCGAGGCACTTCAGCTCGAGCTGATGCTTATGTCAGGCCCTTGCTGTCCTGAGGTTGGTTTCACTTCCTATTAGGAAATTTTTCAAACACCCAAGGCTCCTCATCGCTCATCTATATGCACTGAAGATCAATCTAACACTCAAATTTCATTTCCTCCACTTGAACTATACGATCCAATTTCTCATGCATTAGAGGAATCTTACACAGCAAGCACACTTGTGCAACCTAAGTGGTCTACCTTTCTCACATTTTCTTGCATTTCACATTCAATAGAATGCGTACAATTAACATCTGCATGCAATGTAGAACAGTGCCATGGTAAGTCCACAGATTTCATGTCATATGTTTGCACTCAGTCATGTTCTATGGACACATTTAAACTCGGAATTTGTTTGACTTCACTGTTATATCTTTCATGTTTCCTGGTTCTCACAACTGTACTATTCGCGAACCATGCCTGCACCAACATGGGTTGATCAATGCGCTGGTGGCTGCACTGGAAATATCACTTTACATAAGCAGACCAATGTTTCGTTAGCTTAGGAGTAGGAGTAGTGTTTTCTTTTGGTTTGTTTGCTTGCATTCATGCTTGCTTCTTACTTTGCATGTCTGTTTGTCTTCCTTGTTGTTTTCTTACTCACTTTTCTTACACATTTTCTTCTGCTTTTTTTTTGTCATTTTTTTCTTGTTTGCATTCGTAGGTTAGTTTCACATGAAACTGTGTGTGACTCTTGAATCAAGCTAGGTAAAGTACAAGAGGATTTGTGCAGTTATCAATACTTGGTTATCTGTCGTCCTACCTCTATATGAAGAGCTTATTGTCCTCAGTCCATGATACATCAATGGAAAATACGTGTTGTTCGAAGTGAACCTTTGTGAAAACACAACGCTTGCGCTCTAACTAGTGTCACCTACTCGAGTCAATTGTTTTGGATTAATGCTTTTTAACTCAGTCAAGTAGAGTAAGGTGAGGGGGGAAACCTTAACAAGCATGTCAGAGGTATATGAAAAACTACTTATATGAAGGAACAACCTCTTCTACTCTCAATAATTTTGGATGCCTCTTCCACCTCTTAAATGAATAAGTGCTATGCATAGTTATGAAAATGAAAATGAAAAAAAAATTGAAAATGAATAAGGTGAAAGAAGAGAAATGATTCCTACACAGAGAGGTGATACAAGTAACTCTGTCAGGGTACTGACTAGGCTCACTGGCAGCAGAGTGATGCTTGTGTTTCTTCATGACTCTGCAAGGGTACTGTCCGAGCTTGCTGGCAGCAAAGCAACACCAGAGATGAAACTTAGACTCTGACTATCTTATGGCTTATGCACCAATATACCCCTCATCCCAATAGAAGCAACTATGTTGGCTTAGCTTGGAATGTGTGCCAACCGATCAAGAACATGGCAGATGCTACATCTTACAATTAAGCAAGTGTGGAAGTCAAGATGATCAGAGAACTGAACAGTAATTCCAGAGATGTTAGACATTCTTTTCATGAACAAAGTCCATGCAAAGAGCTGGATATCTACTAGTGTGTCACCAAGTGTTGTGGTAGCTACAACCACTCTCCAAAATTTTTCCTTAAATTTATTTTGGAGCCTCCCTACCAACCGTCCTTAGTAGCATGTCTTGCACTATCAAGTGCAGAGGCTTCAGTTGAGTTTCAGTGGCCTGTCGGCCTGTGCATGTTAGCTTGTGCATTATGGAGTTTGACTATTTGCTGGATGAGACACTTCCCCGGAAAATTGTACAATTCTATAGGGGAACCATCCTTCCCTCAAGAGATTGTGCAAATCAGCTGGGTAGCTTGCTAGGATCCAGAATTGTGCAGAACAGTTAGGTGGTTCTCCTTCAGAAAACTGTGAAATCTGGCCCAACACTGTAGCTCAGCCAAGAAATTGCGCAATTTTGGGAAGCAGTCACCTGCTGACCCCATAAATTGTATAATACTACTAGGACAACCAGCCCATCTCAACTCAGAAACTAAGCAAATCCCTCTCTTAGTCTTGCATGTTGTTGCATGTGCCTTGAGGTTGACTGGTTCCCTCCAAGACCTAGCAAACTTGATTTGCATGCATGGGCTTCTTCTCCTAAAATAGAAAAAGGTAGCATGGAAAGGGAATCCCTAGATTTGAGGGATCTATTTTTAGTAGTTGGAGGTTACATGCATAGATCATTTTAGAAACCTCTTGCCATGTGTCGCTTTTTCCTAGATTTGTGGCATGCGCATCATAACCTCGATCTTGTCAAAACTTATGATGGACATTGCTGAGCTCATTCCTCACATCTATCTTATCGATCTGACATCCCACATTGCATCCAATAGTCTTTGGCACTTTCAGCTTAGTTATTTTAGGGTGAGTCTGCCTCCCATGTCTTGCGTCGTGTTTCTATCACTTTTTGTGTTTTGCCTTATGTAAGTGATGTCTTCTTGGTTTCAATGAGCACTTACTATCATTTTAATGTAAGTTATCTTATAGAAGCACCGTTTTAGTTGTCATTTTCATCTCATTGTTGTCGCATGCATGACATTGCTTTTGCACTCAGAGTCATCGTTGTGGCGACCCGCTTCACACACATGCATGTTTTCCCATTTTCTGAATCCTATGCTTACTGTTTGCATGCATGATCATTCACTCTTTTTTACACTTAGTTTCACCATGCATTCAAAGTTATCATGTTTTTAATTACCCGTCGATGGGTTTGGGCTACCTTGCCTTGAATCTTGTCTTGCCTAGATAGCATTACGAATTTCTGGAAGTGAAGGTTCTAACTTCCCTCCAAAAATTGCACAATTCTGGCCCAACACTGACCCCTAGGTTTGCATTGTGCAATTATGGGAAGTAGTGCCTTGCTGGCCTACGCAATGCATTTTGCTGGTTTGTATGTCACTGCTGACTGAAATTGTGC
Organism: Pinus tabuliformis; assembly: GCA_031772625.1. Lineage (NCBI taxonomy): Eukaryota > Viridiplantae > Streptophyta > Pinopsida > Pinales > Pinaceae > Pinus > Pinus tabuliformis. The sequence goes on from CM062817.1 coordinate 929,136,093, forward strand.
ATTTCTTAGTTTCAATCCTCAACAAGCCAGGGTAGACTATGCATTGCGTAGTTCTAGCAATTAGTCAACCTTATGACAACCTAGACTATGCCTTGTGTAGTTTTGGCAGTCAGTCTCCCAGCCTCTTGGTGAAAATTGCATAATCTTCACAAACAGTCCCATAGGTATGTTTCGTGTCACTCCTCCAGTTTGTTTTGGTTTTCAACAGACATATTTCTTTCCATGAGTGTTTCTATGTCTCTAGGTATCATAGGTGTTCATCTGCCTCTCAACAACACAGGTACAATGGCTTCTAGGAGAGTAGATTCAAAGACACTATTGAGAGTGCAACTTGGGTTGCAATCGATCAAGTGTCTATGAACTTTGCCTATCTATGAAGACATCAAGTTTTTCATGGACAAGGATATCAAGATGAAATGGCAATGCCATCACATTGAGAAGCACCATTATTAGCAGAAGAAGATAGCAGACCTGCGTGTGACAAATGCAAGAGGAAGGTTGTTGAAAATGTAGATGCGAAGCAAAGTTGCAAGTTCAAGCAGATCGAATTGTGATGAAAGCAGCTTTGGAGACTAAGGCTATGAGGTAGCAGCGTGATAAGAGGATTTCACGAAGGTAGAGAGAGAAAAATAGAAGGAGTTGTAGGTGTTGAAGTGACAACTCAAGGAATAAAAACAGTTGCACATACGAGAGAAGGAGTTGCAGCAGGAACATTTACAGCAGGAGGTGAAACATGCACAAACTAATGAAACTATGCCCAAACAGGTTATAGATCCATCCTAGTAGTTGGCACGAAGCAAACAAGGTGAGCATTTTTGTCCATCGCATGCAAGGGTTTTCAGGAACATGGATGTCATTGTGTGCACGCATGCGATCCCACCCATTGGCACACTCACCGAGGCGAAGACAACAACCAAGTCCAACTGGAGTTGAAAATGTATGTCAACAAGTTGATGTGCATAGTCACCAACACACACCTGGAGATCATCATAGTCATTATGCATCAGTATTTTGCTGGTCCAGCTACACTCAAGACGATGATGCACATGTTATCAGACGAGTTGGATAGAGGAGCCATATCAGTGTACCTAGATGAAACAAAGGCAAGAGTTTGCTTTCAATAGTATGTCACCATTGAGTGTGTGGACACCATCACGTGTGACTAAGATTGACATCAGTTTGCCACCGTCGAGCATTACGAGGATGTCGAAGAGTTGATCTTCCAACAATTTTCTGAGTCTTAGTGATAGCATAAATGGCTTGCTCAAGCTTATTTTGTCTCACATGGGTACATGTGCAGATTGTAATGTAACATCTTGTAAAAGTGAAAGACCAAGTGTCGATAGTTGAATGTAGTAGTCATGTAGTAGGTGAAGGGTTATGAGGGTAGGTGAAGAGTCACAAAGGGGAATGTCAAGGGTCACCCCACCCTTTTCTATTTATAGAACCTCATAACTCATTGTAAAGGATTTTCGTTAGCCAAGCTTCCAATAGGAGTATCTTAGAGAAAGCTTGGAGATTATTGTAACGAGCCTTGGATTCTCCACAATGCAAAGCTAGTACATCTCTTTGGAGGAGCAGGGGAGAGTGATTGTAACATTCTGTTATCGAGACTAGTGGTTGGTCATGGTTGTACTATATGATTGGAACTTTCACTTGTTAATATAATAGAGCCATCATGTTCCATGCATGTTTTGTTATTGTATTTTAGTTATCTTAGTTACTCTAATGATATATGTATCTGTTTTCTTACGCATGTATGTATAGACTCTTTCTATATATGTATGTATGAATCTTACTAAGATGTGTTGTTGGTTTAACCATCACTTTGGATTGTTGGCTCACCTTCCTTCCATCTTGTGATGCATCTTCACTCCTGTGTTCCTTTCTAAGCTATGTGTTTCCACAAGTTTCCAAGAGGTGCACTCACTCCACTTTCTATGTGTTAGAACCGTTCATGCACCTTCCTTGGCTTGTTGCGCATGTCACACCCTTTCTACCAACAAGGACATCCTTACCTTTGCGCACATCTGCAGTCAAGGTGATACCGTACAACCCACTAAGGGGACTGCTACACCAAATGGTCGAAGGTCTAGTTGGGACTTCTTGCCGGGGAGATTCCCCAACATGTTGTTGGGTCCATTACCATCAACAGAGTGTAAGCGAAAATTTTGGTGGGTGTTTTAGCAACTACAACAGAGTCCTTGTGGACCTTATCCCTCATCTTAAAGTGTTTTCTCCCTTCCTATAACATTTTTTCTTCATGCTATAACAACTATGTTCTTTCTTGTAGTAGTTTTGTTCTTCCTATAACAGCTCTATTCTATCCTGCAACAACTGTTGGGCCTCCAAAATGTCATTAAAATGGCATCCACTTTCACCTTTATAGCCACCATTTCACTCACATGTCTCAAATCCATAACTATATAATCTTTCATTGGCCACCATTTTCATAAATATATGGGTTAGGATCCTTATTTACCAAAGTTATTTATTTTATGTGTTCAAAGTGAATTTGTGATTAAAAACTAGGAAATTAACATGGTTTCATGTATCTATATATGTGGCTTGAGTTTCATGACATGTGTAGGTTATTTGGAAGCTTCCAAAGCACCCTTATGTGGTCTCCAATGCTCAAATTCGAATTCCCTTCAAAGGAGATATGGATAAAGGTCAAAGAAGGATATTTTTCCTATTTGGATTGTAACTCTATGAGGTGTCTCATCATTTCTTATTTGGATTAGAACTCTATGAGACACCTAGGGGATATGTGTCTCATTATGAGCTATTTGGTTGTAACCATATGAGATTTTAGTGGATCCTCATTAAATAGGGTAGCTTCTTATGTTTTTGTATAAATAGGAGAACCTTTTCCTTTGAAGGCATGTGTAAAGTTGGAGAAATTCTCATGTTTTTAATAGAGAATTCAGAGCTTATACTTGGAGATTTGAAGATTTAGTTGCTTGCATATGGAGCTTCTTCAATTTCCATCCTCATACACCATTGGAATGGCCATCTAATGATTGTGAGATTTAATTGCTTTTATAGATTAAAGCTCATTTGCTTTCTTAGTATTAGTTTTAGAGTGACTGTGTAATCTTTGGTTTTCTAAAAACATTTCAATAGGGAATATTTATGTATTTTCTAATTGGATTAAGTTTGAGGCAAGGGCTCATAGTTATTTAGTTTCCTTTCATGTTCTGTTATTTACTTTCTTAGATCAAACTATCAATTCATTGTATAATTGAATAAAGGATCAGGCCAAGAAGGTGACTTCAAATTGGGTGATTGAATGTTCAACCTATGCAATCATTGAGCTTTAATTTTTCATGCTTTTATATTTTCTTTTAAGATCCTCATTTAATTGCATTAACTAATATTCCTAAAGATCATTCTAAGAAATTGAATTAATAATATTTCAAGATTGAATTGTTGAATATTTGATACATGCAATTACTGAGTTATTTTCTGCACACTTTACTTGCTTTTCTAGGACATTATAAGTTAAAGTATAAATAGTTGCTTACACATCATCTCAAGAAAGTAACACTTCATAATTGAATGATGGAGTAACTAAGCATACATTAGTTGTTTTTGATTTCACAAGTTAGTTGAATCTCATTTTCATTATTTGATTTCATAGATTAGATGAACTAGTTTTCATTATTTTGTAGTTAGATTGATCTAAAATGAAAGACAATGTCTAGCATATACAGTGCACGCATGCTTCACAAGTTTACAAAACCCCGAGTTGACAAATTAAATGACAAACAATCACTTTACCCCAGCATTTTGGCATCGTTGCCAGGGAAGTCTGCATAGGAACTAACTTTCAGTTTAGAGTGTATTTTATTTATTTTCGTTTTTACTAACCATTTATGGACAAAGGATCTAGAATGCAACCCAAAGACTACATTGAGGAATGGTATCAAGAAGTGGTTACACCAAAATATTCATCAATTCTTCAAGAGATCCTTGCGGCAAATCTAAAGGTTAAAATGATTTCTCATGTCTTCATGCACAATCAGGTACATTTTGCAAATTTGGATATGAACAATTTAGAAAGTTTAATTTGTAAATGGTTCCATTGGAAAAATTCATATACTTAAAAAAAAAAAAAAAAAAAAAAAAAAAATAAATAAAAAAATCTTTCAAGTAGGATAAACTAGGAAATAAAATCAAGCTTGATTGCATTTTTTTTTTTAGAGTTCCTGATTGCATTTTTTTTTAGAGTTCTTGATTGCATTTTTTATAGAGTTCCTGATTGCATTTTTTTTGTTTTTTTATAGACTTTAAAATATTCTAGAATTTTATTTATTTTCTTGAATTTCTTCATTAACCTCACAGAAATATTTTCAATAAAAAAAATAAATCATGTTTTGATTCTAAAAAAAATAAAAACAATCGTGTTAGATTTTCAATAAAAAAATAACAAAAAACATCTTCATGTTTTTGAATAAGGGAAATCTAGAATTTTTAATAAAAATGATCAATTGATAACTGGCTCTAATGCGACTTGTAAAGAAGAAAAAAATTGTTAGCTTGGAATCCAAAATTCAAAAATCCATCATAATAAAAAAATAAAAATAAATAAATCATGCTCGAAGAGGCTGCGGTTTGTGCAACATAGTTCAAAAATATTTCTAAATTCTAATATTCTTTGCATGAGTTCTGAACTCTATCATACGAGCTAGCTGGTCTGGTTGTTCACACCAAAGAGGAGTCAAATTAGATTGGTAAGGTGGTTCTGTTCTGATCCAACTGCTTTGGTAGGTTCAGCTGGCCAAATTGACTAGTTATGGTTTGCAGTGACCTTCAAAATGATCTGTCCTGTTTATGTTTTTGCTATTTGAATAAGTTTTTGCAAATTAGCTACAGAACACAACCTATTCTGCAGCTAACTATGTGTTTTGTAGCTACTTCCATGGTTTAGCAGGTTACAGGTGCCAAACGAAGAAACCGGCCACATGGGCATCTCTGGAATCATCTAGACATGGATTCTATCCTAGTCACCCAGCCCAGATCAATAAAAATTGCTAGATCAAGACCACATTCAAAGCCTTGTTTTCAAGTTCCAGTACATTTGCTTTGAAGCCTTAGTTGCCCACCATTAATCATTTCTATAAAAATTCATAATTTCAGAAATAAGAATCAAAGCAACCATAATCTGTTTAAAGAATAATAGTCGAACCAGATGCTGGGGAGAAGTTGATCAAGCTCTTCACAGGGGATCTACTAGACAGTAGTTTCGTGGCTTCCATTCATCGCATTGATGCAGTTTTTCACGTGGCCAGTCCTATTGAATTCAAAGATCGTGAGGTAAGTAACTTGGCCACTTCAATTTTCCCAAACAAGATGTCATTCATATATATGCGTCTAAGTATTAATACTTAGTAACTTGAAATGATGTCATCTAGCTAGAAGTTGACAAAATGCTAAATGTTCTAAAGGCTTGCACGGAAACGTCTGTATCCACGCTTATGGAAGATACAAAATCAGTGCATTGATGAAATCCATTAGGTGTGTATCCCATTAGATGTGTATCTCCTTACTAGATAGATACATAACTAGCCTCGAGAGCAACCACATAGAAAATCGAACCCAAAAAGCCCAAGTGCAATACTTGCAGAGGAAATGTGTAACAACTGAAAAACATCATTTTTAAAACATAGATTCTGAGAAAACAGAGGAAAATTAGAAAAATCCAAGACATAGTTTTTTTCGAGAACAGGGTGAGTTAGATAACCCAGAAACGGTTTCCTCAATTTCGCAACCTTTTGAGAGAAATCTGAGATTATTCGGGACCTTGTTTTGCTGGTTGCATGAGGAAAAACAGTTTTAATTAATGCACAGTTGCAGCCATATTCCAATTTCTCTAAGAAATATCTGCCCATATCCAATTCCCCTGGCTAAATTCCATCTTGATATAGTTGGAGAAAACGATTTGAGTTTGGGTTCCCAATCGCTTGTGCCATGTCATCCACTGTGCGTTGGTATTGTTAATTTCCTCCATTGAAGGAGCCACCGTGAGATAGAATGAGAAGGGATTTCAAGAGATCGAATAACGGTTTAGTGATATTCACTATTTGATACCTCATGCAGTTAAAGAATGAAGGAATTAATTGATAAGAAGGCTGATTCTATTTCATTACAGCCTCAATACACATTTGAACATAAGAAAGAACAATGATTCTCTAAAGCAGCAATAACGCCTTCCTGTTCTGATCATTTAAGTATCTTTGTTTCATTATCTCGACGTTGTATTTTGAAGGGGATGGTATGTGAGAGGAACCAGATATCTCGTATCAAGTACTATGGAAGCTTTGATGTATCCCTTGGAAGGTTCTTGTGGGATAAATTATCTAACCAAATTTCCAGCCAGCAGATGCACATAGCCTTTGCCTTTGCTAACAGTTTTGTAACCCTTGCTTATGTTGATTGGGTTAATAGCTTTCTGCTAAACATGTTTTTATACAAGAATGATCACATTTATTTGAGTCTTGTAGGTAAAAAAGATGAAGGAATTACAAATGAAAAATCTTATGCCATGGCACAACCAAAGAAGATCGACAAGATTTTAGGTACAGAAACTATGCACATTCTGCTGTTGAATAGCAATTCTGCAACTAATCAACAATTCTACAGCTGAACAGTGATTCTGCAGCTAATCGACAATTCTGCAGCTGAATAGCGATTTTGCAACTAATCGACAATTCTGCAGTTGGAAAACAATTATGCAGCTATCCATTTAAATCAATGACTTATTTATCAAACAATGCATTCTACCCATTTGATCTGCTTACATCATCTTTCACTGTAGCATCATGTTCCTATGCCACATTTTACATGACAATTTTCACTGTTTCATAAAAATTTCAAAACAATCTAACTTTCTCATACAACATCGGAATTCGATGATTCAAGCATCGTTGGAAAGATCTCGATGATATCTACAAAATGAGGAAGCTATTATCAGATTTTGAAATAGTAAAGAATGAATAAATTGCTGAAAAGAAACAACAGGTAACTTGAGGCACTACTTTCGACACAGGTATAAAATCTCTTGGTTTTATTTCATGAACTTGTTTAATAGTACCGATTCTTATTTTTTTAATGTAAATGTCATTAACAGAGAAATTGATCACCTCTCTATTTTGATAACTTTACAATCCATTGGAGAAGATGTACTAGTTTTTTGCAGGTTCTAGGATCAAGAATAGATGACCATAAGAAAATAGTGTCTCTCAAAGACCACATTTATTTCACAAGAAAAGGATCAAAGCAACAACAGAGATGAAAAATCAATGCATGAGAACATGCTAATGCATATCAGATCCAACAATTGCAAGCCTTTTAGATGCTAGTGTTTCCATTACATCCATACTCCTTCAGTCAATAAAACCTTCATCTCATTTCCTTTGCAGTCGCATTGCATTTCACTTAGTTAGTCAATAAAATTCACATCTCATTTTCCTTCACTGCTCATTTTTATTCATGGAAACTATATTTTCCTACCTTTCTTTCACTAACTCATAACCCATTTTCATAAAGACGTTCAGTTCGCTTACATGCTGATTTGTCCTTTTAGTTTCCATTCATTTGTCATTTTCATTTCCGTTAAATAAACCTTGATCCACTGCAAAATTTTCCATTCATAGTCCTTCAAAATCATTGTTTCATGCTCGCGTTAGATGATGGAGGATTCCTTAAGTCCTTCCTTCTAACAAGCCCTGGCCTATCGACATTGACACATTATCTAGGTCCAAGGCTAGAGTCCTCATTAGTACCTTGAGGCTTGTATGCCTTAATGACAGGCTCTCTCACCAACAATCATGGGAAGTTATCAATGTCCCTTGATCATTGGATCTTGCAAGTGGCTCGACATCAGCTCATTTATTCACCCTTCGCAAGATGTACTTAGGTACCTTAGCACTTGTTGAAATTAATGGCGAGTTTGCCTCGCATTGGTTAGTGACATTCATTAATGGTCGGTAATCCAATGACCTCTCTTCATGCTTGACACCAACACATTTATTCACATGACTCAAGTTGTACCATCTATTTTATAGCGATTGAAGACTATATCGTTTCAGCATTTTGCAACATATACAATAGATTTAGTAGTAGAAATAAAGAATCCACTTCACAACCTCATCCACTATTTATGCAACCAAGAAACAAATGAATTCTACATTTCATTCCATGATCCAGAAGCAGTCACACTCTTCAATTTCCATAACTCATGCACATTGAAGGTAAGTGAAGGTATGTGGTTTTCTAATTTTTAGTCATGCAATTCCTTAAAATACTAAAATTGTAACTTTGGGAAATTCCTCACTTCCTCTTTCACATTGTCATATCTTTAGTTTGGGGGAAGGGACATCATTTCATATTCATACATCACACACCATCCCACATTTTCATTTCATCCTAACATACTTGTCCTAATCAATTATGATTGCATTATGGTTCAAAACGTTATGTGATTTGCAAATAATTCCTAAATTATGAGCTCACTATATGGCTGAATTTAAAGATGCATTCTTAAATATGTTCAATGAATCTTGCTGCAACAAAAAGAAACAAGGCATTGAAACACAAGAACCAATACCAATTAGAATTTGGTTGAAGCACAAGAACCAACCAAACATGTTGCAATTAAATGTATGACAAGGAATACTTTGCAAAAATAAATAAAATTGTCTAATGCAACCTTTAAGGACATATGATATAAGCCAAGCTCATTCAAAATCAAAGACGTTGTGATCAAATCAAAGGAATTAATGTAATATTTGCATGAGGACATGCAATTACTCTAGTTGGGGGGTATGTTGGGCCTCCAAAATGTCTTGAAAATGACATCCACTTTCACCTTTATTGCCACCATTTAACTCACATGTCGCAACTCCATAACCATATAATATTTCATTAGCCACCATTTTCATAAATATATGGGTTAGGATCCTTATTTACCAAAGTTATTTATTTTATGTGTTTAAAGTGAATTTATGATTAAAAACTAGGAAATTAAAATGGTTTCATGTATCTATATATGTGGCTTGAGTTTCATGACATGTGTGGGTTATTTGGAAGCTTCCAAAGCACCCTGATGTGGCCTCCAATGCTCAAATTCGAATTCCCTTCAAAGGAGATTTGGATAAAGGCCAAAGAATGATATGTGTCCTATTTGGATTGTAACTCTATGAGGTGTCTCATCATTTCTTATTTGGATTAGAACTCTGTGAGACACTTAGGGGATATGTGTTTCATTATGAGCTATTTGGTTGTAACTATATGAGATTTTAGTGGATCCTCATTAAATAGGGTAGCTTCTTATGTTTTTGTATAAATAGGAGAGCCTTTTCCTTTGAAGGCATGTGTAAAGTTGGAGAAATGCTCATATTTTTAATAGAGAATTTGCAGCTTATACTTGGAGATTTGAAGATTTAGTTTTTCTTGCATGTGGATCTTCTTGACTTGCCATCCTCATACACCATTGGAGTGGCCATCTAATGATTGTGAGATTTAATTGCTTTTATAGATTAAAGTTCATTTGCTTTCTAAGTATTAGTTTTTGAATGACTGTGTAATCTTTGCTTTTCTAAAAACATTTAAATAAGGAAGATTTATGTATTTTCTAATTGGATTAAGTTTGAGGTAAGGGCTCATGGTTATTTAGTTTCCTTTCATGTTCTGTTATTTACTTTCTTAGATCAAACTATCAATTCATTGTATAATTGAATAAAGGATCAGGCCAAGAAGGTGACTTCAAATTGGGTGATTGAATGTTCAACCTATTCAATCATTGAGCTTTACTTTTTCATGATTTTATATTTGCTTTTAAGACCCTCATTTAGTTGCATTAATTTATATTCCTAAAGATCATTTTAAGAAATTGATTTAATCATATTTCAAGATTGAATGGTTGAATATTTGATATATGCAATTACTGAGTTATTTTCTGCACACTTTACTTGCTTTTCTAGGACATTAGAAGTTAAAGTATAAATAGTTGCTTACACATCATCTCAAGAAGGTAACACTTCATAATTGAATGATGGAGTAACTAAGAATACATTAGTTTTTTTTATTTCACAGGTTAGTTGAATCTCATTTTCATTATTTGTTTTCATAGATTAGATGAATTGGTTTTCATTATTTTGCAGTTAGATTGATCTAAACTGAAAGACAATTTCTAGCACATATAGTGCACGCATGCTTCACAAGTTTATGGAACCCCTGGGTTGACAAATTAAATGACAGGCAATCACTTTGCCCCAACAAAAGCTTTGTTTTTTCCTCAAGTTGCTTGGTTGTGACTTCCCTAGTGATTGGCCTTCTCTTGGGTGTCAAACGCTACATTTCCTTGCTTTAGGGGTTGTGGCCTCCTCAATTTTCCTTTTTCCTTGTCCCAATTATTTTTATCAGTGGCTAACTAATTCATTATTTGAGGCTTCCCTTGTTTGATTTTGGTTCTCTTTCTTCTTTTAAAGTATAAGGGACCTTTCCTAGGTTTCCTTATCTTGGGTTTGGCAGTTGTGTAAAGGGTTTCTAGAGTAGCAACCACCTCTTGTTTTGTATTCCCCTCTGAGAGGCTTATTTGTTGCCTTTCTATCCCCTTCATCTGAAGTCCAAAGGGCTCTCTAAAGGTCTCTTCTTCTAATTTTTCCCCTCTTCCTTCTTTCCCCTTTTCTCCAAATTCTCCTTCAACCTCTTCTTCCTTCTTTGTAGTATCTTCCTCTTGTTATTCTACCTCTCCTTCTCCTTCTTGCTTACCTCCAACACTATATTTTGTGGTCTCTTCATTTGATGTTACGTTTTGCCCTTATGTCTCAATGAAGGCTTCCCTATCCATGTCCACACAATCAATCAACAACAAATGGCTTTTGAGGTGTCTTAAGGCATTCATAAAAATGAGCGTTATGAGGCCATGATGGGCAATGTACTAGTGCTTCCCTTCCCTCATCCTCTAGCTCATTTGAATGGTGTACTAAAGGAGGAAATATGGAACACATAGCCTATTTGGAATGGGAAATTTTGTTTGGAACCTTAGATCATATAACAACCTAAATTGATAGGCATATATAACATCAACCTCCCTTCAAAATGTACGTACTTGAGGATGTTATAGGCCAATTCATCCCAAAGGTAAGGTAGGCTCTCCCTTCTTACTCCATTTTTGTCTTCAACGATATTTTCTTTAGGGAGGAAAAAAATTCTCTTATCTGTGATAGCTTATGTTCTATCTTCCTTTCCCCATTTGACTCCTAGAGGTATGGTGGTCACTCTACTAATGAGCTCTAAATTCAAATGGATGGCAAGTCCCCTTACAATACCAGTGGAATTTTCTTCTCCTTAAGAGTGAAAAACCATGGAGGATATCTCTGACAAGCGCATGTTGATGGATTTTGTTGGTGTCAGTGGGTTCCCTTCTATTGAAACCTTCCCCCATGGCTCGTACTACTACTTCCTCAAGTTATTTTCAAAAAAAAAAATTATGAGCAGTCTAAGGTCTCAAGGTAGGGTAATGATGTTGGTGCCTTTTTTATATTCAGAGAGGGCAGAATCATATTTCAAGCTTCAAAAGGACTACCTCTACTACCACCTTGCTTTCGTCATGTAAAAAAACAATCAAGGGCTTTCTATAGGATGCCTATACAAGTAGAATTTGACTTAATAATTGCATGGATGGTGAAGAGAAAATATGCCACTTACTGCTCTTTGTATGATTTCCTTATGATTTTGGGGGTTTTGAGTAACATTCTTATTGATTCAAACACTCTATCACTTCTCGACTTGATCATGTAGCACCTCCTTTGAAACCATGTAGAAATTCTTGTAATCCTGTAGTATTTGTGTCTCATCCTGTAACATATGTTCCTTATCCTCTAGCACTTGAAAATAGAATCTTAGCTCCTTTGTAGTACCCAAGGAACCTATGGTCATAGCTATTTCAACCTTTGATTTCTTAGTGGAACTTTATAATGGTTTTGGGAATGAGCAACTAAAGTTAGCCTTGTGCTTCTATTTCCTTTTGTGATAGTGGTCTCAACGTACTTAATGAGATAGCCCCTACATGTATTTATTTTTTAACCATTGGCACCACTCCTCATAGTTATCACCCTCCCACTCTAACATTTCCACATTGCATGGAAGGGTGAGTGAATTACACCTTTACTATTCAAGGGTGTCCAAGTTTACTGGCCACCTCGAACCATAAAAATGTATTCCTCGTTCATTAGAAACATTTTTTTGAACCAATATGCACTTAAGGGAAGAGGCAAGGAGTGTCATACCTTAGAATAACTGTGATGTAGAGATATTTTAGATGCATGCATGTTGTTAAACTAGTGATCGATTTCTTGGCTTCTAGAGGTGTTATCTTCCATGCTCTTGTTTCATGCATTGGTCCTCATTTGAAAAAAACATTTTAGTGATATTCTCTAATAGGTGTTTGGCTGATGAAGTATTTTTTATGTAGGTTCTTCCCATATTCAATACGCTATTGTTGGAGTGGCTTAGTGACCTTGTAGCTGCTTCTCAAGGATGGTGTGACTTCCTCATATCTCAAGGATGGCCTCTTGATGCTTAAGGATGGTGAAATATTCATTATGGAGCTGCAAAAGTTCCTTGCTTCTGGTTCTGTAGGGTTTGTGCAAGCTTCTATAGGATTGATTTATTTCCTATAGTAGTCACACAGTCCCTTCCGAAACCATAACTACATTCATGAAATTCACTTAATGAATTGGATAATTCATGGTGAACCTATGAATAGGCATTTCAAACTCTGATAGTGGTGAAAATTTGTGAAGAAGGGGTGAAATTAGGGTGTTTTTTGAACAAAGGTGGAGTTTTGAAAGGGAAATTGGTTAAATGGTGTGGATGAGAGGTGAAGGAAGTGTGTTGAACCTCTCCTGTCATTTTCGAAAGGAAAACATGAGTTTTGGCCCCTTTTCCTTGACTAATCTCAATCCTATAGAAATTATGGTCAATCTTGTATCAGTTTAGTACAATCCTGTAGCCCTATAGGATTGAGGTAGAATTGAGTGTAGTTGCTTTCTTAATGATGGAGGGGTGTAGGGAGATGGGTGGAATTATGGAGTAAATTCATGAGGCTAGCTTAGGAGATGGATAAATGGGATGTGGATCCCTTTCCTTCGATTATTTTCCTTTTGACTATGCCTAGAACCCTACAAAAGAAAATTATTCACAAAACTAGTGTAAGGGCTCTTTTACCTCTGTGTGATTCCTCCTTTTGTTTCATTTTTTTTTAAGACCTATGCACTACCTCTAAATAGGTTTTCAATTTTTAAGCCTACCCTAGGTGCCTAAGAGGAGGTTTTCACCTAGGGATCTTTTCATTTTATTATTTTTCTCTTGGGCTGCCTCATGGAGGTTTTCAAACCTAGAGTTGGCCTTAAATTCTCATCGAGGTTTTCACCTAGGCCCTTTATTTTTTCTTTTTTCTTTTTACTCTTGTTTTTCCTTTCTCTTTTGTTGATGAGAGGGTGGATGAACCGAGGGTGGTGAGAATCCCATTTACAACCAAATTATTTCTTATTGAACAAGTAAACTCCTCTTTTGATAGAGGCCTTTTGTATAACTTTAACTGGTAATCATTAACTAGCAAGGGAATTCCTTCCTCATATATATTTTCTTAGTTGGACAAATCCATTCTCATAATACTTTTCCACTAGATAGGGGCCGAACCACCTTGTCAGTAATTTACCTTTGAAATCCTTGAATCTTGAATCATACAGGAGAGCCCAATCATGCTCTTGAAAAACTCACTCCCTAATAATTTTATCATGTAGATCTTCCTCTGTAGCTGGACTACCTCAGTGTGAAGGAGAGCCTCCAATTTGAACACATACAAACCATTGAACTGAATAAACCTTTGTTTTTGTGTTGTAGTGAGTTGTAAATCCAAGTGTGCTACCATCCTCAGGGTATTGTACTTGAAATCAATTCATAACAATTTTTTCTTTCCATTTACCAACTCGAATGGGGTGAATCAAGTATTCTTTTTCTAAGTGGTATTGTAGGCCCAAGTGGCCTCTACAATTAAGTCTTCATAATCCATTCTATTGTTGTTGAAAACCTTGGTCAAAGTGTTCTCCAAGGCTCTGTTTGTGACCTCCACTTGCCCATTTTCCTAATTAGGATGATAGGAAGTGGATTTCCCATGCTTGATATGGTTCTACTCCATGATTTCTTCAATCAAATTTGAGGTGAACTGTGTCCCTTTATAAGTTACCAACTCCCTCGGAAAACCAAACTTGTAGAAGATGTTATCCATCAGAAATTAAACCACTTTTTTCTCATTTTATATCTTTACTACCTTTTCTTCATCCCACTTGGTCAAGTAATTAGTGCAAACAATGATGTACCCCTTTTTCCCTAATGGGGGGTCAATAGGCTTGATGAATTCCATGCCCCATTTATCATATGGCTCCAGATTCACTTGAGGTTGTAGGGGCATTTCATCCTTGGGTGTAGGCTTTCCCATCCTTTGGAACTCATCACATATGGTGGTGTACCTCTTGTCATCTTAGTGTAGAGTAGGTTAGTCGTAACCAGCTTGTAAAAAGTTCAATCTTTTCCTTCTAGCAGTTAAATGGCCCCCATGGGTCCCATCATCGTAGGTTGAGATGATGTTAAAGAACTTCTCCTCTCTTACACATCTCCTCAAAATATGATCTGGACCCAACTTGAAGAGATTTCTCCCAATCCATGTGAAAGGGGAAGTCTTCCTGATAATCTTTCTCTTCTCCTTGGAGGATAGATTATAAGGGAATCTCCTAGTGACCAAGTAGTTGGCTATATCAGAAAACCAAGGAGATAACACTGATATGGAAAAGAGGTGTTCATCTAGAAGTTGATCATCTAGCATCTCCTCATTTGCAGGTAACGTTAGTGTTGACAAAAAACATGAAACCACATTCTCTTTCCCTAGTTTGTCAACAATAGTTAAATCAAATTGCTACAAGAGTAACAACCATGTAATGATTCTAGCATTGACATCAAGGTTATTCACTAAATAGTTAATGGTTGCATGGCTGGTGTCAACAAAGGTTTGATATCCAGTAATATAGTGCCTAAACTTATTCAAAGAGTGCACCACATCTAGGATTCCTTTTTTAGTGACCACATAGTTAAGTTCAACCTTAGAAAGGATCTTAAGGATGAAATAAATAGCATAGGGAATTTTGTCTTCCACTTGTCCTAAGGTTGGTCCTACAGTTTTATCTAATGCATCTATGTGGATATGCAAAATGAACTCCTAATTAGGGACCCTAAGAATGGGTGCAATTGTCAACTTCTCCTTCAATACTTTAGAGGCCTCTTGATATCTATCTTTCCAACAAAAGTATGAATATTTAGCTAGTAATCCAAACAGGGGTGAAGCAAATTTACTAAATTCCTTAATGAAGTTTCGATAATACCTAGCCAATCTAAGGAAGCTTCTAATACACCTTTGTTTTTTAGGGGTAGGGACACTTTTAATGATGGAAACTTTGTTTGGGTCAATCTATATCCCTTCCTTGGATATGGAATGGCCTAAGACAATCCTTGCATTCATAAAAAAATCACATTTCTTGGGCCTTAATGAAAGATGCATCTCAATGAATTTATTTAATACTTTACATAGATTAGAAATAGCTTCTTGGAAGTCGCATCCATAAGGAGTGAAATCATCAGTGTATATCTCAACAATGTTATGAACAAGGTCAACAAGGATACTCAGAAATACCCTCTGAAAGGTAGCAGGGGAATTACACAAACCAAATGGAAGGACTCTATAGGCAAAGGTTCCCCAAGAAAATTTGAATTTGGTCTTGTCTTGGTCGTGAGTGTTAATATGTATGTGGTTAGACCCTATAAATCCATCTAGGAAGTAAAATAACCTTTTCCCTGTAAGGCCTTCTAGGACTTAGACCTTACATCATTTGGTGTAGGAGTCCCATTTAGTTATATGGCCCGACTTCCATTATCTTAAAGATTTAATTTGGCTTAATAAATCAACATGAAAGAGAAGTACACATGTTCTTTTGAATTCTCATGGGAGTGTGCCTTGTTAAATGTTCATTTGTCAATATATCAAGCTTCTACTACTGAACGGAAGAGAAGTGAATCTCTAAAAAACTAGTAATAGTACTACTCTATAAGAGATAGATGTAGATGACAAAGAAGAATCGCTAAACATAAAGTGAAACAATTCAAATAGATGCAATGATCATTAAATCATCAAAACACATTCTCAACAATTTTTTTACTAAATCCACCAAAATAATTCAATTTATTAAGTACATTTGAAAGGCAACATAAACCGCAAACATTAGAAGAATGGTATTAAAACATCCATGATCCATGCATGAAAATGTGTTGGCTAAAAGGCTTCAAGTATTAATTAGAAGTTCCAATATACATAAGTACAATGAACACCACTAGCTCCAATAGTGGAGGACTAGAGCCACTACTTGCTCCGCAAAAGTACTAACTCTATCTCTCTAATGCTATGGGGGAGAATCCAAGTTTAAAATTCCTTTACATGATTAATGAGGCTCCTTTTATAGCTATAGACATTACCTTTCATATCCTCATGAATCTCGACCTTCCAACTTCTAATGACTCTTGGAATTCTATGAATTTTGAATATCCAAATGACATTTGGAATTGCATGTTAGTTGGTCTATGAAAGGAAGAGGGAAATGGTACTTATTTGTAGCCTTGTTAAGTTCTATATAATCAACACAAATCCTTTACTTACCATTATTTTTGGGGACTATGACAAGAGGGGATACCTACTCATTTTTCTAAAATGGGGTATATGAACCCTTCATCCAACATCTTTTTCAATTCATATTCTACAATGTCCTTAAGTGTAATATTCATGCTCCTATGGGGTTGGTACATAGATGTGCATCCTTCATTGATGTATATATGATGAATAAAAATTGAGGGATACACACCTTTTATTTCTTTATAGTCCCAAGAAAAATCATAACGATGTTGCCTCAACACATTGCATAATTTCTCTTCTTACTCGGCTAAGACACAAGACTTGATATTTAGAGTTTTGGATGGCTTGATTTACACAAACTTTACATGATCTAGATAAGATCAATAGAGAATATATTAGTCAATGGACTTCCCTCATATTGTTCCAAGGATTCTTCCACCGATTCATCAATTGGAATGGAATTGGGAGATTGATTCTATAAGAGATGATCAATAATGTCATCTTCATCAAGTTGATTATCTCCTACAAAAATGTCTAGTGTACAGAATGGGTAGAGGGGTGTGTAATAAAAGCCTTCTTCTTCCTCATCCTCTATCCACAAGGGTAAGTCATGCTCAATAGAAGGTTGAGCATGAGGATACAATATGATCCACTTTGAGAGATGTCCATTCTTGATACTCTCATTCCTAGCTCTTAAACTAATGTAGGAACCAACAGTGGCCAACTATGGTCTCCGTAGGATGAGAGGGTAAACATTAAACCCAGTTTTGGGCTAGAGGACAAGGAAATATGTGGGGTTCTCCCAAGAGTGGATTGAGACCATCACATCCTCACTATCTCCTTTAGGTGACATTTTGGACCTGTCTGAAAGCTGTAGTACTGTGGTGGTCTCCCTCAAAGATCCTCAGAGTTTGAGCTTGAGCATAATATCCTTGTTAATCACTTTGATTATATCCCCAATGCTAACCAAGGTATTAGGGACAATAATGCTATTAATGTGCACATCAACTACTTGGCTATTGGGATCCAATTACTTTGGGGAGATCACCCTCCCAAGCATTAGATCAAACAACTTCCCAACAACATTGATATTGGGGGTATATCTTCTTCTTGGACTTTTGAAAAATTCTTCCTTGATAATCTTGTTGTAAATGGGGACATCTTTGAGGGATTAGAGAAGGGGTATTTTAACACATAAGTTCTTCAATTCTTCTAGAAGTTTAGCCTCTTCTAGTGTTTGTTTTTTAGGTTGGATAAAGCTTTCAAGATATGTAGGTGCATTGACTTGAGGGGTACTATTGTAAATTATTTTTACACCCTTGAAAGTTACAAATTTTTTGAATTTTAGCTAGTCTACCTCTTGGCTAAATCCTCAAGCTTATATAAATTTTCTTTGGAAATATAAATAAATAAGAGAGGGAAAATTGAAGTCATTTTTCAAGCATCAGAAGCATGCATATTTTCATCAGATCTTCTCCATTGGAAATTAATTTAAATTACATTTCCAATGGTATATAGACCTCCCCAAATGGACTCCTGGATCAAAATATAGAACAAGTTGAAGTTCACTCTTCAAAATCCAAAAAACAAAGGAAAAACGCGAAGTGTTCAGTTCCAGATCCCAACGATCGAAGGTCCCGCAACAATTGGAAATCAGTGATGAGAGGTACAATGGGGCATCACATATCACAATATCGAATAAATTTTGCATTGAAGTGTTAAATCGCTAGAAAATAGGCCTCCAATGTTAAAGTCCCGAGAAATGGGGAAAGCAAATTATAAAGGAAATCCATCGCAAGAAAGAGCAAGGTTGGGCCTTTTCTCTCTCCTCTCAGATAGACACGTGGAAATAAACAATTGGATATGATAAGGTCCATGTGGAGGATGATGTCATAAATTCCGTGGTCATACAATGGACACGTGGGAGATGGATTCAACATTTTTAAGGGTCAGAAGGGGGCGAAAAATGGGTGACACGTGTCACCACTCACAAGATGACACGTGGCATTGATGTGGTGATGATATGGAAGTGATGATGTTAGCAATCATATATTGGGGATCAAAGGTTGAGGCTTGCTATGAATCAGAGTGAAACCTTTGATTGAAAACCTTCGGGAGAGGGGCTCCGATAAGTGGGATGGACGTGGGCACATGAAGAGTCACAAGACCAAGGGTGACATGCAAAAGGTGATCAATGATCGCAATTGGAGTTTTGAAACTTGTGAAAAATTAAAAGTTCTGATTGTGAATTATCGAGAAAAGGAGATCTGATATGAAGGCTTAACTGTGGTCACATGAAGAGCCAAAGGACCAGGGCTAAACATGAAAGGTGATCAACAATCACAAATCATAGAGGGTGCAACCAAGTGATATACTATAAAATCATTGATTGCGAAGTCTCGATATTATGAAGGCCCAAGCACATATTATGTGATCCCATGTAGCTTAATATTTCTAAAGAATCATCCCCTTTTCCACTAAGTCCCGAAGTATTATTTCAAAGGACTATCATAATGCTATACTTTGAAGAATCTACCCCCTCTTCTAGCCAAAGGGCTTAAGCCCGAAAAAGATTTTAGTCCTGGGTCCCTTGGACTTGATTATATAGTTTCTACCTAAGGCCCGAGGGCTAAGGCTTATAGATCAATTACCATCTTTCATTTCGGACCCCCATTTTTTTCCAAAGTTTAACAAAGGGGGGGATCCAAAAAGTAGTTTGATGAAACCATATTCATATATGTGGTAATCTGTGATGAATTTCGCACCACTCCCCCTGACTTGAAACCGCATATGACTAAGGGGTTCCCCAGAAATCCACTTGTTGTTTAGATTTCTGAAAATTATGATGGAGTGCTTCAAAATTAATCAAAGGGGCCTTATTGTTCACAAAATTTCTTCTGCATTTTCATGATTCTACATAGGATTTCCTATTTGGTGTGAGGGTAAGTCCTAGTGATAAACAATTCTTCGGTAAATTTTTATCAAGAAAACATCTTAAAAATTCTTGGAAAATCCATTCTAGATCATTGATTTTAAGTCACAAAATCATTGGCAGTTAAAGGATAGAGGACAATTGGCAGTTTTTGAAGAGACAACTATGAAACAACCCTAGATTTCCAGGCAAGAGAATCAATATCTGGCAGAATTTTCAAGAAATAGTTTCTTGTTTCAGATTTGAGAGAAAAGCATCAGCATAATTCCAAATCTCAAGCAGAAAATGGAGCAGTCAAAGAATACATTTCCCAAATTGGAGGCTGAAGATTTTCTAGCAATACCAAATTTCCTATAGAATATCTAGACACTATTTTATTTTTAGTGTATTGTTTAGGATTTTATTCCAGAAATATTGTAACAGTATAGGAGAGATTTATTCTATATATTATTTCATTTGTAATGTTCAAATGGTGGGGTTTCGATGAAAAGACCCTGTCACTATTGTAAATTTTTTTTACAAAAATCCTAATTGAAGTATTCTATCTCTAGTTATTGACATAAATTATGTTTCCTGTATGTTTTTCTAGTGTTTTCATATCTTATTTTTGCACATGTTCAAAGTACTATAAAAGCTCTAGGTAAGAATAGATTGAGTGTCAATCTATCTTAAATCCTCTGCAAAGTTATAATCATTTAAAAAGATTAATTAATGAGAATGTTTGTCTTGGTTAATTCCTCTACATCTGTTAATTCTTGCCATATGTCATCTCTTGAATGCATTTTTTTTTGCTATAGAAATCTTCTACACATATCCATTTTATCTGGTTGATTAAGTATAATTCAATATGATTTCTTAATTATCATGAATCACCTTATATTATTCTCTCAAATACTTTAAAAATCATGTTTTTCAATCAAATTTGATGTTGGAACTTTGACCAAGGGCTCTATAAGAGAGGGATTTATTCATAAACAAAGATTGGACAAACATTAGAAATAAATCATAAATCTGGTCATTATACTTCATAGGCTATTGTCCAGTGACGTGAACAACATTGAACAAAGCCCCATAACAATTGAGTGAGCCCCCTTTGGTTAAAGGGCTAGTTTGAACCTAAAGATTGGTCGAGTTGGTTTTTCAGCGTAGTTTTTGCTACAAAGAACTGCCTATGAGAAACAGATAGAACATTTGGTGCCGTTGTCGGAGAATGAAGTGATGAAGAAAATTTTCCCTCGATCACGATCACAATTAGATCTACTCTTTGTTGGTGAAAAGAGACTATACAGTTGATAGTGGTT
Source organism: Pinus tabuliformis (assembly GCA_031772625.1). Classification (NCBI taxonomy): domain Eukaryota; kingdom Viridiplantae; phylum Streptophyta; class Pinopsida; order Pinales; family Pinaceae; genus Pinus; species Pinus tabuliformis. Next base: position 929,157,070 of record CM062817.1, read on the forward strand.
GCATTTCTTTCACTTAGTGACTCCACTTTGTCATATGGTGATTCCACTGGTTTTCAGATTCTGCTGGTTCAAAATTATAAGTGCATCTTTGTCTATGATAATAACATGCAGCTCAATGTTTTTCTTATTCATAGCAATGGTAGCATCAAATAGTGTATTTCTCTTCCTCTCTACTGTGATCAAAAAATTCATAAGCTTATGGAAGATGCAACTTTCCAAGTTCACATGTAAGTATTTGTTTCCTATGGAGTTTGAGTTTTATATTGTAAATATCTTTTAAGTTTTTAGCTGCTGGCAAAGTGGTATGTCATTGAATCCACTCCTTGGTTGGTTACATTGGAAATTTAATTACACCTAACAGTGTAGATTTTCAACTCAATTAGATAAGAGGTGCATGGAACTGAAATAGTTATTTTTAGATTCAGTGTGCATTAGATTAGCGAGTTTGTAGTTTATTGATTAATGTAGTAGATCAACAGTTGTTTCAACTTGTGTTTCAGGTTTGCAGTATGAAGTTTAGTTTGGTTGAGTGCAATGACTTGCATGGGATCGAAAGGAGTAAATTTTTTGTTTATTCACTTATTGACTCCATAGCCCAATGAATTAGACACTGTTGTTCTTATTTCCACTTGTAGTGTGAGCCGTTTTACTTCAATGGTTTTTCAATTTTTAGATTTCGGTGTGAAATAGTCTCTAGATTAGTGCGGGCAGTATGGTTTCAGATTTTTAGATTACAGGTTTATGAACTGACTCCAAGCCCAACATATTCAAGGTAGTTAGTCTACTAGGTTCTCTACATCCTATAAGGGGAAGTAGTCCCTAGTTGCAGCTGATGTTGTAACTTATTTTGACACCCTTGAAAGTTACATAAATTTTGAATTTTAGCCAGTCTACCTCCTAGCTAAATCCTCAAGCTTATATAATTTTTCTTTGGAAATATAAATAAATAAGATAGGGAAGTTTGAGGTTATTTTTCAAGCATCATAAGGACTCAGAGCTTCATTAGACCTTCTCCATTGGAAATTACTCTGAATTATATTTCCAATGGTATATAGAACTCCCCAAATGGACTCCTAGATTAAAATATAGAACAAGTTGAAGTTCACTCTTCAAAATCAAGAAAAAAAAGAAAAAGGCTAAGTGTTGAGTCTCGGATCCCAGTGATCGGAGGTCCCCTAGCAATCAACAATTAGTGATCAGAGGTCCAAAGGTGCATCACATATCGTATTATCGGACAAATATTGCGTTGAATTGTTAAATCGCTGAAAATAGGTCTGCAGTGTTAAAGTCATAGGAAACACCAAAAGAGAATTATAAAGGAAATTCATTGCAAAGCAAAGAAAGGTTTGGCCTTTTCTCTCTCCTCGGAAAGGGACGTGTGGCATTCAGTGATTGGATCCGATAAGGGCCACATGGAGGATGATGTCAGCAATGACGTGGCCATACGGTGGACATGTGGGAGGTGGATTCGGCATTTTCAAGGGTCAGAAGGGGCCAAAAATGGGTGACATGTGTCACCACTCACGGGCTAACATGTGGCAGTGACGTGGTGGTGATGTGGCAGTGATGGCGTCAGTAATAGCATACCAGCGATCAAAGGAAGATGCTTATTTTGCATTGGAGTGAAACCTCTGATTGAGAACCTCCTGAGGAGGGGCTCCGATAAGAGGGTTGGACGTGGGCACATGAAGAGTCATAGGACCAAGGGCTACACACAAAAGTTAATCAATGATCACAATCAACATTTTGAAACTTGTGACACTTTAAAAGTTTTGATTGCAAATTGTCAGGAAAAGAAGCTCTCATATAAAGGATTAATTACGGTCACGTGAAGAGCTAAAGGTCTAGGGCTAAACACGAAAGGTGATTGAGGATCACAAGTCCTGGAAGGTGCAACCAGGTGCTACATTACAAAATTTCCAATTGTGAAGTCTCGATATTATAAACGCCTAAGTGAATATTATGTCATCCCATGTAGCTTAATATTTCTAAAGTATCGGCCCCCCTTCTAGCAAAAGGGCTTAAGCCCTAAAAAGGTTTTGGTTCTAGGTCTGATGGCCTTGATTATATAGTTTCTACCTAAGCCATGGGGGCTAAGGCTCATAGATCAATGAATATAATTCATTTTGTACCCCCCATGTTTCCCAAAGTTTAACAAAGAGGGGGGGGGTAGTTTGAAAAGTAGTTTTGATGAAACCATCTTAGTATATGTGGCAATATGTGATGAATTTTGCAACCCCCAACTGTTATAAACATTTTTGGGCACTGCAACCCCAATCAAACATTCCATAAACCAAGGGATCCTAAGTCCCTAAAAGTGTTGTTCCATACCCTAAAAGAACAAGGTCAGCTGATTACATCATCTCCAAGAAGTTCTCCATGAAAAACTGCTCATAACTGGTCAAAACTGGATCATCTCACCTGCTCCATGGTCAAAGTGTGATGCATCCCACCTAATGCACACAGGAGGTGTGATGCATACTAAAAATCCCTTCTATGGGGTGCGATGGGCGAGAGTGGACAAGTGGCAGAGGTAGTTTGCGAGGTGGATGATCATGGAATCTTCCAGAAACTTCTCTTGTGACACTTGCCTCTCTGAATTCGCCCAGGGATGAGTAAGAGATCATCAATCTCCAAGTGGAATCAAGAACTATCAGAGAGAGGACACTAATCAGAATCCCAGAAGCTGACTCACCCCCTTGCAATCATCTATATATGGATCCCTCATCTCAGAGATCCAGAGGCTGGAATTTTGTATCTTGTAAGGAAGTGCTATTGGTTTCTTGTTGGAATATCATAGTGTTCGGTGATCTAAGCTTTTCATGAGGTGAAAGAAGGGCTTTCATGCTGGAGGATGACATTGGGTCAGAACAATTGTTTGTAATCCTCTTTGCTACTCTTGAATATTAATAAAGCTATTCAAGTTTTCCTCCACATTCTTGTATGTTTGATGATATATGCATTTGTGTGGTCAATATATATCTGGTCCTATATTGTTTATGATTGTAGATCTCTGTTCTTCGATGGTATTGTGCTGCTTTGATTCCACAGGTGCTCTTTGAAGCTGGGTAGACAGAGGAGAAGCGGCAAGGATCTGTCAGAAAGGAGAGGAATCAAGCAAGGAACTAAGCACAAGACTGAGGTTTGTGTCCTTCATTCCACTCTTATCTACTTCTCATAAAGGAAAACAAAAGTAGCTTTAGTTTGTTTGTTTCTAAGATAGCTACCAGTCTTAGTGGGACTAGCAACTCCGAGTGGACACTAGATTTCCCGATAACAAAATGGCGACTCCACTAGGTAATGAATAGATTGTTTGTTTGTCTATATTTGTTTGTTTTATAAACTTACAGACGGAGCCCGAAGTCAAGCCAGCGAGCCTTCGAACTGCATTTGCTATGCAAGTGCAAAGTAGATCAATGTTGCTTCAGTCTATCTCCAGGTTTTGTTTATAAACTGAACAATTGATTTTCAAACCTTCTATTTGCCCTAGTGGTGGCTCTAGTAACCTCATTAGATCAGCCCCTGTGATTTCTATTTACTGTACATCATTTGCTCGGCCTAAATCCCTGAACTGAGCTATAAACTATGACCAAGAGCTAAGTAAAGTCTCGTCCTGGTATCATCACACCCTCTCTTCAAGGAAACCAGTATGCATCACACCTCCCATGTGCAGTAGGTGGGATGCATCCCTGTTTCCCTGTGTTACAGGTGCGATGATCAGAAAAGGCTAATTTTGCCTCTAGGTTTTGGTTTTTCTTCACTCTTTTCAACTCTATTCTAGAGTTTTGCTGTCTGTGATCAGTATACCACTGTGGAAACCCCCTTCCTTTCCATCATTCCACCTCCATTGTGCAAAGAACTATGAATTTTTTATGTATTTTCTGCCATTTTCAGTTCTCTTTTATGAAGTAGTAGCATAGTCGAACTGTCGTCTTTTGATTTGAAAGTGTCGCAAGTGTCAATTTCAGTCAAAGAAAAGAATTCCATTGTTCTTGATGGTAGATTATATAGTTACTCTTGTATTTGATTTGAATTAGTAGTTTTTCAAGTGTCGAAAACAGTTTTCAATTCAAAATAGTTAAGTGTCATCATTATCTTCCTTTCGTTTTGAAGAGAAATTTGTTAGTGCTGTCGCTTTGAAAAGATAATTCAGATTTGTACTTAGCATTCTTCTTGTCATTCACACATTAAGAAAGCTAAAAACAAATACATGCATGTGCATTTGCATTTAGACTACTTGTTGGTTTGATTTAGGACAGTGCATCTAGTGTGTTCTCTCTGCTCTATGTTGAAAGAATATCATCTCTCTTTCTTTAGTAGCTAGGATTTTCATTGCAAAAAAAAGATTAAACGATTGTTTATCATCTTAGATTGCATTTTAGGAATTGTAAATCTACATCACGCGGTGAACCTGAAAGGAAAATTTCTTAAGAAAGATCAACTGTAAAATAAATTTAATGAACCTAAAAATGCTTTGGAACCTAATGCACAACATCTAGAAGTCTAGGCTAGAGACGTATTCTGGCGTCGTAAAGCCTGGTAACTGTCGCTTTCACTGTTGGTTGGGTGATTCCTCCTCTTTGAGACGACAAGTGCTGGTACGGACTTATGCTCCCATGTACTGTCGAGTATATATTGGGAGACCACAATAGGATATATCCTTTATCCATAGGAAACCGTGTCTGCCACCCTATCGATCGCAGTGCACTGAACACAGCATTCAGGAAGATTGACTACTGTACCGTAAAAAGTATTCCACAGTTTTGCGATCGGTTTGGTAATCCCTCTGTCTAGATTTCCAGAGTAGTCTCTTTCGTTCCTTTTCAGAATCCTTAAAGGAAAAGGTCCATCTAAGCACTTGTCACTTCAAGCTCATTAAAAATCGAAGGCGACTAGAGTCATCTTTTGTTTTTTCTCGACTCTTAAAAATTGAAAAAACAAGTTGTGTCAAAGCATCTAAAATTTATTTTAATTGGAATAATATCACCATTCCCGCATTGGTCTTAGGTTGAGAAAAATGGAGTCCACCAACCAAGGAGTTCCCCTTGGAGGAAATCCTAGTCCTTTCTCCTCTTGGGGAGATGTTGGTGCACCCCATATGGCCACATTGTCGCTTCCAGGATTGACAATTGGCTTGCCCGTATGGCTCTTCTCGACCTCTGTCGTTCAGAACACCATGATTCCTAAACAATCAAGTCAGCAACTAGATGATACTAAAGTTACCCCCCAACCTTCTACTTCATCCGATTCTCCCTCTCCTCCTTCCTCTTCGCTTGATAAAGCCGGTAAGGCCCAAAACCAAGTAACTAAGAAGAAGAAGGAGAAGAAGAAGAAAGAGAAGAAGAAGAAGGAGCCAAAGACGAAAGGGGGCAACCATGCATCGTCTAGCGAAAATCCACACACTGCACCGTCCAGGCCTAAATCTCCATGTGTCATTTGCAAAGGAGACCACTACCACCGAGATTGTCCCTGCATCCCTTGGATCTTAAGGGATTGGTCTCCCCATTTGCAAAATCAGGTGTCATCAACCGCTGACGATCATGTTGAGAGAACACCATCAACTAGTGAAAATGAAGTCCCTGGACAAAAAGGAAAATATAAATTTCCTTGTAGACTATGTGAAGGCAATCATGCCCTCCACCGTTGTCCCTTCCTGGACGAAGCTAAAAGAGTTTTGGATGACCGTCTGGTTTCACCGTTACGGCTTCCTCCTGGATATAAGAAACTCTTGCCAAGTCCATCACTGGTTGAAAATCCAACTGACACGCCATTGTGTTCGATCGAAGCATCTGTCATTGAAGATAAACCCGCCGAACCCATACTAGACAAAAGTCAAAAGGTCGAGGTGGCAGTCAACCCAGTCTTGTCTTCGGAAGGTCCATCTTCCGATGACACAATCACCGAAGAGAATGAGAATGACACCATCCAAATTATTTTCGTAGGCACAGACTCCAACGAAAACGGGGGCAGTCTACCCGCTCCTTTACTGCAGGAAGGAAGTTCGTCAGAGTCATATTCGGCCGTCTATTCGGTCCCACCTCCAAGCAACCTAGTCGTTTCTTTCGATTGGAATCTATTAGGCAGACCCCGGGTACCGGCCAATGTACCATTCCGAATCATTGTACAAGCTTACAAAATGATCATGGTTGGTACCATCATAAATGAAGGGGCTTCTATGAGTATCATTTCCTCAACTGCTTGGAAAGCGCTTGGTTCACCATCGCTTCTGCCTGAGATGAGAAATCTGACAGGCTTTGATAAAGGAACCAGTCAACCGTTAGGGATCCTTCCCAATGTGCCGATAACATTGAGAAGGAAAACTGTCCACATGAATGTAATGGTAGTCCAAGGACCTTTGGATTATAATCTACTCCTTGGGCGTGACTATATTTATTGCACGGGAGCCATTGTCTCCTCACTCTTTAGAGTAATGTGTTTTCCGCATGAAGGATGAGTGGTCAAGCTCGTAGACCAGATTTCGTTCCCTGGCTCACACATTGCAAATAGTCAAATACCATCCCTAAATGGTATTTTCACGCAATGAATGTCTCATCAATCTCTAGTCCATCCACCTGATGAGCGTGAGTGATTCGAGAGGACGTGACTGAAACCTAGGGGGCATGCACCCTGGTCTGTTTCGGTAGGAGAACCTTGGGTATAGGGTAGGTTTCCGCGGAGGATATATGACTAGTCTGACACGCCCGTCTATTTAGGAAAATGGGATTAGACTGGAATAAGATTCCCTCATCAAAGTTATGTGAGTGGAGGCGACTACGCCACTCACCTTTGTATATTTCGGTAGACATCACCAAGGAAGCATTTTGTCTGCAACATGGATGGAGAGCTTTCATATGGTAACCTGGGAATTTTTCGCTATACCTTGGGGCATGCAAACCTTTTGGCATGCAAGCGAAGAGTGACCATTATTTTCTTAGTTTGTAGTTTCTCAACCCTTTAAACTCGTAGGATTGGTCATTCCTAACTTGCATAAAGAAAGGATCCAGGGCAAAGCTTTGAAAGGTGCAAGCACCATAAAAAATGACATCTTAGATGAGACGTCCTTATTATATGACTGGCACGAGCAGTTTTTATGTGGAGTTCAAGCTCGTTAAAAATTAAACATAAGAAATGAGCAAAAGTTCCCCCAAAGTTTAAGCTCATTAAAAAATGAACCAATTTCCATTAAATAACCATTTTGAATGCATTATCATCAGCTTTTGAGCCTTGGTCGTGTTCTCATCATCACCTCCACTCTGTTTTAGCCGATCATTCAGCTCCATTTGATTGTTTACCCCTTTTGAGGAACAGCTGCGAAGAGTGATCTTGTTAGCCATCCTTGTGACACTGCCGTGATTGGAAAATTCCAAACCTTACGTGGAATCAGTTGCTACCTGAAATTATCACTCGTTCCTCAAAACCGAGTCTCCTTTAAGCTCTTTTCACCTGACTTGTAAAATATGAAAATATTGCCGAGCGATTGGCCTCTACATCTCGTTAAAGTAACTGAAAGTGCTATCCCTCCTCTAGATTTTAATATTTTTGGACCTGAGGGATTATTACACAAAAAGATCGAGTGCTTGTCTTGTTCGGCTCATTAAAATTACCGAAAATTCATCCCTTTCATATTATTTTATACTTTTTCGGACTTAAGGGATTACATGATGAAAAAGGATTATTGGAGTTTCCTTTACGTCCCTTTTCAGACTCTCTAAAATTGAAAAGGACCGAGTTATCTTTGTCGTTAAACTCGTTAAAACCGAATAGCGACAAACTTGTCCATACAGACAAAAACGAGTTTCACTGTCGCTGGGCTCGTTAAAATATAGCAACTGGTTTGCCCGAAGGAAAAATTATAGAACAAGCATATGTTATCCTTGACAAAAATAAAGAGGTACTGGTCAACAATGACTGGGGAAAAATTGCGAAGAAAACTTGAAGAAACTTTATTGGTAGCAAGTCGCTCTTGAACATGACACTTTCACTCCACATCCGAGTTGGGTTGGGTTGTTCAGTTCACTGGTCATATCACCATTGGTCCATCACACCATCAAAATTTGGGGTTAACGCTACCAATCCATCATGTCAGTGTCGCTGGTGTGTTCAAGAGAAGTTGCTCAGAGAATTCACCTGTGTCTCATCCGTTGCAATACATTCACGCTCCATTCTTTCATGACTGCCACCCTGAACCCTATATCATCAGATCGTTTTCACCTCCAAAATCATTTACTCCGTTCCATGTCGTAGATGTGGGATTCATTAAGGCCCTCCTACGGCGAGTCACTTCTTGTCGACATCAGCTCATTATCCAAGAAGTCGACTTAGGAACAACCCCTTCAATACTTTGAAGCTTGCATGCCTCAATGGCAAGTTTCTCACTTCCGATGACATGTTTACATTAATGGCCTTCGACCGAAAGATTTTGCGTGGTGTTCGACGCCAAGTCCCTTATTCACACCACGCGAATTGTACTGTAGTACCTTGAGGGTCATCATCATTATCGGTGATTCCTCTCGTGCCTGTTAACAACTTACATCATTGGCTGGTAATCAGGCGATGTCTTTCCATGTTCGACTCCAGAACATCGTTGACATCAATCGACTTGTAATCCGAGTGAAGATTGAATGAGTTTGAAGACCCTGGATCTAATTTCATCCATCCGGGCTGCGATATATTCAGGAAAAATGAAAACATCAAATGTACATTGTTGCTGCACATATGATCATTTAAATCAAAGGATGATGACTCTATCAGAATCATTAGTCTCCCGCACAGACGGTTGTCTGTCTTATGTACATGAAAATTAATTTATAAAGCTGAGCATGGGAATGCCTGCCTCAGCTAGATCATGAAAAATATTATGAAGATAATGTATTTTATTGTATCTTATTACCGGTCGCCTTCCAACTCGAAAAAACTTCGGATCCTCATGATAAAGCATTTCACCCGACATCAAAAGATTAATGACCTCATGCTTTAGGGGGCAACTGTTATAGACATTTTTGGGCACTGCAACCCCAATCAAACATGTCCATAAACCAAGGGCTCCTAAGTCCCTAAAAGTGTTGTTCCATACCCTAAAAGAACAAGGTTAGCTGATTACATCATCTCCCAAAAGTTCTCCATGAAAAACTGCTCAGAACTGGTCAAAACTGGACCATCTCACTTGCTCCATGGTCAAAGTGCGATGCATCCCACCTAATGCACACAGGAGGTGCGATGCATACTAAAAATCCCTTCTATGGGGTGCGATGGGCGAGAGTGGAAAAATGGCAAAGGCAGTTTCCGAGGTGGATGATCATGTAATCTTCCAGAAACTTCTCCTGTGACACTTGCCTCTCTGAATTCACTCAGGGATGAGTAAGAGATCATCAATCTCCAAGTGGAATTAAGAACTATCGGAGAGAGGACACTAATCAGAATCCCAGAAGCTGACTCACCCCCCTGCAATCATCTATATATGGATCCCTCATCCCAGAGATCCAGAGGCTGGAATTTTGTATCTTGTAAGGAAGTGCTGTTGGTTTCTTGTTGGAATATCATAGTGTTGGGTGATCTAAGCTTTTCATGAGGTGAAAGAAGGGCTTTCATGCTGGAGGATGACGCTGGGTCAGAACAATTGGTTGTAATCCTCTTTGCTACTCTTGATTATTAATAAAGCTATTCAAGTTTTCCTCCACATTCTTGTATGTTTGATGATATATGCATTCGTGTGGTCAATATATATCTGGTCCTATATTGTTTATGATTGTAGATCTCTGTTCTTCGATAGTATTATGTTGCTTTGATTCCATAGGTGCTCTTTGAAGCTGAGTAGACAAAGGGGAAGCGGTAAGGATCTGTCAGAAAGGATAGGAATCAAGCAAGGAACTAAGTGCAAGACTGAGGTTCGTGTCCTTCATTCCACTCTTATCTACTTCTCATAAACGAAAACAAAAGTAGTTTTAGTTTGTTTGTTTCTAAGATAGCTACCAGTCTTAGTGGGACTAGCAGCTCCGATTGGACACTAGATTTCCCTATAACACCAACTTGAAAACACATACCACCAAGGAGTCCCTCAAAATCCACTTGTGGTTTTGATTTCTAAATATTATGATGGATTTTTTCAAAATTAATCAAAGGGGCCCAGTCGTTCACAAAATTTCTTCTGCATTTTCATGATTCTTCATAGGATTTCCTATTTGGTGTGATGGTAACTCCCAGTGATAAAAAATTCTTTAGTAAATTTTTATCAAGAAAACATCTTTAAAAACTTGGAAAATCCATTCCATATCATTTATTTTAGGGCATAAAATCAATGGCAGTTAAAGAATACAGGACAGTTGGCAGTTTTTAAGAGACAACTATGAAACAACCCCATATTTCCAGGCAGGAGAATCAATATCTGGCAGAATTTTTGAGAAATAGTTTCTTGTTTCAAATTTGAGTAGAAAGCATAAGCATAATTCTAAATCTCAAGCAGAAAAAGGAGCAGTCAAAGATTCCATTTCCCAAATTGGAGGCTGAAGATTTTCTAGCAATTCCAAATTTCATGCAGACTACCCAGAGATTATTTTATTTTTAGTGTATTGTTTAGGATTTTATTCCAGAAATATTGTAACAGTTTTGGATAGATTTTATATATATATTGTTTCATTTTTAATGTTCAAAGGGTGGGCTTTTGATGCAAAAACCCTATCACTATTGTAAATCTTTTATTACAGAAATCCTAGTTGAACTATTCCAGCTCCAGTTCTTGACATAAATTGTGTTTCCTATATGTTTTCCTGGTGCTTTCATATCTTATTTTTTCACACGTTCCAAGTACTATAGAAGATCTAGGTAAGAATAGATTGAGTGTCAATCTCTCCGAAATCTTCTGCAAAGTTATAATCATTTCAAGAGAATAATTAATGAGGTTGTTTGTCTTGGTTAATTCCTCTATATCTATTAACTATTGCCTTCTATAATCTCTTGAATGTGTTTTTTTTGGCTATAGAAATCTTATACATGTATCCATTCTATTTGGTTGATTATGTATTTAGTATGACTACTTAATTATAATGAATTTCCTTACATTCTTTGGTCAAATCCTCTAAAATTCATGTTTTTCTATCAAATTGGATGCTGAAACTTTGACCAAGGACTTTGCAAGAGAGGGATTTATTCATAAACAATGATTGGACAATCATTAGAAGCCACCTGAAATAAATCATAAATCTAGTCATTTTTCTTCATAGGCTACTGTCTAGTGACAGTGAACAATGTTAAAGAAAGTCTCATAACAATTGAGGGAGCCCCCTCTAGTTCAAGGACCAGCTTGAACCTAAAGGCTAGTCGAGTTGGTTTCTTAGCATAGTTTTTGTAGTCAAGAACTTCCTACGAGAAACAGATACAACAAGTATTATATCCTTCTCTTATTCAAAATATTGAGGGGGATAAGGTGGGTGAGCATCTAGAAGTACCTTCCTAGACCGAAGGTTGATCTCTTGCATTTCCACAACGTAAGTAGGATAGTATGTTTCCCCACTATAAACCTATATTACCTACTTATTTTTTGGGTTCAGATTGGGTTGGGCAAGCATTTGAGGTTGCTTGGGTGGCTTGTGGTGAGGTAGTTGTGGTTTAGGCTGAGGAGGATGCATTAAGGCAAGAGGTTGGGTTTCCTATGTACTTCATCCATGTGAGGAGTTACCTCGCTGAGGAGGCTGAGATTAATATGGCTAGACAGGTGGGTTGATAGGATGAAGAGGATACTGAGGAGCATAGGGCCAAGGATATGGTATGGACCAAGATGGATGAATTAGAGGGTACAAAGGCTGGAAAAGTGCATTCTAGTTTAAATTGTAAGAAGGATAATGTTTACTTAGCATTCCCTCTTGACAAGGTTGAGGGCCTTGGTGCCTCCTCTCATTGAACATAGTTGTTCTAAGCCATTCTCAACCCCTTGGCACACAGCCTTTAGGCCTATAAAAGAGGGAAATTTTTATGTTTCGTGGCTCTCCTCACAGATAGAGTAGACTTCTATGGTGTTCAATGGGCACTCATTTCTAGGATGCCTCTTAGTGCGTCTAGTGAAAATTATGGATAGTTCCCTTTCTTCTTACTCTTTCTTCATTTTGATCTATACAAGGAAAAAGTATGCATTGTTTCACTCTTAATGTATTCCAACATACACTGTATCTCACATTTGATAGTTGATGTAGAGGGATAAGAGTTGACTATGACTTGACTAGACTCACCTTTCTTCCTAGCATCCCTAGAATGATTCTTGCATATTGTCTTCATGTCATCATCAACCAGTTAGTAAATATCTCCTCCAGACAAAATATTGAGGGTCTCCATTACATCCTCTCGAATCCATTGTAAAAGTACAAGCTTGAATGATTCAGGATCATGGGTACAATTAGCCCTCCTATATTTGAGTTGGAAATTTTCCTCATAGTCTTCCAAGGACTCATGTATCCCTAGGGTCATTATAAAGATTTATTATTTTGTTTCCTTAAATCTATAATAGTCCTTGTACTTCTCATTAAAGGCTTGCTTCATTTGAGGGTGGAGGGAAATAACTTTAGCTCTTGTTCATTAGAGGCATAGTTATAGGTCCTACAAACTATAGAAAACTCAAACATAAATGTGCCAGGGTCCTCAAAGGCTAAGCTATGTAAATGTGGAAGAGAATTAGGGATTATATTCTTCACCCTGGCTTCCCCATTAGTCTCCTGGATAGGAAAGAACTCATTTTTCCAATTTTCAACCATGTTTTTGGTAGGTGATATTTGCTTTTCCTCCCCTATGGGTTCTTAAAACAATTCAGGTTGCTCAACTAGAGGATTTTCTAACTTCCGCATGGTCAGATAGGGAAGCTCATAGTTGTAAAGGATAAAGATGGTTGATTGCTTGAGGGGGTGGGTGGTTTCGGTAGAAATTTCCCTTGATTATCCCTACTCCTACGAGGAAGGAAATAACTAGTTTTGTTTTTCTGTGGTCTTTTTTTATCTTAATCATTTTCAAAATTAGCGATGCTAATGCAGAAAAAATGATGGAGAAAGATAAAAAAAAGTAACCTATAAGTATAAATAAAACCTAATTGGACACCTCCCCGATAGTGGTGCCAAAAATTGATGATCCCCAGTATCACAATAAGATTGTTGAGACTTCTAAGGCTACCAAATTTAATTATCAACCTGGGGTTCGTACAAACTTAAGAGGTGAAAGTGATATATGCACAATAGGTCAAGTTATAATCATGCCAGCTTCAATAAATGGACCATATCAAGGATTACAAATACCACTCTTTTAGCTATCTCAAGGAAAGAAATTGCATGAAAAAGGAATTTATACTCTAACAATAGGAATGAAAAACAATTTCTCTACTTGTAGAAATGGAAAGTGCCATTCATCAAATGTAAAGTTTAACCCTAGTTGCAAGAATGTAAAGGATAAGCTAATTCATTGAATGAAAATTACTTGTCTATTTTCAGAATGTAAACCTTGTTCTACTTGAAACAATGTGGATCATCATTTTGATTATAGCATGTGAAAAGTTTCTTTGAAACCAAACTAATCCTATGCAAGAACAACAATTTGTAATTGAAATCCTAAGAGTATGAATTCAAAGAAATAGACCTAACCTATTTTGCATGGGTTTATCACCCTCTTAATCATTGAGTTCAAGGGGGCTTGGATAGAGTAACAAAACACATATGCATTTCATAGGAAACTCATCATTATCCTTCAATTTAGAAATCTGTCACCTAATCCTAATTGCAAAATTGTACTTGTAGTGAGAAAAAGGAAGGTTCAAAGTGGTCTCGGGTCTTCCTCAATCATGGATCCAAATATTAGGGGTCATTATTCAAGCCTAAGAGACAATTTTGTTTTTGGAGAAAATATGGTCAAGCTTCAGGACTGCTACAAGATTTCTACATGATGTCTTAGGATTCCTACAGGATGGTACAAGATTTTCCTATTTTGCTATATGATTGATTTTGTGAACATCCTGGGGGTGAAAAAGGTGGTTTGAAGGTTGAAAAGGGTAGGTAATTGTATATGAGGGATGTGTGAGGATTTTTCCAAGCCCAATACCTCTAATAGGCATAGCTTGCACAAACACAAAGACATAGTGTCCCTCAAATAACCTGGAAATATGGTCTTGGTGGTAGAATTTTGAGGGTAGTGTGGGATGAGAAGGAAGGAGTAGATGATGACAAGGGGAATGTAGGATGAGTATTCCAACCCTGAAAGCCATTGGTAGTAACTGTATACCAACAATAATCCCTTTTCTTGCACTCAAAATGATGATCAAATTGAAACAAAATAAGCTAAGCAAGAAAGGATGAGTCAAATTTTATGAAATCAAATGGAGAAGGATCTTAGTTCCCTAAGAAATAATTTACCTTATGACATGAATCTAACCTACATACATGAAATCAAGAGACAATGAGCTAAAGGCTACCAAATTTCAGAGGAAAGAAACCACATGTTTTTAACTTGCTGTTGTAGACTCCTCAACCACACTTCCCACAAGAGAAGTGGTTATCAAGCCCGCATTCACAATTTTCTAGGAAATAAAATTTTACTCAAATAAGGAAGGAAATGTTGTTACTAAAGTAATTCATACACAAGATACATAAAGAGGGATTGGAGCCTTTAGGTTGGGTCCTAACCTAAGGGGACTCAACCCTCTGCAACAAACTCAAATATGAAGCAACAATAGACCTTTAATTAACATACAATAGAGTTCATATACATCATTTTTAAAATAAGAATATAAATGATAGTCTTGAGAACTTAGCTCTTGGTATCCCTCCTTGCTTCAAAAATTCAAGTCTTAATGAGCTCTTGAGCTTATTGATTTATACAAAGATGACTGAGAGGCATCCTCCTTGGAAGGAGTACTACTTCCCTTCAAAATCTCAAGAAAAGTGGATCTAGTTCCCTTAGATCCTCGCAATCACTTGAGTTCATTGGCTGCCAGTAGACCTCAAGGTATAGATGAGTGATTCTAGGGATCACTTCAAGTCAAAGGAGAGTAAATGGAGGGGACAATCCTCCTACAATTCCTGTAGCTTCCTCTAGTGTGCATGTACATCATAAATGTACTCAAAATGCTATTTTTCCTACACATTAACCTCATTAGGTCATGAAGCATGACAAGCATCCTTTAGTTTTCCTATTAAATACATTATAGCCAAAATATGTTAATTAACGTGAGAAAAGGAGAAATATGCGGTAGAGGGTGGAAAAATGGCCTTAAAACATAACTTTTGATGGTACCCACTAGGTTTCATACCTTACCATCTCCTTCCATTCATTCATTTGATAAATTCTCAAGGAGATTCATCAATCCTTTGATAGGTATGATTATCAAGGTGCATTTAGAAGAATTAATCAACTTAGAATGGAGCCCAATGAATCAATTTAGGATTTTTCTAGTCGAATTCTTCACTTATGTTATGAATTTGTTGAAGAAGATACATATTCAGATTTCTTTAAACAAAATTTTGAACATTTGGCTTGGATTGCTTTGAATCAATATGAATTCGTACCCCTAGATGTTCATGTTCTCCCAACTTTTCGAAATCCTAAGCCACTTTATATTTCCGAGGAGGAACTTAATACTCCTCTTTTTCCTAGTCCTCTTTCTTTTCCTATACCAATAAGGGCATGTCTATGTTTTAATGTTGAAGTTGGGAAATCTAGAAATCAAATTCCTGATCCATCTTTTCAATCCTCATTCACTTCCCAAGATTTTGATCCAATCAAGGATAATTTGGAATAATTCATGGAACCTAAGATAAAGGCTACTACTATGATCTATCAAGATGATATTAACACTCATAACCTTAGTCTTTAATATAATCTTTATACTTGTCCTCCTCTATCATCTCGTTCTCATAACCCATTTTATTTTGATCCACTTGATCAATCTCCTATCACAGCTTGTTTGTTTTCCAATTTAAATAGTGATCACGTGCAAGGTAGTTACTATTCACAGGTAGAGGAGAAGGAAAGTGAATATTATTGTGATATTTCTTCTCTTTTTCAAAATACTCTGTGCTAAGATAATGTTCCTCCATCCTTGGTTGGTTTTGAATATAGGAATAACGATAATCAATCAAATGAGTATAATTTTCTTAATCAATATAAAGTCTTGGGAAACCATCATTCTAATCATGATGACTTCATTGTTGTATGTGATAACTTATGCCCAAGTGCACCTACTCATCTTTCAATTTCTCAAGAAGATTTTGATTTGAAAGATCTAGATCTAGAATCTAATTTGGTTAAAGAATAATTTCTTATGGAAACTTCCTCTCCACCTCACTATCCCTTACTCTCTACTATTCATAATGCATTAAATTGTGATTAAGATACTCAATTATTTCCAAGTTAATCATCTAATGAGTTGAATTTTTAATTGACACATGGTAGTGGTATCATCCATGATCAAGAAGAAGGTAATAAAATACTTGGGTACCCTTTCCATACCTTGTCATTTCCAGTTTTTCATGAAGAAATTGCTTCTATTCAGGTTACTCATGATATTCATTCAATATATCCATATCCTTATATATACAATTTAAAAGTAATCAACTCCTAATCCTTCTTATGAATATTATGGTTCTAATAAATTTCACTTTGGCACCAAATCTCCTCTTGGTTATTAGTGAATGCTTCAGTTATTTGGTGAATCAAGTTACAATTTTTCATCCACTACATCTTGAATGGTTTCATGTGTTTTCCATATTGAATTTCCTTTTTAATTCTTTCGATGATTATGATGCCAATTTAATTTTTCACCAGTTAGAAGAACATGGTCTATCACATTCAACATATGAGGAAGATGACCCTTTCATTCAAAGCATTCACAGAGATATTAAATTTATCTATATTTGTTGTTTACTAACCAAGAATACCGTGCCTTAATCAGTCTTTCTGGTCATGATAACTATCATTTAATTAGTAATTTTCCAATCAATATATCTTAGGACATTTTTTTTACACCAATTTATCTTTATGGCTTATTATCTCAATATTTAGATAATTGTCAATTAGTTGAGGCAGTTCGACCTTCACTAATCGTTATGTCAGGACCTCACTATCTTGACAAACCTTTTGAACATGATCAAATTCATTTTCCATTTCAAAATTCCCATTTTGATTCCATGCCATCAATTGAAAATTATTCCTCCCAAGGATTTCATGATCCAATCTATCATCTATTAGAAGCATCTTATTTTGAAATCCCTTACGTTAATAACATTTCTTTTCTTTCCTAATGTTTTCTAAGAAGAGCAACACAAATAGAGGCGCTTTCACAAGGAGTTGTAGAGGTTTGTATGATTTATTTTCTTCTCAAAACGGTAAGGTGGTAAGTTGGTCAAAGTTAGCTTTTATGACACATATGTATGCCTATGGGCAAGACCTTCTATGTTTTGTCGAAGCTTTTCAAGATTTTATCTTTTTTGTTGCACATTATCATATATTCCTTTTAATTTATCTTATCTTTGTGATTGTAAGTTAGGAAGAATGATGGCTTCATTGGAAATTTAATTACACTTAGCCCTGGCCTTCTAGCTTGTTACCTTATGAGTATGTCTAGTTGCATTTAGTTTCCCTCGCATTGAATCCACCCTTTCTCGTGCTCTCCATCTAGAATATGAATTTGTTTTGTTTTCTTGTTTTCTATTATGCATGTTGCTTTACATGTCAGTTTTACAAGCATTGTTCATCATCTCAGTTGCCCTTTTCAGGTTTTCCCACATTGTATTATTTGTTTCGTATTCTCTATATTGGGATTATATATCTTTAAAATCAATGATGTCTAAACATAAAATATGATTCATTCCAGATGGAAGCCTTTGGCCCAATTACTAAGCATGCATCTTTACTAGGATATTCATTTTGACACAACATTATATTGAATGGCATTTTTCATTAGAGGAAATTTTATCCTAAAAGTGCCCATGAAACTTTCACGTAATTTCCATCTCACAATATGTAAACCAATCAAAATCCTTTAAATTTTAAAAGAGGTACATGTAAGTATTTTGGAGGGAAAAGAAGAAAAACTACTTTTTTTAATTGTATTTTTGTTCAACATGAATTTTTAACGTACCTTCATTTTTTTTAATCAATGTGAGTCTTCTCAAAAGTATGTATAATGGGTACTCATAGGATTCAGAATTTAATTCCGCATCCAATGAGTGTCTACACTTGAAATTTGAGTAAACCTATAAGGAGATAAGCCAAAAATACAATTTAAAAAAACAAAGTAGTTTTCTTCTTTTCCCTCCAAAATTCATAACTCTTATTTTATTATTTTAACTATTATTTTATTATTTTTCCTTAGGAGGCCACTTTTAGCCTGCAATTTTCTCTAATGACTTCTCAATTCAACCAAGTAGAAAATGGAAAGGAGAAAATTTTTAAAACGAGCATATAACTTCAATTTTATTTTAAATCCCTCAAGGAAGGAACTACCTTTCATGCTCTCAATATGTCAAGATCCCTCCTCCACCCATGCTATAAATGTTCAATAAATACTTGAAGTTTATAATTAATAAAATAAAATAAAGAGTGAATAAGATAAAGGATTCCTCTGCGGAGAGGTGAAGTAAGAAACTTCATCTAGGTACTCTTTAGGCCTACTGGTAGTGAAGCGATGCTTTTGTCTCCTTGAGGTCACTCTGCCAGGGCACTGTACAAGCTCCTTGACAGTGGATAAAAACTAGGGAATGTGCTTAAAATATCAGTATACTTACTATCCTTCTCCCATATCAAAACAATTGAGTTATGCCTAGTATAATATTGATGTGTTTCAAGCTAAGAGAGGAAAAGAGTGTACTATATCTTTAACCGAGATAAGTGGTAAAGTAGGGGCAATCCACATGAAGAATCAATACTTCTTGAAATAATGACACCTTGTACTTTAGGATGAAATCTTAACATAGAAGTTGGAGTTTTTCCAATTTGTTTCCAAGTGTTAACGTTGCGGTCAACACCCTACAAAATTTTTCTTACACTTGAATATTAGAGTCTACTGATAATCTTATGATTTTTCACTCTATGGCTATTTCATGGTCGATTGATGTTTTGTAAAGAGTTCAAGTCTTCTTCTCAAAGCTCTAACTGTCAAAGTCACTTGCTCTAACATGCTCAATCCTTGATAAACTTATGCATGCACTTCATTTATGTAAGCTCAGACAAGAATAACACCATCCATCAAGACAGTGCAAGTGCAATGATCAACTCATGTCGACAGTTAGTGCATCCTTTCATTGACAACCTCCCTGACATTTGTTGTGTTTGTACTTCTACTTTGGTGAGTTTCCAAACTATAATTATTTTATGAACTTTCTCTTTCACAAGTGTTTCTTTCACATTCATGGCTATTTTTTTTTCTTGCTTTCACATTAACAAGTGGTTTTTTCATTTTATATTTGCTTTAACATGTGTCACGTTTTAGGTCATTTTCATTTGCAATTTCCATTTTGTGTTTTCGTAGAATTGTTGGTGTAAATTTATAGTGTGTTCACCCTTGTTATGTCGCACCTTTGCATAATACTAAATTAAGTTATGGCACACTTTCATACATTAAACAATATCACATAACATCATAATATGTGCTAGACACATTACTACAACTTAGTACTCTTTTGGGCCACATTCAACACATTTTTCGTAACTTGTACTCTAAGTGTCACATTCTGGCGTTTCAAATATTGCACCTAGAAATAAGTGTCACTTTGGTATTATTTCAAGGTGTGATTGATGTTAATATGCATTTGTTTCTCTTACTTTTTTGGTCCCACACTTAGCCATTTTGAGAGGCCTTCTTGGTCCTCCTATTCAATGTGATTTCTGAAGGTATTAGCCCTCCTACTAGGTGATTATATTAGCCAATTAATGGCCCTCAATGATGCAACCTTACGCACGAATACTTGTGCACAAAATCATCCTCAAGATAATCTCAATTTATTGCACATTATAATCCTTCCAAGGATAGTTACCTTACTCTTCTTGATTTTACTAACTCACTACACTAAGATTTGACCACCTATGCCTTGCATGGCACATAAAACATTCCCAGTTGATAGCATGGACCTATTCCTCCCTCTTTCATAGGAAAACTATGCCATACAAAGGCCATCCTATACTCATAATGTAGTGAAAACCCTCCTAGGCAAAGTGACTTCTTTCTTATGGCCTGTTATCACTCAGGTTGTCCTTAAAGCTCCTTAAAGGATACGGCCGAGGTAACCACAAACCAATCTTTGGACTGCAGGTCCTAGCCTACCTGCAATCAGAGAGGGCTCTCTCTTTATAATTTAGCTTTGTTTTGGGTTGATTTTAGGCTAGTTATGATTTTCTTGGGTTTTGTTTTGATTTTGGTGTGATGGAGGATTCTTTCAAACAAAGTTGGGATGCATAGTGTGATAAATTCAAACCATTGGGCATGGAGTCGTGGATTAGGCTTGTTGTTGCATTTTATTGGTCACAAGAGAAATACAGAGCAGGATGGCTACACATAAAACAATATCAAGATGGAATAAGGATGGAATGAAGGTCAGTGAATGAAAGGTAACTAAGTAGCTCTCATTATGCTAACAGAGGGAAGGTGAATGAACATCGATATAGGAGCAGTCAAGGATTCCTAAACAACATTCATATATGAAGGAACTAGCGTAAATATGAGAAAATCTGTATTCATATTCAGGACTAATTCAGAGGAAAACATAGATAAATCACAGAAATTGAGAACAGAATACAACTAAGTGAGGTCTGAACTATTCCTTCTTTCTGTTATTTAGATAGTGAAACAATGATGGCATAAACACATATAAACTGTAAACAGAGATAAGAAACACTTATTGGGCTATGTAGAAGCGTTAGGATTCCATAGTCACTCTTCAGTCATTAAAACACAACAGCCAGTTCATCTCCCAAACATTCCAACGATCTTTGATTATAGAGACTCTCAGAAAATACAATGCAAGTCTAGAGGAAGTTATCGACCAACCAACCTTAAAACTATGCAGAGGGTGGTATATAAAGAAAAATAGCTACAGACTTCCCTTGAACAACTGTCAAGGGGAAAAAATATCTCAAAAATATCTCTGAAAACAGATCAAAAGAGATCTGTGTAGTCAATGTCATTGATCCTAATCTATGCTGGAAATAAATGCATCAAATAACTTAAAACGGCTGCGCATGAGGGAGCAGCCTTATCAAAATGGTTCTTTAGGGCTGCACATGGTCCTACAACTTCAAAAATGGACTGAAAGAGTGCCTTGAGCCACGTGCTGTCCTCTGCGTGATAACTGCGCAATTAAGGAAGCAGCGCTGCTCAAGAATGTGACTGGGACCGTTGCACTTCTCATAAATCTGCATTGAAATCCTTTAATCTGCTTTCAAGTGGTCCTGTTGCCTTAAATGGCAAAAACTGCAAGTTGGTGAGCCATTACAGCTTAATGACGCTTTGCTATAACTACTGGGGCCTTTCTGCCTTCATCTACTTTGAACCGCAATACTGATACTGTCTGTCGCTTTCCCGATACCCTTTGTCATGCACTTGAGCCTTCTCTTTCCTCTGATACACTTTACGCTGTCAAATCGCCCCTTTTCTGCCCTTTAATGCAAAATTAACTGCTGCAAAGGTTCCCGTGGCCTTTGGAATGCTATCGGCGCTCTGGCCGATCAAAACTAGCTTTAAACTTCGAAAAATGGTGCAAACAGGAGGAAAAGGTGTTGACAACTGTGCCGAGGCCGAGACTAGCCCCCTGGAGCAAAACCGGGCTTGGAGCGATCCTAAATGGCTTAAGGATGTATGATTTCCCTTATTGGTTGTGGCGGGCGGGAGCGTTGCACACAAACCTTAAACAATGGCCATTTTATCATAATATGAAAATGCTCTCAAAACACTGCGAAATTGTGAAAATTTGGTGCTTAAGTGGACACTGTAGCAATCATTAAATCCTGGCCGTTGGATCCAGCGCGGCCAGATCCAACGGCCCAGATCTCATCGCAATATCGCATCGGGGCGGACCATTGGTCCCAAAACATAGTGCTTCCGAAATGCTTTGAGGCTGCCCTTTATAACTTTTCGGCTCCGCCATATCGGAGCCTTCCCTTTTCACTGTACAAAGGATCCTTACGGACCCGAAATCCTTACTGTGCCATGCTATAATTTATTTCGGCTCCGTCAATAGGACATGGGGAGAGCCGCGAACAGATCATGACCGTTGATTTGGGAGGGCGATCCGACGGCCGGCGCTAAATCGCATCGGGGCGGACCATTGGTCCAAATATGTAAAACCTCCGATGAGCGAAATAGTTGGTAGACCTGATCTGATTATAGGCCCTTTCTTTTTTTGAATCGGGTCCGGCCCATCGGCGATGTTAATCAGCGGATTTAATAAAAAAGAGTTAGCGGACCCGAAATCTATATATGCTGCAGTTTATTATATTTCGGCTCTGCCCCGTCGGAGCCTTCCCTTTTCGCTGTGCAACGCCCCCTTATGGACCCGAAATCCTTTATACGCCGCGCCTTAATTTTATTTCGGCTCCGCTGGTCGGAGCCATGTACATGGGGTGACCTGCCAACTACATATGGGTCATCGATTTGGGGCCCAAAAATGGATGGCTGTGATTAATTCAGAAATTCACTATCGGCGGGGTCATGGGGCTGCCACATAGAAACGTCGAAATGTGGCGGACCCGATATGCTTTTACCAGTCCACTTTATATGTTTTCGGGTCTGACCCATCAGCATTATTCCCCATGCCTTGAGACTTAGCCATTTCGCTTATATATGCCACTGCCCCCTCCCGATAGTGATATCGCATCGGAGGGGGATCAAATAGATCCTTTTCTCATCGGGGCATGCATTTTATTAAAATGCAAAGGAAACATGAATTCAGAGGAGTTATATATGGTGTTTGAACATATGATTGCCCCCTCCCGATAGCGATATCGCATCGGAGGGGGACCCAAAGGACCCATTTCTCATCGGAGTCATTATTTATTAAAAAATGCAAGTCTTTTGAATTCGGAGGGGGTAACCTTTATGCTTTTTCTTGGATTCTAAGGCATCAGAAGGGGTCCGATGGCCAAAAAAGGGAGGATTTTGTCATTTTTTGAAGGTTTTTCATGGTTTTTGCATGGTTTGCATATTCTTATGCCTTGGAAGGAGTCCAAAGGCACTTAGGAGGAAAGTGATGTGGTTTTGAGAGGGGTTTAGTGGCCAAAGAGGGTTTGATTCCTTATAAAGGCAAGCCAAGGTCAAAGTGGTGATTTTTAAACATGTGAAGGGGAATTATGCAAGGGAATGAGTCCTTATGCACTTGGGAGATAGTTAGGGGGGATGAAGGGTTCTATGCATTGGAAAGTGTCCAAAATGCATGAGAAGATGGTTTGAGGGGGCAATGAGGGTTCTTGCTGAGTTTCAAATAAACTTAGCAATCCCCAAGGATGCATATGGCTATTTTTCAACCAGGGGGAGGGATAAGTATATGGGGGAGTTATATACATAGTTTTAGTAGGGGAAGGGGAAATAGATAGGGAGCTACATAATAAAGTTAGTAGTTAACATGACAAAGATGAGAACAAGCTCTAAGTGTGATGTCTTAGGCTATCAATGGGGGAAAATGACTGATAGAGGAAGTGTAAGCATTCCTTGAGTGAAGCAGATCTCCACCAAGGCAAATGATATGGAGAATGATGAATCTAAGAGGTATCAAGCAGATCTGGACCTCTTTGGGGGAAGTTAGTGAGTGATTTGGGGAAAGAGGAAGAAGGGGAGTTAGACATGCCTCGCTTGAAGTCCTCTAACTGAACAACTGCCTTCAACTTGTGATATGATAGATATAGCACTTGACAATATGAGATGGATCACAAGCCATGATTCTGCAACCACAAAGCTACCTACCCGACCTACTTACCTAGCATTTTCTCTTCTTTTTGGTTTGGGTGCACTTGAGCTAGCATACCCAGCTTTTCATTCTTTTCTTCTTGCTTGCGCTCCTATCTACAACTACACTTATTTCATCCAGGGGCTCAGATTAAGCTGTTGAGCACCCTTGTTTCTCTACCTATCTACAAATCTGCCAAGATTAAGCTGTTTGGACAGATGTTCATTCTCTATATTCTAAAATAGGAAATTGAAACCTAGGGAGACCCAGATTAAGTTGTTTGGACCTCCCCTAGCTGAAAACTCATCAAAAATGGATCAACCCATCAAAAATGGAACACAACAGTGGCATTTAGACTAGAACACTCTCATGGATACTACTCTGGCCATCTGTAGCAAATATGGAGCATTGCAGCAAGCAAAGTATGACATATTTGGCATGTAAAAATGTTGATCATGAAAGATGATTAACCTGTTGCAGCAGGAGGCTAACAGTGGCTCCACTGGGGGATGGCTTTTCCTTGTGACAAGCCAAGAACAGCAGGTCAGAATGCCTTGATCCTCTGTAGTTGCTGTTAATTGAAAATTTCTTCTGTGCTAACTGCTGAATGACTAGAACATTAACTTCTGAATGCAGCACTCCTCCTTAACTGAAACACTGTAAAAATAAAGCATCGTCTGCTTTCTTCTGCGTGCTTGATATTGCATACACTTTTGCTTGAGAACTGCCTTGTAAAATAAACACAAAAAGGGAACAAAACTGGAGCTCTTCTTTTCTTGTCTTTGAATAGGCTGTAGATGTAATGCTAACAAAAACTCCTTTATTTTGATACTACTGACGGAAGAACTGGAAGCCTGAATGCAACATTTTTAATAGAACTTGCTGTTATAAATAATAGCGATACCCTTTTGACACCGAATGTTCAGGACAGCGTTTAACTCTGCTTTGGGAAGCCATCTATCTCTTATTTGCGCACAATTATCAAAACTGAATATTTTCTTCGAAATATTTCAAAGAACAGAGAACTGTAATGCTGCACTTTTTGTTTCTTTTACCTCAGAATTGCGCTGCGCTTCTTGCTGAGACTAACATGAAGACAGAGCTTTGAAATGGATGACTTATGTGGGCTTGTGCCTTCAAACTTTGCTGCACTCTTCTAACAACCAAACTGCTGTAAAAATTAAAAACCAATCGCTAATATCTACAAACATGTATGTACATATATATACAGAGCTGCGTTATCTCTCAAATACATGGGTCAAGGTAATGTTTAAGCATGCGGCCATTCACAGGGCCCTCTTCATCAGTGTTGCCCTCTATGGATTTGAGGAAATATGTGTTATTTCCCTGAACAGCAGAAATAACAAATGGCCCTCTCCAAAGGAAATCAAATTTTGCATGTTTTCCCTTCTCTTCTCTTCGTGAGTCCCACCTTAGAACTTTGTTGCCAACACAGAAATTCTCAACCTTAGTTCTCTTATCAAACATCCTTTTGAGTTTTTCTTGCATAATTTGAGCTTTGTCATAGACTTGCTCTCTTGTCTGCTGCAAATGAATTGTTTGGTTTATCCTCCTTTGTATATCATTTGGCTAAGATTGAATCTCTTGCAGCAGCTTGATAATAGGAATGCCCAGTGCTGAAGGAAATCTGGCCTCCATGCCATATACTAGCTCATAAGGGCTCATCCCAATGGATTTCTTGGTTGACAATCTGTCTGCCCATAGGGCATTTGTGAGCTTTCTATGCCAGTTCTTCTTGTTTTCTTCTAAGGTATTCTTGATAATACTGATCAGGCTCTTGTTAGATGACTCGGCTAAGCCATTACCTTGAGGGTAATAGGTTGTGGAATGGCCTAAAGTGATATGGAATTTATGGCAAAAATTGATCATATTTTTGGATTTGAAAGCAACGGCATTGTCAGTGATGATCTTCTCAGGGTAGCCAAATCTAGAAAGGATATTGCACTCAAGGAATTGGATAATGGTGGTGTCATTGGCCTGCCTGCATGGAATGGCTTCAATCCACTTGGTGAAATAGTCGGTGGCAGTTAGAATCCACTTATGCTGGCCTGAGGAAGAGGGATGGATTTCTCCAATGAAGTCAAGACCCCATTGTTGAAAAGGTTTTTCGGTTGAGATGGGCTTAAGAGGCAAGGGCAACAACTTTCTTTTGCCTTCAAAGATTTGGTAATTGTGGCATGAGGTGGCAAACTTCTTTATATCTGCAAACAAAGAGGGCTAATAGAAACCAGCCCTTAAAATTTTATCAGCAGTGGACTTCCAATATAGATGTCCTCCACAGTCCCCTGCATGTAATTCTTTCATGACATTATTAGTTTCATTCATGGTCAAACAATTAAGCAATATGCCTTCATGATTCTTCCAAAATAAAGCACCATCTAAGACACAAAATTTCAAAGCCTTCATTCTTAAAAATCTCTTCTTGGTCCTGGACAATCCTGGGGGAGCAAACAGGATTAACAATACAAAGCAAATATCAGCATACCATGGGGATTGCAAAAAGGTGTCACTGATCTATGGAGTCGCCAACTCCTGTTCATTGTCCAGTTGGTTGATGTCTAAGGCTTGAAAGTTTGTTTCAGACATCAGTTTGGCTAAGCCTTGTCCCTTTATTAGCTTGGTTGGCTTTATTTCTATGTCATACTCAAGAATGTTAGCAATCCACTTGCCTCTTTTGCCTTCTAACCCCTCTTGGGTTAATATGTCTTTTACAACAGCATTTGGGACATAAGCAATCACATGTGAATATAAAATATAAATTCTGAAGTCTTTGATTGCTTTAACAAGGGCATAGGCCTGCTTCTCCATGATTTGGTACTTCAGGGGTGCATCTCTTAAGGCTCAGCTGAAAAAAGCGATTGGCTTTTCATTTCCTTGGTCATCCTTTTGCAATAGGACAACAGCTATGGTATTATCAGATGCAAATGAAAATATGATAAAGTCCCTATCAAGTTGAGGACTTGTGAGGACTGGGGCATGAGTTAGGGTAACTTTGATACTTTCAAATGCTTGCTTGGTTTCAAGAGACCATTTTACCTTGGCATCCTTCTTTAACATGTTTCTCAACAGTCTTATCAGCTCGGCTAGATTTGGGATAAATCTCCTTAGGAAATTGATCTTTCCTAGGAATGCTTGCAGCTCTTTTATGTTTCTTGGATATGGGATTTGGAGAATGGCTTGGATCCTTTCCGGGTCAATTCTGATCTTGTCTTTTGAAATGATATGTCCAAGTAATTTTCCTTCTTCAAGGCCAAATAAAGACTTCTTGGGGTTCAAGGAAATGCCATATTTCCTACATGTTAGGAACACTTGCCTCAAATGTCTTAGGTGCTCTTGATCAGATTTGGAGAAAGGGGTAAGATCGTCAAGATAGACAACCAAGAAATCATGGATTTCCTTGGCAAATGCAATGTCCATGGCCCTTTGAAATGTGGCACCTGCGTTCTTTAGGCCGAAAGGCATTTTCACATATTTAAATGTTCCCCACGGTGTTGTAAAGGCTGTCTTGTCTTGATCATCTGGGTGAACCGGTATTTGATTAAAACCTGAAAATCCATCTAGCAAAGAGATTCTAGATGACCCCACTACTCTTTGTAGGATGTGGTCCATTTTGGGCAATGGGTAGTGGTCTTTAAGGGAGACTTGGTTTAGGTTTCTCAAATCTACACAAAGCCTAATCTCACTTGTTTTCTTTCTTGTGGGAACAAGATTGGATACCCATTCAGAAAATCTAATGGGTGCTATGATACCTGCTTCAAACATTCTTTTCGCTTCTTTCTCAATCAAAGGGAGAAGCATAGGATTGATTCTCCTCAGTTTTTGTTTGAAGGGCTTTTGATTTGGCTTTAAGGGAATGGTATGTTGAATAATTGAGGTGTCATAGGACTTCAAGTCCTCATAACTCCAAGAAAATACATCTTGGAATTCTTTGAACAAATCAACATATTTGGGCTTTTGATCGGGTGGAAAAGATTTAGATAGTTTGATCATTTTGGGCTTCTCTGCTGTCCCAATGTTATGTTATTCTATCTTAGTGTTTATGGGTTGCAATTTTGGTTTTTTGGGGACATCATTGGCATCAAACATGTCTTCTAGTGGGGTGAGGCCAGCCGGGAGAAAATTGTCCTTTAGATCAATGATTTCGGCCTCTGTTTTGGCTATTTCCTCCAAATGCATCTGTTTCAGCTCTTCTATGTTTTCTCCATCAAAGATGGTTGGCTGTAGCAATTATCTAGCTGTTTCAGCTGTTACAGTTTGCTGGATTTGGTTTATTGTCAGCAGGGGATCATCCATGGCATCCATATCAATGTTTAGGCCTGAAAACTCATGCTGTAAGGTAAGAAAATTGTTGATCTGAGCATCATCCTCAAACACTTACCAATCTTTGACATTGTTAGGGACAACAGGCCTATGTTTTATTTCAGCAGTGAAATGGTGATTTGGCTCAAAGGGAAGCTTGAATGTACTAGCGAAAGTGGCTAGGTTGTGAGCATGAATGTTATGATTTCTTGAAATTTTGGCAAGCTTGGATTCAGTGAATGTATCAAGCATTGCAGTGGCAGCAGTCCTATAAGCTCTTAGCCTTCTATCATTGGTAGCAAAGTTGCCTTTCATTTGTTGGATTACTAGGTCTGAGTCACCTAGAATGGAAACTTTGGCAGCTCCTAAAGCTTTGAGCAGCTTAAGGCCTAAGAGGAGTGGCTCATACTCAACCATGTTGTTGGTGCATTTGAAATTCAACCTATAAGCATGACCCTCTTCATGGTTGTTATGTGTATTGTGAATCCATATTCCTGCCCCTGCTCCTAACTTGTTAACAGAGCCATCAAACTCTAAATACCATGTGATTTCTTGCTTGTGGTTAGTATTAAAAGTTTCAGTCATTTTAGGATTGGGCAGACCCGAGTCTTGTGTTTCGGGAGGTTTTTCTTGTGTGCTGGTTGCATTGGCTGTTGTAACAGCCTCATGGGTATGTGCAACCGATTCTTCATTGATGTGAGCTTGTTGTACTAAAGCCATAGGCTTATCGTCAGTTGGAGGACTTGTTTCATCATTAAACAAAATAAAAGAATCCATATCAGAATGGATTGAATAGATAGGGAAATTCTGGGGCTTTTCCTCACTACTTACCACATACTTCATCAGTGTTTCTCTATACAGTCTCTTTGGTTGCCCAAAGACTGAAATAGTGGCATAGGAGAGGTCTAATTGGAGAGATCCTTGGAGTTTTTCCCCCCAAGATCTTGACAACAGCATGCCATACTTTGGTGGTATATTAGCAACCACCACATCCATTAGGATTGTCTTGTTGGGAAATTGGACTAAGGAGACACATAAGTCTTTGATTAAGCCTAAACACTTGACCTTACTTGAGTCAAAGGAGAATATATCTTTGTAGGGTCTTGTTACATCAAGGTTTAGCTTCTCCATTACAGCTTTGGGCATAAGGTTGTGTGAGGCACCTGAGTCAAACATTGCATTATGTAAAACTTTATCATGTATGTGTAGACTGACATAAAAGGGTAGAATAGATCCATATGTTGATTTTCCATTAACTTCAGGACCGAACAGCAGCTCAGGGGTATCATCTAAAATATTCACATCATCCTTGACCTCTGGCATTTGAAGTGATCTTTGAATTGGTTTCCTATACACATCATGTTTGGCAAGTTCTGATAAGGGGATGGAAATCTTAAGTTTGCTTATTTCTGCTTCTAAGTTGAATGGTTTCTCCAATGGAGTCTTTTTGTTGGCAATAACAGATTTCCCCTTTTCAAGTGTTTTTTCTGCGTTTTCCTCTTGATTATCAGTGTTATGGTGAGTGATACCTTGCGGTATTTCTATTTTGGGAAGGCTTTTAGGAGTGCTTTTCAAGTTCTCTTTCGAGGAAGAAGGTGGCAAAGGTTGATCAATAGAAGGTTGTATGTCTGTTATGTCCTCTACAGTCACTTGGTGTGGGTTTGGGACAGTTATATCGGCTGTTTCTATTATAATAGCCTTGCCTCTAATCTGGTAGGGATGTTTGCCCTCCTTTGGTTTAACTTTTTCGGGCACATCTATGGTTCTTGTCCTGAGCTTATACTGTTTGTGGACTTCATAAATAGCTAAATCATAACCTTTTTTAAAGTCAAAAGACTCACTAGACTTAGTCTGGAATTGACTTATCTCATGGTCATCTTGGTCTTCTTCAGTTAGGAAAATTTGTTGCTCACCCTTCAAATCGACCAAGTTCATGTGAGTGTCCTCTATGGCATCACTAGATGTGGATGCTTCTGTATAATTTCCTTGGAAAGGATGCCTTATATCACGGTCTGGGCTAGATCTACCAGCGTTTGAGTTCTGAGTGTTCCTGAAATTTGGGTTCCTTATGGTATTGGGCTATTGTCCTTCCCATGATGATTTACTCTCAACACTCTCTACTCTGTCTCCCAGCCTGTGCATGCCATTGATAATAGCATCTAGCTTTTGATCTAAGGTTGAGGGCTCTTCCTTGAAGGTGGTTCTTCTCTCAGTTCTAGCTCTGTTCCTTTTGGCAGTTAAATTTGCCTCCACAGTGACAGCCACATTTTGCATGTCTGCAAGGCTGTTAGGGGCTCTTTCTTTTAATTGGTAGGCCATATCTGGGTCGAATCCATCAGGGAATTTATATAAGGCAAGGTCAGGTGGGGGCCTTAAGTTTTGTGGGATAGCATTATAAATGCTATTGAACCTTGCACAATAGTCCAAGACTATTTCTTGTGGACCTCTTTTGATTGTATCATATTCAGCTAGTATGTGCAAAGGGTCTTTCTTTTTCTCCCATCTGTTGATAAATGACTGGTATAAGGCTTCTGCGTCTGCTATGGAATTGGCTGGAAGTGCTCTAAACCAAGTCCTGACATCACCTGACAAGCTTTGGAAAAAAATCTTCATCTCACACCATCATCGTCAATCTCATAGCTTTCAAAGTAATCCTGCATTTTCTTTGTATGTTGAAGGGCTGTGCAGGCACTTGTGCCATCAAAATATGTGATTTTAGTTTGGTAATCCTGAGGCATAGCCCCGGGATTTGCAGGCAATTGTAAAGGTGCATATCTATTCGACATGTTGGCAGGGATGAGATAACAGGGATTACAGGAGTAGTAGTGGTAGTATGTGCAGTGAATGGAGGTGTGGAAGGAGTGCTTTGAGAGGTGGATGAAGAACAAGGGGAACTAGGGGTTGAACGAAATAAAACTTTGACAGGGGTTGGGCCACAGCATGGGTGAACTGCTTCAGGACTATTATCATCAAAATCCTCACTTTGCTCTAGCTTCCTGAGGTTCTTTGGGATTATATTGGGATTTTCAAAAGCTGCTGGGGATTTGGGTCTGGATTTGACCTTGTATAACGTGAATTCTTTTTGGGAGCCAGCTTCTAGCTTGTTTTTTGGGGATTTTTCTAAGAATATAAGGGTGAGAAAGAAACTTTTGAAGTTCTGGTTCCTTCCCAGTGGAGCTTTCCAACTTGATTTGTGAAATCAACTGAGGATTTTCCCCAGTGGAGTCTTCCTACCTTCTTTGTGAAAATTTATGAAATTATCTGAGGAAACTCCCCAGTGGAGTCACCATTATGTTATCACTCAGGTTGTCCTTAAAGATCCTTAAAGGATACGGCCAAGGTAACCACAAACCAATCTTTGGACTGCAGGTCCTAGCTTACCTGCAATCAGAGAGGGCTCTCTCTTTATAATTTAGCTTTGTTCTAGGTTGATTTTAGGCTAGTTATGATTTTATTGGGTTCTGTTTTGATTTTGGTGGGATGGAGGATTCTTTCAAACAGAGTTGGGATGCATAGTGTGAGAAATTCAAACCATTCGGCATGGAGTCGTGGATTAGGATTGTTGTTGCGTTTTCTTGGTCACAAGAGAAATACAGAGCGGGATGGCTACACATAAAACAATATCAAGCTTGAATAAGGATGGAATGAAGGTCAGTGAATGAAAGGTAACTAAGTAGCTCTCATTATGCTAACAGAGGGAAGGTGAGTGAACATCGATATAGGAGCAGTCAAGGATTCCTAAACAACATTCATATATGAAGGAACTAGCGTAAATATGAGCAAATCTGTATTCATATTCAGGACTAATTTAGAGGAAAACATAGATAAATCACAGAAATTGAGAACAGAATACAACTAAGTGAGGTCTAAACTATTCCTTCTTTCTGCTATTTAGATAGTGAAACAATGATGGCATAAACACATATAAACTGTAAACAGAGATAAGAAACACTTATTGGGCTATGTAGAAGTGTTAGGATTCCATAGTCACTCTTAAGTCATTAAAACACAACAGCAGTTCATCTCCCAAACATTCCAGCGATCTTTGATTATAGAGACTCTCAGAAAATACAATGCAAGTCTAGAGGAAGTTATCGACCAACCAACCCTTAAAACTGTGCAGAGGGTGGTATATAAAGAAAAATAGCTACAGACTTCCCTTGAACAATTGTCAAGGGGAAAAAAATATCTCAAAAATATCTCTGAAAACAGATCAAAAGAGATCTGTGTAGTCAATGTCATTGATCTTAATCTATGCTAGAAATAAATGCATCAAATAACTTAAAACGGCTGCGCATGATGGAGCAGCCTTATCAAAATGGTTTTTTAGGGCTGCACATGGTCCTACAGCTTCAAAAATGGATTGACAGAGTGCCTTGAGCCATGTGCTGTCCTTTGCGTGATAACTGCGCAATTAAGGAAGCAGCGCTGCTCCAAAATGTGACTGGGACCATTGCACTTCTCATAAATCTGCATTGAAATCCTTTAATCTGCTTTCAAGTGGTCCTGTTGCCTTAAACGGCAAAAACTGCAAGTTGGTGAGCCATTACAGCTTAATGACGCTTTGCTATAACTACTAGGGCCTTTCTGCCTTCATCTACTTTGAACCGCAATACTGATACTGTCTGTCGCTTTCCTGATACCCTTTGTCATGCACTTGAGCCTTCTCTTTCCTCTGATACACTTTACGCTGTCAAATCGCCCCTTTTCTGCACTTTAATGCAAAATTAACTACTGCAAAGGTTCCCATGGCCTTTGGAATGCTATCGGTGCTCTCGCCGATCAAAACTAGCTTTAAACTTTGAAAAATGGTGCAAACAGGAGGAAAAAGTGTTGCCAACTGTGCCGAGGCCGAGACTGGCCCCCTGGAGCAAAACCGGGCTTGGAGCGATCCTAAATGGCTTAAGGATGTATGATTTCCCTTATTGGTTGTGGCGGGCGGGAGCGCTGCACACAAACCTTAAACAATGGCCATTTTATCATAATATGAAAATGCTCTCAAAACACTGCGAAATTGTGAAAATTTGGCGCTTAAGTGGACACTATAGAAATCATTAAATCCTAGCCGTTGGATCCAGCGCGGGCCGATCCAACGGCCTAGATCTCATCTCAATATCGCATTGGGGCAGACCATTGGTCCCAAAACATAGTGCCTCCGAAATGCTGCGGACCCAAAATGCTTTGAGGCTGCCCTTTATAACTTTTCGGCTCCGCCATATCAGAGCCTTCCATTTTCGCTGTACAAAGGATCCTTACGGACCCGAAATCCTTATTGTGCCACACTATAATTTATTTCAGCTCCGTCAGTAGGACATGGGGAGAGCCGCGAACAGATCATGATCGTTGATTTGGGAGGGTGATCCGACGGCCGCCGCTAAATCGCATCGGGGCAGACCATTGGTCCCAACATGTAAAACCTCCGATGAGCGAAATAGCTGGCAGACCCGATTTGATTATAGGCCCTTTCTTTATTTGAATCGGGTCTGGCCCATCGGCGATGTCAATCGTCGAATTTAATAAAAAAGAGTTAGCGGACCCGAAATCTATATATGCTGCAGTTTATTATATTTTGGCTCCGCCCCGTCGGAGTCTTCCCTTTTCGCTGTGCAACGCCCCCTTATGGACCTGAAATCCTTTATACGCCGTGCCTTAATTTTATTTCGGCCCCGCTGGTTGGAGCCATATACATGGTGTGACCTGTCGATTACATATGGGACGTTGATTTGGGGCCCAAAAATGGATGGCTGTGATTAATTCGGCAATTCGCTATCGGCGGGGTCATGGGGCTACCACATAGAAACGCCGAAATGTGGTGGACCCGATATGCTTTTACCAGTCCACTTTATATGTTTTCAGGTCCGGCCCATCGGCATTATTCCCCATGCCTTGAGACTTAGCCATTTCACTTATATATGCCACTACCCCCTCCCGATAGCGATATCGCATCAGAGGGGGATCAAATAGATCCTTTTCTCATCAGGGCATGCATTTTATTAAAATGCAAAGGAAACATGAATTTGGAGGAGTTATATATGGTGTTTGAACATATGATTGCCCCCTCCCGATAGCGATATCGCATCGGAGGGGGACCCAAAGGACCCATTTCTCTTCGGAGCCATTATTTATTCAAAAATGCAAGTCTTTTGAATTCGGAGGTGGTAACCTTTATGCTTTTGCTTGGATTCTAAGGCATCAGAAGGGGTCCGATGGCCAAAAAAGGGAGGATTTTGTCATTTTTTGAAGGTTTTTCATGGTTTTTGCATGGTATGCAATATTCTTATGCCTTGGAAGGAGTCCAAAGGCACTTAGGAGGAAAGTGATGTGGTTTTGAGAGGGGTTTAGTGGCCAAAGAGGGTTTCATGCCTTATAGAGGCAAACCAAGGTCAAAGTGGTGATTTTTAAACATGTAAAGGGGAATTATGCAAAGGAATGAGTCCTTATGCACTTGGGAGATAGTTAGGGGGGATGAAGGGTTCTATGCATTGGAAAGTGTCCAAAATGCATGAGAAGATGGTTTGAGGGGGCAATGAGGGTTCTTGCTGAGTTTCAAATAAACTTAGCAATCCCCAAGGATGCATATGGTTATTTTTCAACCAGGGGGAGGGATAAGTATATAGGGGAGTTATATACATAGTTTTAGTAGGGGAAAGGGAAATAGATAGGGAGCTACATAATAAAGTTAGTAGTTAACATGACAAAGATGAGAACAAGCGCTAAGTATGATGTCTTAGGCTATCAATGGGGGAAAATGACTGATAGAGGAAGTGTAAGCATTCCTTGAGTGAAGCAAATATCCACCAAGGTAAATGATATGGAGAATGATGAATCTAAGAGGTATCAAGCAGATCTTGACCTCTTTGGGGGAAGTTAGTGAGTGATTTGGGGAAAGAGGAAGAAGGGAAGTTAGACATGCCTCGCTTGAAGTCCTCCAACTGAACAACTGCCTTCAACTTTTGATATGATAGATATAACACTTGACAATATGAGATGGATCACAAGCCATGATTCTGCAACCACAAAGCTACCTACCCGACCTACTTGCCTAGCATTTTTTCTTCTTTTTGGTTTGGGTGCACTTGAAATAGCATACCCAGCTTTTCATTCTTTTCTTCTTGCTTGTGCTCCTATCTACAACTACACTTATTGCATCCAGGGGCTCAGATTAAGCTGTTGAGCACCCTTGTTTCTCTACCTATCTACAAATCTACCAAGGTTAAGTTGTTTGGACAGATGTTCATTCTCTATATTCTACAACAGGAAATTGAAACCTAGGGAGACCCAGATTAAGCTGTTTGGACCTCCCCTAGCTGAAAACTCATCAAAAATGGATCAACCCATCAAAAATGGAACACAGCAGTGGCATTTAGACTAGCACACTCTCATGGATACTACTCTGGCCATCTGTAGAAAATATGGAGCATTGCAGCAAGAAAAGTATGACATATTTGGCATGTAAAAATGTCGATCATGAAAGATGATTAACCTGCTGCAGCAGGAGGCTAACATGGCCTACCTCTATGAAAAGCACATTCCAAATGGAAAATAACTCACTTTTGGGCCTAACTATGCTATCCTATAGTGAAAAGTTCATTCTAAATCAATAGTGACCCCTTGTTAAGTCAGAATATGATGAACCTTGAACATCCTCTTCCTCCCAATGCATGGTGCATTAACAAGGCTCAACCTTACTTCTGATGACCATTGTTATTACACTCTGCCCTCAAGCCTCCCTCGGAGCATGGGACAGTATCAAGATATAGTGAGCCTTTTTACCAATAAAATTGTTCTTTCCCTAAGGCCTCTTCTTTCTTCTAGTGCACAACATGGTCTTAAGGCTCAAGGCTTCACCCTTGTTCCTTTTTGTTACCCACTGCATTGGACCAAAGAGATCTCCTATTTATAGTACATAGTGCAACAATAGTGAACAATTGAGCCTTCTTAGTCCACTAATGAGTTCAAATGCACTTTTATATCAAGCCTCCTCTTTTCAACCCTTTCACAGGCCCATCATAACCATTTCATTCCATCAATGATCTTCATTGGCAGGAGTACTTTCTCAACATGACAAGGTGATGCTAAAGGAATATAGAAAGGATAAAACATAAAGAAACACTTGTGGAGGAGAAGAATCAAGGAGAACTACTATGAAGACATGAAAAATATCCTTGAGAAAGAAATAAATAATACATTGCATGGCAACTTAGAGGATTCCAATACTGATCCAAGACCCTTGGGAGGATGAAGGTGAAGAACATTAAGGATCTTTCAGATCTCACATCTCACATAAATATTGAAGACAAAGTAGAAAGGAGGAAAATTTTTCATTTCCATCTAATAATGAAGTGTTGGCTTAGTGGGTCTTGAGCTAGGTTCAGAGTTAGTTGTGCCAAACAAATCCCTACATTGTTGGCCCTTTCGACATCAACTAGTGGAGTGGGACTGAAGTCTCACCTGAGGTAGTATGCGGGGATACTGGAACCAAGTTCCACACCCATAGATCAACATGATGTCGTTTTGTGCCCTAGATCTGACTTCACGTAGATCGATAAGCCCTTATTGCTTATCGACGTAACTTTCTTTAATCAGCCTCTAGACCTCCACAAAGGTCTATGACTAGCTTTTGTGGACCCTGAACAAGCTAATTAGCTACTTATGTGCATCCAATATTATTCTTAACCCAATATTTATTCAGATCTGCTTAAGTGTTAGATAACTTTAACATACAACGATATAATCTTCATGTAAAGACTTGAAATTAGTTGCATTCACATAACAATATAGTTCCAGTAAAGTTGCACATCAATACAACATTATTTCATAGACCCATCATAAATCATAGCATAAAGCGCATTGTAACAGAAGTAAATGGATAAACACAAATATTTATATAATAATCTTCCTTATTGATAATCAGTTAAGGTTACAGACTCAAGACTTCCCTATGCACTCAGCTGCGGACTCTACTCTAGGCCTCTGTGCACATAGTTGCATAGCCTTTCTTTTACATTATGTGATAACTTAGACAACCTCTATTAATCTATCCTCTTCTTCATCATTCTACCTTAGACTCTCTAAGACACACCTATTTATACAATACCATGGTCCATGGACCATGGGTAGATCTTCAAAAGCCAACTCAACTTACATAAAAGAGGGTAAAAATGCTTTTTGACTCTTTACTTAACTACACTCTCCGCAACGACAATTTATAGAGACTTTACATATTTATACATCAAAACTGGCTTTTTCCCCAAAATTGACCCAGGGGACCCCATCCCATCAGGTCCCCAATACAAAGATCATGACTCACCCTTAAGTCATTCATCTGGCATGAAGATCCTGCTGCGAAGATCCCCCAGCTCCACTTGTGCTCCTGCTACTTTAGCCGCGCTTTGCATGGCTGCTTGCTTAACCTGTTATGCCATCTGCTCTGTGGTTGGTCTTGCGCTATCCTGCTTGATCTTCCCATGCATGCTTTGCAAGTTTGCCAAGTTTTCCTGTATGTTGGCTAAGACTATGTAGGCTTCATCTAACCATGGTCCCAAACTAGCATTAAGGACTCTTTCTTTCTTTTGCACTGCTTCCACCTATGTAAGGAGATTCTTAGCCTCCTGTAGCTTGGTGAGGCGATGTGCTATAGAAATGGTGCGTGCCATTGTCCTCACTTCATCATATTATTGTTGAAGCTCGTGGACTTCTGTATTTAATACCTACAGTGTGGGATCTTCTTCCAGGGTCATCACTACTTCTATAGCCTGCTCAAATTCCACAATGCATTCCAAAACTGTGGCATCCACCATAGTGACTACATCCTTAATAGCAGCTTTGCATTGTTCCTTAACCTCTAGCGGGGTTGAGGCTGTGACTTCAACTCCAGTTCAATGATTTTCATGTTCAGCTCAAGTTGAACTCTGGCCACCCTTTCCTTGGCATTTCGGACACCACAACAAGTTTTCTAATCTCGGCCTCCAACGGCACTTCCTCAAGCATGTGCAACTCTGGCACTATCCTGCATGCTTCTGCCACTACAGCCGCTAACTAAGCGCTCTATGCCTGGCTGGTTTCTTGTGCTTTCAAGGCCTTTGTCTTCTCAGTGAACATCTACTATGGGGTAAAATGCACAGTGTATGGAGAATGAAAACTACCCTCAAAGGCCTTCCCAGGACCTTCGATAGACTGTAAAATTATCTGTAGATGCTACCAAGTTATACACATGTTCATAGACAAATATCAATTAACAAAGTATCGATAGAGTATTACCTCAAGTCACCTTATAGATTTGTTTGGAGATCACAATGCAGCCAAGAAGAACTCCCTCAAAGACGGCTCCAAATCAATTCCTGCACAAAGGAAAGGCAAACACAATCACCACATACAACCTTGAAAACTAATATATGAATACACAATGAACATATATTTGCATACAACTAAACTACTCATATAAACAAGTATCGATTGAACAACTTAATGAACTATGTTACCAACACCATGGAGTAGGGAACACAACTGCAGTTCTGTATTAATAATGAAAGAGTGATTACAACCATCTATTGTATCAGTCTTCCTTTTCCCCTTCCGCTTCTCTCTCTCTCTCCCTTCTAGCTCACTTCTTCAGATATGAGACAATTCTCAATAGCTTAGTAGGCTATCCTTTCAAATGCTTTGACCTCTTTCACAATAACCCTCACCTTGCTTATATAGCAATTGAGTTAGGGTTGCCAAGCTCCTCCTTGAGTTCACTAGGGAAAAAGCAATGAACTTGCCATGCTTTTCAGCTCTTTCCAATTTGCCTCCTTTTCTCAGATTAGAAATCCTCCAAATATCTCGATTTTGGATGTTTCCTTGCTTTTCTTGCATAATTTTAGGAACAAATATCTAGATATTTATGAGCCAATTCATTCCTTTGACCCATTGAACTTCATCAAGTTTCACTAACGTTGTCCCCTCACTAGCAACATGAGTTAGTGGGGTCACTAACACTCCCTTAGGCTTGGTAACAAGCTTTATAAAGCAGGTTGTTAGTGTAAAACCAACGTTAGTGTGGAATCAAGGCTTGTAATTGTGGTCTTTGCTTCAGTCATCCTATCTTTCCCCTATGAGTTGATGAGGAGGTCATTTTGTTGTATAAGAGATTACCCCTAAAGTATGAAATCAGAGGTAGGGATGATGGCCGAAATACTTTACTAAAAATGTAATTTTTCTGTCAAAATGAGAGAGAGAGAAGCTTCGAGCAGCGAGGGAAACCTGATACAACACATATATATAAAACTGCTAAAATCATGCCCTGAGTCAGGTATTCCCATGCTTAGTAGCTATGTCAGAGTGATTTTCTCCAAAGAGATATGATGATACTAGCTATCAATAAGCACAATGTAGGTCCATTGTCATAATAGGATCATTTTGAAATAGCTCTCTCCAAAAAACAATAGCCGCAACTTAGGAGAGGAAACAAGGTTGAATGATGCAAGAATCTACCCAAGGTATTGATTTCCGCTTCACCAAACAACATAGATCGATACATGTGAAAATATGCGTTGACGTCGAACATGCACAAAATCATCTTATTACCAGTCAATAATGGAGATCGTTAACAGATGCAAGGAAGGCCACTGATAATGGTGATGGTATCCAAGATGCATAGTGCAATCTAATGAGTGTGAAAGATGCCTTTGTCGCTGAACACTGTAGAATCACTCAACTAGGAGTCAATAATGAGAACCCTTGATCAAACACAAGGTAACCTGCCACTAATGTCTACAAGTACCAAGGCATTGAATGTGTTTCTGGGTTGTCTTCCTAGATAGGGTGTTGAAGTCGATAGGAAGAAACCTGTCGAAAGGTAGGAAATAATGTGTCCTACATCAATCGACACGAAACGAGACAATAATGATTTTGTTTTTTGAGGAATATTTTGAGCATTTGGGTCTAAACAACAGAGGGCATGATGGAAGGATATGCTTGATGGGTTGATGGAGGAAACAAAAGATTAACCCTTGAACAATAGAAGGCACGACAATGGTTTTAACCATGCAGCACTAGGCTCATGAACACTACAGAGTGTTAGGATATAGAGATGAAATTACATCAGGGTATTTAGGCTAAACTCATAGGACGGTAGGATTCATATTGAGAGGCTATCACAAGGAAGGTTTATCTGAGGGAGTTCCATGCTCAAGGGAACGACTGCTGCCAAACTACGCTTTCTAATACGAAATATAGTTGTATTGTGCACTTTCTCTGTCTGATTAATTTAATGAGTCCAGACAGGTAAACTCATCGATCTTTTCATATTTAAAGAGTTTGAAAAGGATCATAAAAAGAATGACTCTTTTCCCTATCTGATTATTTTAATGAGTCGAAACAGGCAAACTCGTCGATTTTTTCATGTTATAAGAGTCTGAAAAGTATCGTAAAAAGAGTGACTCTATATCTTGTATGTGTAATTTTAAAAAGTCTAGACTAGACAACTCAGTGTTCTTTTCATATTTAGAGAGTTTGAAAAGATCATAAAGAGAGACTCCATGGTGGTCCCTTTATCATAGTTGTTAACTGGGTGTCACAAAAGGTTAATAGTATACCTGGATCGGTTACTTTTCCATAAGTTAATCTACTGAATCCAGATAAACAGAAACCTATGTTCAATAGATGTTGCCCTCATTTTGTTACAAGTATGAGGAGACGGACTAAACTCATTTTTTGTTGTGAATTTTTAATGAGTCACGCGATGACAAACTCAATACCTTCATCAAAATTTTTACTTAGTCAACT
Organism: Pinus tabuliformis; assembly: GCA_031772625.1. Lineage (NCBI taxonomy): Eukaryota > Viridiplantae > Streptophyta > Pinopsida > Pinales > Pinaceae > Pinus > Pinus tabuliformis. The sequence continues at coordinate 929,198,052 of CM062817.1, forward strand.
GAAGAAAACTCAGGGTATATTTTTCAGAGTAGTGAGCGAGAAAAAGAGGTAAAAGAATGGCTCATTCCTTCTTCATAGATTTAAGAAGCTCGAAGGAGGGGAAAAACTCAGGGATTTTTTGATTTAAGAGCAAGAAATGGTCCCAAAAAAGAACGTGCTCTCGTTGTTGACGTATATTTTTAACGAGCACGGTGACAAAAACTCAGAATTTTTCAGTTTAACGAGCGAGAAAAGTACCTAAAAGAATGCTCAGGTCATCTTTATAAAGTTTAACGAGCCTAAAGACAAAGCTCGAGATTTTTTCAATTTAAAGAGTGAGAAAAAAGTGCCTGAAAAGAATGCTCCCTTGGTCTTTTTCAGTTTAATGAGCTAGAAAAAGATCAAAAAAGAGTTTCTCAGAGCATCATCGTATAGATTTAACGAGGGCAACAATGAAAACTCGAAGATGTTTCTATTTTTTAAAGAGCAATAAAATATCTCATAAAGTGCTCTAATCTTCTTTGTAGTAGTTTAACGAACCCAAAGAAGGAGACTCGAGGTTTTTTAGATTAACGAGCAAGAAAAATACCATAAAAAGAACTCTCGAACTTCCTTGATCTCATGCTTGACAATAGAAGGGTCTATGCCATGCATTTCCTCATAAGACCAAGGGAAAACATCGTGGAAGTCCTTAAAAGGGCAGGTGAAGCTCACAATTTCCTCAGGATTACAATTGGCTCCAATCCGTTTGTTTTCCACGATGCCTGTCATGATAGAAATATCGATGAGCAATCTTTTTGAAATATTGCCCCTGTTTCCTTCCGAGTCCATTGGTTTGATAGTCGTTTACAGTGAGGAAATGATTTCATGTGCGTCAAGTGATAGGATTTGAAGGGGCATCATGTCCAAATCAAATATTAAAACACGATGGTGCGAGTCCTCCCAAGGTCGCTCTTCTAAACGCATGATCTCTCTAATAGCTTCTTGCTTAGGTAGGACTTGATTAAGTGGATCGAAAGAAGGAGCGGTTATGGGAGGGGCAGTGGTACTATTGGCCGAAACCAAAGTGACTGATGATTTAGATGCAATTTGAATGGCTTAGCAGGCCAATTCAGCTGGTGATAGCGACATTTTTTCTTTTTATGTGTCAATGTCTAAAGGAGCTGGTAGGATCCATGGATCGTTCTATTCGTGAGGAATAGTTGAAAGCATATTGATCATCTGTGAAACCTTTGGCAGCTGAAGAGGGAAAAAAACCCATGAGGGAAGAAGCCTTCAATAGACCAGTACCAATACTGACGTAAGAGTCAGGTACACCACCCACTAAGGGTACAGAGATGCTAGGTAATGGAGACTAATTTGGGGTGCAAAAGGACATCTGGTCCACCGTGACTATCTTTCCATCGAAGGGAAAGAGGATGATATAGAAAATCGAAGACACAATGGCATTCGTGGCATAAGTCCAAGTGTGGCCCAAAAGTAGATTATAGTTGAGTTTATGATCCACGACTTCAATATCTATCATTATTGTTTTCCCACTCAAGGTGATGGGATAGCTAGCTAGGTAACCTTTTGGGATGAAAGTGTGGCCGTCGAAAGCTTTAGGGGAATTCGACGGTGGGGTTAGGGTCAGAGAACCTAGAGCGAGCCAACATGACAAAGGTAGAAGCACCTTTGTTGATGACAGTTCTGTGTATACCTTTACCTTTCAAAAAAAATTGCACTTGGAATGCAAGCTGGTGGGAAAGGGGATGTTTACACTTGTCCATGATGAAAATAGCAAGCATGGAATCCTTTGGGTCGTTATGTTGGGAATGTTTGTAGTACTTCGAGCGCTGACATAATCGACGGTGCTTGCGCCAAATCTTCTAAAATGTTGTCGTTTTGGGTGGCACGTGCAGATGTATTGTGCGTTGCGCATCAAAGTGACCCTTTTGGGGGTCGAATTACAAGGTCCGCAGCCGCCCTTTCGATATGCAAATCTTTGGGTGGTGGTGGGTTTTGACCTCAGGAAGGTTCCGCTACATGAGTGACAGGAGCTCCATAAGATATGGCTCTTGTTTGTAGATCTACCGTTTCAAATGTGTAAACAATAGAATATGCTTCACCAGCTGAAGGATGTTGCAAACCATTATTGCCCCCTTTAGGGGTTGTTTTTAGTTTGCAATAAGATTTTGTTGCTGCTAAGCTGGAAAAGGATTTCTAAGGACAGTGGGGGTCTTACCATTATCTTTTTTGGCAAGGTATTCTGTGCATTTCGGAAGACGCAGACAATGCCAGATCATGAGGTCTTCAGCACAGAGTTTGCAAGGAAATATGGCAGTTTATCCTTTTCCTCGTCAGGAGGCGCAGTGGCATTCTATTTTGGGTTTTGCTACTTTATTGAATGCTCTTCAAAAGGAGTGGTCTTTTTCTTATTCTTATTTTTCTTACCACCAAGATTTTGTGTAGATTGCACAGAGTTTATCTCAATGGTAGGAAGAGCAGTCGATTTGGTAGTAGTGGAATCATTGGGGTTGCCAGGGGCATTGGGGATTATGTCGTAAAGAGTGCCAGACTATGAATATATAAAATCTAAGTGTTGGGCATGATGTATGGATTGGTCTTCTGTGACCGCACCACCTAGAGCGACATCTCTAGTGATTTGTAGGAGTAAGGACCTGCAGAACCAGTCTGTTAAGAGAAAGTATGGGAGGGGAGCTTTGACTAACCTCCGCCTACGTCTCCATTCATGTATATGATCAGAGATGTGGGTGGTGGTATCCTGACAAAATGAAGTGAGGAGCTTTGTCCCAGTCTGATAGCGGATGGGTAGCTGGAAGTGCTTTAGGAATTCCATTGCTAAAGTGTCAAAAGTGTTTACTAACGCGCGTGGTAACTCAACATACCATTTTGCTGCGTTGCCAGTGAGGGTGCAGGGGAAAAGACGTAACCAGACACTATCATCCACCATAGAGTTTGAAACATGCCAAAGATGGTAGGTCGCGATATAGGTGCCTAGATCCTCCCCTTACTTTCCATCGAACTTTGGGATGTCTATTGGTATCTTATGTGGGATCGACAACCATTGTAAGTTGTGATAGATGGGGTCATTTATGAGCTTGTCTAAGTCGAGTATATCCAACGTTGCCAAGAAAGGCAGAGAGTTTGGTGCCCATGACTTGGACCATGGTGATGACAGATGACTTGAGGAGCTTTGCTCTCCTCCCATTATTTGGCTCCCAATATTATACATGGGTTGCGTGGTTTAGCAGTTGCTTTGAGGTATGGTGTTGTAGAGTGGATTTCCACGAGGATTTTGATACTAGGGTATGGAATTGGTCCCTGGATAAGTGATGCCCGCTTGACTCATTTGAATATGTGAGTAGGGTGCCCCCATGGACTGGATGGGAATCTCTTGAGGATTCCACCCGACAAAGAACTAACCATTTGTCGTTGATTGACAGGGGGAACACTCATGTCAATTAGCAACTAACCATGCATGCCTGAGAACAGAGGGGGAACTTTTACATTCCCTACCAGCATGTGCATATTGGGAACCCCCCCAGGTATATGAATCTGGGGGTTTGAACTATACATTGGCAGCCAACCATATTGTTGGTAAATGGGAACCACACCCATAGTGTGACACTGAGTGTTATAGGGAGCACTGTATGTGGAACTTGATGAAGGTATGAAGTTTGGCACCATAGGGGTGGAACTTGGCATCTACTGGGTTCCACTCATAGAGTGTGTCATGTGAGTGGTTGTACTTGGGACAAATAGGATAGCGGGATTCGCTAGTAACAGTGTTGTAGTGACTGTCAACTGGGGGAGTGGTGAAGGACCAAAAGTGTCCCTAAAGTTTCACAACCCATTAGTTGTCGAATGGATAGATGGAAATGTTCCAACTACGGAAGTAGGAAGTACTGGTTCCACTGGAATCAAGAGTGGGTCCAACTAATTTGTGAGTGGAGGATTAAAATGAGGAAGAAATCCTTCCATGAAGAAATCCTCTGACAAACTTGAATCGTTGGTTGTCCAAACAGATTCTGTGTGAGATTTGGGAGACTAATTACCTAAGGATGGGGTATACGGTTCACTGGAGCTCAACGGATCCTCCACAATGAGTGGAGGAAGTCCTAGAAATCATCTAGAGTGACAATGAGGGCCGGATGTAGCCACGGTGACCGTTAATTTTATCAATAAATTTTATCATGATATTTGTTAAAGTCTCTACATGATAACACAAGGGTACCTAAAAGAATATAAAAAATACTCTAAATTGATCAATCAACAAATAGAGGGAAAATACCTTGTTTGATAAGCACCGATCACTAGAGATGAAACCCGGTATCTCAATGAATAACATAGAAGGATGGCCAGATGTACAATTATCGTTACTTTAGAGCTTCGCCTGAACCTCAAATTGAGGGGACAAGTACTCTCATGAAGATGAGCACTCTCCCAAAAAATAAAGACAAAGTAGGTCCGTCTGTGTTAGGTACCAAGACAACCCATCCTAGTCACCTTGTGTAAGCCCCTATAAGTTTGGCCACTAAAGATACCTCATATCACTGACACCACTAGGGGGGACATAGTCATAGTCAACATGTTGTGTGGGCAGGATACCTGAGTCCCCGACTCAGCTTCGAAATCCCCGAAGGGATCCCCAATACACAAAATACCCAAAGGATTTGTAAGATAAGGCGGGCTACCTTCACTTACAGTCTGATGTTGTCACGTATTTAGCTCCACTTTTACTAGAGTGGTCCTGATAGTATGAGTGCAAAAGGATTTTTTCTCTCTTTTAATGACACTAGTTTGGTTTTTGACCTTGGGCAGTTCACTCACATTCTTATCCCAAGATCCTAGCCTAACTAATGTTTGTTTGCTCAAATAAAGAGTTACTGATTGATTTTAGGTAAATTTTATGTGTACTTGATTATTGTCTTCGGTAGGGGAGTTGACATATGAAATGTGATGAGACTCTAACTCAATAAATCATGCAAAAACAATGCTTTGGAAAAAAAAAATCAATTTGATGCAAACAAGTTGTATTCTACATATTCATATTTTTCACATATTCATAGTTTCTTCCATGCATCTTTAGTCTTACAACACATGCATAACCAAAAGATTATTTTCCAATGTTTCCTAACAACTACTTGAAACCAAAATGAAGCAACTTATAACCAGTTAAACAGAAGGATGAATAAAAATGGTGAGTCTTTCTTTCAGAAAAAATGTTTTTAAGAGAGAAAAACAAAACTTTTTTCCTAAAAATAAATTTCTAGGACACCAATTTTCTTAGCAAAATGCAGTAACAAATCTTATTTCAGTCCATGAGAAGGCTTCCCACCCCTATTGGCTTATAGACACTACTGAAAATCAAATTCTTGGGAGACTAACGCTCTATAGTAGTGGCTACAGAGAGTTAGTAGGTCCGCTAATGCCCCCTGTGAACAAGCATAGTGCTTTATAAAGCTCTGTGTAGCCTGCTAACCTTGTTAGTGTGGTAAATCAGTCAAAAAGATGGCTTTCAAGATCAGATTCTGAGATCAATGTTTACAAGAAAGATGCAGCAAGATACTTGGTGGATTAGAAAAGGATTTGAAGAAGTATAGGGAGCTCTTAGAAGGAGGAGAAAATAGAGAAGATTCTGGGTAAACCGGGAACTAGATGTATAGTCCCTAGTGGAGTCACCAATTTTGCTATGGGGTAAAATGCATGTTGTATTGAGAATGAAAACTACATTCAAAGGACTTCCCTAGACCTTCGACAAACTATAACATTATCTACAGATGCTACCAAGTTATACACATGTTCATAGACAAATATCAATTAACAATGTATGGAAAGAGTATTACCTCATGTCTCCTTCTAGATTTGTTTGGAGATCACAATGAAGCCAAGAAGAACTCCCTCAAAGCCAGCTCCAAATCAATTCCTACACAAAGGAAAGGCAAACAAAATCACTACATACAACCTTGAAAACTAATATATGAATACACAATGAACATATATTTGCATACAACTAAACTACTCATATAAAAAAGTATCGATTGAAGAACTTAATGAACTATGTTACCAACACCATGGAGTAGTGAACACAACTGCAGTTCTATATTAATAATGAAAGAGTGATTACAACCATCTATTGTATTAGTCTTCCTTTGCCCCTTCCGCTTCTATCTCTCTCTCCCTTCTAGCTCACTTCTTCAGATATGAGACGGTTCTCAACGGCTTAGTAGGCTATCCTTTCAAATGCTTTGACCCCTTTCACAATAACCCACACCTTGCTTATATAGCAACTGAGTTAGGGTTGCCAAGCTCCTCCTTGAGTTCACTAGGGAAAAATCAATCAACTTGCCATGCTTTTCAGCTCTTTCCAATTTTCCTCCTTTTCTCAGATTAGAAATTCTCCAAGTATCTCGATTTGGATGTTTCCTTGCTTTTCTTGCATAATTTTAGGAACAAATATCTAGATATTTATGAGCCAATTTGTTCCTTTGACCCATTGAACTTCATCTAATTTCACTAACGCTATCCCCTCACTAGCAACATGAGTTATTGGGGTCATTAATGCTCCCTTAGGCTTGGTAACAAGCTTTATAGAGCAGGTTGTTAGTGCAAAACCAGCGTTAGTGTGGAATCAAGACTTGTAATTGTGGTCATTGCTTAAGTCATCCTGTCTTTCCCTTCTAAGTTGATGAGGAGGTCATTTTGTTGTATAACAACATCTACTCATTGTTCACTCAATATTTGCTTATGAGGTTGAGGGCATGTTGCTCTCATGCTCTTAACTCTTCCGTCACACCTATCTGCAGTGTGTGAAGATATTCATTGGGGAACACAGTGAGGTTGAGGCTGATGTTCTTTAGAGAACTCATGATAAACTTGCCATCTACTACCTTTGCACTCAATGATTAGTTTCGTAGCATGACTCCCCTAATATCCAGTGATCTAATGATCTTTGCTACTTGACTGGTCCCAAGTTCCAAGCTCGTTGGTCTAGCACTTACCTACCTTGCATCGACCTGGATCCTGTTGGTCTAGATCTGCAGCTCACATGGATACTTTTGTATGGTACTTAGTGCCTACTGTTGCTGCTATTCGAACTGCAATAGTTCCATTGTAGTATCATGCACCTTATCTCTAATCTCATCAAGATCGCCTTCCATTAGAGTGATTGGATCTAGCAAAGGCTTTCTCACTTTCGACGTCTTTCGGGGCCCCTCTTTCTGCTAATCTTTGTACCTTTTTACCCAGATTGGAGTGCTCTATCCTTCCTCACCATCACCGCCCTGCTTTGATTGCCCCTCTTCCTCTGTTTGGGGCAAAGGGGACTTACCACTCTACTCGAAGTCGCGCTCTTCTTCTTCAGCCTATTGCTTCGCACCATGCTCCTTTTCTAGCGGGCCTTCTCCTTGACATATTTCCTTCTCTTGTCAGCCAACTACTGGACCACCTTCTTCATTGCCTCCTTCTTTTTACTCTCTATAGATTTGCTAGTGCCTATGGCCAGATTGGATGGAGAATGACTGTCTATAGGTCAACGCTTGATAACCTCCTGAATAGCATCATCTGTAGTAAGGTAAGGCACGTCAAACCATTTCTGTTGAGGATCCTTCCATGCCCTGATATATATATGATGGAAGTTTGCCTTAAACTCTGCATACTCTAATAGTAGCTCAAACACCATTGGGGACAACCATGGCTTCTGGTTGATGTTGTTTGAATGCTTGTCTCCATCAACACCCAAAAGGGAGGAAAATTGGGCAGCCTCCGGCAATCCTTTGTCCATGGCAGGAAACTAACTATCCTCTCGCATGTCCCAAGCTACTAGCACAATGGAGAGAAACAACCATGCGCAGTGGAAGGTTTTGCTCTCATCTTGAACCTTGTGATAATTTTTGAGGAACTCGCTACAGAGTTAGCATGACCAATTGAATTGCACACCCTCTGCACACTATGCAACCAATCAAATTACGGGTGCCAGAACCTCGTCTGTGCGACATTTTCTCATGACCTTTCTAGCTAAGATCTGTGTAGAAACTTGTACCATAGGGTTGGTGATATATGTGATGGAGTACCCGCACGGCTTCTTGACCAGCTTGAACTTTTCCTTCATCTTCTCTGCCAGGTCACGCTCACTCGTCTTTCTGCCAAAATCCTTTGCTAGATTCAAGCTCGAGTGTGGTAATAGCTTGATTCGATGGATTAGCATATTTGTAATCAGGATCGATGCACTCAACCACAAACATCCGTCATGCACCAAGGTCAACAACTTCTTCATAACAATGAGCTTAATGTTGGAGCGGTTGTAGTGGGGCACCCACAGTAGGTTCAGCAACCCTGACTAATTCAGTCCATGAATCCTCTCAACAGGCTCCAACACGATGATGTTGGATTCCTTGTAATATACCCTTTTCATATAATTCTACTTTGTGAGGTGGTGGAACCTTTCATGGTCCGCCAAATCCCAGTCCTCTAGCTTTAAATGGGGAATCCATTCCAAGTGCGAACATTCAAACGTGATGCCCTCTAGTAGCAGTGGCATATTTACGAGGAATTTACCTACATCTGGGTCTTTAGGGACCTTCACCTTTCCCTTTCGTGGAGGGAAGTAATCTAGCAGTTTGGAGATGGCCTCCACGCCCTCGGCATCGATATCCTTGGCACCCTCTTCGGCCTCCAAATCCACCACTTTCTCCTCATCCTTTGCTAGTTTTTTTTCCTTCTTCTAGACCTAGGTAGAAAAATGCTTCCTCAGTGACTGGCGTACCAGCATAAGCCTCTTCTATTTTTCTTTCTTGGGCTTGGGGATTCTCTCACTGGTGTAGGTTTTGGCCTAAGCGACCTCGGCACCATGGGCACAGTAGCCAGAGCCTCCATGCTCATAACCTCTAGAGCAGCTCCCTCAAAGGTGACAGTTCGTCCAGTGCTCACAGTTTCACCTGGTCCGAGCATCATCTTGAGAATAAATTGTTGGGTATCCTCGGGTTACTTATCAAATACAAAGCTAGCGACCAAATATGCGAAAACCTGGGGATTCATAAACAATGGACGACACAATGCAAAAATTATAAGCATGAAAAGTTTTCTCTGCTGGAAGGCCACACGTAATTTATAGGAAGATTCGAATTCAGATTCAATTGTCCCCCCAAAATACGTCCATAAATGATGATTTGGCGGTAGATCTCCAAATATTTTAGCCTTAAATGTGTTAAATATTGCCCACCCGCTCCTCTTAACCATCTTCTGGCAGTCAAATCATGAACAATGACTGTAACGGTCATTTTCTGTTTGTGCTACGTGGTATCTCCCTTTAGAGTGCAACTCCCTTCACGTGCCTTCTAATGTTGTGACATTACCCTTTTTCACATAGCCCCTCTGTCATGTAGTTCCACCAATGGGAAATCTAGTTTATAGTCCCATGCTTCCTTACAACTGCCTTGAGCAATAAGACTATTTTGCCTTCATGTAGTCATTGGGCTGGATCCTTAATGTATGTCTTCAACCAGCTGCCATTTACCCTTCCCAGAAATGGTTCTCCATTCAAATTTGCAAGTTGACCTACACCACCATCTTTGATCTCTTTGATGACAGATGGCCCCAGCAAGTGCGTATGGAACTTTCCTAGAAACTTATCATACTTGCTATCATATAATAAAACTAAGTCATTTACCTTGAAGATGTGCAGCTTCATGTGCCAATCATGCCAAGCTTTTTTACGTTCCTTCTGAACCTGTTGATGGAATCCAGCCAGAAAACTATTGTTGAGTGACGAAATGGGTATGTAGTTACTATTAGTCTCATCATCCTTTTCCTTTATTCTTATCTTTTTTATATCCTAATGTGTTAATATATTGAGGAATTATGGTAAGAAATGAAGGAATTATCTGCAGTTACGATCTAGCTAATTATTATGCTTCTTTATGCAGGAAAACAACAAAAGGGACAATTGTTGTTCCATAACTAAGGATCAACAAAAATCAACAAGCCAAGGGAGGAATGCGGTGGTTGCAGACAAGGCTAAAGAGGAATCAGCAAGATTAGCATGAGAAAGGAAAGGATGTCTGAAGTTGGAAATCAGTTGCGAATCCCTCAAGATCGGGAGATCCTGAGGGATCACATTTACCATTTATCTTTTTAACCTTTCTAATTATAAAAGGAGATGATTGTAAAAAGAAAAGGAGGAATCTTTGTTGTTATTGAATTTGTAATTTTAATTACAGACTCTCACTGTTGAGAGAACACAGTTATATTGTAATGCTACTCACATTCGATGATTAATACATAAGTGAAGTTGTTGTTCCCTCGTGTTATCTGAAGTAACTTAGCAGTGTTCGTTGGCAGCTAAGGGCCTGGCCTCTGGTGGTTTCAACTGCTTTCCTCGTGTCATACATTTCCAATTCTCGCAAGTGTGATGGCTTGATAGTATTCTTGATTTCTATGATTTTATATCCTTTGCTGTTTATTATTTTCTTGTGTTGATAGAATATCTCTGCATTATATGACTTACAACATTATTGTTTAATTCAGTTCACCTTCATTTTAGATTGAGTTACTTCGATAAATATTCAACTTGATTTAATCAACTGTAAAGAGTTTAACTATCGTTGTCGGACTCTTAAATTGATATCATTTTTGTTTAGATTATTTATTGAAGATTAGGTTTTGCTTAGATTAAATTAGTTAGGAAGGGACAAGTTATTGCTACTGTACTCTCCGCTGATGCCATTGCTAGTCGAATTGCTTGAGTAAGGACTGATTATGATTTCAGTAGAAGTTTGAATCTTGAAGTTTAGTTGTTATATTCCCTTTAATGATTGTTATTGGAATTTATTAGATACATCTATTTACTCTTGTATTTAAATATCTATACTACAATTTAGGAAACATTACTCTCTGAACTAATAGTAGCCACATACCGTGTACACTCTTGAAACATGAGGACTTTCCTGGGTTGGTAATTATTGTGGGTTAATTAGGAGTTTTAAAAGGCACCTTTTGTCAGTCAAGATTTTGGCGTCATTGTCGGGAAGAGTGTAGCCATTCACAAAGAGTGATGTACATCTGATAATTGCTATTGAGGAAGAATTGGGTATTGAAAATGGAAGGTAAGAACCTACGTAACGAAAAAGTAAAGTGCTTGTTCCTCTGCCTGATTTTCAGCACAATTACAGAAAATTAGAGTAGGTATTTGATGCTTGTCTTTTGAGAGAGAACTAGGTATAAAAAACGGAAGGTAAGAACCTGCGTATGGAGCAAGTAAAATGCCTGCTCCCCCGCCTACTTTCTAGCAAAGTTGTTAGGAAAATAGGGTAAAGATAAACATTTGAATTGTCTGCATGAATGAATAAGAATAAAAGACCCAAAAACAATCCAATTCCACTACCCAAACCTGAAAAACCTAAGGGATCCGTAACCCTTGGACGATCAACTTTCATAGACAAAATCTTAAAGAAAGCTGAATCTCAGCGATCAGGAGGTCCTCGAACAGTTGCTTCCAGACAATATACTGTCTCCCTTCGAGCCACAGGCTCACCATCTATAGTCTACACTGAGGTCCATATTAAGTCAGAAGGAACTGAGCAGAGTTTTCAAGATATTGAAAATTCATGCGCAAGCCCCTCATAAGAAGGGAATTCGTGTAACATTCGTGAAGGAGGAGGAGAAACAAGGGAAATAGAGGAAACAAGATCCCACGAGGGAGTAATTGAAAAAGGAACACTCAGTATCCCAGATCAAGGGAGTGTTGTTAAGATCAATCCCACCCCTTCTAGTCACCCTAGGAATAACTCTATAGAGATCCCATAAGGGTATTGACATATATTTTACCAAATGGCCAACAACCCACAAGCACCCCAGACCTCTACATTATAGTATCCCATCGTTGACACAGCTGTCAATGCACCCATGAAAGCTATCCCTCTCCAAAATATTCCCACCTTTCATGGACTCACATCAAAGGATCCAGATGCATTTATGTTTGAATTTGATGTATTATATCATGGTTATTATTATACCATCGACCCCCAGAAACTAAATTTGTTTCCCTCTATGTTAAAAGGAGCAGCCCTGCATTGGTTTATGGGACTAGGTGGGGGCATAATAAATGATTGGGATCAAATGAAAACCTCTTTCCTTAAAAAATATCAGGATTATTTCAAATCTAGGGAATTGAAAGACGAAATATTCCAAATGGTAGCAAGACCTAGTGAAACGTTGGAAGAGTATGTGGAACGTTTTCAATATAACCTCCAATGGTCTCCCTATGCAACGCTGCCCTTGCTTGATAATATCCTAAAAAATACATTGATTAAAGGAATGAAAGACCAATGGATAGAGATATTAAATATTATGGGTAAAGGTGATATATATCAAGAAGACTATGCTAACATTATTAATTTGTGTATCATGTCCTCAAGAGGCAGTACAATATTGAAACCAGCAGAATGCAACATGACCACCAGGGACAACAAAATCTCTAGTGGGAGCATTACTCATGCAGAAATTGGCAACCTACCAATCATGTGCTAAAAATCATGCCACAGAAAGCTACCCATCACTCCCAGGGTGAAAAGCAGTGTATAAGGAGGCAAAAGAAGAAACAAAACCAGTCTACCAGCTAAATCAGCATAGCCAATGGCAAGCACGACAAACAAGTACGCCTACTCACCCATCTTCTTTCCTTCAACCCTCACAATACAATTCACAACAATACCCAGGAGCTATGTGGCATAACCAGCCACCTTTTCCTAATTGGTCACAGTAACCATTCTCTATGTCATGTTGGTCCAACCAATGAAATCAAAACAACAATTGGCCAAATTCCTCTTACTTCCCACCATTCTGGAAGAATAATGCATATCCATCTCAATGGCCACCCTCCACTTCACAAAACCAGAATTGGTAGTCAAGCTGACAAAGACCTACAAACCAATCAGTAGGAACAATCCCCATACCTCAACCTACACTACCAGCACCGTACGCATTACAACAAAACCCTCAGACCAACCTACAACCACAGCTCCCAACCCAGCCCAAACCGAACCCCAATAATAGACCAGTTTAATCTGCGCAAATTATTGAAGGACCAAAGCTAGAAACTAGGCTGAGGGAGTGTAATGAGATTAAATTAAGGTCTGGATAGATAATTGAGTCAGAGGGGGATAAAAATATACAAATTGAAGATCTGTTACCTGTAGAACAAGCACCACAAGTGGAGAATACGGTTAAACAGAAAACTCACGATCAAACTATCACCTCTTCTCCACCATTCCCAGAAAGATTAATTATACCCCGCTCAATCGAATATCCTGATTTTGATCTTCTGGGAGAATTAAAAAATTTGTGTGTAAAAATACCTCTCCTCCAGGCTATTCAGGACATTCCAATTTATGCAAAAACTATTAAGGAATTGTGTATGAAAAAGCCGAAGAGGAAAATAAAAACAACCCCAACTGTCCATGTAGTCGGAACTTTGTTTGATTTATTATCAAGCAGAGAAACATTGGTAAAATATGAGGACCCAGGAAACCCTATAGTCATGGTACAAATAAATGGATGCTCCTTCCCTAATGCATTAGTTGACCTAGGAGCAACCATCAATATTCTCACAACAACAACCTGTCAAAAACTTGGCATTACATCCTTGGATCCAACCACGACCTTACTGGAACTGGCTGACCTATCAGTAGTCAAACCAAAAGGTACATTACAGGATGTAATAGTGTCTGTAGACTCTTGGGAATACCTAGCAGATTTTTTGATCATCAATCCTAGAAACCAACTAGACGGACATCTCCTAATTCTAATAAGATCTTGGTTAGCAACCGCAAATTCTTACATAAGCTGTCAAACAGGTAGCATGACTATAGCGAAAGGAAGTAATGTAAAGAATTTATCTTTATATCCTCCAACTCAGCCAAGTTTAACAATAATAAAAACTAGAAAACAACCTGTATCATATTTAATTCAAAACATTTGATCACCGCTAACTATAGAATATGCTCTTGAATTTAAGCATCAAACTGAAGATGGCATCATTAACACTTACATTAACCAACCAAATGCCCTGGATAACGAAATTGAAGAAGATCCCTTAAAACATATTAATGACCAGTCAATACCAACAACTTCTTCTTATAATAGCAAAACCATAGAAATTGAGCCAGGGAAAGTCCTAAATATCAACAAAAACTTGACTGATGACCAGGAGCAGAGGCTTGTTCAACTTCTGAGAAAATATAAAGAAGCTTTCGCATGGGATTACCCAAACATGAAAGGGATCGATCCCCAGTTATGCATGCACCACATCTATACAGAGAAAGATGTGAGGCTCATTCAACAACCTCAACAGAGGTTAAACCCTCACCTTAAAGATATTGTTAAAGATGAACTACAAAAACTGTTAGATGTAAATTTTGTCTATCCTATATCTAATAGCAAATGGGTTTATCTATTATTTTTGGTGCCTAAACAGAATGGAATGTGGCGTATATGTGTTGATTATAGGAGCTTAATAAAACAACCCAAAAATACCATTTCACCTTTCGTTCATCGACCAAGTCTTGGACACACTGTTAGGAAAAAAATTATTTTCTTTCCTAGATGGCTTCAGCAGCTACAATCAAATTCAAATTGCCCCAGAAGACCAGGATAAGATTACCTTTACCTACCCTTAGGGGACATTTGCTTATAGGGTCTTACCTTTCAGACTGTGCAACACACCTGCCACATTCCAGAGGGCTATAGTCAGCATTTTTTCAGACTTGATAAATGAAGGGCTCGAGGTGTACATGGACGAATTTACACCCTATGGAGATGACTTCGAGCCGGCACTAAAAATGCTAGAGAATGTTCTGTAAAGATGCATTACTACCAAGCTCTGTTTAAGCGATGAAAAATGCCAAATGATGATGACCGAGGGCCTCATCCTGGGTCACTACATCTCAATAGCTGGAATTCAGGTAGATCCAGCAAAAATTCAGATAATTCTATTAATACCTACCCGCTCGACACAAATTAAGGTACGTAGTTTCTTGGGATTTTCTAGATATTATAGAAGATTTATAAAGAATTTCTCTCAAATTGCTACACCATTATATGCATTAACAGGAAATATCGATTTCATATGGACTGATAAATGTGACACTGCTTTTGAAGATTTGAAATAGCTAGTATCAATAGCCCCAGTGTTACGGGGCCCAAACTGGGATTTTCCATTCTAGATTTCATCCGATGCATCAGATACAGCCGTTGGAGAAATTCTTGGCCAAGAGGAAGATATCGATTTCATATGGACTGATAAATGTGACACTGCTTTTGAAGATTTAAAATGGCTAGTATCAATAGCCCTAGTGTTACAGGGCCTAAACTGGGATTTTCCATTCTAGATTTCATCCGATGCATCAGATACGGCCATTGGAGTAGTTCTCAGCCAAGAGGAAGATAAGAAACCTTATGTGATATACTACATTAGCAAAAATCTATCTACGACTGAGTTGAATTACACTGTGACCGAAAAGGAATTTCTAGCTGTAATCTATGCTATTAATAAGTTAAGACATTACATAACAGGATACCTTGTGGTTTTGTATATTTATCACTTTGCTATTAAATATCTAGCTAATAAACCTATTACAAATGGAAGAGTGACAAGATGGTTGATCCTTTTGCAGGAATTCTATGTAACAATCAAAGATCGACCAAGAAAGGAAAATCCAGTAGTAGACTTCCTTTCACGTATGCCAAAGACAGACGACTTAGCAACAGTAGAAGACCAGTTCCTTGATGAACACTTATTTGTTGTAACCGTGAAAACACTGTGGTACGCGGACGTCGCAAACTACCTAGAAGTGGGGAAATTACCAAAGTACTTGACACCCAGTGAAAGAAAACAAATAGTACAGTGTAGCATTCGGTTATCCTGGATCGGAGGGTATTTATTTCATACAGGAGCTGATATGCATATTCGAAGATGTGTCATGGAAGATGAAATCTTCGACATCCTGAAAGCTTGCCATGATGGGCCTTGAGGAGGACATTTTTCAGACTACAGGACTAGTCACAAAGTCTTACAGATGGGCTATTATTGGCCCACCATTTTTAAGGATGCCAGGAAGTTTGTCCAGGCATGCGATAGTTGCCAGAGAATGGTACGCCCTGGGTAGTCTAACGAGATGCCCCTGCATCTGCAATTAGTCATTGAACATTTTGAACGATGGGCATTAGATTTCATTGGTCCAATAAACCCATCATCTAATCAAAAGACATATATACTAGTCGCATCAGAATATGTGACTAAATGGGTGGAAGCATAAGCATTACCAAGGGCAACTGAGGACTAAGTAATCCACCTTCTTTTCCAACTTTTTGTGTGGTATGGCTTGCCTAGCGAAATAATCATGGATGGAGGGCCACAATTTGTAGGCCATAAGATTGTTGCGACATTAAAAAATCATCATACCATGCACAAAATCACAACTCAATACCACCTGCAGGCAAATGGCCAGGTAGAAAGTACCAATAAAGTAATTGAGGCAATACTCACAAAGATAGTTGCATTACATAGACATGACTAGGCTACCTGATTGCCAGAAGTCCTGTGGGCATACTGCACGACATGGAGAAATACGACGGGATATTCCCCATATCAGCTAGTGTTTGGTAAAGAACCTATCTTCCTAATCGAATTTCAAATTTAGACATTGAGGATAGCTCAAGAAGTAGGCTTGGACTTAAATGAAGCACAAATCAATAGGCTACATCAAGTCAATGAATTGGATGAAATTCGGCTATCAGCTCTTCAGCATACTGCACTGATCCAACAACAAAGAGAGAAATGGCATGATGCCCTTATCAAGAAGAAGATCTTCCATGAAGGTGATTGGGCACTTCTATATGATTCTAGGTTCCAGGATTTCCCGAGAAAACTCCAGACTAGATGGTTAGGCCCCTATGAGATACAAGAGGTGCATGATAATGGCACCCTCACATTAGCCACCATTGATGGGTCTGGCTACTCTTTTAAAGTGAATGGACATCGAGTACGCCTCTATCACAAACCGCTTACCAGGGAGTCCTTTTGCCAACAGTTACGGGAAGATTCCACTATACAAATTCTTGCTGAGGAGGGAAACCCATCCACAACATTGGTCCAGTGAAGAATTTATTTGTTTTTGAAATTTGTACATAAATTTCCCTTTTTGTTTGATTGAATTTGTTTGTATAATAAATTGTATATGTGTTTGTTTTTTTCCATTTTTTCCTTTGTTGTTCCCTCTAAGGAATAGTTGTTGTTCCCTCTACGAAACAACTGCTATTTCCACTAAGGAACAACAATGATTGTGTGGATTTTCCCCTATTGTTCCCTTTAAGGAACAACCGTTGTTCCCTCTAAGGAACAACAGTTGTTCCCTGTAAGGAACAGTCATTGTTTCCTCTTAGGAACAACAATTTTTGTGTGCAATTTTTCCCTTCTTGTTGTTCCCTTTAAGGAATAGCTACTGTTCCCTACAAGAAACAACTATTGTTCCGTCTAAGGAACAACAATTTTTTGTGCAATTTTTCTTCTTGTTGTTCCCTTTAAGGAACAGTTGTTGTTCCCTCAAAGGAACAACCACTGTTCTCTCTAAGGAACAATCATTGTTCCCTCTTAGGAACAACAATTTCTGTGTGAAATTTTTCCCTTCTTGTTGTTCCCTTTAAGGAACAGTTGTTGTTCCCTACAAGGAACAGTTGTTGTTCCCTCTAAGGAACAACCACTGTTCCCTTTAAGGAACAACAATTTTGTGTGCAATTTTTCTTCTTGTTGTTCCCTTTAAGGAACAATTGTTGTTCCCTCTAAGGAACAACTGTTGTTCCCCCTTAGGAACAACAATTTCCATGTGCAATTTTTCTTCTTGCTGTTTTCTTTAAGGAACAATTGTTGTTCCCTCTAAGGAACAATTGTTATTCCCTCTAAGGAACAACAGCTATTCCCTCTAAGGAACATCAATTTCGTGTGAAATTTTTTCTTTTTTCTTGCTGTTCTGTACAAGGAACAACTGTCATTCCCTCTAAGGGACAACAATTTCATGTGAATTTTTTTTTCTTCTTGTTGTTCCCTATAAGGAACAACTATTGTTCCTTCTATGGAACAATCATTGTTCCGTTCAAGGAACAGAAGTTGCAGTGTGCATTTTGTCTTGTTGTTCCCTACAAGGAACAACCATTTTTTGGCATGTATTTCCCTTGCTATTCCCTAAAGGGAACAACTATTGTTCCCTCTAAAGAACATCAATTTTCATATGTATTTTCTTTTTTGTTCCTTATAGGGAACAATTGTTGTTCCCTCTAAGGAACAACACCTTTTTTTCATGTCTTTCCTTGCTATTCCCTATAAGGAACCTTTTATGTGAAGTTTTCTTTTGTTGTTTCCTTTAGAAAATAGCACTTTGTGAATATTTTTTTGAGAACACCCTTTCTTTCCTTTGCTTGATCTTTATGATCCTCTATAGGACAAGAGTTTACAAATATGTATGTAAGGATACAAATCTGAGGGTTACTGGAACAAGCAAATCTATTTGAATATTATCATCTTTAACAAGAGTGTTTTGTATTGATCGAAAAAGAAAGGACACAACCATCTATATCACTTCACTGTCCTCATTTCCACTATAAATTGAATTGACTGATTATTTGTACCATGCTGGTTCTCCCCTAACCCCTATAATTCTCTCTGTTCATTATCATCAAATAAGGTTAAGGGCATACTCTTTTTTTTCTATTGATATGTTCAGACTTCTTCCACCATCCCTACTCCTAAGGAGTGTTGAGCCACCCTCTATATATAAATAGGAAGTGTTGTTCAAAAAAAAAAAAATAGAAACATATACATATGTTTACTAACAATTCTATGATTTTTACAGATGGAGGATAGGGGGTCTCATCACGAGCCAACCTACCATGATCATAAGGAAGCAGCGAAGTGGCATTCCCACTATGGCCACCACACCAGGGATATGATCCAATGGATGCATCAAGAAATAAAAGTCCTTGGAACAGGAGGTCTCATTACGAGCTGGCCTACCCACCTTTCGCTCCTTCCCAGTGAATGGAAATGTGTTCATCTGGTTACCAAGCTAGCACATTGGTCTCTACTCTAATATCATAATGCACTTCCCCAATTATACATAGAGGACCATGGTTCCAAAGGGTTAGAAAGCAACTCTGTCAAGGCTATAGATGCCTACAGGCAACAAAAGCTCTGCTGATGGTATTGAAGTCGTATTTTCAACATCAATAGTTATTATAATTCCCTTTTCTTATTTTTTATCTTTACTATAGAGAGATTATGTTCCTAATTTATTTTGAACCTTTATACATGTGATATCTTTTAAAAATCAATCATAATAGTTTTAAGTGGAATAATGACGGTAAAGTATTTTTCCTGCGTTAGTTGTCCTTTCTCCTTCTTGAATCACCTCACGGCATCTCCTCATTTATTAATAATTCTCGTTATATGCATTGATTTTAGCACTCTGATATCTTTTGCGATCCTTTCATTACTATGCATACCTTGCCACTTTCATCATCCTCGTACTTCACTGCCAGCATGTTATCCCTTCACTCATTTGGTCGAAGGCAACCTATTATTTCAAAGGAGGCAAAGGAGTAACCTCCATTATACTCATGCATGCGTGTCAGATCTTTATTTGATTTTGTAGGGCAATACGGCATTCCATGATCACGGAGCATGTGGAATAATAACAAGTCCTAGATAATGGTATTTATGCTTGTAAAGTATCATCTGATATAACCATTATAAAAACTTGTTCCATCACTCGGCTTTGTTTATTATTGTGCTATCTCTACTACACTAACAGTTTGTAGAATTCAGATAGTATGGGAGGAAGAACAGTGCACAGGGAGCCGCTAATACTGATTGTTTCTAATGCAGCCAGAGAAATTTTAGCCCGAGTTGGGTGGATAGCATACTTTACATGATTTTAGCCACCCAATGAAGAAATTTCCATTGAATTCCTATGAAATTTACATAATGGACAATCCATGGTAAGGGGCAGACAAATCATAGTATTAGACGTTGTGATAGTAGAAGTATCCGGGTTGCCAGCTGAAGGACCCGTATGGGCTAACAAATGATTGAAGTTGCATGATGCCATCGAAGCCTTTAAGGACAAAGGATAGGAGCTGATCAAAAAAGGCAAAGGCGTTCAACCATCTTTGCTTGGAGAACCATGGGGAGAATTAGCAAGGATCATCTAGAATTACATCACATGCGACAGGCACAAAGACGCAGTAAGGCCACATCAACTCAAACTCTTAGCAGTTCTAAAACAAAAATTCTCTATAAATTTACCTGCATTATTGAACTTTTTACTCCATGACACTGCCAAGAGGCTAAGACAGTCCTGACATATAGAGACCGTAGTAAGCCACCACTGTTTGATTAGGTTGATAGTTAGCTACAACCTCGCCCAGTAGAAATCAAGTTGTTCCGAAAAGGAAGAGGACTACCCTTGCAGTGAACATTCCCCAAAAGCATAGACATTCCACCAGGCTGAGGACAAACTTAGGAGCGACCGAAAATCCCCATGGAAATATCAGCCAGCCCATAGAACTATCTATCCCAGGAAGTGAGCAATACTTGTAGTTAAAAGGACGGGATGACCCTGAATCAAACCATGAGGAAGAAACAGGGCATTCTGGAGATGAGGAAAGAAATGAATCAGGACTCCCCTCAACACCAAATACAAGTCCCCCAGGAGATTTATTGCACGATATCGAATTGGCCCAAATCCTGGCCAATATGAATGATTTCATACAGCTTGAAAGCCCACTTAATTTTAATTTGGGAGCAACTCAATCTCTGGAGAACTCTGGCCATGATAGAATTTTATCAGAAAATGCAAGCTGCGAAACAGAAGTAGGTGCAAAGGCCATTCAAGAAGAGGTGAATGAACCTGGTGACACACCGTCAGGAGAACCCAACCAGGTAGGCCTAAACATGGAAAATATAAGCCAAATAGAAGAAGTAGAAATAAACCAGGAAGACGACTACCAATCTGGGGACACGGTTCTTTTAGAACAGAGCTAGGATGAGCAACTGGGTTCATTAGGAGCAGAAACTATTAACAAAACAGTTGCTCCTCCGAAAAAGTACAGAGCCAAAATTAAAAATCTTAGGAAGGAACAACAGAGGCTTCGGAAAATGGTAAAAAGGCTCAGGAGAAAGATAAAGGAAATATCAGTGGGGAAGGTTCCAAGAAAAACCTTGGAGATAGTAAACGTAGTAGTTCAAACTGAATTATATGAAAGAAGAGCTACAGGGACTCAAACTAAGCCCATACTCATTCAACATGTTAAGGAACAGCATGCAATTCTTGCAAAAGTACCTATTCAAACAGAGATGGTACCCTCCTACAACATGGCCACACAGATGGAGGTTTGGACCTCCCATAATAAAGAAACACAGATAGTAAGCATTCCTTCTCATAGCAGAAGTACTCAGACAACCATTCATGCCAAAGATATCATGATGAGCAACGACACCAGTATATTGAATCTTCAACAAGATTTAGCACAGGCTCGGCTTGCCGTAGAATGGCTTGAACTATAAACTGTCTCCCAGCATAAATACCAATAATTACATAAGCAGGTTTGGGACATGAATACATTAGAGAGTGAGACATTTGACAAATATCGAAAAGCAGAAGAGAAAATTGAGAAAATAAAGCCGAGATTAGAGAAGGTCATGAGTCAAATGGACACTATCTGCTCATTATACACTGATGACTTGGCATGCAGATCTCCTGCCAATAATTATTCCTTATTTTTGTTAGAATGATACTTGTTGTTAAAAATTAAAGCCGTGAGAGCTGGAAAACCCATCGAGTTAAAAACAATTGAGGATTTTATAAATTGTTGCAAACAACATGGGGTAAAAGTTCAAAGGTTGCTTTGTGAATTTTACCTACATAATTTTGTATTAGAGGAAGAGGTGGAAAAGAACCCCAACCCTTTTGTGGGGGATGTTCAATTCCAAGCCTTTATCTCATTTGCTATCAATCAACTGAAATGGTTCAAGGCTCATAACGCATTCCAAAGACAAGATCATGGACTAGATCTTTGGGTTAGAAGTGAACCCAAGCACCCTTTGCAAATGCTGGCCAATCACAAGAGTCTGATGACAAGGGAAGGGGTAATCAAAATTTTGGGGCCTATTCAGAAAGAGATTGTATAGAAGGGAGTAGAATACTTCCTCTCCATTCAGGAAAGCTCCTTGGCTGTAGCCAAGCTCAAGTGGACAGTCTCCACTAGTAATGTACAGAATAGAGAGTCATTTAATTATAAAAAATTTAAGCTAGCTGCAGACCATTTTGTCACATATAGCAATCTCATTTTTAGAGAAGGTCCTTATTGGCTAGGATGTCGGTTCCATAGCCCTATCATTTGGTATCCTACTGAAGGTTATCGGGCTATATATGAATTGCTTGAAGGACAGACATGGCCCATCTTTGAGCTCTTGGCCAAGAACCATGGTTTTAGACCACTTTACGACATTCCTTCTCCAACTTATTCTTTAACTACTTTGGACACAAATTACTTGCTTTTCATGAGGACATGAAACAAGGTAAGTAGGGGAGTATGTTGAGTCACGAAATGGGTGTGTAGTTACTATTAGTCTCATCATCGTTTTCCTTTATTCTTATCTTTTCTATATCCTAATGTGTTAATATATTGAGGAATTATGGTAAGAAATGAAGGAATTATCTATAGTTACGATCTAGCTAATTATTACCCTTCTTTATGCAGGAAAACAACAAAAGGGACAATTGTTGTTCCTTAACGAAGGGACAACAAAAATCAACAAGCCAAAAGAGGAATGTGATGGTTGTGGACAAGGCTAAATATGAATCAGCAGGATCAATGCGAGAAAGGAAAGAATGGATGAAGTTGGAAATCGGCTGCGAATCCCTCAGGATCGGGAGATCTTGAGGGATCGGCTTTACCATTTATCTTTTTACCCTTTTTTACTATAAAAGGAGACGATTGTAAAAAGAAAAGGAGGAATATCTATTGTTATTGAATTTGTAATTTTAATTACAGACTCTCACTATTGAGAGAACACGATTATATTGTATTGCTACTTACATTTGATGATTAATACATAAGTGAAGTTGTTGTTCCCTCGTGTTATCTGAAGTAACTTAGCAGTGTTTGCTGGTGGCTAAGGGCCCAGCCTCTGGTGGATTCAACTGCTTTCTTTGTGTCATACATTTCCAATTCTCGCAAGTGTGATGGTTTGATAGTATTCTTGCTTTCTATGATTTTATCTCCTTCGTTGTTTATTGTTTTCTTGTGTTGACAGAATATCTCTGCTTTATATGACTTACAGCATTATCGTTTAATTTAGTTCACCTTCATTTCAGATTGAGTTACTTAGATAAATATTCAACTTGATTTAATCAACTGTAAAGAGTTTAACTATCGCTGTCGGACTCTCAGATTGATATCATTGTTGTTTAGATTATTTATTGAAGATTGGGTTTGACTTAGATTAAATTAGTTAAGAAGGGATGAGTTATTCTACTGTGCTCTCAGTTGATGCCATTGCTAGTTGAATTGCTTGAGTAAGGATTGATTATGATTTTGGTAGAAGTTTGAATATTGAAGTTTAGTTGTTATATTCCCTTTAATTATTGTTATTGGAATTTATTAGATACATCTGTTTACTCTTGTATTTAAATATGTATACTTTAATTTAGGAAGCATTACTCTCTGAACTAATAGCAGCCACATACCGTGTACACTATTGAAACAAGAGGACTTGCCTGGGTTGATAATTAATGTGGGATAATTAGGAGTTCTAAAAGGAACCTTTTATCAGTCAACACCTATTTTCTTCGAGCTTCGTTATTTGTGCAAGCCATTCTTCTAAGGCTCTGCAGTCCACCATTCTTGTGAAAGCTGCTATGCATAGACTAGGCATGATATACTCCATAGGCATTACAACTTCCACGCCATAGACCAACCTAAAAGGTGTCTCACATGTGATATTTTTTCACATAGTTCCATATGGCCATAATACTAATGGTACGTGCATGCCCCAATCATTCTATTGCGTGTTGCAAACCTTCGTCAGTGAATTCTCCAATATATTATTAAATGCCTCAACCATTCCATTGGCCTTAGGATGTTATGGCATACTCTTTTGATGGTAAACCTATAACTCTTCCATTAGTGCGCTGATCGTCTGTTGACAGGGCGAATGTTCGCTATGCCAACAAGGGGAACTAACCTGATTGCAGACCCCAATTAGATCTGCTTTCGTTTGGAGTGGCTAGTTCCAACAAGTTTTAAAGGACCATGTGAACTATTACAAGTGTTGAAAGATTGCTCCCCGGAGGAAGACTTCAATTAAATCAACAAAAGAAACAACTAACCTATATGAATCAAATCCTATCTATACTAATTTTACCTACTTGTGCTAATCTTAACTATTCTAATCTATCCTGTAGGAGCATAGCGAAAGAGATTAAACATCATATATAGATCCCAAGTCCAAATGAGGCACTTACTATGTCACAATTCAACAAGGTTGTATTAAATCTTAATTGCAATCAATTTACTCATACAGGAATGCACATTCTTTTCAATACAAATAAAACTTGCAACTGATGTTTAATATGGTTTCGAATTAGTGACCGCTCATGAGTTAACCATGCTATTGAATCATATTTGAATAACTAGGACTAATCATGAATTGTATGTTATCAATATCCACAAAAAAAACACATTTACATTCATGCCGGCAACAACATCCTGATTCTAAACACATGAAATAAGCAGAAAAGCAATCTAAAAAGGCTCCTTCTAGACCACAATGGTCTTCTTTATTAGCACAATAAATAAACAACTGCTTTTCCAAAAGGAAAAAGCCCCCCCCTCTCTCCGAAGGTAATATTTATGCCCTCAGAAATGAGCCTCAGTCTTCCATGACTTTCCACCTCCCCTCTTTTCATTACACAGATCAAAATATACAGATGAGAACGGTCGGTGAAACTACTGACACGTCGAGGTCACCCTTGCTGGAGCATTCTACTTCCTGGGGGAAGGAATGGATGCCGATGGAACAGAGAATGACTGCATATCATTTCTTTACACCTGTGTGGAGTGGCTATTATTCCCTATCCTTTCCTGAAGGAAACTAAAGACAGTGTACTCATCATCCCACATCTGGCATGCTTTGAAGTGTGTCTAGAGGAAATGACATCTTGATGGATTAGTGGTGCCATAAGTGCTTCAATTTTTCCTCTCATCTCTTGATCCTCACCTGCAGAGATATTCAATCATTAGCTATGGATATAAAAAAATATAACAGAAATTCTTAAAGACACAAACCTTGCCTTTATTAAAACATTCATAAAATCACAAGGAATAAATGTGAAATAATCGGCCCCTGGTTCAGCTAGGGTAGTGAAGCAATCAAGTCGCAATCACACATCATAGTGGTCATTCATAATGCAACATCCCCTTGGTCTCACCGATTGCGATATGCAATGGCTGGAGGTGGATTTTCCTTTGAAAACCCAGTCCACAACATTATATCGAATACATAGGAAAAGACGTGAAAACCCGCAACCAGACTATAAGGCCGGACTTCAAACATTATGCACCTGGGTCTATAACCATTGTTAGGTCCACTAATCACATTGCACCTTATGTTTAAGCCTTGGGCTCCGCTGATTGCACTATGCGATTGGGGCTTCGGACCCGAAATATAAATGTGTTATGGTTAACAATGTCGTCAGGTCAGGTGTATAGTGGTGCACATTATGTATTAATGTTAATTGCTATAAGCGAAAAGGGAAAGTTATGCGAAAAGAGTTAAAATGGGAATAAATATGCGATGGAAGGTTTTGAGGTGTAAAGAGTGGGGTGATTATATGTGTGGGCATAGGGCATCATGAATGTTTATGAGGATTTGAAAGAGTCCCGATGAAAGATATGAATGAAGGGCTAGACTAGGTTGTGGATGAATCATGCGGCAAAGATTTATTAAAAGGGGGGGTCTTGACCATTAAGAATTGAGGATTTAACTTAGCACAGAATTAAAACCATTGAGATAAAAACAAATCATTCGGAGAAGTGAAATATTAAAATCATAGGGGACCCATTCAAATTTTCTACCAAAGCATGTTTTAAAAGGGTGGTAGTTGTGGCTACAACAAATGGCGAACCGCTAGGCGAACCAGTGATCTTTGTTTCCAAATAAACCTTGGATCAATAGAACATTAGGGTATTAAGATAAACTTGAAATGCAAACTGTATAGATGGAGAGGCATGGTTTCCACTTCAACACTAACTGCTTCAGGTGGGATAAAGACAAATAGCTTCAACTTACTGATAGGGTTTTGACAGGCATTCTCCAATGGTAGTATTATGGGATTTATTGACCTTCCTTTAACTATTTTCTACTTTCAAAATCCTTTCAGGGCCATCACTGGTTTGTCAATACCTGTTTAGGTGTGTACCTTAGCTCTTTATCACTCATCAAACTTGATGTAGATATGTTTATCTGCACTTTATGTAAGCATTTTAGTGCTATATTTTCGTGTGATTCAATGGGGTGTAGTCATGGATGATGCCATACTTTTAAACCGCTTAAGAAAGGTTGGGTTTGCTGTGTCAACCGATAATCTGAGTCCAGCAACAGTCCCTGCTCTAACCGGCTTCCTAAACAACCTGTCCTTCCCGATTGGCACAAGGACTCAACATTTCATTTTCTTTTACATAAGTTCTTCTAGTTTCAGGCACAAGGGATAGAGCACAATTGGATTTTCCACAAGGTATATCACAGTGAGCTTAGACCATGAAAGGAGGTTTACTTGTAAATGACAGGTATTGGAAACTTAGTGTGGTGGAAAAGACCGAATGGAGAATAATTACAAACCTTACAGGAAAGTATAGGCTAGGTTTGAGTGGGATTTTAAAATGTAGCATTCCGCCATGTTAGTCCAGCTGTGGTTACACATTTTTTTTTTTATAAAGATGCCCCTATATGCTCCAGGTATCCAGGTTATCAACAGATCTTACCTAGTTCCCAACATATGCTAATGAGTGGCTTCGATTTGAATTTCACAGCTAATTTTCAAGTTTTCGTAGCCTTATTGAAAGTTTGTTTCATTTGCAAGGCAATGATGAATTTAGGACCGACAAACTCATCAACAGGTTAGTGAGGGAGGCAAAAGCTGAAGGTGACAAATGAGGGAAATCTGATGAGAGTTATAAAAGTGAAAACGAGAGTGGAGGACCGAAATCCATTGGCTGAAAAGAACTGCAATTCAAAGAAAAATAAACTTTGCGTAAAACAAGAAAGGACAAGACGAAAATGAAACTAAGCTAATCAACAAAAATAAAATGAATCCTAACCTACTCAGGAGGTAACCACCATGTGGTGGCTACTGGAAGTATCTCTTAATTTGTTGGCCATTAACATGGATTTTTTTAGTTTCTCCCTGTAAAGTTTTCAATTTGTAAGTTCCCTGATCAATTTTGTCCTCAACTTGGAACAAGCCCAACCATAAGTGTTGGAATTTCATGTGTTTACCCTTTGGCTCATTAAACTTGTCCCATTTCAGGACTAGCTCTCCTATTTGGTAATCTTTATCTCTTGCTAGATGGAGATCAAACCATCTCTTCACAATCATTTGATGATTTCTAAATTTATTTCTGGCTTTATCTCTCAATTCCTCAAACCTTACTAGTTGGTTGATCCTGTTTTGAAGTAAGGCTGAAGGGGTTCCTCTCAAAGCTTGGGAGAGCTATAAAGATGGAAGGGTAACATTGGGAGGAAAGATGGCTTCCTATCCATAGACGAGGAAGTATGGGGAGTTTCTTAAGGCCACTTTTGGAGTGACCCTATCGGCCCAAAGGGAGTTTGTTAGAGCGTTGTGCCACTTCTTTTGGTTGTCAGTGATAGACTTACGGATTATGCAGATGAGGTTTTTATTTGAGGACTCTGCAACTCCATTTCCCTGGGGGTAATAGTTTGATTCATACCTTATGCGAATTGATTTATCAATAGCAAATTCAGTCAATTTCAGTGATGAAAAATAAGAAGCATTATCAAATATGAGAGCGTCAGGGATGCCAAACCTATTGATAATAAATTTCTCAATAAATGATATTACCTTGTCTTCGTTTACCTTCTGAAGTGAGATGGCTTCGGTCCATCTGGTGAAGTATTCGGTCACTGTGAGTATATACTTATGTTGCTATGAAGCGTTTGGAGTGATCTCGCATATCACATCGAGGCCCCATTGCTGGAATGGGCGATAAATCATAATAGGCCTGAGGGGAATGACTAGCTTTCTTTCTCGCCTTGTAGCAGTTTGACATACCTTGCATTTCCAAGCGTAGGCATGCGAGTCTCTGAACACGGTTGGCCAATAATATCCAGCCCTTAATATTTTGTGAGCGGTGGTCTCTCCTCCATAGTGACCACCTGCTGGGCCGTTGTGCATTTCTTTCAATACGTGATCGACATCATCCTCCTCCAAACACCTCAGCCACACTCCATCATACTTTTTTCTGTATAATGTGCCATTTTCCAAGTGATATTGATTAGATTTAAATCTGATCGCTCTCCTTCTTGATGAATCCATATGCTTAGGACATGATCCCTGTGTTAGATAAAAACGTATGTCGTAATACCATGACTCAGGGTCCAAGGGACTTTGGACGTTTCACCCTCATACATCAGTGTCTCATTAATCCATAGGGGATCCTCCCTAAATTCTACTTGTGCATTTTGCATGCTCTGTGCTTTTGGTTCTTTGGATGCCCCTTCATTATCCGCCAAGGCTTCTGCTGCTAGCCTACACAATCCCTACTCTTGAACTATCTTCGCCGGCTTAATATCGAGGTTGAATTCTTGAAGAGCAGTTATCCAATTCCTTCTTCGTTCACCCATTCCTTTCTGCATGAAGAGGTCTCTTACGGCAGGGGACAAACAATTACTTTAGTCCTAGCCTTTAATAAATAAGGGCGGAAGTGTTTTACGGCTTTAAAAACTGCAAAGCCTTGTTTCTCCATCTCTGGGTAATTCAATTCAGCTCCCTAAAAATTCGAGCTCATATAAGAAATAGGGACTTCATGCCCATCATCATTTTTTTGGGTGAGGATTGCAGCACATGAAATATCAGAAGTGAAAGTGCACAAGAAGAATTCCTTGTCAAAATTGGGGCTGACTAGAGCAGGATATTCTGTGATGGCCTCCTTAAGTCGCTGAAAACGATTTGTTGGCTTCATCGCTCCACTTATACACAATTTCTTTCTTCATCATTAGTTGCATGGGATGCACTATTTCTGCGAAACCTAAGATGAATTTCCTAATGAAATTAATATTCTCGAAGAAAGAATGCATTGCCTTTTCATTTGCAGGGGGTTGTATTCTCATGATGGTCTCTATTCTTTCAGGATCAATAAAAATCCCTTCTTTAGAGAGGATATGACCCAGTAGTTTCCCTTCTGTAACTAAAAAAATGCTCTTCTTGGGATTCAATGATATTCCATACCTTTGGCATCTTTTGAAAATTTGTTTCAAATGATAAATATGATCCCTTTTGTGATATGAATACACAGTGACGTCATCCATGTAAACCACTACTGCTCTGTCAACCCTCGAAAAGCTATGTCCATAGCTCTCTGGAATGTGGCACCCACATTAATAAGTCTAGAAGGCATTTTACGATATGCGTAAGTGCCCAATTTAGTGTTGAATGTTGTCTTAAGCTGATCCCCATTAGACACCAACACTTGGTTATATCATAAAAACCAATCTAATAGAGACAACATTTTAGACCCAGAAATGCACTGAAGAATGTGTTCCATAGAAGGGGTAGGATAATTATCCTTTTGCAATGCTTTGTTCAGGTTTCTGAAATCGATACACAACCTGATGTATCCATTTTTCTTTCTTACTGGCACAATATTGGCTACCCAGCGGGTGAGTCTGACCGGAAAATTGGTTTTAGCATCTAGAATTTTGTTTAATTCTTTCTTCACCAATGGATCTAGGCTTGGATACATCTTGCAAGCGTAGCCTCCTTTTCCAGAGGAATTACATGTTTCATAATGCTGGCATCAAAGGTTTTTAAGTCACCATATGTCCATGCAAAAACATCCTTGTACTCTTTAAATAGCTTGAAAAATGCAGCCTTTTTCTTGTGGAGAGCACCCCAAGCACAAATTAACAGTTTTTGGGTCTTCTTTGGTTCCAAGGTTGACCGATTCATACTTCATGGATGATCTATGCATTTTGCAGTTAGTCGACTTCCTGAATTTATCATGTAGGTCATACAAGTGCTCCATCTTGACAAATGACATGGGAATTATATTGGAGTGATCCTTTTACTCATCTTCCCTTTCACTCATAAGCCTGTCATGCTCCTTTTCATCAATGACTACATTTTTTAATGCCTTCTCACAGTGCAGGAACTCAAGGATTTGCTCGTCATCTTCGAACACTTGCCAATTTGAGATGTTATCAAGCACGGATGGTCTAAAAATCAATTCAACATAATATCTATTCTTGTTTAATCTAAGATCAGGAAAAATTTTTGAAGCCATATTGGCCATCAGATCGACATCTTGGTTTTTCCCTCGAGGTGTGTATGTGATATTAAAAGAATCAAAACTGTCAATTAAGCTCCATACCTCATGTTGGTATCTTACCAAGTGTGGCGAATTGCAATGTATCCTTTTCCTTACGTGGTTGACAATTATCTGTAAGTCACCAAAAACTTTAAGATTTTTCATCTTCATATCAATGGCTTTCTTTAGGCCCTGCAGCAAGCCTTCATATTTTTCTGTGTTGTTGGTGCATGTGAACTCCAACCGGCTGGCCATCAGATGTTGGTTCCCTTGTGGGTCAATGATAACGCTCCCAACACCTGCACCTTCAAGGTAGTTAGAGCCATCAAAATAGAGTGTCCAAAATATGAATCTAATGTTACATCAATTGAATTTCTTTCTACAAAATTAGTCCTATCATCTACTATAATACAGGATAATTCATCAGTTGGATTGTAGGGGAAAGCTTCCAACTGTGTGTTTGTCATGGTTTCTTCAACTGACTCTACATGGAATTCTCTGAAATAGGTTTCAATTGCACAAACGTCGAAACTATAATTACCAAGGATAGAGTTCGTAAACATTATAGGTTCATTGGGGCCATTTAGTTTCGTCACCACATACTTCATGTATCTTTCTCGATCAACTCTCAACATATCACCTCTTCCCTTCTGAGTTAGCAAGAGATGGGACCAATCAGTTGAGAAATATCCATTTAGTTTTGCTGACCAGTCTCTACTAAGCAGCATACCATAAGCTTCGAGCATGTCAACTACAACTATATCAATGACCTGTGTGTATTGTGGTTTAGTAGTCATTCGAATCAACACATCTTTCAATTCCCCAATTACTTTCACATTTGTCCTATCCAATTGCATAATTCGAGTTCTAGTTTTCTCGGGTATCACATGAAGTCTTTTAACGACAACATAAGGCATCACAATGGACGAGGCACCTGAGTCTACCAAACAATTGTTTGATGCTCATGTTGAGGATTTCAAATGTGATAAGGAACGAGGGAGTCATGGATTTTGATTTCCTTCCTATCATGGCCGCAGTGACATCTTGGGGGTTTCGATTCATTTTGGACAGAGTGGCTTCCATAGCTGATGGGGTTTGGCCTATACTAGAGCTACGGATAGGTCTAGCCACTGAATTCTTGGTTTGGCTACTTGGGATGGTGGGGGTTTTGCAATTCCATTCATTCATAGCTTTCAACAAAAAATATCTTTGCTATGTTAACTTCAACAAATTGAAGTATGTGATATTGGCTCGAGATTTCTTAAGATCATCCACAATATTGTAATCAATGTTATAAATAGGGTAGGGCAGAGTAAACATACCAGTTTTTCCGTTCTTAGGTGGGAGTTTACCATTTTGAGTCACCTTCATTACAATAGGAGATGTATTCTCTTTCTCTAGATAGTTTGCAATTGGAGTATTCTTGGACTCACCACCAGGTCTACCCTTCTCAACAGGGACTTTGGGAGCAGATGCCTTCACAGGGAGAACATATTTCTCTGTCTAGTCTACAGGCTTCATCACTCTTGCAAGTGTTCATTTACTTCATGTATGGATTTCATTAGTGTGGACTTTTGCCATACTATCTCCTTCGTCGTCATCGTTCTCATTTGTATAGAAATCCCACAGTACATTGATTTGAGATTCTTCATCCAAGGGCTCTTCTACTTGGTATTCTTCCTCATTTTCTTGTTTTGGCTCTAGCTCCACTATAGGTTCGTCTTTGTTGAGGAGCGATCTGATAAGATCCAGCTCTTCCATATTTAAATTCCCTTCATTGGGTAGAGCAGGCAATGCAATTTGACCATGACCACCTTTTGTCTTCTTACGATAGAAAGATTTGAAAGGTTTTCTGTTGTTATAATCTCCTCCATTCCCACTTGTACTCTCTCCAGAATTCCTTTTCATATCGATGACTATGTTTACCAATTTCTTAATGATCCGATGTAAACCTTCCACATCTATGGTTTCCCTTTCTTTGA
Source organism: Pinus tabuliformis (assembly GCA_031772625.1). Classification (NCBI taxonomy): domain Eukaryota; kingdom Viridiplantae; phylum Streptophyta; class Pinopsida; order Pinales; family Pinaceae; genus Pinus; species Pinus tabuliformis. The sequence goes on from CM062817.1 coordinate 929,230,667, forward strand.
TTTTAGCCCCTTTGTTATCACCCCCATTATTCTACTTGGATGCTTGAGAGGCTTTCTTTTCTCCGGTTGTATGATGCAATGCTCTGAGACTGATCATTTCATTCTCGACTTTTACTGCTTCATCGATAGCACCATGTAAGGTTTGTGCGTTACTCCTTTTGACCCACATCGCAGTAGGGACAGGGAGAGCAGTCATGTAGAATTCCATGAGCACCTCCTCAGTAAGTCTAGCATTAGCTAGGATTTTGTTGAACAAAAAGTTGAACCAGATGTTAAAATCCTTGACCTTTTCTTTGGTTTCCATTTTCAAATGGGATAGTTCTAAAACTAAGGCCACAGGCATTTTTTCATCGCCATACTTGTCTAAAAAGGCATGTTGAAAGGCAGCCCATGAGGTGATCAATCCTATTGTCAAGCTAAAATACCATGTGGAGGCCACACCAATCAGAGTAAAAGGGAATAGGCAACATACTATATCTTCATTGGTTACCCCCAACATGCGCACGGCTAGGAAGAAAGAGTGAATATGGTTATCTTCGGTGTCTCCCTGCTCAAGGTCGAATTTAGGCAGTACTCTTTCCGCATTCTTGGGTAAGGGATGTTGCTGCCCAAGTACTGTTACGACATCCTAAGCGAGCCAGGGAAGGAGTTCTCCTGGAGGATGTGGGAGTTGGTTCCGACTCAGTTGAAGCTGGTTCCCACCTGGAAGAGGAAAGTTAGCCATATTATGGATAGGGATGTTCTAGTTGAAGGTTTCTTCGAGGCTTTCTTTATTAGGATTTCCCAAGTTAGGCCAGGGGTTACCTTCAGAGAATGGATCTTCGGGAATTTCTTCCCAGGGAGTGTCGATACTTTGCAAGGATTCTAGCACAATATCTTCAAGAGACAGGGCTACATATGTCTCTTCATCTATGGAACAGATCCTTGGCTTTGTTTTAGTTGTTGGAGGTAAGGAGTGAAAGATGGGGAGCTGAGAGAGGGAACGAGTGTAACCCTGAGTAAGTACTCTAACTGGTTGTTCCTAAGTGACAAGATACTCCCATAGTGTCTCTTCTTCAAAATGGGGCTTTTCCAAATGGGAGGAAGGGTCTTTTTGACCTTCACGATCCATGCATTAATCTTTTCAAGACCATGCACGAAATTTATAGATGAAATCATAAAAAGTTAGCGCCAATTTGTTGACCCAAATTAGATCTGCTTGTAACCCAAATTAAATCTGCTTTCATTTGGAGTGGCTAGTTACAATGGGATTTAAAGGACCCCATGAATTGTTACAGGTGTTGAAAGATTGCTCCCCGGAGGAAGAATTCAATTAAATCAACAAAAGAAACAACTAACCTATATGTATCAAATCTTATCTATGCTAATTTTACCTACTTATGCTAATCTTAACTATTCTAATCTATCCTATAGGAGCATAGAAAAAGAGATTAAACATCATATATAGATCCCAAGTCCAAATGAGGCACTTACTGTGTCACAGTTGAACGAGGTTGTATTAAATCTTAATTGCAATCAATTTACTCATACAAGAATTCACATTCCTTTCAATGCAAATAAAACTTGCAACTGATGTTTAATATGGTTTCAAATCAGCAACCGCTCATGAGTTAACAATGCTATTGAATCATATTCAAATAACCAGGACTAATCATGAACTGTATGTTATCAATATGCACAAAACAAAACACATATACATTCATGCTAGCAACAACATCCTGATTTTAAACACATGAAATAAGTGGAAAATCAATCTGAAAAGGCTCCTTCTAGACCACAACAATCTTCTTTATTAGCACAATAAATAAAAAGTTGTTTTTCCAAAAGGAAAAAGTCCCCCCCCCCCGAAGGTAATATTTATGCCCTTAGAAATGACCCTCAATCTTCCATGACTTTCCACCTCCCCTCTTTTCATTACACAGATCAAAATATATAGATGAGAACGGTCAGTGGAACTGCTAACACATCGAGGTCACCCTTGCTGGAGCGTTCTACTTCCTGGGGGAATGAATGGATGTCGATGGAACAGAGAATGACTGCGTATCATTTCTTTGCACCTGTGTGGAGTGGCTATTATTCCCTATCATTTCCTGAAGGAAACTGAAGATGGTGTGCTCATCATCCCACATCTGGCATGCTTTGAAGTGTATCAGGAGGAAATGACATCTTGATGGATTAGTGTTGCCATGAGTGCTTCAATTTCGCCTCTCATCTCTTAGTCCTCACCTGCAGAGATATTCATTCATTAGCTATGGATATAAAAAATATAACAGAAATTCTTAAAGACACAAACCTTGCCTTTATTAAAACTTTCATGAAATCGCAAGGAATAAATGTGAAATAATTGGCCCCTAGTTCAGCTAGGGTAGTGAAGCGATCCAGTTGCAATCGCACATTGTAGTGGTCATTCACAATGCAACATCCTCTTAGTTTCACCGATTGCGATATGCAATGGCCGGAGGCAGATTTCCATTTGAAAACATGGACCACAACATCATATTGAATACACATGAAAACACGGGAAAACCTATGGCCAGACCATAAGGCCGAACTTCAAACATTATGCACCTGGGTCTATAACCATCGTCGGGTCTGCTAATCGCATCACGCCTTATGTTTAAGCCTTTGGATCCACCAATTGCGCTATGAGATTGGGGCTCCGGACCCAAAATATAAATGTGTTATGGTTAACAGTGTCGTTGGGTCCAGTATATAGTGGTGCACGTTATGTATTAATGTTGACTGTGATAAGCAGAAAGGGCAAGTTATGCATGCTTTGCAAAGAAAAAAGAGTTATAATGGGAATGAAGATCTGATGGAAGGTTTTGAGGGGTAAAGAGTGGGGCGATTATATGTGTGGGCATAGGGCATCATGAACATTTATGAGGATTGGAAAGAGTCCCGATGAAAGATATGAATGAAGGGCTAGACTAGGTTGTGGATGAATCATGCAGCAGAGATTTATTAAAAGGGGGGGTATTGACCATTAATAATCGAGGATTTCACTCGGCACATAGTTAAAACCTTTGAGATAAAAACAAATCATTCGGAGAAGTGGAAGATCAAACTCATAGGGGACCCATTCAAATTTGCTACCAAAGCATGTTCTAAAAGGGTGGTAGTTGTGGCCACAACATCGTCTCATTGAGAAAATGTGTACCGTGATCACTCATCAATACCTTAGGGTAACAAAACCTGGTCGAAACATCTTCAAACAAAAGTGTTGCTATTGTTGCCCCTGTAGAGTCTTTCACATGTTGTGCCTCTGCCCATCTGGTCAAATACTCTGTCGCATTGATGATATAACACGCACCAGTTTTCTTGCCTGGGGGTTGAATTGGTTCTACAAAATCAATTTCCCATTTCCCAAATGGCTACAATGACACCTACGGATTCAGAGGTATCTCATCCCTCCATCATGGCATGCTGGTTCTCTGACATGCATCGCATGCCCTATAATATTCTTTAGAGTCTTGATGCAAAATCGACCACCACAACCCAGCGTGAAAAATCTTCTGCGTTGTTGCTTTTCTAGCATAATTCCCTCCCGCAACTCCTCCATGAGATTTAGCAAGGATACTATTTCATTCAAAATTGGTCACATAATGTTGAAGTATCTCATCCAATACCATTTTATACAAATGGCCTACAATTACTAAAAAATATGTCATGCGCACCACCAATTCTTTCTTCTATTGACTAGTATATTCCTTTGGAGCCATCCCTGGAGTCAGGAAGTGGATAATATCTGCAAAGAGATTATCCACTATGCGCACTATGAAGAGCTGCATGTTAGACAACCCTTCGTCCAAATTATTAGGCTCTTCTCCTATTTCAATGCACAGCAGATGGTCTAGCCCTTTATTCAACCTTCCTCACTTCACGATTACCTCAAAATCATATTTTTGAAACAACGGTAGCCATCTGCATATTTTACCCCCCAACATAGGCTTATTGACTAAATACTTCAATGCAAAATGGTTTGTGTACATCTTGAAATGTCTGCCCAGTAGGTAATGTCTAAATTTCTGAAGTGCGTACACAATATCTAGCCCTTTACGCTATGTCGTCGAATAATTATTTTTATCTTTTGACAATTTTCTGCTTGCAAATGCTATAGGATGATCAAGATCTCCTTCGCCAGCCTGTGTCAGTACTTCTCCCAATGCAATACACGAGGCATAAATATGCACATGGAATTTTATCTTCAAGTCCAGGAAGAACAAGATCGACACGATAACCATTTTCTCCTTCAAGACATCGAGACTGCACTGACATTCTTCATTCCAATAGAATGTAGCATCCTTCCTTAGTAACTTTTATATGGGCACGTAGTCTGAGCATAAGCCTTGATGAAGTTTTAATAATAATCGGCATGGACCAACGTTGCGCACAACTATTTAACACTACTTTGGGCTTCCAAATTGATTATTACTGCGATCTTGGCAGGGTCCACCATGAGTCCTTGCCTGCATACCACATGAGCCAGCAAAATCCCAAAGGGGACACAAAACAAACACTTTTTCAAGTTCAACACAATCTGATACCCTCGACACGTATCCAATATTAAGCACAAACTACCTACATGGCACTTGACTAGTCCAAATACTGTCCACTCATCAAAATAGACCTCCGAGAATTTGTGAATGAACTCCTTGAAAGCCACGATGACTATGCAAGAGAATATTGTCACCGCATTTTCAGTTCAAACGGCATTACTATATACTGGAAATAACCACATTTCGTCACGAAGGATGTCTTACTCCGATATTATGGCACGATTTGAATATGATGGTACCCAGAGAACCCATCACTAAATGAATACGCTTCTTGTCCTCCCACATTTTCTAGTACTTCATCAGTGAATGGTGTCAGAAAGGGAACATGGATAGAGGCATCGTTAAGATTTCTGAGATCTACACAAATTCTTATCTCTTCCTTTTTCTTCTTTTCCTAAACTACCATTGTACTGACCCAATCAGACACCTCCATGGGTTCAATTCTACCTGCTTCAAGCATCTTGTCCAACTCCAAGCAAACCCTTTCCTTGTATTTGGAATTAAGGTGATATGGTCTCTGCTTAATAGGTTTTGCTTCTGGTTCCAGAGTTATTTTCATCACTCCCAAATTGCCTATGATACCTTTCAAGTCTGAAAAATTTGTAGGGAACAAATCCTGATATTCACGGAGTAACTAAGAAACTTTATCTACTGTAGCATCTACCCCGTAATCCCCAATCTTCACAAACTTCGGCTCCTCCTCTGTGCTAATGTTTACTTGCCTAGTTTTCAATGGTGCGATGATGCCTGGATTCTCTATCTGTAGTCCCCCTACCTCACAGTGGCCTTCTATTTCTGGAATGTTAATATTCCTTTGATCCTCATCCTCTCCTTCAATAGTCACATTATAGCACTCCAGGTCATGGCGCAGCTGGGTGCTCCAATCTGGTTGAATCAATTCCAAAGGATCCTGCAGTATTCTGAAGATTGCTACCTTAACCTCCTACAATGCCTCATCAATGCTTTCAAACCTATATTCAAAGTTGAATGTCCTCACGAACCCTTCTCTTAAAACATCCCATTCCATGGTGTCGTGGTAGAACTCCATCTCCAAACACCAGTTCATAGGGATTACGTCTAGAGTGTAACAGAATAAATGCACCCATTCTGGCTGCAGGTTTGTTCCATATACCTTAGTCGATTTAGCCAGGTGATTGTGTATATCATTCCTCTGATCATACTTCTCAGTTACCCATACTTTAGGCCAACCAAGTCGCGTTCTCATCATCCTTATGTAATCACACCACTCATGAAAGTTGTCTTTGTGCGTATCCCACCACCAAGAAGGCATAGCATGTAGTGCCCAGTCCAATGCCTAAAAGTGGTAATCATTTGGAAATTCTCTTTCAAAAGCATCAAAAGAATTATCCACATCACTTAAGCCATCATAATAAGGTAGATTTATTACCTCTGACGACACACAGCACAATGATTTGCTCATGATGTTGTAGCACAATGTGGATACTTCATGCTAATGTTCCAACTCTTCGTTTGAATCCGAAATACAGGAACTTTCGCGGTCCCATGAAACTCTTCCATCAATTATCGGATTAACCCAGTCATGGTCTCATGTTGTTATCTTATAGATTTGGTCCAAATCATCATCGCTTTCATAGTCATGGACCAATTCAGTAAAGCGCGGTCCTTCTACAAGGTCCAATGGGACTACAATGCAGAGCGATTTTCTTTCAAATGACATCTTCCACTTCTTCAAATTGATTACCTCATTCATGTCAATATCCCAATCAATTCCTAGGATTGTGGGGTATGGATTGTTGTCATCAATAATCTCTATCACTTCAAAATCAGCCAGCACACTAGCACCTTCTATACCTACGGTTACCCCATTCAATCACCCCATAGGGATAATCTTTTGCTAGTTTGCCATCCACAATTAAATTGGAGACCACTGTAGAGCAGGTATCCCCATCCTTTCCCATGTTTGTTTAGGAAAAACATTCGTATTCGACCCCAGATCTGAAATAATCTGGTCCATCTCATAGTCTCCTATTTGCACAGTGCACCTCATCTCACGCCCTGTTCTCGTCTTGTGTTTGCCTATCTTTCTGACTATGTGGTATCCTTACTAGCACATTTGTTTATCATTTCTTATAGCCCTTTCACGGCCTTTCTATCATGCAATAGCTTCATACAAGTCTCCAAAAAGGTGATAAGCATAGAGGGGTCAACCTCTACAGATAGCTTATCCTAACTTCTTGAGGTGGAAGCTTCAGCAAAGCTTTTCTTCACTTCAATGAATGTTTCCTTCGCGTGCTCTAGATCTAACCCAACCTCCTTTTTTGGAGCCTTCCAGATGCACTCAATTTCTTTCGGTCATTTCCCTTTATCATCACCAGTCATCATTTCATTTTGCAGCACAATATTCACATTGGGATCCTCTTCATGGGGCTCGACCCTCACCATCTATAAATTTTCAGAAGGCTACTAAAGTTGTTCTTTCTTCTCTTGCATTTTAGCTATCAATACAGGGCATTCCTCTATTATGTGGTCAAACTGAGTGTAGTATCGACATGATGGGCGTTTCTGGTTTGTACACTTTCGTGCATAGTGTCTTGGCATTCCACAATTATAGCAAATAACTTTCCTTTGACCTCTCTCAAGTCATCCTCCTCCTCGGCCTCTTCTGCGACCCTGATATCCTCCCCCCTGATCTAGAGGCCGAGTTTCTACTTGCATTCAATATGCAGGCATTCTGTTCATCCTTAATTCATAGTTGCAGAAATGGTGCTCATCATGGCCCACTAATTTACAGAAATTGCAGAATAACTGTTGTGGGGTCTGCATGAATTTTTGCAGCAAGTGGCAATTGTTCATTACATGTTTTCTGGCTACCTCACAAATAGCGCACCATAGCATGGGCCCTGTACTTGGTCCTATAGGAGCCTCTTGCCTAAGAGGCAATGGCCCTCCCCCTGTAATATAATTCACGAAGACAGGGCAGTGATCTTTATCATGCCCCTCGATTTTACACTTGAGGCACCAAACTTCTTCATGCACCTCCAACCAAGCCGCTTTTTCATTTTTCAAGCTCTGCAATTCCAAGAAAAGGTTCTGCAACTCCACCTGGATCTGTTGAACCCCCAAAGAAGCGTTCTAAATAGGCATTTCATGCAACCTCATTGCAATTTCCAAGGCTTCCGCCTGAGTTCCTATGTTTTGGTATGATAAAGAAACCCTTAAGTGGGGCAAGAGCGAGGCTAAAAACCATTCGTGGTGTTGACTATCTATGAGATTCATATTAGCTTCGTGGATCTGGCACTTCAATCTTTGATCTAATTCCCAAGGTGTTTCGTCGGGTCTCATAGTGATTTCCTTGAATCCAATTACTGATCAAAATTCAGACTTAGGCTTATCGACTTCTTTGTTTAGAGATTTTTAAGTGTCTGCTAATGATGTCATCGGGTTATCGATGTAGTACTTAATGTACCATGTTAGTGCATGATCCTACAGAGTGGTAACCAATTTTTCCTTCTTTATATTATCATTCGTAATTTGTTGTGTTGTCCATACAACCTCATAACAAACCAAAACTGATCTAGGTCCTTGTTACACAACATTTTGTCACTATCCATGTACTCCCTGTCCACGATCTTGGAGGACCTCTACAGTGAACCCTACATGCTTTCCCATCATGAAGAAACTCCCAGTGTGTCCCTCTTCATGAGCAGAATAATTCCCTTTTGTATCATTTCCCAAGAATATTCCTTTTACCCTAGTTTACAAGACTAGCGCTACTGACCAGTTTCCTCCTCACGCCAAATTGCAGAGATTAAAAATATGACTATCATCGTATGGAGCAACTGAGCCCTTTTCCAATCACGTCGATCCTCTTTTGGCAAGTTTTTTAAATGTGGAGTCGAAGCTTCCAGCTCTAGAAGCTCCATAACAAAAGTCTAGTAGATGGTTGGGTTGGGTGAATCTGAAGAAGTTAGTTTGGGCTCCTTTCCCCTATTAGGATGGAACGAACTCAAGGGATAAGACCTTCTCCCATAATGAAAGGAACCATCTCCCATCCATCCAAGATATATAAACTTCTCTTTTCCCAAGATAAACTAATTTTTGGAGTCAGATTGAATGATCAACAAGACATCTATATCTTCTAGCTTTCTAGTGTATATTTGAGGGAGAATAGTGTGTTTTGGTTTGGTTTGAGACTAAAGGGAGTAGATCAACAATGTCAAGGCATTGGTTGTAATCTCTTTCTGATTTATATGAATACAACTATTGATTGATTTCCTACGTGAAGTGTTATATTACATCTTTATGGCTTAATGTTCCTTGACCTGTTAATTAGGTTGAATACAATATTGTATGCTATCACATTTGTTGTTGTTGTTATTTGTTTGCTTGTTTCAGGTATTCGAAGGAAGGAAATGAAAGATAACTAGAGTAAGGAAGCAGGATCATCACCAAATGGAATAGCCTTCTAAGAGGTAGGCCCTCTTAATTGGTTCTAGATTAAGGAGATTTTCCATAGACTAGTTGTTTGTGGCTAGACCCACTCTCTTGGGCCAGAGGAATTTTTTGTGTCCACACCAATAATTTACTTGCACCATAAATTGGCAACCATAATAGGGAGCCAATCCTTCTGTTTGATTGATTGTCATTTTATGGTTTTGTGTGAACTTTTCTAGTATCACCATTTCCCTTTAGCGTTCTCTACTTTTCCTAGTTTTCTGCTCTGAGCCTCAAATTTACAGTGGCAAATCTAGTTTTAGCCTTTGAAAATTTTCAATTTTTTTCCTTGAAACCTCAGTCAGCACGTTTATTTTTCTGACATTCGGGCCAATCAGCGCAAGTTTCTCAAAAACAGTCGTGCCGACCCCCTTCTAGTGCTTGTTGTGAGTTAGGCATTCGCACTGATTCCTATAGGTGAAGATCAGGGTTTCCCCTAGATCATAACCAATGTGTCTTTCCCTTCTAATTTCTATCTCTTAGCTTGTTTTTACTATTTTATCCTTGACCGGAAAGCTTTTCTAGCTTGGTTAATATGCTTGTTTGATTTGCATTTTCTTCACTTGGTTTCTTGAGTTCTTGGATGGTGTATAACCCTAGGGCATCTATGCCATCATCCATTCACTTGTTTGCATGCTCAGCAAGTCAAGTCGATAGTCAAGTTGCTCCTTGAATTTTGTTTTTTAGTCTTTTTTTCACTTTGATTTCCATTTAACAAGTTTGAAAAGTTTCGTTTGTTGCTTGAGCATATTTTTTTGGGCATAGGTCACATTTCTCATCTTGTTTTTGGTTGCTTATTTGCATCATTTGTTTGGAAGGAATTCTCTTTTGTGCTTTGCATTTGCTTGGTATTGATTGTATTGGAAATATTTCATTGAAGTGTGAAGTGTTTGTGAATCATCCATTTTTCTCATTTCATTGAAAAATACATATTTCTAGTTCCCTGAATCAATATGTTACATTAGTTAGCATCATTGAAGACTAGAGTTGCATCATCATTTTCATTGGAAAAGAAATGAATTCTCTTTACTAGTGAAAGGACTACTTGAAGTGCATTTGATAGGAAAGATAGGAATTGGAAAGAGCTTTCCATAATTTTGTTTTCAAAAAGAAAAATAGTGAGAAAGTCATTTTTGCTTTCGATTGCTTGTTTTGTTTCATCTGAGTGTGCTTCCTACTCTCACTAGTGTAAACAATTCATCGAATTGAAAGGGTCTTGTCTCATTTAGCTGTATATAGGTGTTTTTTGAGTCACATCAATAAGGCCTGAAAGCTGAGACATAATTTCAAGATAAACTCTAAAATGTATTCAATTAACCTAAGGCGCATTTGAAACCTAACGATCACATTTAAAAGGTCTAGGCTAGATACGTGTTTCGGTGTCTTTAAACCTAGCAGTTTTCATTCACTTCGGCACTAGAAAATGCTAGTATGGAATTGTGCTCCCCATACCATTGTGTATATAAAGGGAGACCTTACTAGGTTGCAATCCTTTATCCATAGGAAGCCAAGTCTACCACCTTGTAAACATGATACACCAAACACAAAATTCGGGGAGATTGCCTGCCCGTACTTCTCGATTTACCGGGAGGTATTCTACAGTACATGGTTACTTGGTAATCCTTTTTACCTAGATCATCCTGAGTAGTCATTTTGATCTTTTTGACTCCCTAAACATAAAATATCACCCGAGCGCTTGTCCTTTCGAGTTCTATTCAAACCAAAAGTGATAGAGTCACCTTTCCTTCTTTCTCTAATCTTAAAACATGAAAGAGCGCCATTTTGTTTTTACATTTTAAAAAGTTGTTGCCCACGATCATATAACATCCTTGTTAGTCTTTTTCTAGACCACATCGTGAGTATAACTTTAAATACATTTTAAAGCCTTGGAATCAATCTCTCTTTTGGTTAATTGAGACAAAATCATCATGTTTGAACCAGTCGGTTCACCTAGTTCCTCTTCCTCTCCTTTGTTTGAAAGACTGTCTGAGGAGCCTTTTCCTGAATTGCCGCAGTCACTTGAGGACGAAGGTGCTGAGCTTGGAATTGTTCTAAGAATTCAACCTTTGTCATCTCGTCCTCCCCATCCTTGAGATATTGGGTCACTTTCTGACAATGGCCTGGAATCTCTGGATAATGCTATCCAGACTCACGAGAGTTTGCCGACTTCTAAAGGTCAACTTGGACTGGTTTCTTATCCTTTGAATCCTTTGTTCGATCTTGTTGCGATATCACCACAACATCCATACAGTCCATATGATCAGCTAGGTATTCCTTTGGAATTATCCCCTTAGGCATCTTCGGTCATTCGTCGTTTCCTATTTTCACCCATGGAATCAAAAGGATAAATCCTAGTCTCCTCCCTAGGTCACTTAGAGGTTCCCTCTCCATGCACAGTTGAGGAGTAAGAATATCCTTTCCCTCCTAAAGGTTTCCCTTACGAAGGAAGCATTTCGACTATGTTCATCCTGATTTACTGCATAATTATGTGACTTTAGCTCAGTTCGTTTCAGGCACGCCTACTGCCTCATCACTATGTCACAACCCTATTTGGGCATCTAGCACTATGTCTACCTTAGGTTCGTTCATTTAGAACCCGACCTCCCAATCGATGGTGCATTCTACAGTTGCTTCAATCCTAGTGCAACCCACCATTTTGAATCCTCTTATTTTTATGGTCCAAGTAACCAGTCCGGTTCAACCGATGGTCTCGAGTCATGTGTCTGTCAGTTCTTCGATCCCTCTAGTATGTGTATAGGTTGTGCCACCGCCTGGGGGAAATGTCTGAATGTTTCTATGATGTATGGTACAACCAATGTGAGTGGCTCACAAGTTTACATGGTTGGAATGAACCAGCACTCTTTGGGTGCCATTCTAAACCCTGTTGGTCCTGTTGGATCAAGTATTGTCCAGTACCAATAGCCGAACTCTCTATTGGTCCATCATGTTCGAGTCACATCTAGTACCAATAGCCTAATATGGCTCAGGTTCACTACCAACCTCCTTATGTTCCATATGATTCACAAGTGATGGTTAATCCACTCTACATCCCTCAGCCTAGACCTTATGTCCAAACTGATCCATCTGATGTGCCTGGTGAGTATGTCTATATACAGTTCGGGAACTTTCAAGGTGTCATTCCAGGAACTGTTCAAGTGCCTTTGCAGTAGCAAGGACACCTTCTGTAGTAGCAATGGGAACCTTCGTTGCAGCAAGGGCCATCTATGTAGCATCAAGGCTAGATGATGCCACAACAAGGACAACTACAACAACTGTAGGGGAAACCCTTGCAATCGTTGTAGCAAACCATGCAGCCGCAAGAACAGTATGTGCCACAATCCTCCCAGACTATGCCTTTGCAAGGTCAACCTCTGCAGCCACTGGGGTAACTTTTATGGACACAAGGTCAACCTGGGAAGCAGAAACCCTTATAATCATATCAACAGGGTCAACCCTTGCAAGGGCAAGGCTAGGGTCAAGTCCTGCAATAGTAGGCACAAAATCCTCATGTCTAAGGGCAATGGGTTCAACCTCCTTTTGTCCAACGAAAATAGGTCCAAAATCCTTATGTCCAAGTGTAGCAAGTGAAAAATCCTTACATCCAAGGACAACAGATCCAAAATCCTTACGTCCAGGGGCAGCAGGCCCAAAAACCTTATGCTCAAGGACATCAGGTGCAAAATCCATATGTCCAAGGCCAACAGGCTCAACAACCTTTTAACCTATATGCTTCTTATCAACAACTTATGTCCAGACAGTTTCAAGGATTTCAAGGTCAGAATCCTCCCTACGGGCAAGGTAACTTACAGTGGGGGAAAAATCAAATGCCATATGGAAAAATTCCTCCACTTTGGGGACAAAATCCTTACCAGTGGGATGGGCCCCACAAGTTGACCCCCCTTATCAACCTCAAATTCCTTTTAATACCCAATTTTCATTCTTGGCTACATTGGAATTGTCACATGTGTCTAGACTCACGAATGACCCAATTCTTCATTCGCCATACCAACCTCTACTTCCATCCAATATTCTGAGCGATTTTCCAAAGTTTGAAGGAAAATCAAAAGAGGATCCACAAGCCCACATGATGACATATCACCTCTCGTGCTCCTCGAATTCCTACGTTGATGATTCCATTCATCTTTAGCTTTTCCAACGAACTCTTACAGGTGCTACAACCAAGTGGTATATCGAGCTACCTCAAAATACTTATCATGACTTTAAAATTCTCACCATGGTCTTTCTCACACATTTCCAGCTACCGGTTTGCTATGCAACTGCCACCCATCTGGTAATGTCGCTCAAGCAAGACATTGTGACCCACATCTCCGATCACATCCATGAATGGAGACATAGGCGTTGCCTGATTAAGTTTGAGATTTTTGATCAGTTGTTGACCAAGTGGTTCACCAAATCATTCATCAACAAAATTGTTGAGGACATTGCTATGGGTGGATGCATCACTGACGAACAAGCCATTGTCCGTGCCCAGTATCTAGAACTCGTCTACTCATAGTTTGGCACATTATATGATGTGTTACTTGATGCGCCCATGCCATCATCTGATCTGATGACATCTAAGTCTCTGACTACACCTCTTGTTGATGGAGTAATTGGTTCAGTGACTCAGACCCCTACAAAATCTTCTTCCAAACAGAAGTCGATCTCCAACACTTCTCCCAATGGTTCATCTCAAAATTCATTTGGCCATTCTAAAACCTCGGAGGTTCACATTGTCCAGTCTACTGAAGTGGATAAATCCTATAATGGTAAGAAGAATGGCAAAGGCAAGGGTAAAGCCGATGCCCCGAAACAGGGTCCTCCTAGGTCATTTGCTAGTGATGCTTCCCAACGGAAGCCCAAATATCCATGCCGCATATGTGAGGAGGATCATTGTACTAAGGATTTTCCTAGACGATCCAAAGTTAGTCATTTGCTCAAAGGGACCCCAACTGTCCTGAAAGAGCCCTTTCCATCCTAGCAGACCCAAATGGTAGATGAGCCTCAATTATCCTCTTGTATAGGTTGACAAGTGTCCATGATGAGTACACCATTTAACGTGGCTACCAAGTCAAAAGATTATGAAATTCCTACCCTGATAGTAGGGAAAGACAAAGAAGGTACCCCTTCTTCTTCTGCCACGTCCATTTTCGGTCCTCTCAATATAGAGAAACCTAATCCTGATTTAGCCATTTGAACACCTTCTCAAGGTGTGGTACAAAAGTTCTTGTACAATCCCAATGCTCGAGCTGCTCAACATTATAAAATTGTTGAAGATTTGGCTCAAGCATCATCAACTATGTCTGCTCTCGAGGTCCTTCAAAGTTGTCCTTAGCAAAAATCATTATTGTCGGCTATTGGGGGTATTGATCTAGCTAACTCTATTCTTATTTGTTTTTACCTAGAAAACCTTGTTCCGCGTTTACCTCATCAAATTGCCTTTGTCATTCAGGTGATCATAAATGAGAAAACCATTCATAGGACCATCATTGATGAAGGTTCTTCTACTTGCATCATATCTATTGCTTGTTGGAAGGCAATTGGTTCTCCTACTTTGAACCAGTCCCCTAACACTTTGGAAGCTTTTGATGGATGCGATTTGCGACCATTCAATGTCCTTCCCATCATTTCCATTACTTTGGAGGGAAAGACAATACACATCGAAGTAGAAATCATTGATGCTAATATTAACTACAATCTTCTACTTGGATAGAGTTGGACCCATGCCATGCATGTTGTAGCCTCCTCCGTTTTCCGTGCGATTCTTTTTCCCCATCAAGGGAAGATAGTCACAGTCAACCAACTATCCTTCTTTTCCTCCGCCTCCTTGGATGGCAATGTTCCATATGTCAAGAACATCAGTGCTCCTTATGAGAGTGTGGGGGCAGGACTCTTTAAATATCCTACCTTGATGGGCATTTTTCCGCTCCCACCTCCTCACGTTGCCTCTGTCAACATGATTTCGGTCAAGTCTGATCCTTGGGTCATTCCTTCACTGGATTTTGTTGATATGTGGGGCAAGGTTATGCTATTAAGTCCCACGAAAATAATTACGTGGAAATTGTTTCCACTTCACCTTCGGTGTCATCTGATCATCCTGTTTCGAGAACGTCTCTCAATGCGTATTCTCAATCCCCGTGCCTTGGTTCTTTGGAATATCCCAATCCCTTAGCCGAGACTTTTCTTTCTAATGAGAGTATCATGGAAATAATGTCTCTGGAGGAAGTACCTTGGAATGACATGCATCATCATTCATTGTTCTTGCCTGGCTCGATGGTCATGTCTATGTGTCTTGTGAAGTTCTCTTCTGCACCGCCTATTGACATGTCATTTTCTCCCAACATTGTTAAGATCTTTCAATGAGGGAACCTTTATCTCTTCATAGATTCAGGTTTTTTCTCCCTCCCAGTGTTTTTATCGATTTCCCATTATTGCAATGGGGTTTTCATCTTTTGACTCGTAACCCTCCCTTGCCCAAGGGGCATGGGGGCACAACCTTATATGAGTTCTACTTTATAGTTTGGAAAATTTGATGCTTACTCATCATGACAATGGGAAAACTCTGGTTTTCATCTGTGTTGATTGATTACCCAAGCCTGAACATGGAATCTCTCAAAAAGTACTATGCTTAGGTCATCTTCCATGGCTACTTTTGTACAATAGTGTGTTATTCATTTTTGTACATTACACTTTGTTGTGTTGTTTTGCATGCAACTTTCCTGCTTATTATGTTTCTTCCTACTTTTCAGATGTCAGTGTCTCCTCACATCGGTTTCACTGATGGTTCTTGCCGTAGTATCCAGAATTTATCATCCACGGCATGGGCCATTTATGACCCCAATGGTGAGTTGATTGATATTTAAGGTATTTGTGTAGGTCGAACAACTAATAACATTGTTGAGTATAGCACAGTTATCAAACTGTTGTCAGAAGCTATCGCTCTTGACATCTGGGAATTGATTGTCAACCTTGATTCACAGCTTGTCGTCCTTTAACTCAACGAGCAATATTCCGTCATAAACCCTAAAATATTAAGAATGTATCTACGTATTCATCTATTGGAGAGAAATTTTTACTACATTACATGTCATAATATTCATAAACACATTAATACATTAACAGATGCATTAGCCAATTATGTGCTAGATAGACATTTGTGAATCATGTAAAACATAAAAACAAAACATTTGTACCATAGTAAGCAAGGAAATAGAGCATACATACATACATATATATCTATATATATATATATATATATATATATATATATATATATATATATATATATATATATATATATATATATATATCTGTCGATAATGTTTGTCATACATCAAAACCACAAAAAATGATATGTGTGTTCAAATACATCAGTGGCTCGTAGGCCTTATACATCGTGGCTCTCAGGCCTCAAAAATGTTGAATGCTAGACCTATGAACTAATCAACGTGATGCTCATGGTAGCATGTAATTGCTCAAACTACACGAGTCAGTAGTCTGTAGATACGATTTGATACTCCCACTATATGCCTCTGATACTGGCGTGGGACATCACCCATCTGGGCATACTCTAGAATATGGTGGGTCAATCCCTCGAGGTCCTTCGCATTCTCCTCCTCATTATTTCTTCCTTCATATAAGGAGTGACATCGAACTGCCAAGCAATGCGCCTGGCGATCTAGGACATCCCGATAGGACGTTCTAGTCCAACATCTGCATTTATAAAATTGAAATTTCATGAATACATATATTTCAAAAACAATGAAAAATTAAAAATTAAAATTGTTTGTTTTTATCTCCATCATTGTAATCCTCCCCCTCTGGCAAAGGCATTTCTAGATCACCACGGAAGTTGGTACCACTGTAGGGCCAATCCTCTACTACAATTAGTTGTCATCGTAGCCACGATAAGAAGGCAGGTTTATAGGACATGTGTTGGCCCCCGGTACTCTTGGGCATCAATGCACTCCAACGGACCATCCGTGGGTCTTGTGGCAATGACAGTTCCACCTCAGCCAGCTAGTAGTGAAACAACAAGACCCACTCTAGGAAGAAGGTCACTAAAACGAACCCATAGCAGAACTACTTCAAGTTTCCCACCTTGGCTTTTAATAGTTGGTGCTTCATGTTTACCTTCATGGCTTCTTCCCAGTTGAAGATAGTTGGCACCGTATAGTTGATAACATACTGAAACTTCGACTTCCTGGTCTCATGCTGCCCTTGGTCCCTAGCCACTCTGTTTATGGTCAACAACAACACTCTTAGTACAAGATCTCGAATAGTCATGATCTCAATCTTACCACTTTTTTGATTTGAGTGCTTCTAGGAAGTGTTCTACAAGTAACATGGTCAAACTTGCCCCAAACGACTTTGACCCATATAGATTCACTCGCTCCCGTATTCGGGATAGTCCTGTGATGAAATAAAGTTATGAAGTTTCCAACTCCAGTTCTTGGTCACAAATCATGAAAACTTCCTAGTTCACATCCCAAAGATTGATCAGATACTATAGCAATTTGGGTTGAGCTCGTAGACCTAATGTGAGGAAGAATTTGAGGAGCTCACAGTTCTGCAGAGAATTCAAGCAATTTGGGTTTTCCATTGCTTGATTGTCAACCTCGTCATGCTCACGTTCTTTCGAATCCACCATTTTTCATGATTTTTCCTTGCAAAAACCATATAATCAAGTCAATAAACATCTTTGGCTAGAAAAATTTGGATTCAATTGGACAAATTAGGCAAAACCTTGAAAATTTTATGTTCATAGTCTGGTGCGACTGTTTTAAAAACAGTAAAGCTGATGGTCTGCTTGACAGTCTTAATAACCCTCGATCGGCGTGATTTCATGCCTAGAAATCGCGCCGATCACGGATGAATTTTTTTTGTCAAAATCTTCTCAAAAAATCCAAAAAATGGCCAAAAATAGGTAAAATAAGCATGAAAATGGAGCTAAAGGTCTTTGCTCTTACCTACAATTGGCGGATCAACAAATGACCTCTTGGATCTCCTGCGATCCGCTCCTGAAAAACTAGGGCACAAATTGGTTAAAGCTCTTCACACAAAGGTAAATGGTAAATGGTAAAAAAATTACTTTTTCCTCCTTTTTTAATTTTTCATGAAATATTATGGTTTTTTAAGTATTTTTGACCTATTTTTTTCCTCAGAAAATGGATAATGCATTTACCTTTTGTGTAGCGACAGGTGACGGATTATCGATGATGATACTAGAGTCACGTTTAAGCTCTTTTCTCAACTCGTAAAACTAAAATGAAAAGATCGCCGAGTATTTTTCCCTTTTTGACTCGTAAAAGAGAATAAAAATGGGGGGTCTGATTTCAAGCTCTTTTCTGACTCTTTAAACATGAAACTATTGTTGATCTCTTGTCGTTTTGAACTTGTTAAAGGCTACGAAACTTCATTTAACCAGTATATGTTTACCACTTTTTAGTCAAGGAGTACCTTTTTCATAAATAGTTTGTCCCAACCTGAAAAAGGGACCATGTGGAGTTTTCTTTTCCGTGTCTTTCTCAAAATCTCTAAACATGAAAAAGATACCAAGCTACCCCTTTGTCAGACTCGTTAAAATATTAAACGAAATTGGATTCATCACCATGAAAGGCATGAACTTCTCCTTCCTAGGGCTCATTAAACTTACCAGGTCGAATTCATATGAAGGATGAGCTTATAGTGCAAGAACATGCTATCCCCTTCAAGCTTGCGATAAAAAATAATTGGGGTACCTACCATAAATGGTGGGGGAAAATTGGAAATTCTATTAGTCGTGTTGGCAGCTCGCTCTTGAGCATGACACTTTCTGCTTCGTGTCAGGTTGGGATATCCTCTTTTTCGTCATTGACCTTCCTTGGTTGGGCCATTCATTTTTTCCTTCCATTTGATCTCTGCCATGCCATTATGACTACCGATCCAATGGATCCAAAAGTTGCCAAACTCTGGAGTTGTCTCACCGATATGTTCAAGAGTTTGTCCTACCATTACACTTGCTCCTAATTCCCTGTATTATTCGAAAACATTGCATCCATTTGTCTTGTGTCGATGATGTGGGATACATCAAGGCCCACCTTTGACGTGGTGGCTTCTTTTCGACTTCAACTCATTATGAAGGAAGCTAGCCGAGAGACTCCCTTCCAGTACCTTAGAGCTTGAATTCCCTAATGGCAAGTTATTCACACTCGAAGACAAGTTCACATCATTGGCTTTCGATCGGGTGATTTCATGGGTGTTCGACTTCAGTTCCTCTATTCACATTCCATGAGTTGTGCTACTGGTACCTTGAGAGCCATTGCCATTATTGGTGGTTTCTCTCGCGCTTGTTAACGCTTCACATCATTGACTGGTAATCAAGCGACTTTTTAGCATGTTCGAATTCAACACATTCATTCACATGTTAGGATTTTTACTTTGATTAGGTCATTTGGAGTGCAAGATCCTAGGCTCATATTACACCAATCCAGGTTGCGAGGCGATGTGACATGACCATGTTGATATACATGTCTCTTTTAGATGGATGGTTGTGACCATACCATGAGTCGTTATATGTCATCCTTCTCATTATTGGATGGTTGTGACCATATTGTGGTTTCATTATGATCCTTTCTATTGGATGGTTGCATCCATACAATGATTCATGTATCATTTCTCGGACTTTTCAGTGATGTATATGTATCTGTGCTTTCTTGCAGGTTTTCCGACAACAGACTCTGGTTTGCCGCATCCACACATAAAGCATTTCACCCCTCACTTTAGTTTGGCCTTCATGCTTTAGGGGCATCTATTACACATCATTTTTTCACTCTCCCTATACTCCCCATCCACGATCCTGGAGGACCTCTAAAGTGAACCCTACATGCTTTCCCATCATGAAGAAACTCCTAGTATGTCCCTCTTCATAAGCAAAATAATTCCCTTTTGCATCATTTCCCAAGAATCTTCCTTTTACCCCAGTTTACAAGGCCAACGCTACTGTCCAGTTTTCTCCTCATGCCAGCTTGGAGGGGTTAAAACTAGCATTAGCACCATACAGAGCGACTGAGCCCTTTTCTAGTCGCACCGGTCCTCTTTTGGCAAGTTTTTTAAATATGGAGTCGAAGTTTTCAGCTCTAGAAGCTTTGTAACAGAAGTCTCGTAGATGGTTTGGCTGGATGGAACTGAAAAAAGTCAGTTTGGGCTCCTTTCCCCTATTAGGATTGAACAAACTCAAGAGATAAGACCTTCTCCCATGATGAGAGTAACCATCTCCCATCCATCCAAGCTATATAAACCTCTGTTTTCCCAAGCTAAACTACCTTTTGGAGTGAGTTTGAATGATCAACAAGACATCTATAGCTTGTAGCTTTCTAGTGTATTTTTGAGGCAGAATAGTGTGTTTTGGTTTGGTTTGAGACTAAAGGGAAGAAGCCTTAAAACTTCCATTGTTGGGGCTATCCATGAGATTCTAGTAGAAGTGTGGGAACCTAGATACGTCGAAGGAGACCAACAACGTCAAGGCATTGGCTGTAATCTCTTTCTGATTTATATGAATACAACTATTGATTGATCTCCTACATGAAGTGTTATCTTACATTTTTATGGATTAATGTTCCTTGACCTATTAGGTAGGATGAATACAATATTGTATGCTATCACGTTTGTTGTTGTTATTTATTTGCTTATTTTAGGTATTCGAAGGAAGGAAATGAAAGATAACTGGAGTAAGGAAGCAAGATCATCACCAAACGGAGTAGTGTTATAAGAGGTAGGTCCTCTTAATTGATTCTAGCTTAAGGAGATTTTCCATATATTGTTTGTTTGTGGTTAGAGCCGCTCTCTCGGGCTAGAGGAATTACTTGTGTCCACACTGAGAAGTTACCTACACCATAGTCCTCACTTCCCAAGCCCTTGAAAATGGGCAACTTCATCGTATTTGAAATGTTGAATGGTGGTAGAGGTGGTGGTGTTGTGGGTGAAGGTGTATGTTGTGGAGGTGAATATGGAGGTGGTGTGGGTGGATGAGGTATCCATGGAAAACCTTGCCTTATCAACTAGAAAACGCTCTACAGTGAGGCTTGGGCTTCTCACTCATCATTACTTGAAGGAGGTCCAATCAATGGACCATATTTAGGACCTGTTCTCTCTTGATTTCTAAAAAATTGTCTTCTTCGCATAGATCCAAACATCAAGGTAATTGTATAACCCACTTTTTACACAAGAGCATCTTAATCCAAGTATTCAAAGACCTTAAATACTTACCTCATGGTCCTTTGAAGAAGCGTCATTCTGCTTCACTGTAGCTGACTGAGGTATCGACTGCAAATTCTGTCACAAATCCTCCTATGACTTGATCAAGCCATTGATCAATAGTGCATGTGATCTTATCTTCAGAAGCTTCCAACCTTCATACGAGCTCCAGGGTCCACACTATCAGACCGCCAAGCCTCCACCTTCCTTATTCATCTTCCAATTTAGGGATCCACTTGTATAGTTCGATTAGGAAGGTGCAAAAGAAAATTTTGTGTTTTTTTGTGTATAAATATATGTCCAACCACTGTTCTTTGGTCAGGTGCGGATTTTTGTTTTCTTGCACTGTGAATTCATGGATCTTTATATCCAACCACTTCTTAATCCCTTTCTTTGTTGGATTCCAGCGTGCGACATCACACATCTCTTTATGAAGATCTTGGTCCCGACAATGGAACCATTTGTTGGCTTAGTGCATCCTGAACCAGGTTCAGAGTAAGTTGCACCAAACAAATCCCTACATTATTGGCCCTTTCGGTATCAATCCGCAGAGCGCAGACTGAAGTCTCACCTGAAGCAGTATGGGGGGATGTTGGAACCAAGTTTCTGCACCCACAGATCAGTGTGATGTCATTTTGTTCCCTAGATCTACATTTGCAGAGATGGATAAGCCCTTATGGTTTATCGATGTAACTTTCTTTAATCAGCCTCTAGACCTCCACGAAGGCCTACGACTAGCTTTTGCGGACCTTGAACTAGCTAATTAGCTACTTATGCACATCTAAGATTATTCTTAACCCACTATTTATTTATATTTGCTTAAGTGTTAGATAGCTCTAACAAACAACAATATAATCTTTGCGTAAAGACTTGACATCACTTGTGTTCACATAACAATATAGTTCCAGTAAAGTTGCGCATCAATACAACATTATTTCATAAACCCATCATACATCACAACATAGTGCATTATAACATAAGCAAATGGATAAACATAGGAATTTATGTAATAATATTCCTTATTTATAATCAATTAATCTTAAAGACTTAAGACTTCCTGACGCACTCAGCTGTAGGGGTCCGCACACTCAGTTGCGGTCTCTACTCTAGGCCTTTGTGCACACAACTGCAGAGCCTTTCTTTTATTTTCTGTGCTAACTTGGACAACCTCTATTCTTCTATCCTCTTCTTCATCATTCTTCCTTAGACTCTCTAAGACACACCTATTTATACAATCCCATGGTCCATAGTCCATAGGTAGATCTTCAAAATTTGACTCAACGTACATAAAGGAGGATAAAAACCATTTTAGACTCTTTACTTAACTATGCGCTCCATGACCACAATTTGCAGAGACTTTACATCTTTATACATCAAAACTTGGGCTTTTGCCCCAAAATTTACCCAAGGGACCCCATCCCAACATGAAGTCCATGTCATCATTATCAAGTTATAATCTATACAAGTGTCATCATAATGGTCAATATGTGTCCATGTGTCACACCATATGATCATGTGGAATGCAATGATGTATTTCCAAGAAAAAGACAAAATTAATGTGTGCAAGTCCAAGAGTCACATGTGGAATATGAAAGGTTACATGTGAACAAATGGAAATTAAAAATTCATTTAGAAGTCCAAAGCTCATAACTAGAAGTCTAAGAATCATGAGGGAAGTTCGAGAGTCACAAAGGATATGAAAGGTGATCTCTTTTGTTATAAATAGAAGCTCATAACTCAAGGAAGGGGATTTTAGAGGCTTAGGCTTTGGAGAGTAAGTATTTGCTTCTCTACTTCGCATAGGAGATAAAACTATTCTTTGGAGAAGTAAGAAGTGACTTAATGTTCCATTATTCAAACTAGTGGTTCACCATTGTAACTATGTACTCGGACCTTTCACTCATTAATGAGAAGCTCAATGAGCTCAGGCATTTTCATGATTGTATCGTGAATCTTTTGAGAATATTCTTTGGATGTTTGTGGTATATGTTATGCTCATCTATACTAAAGAAATTGAATTACTTCATTGCATTTGGTGCTTATCATGTTGAATGTGTTTTTCTTTGTTTTAATTATTGTGGTGTCATGTGAACTACTTTTCTAGATAACTAACGAATATTTCTTTGCTTTTATGTGCCTCTATTAGATTAGTACTATTAATTCCCTTCATAGACTCACTTTTTTCTCCCTTTGTGAAATTCTCCTTTTACACATTACAATTGGTGTATCATAATATCAACTTACTTTATTATTTAAAGGTTATGTAGATAATATATTATGTAATTCATTGAAACCAAAGCAAACATTATAGTTATGGTGGTTAGGTTGATACTTTGGACAGGGCTCCTACTCTAAATAGTGTGAAGTCTAATTGGGATTTCACATCGGGGAGACCCCCTGTATGTTGGTTGTATCTAGAACCGTCAACAAAATCATAAGTTGGTAAAGGGAAATTTTTTCAAGAAAACATTCGATGATAGTGGAAGTCTAATTGTAACTTTTATTTAAGAAAAGAAAGGAAAATATACAAATAACATTAGGACATAGTGGTAAATCTATTTTTAAATGACCTTTATGATTTTCTAAGATGAAATGTGGCTAAAAATCCAAAAAGTGAAAAGTAACTATTATTTATGAAAAAGTAAATACTTATTTTGTTGATAAATTGAAACCATTTTATTTACTGTTATTTTTGGGAATATTATAGGAGCCACCACTTGAGAGATTAGATTCCTAACTTCAAGAGTGAAAATTAGTTAGGGTTTAAGAAGGAACCAAAAAAATCTTCCATTTTTCCAAAAGGCATGACACTATTAGGCTGATTTTACCACCAAAAGCTAACATGAATGGAGATAAACATCATGGGTGGAATACCACTAAAAGGTAACATTACTAGAGATAAATTTCATGTGTGGAAGATGATTGCAGGAAATAAAGGAATTTGAAATTAGAAGATAGTAGTAGGAGATAAAGATTAGACCTATACCCATATATATAATGATGTTGCTTGGGTTGAGGAGGTGTAATTTTGTGAAATATTTTTTACTAGTTTCCTAGAAGGAAAAGATCCTAACAATCGAGGAAGAGCTAATGGAACTGCAGTTCAACAATTACCTTTTTTGTATTTCTAGGAATTCACGATACTAGAATTGTGAATATATTTAATAAAGGATAAGACAATATGAAATTATGGTTATTTTGATCAATTTTTAATAAGGGATAAGACAATATGAAATTATGGTTATTTTGATCAATTTTTATGATCATTGATAGTTGAAAATATTGTGATTAAATATAATGTGATTACAATTGAGAAATACTAATTGGATTCCATATGGTGCAGGTTAATTGCCAAGGCCGATGATAAACCACCCAAGGTGCTTGTTGTTGGGCTAATAAGTTACTCTTAAAGTGCTTCCACAACTGATAATCTACTTGTAAGTAAAATAATGTTTGGAGTTGCCATAGTTTCCAAGAGTATTAGAAAACAACAATAATTTTTGTAAAGACTTTATTATTATTTTTTAATAAAATTAAACAATAGCTAAAAGTAAAAATTCATTATTTTCATACTAGTAAATATTTAAGATTATTGATAAAGAATTATTTCCTTTACTTATTAGTATTTCCTAAAAATTAAATTCTTCATCTTGAAAAGGGAAGAATACCCTTTTGATTGTTCTGATTACAAAATTATCTTAACTAGAGATAGATGGCATGCTTTAAAATGTCGAGAGATAAAAGGAATCTAAATGGAAAATAAAAGTTACATTGAGAGATGAAGATTGGAAAACAATTTAATGATGAACACTGAGGATGATGTTATTTTTAAGGGGGTGAAAAATGTAATATCCCTAAAGTCCGTGCCTAATTTTGAAACATTGCATTTTATTATTTGAATAAATGGAAAATATTATTGGACTGAATATGCTTGACGTAATCTGAAATGGTTTCATTTAGTTATTACAAAGAAACAATGATGGAGTTATTAACTAGGGTGATTTAGTGCCAAGATCTAGAAAAGTGGGCAGTAGGTCGAAGAGTTTTATGAAATCTTTAAGGATGAAAAAAGAAAACTTTTGGAATGTTTTTGGAGTTGGGGCTTTGAAGATAATTCCTCAAGATATTGAAGTGACAGAGTTAGACGTGAAAGACAACGTCCATAGATTCGATGAATTCAATAATATGATAGTTTACGAGTTTATGACTGAAGTTTCTTATCTCCAAATCTCTGTCTTCGCCCAGGATTCACAAGTCCTCGATAGTTCTTATTAAACCATTTCCATTTATATCTAGGTTCTCAAGCTTGCAAGGCATGTTTTATTTTTACCAAAGATGTCTAGAGTGATAGGTAGAGAAATAATTGGTTAACCTATAAGGGTTACCATGGCTAAAATAGTGAATATCAATGAAGATTAAGAGTGGTTCGGTTTGAAGATCAAAATTTTAGCAGATATGTTTTTTTTTGAAGAATGTTGAGGTAGAGAAAAATAAGTTCACTTTTTTAATTTCTTTGAAAAGATTACCTAAGTTAACTTTGTTAATTTATTTGAAAAATATTGTATGTTTCTTGTGTATGGAAATATAAGTTAATTGATTTCTTTGAATAGACTTCCTAAGTTAGTTTTGTTAATTTCTTTGAAAATATAACATGGTTTTTATGCATAGAAATATAATCTAATTTCATTAATTTTTATGAAACGATTACATGGTTCTTCTATGCAAAAAGATAACTAAACTTTGTTGATTTCTTTGAAAAGATTTCATAATTTAATGTTGTTAATTTTTTAAAAAATATTGCATGGTTCTAGTGCAAAGAAATATAAGTTAACTTTGTTGGTTTCTATGGAAGGATTGCATGGTTCTTGTGTGAAGAAAGATAAGTTAACTTTGTTAATTTATTTGAAAATATTGGAGAAATTTTGTGTGCAAAAATATGAGTTAATCTTGTTAATTTATTTGAAAAGATTGCACAGGTCTTGTGCGTAGAAAGATAAGTTAACTATGTTATTCTTATTGAAAGGATTCAAGAGATAAATTAACTATGTTATTTTTGTTGAAATTTTTTTAGAGATATGTTAACTATTTTCTTGTGCATAGAGAGATAAGTTAACTATGAGATAGGGTTAACTATGGTAATTTCTTTGAAAAGATTTTGTGGTTCTTATGTGCAGAAAGATAGGGTTACCTATGGTGATTTTTTTAGCTAGTTACCATATTGGCATGCATGGTCTCTATTGTAGGCTATATATATGTGATTTGCAACTGATATCATAGACATGTTTTTTGCACTAGTGAATATTTTTGTAATAAGTAAATTCGGCAACATGTTTTAAATCTTTATGCATTTATGGATAAATAAACATGTTTTTATAATTACATGCATTTATTTAATGCATTTGAAGTATAGATAAATAAGAATGCATTAGACGAAATTACATCCTAAAAGCGGCCTCCCAATGAAAAATAAAAAAATAAAAAATGAATTTTGGAGGGAAAATAAGAAAACTACGTTTTTCTTTTTAATTGTATTTTTGACTTATTTCCCTATAGGTTTATTCAAAATTCAAGTGTAGACACTCATTGGATGCAGAATTAAATTCCACATCCAAAGAGTATCTGTTATCCATACTTCTGGGAAGACCTATATTGATCAAAGTTGAAGATATAGTAAAAGAATGTGTTCAACATGATTTTTTAATGTGTCCTCAATTTTTATCAATGTGGATCTTCTCAGAAGTATGCATAACGGGTACTTATTGGATGTGGAATTTAATTCTTCATCCAATGAGTTCCTGCACTTGAAATTTTAGTAAACCTAAGTAGATACGCTAAAATACAATTAAAAAACGTAGTTTTCTTCTTTTCCCTCCAAAATATTTACATGTATCACTTTTTAAATTTAAATGATTTTGATTGGTTTACATTTTATGTATATGAAAATTTCATGGGCACTTTTAGACAAAAAAATTCTCTAATCCTTTGATAATAATTATTCATTTTATCTAATGCATGAGATATGTCAATAGATAGACATGGTTTTGTAGAAGTAATGTATTTGAAAGATTAAAAAAAAAAGGATAGATGAATTTTATACTATTTGCAATAGCAAGATTAATTGTAGTTCATGTTCATAAACATAGCTTTAAATTGAAAGGAACAAGTGGGTATATACCCATGGTTTTGCAACAAGAACAAGATAATTGGTAATTATTACAATGGTTTGTGGGTTACACCCGTGGTTTTAAATCTTGTCAAATACCCTAATAGTATGTCTTGCATATGGTAATTAAGATGTTAAATAGTTATGGTATTGTCCTCGATGATGTATGTAAAAGTAAAAGATTAAGAGATGAATTTTACTTTTAATTATGCATGTGCAAGAAAATGATATATGAAAACATGTATAAAGCATAAACGTTATTAGTGTTTATGACATAAATTGTAACTACCCCTCCCACATTTACCCAATTTCACCGGTCTATCAGGGTAAACATGAGAGGAAGATATACTATGACATTGCCCAACCTTCTAGGTTCCACTAAGGAAGTGGGGCCAATCACGGAAGACAAACTAACATCTCATAACATTCTATAGGGGCTATAGGTCACTCAAAGGCTGAGTAACCACCCCAGGTGGCCAAAACCTGAGCTAGACACCCTTTTCTCTGAATTAGGTCCCCAACCACACCCAAAACAATCCCTCCATGCAATTGGAATCCTCCAACTACATGCATACGCCTGCATCCATGTGGTTGCAACAAAAAAAATTCCGTTCAAAGGTAGCATTCCCATATTCTCAGCCACCATTTAAGGCTAGCCTCTAGACCACTACCCAAAACTTAGTGAGAGTTTCCACAATGATAAATGACATCTGGACAAAGTTATTCATAAAATATTGATCAAGGAATTGACCTAACCGGGCATAACCGTGACATTTATCTTGTCAAACATCTTGAGGACATTTAATCTATAGGTCATGAATGCATATTTAAACATATCGGTATGATACTTATCTTAGAATCATCAAGAAGGTATAATTCCCTCTCAGAATAACTGCAATATCATCTATTAGCTCATGCATTCATTAACCATTCATCAAAAAGAAAAACATACCAAGAGACATAGCTCGAACGTATTATGAAACCATACTTATAGCCAATATATAACCAGAACAACAACCATGATATAATAGAAATGAAATCACATAATAACAAGCAAAATTACCGATGAAATAAAAGAGCAAACGATATCTTATTAACATATGAAAAATCCAACCAAGTCAGGGACCTTTACATACCACTTGGCCATAGATTGGGTTGAACCATATCTCTCTTTTAGCTAATCACCCCCACGCCATTTCCAAGCGTGAATGTGAGATATCATGGAATAAACCAAACAAAGCCAAACTAGGGCTTCCAGGGTCCAAATCACTTCAACCATCAATCAGTTACTCCACCTCATGGTCAGACATTAACACCAAATAGATTAGTTTCTACCCAAGTTGTTGAGGGATCAAGGAACTATTAAATCAACGCTCAAGGCTCTAGAGAATTTGTTTGACTGAGCTTTAGGACTAGTAACTCAACCTAGCAAGGGCTCTAGAGCATTTTTCCAACCTATGATCTAAGACTAGTAGCTCAACCCAAGTTGTTCCAGGGCTTCCAGAGCACTTGCTCCAACCCACAACCATAAAGAATTACAAGCACCAATCAGAAAAAAATCAATCAAAAAAATCACAACACCATAGCTATCCAAGAAATGGCAACGCTAGGAAAAATCACAGTCAATCTAGGAAACCCTCCATGCCAATGACCAATAATAAATAGATAACCACATGCATATACCATGCATTCATAATCAGCAAGGAAAATCATACATGCAACCTATTACTTGCAAATAAATTGTTCAGCTGTGTTATATTCTTTCCATGAATAGCCCATGTAGTTAACCAGGGGGTTAGAAGGGGGACAGAGCCCCCCCTTCGTTGTGCTGATTGCGTAGCGAGAGGGGGGAGGTGTCATAGGGGGTTTGAGGGGTGCAGATAACCCCACTCTATGGGGTCTGGGGCAGCACCTCGGAAAATTTTGTTTTTGGACCCTATATTAGGTTTGGTGGACCTACCTATGGTTTCGTGCATGATTTTCCACACATGGTTTTGGACGCGAGGTTTTCGGTCCATGGTTTTTGACGTGATGTTTTTGGTCCATGCTATTGGATGCCTCGTCATGTATAAATATGTATTGTAACATTGAAAGAAAAATAATGAATAATCAAGCTGGTATTCCCGGTTTGGGATCCAGGGGAAAATCTCTGTGTATATGTGTTTTATGTGTTATGCTCTTGCATTGTTTATTTTTTTTGTTTTAGAACTAATATGTAGGTAATTTCTGTATGGGGTTAAAACCTACATTTGGTATCAAAGTTGTTTTAGCTTCAAGGGGACGTCTTTGTTGCTGAGGGGTTTTGCTCGGGCCTGTGGTAGACCCTATTCAGTGGGAGATTTGTGAGATTGATTCTAGTGGTGAAAGAAGATGACGAGTAGTGGAAAGATAGAGATCAAGAAATTTAATGGTCAGAGTTTTGAGTTGTAGAAACTCAAGATGGAGGATGTGTTGGTGGATAAAGATCAGTGGATCGCAGTAGATCTGGGTACTAAACCAATGGGAGTGTTCGATGAAGAATAGAAGAAGTTGGATCAGAAGGCAAAGAGCACAATACAATTGCGTGTATCAGATTTAGTATTGTTGAATGTATCAGGGGAAGCTAAGGCGAAGGCTTTGTGGGACAAGTTAGGGACTTTGTACCAATCTAAGTCTTTAGTGAATAATCTGTTCCTGCGAAAAACGTTGCATAACCTGAGGATGAAGGATGGAGACTCGGTGACGGAGCATCCAAAAACATTTAATACTGTGGTAAATGAGTTATTATCTGTTGATATTAAAATTTTAGATGAAGATAAGTGCATCAGTTTGTTGTGTTCTCTACCAGATTCGCGGGATAATCTAGTTATTGCAATAGGTAGCAATGCAATTGCCTTGCAGTTTGATGAAATTGTCTCATCCTTGCTAACGGAGGAGATGAGACGGAAAAATATGGAGAGCCAGAATGGTGACGCCTTGTCTATACAAGGATAGTGCCAAAACAGAAAAAAAAAAAAAAAAAAAAAAAAAAAAAAAGTCATCAAGTGGGAGGTCGAAATCTAGAGGGAGATCTAAATCTCCAGGAAAACCTGTAAAGGTGGTATGCTAGAAATGCGGAAAGGAAGCGAACTACAAAAGGGACTGTAAATCCAAAGCTCCTGATAAAGGAAAGGGATCTGATGATGCTCCTTCTACAGAGGTGAAAACCACTTTAGATGAAGGTGGGGATGTGTACTTGGCTTCTTCAAGTACACATGTAGATCGTGAGGCATGGTTGATTGACTCAGGTGCATCCTTTCACTTCACTCCCCATAGAGAGTGGTTCTATGAGTATGAGAAATATGATGGTGGTGATGTATTCTTGGGGGATGATAGGAAGGCTAGAATCATTGGTCATGGAAAATTAAAGTTGAAGTTGCAGGGTGGAAGGGTTAGAACACTTCCGGGTGTTCTCCATATTCCTGCATTGGCTAGAAATTTGATTTTTGTAAGCAAGCTGGATGATGCAGGTGTAAAAACAATGTTCGATAAGGATACCTGCAAGATGGTTTGGGGGGCACTGGTATTGATGCGAGGAGTTCGAATTGGAACTCTATACAAGCTGCAAGGTAGCACTATTATTGATAGGTGCAACATCTCTGTGGTTCCTGAAAGTGGAGCAGAAAATATAGTTGTCTCTGGAGAGAAGACCATGCTGTGGCATCAAAGGCTTGGACATATTGGAGAGAAGGGCCTTTGAATACTTCATGGTAAAGGTATTGTTGGCATTATGATGCATGTGTTATACTTGATGGCAACCCACTCATAAAATAACATCTCATATATATATAATCAGATGAATCTACAAGAAGAGATATGAGATGTGATAGAATACATGATAGTGCAAAGGAATCAAACGACAGTCCTTAGTATGACAAGTTAGCTTTGCCATCAAGTCCAAAGGGGCAAATTGTTGGCATTATGAGACAAGTGTTGTCCTTGATGGCAACCTATATAGGTGACAGATCATAGTGCAATAGGCCAGTGGCAAAGATTGATGATCAACCTCTCAGAATGGAAGAAAATAAGGGGTTCGTAGGTACACCATTCAAAAGGTGCTGACCCACAGGCACGCCATTCACAAAGTGCGGTCATGTTCGCATGTATACCGTGCAAAAGGTGCAGACCCCTAGTACACGCACTTTCATGCAGAGAAAATGGCACGCACGTGGGAAATCCTATGGTGGTCCATGGTATTTAGCCCAACATGTTTGATCCTATGGTTTCAGTCCGTGGTTTTGCATCTAAAGTATTGATCCAAGGTATTGGGTTCCTAGTATTGAATACCTATGGTTTTGGAGCATGGTTTGAATACGGGCTTGCCTATAAAAAGGAAAGGAGATCATTTGGCTGTGCACTTATGGTTTGAATATCTTAAGGTGAGCTAGATCTGAAATACTTGTGATCGGTTGGTGAGAGATAGCTAGATCTGAATCAAGGAGAAACCTGAGTATTATAGAAAAATCGATTGATGGGTCAAGATCTCCATGACGCATGATAAGATCTGTAGATCTGATAGTCTGGGGTATGCTTGAAGACTGAAAAACTATCTATACCCGCAGGACCGCAGGTGCGACGCAGTGAAGGTGTGGATACCCACAGAGCAGAAGAGTGTGCAGGTGTAGATCTAGTCACAGGACCGCAGGAGCGACACGGTGCAGGTGCAGATACCCGCAGAGCAGAAGAGTGCGCAGGTGCAGATGTAGCCACAGGACTGTAGGTGCGACACGGTGCACGTGCGGATACCTGCAAAGTAGAAGAGTGCGCAGGTGCGGATACCCGCAGATAAGAAGACTGTGTAGGTGTGGATACCTGCATATCAGAAAGTAGCACGGGCGCAGATGTTTGCAGATGTCTTTTGGTGAAGTTGCGGACCCTGCTTGAAATTTGTTTTAACTGCCTTTGACTATTCTGCAGGGTTCTGGGTGCATAATTGATGTCTGGTTACTGGTATTGAGTTCTGATAATAGCATGATTATGTTTAGCTTCAATATTGATGGTTGAATGGATCAAGTTCTTAATGACTTATCTTTGTGTGATCTATTGGACTAGATCTGGTTGATAACTCACATATTATCCTTGTATATGTATTGATCTGGTGTTTGGGTGATTCAGAAGATTGATTGATTATGTGCTTCAATGATATTAATGGGTCCAGTATGGAAATTGGATGAAATGTGGCCTTTCAGATTATGTGTTGTGCTTCAGGAGTATCCAGTTGTTAGCGCTTGAAATTTCACCTCAGGCTGAGAAAGGTAAACCTCAAGGCAACATCAAACCACTTAGCCTCGTAGCTAGCCCTACAGGGCGGGAGAGGGCTCTCTCCGGTCTATCTCGATGAAGATCTTCAATGGGCAAGATAGCCAATAAGGTAACACTGATTTTAGGCTAGTAAACTGATCAAAGGGTTGATTTTGGATTTTTAGGGTTTTTGGTGGCAAATTGAGGAGGTGGCAATTTTGGGTGCGGGGATTCGACACAGTTTCTGCAGGGGGTTCTTTGGGGCGAGGTAGGAGACAGTATTGATGCCTTAGATTGAGGTGAATGGATGAGAAAGACAGGTGAGGAGCTAAGGAGAGCAAACAATAACTTTGAATTCTCCTTAAACAGTAGAAAACATTGAAATTAAACAAACTTAAAAGCAGAGCATGACAGTCATGAATTCTACTTTAACACTTCATTTGTTTAATGTGCAAAAGGAAAAGAAAGGAAATGATTCACATAACACACTTACAAGTACATAGAGAAACACACCATCAATACATGTAACCACAAGAATCCCAAAAAGGACTGCAAAACCCTGGTCTTCCTTAGCCAAAAATTGCAGAGATACAGTGAATAATACAATGATAGCTTCTCCCTCAAGAGTCCAACCATGAAAATGAGCCAGAAAGTACATAATATAGATCATCTAACATCTTTCCCTACCTCTAGGGGTCGAACTCACTATCCTAGGAGCTGTTTCAACCACTTCTAAACTAAGCACTGAAAACTAGGCAGTCAAAACAACTTGCCTCTATAAGCTACGAAACCAATTCATTCATTTAATTTTCACCTATTTCATGAATGAATCTTCTAGAAGAGATACATAAGTGTAAAAGTATCAAAAAATTACATTATTTACATCAAGGAGGATAACAATCCACTCCAAAAAGTCAAACATGGTCAAATCTGTGTTTTTCTGAGCTGTACAGTGAAATTTTGAGAAAATTGCCTGATAGGTCGCGCGCCTCTGCCTGACGGGTCGCGCGCCTTTGAGGGAACTTTTGGGGCACTTCCAGGTGTCCCTATTGGGCAAGAGTAGGCTTGTTGGAAAGGTCTGTGAGTCTGCTTTCCAACCCAACTGGAATTTCTGAATTTGGTGGTCATTTGCCCCTCCAAAATTGCAATCTCCCAAGACTGCTTTCTGTGTCTCAAAAATGTGGCAGAAAGTCTTTTTTTGCTTGTTTTTTGACTTTCTGGAGGCCCAAAACTTCATAAAATCTCTTGGAAATGGATGAGCATATGTAACCTTTCATGAAAAATCTGGAAATGATGAGTTTTTGCAAAATGGAGTTTCCAAGAGAAAGGGTCGCGCGGGGGGTGAGACCCGTTAATGGACAAAACCTGTAAATTGCCTGAAAAAACCAAAATTGACCCAAAATGTTCAAAATTTCTTGGTATTTGTGCTGTGGCTGAGCTATTTAGTGCCTTGCTCCTTCAAGGAAGCCTCGGTCAAGATGTGGAGGGGATCGGGCCTTTTTCTCCTTTTTTGTGCCTTGGCCAACTGCCTTTGGAACATCTTCATCTTCGCCTTGCACACGTGCATCCGCACCCAATAATGGTTCTTCATGTTTCTCAAAAATTTCTTATCTTGGTTGGCCTTAGCCAACAGCCTCTCCAAGTGAGCATTGAGCTGGATAAGCATAGACTCTCGCTCAGCGGGCAATGGATCACCGGGTCTTCTTCGATTCAAGTTGCGGTCACTACGGATCCTCCACAACTCATCAAGAGCTTGCTCATCCTCCAACTGTTTGTTGTGCTGCTCTAGATATGAGATTGTCCATTGTGCCCCCTCTAATCTCCTCTGCAATGCATCATTTTCAGCTCTAAGGTGCTGAATGATCTCCTTTGACTCTCGGCTAGGAGAACTGACATCAAGATCAATAAGCTCTATATCTGGAACATCTGATGGTCCCTCATCAATCCTGGGTTGCTTGCCCCTCTCTGATACCTATGTTGCTGAAGAAAGCGAGGCCCCTTCCACCTGATGTGGAGATAACACTTGCTGAGCCGATGAAGAAGGCGAGACCCCTTCCACATGCTGTGGAGAAAGTACTCGCCGAGCTGCTGCAAATAAGGCCCTTTGGCCTCTCTGATAGGTGACCAATGGTGAGGAGCTGACATATCTAGTCACGGGGATGTCATGCTGCTGTGATGGTCCTCCCTCCTCGTGAATAAGCTCAGGATGTGGCAGTGGTGGTGCTGTGAAAATCTCACGAGAGATAAACTCCTCCCATGAGATGCCCTGCTGAGCCAACTGATGTAATACCACAAGCTGAATCAAACCATAATGGTAAAGGCTCCTATACTGCTGTGCCGGGCTCTTCCTCTGCATCATGGACACCATCCTCTCAATGTTCTGATAGAAGAAAATAGGGATGTTCATCATCCGTACCCGTGTGAAGTGCATCAATAGGCGAATATGGTACGAATATACCTGTGAAAATCTGCCCTCACAGGTAAAATAGAGCATGATGAGCCTCATCATGGGAGCATACTCACTCCTGAGAAATCTGAAGGGAAACCCACCTGTCAAGTGTCTCATGAGTGCTGGTCTAACAAAAGGCTCAAAATGAACACTGTCCAACACCTTGCGCTTATTCCATACCTCTCCAACATTAGGTATCCCTGTGGCCTGTGAAATCATCTCGGGTGTCAATGTAAAGTCCACCCCGGCAAGGTTGACATGTCCATCATGCAAATGTAAAACAAATAGGTGAGCTAACTCTCTGTGATGCTGAATTCGAGAGATCCTCTCGCAAAACTCATAACAAGACATATACTGGAAACATGAAAATGCCATAGGACAAGCCTGTAAATCTGTCAAAGAAGTGGGCTCCTCTCTCTTATGATGACCACCCTTTCCACCCTTATGAGGCCTCCTCTGTACCTCAATCTCTGAAGCTGATGCCTGGTCATCACTCTGCTCATAGGTTTCGGTTTCTGACATTGTTTAAGGAGCAAAGTGGCCAAAATGTACTGTTGTTTCTGCCTTGCAAAATGCTGATCTATATGCTGTTTCAAGGGGACAAGGAGCACGAGGGGAATGTTAGAGGAGGGATACTTTTAAAGGGAAAATGGGAGTAAATATATAAAATAGGGATTTTAGGGAAAAAACATTGCAAAATCATAGCATATGCATCATTATATACATTTGTTTACATGGGTATTATGAGAGGTAGGATTAGGGGTTGATTTCTTTTTTTTTTAGTTTCTAGGGAAGAGGGGTAGGGTTTAGTTTTTCTTTACAAATTTAAAAGGGAAATTTACATAGGAAGACAAGGAAAATGAAATGGGAAATGGGGAAAAATGATTACAAGGGAATACCCTAAAACAGCATAAAACCCTAGGCATAATTTACAATTTTAAACCACAACCACATAGATATTTTTCTCTTGCACAATGAGATCTTTAAAAATGAATTCATGATGTCTTTAACCATAACAAGCAGAAATTTGTAAGTTGGAGGGCCTACCTTAGGCAATTTGGCGATTTTGTTGGCTCCTTGGATGAATTTGCAAGCGATTTTATAAGGAGGGCGCTGACGGGTCGCGCGCCTCACCCAACGGGTTGCGCGCCACTAACGGGTCGCGCCCGTTAGAAATTAACACTGCTGGAAGGCGCTTGACGGGTCGCGTGCCTCTGACGGGTCACGCGCCTGGTCTGACGGGTCGCGTGCCTCTGACGGGTCACGCGCCTGGTCTGACGGGTCGCGCGCTTGTCAATCTCCCAAACTCAGCTCAAAATCACTTGCAAGCACTTGCTCAACGACTTGGATACACAATGAGGGTCGATGGAGGGAGATTGGGCTTTTATAACTTTGATTTGAATTAATTTCATGCCCAAACCCACTTTATAATGTTTTTCTTTGACACTTTATAAACTTGACTTTTTCTTGGTTTCCTTTGTCCTGAAATTGACTGATTTGATGCGTTTCTTTGATGCTTTTTGCAGGGATAGCATCTGAGGGATCTTGGCAAGGGAGCCAGGGTTACATGCTGTCTTTGGAAGCCTTTTGAAATTTTACCATTTTTTACAAAAATTTGAAAAATGACCTTAGCTTTAAAAACAGGGTTTTTAAATCTAAGGTGAAATTTAATTGCACAAGATAGAAATTTTCGAAGAAACACTTTGAAAATCATCCCTCTGGCTTGTTGAGCACTTATTGACCTTCAGAGGCACGACCTTGAAGACAAACTTGACCAGAACCCTATACCTAGGAATTTGACCTCAAGACAAGACAAGACAAGCTTGAAAGAGATTAAGGACTGGAATGACTTTGATCCAGCAATGCCAAGAGGGGGACAAAGACACCAGCTCCTCCATCAGGGTTATGGCATGCCTAATGGAATGCAAAAATTGACACTGATGAGACACCTACTTATGCAAATCCAAAGAGTTTTGATTGCTGATGGAGGGCTACTAGACCGACTCTAACATTGGCTCCAATGGGGATGGTAGCTCCTTGGAGGTACCAAGAACCTTAGACCTCTGGGAGAGCAGACCAGTGCTTTATCATCATTGGGCAATGGAGTCAATATTTACACATGTGACCCAAAGTTGGACAACTTTATTGACTTTGACAATTGACTGAAATTTGAACTAACTTTGACACAAAACAACTCACTTTATGCAGAAAAAAGACTGATTAAAACAACCTGAAAAACTCACACCAACTAATCACCATCTTCAGAAATATAGCCTTCACTGCGGGCCTCAGACTAAAGATGGAAGATCAGATCACACTTGCTGCAGAATGAAAGTAAAATGGTAATTACAATGAGAGTGATTAGAGCAGAAAATGCTCAAGCATGATACCTTTTGAGCAGCCGGCCATTCACCGACCCACCGAGACAATCATCATCGTTCATTTCTTTGAGAAGAAAAGCATTTGGACCACGGTATGTTGCAATTTTGTAGGGACCTTTCCACAAGTTGTCAAATTTTCCATGTTTCCCTTTGTCTTCATTTCGGGCATCCCATCTCAAAACAACATCATCTATCTGAAAATCATCTGGTTTGGCCTTTTTGTCATAGATTTTCTTTATGCGCTCCTGCAACTTAAGGGGATTTTGAAGAACCTCCTCTCGTGTCTGCTGTAAATGAATCATTTGACTAATCTACCGTTGCATAGGATCCTCCTCGACACCAGCTTCTTGAAGCAACTTTGCTACTGGAATACTAAGAGAAGTAGGAAACACTGCATCTGTCCCGTAAACCAGTTCAAAGGGTGACATACCAATTGACTTCTTTTGACTTACCCGATCAGCCCATAATGCATTTACTAACTTTTTGTGCCAACTCTTCTTATTGATTTCCAACAATTTCTTTATGATGTTCACTAGAGATTTGTTCGAAGATTCGGCCAGCCCATTTCCTTGCGGATGGTAGGCGGTCGAATGCCCCAAGCTGATGTTATATTTGTAGCAAAAATCAACCATTTTCTTCAACTTAAAGGCTGCTGCATTATCTGTAATCAACTTATGTGGACAGCCGAAACGTGACAATATGTTATTCTCAAGAAAAGAGATAATTACCGAGTTCGTGGCCTGCCGGGTGGGAATGGCTTCAATCCACTTCGTGAAGTAATATGTGGCGGTCAAGATCCATTGTTGCTGCCCGGAAGATGCTGGGTGGATTTCGCCAATAAAATCCAAGCCCCATTGATGAAATGGTGCGTTGATTTCAATGGGCTTGAGAGGTAATGGCTCTAATTTCTGCTTTCCTTGAAAAATTTGACATTCATGACAACTCTTAACTGCTTTATATACATCAGAAAACAATGAAGGCCAATAGAAACCAGCTCTTAAGATTTTGTTAGCCGTGGTCTTCCAAAACAAGTGACCCCCACAGTCACCTTTGTGAAAATCCTCAACAGTTGTCTTAGCTTCTTCTTCGACCAAACAATTCAGCAATATGCCACCAGGGTCTTTCCAAAAAAGTGTAGATTTGATAATGCAAAATTTGGCAGCCTTTAACTTCAATGTTCTAGCTTTGTTTCTAGGCATCCCAGGGGGTGAAGACAAATTTTGAAGCACATATACTATATCAGCATACCAAGGAGAGGAAACAAAGATATCTGATACCTGTAGGGCTGAATTCTCTTCGTCTTCATCGGATATGGCAGCAATCAAATTGATGTCAAGGACATGAAGGTTCGTTTCAGCCATCATCTTAGCAAGTCCTTGACCCTTGATCAACTTGGTGGGCTTAATTTCCACATCATACTCTAATAGTGCAGCGATCCACTTACCCCTTCTTCCTTCCGGTTCCGCTTGCACCAAGACATCCTTAACAGCTGTGTTGGGAACATAGGCCAAAATATGAGAATTCAGTATGTACACCCGGAAATCTTTCAAAGCTTTTACCAATGCCAATGCTTGCTTTTCAATGATATTATAATTCAGCGCTCCGTCCCTTATGATGCGGCTGAAAAAATCTATGGGCTTCTCAACTCCATCTCTTTTTTGCATCAACACGGCTGCCAACGTATGCTCAGAAGCAAATGAAAATAAAATAAAATCTTGTGTATAATCCGGGCTGATCAAAGTTGGGGCTGAAGATAAGATTAACTTTACCAAGTTGAAAGACTTTACCGCCTCTTTGGTCCATTTGAGCTCGCTGTCCTTTTTGAGCATGTTGGTTATTTCTCTAAGATGTTCGGCAAGATTGGGAATAAAGCGACGCAGAAAATTCAATTTACCATTGAAGGACTGAATCTCCTTTTTTCTTTGGGGCTGCTCTAATTGCTGAATTGCTTCCACACATGCAAGATCTATATGAATGCCATCTTTAGAAATAATATGGCCCAGCAGCTTGCCTTCGCTCATAGCAAAAAGGCTCTTCTTCGGATTCAACGAAATACCATACTTTCTGCACTTTTGGAATACCTTAGTCAAATGAAACAAATGCTCTTCATCAGATTTAGAAAACACGGTCAGATCATCAAGATAAATGACCAAAAAGACATCTTTCTCATTAGCAAAGGCCATGTCCATTGCCCGCTGAAATGTGGCACCAGCGTTCTTCAATCCAAACGGCATCTTGGCATAATGAAATGTCCCCCACGGAGTAGTGAATGTTGTCTTGTCTTGGTCATCTTCATGTACCAAAATCTGATTATACCCGGAATAACCATCAAGCAATGACATCCTTGATGCCCCAACTACCCGCTGCAATATATGATCCATTTTGGGCAGCGGATAATTGTCCTTTAGCGATACCTTATTCAGATTTCTGAAGTCTATACACAAGCGAATCTCACCGGTCTTCTTTCTCACGGGCACCAAGTTGGAAATCCAATCAGAAAATTGGATTGGCACTATGATTCCAGACTTATATAACCTGTTGACTTCCTTCTCGATCAATGGTAGCAACTTAGGATTAATTCTTCTCAACTTTTGTCGGAAAGGCTTTTGATTTGGCTTTATGGGAATGGTATGCTGAATGATACTTGTGTCATAAGTTTTCAAATCTGAATAGTCCCATGCAAAAACATTAGAAAACAAAGACAACAATCTGATATATTCTTTCTTTACCTTGGGCGACAATGCTTTCGAGAGCTTCACCATCTTTGGATTTTCGGGTGTCCCGAGATTCACATCTTCGACACCTTCTTCCGTTGGCCTCAAAGTTCGTTTACGAGCCACATCATCTTGATCGAACAATTCTTATAAAGGAATTAATCCTTTAGGAATGTAATTGTCCTTGAGCTGCAACACATCCATCTGATTTACTCCTTCAGCTTCCGTGTCTATTGAGATGTCTTCGAATTTACCCTCAATTTGCAGAAAATCTTTGATTTCTTCGTCATCTTGGAAAACTTGGCAACACCTTTGATTATCTGGAACTGTAGGATGATGCTTCACATATATCTCAAACTTATTGCTAGAATTCATGGGTATTTTCAGATTACTTGCTACCTTAGCCAATGCATCCGCAACACCATTTTGAATCTGGGGCACACATGTCAAAGTATGTTCTGAAAACAGTTTTAAGATATCTAGGACAACATTCTGATATGCTCGCATACGAGGATGTTTGGCCTGAAATTCACCTTTCACTTGCTTGATAACCAACTCGGAGTCGCCATATACCGCTATCTTCTTTGCCTTCAACTTCTGAAGGATTTTCAGACCAGCAATAAGAGCCTCATATTCCGCCTCATTATTTGAACAATCAAATGCCAATTTATATGAACATACCCGTACCTTGCTTGGAACTTGGTTTTGAACTGAAAATGGGCTTCGAATCCACACACCTATACCAGCACCATCGCTGCCCACTGCGCCATCAAAATCCATGGTCCAAAGACCATCTTCATCGTCTTCTAAGTGCTGAAAATGTGATGTTGATGCATTCTCTGTTTGCTGCCCATTTATTTCAGCTATTGGCTTTATGACAGCAGACCTTTCTTCACTTTCCTTTCTCAAAACTTCTCTGAAATTTTCTGAAATATCTGGTATATCTTCTGCTTGAACTAAGTGATTATCTATCTGATTGAAATTATCCGCAAATAAAACAAAAGATTCTAAATCTGTTTGTACATAATTTACAGGATGATTGACGGGCTTTTCCTTACTAGTGATCATGTATTTCATCTTTTGTTCCCAATACAACTTCCTCATCTGACCAAAAACTGGAATTGTAACATAGGAAAAATCGAGCTGAAGTGTACCTTTGAGTTTGGCTCCCCATGACCTTGAAAGCAACATGCCAAATCGCAGAGGAATATCCGCCACCACCATGTCCATCAAAACATTCTTTGCTGGGATTTGATCTAGACTCACCACCAAGTCTTTGATCAAACCAATACATTTCACCCAGCTGGAATCAAACGAATACAAATCATGATACTTCCTTGTGATGTCAAGTCCCAGCTTCTCCATAATCGCTTTGGGCATCAAATTATGTGAAGCTCCCGAATCAAACATGGCATTGTGTAGCACATACTCATGTAATCGCAAACTGATATAGAACGGAGGAACATCACTCTCAGGAGACTCACCATTTAAAGCGGGCCCAAAAATCAGCTCAGGCTGATCATCTTCTACATTCACCGTGTCTAGCATTGGATCGAAATTCAGCATCTTGGAAATCTGGCCTCGGTAAGTGCTGTTCTTCATGATTTCCGTCAAGGGAATAGACACCTTCAACTTTGCAATCTCATTCTCCAAACTGAAAGCTGAAATCTTCTCACCTTCTTTAGCCGGATTGTCTCTTTTTTCACCTCTATCTCTTGGTGCCTTTGATGGCTGACCTATCTTGGCTGCTGATGGTGATTGACTTGTTGAAAGTCCAACTATGTCTTTTCCTGTTGTGTGTGGGGAAGCCGAATCATTCTTTGCTGATGTATCTTTCCTTTTCTGAATGGGATTTATGGGAACAACTCGGTTTCTCAATTGCCTTTGCTGACCTTGCTGAGCTGATAAAGCATGCAAATACCCTCTTTGATACTCTTCGGATTCTTCTTCAAGTGCTGCATCATTTGACAAGATATAATGTTCATCCTGAGGAATGATGGAGTGACTTACCAACTCATCTTCTTCTGTAACATAAGTGGGCAAATCATCAGGAGTGAAGAAGTGATTTTCTTCTCCAACATTATCACCTTCATCCTCTGATTCTTGGCTAACAAAATTCTGTTGAAAAGGAGGTTTCATTTGCTGCTGAAATGCTGCCTCTTGTGCCTTTGTTTCACGCTGCTTAATTCTATATTGTTGCTGCTGTGCACCTCGGAAATTAGGATTACGGATCTACGGTTCCGGCTTGTCAATACAAACATTTTCAAATGCCCTTTTAAGCTTTTCAACTTCACGAAGAAGCTGATCTGATGTGGATGCTTCCTCTTTGATTGTGACTCGCTTTTCTGCCTTC
Source organism: Pinus tabuliformis (assembly GCA_031772625.1). NCBI lineage: Eukaryota > Viridiplantae > Streptophyta > Pinopsida > Pinales > Pinaceae > Pinus > Pinus tabuliformis. Next base: position 929,273,255 of record CM062817.1, read on the forward strand.
ATTCTTGCCCTTTTATCATTTAAGTTTGCCTCAACGCTAACAGCAATTTTCTGCATATCCTCCAAGGTAGGAGGATCTCTGTCTCGCAATGAATAAGCCATCTCCGGATCAAAACCATCCGGGAACTTAAGAAGTGCTGATTTTCTTGACGGTCTCAAATCATCAGGAATAGCGTTGTAAACTGTATTAAATCTGATTATGTAATCTTGAACGGACTCACCCGGATTACGCTTGAGGTTGTTGTATTCGGCATTAATCTGAAGCGGATCCTTTCTGATTTCCCATCGATCTAAAAATTGATTCTGAAGTGCTTCCAAGGTGGCAATGCTGCTAGCTGTCAACCCTCTGAACCACTTTCTAACCTCCCCTCCAAATGTTTGGACGAACAACCGCATAGTAACATCTTCTTCATCTATCTCATATAGATCGAAGAAAGTTGTCATTTTGTCAATATGTTGCTGAGCAGAAATACTTTGTGGAGTGCCATCAAACATAGGGATTTTACTTTGATAATCGGCTGTCATATCATGAAGATTTTGGGGAAGAGCAAGTGGGGAAAACCGGGCAGCCATTGCTTTAGGAGGGGGAGTAGGATGAGTATGAGGAGGAGGAGCTGTGATAGCAGGGATTATAATAAGAGGAGCTGTAGTTTGTGGAGTTGGGGGAGTCGGAGGGGCAGGAGAAGTAGGAGGGGTATGGGGTGTAGAAGGAGAACCGACTGTGGATTCGGGATAGGTGATTATAGGCGAAACTGAAACATAAGGAGGATAAGATTCTTCGTGAGCTGTGATAGTGGATCCAATATGATCAGAGATAGTCTCAACAAAATCAGCAAGGGTAGTAGCTTGAATATGTGTCTGGAGATGTCTCAAGATGAAATTTTCGACCAACTTGTTGTGTCTCTCGAATTCAATGACAGCTGCAAAATCAGGGTCAAGGACTAGAGAATCGAGCGCACTTTCAGACTTGGCTTTAAACAGGGACAACTCAAAGCTTTCGTCAAAGTCTAGATCTTCAAAATACTTGATAATAGCTGGAGATGAATGAGATTTGAAAATGGGTCTAGGATCTGTAGCCAGCTTGTTTTTCTCAAAAAGACTAGGAAAGAAAAGCCATTCAGCCTGTGAAAACTCTCAACCTATCATCCATGGCTCAGAGTTAACAATTATACTGGGATAAAGTGTCAATGAAGCGCTATGTTCACAAGCTCACGGAGATTGACTGAAGTAGCGTTTATCTACTAACGCTGATGTAAAACAAGAGCGTTTTCGAAGGCTACCTGGCGTATCTTCAGGCTCCGTCTAAGACTTATGAAATAACATGTCAATGAGCAAACGGTTAGTTTGTTCTCCCCAGTATGGTCGCCAATATGTTAGCGCTTGAAATTTCACCTCAAGCTGAGAAAGGTAAACCTCAAGGCAACATCAAACCACTTAGCCTCGTAGCTAGCCCTACGGGGCGGGAGAGGGCTCTCTCCGGTCTATCTCGATGAAGATCTTCAATGGGCGAGATAGCCAATAAGGTAACACTGATTTTAGGCTAGTAAACTGATCAAAGGGTTGATTTGGGATTTTTAGGGTTTTTGGTGGCAAATTGAGGAGGTGGCAATTTTGGGTGCGGGGATTGGACACAGTTTCTGCAGGGGGTTCTTTGGGGCGAGGTAGGAGACAGTATTGATGCCTTAGATTGAGGTGAATGGATGAGAAAGACAGGTGAGGAGCTAAGGAGAGCAAACAATAACTTTGAATTCTCCTTAAACAATAGAAAACATTGAAATTAAACAAACTTAAAAGCAGAGCATGGCAGTCATGAATTCTACTTTAACACTTCATTTGTTTAATGTGCAGAAGGAAAAGAAAGGAAATGATTCACATAACACACTTACAAGTACATAGAGAAACACACCATCAATACATGTAACCACAAGAATCCCAAAAAGGACTGCAAAACCCTGGTCTTCCTTAGCCAAAAATTGCAGAGATACAGTGAATAATACAATGATAGCTTCTCCCTCAAGAGTCCAACCATGAAAATGAGCCAGAAAGTACATAATATAGATCATCTAACATCTTTCCCTACCTCTAGGGGTCGAGCTCACTATCCTAGGAGCTGTTTCAACCACTTCTAAACTAAGCACTGAAAACTAGGCAGTCAAAACAACTTGCCTCTATAAGCTAGGAAACCAATTCATTCATTTAATTTTCACCTATTTCATGAATGAATCTTCTAGAAGAGATACATAAGTGTAAAAGTATCAGAGGGTTTTACGAGCTGCTGCATCTCTTCTCAGGATGAGAAGCACCTGCGTCGATTCTCGGCCGCCTTTCAGATTTCCTTTCTCTTACTCCCGGGCTTTCGCTTCTGGAACGGGATGTGTACTCAGCATTCAATCTCATACTGTCCAGGTCATGGCGGAGAAGGGCGGAGAAGCCATGGCGAAGTCTGCGCGCGGTAGAGCAGCTGCACCGCCGTCGGGATCAGACTCGGGTTCCTCCTCGTTTTCAGGGTCAGCGTCTTCCTCCTCTACATCGGGCTCTCGTCCCAGTTCGAGGTCCAGGTCGAGGACTTTTTCTTCTGGTTCTGCTAGTGATAGCTCCAAGGGTCGAAACCCTCCAAGGAGGGAAAGATGCCCTGATTTGGGAAACGGCTCACCAGAACGGGCCAATCGCTATAGTTCCGGGGTGGAACGATCGGATCTGGCCAGATCTAGGCAAAAGACAGATGGAAGCCAGCCAGACCCAGAACTCAAACCAGTAAAAGGGGACCTAAACAAGGCAGACACAGCAGAGCTGAAGCAAATATTTATCAGATCAACAGAAGGAAGACACGTTTGTATGCAGATCTGGGAATGGATGACTGTATTGGAATTAAAAAAAGAGATCCAGGTCAAACTGGGTACTCCAGTTGCATTACAAAATCTTTTATTTTCAGGGCTCTGCATGCAGGATCAACACACACTCCAGCATTACAGGGTTGCAAAGGACTCAACTGTTATCCTCAATCACCGACTGCGAGGTGGATCTAAGGGATCTACATCAAAACCTACAGGATCATACAGAGACGCAGCAAAAGGGAAAGAATCTCCAAAGGGGAAAGAACATGCAACTGTTAATATACCTCCAGGGCAGTATATCGTGGATGAAGTACCAGCGAGCCCCTCCATTCCTTTGGATTTCCCAGAGGTAAAGTGCATATTCTCAGATCTACAAAAAAATGCCGTTATTTGTAGATTTAACGGCTTCTGGCCTAGATCGGATGCTTTGTATCAATGGATTCACACGGCATGGACAAAAAACTGCCGGATCCACCTATGCTCGAAAGGTTTTTTCATAGTAGTCTTTAGCGTTGAAGAAGAGAGGGAAAAAGCTCTCACCGAAGGACCATGGTTCTGGGGCAGTGCGGGATTATTTGTTACCCCTTGGTTCCCGGAGTTTGATCCAAATACCATGGTGGTGTCAAGGATGCCGGTATGGGTAAGGTTACATAATCTTCCGATGCATTTTTGGCACTTTACATCCTTATCAGCTATAGGGAATACCCTTGGAAGAATGTTAAAGATTGATACAGAGAGACATTTAAAAGGAATCTTTACCTTTGCTAGAATTTGTGTCGAGGTAGATCTCAGCCAAGGGTTACCGGAAAGCATCATCCTGAATTTCAACAATACTCAATGGAAACAACCTTTGGACTATGAGAATACAACATTCAGATGCAGGGGATGTCAACAAACAGGTCATCTGTTCAATGCATGCAAAAGCCTTAACAAGAGCAAGCCACAACAAAGGAAGCACAAAGGATGGCAGAACATAGATAATGTCATAAAGAAGAGAACCGCGGAAAAGAAAGCCCCCACAGTATCAGAAGACGAAGAAACAGAAGCAGAGGAGGATGATACCACCATAGAGGAGGTTGAAATAGAGAACCAGAAGGAAAACAGAGCAGTCAACAAGGAGCTACAGCCACACTCAATTCAGGCAGAGACACAGCAAAATCAGACAGAGATGACAAGCGTGGATCAAAGCATGGGAGGCATCAAACGACAGCATCACTCAGATACTTCAGACTCAGACAAAGAAACAGGGCAACAGAATGTAACAACCCAGTTAGTCATTGCTTCGTCCGAGGCCACTGTGGGAGAGTGGCGCAAGGTTGAAAAGAAAAAGGGGCGAAAAACCTGAAGCGTGAGTTTTACTCACTGCCGGAAGTCAGGCTTTTTTCCCCTTTTTCTTTCTCTTTTCTCTTCTCCTTCTTATTCTTTGTGCACGTTAGTTTACTAACGCTGTGAGCCCTTGTGGCAACATACTGAATGCTTCATTGCATCTGCTAGTGTAACTTTTCATTAATTTTTTAATAAAAGGTTACCGTTTTTTTCCTTGGAAAAAAAGAGTGTAAAAGTATCAAAAAATTACATTATTTACATCAAGGAGGATAACAATCCACTCCAAAAAGTCAAACATGGTCAAATCTGCGTTTTTCTGAGCTGTACAGTGAAATTTTGAGAAAATTGCCTGATAGGTCGCGCGCCTCTGCCTGACGGGTCGCGCACCTTTGAGGGAACTTTTGGGGCACTTCCAGGTGTCCAAATTGGGCAAGAGTAGGCTTGTTGGAAATTTCTGTGAGTCTACTTTCCAACCCAAGTGGAATTTCTGAATTTGGTGGTCATTTACCCCTCCAAAATTGCAATCTCCCAAGACTGCTTTTTGTGTCTCAAAAATGTGGCAGAAAGTCATTTTTTGCTTGTTTTTTGACTTTCTGGAGGCCCAAAACTTCATAAAATCTCTTGGCAATGGATGAGCATATGTAACTTTTCATGCCAAATCTGGAAATGCTGAGTTTTTGAAAAATGGAGTTGCCAAGAGAAAGGGTCGCGCGGGGGGTGAGACCCGTTAATGGACAAAACCTGTAAATTGCCTGAAAAAACCAAAATTGACCCAAAATGTTCAAAATTTCTTGGTATTTGTGCTGTGTCTGAGCTATTTAGTGCCTTTCTCCTTCAAGGAAGCCTCAGCCAAGATGTGGAGGGGATCGGGACTTTTTCTCCTTTTTTGTGCCTTGGCCAACCGCCTTTGGAACATCTTCATCTTCGCCTTGCACACGTGCATCCGCGCCCAATAATGGTTCTTCATGTTTCTCAACAATTTCTTATCTTGGTTGGCCTTAGCCAACAACCTCTCCAAGTGAGCATTGAGCTGGATAAGCATAGACTCTCGCTCAGCGGGCAATGGATCACCGGGTCTTCTTCGATTCAAGTTGCGGTCACTACGGATCCTCCACAACTCATCAAGAGCTTGCTTATCCTCCAACTGTTTGTTGTGCTGCTCTAGATATGAGATTTTCCATTGTGCCCCCTCTAATCTCCTCTGCAATGCATCATTTTCAGCTCTAAGGTGCTGAATGATCTCCTTTGACTCTCGGCTAGGAGAACTGACATCAAGATCAATAAGCTCTATATCTGGAACATCTGATGGTCCCTCATCAATCCTGGGCTTCTTGCCCCTCTCTGATACCTATGCTACTGAAGAAAGCGAGGCCCCTTCCACCTGATGTGGAGATAACACTCGCTGAGCCGATGAAGAAGGCGAGACCCCTTCCACATGCTGTGCAGAAAGTACTCGCCGAGCTGCTGCAAATAAGGCCCTTTGGCCTCTCTGATAGGTGACCAATGGTGAGGAGCTAACATATCTAGTCACGGGGATGTCATGCTACTGTGATGGTCCTCCATCCTCGTGAATAACCTCAGGATGTGGCGGTGGTGGTGCTGTGAAAAGCTCACGAGAGATAAACTACTCCCATGAGATGCCCTGCTGAGCCAACTGATGTAATACCACAAGCTGAATCAAACCATAATGGTAAAGGCTCCTATACTGTTGTGCCGGGCTCTTCCTCTGCATCATGGACACCATCCTCTCAATGTTCTGATAGAAGAAAACAGGGATGTTCATCATCCGTACCCGTGTGAACTGCATCAATAGGCGAATATGGTACGAATATACCTGTGAAAATCTGCCCTCACAGGTAAAATAGAGCATGATGAGCCTCATCATGGGAGCATACTCACTCCTGAGAAATCTGAAGGGAAACACACCTGTCAAGTGTCTCATGAGTGCTGGTCTAACGAAAGGCTCAAAATGAACACTGTCCAACACCTTGCGCTTATTCCATACCTCTCCGACATTAGGTATCCCTGTGGCCTGTGCAATCATCGCGGGTGTCAATGTAAAGTCCACCCCGGCAAGGTTGACATGTCCATCATGCAAATGTAAAACAAATAGGCGAGCTAACTCTCTGTGATGCTGAATCCGAGAGATCCTCTCGCAAAACTAATAACAAGACTTATACTGGAAACATGAAACTGCCATAGGGCAAGCCTGTAAATCTGTCAAAGAAGTGGGCTCCTCTCTCTTATGATGACCACCCTTTCCACCCTTATGAGGCCTCCTCTATATCTCAATCTCTGAAGCTGATGCCTGGTCATCACTCTGCTCATAGGTTTCGGTTTCTGACATTGTTTAAGGAGCAAAGTGGCCAAAATGTACTGTTGTTTCTGCCTTGCAAAATGCTGATCTATATGCTGTTTCAAGGGGACAAGGAGCATGAGGGGAATGTTAGGGGAGGGATACTTTTAAAGGGAAAATGGGAGTAAATAAATAAAACAGGGATTTTAGGGAAAAAACATTGCAAAATCATAGCATATGCATCATTATATACATTTGTTTACATGGGTATTATGAGAGGTAGGATTAGGGCTTGATTTTTTTTTTTTTTAGTTTCTAGGGAAGAGGGGTAGGGTTTAGTTTTTCTTTACAAATTTAAAAGGGAAATTTACATAGGAAGACAAGGAAAATGAAATGGGAAATGGGGAAAAATGATTACAAGGGAATACCCTAAAACAACATAAAACCCTAGGCATATTTTACAATTTTAAACCACAGCCACATAGAGCTTTTTCTCTTGCACAATGAGATCTTTAAAAATGAATTCATGATGTCTTTAACCATAACAAGCAACAATTTGTAAGTTGGAGGGCCTACCTTAGGCAATTTAGCGATTTTGTTGGCTCCTTGGATGAATTTGCAGGCGATTTTATAAGGAGGGCGCTGACGGGTCGCGCCCGTTAGACATTAACACTGCTGGAAGGCGCTTGACGGGTCGCGCGCCTTTGACGGGTCGCGCGCCTGGTCTGACGGGTCGCGCGCCTGTCAAGCTCCCAAACTCAGCTCGAAATCACTTGCAAGCACTTGCTCAACGACTTGGATACACAATGAGGGTCAATGGAGGGAGATTGGGCTTTTATAACTTTGATTTGAATTAATTTCATGCCCAAACCCACTTTATAATGTTTTTCTTTGACACTTTATAAACTTGACTTTTTCTTGGTTTCCTTTGTCCTGAAATTGACTAATTTGATGCGTTTCTTTGATGCTTTTTGTAGGGATAGCATCTGAGGGATCTTGGCAAGGGAGCCAGGGTTACATGCTGTCTTTGGAAGCCTTTTGAAATTTTACCATTTTTTACAAAAATTTGAAAAATGACCTTAGCTTTAAAAACAGGGTTTTTAAATCCAAGGTGAAATTTAACTGCACAAGATAGAAATTTTCGAAGAAACACTTTGAAAATCATCCCTCTGGCTTGTTGAGCACTTATTGACCTTCAGAGGCATGACCTTGAAGACAAACTTGACCAGAACCCTATACCTAGGAATTTGACCTCAAGACAAGACAAGACAAGCTTGAAAGAGATTAAGGACTCAAATGACTTTGATCCAGCAATGCCAAGAGGGGGACAAAGACACCAGATCCTCCATCAGGGTTATGGCATGCCTAATGGAATGCAAAAATTGACACTGATGAGACACCTACTTATGCAAATGCAAAGAGTTTTGATCGCTGATGGAGGGCTACTAGACCGACTCTAACACCAGTATGAAAATGTATGAAACGTGGTACCTGGAGGAGAGAAGATTGTAGGCTGGTGCCTACGTACTAGTATCTTAGCTAGTACAAGAACTAAGGGGGTGGTAGCTCCCTTCCAGTAGCAGTTGAAAACTTTAGAGCATTGTAGCAGGTAGCAGCCTGCGTACTAGTAAATGGATCGGCTAGTACAAGAACTATGGGGGTCATAGCTCCCTTCCAGGAGAGACTGGAGAACGAGAGAGGGTTGTAGCTCTCTGCAGGTAGTAGCCTGCGTATTGGTAAAGGACTGCACTAGTGCAGAACTTTTGTAAAAGGATTTTCTTATTAAGAAGAAGATTGAGATGACTTGCAATAGGTGGTTTTCTCCCACATTGGGTTTCCACCTTATATCATGGTGTTCATGTGTGTGTCTTATGTGTGATGATCTGTTCTATTTTACTGCACCTGTTTATTGTTAATATGGTTAATCATGTTCTAATGCACTCATTGAAGATCAATTAACTGAATCATAAGTTTACTGAATATACGCGGGTATTCTTAACTGAAGCGGCATATATGAATCATAGTATGGAAATAAAAAAAAGTTTTATTGACTTAATAATACTGATTCACCCCCCCCCCCCTCAGTATTATTTCCAACAGGTATGGTAGAAGGTATGAGTAATAGATCTCTGGATTTTGATTTCTGTGAAAATTGTGTATATGGGAAGCAGAATTGGGTGAGTTTCCCCTCTAGTGGTAAGAGGGCGAAATAGATATTAGAACGTGTGCACAGTGATGTGTTTCAACCTGTGAAGGTTCCATCACTGGGTTATTCTATGTATTATGTATCATTTATAGATGACTTCTCAAGGAATACATGGATATATTTCCTTTAGAAGAAATCTAACGTCTCTAAAAGGTTTAAAGAATTTAAGGCTCTAGTGGAAAACCAGGCAGAGAAGAAGATAAAGGTGTTGAGGATAGATAATGGTGGAGAGTTTTGCAGTAAGGAATTTGAAGCATTCTATAATAAGTGTGGTATAGCACGGCAGAAGACTACTCCATACACACCTGAGAAAAATGGAGCTGCAAAAAGAATGAACAAGACGTTGATGGAAAGGGCAAGAAGCATGCTCAATGGTGTCAGCTTAGGACAGGAATTTTGGGGAGAGGTTGTGGAGATAGCATGTTACCTGGTCAACAGATCACCTTCATCAACATTGGAGGATAAGACTCCACAAGAGGTATGGACTGGTTAGAAACTCTCTCTTTCACATTTGAGGGCATTTGGATGTGATGCATAGGTACATGTTCCAAAGGAGAAATGGACCAAGTTGGATAGTAAATCTAAAAAGTGCATCCTTATTGGGTATAAGGATGGTTTAAAGGGTTATAAGCTTTGGAACCCAGTAACAAGGAAGGTTGTTATAGTTGAGATGTGGTGTTCAGAGAGGTAAAAGATGTTATTAAACATGAAGTCAAACCAAAGGAACCTGAGAAGATAGAGTTTGAGCTTAAGGAGGAAGAATCAGACTCTATAGTAGAGGAGGAATCAGAAGATGAAGAACCACAAACGGCGGGTGTGAGAAAATTAGTTCGAGAAAGAAGGTAGCTGGAAAGGTATAGTTCATCTACTTTTTGTTCAAATTTTACTTTATCTATTACTGATGATGATCCCAAAACTATGAAGGAAGCAGTAGATTCAGAGGATGGCAAACTCTGGAAAGAGGCCATGGTTGATGAAATGGCATCTTTGCAAAAAAATGAGGTTTGGGATCTGGTGGAGTTGTCGGCTCGAAGGAAACCCATTGGCAGCAAATGGGTGTTCACGAAGAGGACATATGCAGAAGGAAAGGTGGAGAAATACAAAGCTCAGTTGGTAATAAAAGGTTATTCCCAAGTGCTAGGAATTGATTTTGGTGATATTTTTTCTCCTGATGCCAAGGTAGCTTCTATTAGATTACTTTTATCTATTGTTGCTGCTTTTGATTTTGAGGTAGAAAAAATGGATGTGAAGACAAAATTTCTTCACGGAGATCTAGAAGAGGAGATCTACATTAATCAACTTGAAGGTTTTGTGGTGAAGGGTAAAAAAGAAATGGTATGCAAGTTAAAGAAGTCTCTGTATGGGTTAAAACAGCGACCAAGGATTTGGTATCATAAATTTGATACATTTATATGGGGACTTGGCTTCACCAGAAGCAAAGAAGATCATTGTATGTATTTTAAATTAATTGGTGACCATGTTATTTATCTGGTCTTGTATGCGGATGATATGTTGTTGGTTGGAAATGAAAAAGAAATTATACAGGATTTGAAAACCCAATTTCCCTCCAAATTCGTCATGAAAGATCTTGGTGCTGCAAATTATATTTTGGGCATGGAAATTAAAAGAGACTGGGAAAAGAGGAAGCTCTGGTTAAACTAGAGGAAGTGTGTAGAGACAATACTGCAGAGGTTTAATATGCAGGATAGTAAACCGGTGAAGGTTCCTATTCCTATAGGTGTGAGGTTGTCTGCTGAGCAGTGTCCCAAGACACAAGAAAAGGAAGAGGACATGTCTTGTGTTTCATATGCAAGTGCAATTGGTAGCCTGATGTATGCAATGGTATTTATTACACTAGACATTGCACATGCAATGGGAGTATTGAGTAGGTTTATGTCAAAACCAGGGAAGGAGCACTGGACAACAGTGAAGCAAGTTTTTAGGTATTTGCATGGCACTAGTGATTATGGTTTGTGCTACCAAGGAAGACCAGGATTGGACAAAGTGTTGGATATTCGTGGCTTTGTTGATGCAAACTGGGCTAGAGATCTGGATCAGAGAAGATCTACAAGTGGGTATGTGTTTAACCTATTTGGAGGTGCAGTCAGTTGGATGAGTAAGAAACAATCTATAGTGGCACTATCAACTACAAAGGCAGAATACATGGAAGCCACTCATGCAAGCAAGGACGCAGTTTGGTTGGAGAGAGGGTGTTCAAGTATGGGGTTAGTACAGGGAGCTATAAGGATAGACTGTGACAGCCAAAGTTCAATTTTCTTGGCAAAGAACCCTACATATCATTCAAAGACAAAGCACATTGATGTTAAGTATCACTTTGTGAGGGATATGATAGAAGACAAAAAGGTGTTGCTAGTAAAGGTGGACACTTTGAAGAATATTGCAAATGCATTGACAAAATCTGTGAGTGATGAGAAATTCTCTTGGTGTAGAGAAACAATGGGTGTTGTAGGGTTGGATAAATTACTAAGCTCTCTTGTGGCCCCCTGTGGAAAGAAAAAAACAAGTCGGAGAATGTTGGGTTGTGTTATATTCTTTCCATGACTAGCCCACATAGCTAACCGAGGGGTTAGAAGGCAGGCGGAGGCCCCCCTTTTTTGTGCCGATTGCATAACGAGGGGTGTCACAGGGGGTTTGAGGGGAGCTGGTAACCCCACTCTATGGGGTTGAAGGCAGCACCCCGGAAAATTTTGTTTTTGGACCCTATATTAGGTTGGGCAGACCTACCTATGGTTTTGTGCATGATTTTTCACACATGGTTTTGGACGCGATGGTTTTCGATCCATGTTATTGTATGCTTCGGCATGTATAAACATGTATTATAAAATTGAAAGGAACAAAATGAAAAATCATGTTGCTAGTCCCTATTTTGGGATCCAGGGGAAAATCTTTGTGTATATGTGTTTTATGTGTTATGCTCTCACATTTTTATTTTCTTTGTTTTAGAATTAATATGTAGGTAATTCCTGTACAGGGTTAAAACCTAAATAAATCAAGTTGTAGTTATTGATCAACCTATTCCCTTGCTCTTTCCTGCTTTCCTTTTCCTTCTTTCTCCAAATCTAATGAAAAATAGAGTGATCCAAGCATGCTTTAATAATTCTCCAATATTTCTCCATGTGTGCAAGAGTATGATATGGAGAGAATGGAGAGATAGCTCCACCATAGAACTATAAACAGTTGTGAACTAATCCTCATAAGCCTTTTTATCATTAAGGCCTCTATTTTCTTCAGTTTTCCTTAGTTTTCCTTCAATTCCCTCCTCATGCAATTTTCTGACCTTTCACCTTCATTTTTTCCTATTTTCAATTATTTCACAAATAAAATGACAATTAGTGCCACTTTTCCTTTTCCAATTTCCATAGCCATTTATTAATCAAAATTAATCCCCATCATTATGTTTTTCTGCACATTCAACTTGGAATATGTGTCCAATGACCGTGGTCTTATTTTTTTATTTACATAGGAAATCAACCAGGGTTTGTTACAAATCCCTCCTGCTTGGGGGAACACCGTCCGTGATGTTCAATGACACTTATAAACCAAAAAAAAAACATGCTTCCTATGGATTTTTATAACACATCCTGACATAAAATTTACATCATATCCATCTGCTGAAATGTAACTAACATAGCATGAACACCATATGCTTATTTGAGCTTTATAACATAGCTCGATGTGATATTTACATACATATGCATAAACAATCTTAACTAAAACTCAATGTCAAAACACATATCAAAATGCATCTTCTAAACTAGTGAATAGAGAAGGATACATAGCCCACGTCTGATCATCAATCTACCATGTAGCTTCATCGTGCCCAAAGTGCTTCCACTACACCTTAACTTGCTTGATTTCTTGATTCTAGAGCATGAGCATCTTTCACTATTAAATGCACTGAGGTTTTGGTTGTAATTCTCCTTCAAGGTCCACCTAAAATGTAGACCAATCAATCACATGATCAACATTTTTCTCATATTTCTTAAGCATTGACACAAGGAAAACCTCATGGAATTTCACTGTTAAAGGTAGTGCAAGTCAGTAGGCTATTGGTCCAATCTTCTCAATAATCTTGAAAGTCCCTCAATACCGAGGTGGCACCTTGGCACATGATACAATCCTCAAGGAGATATTAGTGTGCTTGATGCACAAGTACACATGTTCCCCTACCTAAAACCCCTTAAATACCCTGTGCTAACCTACATAAATATTTTTCCTATCCTGTACTAACTGCAAATTCTTCTTGATAACCTACATTTCCTATTCCATCTCTATCAACATGTATGCTCCAATCAATACCCTGTTCACTGGATTGCTCCAAATGATAGGAGTATTACATATCCACCCATATAGTGTCTCAAACAGACTCATCTTCAAATACTCTTGATACCCATTGTTTTAAGCAAAGTCAACCAGTGGAAGATACTCCTACCACCTCATTTTTTGGTGCACGATGTACATTCTCAACATTTCCTCAATAATCATATTGACCCTCTCTGTCTATCCTTCTGTCTATGGATGATAATCTGTACTAAAGGCCAAATTTGTATCCAAACCTACAAATAAATCATTACAAAACCTAGAAGTGAACTTAGCATATTTGTTTTACACAATCTTCCTGAGAATACTATGTAACTTGACTATCTCCTTGATAAATACCTGGGTTACCTCACTACCTAAATAACTTGATTTAACTAGTATGAAGTGATCTACCTTAGTCAGCCTTTCAACCACAACAATAATAAAATCATTCCGTCTAGATTTTATCGGAAAACCTGCAATGAAGTTCACGGAAATGACCTCCTATTTCCACTCTGGAATTGGAACCATATCCAATAAACCACCTAGATGTTTACACTCTTATTTTACATGTTGACAGTCCAAACATCTTACAACAAAAGTTACCACCTCTTTCTTCAATTTCAGCGAATGATAGAATTTCTTAATCATTGTCAATGTCTTCTCATATCTTGGGTGACCTAAATACAAATTAACATTAAATTCTATCAAGATAAGATTCTTGAGATCATTGTTTTCTAACATATAGATATCGTTCCTAAATCTAAACAAACCATATGTCATGAGATGATAGTCCACATCTTATTCACCTATACCCTACTGTTGTAACATGTACATAAGTTGTTCGTACTTTTCATCCTATTATCCTGCATGTGATGAGCCTCATCATTGGGTAACTATATGGACCTTAATACACCTCATAGCTTATTTAAATCAACTCTTCTCATAGTTTCTTACATACTTTGATTATATTTTTCTTAATGAGATGAGTAAAAGTGAGATATTATTCCTAGTGGACTAATGTGTATTGATTGCAGGTTTTTAGAGCAAATCATGGAAATTTTGGCTAATTAAGGGTAGAAACTCAAATGAGACAAGGGGGAGAGGTTGTAGGGGATAGATCCTCCTATTTTACTCATCAATAATTTGAATTCCTCCATCAAATCACACTAGCTCTAAGTTACAAGTAGCCAAGTCATGAAGATCAAAAGGCATACGAGCCAGTGACAATGAAAGAGCCAGTTCATTTTGAGTTTGGGAGCCGAACCTCCCTAGATTTAAGAAATTCCTTGGAAACTTTAGTTGTATAAATAAGGAGGCCTATAGCCTCATTAGGATTCAAATTTTTGATGTTAAAGCACTAAGCAATTTTCGAGTTCAAGACTTGTGGAAGACATTGTTATGTAATTTTCTGATTTTGATTATGAGAATGAGCATTTCCTTGATTTGCCACTGAGTTGATTTAGAGGGCTGAAGCTCTTGGGTTAGGGCCCAACCCTAGTAGCAAAGGATCCTCTTCTTGTATTTGTATGCTTAGTTGATTTCTTAGATTAATGAGTGCATTATATTTAGCATTATTTCATTGCAAGTAGTTGTGGATTTGATTAGTTTTCTTCCATTTGTGCATTATTGTAGTAGTAGCTTAGGAAGGTAAAGGAATATCCAAAAGCTATTAGTGGGTGGATCTAGCCTCACTCACCCCTTCAAGGACCATGGTTTGAGGAAAGAACTCCTATGCAGACCCAAAAAGATAGAATTTTGATTTCTCATGAAATTTAAGGTCTTTTGTTACTTAGGCCAGCATTTTACTAGTTTTCAAGAATAGGATTTAATTGCCATTTCTGATGTCTTTAGCCTTGCATTAGATCTCATGAATGTTTCACATCATTCTGCAAGTTTTCCCATGCATAGGTAACTAGATAATAAAATTATGTTTTTCCTTAGTTAATTGAAAAGCTTTCTTATTTAACCTGATTCGTGGATAAAATGTCAGTGATTGATGCAGTGTAGGAGTTTCAATAGTGTAGAGAGATTTGATGACCAGAAACCCCATCCTAACCTCATCCATCCATGGTTGTCACTTTCTTTCACTAAATCCCTCACCAAATCCATCATTCCATAAGAATACTTCTTCGATCTTATTGAGCAAATCCAACCATCTCACAACTCTTTTTTGAGCTCTAAAGGAGTCCTAGGCACTCCCTTGCATCTTCACCCACCATTCACCCTCCCTAAGCCTTACATCACTTTCCAAATCTCTCCTCTTGCTCTCGGTTGTATCATGTAGGAATACAGGGGATCTTGTAGGAGGATTAGGACATCCTGTAGGATGCATTAGGACATTATTTATCATATCTCTTTTATTTACCATGGTATTTGGTGCATAGGCATGGTATACAATTGGATGTTGATTTCCAATCCTATTTGATATATTTTTATTTATTTATCATACCTCTTTATACATCTCCTGTAGGTTGACCTGTATTGGCTTGTTTTGACGCTGAATTGTGGGAAAAACCCCTAGGAAGATAGGAGAATACGCCTACTTGCCTCCCAAGCCATCTGACCATTCACCATCATCCCTAATCCACCTTCTAGACGACTAAAAGAATTTAGCATTCACATTTTCACATAGAAAAGACAAAAAGGAAAGAAGAGTTATTTTGTTCATTTACATGCATAGCAGTAGAATGTTTGGATGTTTCAAATTGCATGCCCAGGATAGTAGGATTGAACATATGTTAACTTAGCATTCTTTAGGAGCAAAGCCTCTTAGCAGTTAGTTAGATGAATGGTGTGTTTATAATTTAATTTCAGTCTTTTCCTTACTAAAGTAGACAAGATCTCCTTTAGTGCAAATTTCTCTTTTTCTCATTGGTAATCAAGCTTCATCTGAATGAATAGAAGTCTGGTTTGAAAAACTATAAGTGGTATATTGCTAGCTTAGTAGTGACAAAGAGTGGACCCATCACATCTACTTGTGTATACAACACTATCACCTCCAAGTTTGTACGAACCCCGAGTTGATAAAGTAAAGTTGGTAGCCCCAGGAGTTGCAACATTCTTGCTGCAATACTGGTGCTCATCACTTTTTCGTGTCGTTGCTAGGGAGGTGTCTAAGTAACATGTGATTTCTTCTTTCTTTCTTCCGTTTCTTATCTCTGACATTCTGCTATTAGCTTCATTTCTGCAAAAGTAATTGTAAGTTAGTTTTCTTTCTTTTCCATTCTGCAAGTGAGATTTCATTCAAGCAGTTAGTTTTCATTCAGTCGGTTAGTTTCCATTCAGTTTGTGATTTCAATTCTACAGTTATTCTCAAATATTGAAAAAACACAAAACAAAACTAAAACACTTCTTTCATGACGTGTAGGAATAGGGATAAATTAGGAAAAATTCTACCAAATACACCCACCACTTCAAATAGCAAACCTTCCCTCTTCTTCGATGGATGTGAATGGGAGGACCCCTTAGGTGAAAAACCAGAGATATTTGAAGAGCCTACAAGGGGATAAGAAGAAGGAGAACCCATTGCAACTGACCTAATGGTTGAAAATAGAAATGACAAAGGAGATAGAGAAATAATTGAGGGTTCCTTTCCCATCAGAGAAACTAATGGGGATACCAAGATGAAAAACATAAGCCCCTCTGTGCTTCCTTATTTCCATGTCTTGATCTCAGAAGATCCAGACACTTTCGTGTTTGAGTTTGCTATCATAAGCACAACTTATGATTACACCACTGATAAGCAGAAGTTGAAACTATTCCCATCCACTCTCAAAGATGTAGCCCTACGTTGGTTAATAGGTTTACCTAGGGATAACATCACAACCTGGGCTCAGATGTAGCAAGCCTTCAAAAACAAGTATCGAGACTATTGTAGCTCTGTTGAAGCCCTGAAAATCGGGTCGACAACAAGGGGGATACCCACCTGGTTCGGACCTTGGTTGGCAGCTCCTTATCTGTTTGGTATAGCGGGTCCGACTGGGGATAATGGGACCAGTTTCCCAATCTAAGGGTGTCTGTGTGTGCAGAGTTGGATGTTGCTGATCTAAGAATACTTAAAGCTAATCTAATTCAAACTTTTAAACTAAATCTATGCTATTGTAATCTAATGAAAAAAAACACATATAATCTATGCTAACTCGGGGTGTATTTCTTCTATTATGCGATCTAAAAAGATTTCAGACAATAACTGGTAATAAAGATCATTCAGCTATCATAAGAATAGAAATCAATTAAGATGAACTACTTTCCATAAAAAGTTAGGCAAAAAAGTTGTGAACAGCATATCGTATAATAATTTATTCATATATCAGACATAAATAAATGGCTCCACCGTACAAAAGTGCCAAATGGTAACTCACACATTCATTAAATAAAATATAAACAACTAAAACTGTATATCACTTTAAGAATATAAGCAGAAATGGCCAAGAGATAAAAGTACCATTTATGACTGACCCTACTCATAAGCTTCAAGCAACAATGATTTATCTCTCCTTGCTCTAACATCTACTAAGAGTACAGAAGTGCAACATCAGTAGCAGATATCAAATGCAAACATTAATAAACCTTGATACATCCATTCATCAAAACCCCCTCCGAGGGTGCAAAAGTGCATGTTCTGAGGATAAGTTTTTGACAAATTTCTGGACCCTTCTCCAAATGCATGAGAAGGGTTTAAATACTGCTAACTAATTAACTTAATTACATAAATTTAGGATACAGTTTAAATGACTGCCCTTCTTCTAAAGCAAAACTATTTCTAAAAACTGAATCTAATTCCTAACTATTTCTGCATTTGCTCCTTAAATGTTGCGAGAATTCAACATTCGCCTGGGAAGAGTCGGCTGGTTGCCTTCTACTTTTGTTTGAGCTATGAAAATAGAAACGGCAAGCGCTGGTATCAATTTTTAGTACACTAGAAGATATTTTTGAGAATTATCTTCTGGTTGGGCGAATTTACTGCGTATATACTTGGCAACAACCCAAATTTCCCTCAAACTGCTTCTGCTTTTGCTATTTCAGTTTCCGGACTTGCGAATGACTACGCAAGTTAGATACTTTGCTTTCTTGAACAATTTTCTTAGCGATGCGCGATTAGCGCTAGGCGCTAATCGCGCATCGAAAAATGCCTATGTTCTTTGATTCAGGCTTTTCTGGTGCGTTTTCCTTCTTTAGAGCCTTTTTCCTTTACCGGGTAGAAGTTTCAGGATTTTTTTGTAAACATGCTGCTTTTGTGAGCTTTCTGACCCTGAATGTTGTATCACCTATCGACCTCAGCACCTGTTGAGTGATACTCTGGAATCTATGGTTCTGTTGCATGCGGCATCTGTTCATGAAGGCATCTTTTCTCTATTCTCCGAGCATTGACGCTTTCCCCTTTTCCTTAGATGTTTACTGTTTGTCATTCCTGCAGTTCACGCAAAGGAAAAGAGTAATGATAATAAATACTGATACGAAAGCTCTAACCTCTATGAATGTATAAAATCATGACACCCATCATGAACTGACTCTTCGAAAAACAAAAAACTGTCCTTCATTAACACTTTGGCATATGTTCATTAATTTCTTTTAAGGCGCGCGGCTAATTTTTGGTTTGCGGACAACTTTTCTTGAATGTTGAGCCGAGGAAATTTACAATGGGTGATAGCAGCATCGCGTCATCGCAAGCTTTTTCAGATCGCATTTATCACAGATTGCAGATATCGCAGATCGCAGATATCGCCAGATCGCAGATATCGCCAGATCGCAGCATCGCAGATCGCATGAGTCATTAAATCATTGTGTGCTGCTTATGCGATATTGCGATATGCGACGTCGCACATCGGCCGTCGGAGATTTCTTAAGATTTTCATTTAAGAGCGCTTCTTAATGTGTGCGATGCGATGAATTTCGCATCGCTTCTTCATAGTTTTTATTATGCTCATAAGGGGATGTTTTATCTTCTCCATGCGATGTGACATAATTTCAAGGAGTAGAATACAAAAAGTTTTATAAAAAAAATTTTGGATTTTTTATTAAGGGTCCCCATTTGCTTAGTGTTATTGCTAATACTAAACAAAGAGGGGGGTTTTTGGTGGCCACAACAATGGCGATTCACTGGAAAGAATCAATTATATCTGCTTTTCTATTGAATCTTAACTTCCAAAACAGAAAAATTTTCATAAGTCTAAATTTTGTTATGCACAGATAGAGTACATTATGCCTTATCCTATTAATGATATTTTATTTCAGCCTTTTTCTATTCTAATTGTTTGCTTCCTCAGGCTTGTTCTTGTACTTATATCAGCCACTACTTGGTCTTTTTAAAGATAAAATAAAGTCTTCTCTGCGTGCTGGCTTTAAAATATGCTCATTTGTCGTAGGTAGAGCCTCTGCTGCCAGCAGGCGTCCATAGCCTTGACAGAGTTACCTGTTACCCAGCAATGATCCTTTATCCTGCTTAAGGCTATCTACAACTTTTCAAAGAAAAACCCATTTTGACACTTTTTCCCTTTTTTATTCTCAAAGAACAATGTCTTGGTTTGGTAGCAAAAATTATGACACAGTCATTCACTTGATTTACACTTTTGCTGAACAAGCTGGCTCGTGATGAGACCCCTTGTCTTTTGATTGCAACAATATTGAGTCATTGCCCTGTTTTGGTGGACAGTATTAGCAAAGTCAGCAAGTTATAATATCTGTGATCATGATAAGCCGGCTCGTGATGAGACCTCTTATTCTTTGAGGTATAGTGTTTCTCGGATTGTTCCTTTGAATGCTGCGATTTTCTTTAGCGGGGAGGAAGTCATTGTTTTTCCTTAAGAAAGCTCTGGATGACAATAATAGGGTTTGAAAACAGCAGTCTTACAGAGAAGCCTTATTTTGCTATTGATACCTTTCATTGTGCTGATATAAAACAATTCCTTCGCTAAAGGTTGCTTTCATCAAATTTTGAAGTTGAAACTAGTATCATATCTAGGCTAAAGTTTTTAACTGTATCTGTTAATAATAAAAATCAGCTTTTCAAAATTTTTTGCTACTTATACAAGCGAAAGCTCAAAATATGAAAGAGAATTGGTGTCTTTTTCGTGAATACCTGTAGTAACCACTCACAACTGGTTTTATTATGAAAAAAGAAAAGAAAAATTATTCTACAAAATAGAAGAATAATCTTCTATGGAAAATATATTTTAAGGATTTGTCCATTAACAGGCAAAGAATCCCTTCTACTTGTTAAATCCTGCAACACAAACGTTGATGGACCTATGAATTCAACAATCTGAAAAGGACCAAGCCAGATCTTTTGAAATTTCGTATGTTTGCCCTTTTCTTCATGAGCCTTATCCCATTTCAAAACTAAATCTCCCATCTGAAAAAAATTTCTGGTCATTATGCTTGAGTCGAAAGAGGATTTTATTAGTGCTTGGTGATGAGCATGGGTTTTCTTAGCTTGTTCTCGTTGTTCTTCTAATTTAATTATTTCCATTTGTCTTAGTTGTATGGAGGAAGTAGATACTTCATCGATGTATTGTAATAAAGACAAAGAGGGGATGACTAAGTGAGTTGGAAGAACCACTTCTTTCCCATAAACTAAATTAAAGGGAGAAGTGCCGATTGAAGCTTTCTTCGTTATTCTATCTGCCCATAAATCATTTACCAAAGCTTTGTGCCAATTCTTTTGGTTCTAGTCAACTGTTCTTTTAATAATCCTGATTAGGTTTTTATTTGTTGACTCAGCTAACCCATTACCTTGCAGATAGTAGTTTGCCGAATATTTCAGTTTGAACCCTCTTTTAAGTGCAAAATCAGTCATTGCATTTCCAGAAAAGTATGATGCATTATCAAACATTAAAGCCATTGGAAATCCAAACCTAGTGATTATAAATTGATCTATGAATTCAATAATATTTTCAGAATTAGTTGTCTTGAGAGGAACTGCTTCTACCCATTTAGTAAAATAATCTGTTGCCGTGAGGATGTATCTATGCTGCTTAGAAGAGTGAGGAATGATCTCACCTATTATGTCCAATCCCCATTGACTGAATGGTTACTCGATGTTTACCGACTGCAGTGGCAGGGACGACTTCTTTTGTCTTCCAGCAGTTGTTTGGCAGACTTGACATTTCCTTACGTGACTGTGTGAGTCTTTGAACAATGTAGGCCAGTAATATCCTGCACGTAAGATCTTATGTGCAGTGGCATCTCCAGCATAGTGTCCACCTGCTGGTCCGTCGTGGAGTTCCTGCAAAACTTTTTCAGCTTCAGTTTTCTCAAGACATCTAAGAAGAACAGAATTATAATTTTTTCTAAAAAGAACATCATTTATGAGCTGATATTGTTTAGCTTTCAATCTCAGAGCTCTTTTCTTAGTGTGATCTAGGTGTGATGGAGCATATCCATTCTTAAGATAATAAATGATGTCAGCATATAATGATTCTGCATCGTTTAGGCTTACCTCATACAGTTGTACCTGTTTAGATGAATTTTCAGAAATCTGCGATGCTCCGGCCAACATTTTGCAGAAGCTTGACCTCTTACAATGTTTGTTGGCTTGATCTCAAGGTCGTATTCCTGCAAAGCAGTGATCCAATTTTCTCTTTTCTCACCCACATCCTTCTGTACTAGAAGATTTCTTACCACTGGAAATGGTACTATGATCTTAGTATGGGTTTTAAGTAGGAAAGGTATGAAATATTTGACCGCTTTGAAAACAGCATATGCCTATTTCTCCACGTCTGAATAGTTGAGTTCAGCAACCTGTAAATTCGAGCTAAAAAATGCGATTGGAGATTCCGCTTTTTCTTGATTTGCTTGAGTTAGGATCGCAGCATATGATTTCTCTAAGGCAAATGTGTATAAGATAAAAGATTCTGAAAAATTCGGGGTTGCTAAAGATGGAGAATTAATGATAGCTTGTTTGATCGGATTGAATGCTTCATGTTCATCTTAACCCCATTTGAAATTTGAATTCTTTTTAATCATGGTTTGCAAAGGAGACACAATTCGTGAAAAATATGGGACAAATCTCTTTACAAAATTGATTTGACCAAGGAAAGATTGCATGGCTTTTTTATTATGAGGTAGGGATATTTCAGAAATTTCTTTGATTCTGTCAGGCTCGATGTGAATACTAGATTTTGACACTCTGAATCCTAGAAGTTTCCCTTCACTTAGTGCGAAAAAAGATTTCTTTGGGTTAAGTGAAATCCCATACCTTAAACATCGTTGAAAGATCTGTTTTAAGTCTCTGAGATGATCGCTTCGCTTCTTGGAGTACATTGTTATATCATCCAAATAAATTACTACGGATTGATTGACTAAACCCTTGAATGCGATGTCCATGGCTCTCTGAAATGTAGCACCGGCATTGATCAAACCAAATGGCATCTTCCGATATGCATATGTGCCCCATTTAGTTCTGAATGTGGTTTTTAACTGATCATCGGGATGTACCAGCACTTGATTATATCCTGAAAATCCATCCAAGAAAGACATCAGTTCTGAGCCTGCTACTGCCTGTAATATCTGCTCCATAGGTGGGAGAGGAAAATTGTCTTTTAGACAGGCTTTGTTGAGATTCCGAAAATCGATGCAGATTCTAATATCTTCTTTTTTCTTTCTAACAGGTACCATATTGGAGACCCATTTGGAATGTCTGACAGGGAAAATTATTCTGGCTTTTAACGACTTATTTAGCTAGGTTTTTATCTGATTTTCTAAATTGGGGTGGATCTTTCTCAGTTTCTGTTGGACAGGTTTTTCGTTGTCAATCATAGGAATAGTGTGCTGAATGATAGAAGTGTTGTACGTCTTCAGCTCATCGTAATTCCAGGCAAACACATTTTTATATTGTCTAAAAGGACAAACATACGCTAGTTTTTCTTTAGGGGCTAAGCCGATGCCTAGATTAATGTTTTGTGGTTTATCATTGGTTCCTAGGTTTACTAATTCGTAGTTCAGAATTGAACTGTAGAGCTTTGAATTGGTAGACCTTTTAAACCGATTTTTCAAATTGTATAAGTCTTCTAACTTAACCACCGATTTAGGTATAGCATTATCTGTGCCATTTTGTTGTATTTGTCGATCGTGATGGTCTTCGTCAATTATCTGATTGGAGTAGGATCCTTCGGAAGTGAGGAAATTTACAATATCAGGATCGTCATTGAATACTCTCCAATTTGTAATGTTGTCAGGGATGGATGGTCTAAAGATTAATTCTATTGAGAATCTATCTGGACTAAACTCTTCGGAGGGAATAAGCCTAGAGGCTATGTTAGCCAAAAGGTCTGTGCTTGCGTTTTGGAGTCTCAAGATTGAAGAAATATTGAATGCTATGAAATGCTCAGTCAGATCTTGCACCAAAGATTGATAGTGTTTTAAATGACTTGATAGGCAATGAATAGTGTTACGTACCTGTTTGACAACAATTTCAGAGTCTTCGAAGACTTGAAGATACTTGACGTTCAACCCGATTGCTTTGTATAGGCCTTGCACCAAGGCCTCATATTCTGTTGTATTGTTTGTGCAATCGAATTTGAGTCTGCACGTCAGCATGGTCTTATTTCCTTCTAGACTAATTAGAACACATCCTGCTCCTGCTCCCTCGTTAGATTTAGAGCCATCAAAATATAATTTCCAAAACAAAGATGTATTTACAGGTTTATCTATAAAATTAACACACTTTGAATTATCAGTTTGGGAAAAAATTTCGACTTGGGACAAAACTGAATTTTCTAAGTAAGGTGATGTATGAGCATTGAAATTGCCGAGAAAAGAATCTACCAAGTAATTGCCTATGATACTGCTGTTATACGCTACTGCTTCATTTTCTCCCTCCAATTCCGTTACTATGTACTTCTGGTGTAACTCTCGTTCAACCTTTATTTGATTCGGTTTACCATTGTAGGGTAACCACATGTGTGACTAGTCGGTTGAAAAGTATCCATGGAGTTTCTCAGACCAATCCCTGCTAAGAATCAAGCCATAGAATTCTGGGATATCAGCCACTAGAATGTCAATAACTTGACATACCTTTGGGTTGGATGACAATCTTATGGTTACTTGATTAAGTTCACCAATCACTTTGACTTGAGATCGATCAAGCTGAACTATGCGCACTGTGGATTTTTGTGGTTGAACATTTAACTTGGCACATATTGGTCTGGGTAAAATATTCGTTGAAGCACCAGAATCTACCAAACAATTGTGCACATTTTTATTGAAAATTTCATAAGTGATAAGCAAAGGGGGAGTGTGAGACCTTGATCTTCCTCAAATCAAGGCGATGTCATTAGGATCAATCTTATTAATCGTGTTGGTTGGAGGTTTTCCCATGTTGTGGGAAGCTACAGCTGTAGGCAAAGATGTAATAGGCACGGCATGTAATTCTTTCATCATTATCTTCTGTTGATGTTTCAATTTGCTCAATTCGTAAAGGGTAATATTAGCCCTAGTCTTTTTCATGTCATCAATAATATTGTATTCCATCTCATCCAACACTATTAGCATTTTTGATGGAGTTGTTTGATCTGATTGGACCGGGCTAGGTTGAGTCGCTTTAGTGGTCGTTTTTTTTGTTGCGACTTTATCTTTTGCTGCAGAGCTTGTGCTCTTCTTCTTAGGGGTAGTTTGGGGAGGATCAAGTTGATTCTTGCTTCGTGTGCTAACCGGAAATGCTTCCTGATCTTCTTCTTGTGGGAGGATGAAATACCACATTCCTTGTAATTCTACAACTTCTTCGTCATTAGTCTGCCCTTCAGTGGTATTCTCTTCTTCTTCCTCTTCTTCGGATTCGACATTTGAAATAGCGTTGGGTGGTTTCACATCCATTGAAGGACCTCTTTTAAAAGCTCTGTAGGGATTTTTCGAAGAAGTTTCTGCTACTTGTTTTTTTATGTCAATCATCTCATTGGACATGGTCTTTAATACTTTTTGCAATCCTTCCAAATCGAAAGGGTCTTTCGTTTGTTTCTTCTTGGAGTCTTCCTTGAAGGTGACTTTTTTAGACTTGCATTCCTCTATCATAAATCTCTTTTCTAGGGCTATTACGCGTTTCTCTACTGCTATCGCCTCTGTCAAGTTTTCAACTAAGGTTGTTTTATTTGCCCTATCCACGAAGATTGCTAAGTTTGATGGTAAGGCCGTAATATACCATTCACATCATACTTCTTCGCTGGGTTGGGAAGCAGTGGGAATTTTGTTGAGGATCTTATTGAACCGTAAATTGAAATCTTTGATGGGTTCTCTAGCCTCGGCTTTAAGATTGGATAGGTCATTGATTAACGTTGTCGTTGATCTGTCATCACCAAACTTGGTAAGGAATTGACTTTGGAAAATGTCCCAACTTGTGATAGACTCGGAGGGTAATGAAAAGTACCATGACCCGGCTGTTCCTTGCATTGTATAGGGAAAAAGCCGAACAACAACATCTTCGTTAGTAACTCCGTTGAGATTGACAGAAAGCATGAAATTGTTTATGTGTTCTTCAGCTAGCATGCCTGCTTTTGGGTTGAATTTGGGTAGCCATTTCTCAGGATGGGCCGGTATTTGACTCAAGGGTGGAGGCATTAAAACTGCCCCAGGATTATTCCATGGAGACTGGGCCATCGTTGAGTTGCTAGTGAATGAAAGTGCAGAAGATGATCCCTGTGGCTAGGAAGATGAAGATACTATGATCGTAGATGATTGAAGAGGGGTTGTGGGAGTTCCAGTGAGCAGATGGATGATGGTTTGGAATGAAGATGTGGGTGGCTAACTTCGCGGTGAGGGAGTTGAAATGGAGGATGTAGATGAAAGAGTCTCACTGTCAGACTCTTGTGGTGTTTTCCTCGCTCTTTTCCTGGTGGGGAGAGGCAATTCAGTTGGCTGGATGCCAAATTTTTCACTCTTTAATCTGGTCAGGGGATGAGTAGGATTGTACTGTGAAGTCACGCTGCTTTGCAATTTATCAGACTTCTGAGTAGCAATGGAAAATCCCTGGAGTTTGTGAATCAGAGTTTGAACTTTAGGGGGTTCAATGGTAGATTGGTCTGAAATATTAGGTTGTGTAGCAGCGGTTAATACTCGAGCGACTTCTGACTCTGGATTTAAACGTACTGGGGAAGTCGGGGGGGTTGATGAGGGCGATTTACTCTCAGAATGGTATTTAGATTTTGATTTAGGTTCCATTCACAGTTCGGGCCCTCCTTCTAGCGCCAAATATGTTGAAGCCCTGAAAATCGGGTCGACAACAATGGGGATACGCACCCGGTCCGGACCTTGGTTGGCAGCGCCTTATCCGTTTGGTATAGTGGGTCCGACTGGGGATAATGGGACCAGTTTCCCAATCTAAGGGTGTGTGTGTGTGCAAAGTTGGATGTTGCTGATCTAAGAATACTTAAAGCTAATCTAATTCAAACTTTTAAACTAAATCTATGCTATTGTAATCTAATGAAAAACAGCACATCTAATCTATGCTAACTCGGGGTGTATTTCTTCTATTATGCGATCTAAAAAGATTTCAGACAATAACTGGCAATAAATATCATTCAGCTATCATAAGAATAGAAATCAATTAAGATGAACTACTTTGCATTAAAAGTTAGGCAAAACAGTTGTGAACAGCATATCGCATAATAAGTTATTCATATATCAGACATAAATAAATGGCTCCACCATATAAAAGTGCCAAATGGTAACTCACACATACATGCAATAACATATAAACAACTAAAACTGTATATCACTTTAAGAATATAAGCAGAAATGGCCAAGAGATAAAAGTACCATTTATGACTGATCCTACTCATAAGCTTCAAGCAACAATGATTTATCTCTCCTTGCTCTAACATCTACTAAGAGTACAGAAGTGCAACATCAGTAGCAGATATCAAATGCAAACATTAATAAACCTTGATCCATCCATTCATCAAAACCCCCACCGAAGGTGCAAAAGTGCATGTTCTGAGGACAAGTTTTTGACAAATTTCTGGACCCTTCTCCAAATGCATGAGAAAGGTTTAAATACTGCTAACTAATTAACTTAATTACATAAATTTAGGATACAGTTTAAATGACCGCCCTTCTTCTAAAGCAAAACTATTTCTAAAAACTAAATCTAATTCCTAACTATTTCTGCATTTGCTCCTTAAATGTTGCGAGCATTCAACATTCGCCTGGGAAGAGTCAGCTAATTGCCTTCTGCTTTTCTTTGAGCTATGAAAATAGAAACGGCAAGCGCTGGTATCACTTTTTAGTACACTAGAAGATATTTTTGAGAATTATCTTTTGGTTGGGCGAATTTACTACGTATATACTTGGCAACAACCCAAATTTCCCTCAAACTGCTTCTGCTTTTGGTATTTCAGTTTCCGGACTTGCGAATGACTAATCAAGTTAGAGACTTTGCTTTCTTGAACAATTTTCTTAGTAATGCGCGATTAGCGCTAGGCGCTAATCGCGCATCGAAAACTTCCTTTGTTCTTTGATTCAGGCTTTTCTGGTGCGTTTTCCTTCTTTAGCGCCTTTTTCCTTTACCGGGTAGAAGTTTCAGGATTTTTTTGTAAACATGTTGCTTTTGTGAGCTTTCTGACCCTGAATGTTGAATCACCTATCGACCTCAACACCTGTTGAGTGATACTCTGGAATCTGTGGTTCTGTTGCATGTGGCATCTATTCATGAAGGCATCTCTTCTCTATTCTCCGAGCATTGACGCTTTCCCCTTTTCCTTAGATGTTTCCTGTTTTTCATTCCTGCAGTTCACGCAAAGGAAAAGAGTAATGATAATAAATACTGATATGAAAGCTCTAACCTCTATGAATGTATAAAATCATGACACCCATCGTGAACTGACTCTTCGAAAAACACAAAACTATCCTTCATTAACACTTTGGCATATGTTCATTAATTTCTTTTAAGGCGCGCGCCTAATTTTTGGTTTGCGAACAGCTTTTCTTGAATGTTGAGCCGAGGAAATTTTCAATGGGCGATAGCAGCATCGCGTCATCACAAGCTTTTTCAGATCGCATTTATCGCAGATTACAGATATCGCCAGATCGCAGATATCGCAGATCGCAGCATCGCAGATCGCATGAGTCATTAAATCATTGTGTGCTGCTTATGTGATATTGCGATATGCGACGTCGCACATCGGCCGTCGGAGATTTCTTAAGATTTTCATTTAAGAGCGCTTCTTAATGTGTGTGATGCGATGAATTTCGCGTCGCTTCTTCGCAGTTTTTATTATGCTCATAAGGGGATGTTTTATCTTCTCCGCGCGATGCAACATAATTTCAAGGAGTAGAATACAAAAAGTTTTATAAAATGTTTTTTGGATTTTTTATTAAGGGTCCCCATTTGCTTAGTGTTATTGCTAATACTAAACAAAGAGGGGGGTTGTTGGTGGCCACAACAAGCTCCAAAGACACTAGAGAGGAAATTTTTAGGATGACCTTAGGACATGATGAATCCCTAGAGGATTATGAAGAATGATTCCAGCTTAGCTACAAAAGGGCCAGGTGCACACTTGATGCTGAGTCACTGAATTGTTCCTACTTCCGCTGACCCTTAATGCTACGGAACCATTGATTGTTTACCTGGACTGGGTGGGATAAGAATCGACTGGCTGGATGGCTGGCGGGCTGGCTAGACGGGGGCTGGCGGGCTAAGGGAAGATCTTTTGCATACCATAAACCTGCTAGAAGGAGGGGACATCTACCAGATACCCTATGAAGATATCAAGACTATATTTAGGAACCATTATAGGGTAGTTCAGGAAAAGGGTAGGGGTATTCAACCAATGGCCAGTCCATCCTCTTCTAATACATCCATCAAAGGTGAAATTGGAAATATGCTGGAAGATTTCAAGAGTGAAATGCTGCAAACCCTTGCTCTACAGATGGACATTATGCACATCAAGAGAAATCAGAAGGAAGCAGAGAGACGCTTAGCCATTTTTTGCCCTAGATGCACAAGGCGGCACCCTAGGAATGTATTTCCATTGAATCTGATAGAAATATGCTCGGCTTGTGAAGAAAATCACTCCACAAAATAGTTCCCTTCTCTACTTGGACCAAAAGCTCTCTATCAAGGAACTCAAGGGGTGGCTGAATATCTCTACTACATAAATCAAATGAGACCTCATGGGCCTCGGCCATACTAGCAGGGCATGCAAGGATCATCCCATGCATATTACAATCGTAACTAGAACACATCCATTCCCTCTTTGGCGCCCCATCCTCATCCCTCTTGGTATACACCTCCTCCTTTGTCTTTTGCACCTCAATACCATTCCTAGCCGACCAACCAATCATTTTAGCCATATGCTCTGCCACAACCTCAGTGGAATGCACCACCCCAGGGGTGAAGGCCCTCATACAACAATGCTCCAAATTTATTTCCTTCGCCACCTAATCAACCACAAATTTTACTCCTGCTCCACCTAAACAACCTCAAATTCTTGCCCAGCCAAATCTGAATCTGAACAATGGACAGGCACAACAAGTGTACAATGGAGAGACATCCTATCCTAATTATGCTATGGAGACTCAGGAAATTAACCTGAGATCTAGGAGAATACTCCTGGACAACCAACCTCCACCTCCACCTAGGGAGGGTGGGGAGGAAAGAGAGGAAAGCATGCCTAGAGTAAATCCAACACCCTTTCCTGAGATACTAACTCATCTAGTCTAGCCCATCCTAGAAGAGAATGAACTTCTGGGTGAATTGAAAAATCTATGTGTCAAAATTCCACTTTTGCAAGCCATCAAGGATGTACCTATTTAACAAGTTGATTAAAGAGAAGCTCTTCAAACATCCAAGGAGGAGAAAAAGAGACACCCCTACCATTAATTTCATTGGACAACTATCTGACTTAATGCTAGGGTAGGTAATTTTCCTAAAGTATTTGGACCCTGGAAGCCCTGTAGTATATGTGCACGTCAATGGCACCATTGTCCCACACACTTTGATTGATATTGGGGCTTCCATTAATGAAATGACTAAGGACACCATGCTCAAGCTCAATCTCCAGGGTTCATTAAGAAAGACCACAACGGTCTTGCAACTTACAGACCATTCCAGAGTGACCCCTGAAGGGATTGTTGAGGATGTGATGGTATCCATTGACTCTTGGGATTACCCTGTAGACTTCCTAGTTCTCCAGCCTAAGGCCAAGCTTAGTGGTTATCCTCTCATCCTTGGGAAGCTATAGTTAGCCACTGTCAATGTCCACATTAGCTGCAGGGCTGGAAATATGACTATTGGAAATGGGCATATGTCCAAGCAGTTAGTCTTGTACCCTCCTGCTTAGCCATATCTAGAGCATGACTTAATTGTATGGCTAGAAGAGGAGGAAGAAGATGAAGTATACTAAGCCAAACTCTATACCTTAGAAACAACCATGGGAGGAGGACAACTGGATGAAGATGATTTGATTGAACGCATACTCCAAATTCCAACTCCCAACACCTTGTCCTTAGAGGAAATAGTAAAGGAAACCTAAAACAACAATCAGATTGTTCTATGCTTAGTTGATTCAAACCCTACCTATGTCAAAACTATAGAATTTGGCCCTGAAAGAACTTTGAAAATCAACCCATCTCTTTTTGTACACCAAGAAGAAAAGTTGCGCAACATGCTAAAGAAACATTTGGATGAATTTGCATGGAGTTACAAGGAAATGAAGGGAGTGCACCCTACGATGTGTACTCACCACATTTATATCAAAGAAGGTTGCAAACCAATGTGACAACCCCAAAGGAGAATGAAGCTAGCTCTCAAATATATAGTCAAAGAAGAACCGCAAAAGCTGCTAGATGCAGCATTTATTTACCCTATATCAGATAGTGAGCGGGTTTCTCATTTAGTGTTGTTTCCAAAGAAGAATTGGAAGTGGATGATTTGTGTCGATTATAGAGAGTTAAATGAAGCAACAAAGAAAGACCATTTCCCTCTACCTTTCATTGACCAAGTGCTAGATGGTTTGGAAGGGAATTTTTTTTTCTCCTTCCTAGATGGGTTGAACGAGTACAATCAAATCCAGATCAATCCAGAAGACCAGGATAAAACCACCTTCACTTGTCCTTGGGGTACTTTCGCCTATAGGGCCCTTCCTTTTGGCCTATAAAATGCCCCTGCCACTTTCCAGAGAGTAGCCTTGAGTATCTTTGCTGAGCTAGTCCATGATGCAGTAGAAATTTATATGGACGATTTTACACCCTACGGGTGTGATTTCCAGGAGACTTTGTCTAACTTAGGTAAGGTGTTGAAAAAAAGCATTGAAATGAACCTATCCATTAGTCCCAAAAAATGTGAGTTCTTGATGACTGCAAGGATTGTTCTAGGTCATTCAATATTCCAGAAAGGACTGTAGGTGGACCAAAATAATATATCCACTCATCCAAAGGGTCCCAGCTCTGAAAAAATAGAGGGATGCCAGAAGCTTTCTAGGTTTAGCTGGATGCTATCAGAGATTCATAAAATATTTTAGAAAGTTAGCTTCTCCTTTATTTGGGTTATTGGCCAAAGACTTTGAACTTTTATGGTCAAATAGTTGTGAGGAGGCCCTCGACACCCTGAAGGACAAGTTGACCACTGCATCTATTCTTTGAGGCCCAAATTTGGCCCTTCCTTTCCATATACATGTTGATGCCTCTCAGAAAGCCATAGGAGCAGCTCTAGGCCAGATAGATGACAAGTTACCTTAAGCCATTTACTTCATCAGTAACAATCTGTCAAAGGCCAAACTGAACTACACAGTGATGGAAAAGGATCTCCTAGCTGTTGTGCATGCATTGAACAAATTTAGGCATTAAATTATAGGTTACCAAACAATTGTACATATTGACCATGTTGCAATTAAGCACTTGATGAATAAACCTGATGTGAATGCCTGGATTATTAGATGGTTACTTTTATTACAATAGTTTGATCTAAAAATTATTGATAAGCCTGGAAATGAGAATGTTGTTGCAAATTTTTTATCCAGATTAACTTTGCCTGAAGGGGAGGAAGGAATGGTTGATGACCAGTTACCGGATGAACACTTATTCACCATTTCAGTTCTCTCTCCATGGTTTTCTGACATAGAAAACTACTTGGTGTCTACATAGTTCGCACCGAATTTGTCCTCCAAAGAGAAAATCAAGATTGTGAGGAAGAGTGCCCCATTCACTTGGATTGGGGGAAACATATTCAAACTAGGCCCAGATCAAATTCTGAGAAGATGTGTTAGGGAGGAGGAATACTTTGACATCCTTCTAACCTCTCATGATGGGCCTTGTAGAGGTCACTTTGTAGCCAAGAGGACAACATTCAATGTGCTACAAGTTGGTTATTATTGGCCCACTCTTCACCAAGATGTAAGGAGGTATACTAGTCAGTGTGATTAGTGCCAAAAGATGGGAAAACCTACTCCAAGGGATGAAATGCCTCTGCAACCTCAAGTGACTTTCGAGCCATTTGACAAGTGGGGGCATGGATTTAATTGAACCCATTGACCCTCCATCCAAGCAAAAGTAGTACATCATTGTGTGCACTAACTATTTAACCAAGTGGGTTGAAACCAACGCTATCAAGATAGCAACAGAGGAGAAAGTGGATGAGTTCTTAAGGGAAAATGTATTTTGTAAGTTTGGTTACCCTAGAGAATTGGTCACTGATCAAGGAAGGTAGTTTACATCTCACAAGATTGAATATTTGTTAAGCCATCACAAGATCAAGCATATAACGGCCACTCCTTATCACCCACAAGCTAATGGGCAAGTGGAGGTGACAAACTAAGTTCTGGAGGGCATTCTGACCAAAGTGATTAATAGCAAGAGAAAGGACTAGGAAGATGGATTAGTTGAGGTCACCTGGGCCTACAATACCACCTTGAAGACCACCACTAGATTGACTCATTATGAGTTGGTCTATGGGAAGAAGGCCCTCTTGTCCATTTAATTTGAGTACAACACATTAAGAATGGCAACACAACTAGATCTAGATCTCACTAGGGCACAACAAGAGGGATTCCTCTAGGTGAATGGGTTAGATGAGTTTAGAATGCAGTCCCTCTTTCACACATAGGTGACTCAAGTTTAATGGAACATCTAGCATGACAAGAAAATAAAGGACAAACATTTTCAAGAAGGTGATTGGGATTTGTTGTATGATTCCAGATACAAGGATTTTAAAGGAAATTTAAGAACTAGATGTTTAGGGCCTTATGCCATAGAGAAATGTCATGTTAATGGTTCAGTGCAGAGAAGAACCATTGATGCAGAGGCTATTCCTTTACTTTTCAATGGGCACAGATTGAAGGTCTACAAGAAGCCTTTTTCAAAGAAAGAATTCATTGATGGCATCAGCAAGACAATGATGGTAGTGGAAATAATATTAGCTTCCACCCCATCAAGCCACTTAAAAAATAAAAAAAGAGAAAAAAAAAAAAAAAAACTGAAAAAGAGAAAAAAATAAGGAAACTCAAGTGAAAACCTCCATGAGGCACCTGAGTCCCACTGTTGGGTTGAAAACCTCTTGATATGGCCCAATGGTGTCAAAAAAAAAAGGATAAAATTATCTCTGGGTGAAAACCCCATTTGAGGCATATAGGGCAAGCAGCTAGGATGAAAACCTCTTGAGGGCAAACTAGTTGTTTCCAAAAAAAAATGATAAACAAAGAGAGTAAAGAAAACTTTGAAAATGTTTTTTGCAGGTCAGCGAGAGGAGGATTAGAGCAGTAAGAGAGGATCAAAAGGACCTATACAACTCATGTTTTCATTCCTCCATTCCATATCCTTCATCATCCCATCATTCCTCCATTTATGGACTCATCTAGCTCAGTTTGCAAGGGTTCTGTGTTTCCTACAGGATTCCTTATAAACCTACAGGATTCCCTGAAAACCTACAGGATGATCATATAGGAATTATAGTGGCTTGGGAATCCCAAGGAAAGTGACCCTAAAGTAAGGGGATGACCTTCTTGCATCAAAAAATAAATTTTTACTTCACCACCTAATCACCATGCCTCTCTTCACCATGATTACCCCTGCATTCATCCAATAAGGTAGTTTCAAAAAAATTACAGTTTTTAGAGAAAAAAATAAAAGAGGATAAAGATAGAGAACAAGGGGAAAATGCCGGAAAGCTATACCTCTTATTCACCAATCCTTATACCCCTTCCCTACTCATGACAACCATCCTCATGCTCTAGAAGTGAAGGAATGAATAAAAATTTAGGGGAGAGGCAGCTAGAAGACATCCTGTAGGAAATCCTGTAGCAGCCTATCCCACAAAACAAAAGAAATCATAGGTTGTAGTCATCTTCAGCATGGAGACCCAAATGTCAAAGAATCTTCTCTAGAGCTTAGCAACAGCAGTAGGATCATCAACATCACCATCCAGTACCTACACATCAAAGAAAAGAAACATCAAATGAGGACATTACAAAAAATAAGAGAAAAACACATGCAGCAAATACACGACAAGGACTTCACTCTCCAACATGTAGCATCAAGGAATCTTACCACAGGTATCTTATCTCACTTAAGCTATCTGGTTAGCATAGTCTGATCAAACATGTAGATTTGTGAAAGAGTTAGTTTTATAAGAAAAAGTGGCCAGTTAACCTGGCCAAATTCGGTCAGTTAACGAGGAGAATATAGTTAGTTCATTACACACATGGTGATAGTCAAATCAGGAGAAAGAAGAGATGAGGTTGAAAGTGGTTAAGTTACGAATACCTAAAGTGGGAGTTGATTACGAGGTAAGGAGAATGATGATGTGGTAGTGGGAACAACGGTCCAAAAATTGGAACTCGTACCTCAATTGCTAGCACAACATCCCACTCAAATCACCCATATGAGGAAATAAAACATTGATTCCCATGCATAGGAGGCATTCGCAATCTCGAGGCTACACCGAAGAAAGATTGCTCTCGACCCTTGAATCAGTCTATAGGAAAGATAGTGAGTAGTTTTTTCAATGCAGGAGCACCTATAGGATCCTACAGGAAAACCTACAAGATCCTACATGATACAGAACAATCATCTACAAGATTGGCAGAGAGCATTTTAGAAGGGAAAAACCAAAGGTTGGCTTCATCAGGTAGTGACAAGGAGGTAGGAGCTATACCTTCCCACATTTTCCATGTAAAAAATATAAAAAATCCTTCTATTTTGTTAAAGAGATTGCAGTCTAGGGGAATTGTACACAGAATTTTCATTTAAATCTCTCACCCATTAGACTTTTGAGTTAGATCTATACAACCCTCCATAACCATCAGATAAAAATGATAAGGGGGATTTAACAAGAGGGAACCCACCAATATGGTGACAATTCATCAACACCCTCTTGTAGTAGAGATATTCACAAGCCACAATTGGATGGGTTTCTTTGAAAAAATCAGGGGATATAATGATGAAGTGGCCAAAAACTTTTCTCTCTCCCTCATACCACTGAGTAGGACCCATGCCACTGCTGTGGTGAAAGGCCTCTCTGTAGAACTCACCGTTGAAGTCATAGGCAGAATCACCACACTTCCTTTAGGGTTTCCTTAGAGAAAGGAAGATAAGCGTAATAGCCAAATTGCAAAGAAGAAGTTATTTTTGGAAGGAGAGGAGGCGATGGAAGACAAAAATGAGCTCAGAAGAGAAAGTCTGCCATATCCTTGGAATGAAATTAGCTACTACCTCATTAAGTATATATCATGTGAAGGTAGCTATAGTGTGGTATATGGGTACCATTTTAGGCTTCTCCAAGAGTTAAGGTTTGGAGGAGACACACCTTCTCAAAACAAACTAATCATACCCTAATTTCTTCTTCAATCAGTGATAGACATGACAATTAAGGTGTAAGGAGGAAACCATCAATAGCTATCCAATCATGGGTTAATTAAACTTATCCTAGAAGATTCCCTCCAAAAACTAAGACTCCCTATTACATGGAAAACTTTCAGAGACATGCAGACAGAGGAAGACATAAAAGCCCTTGAATATGATAAAATCTCCATTGCCAATGAAAGGGATGAAGAAGAAATAGAGAGGGATGAAGAAGAAATAGATAGGGATGAAGAGGAAACAAAGGAGAAGGAAAGTAATGAATATAAAGAAGAAGATGCAAAGGAAGAAACTGATGAACAAAGTGAGGAACTGGAGGGAGAAAAATAAGAGAAAGACAAATATGAGAAGGAAAATAAAAAAGAGTAAAAAAAATACAATGAAGAATAGAGGTCTACAATGCAATGAAAAGAAAAGGAGGAATCACCAAGGGTATCTCTAGAACCCACTGAGAAAGAGGCAACAACTTCCCTCACTGCCCTAAGTACCCCTATCAAGCAAAAAGGGAAGAGACAAAGACAAACCCCATTGTACTTTAGGACAAGAAAAATTACAAGGATTAGGCAAAGGAAACGTCAAACATCCACCAAATTTCCTATTATCATTGAAGAATCACCAAAACAACAAGAAAAGATAGCTCCTCTTGTGAAAAATCAAGGGGAAGGATCATCAGGACAAGCGTCTCCCAAATCTCCCATCACTTATGTTAGGAGGTCTATCACCAGATCTACCTTATCAAAAGGAAACAGTCTCCTACAAGAGACACAAAAGGACCTACATGAAGTAGAGGCCACATATTATAGGAAACTATGCTAAACCTACAAGAAACTCAGAAAATGGACAAAGAAGGGATCATGCAGCAACAAACAAAGAAGGAGGATCCAAAACTGAGGGAACTCAGTCCTTAAGCCAACCTTAACTCTTACTACAGGTTCATTGAAGGGGTAGGGTCATTCCATAGAAATTTTCCATCCCCTTATTCTTTGAGCTTGAGAATGAAAAGGAAATAACACATAGGTGGATGCAAATCGCTAAATATAAAGGAGTGGAGGATATAGGCCACATGGAGGATAAAGTAAAGGAGATGGGCTGTGAACTAAGAAGCCTAAGGGATAGAGAGGTAATGATGAAAGCTTAGTTCAAAGCAAAGAATGCATGTTTAAGGGGACATTTACAAGAAAGATAAAGTCAATTGGCATCCATTTCCAGTCTATCCTTAGAGGCAATCCAGTGTAGGATGCCAGCAAAGTCCTATGCATTGTATCTTAAGGAATAGTGGCTAGAGTTCCAAATCAAGACTTTAGAATAGAGAGGCGCTATTCCCTTCCAAGACTACAAACAATTCATTAATCTCTGTTATCAAAGCACCTTGGAGGATAGAGAAAAAATGTCTAAATTTTACCTACATAACTTGGCCTTGAGAGATCTAAATGTGTGGGACC
Source organism: Pinus tabuliformis (assembly GCA_031772625.1). NCBI lineage: Eukaryota > Viridiplantae > Streptophyta > Pinopsida > Pinales > Pinaceae > Pinus > Pinus tabuliformis. Next base: position 929,310,460 of record CM062817.1, read on the forward strand.
CTAATTTAAAACTAGGCTACTTGCACTTGATGGCCTTGGCATCATGGATGAATCATGAGGAGGCAAGGGCTAAAGAGATGAAGAATGTCATGGAAAGAGAAGAGACAAAACCGCTCATGATAAGAGCTGAGCAATCAAATCCAGTGGTTGTCATCAACGCCCACAACCTGATTGCAAATGACCCAAACATGAACCTAGGTACCTTGCTTCCCAAGAGTAAGCAATCACACACTTTGAGGACATGTTCAGGTTGTTAGGGGATGACAACATGCAAGCTTTCCAAAGGAGAAGGAACAATTTAACCTACAATCTGAAAATCAAAGAGTACCATTCTCCTCAGAGAATGAGAGAATCACTAAACAGAACACCCATGTACAAGCAAGCTCTCCAAAGACTCAAAGTCAATTTGATTGGTTTGAGACTCAGTCCACCACTGCTCTTAAGAATGTTGGAAGGAAGGAAGGAAGAGGAAGAAAGAAAGAAGTAGGAGGAGATAGAGAGGAAGGCAGGATTCTATGCACAGGAAGAGGAAACTACAATAGAAGCATGGGATGTCAGGGAAGCCACTAGAGCAATGCAAGACATGGATATAGATTGAGTTACTTAGAGGATGAGCAACACTTTCAGTAGTGGGGTGATGATAAGCCTCATCATTGGGTAACTATATGGACCTTAATACACCTCCTAGCTTATTTAAATCGACTCTTCTCATAATTTACTACATATTTTGATTATATTTTGCTTAATGAGATGAGTAAAAGTGAGATATTATGCCTAGTGGATTAATGTGTATTGATTGCAGGTTTTTGAGAGAAAATCAAAGAAATTTTGGCTAATTAAGGGAAGAAACTCGCATAAAACAAGGAGAAGAGGTTGTAGGGGATAGAACCTCCTCATTTACTTCTCACTCATTCAAATATTCCTCCATCAAATCACACTAGATCGGAGTTACAAGCATCCAAGTCATGAATATCAAAAGGCAATCAAGCCAGTGACAATTAAAGAGCCAATTCATCTTGAGTTTTGGAGCTGAGCCTCCCTAGATTTAAGAAAGTCGTTGGAGACTTCAGTTGTATAAATAAGTACGCCTAGATCCTCATTAGGATTCAAATTTTTGATGTAAAAGCACTAAGCATTTTTCGAGTTCAGGACTTGTCAAAGACATTGTTATGTAATTTTCTGATTTGATTATGAGAATTAACATTTCCTTGATCCAACACTAAGTTGACTCAGAGGGTTGAAGCTCTTGGGTTAGGGCCCAACCCTAGCAAAAAAGGCTCCTCTTCTTGTATTTGTATGCTTAGTTGATTTCACAGATTAATGATTGCATTGTCTTTAGCATTATTTCATTGCAATTAGTTGTGGATTTGTTTAGTTTGCTTCCATTTGTGCATTGATGTAGTAGTAGCTTAGCAAGGTAAAGGAATATCCAAAAGCTATTAGTGGGTGGATTTGACCTCACTCCTCCCTTCAGGGACCATGGTTTGAGGAAAGAAATCCTATGCAGCCCCAAAAAGATAGAATTCTGATTTCTGATGTCTTCATCCTTGCATTTGATCTCATGAAGGTTTCACATCATTCTGGAAGTTTTCCCATTCATAGGTAACTAGATAATAAAATTATGTTTTTCCTTAGTTAATTGAAAAGCTTTCTTATTTAACCTGATTCATGGATAAAATGTCAGCGATTGATGTTGTGCAGGAGTTTCAACAGTGCAGAGATATTTCATGACTAGAAACCCCATCCTAACCTTATCCATCCATGGCTGTCACTTTCTTTCACTAAATCCATCACGAAATCCATCATTCCATAAGAATACTTCTTCAAGCTTGTTGAGAAAATCCAACCATCTCACAACTCTATTTTGAGCTCTGAAGGAGTCCTAGGCACTACGTTACCTCATTCCACCCACCATTCACCTTCCCTAAGTGTTACATCACCTTCCAAATCCCTCCTCTTTCTCTCGGTTGTATCATGTAGGAATACAAGGGATCTTGTAGGATGCATTAGGACATCTTGTAGGACACATTAGGACATTATTTAGGTTCACCTGTAGTGGCCTGTTTTGAGGCCGAGTTGTGGGAAAAGTCCCTAGGAAGATAAGAGAAGACCCCTACTTTTCTCCCAAGACATTTGACCATTCATTATCATGCCTAATCCATCTTCCACACCACCAAAATAAGTTAGCATTCACATTTTCACACAAAAAAAGACAAAAAGGAAAAAATAGTTATTTTGTTCATTTACATGCACAATAGTAGAATGTTTGGATGTTTCAAATTGAATGCCTTGGATAGTAGGATTGAACATATGCTAACTTAGAATTATTTAGGAGAAAAGCCTCTTAGCAATTAGTTATATGAATGGTGTGTTTACCATTTGATTTCAGTCTTTTCCTTACTATAGTCGAAAAGATTTCCTTTAGTGCAAATTTCCCTTTTTCTCATTAGTAATCAAGCTTGTTCTAAATCAATAGAACTCTGCTTCGAAAAACCATAAGTGGTCTATCGCCAGCTTAGTAGTGAAAAAGAGCGGATCCATCACTTCTACTTGTGTATACAACACTGTCACCTCCAAGTTTGTACGAACCCTGGTTTGATAAAGTAAAGCTGGTAGCCCTAGGAGTTGCAACATTCTTGTTGCAATACTGATGCTCATCAGCCTATAAGATCTAATATTGTAATTTTGTCTCATATGAACTCATAGATACTATGTGATTTAGATGTATTCTTCTACTAAGATCATCTGCATGCCTGTTCTCCTTCTCCTTAATGAACCTAACCTCGAAGTCAAACTCACTAATCATAACCAACCACCTAGCTTGCCTGACATTTAGATTAGGCAGGTCGAATAATTATCTCAATCCATTGTGATCACTCATCAAGATGAATCTCCAACCGAGATGATAATTTCTCCACATATTCAATGCACGAATGATAACTTCTAACTCAGTAGCATGCATCACATAGTTCTTCTCATGCTCATTCAATTTCCCTAACTCATAGCATACTACTTGTCCTTCCTACATCAAGACTCCACCATGTCCTCTCTTGCAAGCATTTGTACACACCACAAACTTTTTATATGGATATACAATATTTAGAACTGTAGTATTCATGAGCAACTACTTCAACTGGTAAAAATTAATTGCACATTCCTTTTTCATTCCTTTCCTATGCAATGATGTATTAGAATAGGAAATCTATGAAAAGTTCCTAATGAATCGTGTGTAATAACCTAGTAATCCCATAAATGATCTTACCTCATCCACATTTCTATGAGTTTCCCATTCCATGATATCTCTTATCTTTTTCGAGCCCACTGTTATACCTTCCTATGAAACCACATGCCCTAATTAATGAACCTTTGTCTGAAAGAAACTACATTTACTAGGTTTACATACAACTGATTCTCTCTTAATAATTTCAATATTGTTTCTATATGTTCTACATGCTCTTCCTCATTCTTAGAATATATCAATATGTCATCAAGGAATACAATAAAAAACTTGTCTAGATAAGAATGCAACACATTATTCATCAAACACATGAAAGTAGCTAGAGCATTAGTCAAACCAAAAGGAACCACAACAAACTCATAATTCCCATACCTGGTCTAGAAAGAAGTCTTATACATGTCCTCTTATTTAATGTGTACCTAATGGTATCCTAATCTCAAGTCAATATTTGAGAACGTGGTTGCTCCCTTCAACTGATAGAACAAGTCATCAATCCACAACAAAGGGTACATGTTCTTAACCGTCACCTTCTTAAACTTCCTGTAATCAATACATAACCTGATAGTACCCTCTTTCTTCTTCACAAACAATATTGGTGCACCCCAGGGCAACACACTTAGACTAATGTATCCCCTGTCAAGCATTTTCTTCAACTCTAACTTCAATTCCACCAATTCTGGAGTTCTCATCATGTACGGTGCCTTCAATGTTGGTGCTGCTCTCGACATCATTTCAATAGAAAAGTCCACTTCCCTATGGGGTTTTAACTCTGATATCTCTCCTGAAAATACATCATGAAACTATTTCAAAACTGGATATATCTTCAAGACCTCAGCATCCTCGATATCCTTACCATTTTCACTCAAAATATGAACTGCAAATAATGTAAGACACCCTTTCTTGCTATTATGCTTTTCCTGCATAGATGTAATAATTCTCACTGATGTAGGCTTCTTCTTACGTTGTAATATCCTCTTCTCTCCATCGTCATCCAAACACTTAACATCCTTATCATAGAAATCCACCTTAGTCTTGTGAATGTAACACCAATACATACCCAATAGCATATTATATGATCCTAGTAGAAGTGCATTTATATGCGCTAACATAGACATAATGTTCATCTCAAATGAACAACATCTTACCCAATGATGTACTCTTCTCTTAGTACCTTTAGCCAACTTAACTAGCCAAGATCCTACATGCACCTCTTTATTCAAACGAAACTTATCCACCAAGTCAAGAATAATATAGCTATAGTTAGATATAGGTTCAATCAAAACATAAACAACTTTATCACAAATATTACTTTCCATCTTGATAATAGGTTCTTGATGATCATCCTTCCTATTATCCAATGTTGCATAAATCTTAGGAATACTCTATCCAAAATCCCCAAATGTCTATTCCTCCTGAGAACTATCGATCTATGCCTTTCCACCCTAATGTTTTGGAAAATATCTCCTGCGATGATCCTTTCCAAAAGTCCAAAACTGCAAAGGATTCATACCATCACCCTTATTCTTCTCCTTAGACTCAAATCTCAGTCCTCTCTCAGTTCCATTGAACTTCTTACGCAGTGTTGCATTCTCCTTGTCATCTGTATCTTGTGGTTTTTCTATATTCTTAACCCAATTTCCCTTATTCTTATCACTACCCTCCCAATCGTTCTTAGAATTATTATTATGCTTAAATTAATTACAGAAGTGCTTCATCCTTTTGATGGCTTCCTCCAATGATCTAGGCTCATCAAACTCAATCATGTCTTTGAATGATATCGACAACCCACTTATGAATCTCTCAATCCTAGCCTTCTCCTCCTTAAGGTAAGGCACGTATCTCAATAACTCCAAAAACCTTCTAGTATACTCCTCATTGGTCATAGATCCCATCTCTAACTTATGAAACACCTTTTACTTGTCATCCTAATATCTCTCAGATAGATACTTCTTCTTGAAAAATCTCTCAAGCTCACTCCAAGTCAACACCTCTTCCTGAATGCCTCTAAAACCATTCACATATTCCCACCAAATGTATGATTTTCCTTTAAGACTGAAAGTATCTATATTCGCTTTCATATTCTTTGAGTAATAATGCAATCTGAAAAACTTATTCATCCCAAGCAACCAAGATTTGTCATCTGGTTACTTCTTCATTTCTCCATCAAATGTATTGTTGATCAATGGTTGTCATTGATGTCAACACAAGTAGCACCAGGGGCTACCTTGATCTAGTATGAGAATTTTGACTTGACAAGTTACTCTATTCCGAGTCAAGGATGTTCTAGATGGATTCTACTCGTCAATATGTTTATGTTAATATATGGAACTCATAATTGGTTGTGTTCATTGAATAATCAATAATTAATAATGTTTTCTTGCTCCTAAAATCTCTCCAAATTTCACTTGTTGAGGACCCTCTCAACTCAATCCATTCATATACATAGTGACCCTCATGTCCTCCTCTAGTAGGGATTTTGTGGCTTCAAACATGTCATCATGAAATTTTAACTATATATGTTTTTTTTTTTTTTTTTTTGAAAATCTTCAAAAGCTGAAATTAAAACAAATTTGCACTTAAATCTTGATGAACCTCGTGATCACATTTCAAATATTGGTTCACCATATTCTTAGAGATATGATTTAAGGAAGTGAGGGTTTTTGCAGGCTCCCAAATTCCATGTCAAACAGGTGACATTAGGGAAATCGTCATAACTTTCTCTCTAAGCATTCGATTCAAATTTCGTAATAAATGACGGAAATAGGACAGACTTTTGTTTGTTGGGTATCATTTTCCAGGCCGAAGGTTGCAGCAGTGACACGTAGCACTTCGTACAAGTTCTCTCTACCAAATTAGTCTATAATGAGGTCATCGTGGGAGATTGGGCATATATATTTCTTGAAGAATCCAATCTTGATCAGACTTGTGGGGTTGGAAAGAGGACTCAAGGGGCTACCACAAGATGCCATTTTAGACCCCAGAGATGTGAAATTACATAGATACAACATATTCAATATAGAGCTCCTAGAAGACAAGAAAAAGAATGCATTCAAGGATCACTGCAGTAAGGACCACATATCAACAATCAAGGGTAAGTCTCCTACAACAAGGCATATATGATTAGTGTTTACATTGAATTTTGAGTATCATCTCTCACATATGTTTTTGCAGGACAATGTAGGTATATACAAGGTCTCGGCTATATCTCTATGTCTCTATATGTCACAATTAGTTTTGATACCACATTTCAGATGTTCTATTCTTGATACTACACATTTGATGCTACATATTCTTGATGATACACCAAGTCTACTAAATCTATATGATGTTGTAAGTTCATGTTACTTGTCTTGTCATAGTTTATAGAATGGTCTAGGTTGTTGTACTTAGAACTTGGTCCATCACAAGTGTAGGGTTTGTCATTATTTTGTATTTTATATATCTTTAGGTTAGTTTTGGATATAGTCTTGCATAGAATCGAGGCCTATATCAAGAGTGGGAGTCTTTGCCTACTACTGTAAAAAGTCAACAACAAAAGTGACAAGAACAGTTTAGGTATGCATTGTAATTTAATTTGTATTTATTCATTAATATGCACTTACAAGTGTTTTGCAGGCAGATGTAAGTTGAAGGGTATTTTGTTTTGTTTTAGGATTAGTTTCGCTGGGAAAATTTTGCATGTAGTTAGAAGAAGATTCAAGTACAACATCAAGCAAGAATTCAAGAGTAGAAGTATCAAATCAAAGGAAGCATTACAGCAGTACATCCTTGAAGATATTATAACCATCTAGATATCATGAAGTATTGTTAAGGCCAAGAGTCATCATTGTAAAATTGTAAAAGAGTCATTTATAAAAGATTCATCATTGTAAAAGAGTCATCATTGTAAAGTTCTAAAAGAGTCATTTGTAAAAGTGTCATCATTGTAAAGTTCTAAAAGAGTAATTTGTAAAAGATTCATCATTGTAAAGATTGTAAAATTCATTTGTGAAAGATTCATTCTGCCTAGATTCAAAGAGGTAGTGATGGGAGGTATAGGAGTCATTGTTGGGATGATGTCATGGTTGGGTTTCAAGTCATAAAGTGATTGGGTATTTGGTCAAGTACACGAAAATCATTGTACATATTATTATATCGTGGATTGTTGTCCCTGGTTTGGGAATCCACATTCTTGTCTCATTTGAGTCATTATAGGGTGGCGGGGAGGTGCTAGGCAGGTGTATGCATTTTCCTATAGGTTGGGGCTTGTTAACACTTCAAGGTGGTATGGTGGAGCTAGGGTGAGTTGGGGAATCCTTCCAGTTGGAATTGGAGAAGAATGATTTTCTAGAATTCTAGGAAGTTGTTTTGATTTCAGTTAGGGATGAAGATTAAAGAATTGATTAGAAAAATGTTCAGTGGTTTTTTACCCGGAGGGGGTTTTCCACCTAAAATTTTTGTTTCTACTGTGTTCTTTCATTTACTGTTATTATTGCATAAACATTAATAATAATTGAAGCTTAACTAATGCTTTGAAAATATTTAAAATTGCTCATTTCTAAGGAATATTGATTCCCCCCCTCTCAATATTTCCAAGATGTAGGAGGCTTTTCTTTCTTGAATTCCTCTAGCCAATACTACTTCTCACTCCTCCCATACAGATGGCGACATTGATGATAATTTTGTCTCTCTGATTTGTTAGAAAATCAAAAAGTCAGTAGAGATTTTCTTAATCTTGATAATTACTTGTGATGTTTATTATTAATATGATTCTTTATATCTTATTTCTCTAGTTCATCAAGCAATTACCAAAAGTAGTGGAACATAAAACAAGAGACACCATGTTTAGGCACATGCCAGGGAAATAACCCCCTTAAGGGGAAAACCCAGTCAAGATAATTCTCCCTTTCAATAGTATCCTTTGAGACTCTTCACCTTAGACCAAGACCAAACCTCCCCTCCACACCAAATCAGCCTCCATAAGGTTGACCTCTTCCTAGCAACTTAAACTATGCAACAACTTACGACAATTGGTAGCTTTCAGTAGTAGTCCAACTTGGAAAACTTCTATCTCCCAATCCAGAGCATGAAATAGAGAGACACCACCACCAACATTTTGATTTCCTTTGTCTCCTTATACTCACCCAAACTTGCATTCACTTTAGCTTCCCAGCTATAAAATTCACACCTTTTCCCAGCTAAAAGAGAACTTCACAATTCTTCTCATCAACAAGAGAAATTTTCAATTCTACTCAACAACAAGAGAACACGAATTTGATGAGAGAGGGATGCTCCAAATGAATTCTATGAACTTCCTTTTATAGGCTTCCTATGGGGTCAAATAGTGTCTTAGGCTAACTTGATCTTCTCCTAGGTCGACATGGTGTGGATGTTACATAATTCATATTTGACTCAATACTTAACCTTTTGACATCATTCAAAATCCAAAGAAAGGTCTCTTTAAATATTTAATAACTCTATATACTCATAATAAATCCTAGAAGTCCATAATGGTTACTTTGACCTAAAACATGGTGACCCAAGCATGAAACCCATGCTTTAATAATTCAGAATAATAATAATACAAATTATTTTCTTTATTCTTTTGAAATTCACATTACATAATGACTCAGGTACATTATTGAAGACTGGACATAGCTAGGTTTTCCAACACTCCTTCTTAACTAAGGAGGTATTCATAATGTAAAAATATAATGGAAGATCTCAAACTGTATGAACCATGGAAAACCTTTAGGCACAGCAATGCCATGGACTAGATTCTTGACTAGGGAAATCCATCCTAATAGTCACTCAATAGTTTAGGCACTAAAAAGCCATGGACTAGATTCCTGACCAAGGAAATCTATCCAGGTGGGACTAAGATGGACTCAAGATGTCAGCCCCTTTAAGTACCCTCAAGCTTACTTTCTAACCATCAATCCAAAATCTAGGTGTGTATCAAAAACCAACACCACCTTTCCCAACTTCGGGACCCAGACATCAACACAAAGTGTCAGTCATATGTCTTCCCAGGTAATTCTCCAATCACATAGTTGTTACAGGGAAAAGTGTCTACACAGAACTGCTTATCCCACTAAGGTGTGGTAGCTACCTTAGAAACAAACAAAGTAAAGCTACTTTCGTTTTTCCTTTATGAAATATAGATGAGAGAAGAACAAAGAAGACTAACCTCTGTCTTGCGCTAATGTCCTAGTTCGATTCCTCCCTCTCTTGATAGCCTTTCAATACCTACTCCCTTGTACGCCCAGCTTCACAGAGTACCTGTGAGATCATAGTAGCATAATACTATACAAGAACATGGATCTATAATCATAAACAATCTAGGATCAGATGCAAATTGACCATACAAATGCATAAAACATAAATGACACAAGAGTATGGAGGAAAACTTGAATAGCTTTTATTGATAAACAAGAGAGAGCCAAGGGAGTTACAACCAGTTGTTCTGACCTAGCATCATCCTCTCAGCAATTAAACCCTTCTTCACCTCATACAAATCTTAGATCATCCAACACTTATGATGTTGTCTCAAGAAACCAACAACAATTCCTTACAATATGCAAAATTCCAGCCTCCAACCCCCCTGGATCTCTGGGATGAGAGATCTATATATAGATATTTGCAGAGGTGTGAGTCAGCTCTGGGTTTTTGATTAGTGTCTTCTCTCTGATAGTTCTTGATTCCACTTGGAGATATCATTGATCTCTTACTCATCCTTGGGCGATTCTGAGAGGTAAGTGTCCTAGGAGAAGTTTCTGGAAGATTCCATGATCATCCACCTCGCAAACTGTCTCCACCACTTGTCTTTTCTCATCCATCACACCCCATAGAAGGGCTTTTTGAAATGAAATGCACTTCCTGTGTGTACAAGGTGAGATGCATCGTACCCTGGCCATGGAGCAAGTGAAATGATCCAGTTTTGACCAGTTCTGAGTAGTTTTTCATAGAGAACTTCTGGGAGAAGCTGTAATCAGTTGACCTTGTTCTTTTAGGGGTTGGAACAACACTTTTAGGGACTTAGGAGCCCTTAGTTTATGGACATTTATTCTTGGGGTTGCAGTGCCCAAAAATGTCTATAACAGTTGCCCCCTAAAGCATGAGGTCGTTAATCTTTTTTGATGTCGGGTGAAATGCTTTATCATGAGGATCCGAAGTTCTTTCAAGCTGGGAGAAGACCTGTAATAAGATACAATACAATACATTATCTTCATAATATTTTAATGATCTAGCTGAGGCGGGCATTCACATGCTTAGCTTTATAAATTCATTTTCATGTACATAGGACAAACAATCTTCTGAGTGTAGACTGATGATTCTGGTAGAGCCATCATCCCTTTGATTGGATGATTATCTGTGCAGCAATGATGTACATTTGATGTCTTTATTTTCCTGAATATATATCGCAGCCCGGATGGATGAAACTAGATCCGGGGTCTTCAATCTTGTTCGATCTTCACTCAAAGTACAAGTCGATCCACGTGAGAGATGTTCTGGAGTCGAACATGGAAAGACATTACCTGATTACCAGCCAATGATGTAAGTTGTTAACAGGCGCGAGAGGAATCATCGATAATGATAATGACCCTCAAGGTACTGTAGTGTAATTCATGTGGTGTGAATAAAGGACTTGGCATCGAACACCATGCAAACTCTTTCGGTCGAAGGCCATTGATGTAAACCTGTCACTGGAAGTGAGAAACTTGCCATTGAGGCATGCAAGCTTCAAAGTACTGAAAGGGGTGTTCCTAGATTGACTTCTTGGATAATGAGCTGATGTCGAAAGGAAGCGATCCGTCATAGGAGGGCCTTAATGAATCCCACATTAATGACATGGAATGGAGCAAATGATTTTAATGGAGGTGAAAACGATCTGGTGATATAAACTTCAGGGTGGCGGTCATGAAAGAATGGAGCGTAAGTGTATTGCAGCGGGTGAGACACAGGTGAATTCTCTAAGTGACTTCTCTTGAACATATCGGCGACACTGACATGCTGGATTGGTAGCATTAACCCCAAATGTGGATGGCGTGATGGGACCGTGGTGATGTGACCGGTGAATGAAACAACCCAACCCGACTTGGATGCGGAGTGAAAGTGTCATGTTCAAGAGTGACTTGCTACTAACAAAGTTTCTTCAAGTTTTCTTCCCAATTTTTCTCCAGTCATTGCTAACCAGTACCTCTTTATTTTTGTCAAGCTTGAGGAGGATAACATATGCTTGTTCTATAATTTTCCCTTCGGGCAAACCCATCGCTATGTTTTAACGAGCTTAGCGATAGTGAAACTCGTTCTTGTTTGCTATGGACAAGTTTGTCGCTATTAGGTTTTAACGAGTTTAACGACAAAGATAACTCAGTCCTTTTCAATTTTAGAGAGTCTGAAAAGGGATGTAAAGGAAACTCCAAAATTCCTTTTTCGTCATCTAATCCCTTAAGTCCAAAAAAATATAAAACAATATAGAAGGGATGAGTTTTCGATACTTTTAACGATCCGAATAAAACAAGCGCTCGATCTTTTTGTGTAATAATCCCTCAAGTCCAAAAAGATTAAAATCTAAAGGAGGGATAGCACTTCCGGTCCCTTTAATGAGCTGGAGAGGCCAATGGCTCAGCAATCTTTTCATATTTTACGAGTCAGTTGAAAAGAGCTTAAAGGAGACTCGTCTTTTGAGGAACGAGTGATAAAATTGGGTAGCAGCTGATTCCAGGTAAGGTTTGGAATTTTCCAATCATGGCAGTGTTACAAGGATGGCTAGTGGGATCACTCTTCGCAGCTATTCCTCAAAAGGGGTAAACAATCAAATGGAGGTGAATGATCAGCCAATACAGAGTGGAGGTGATGATGGGAACACGACCAAGGCTTTAAAGGCTGAAGTACTACATTCACGATGATTATTTACCAGGAATTGGTTCATTTTTTAATGAGCTTAAACATTGGGGGAAACATTTGCTCATTGCTTATGTTTATTTTTTAACGAGCATGAAGTCCGCGTTAAAATTGCTCGAGGCAGGTTTATTTTTTAACGAGCTTGAATCCTGTGGTAACATTGCTCGTGGCTAGGTTTATTTTTTAATGAGATTGAACTTTGCGGAAACATTTCTTGCGATAAGTTTGCATGCCCCCAGCATAATAACACAAATCGAGGTGCATGCCCCCCAAGCTTCATTGCATTCATCTCGGTGGTTGGAATGAAGGTTTACCTTCAAGATCTTCGAAAGACTCGACTTTGCTTTTATGAGATCGTAATCAAAGACTCGATTTGGAAAGGGAGTCCTTTAATTTTTTAGTGAGGTTGACACAGTAAAAGAACTATCCTTGAAATCCACCGTATTTACAGTATTTGATAGAAAATCAAAAACTGATGGCTGATTAAGGTTGCTGGAATAATCTTCGTGGTAATCCGGAAGATGGGAGCAATGGTGGTAGTCTTCCCATGGTGCCTCTCCTATCATCATTGATTGAATGATTCCTTTGCCTGTAGAATGTACATGCGACCAAGGATCTGAAGAGGTGCCATATTCCTTAGACCTATCTATCCAAACACTCAATGAGCTTTGATTTGGGTTTGCCCCCCAAGCCAAGAAAATTGATTGCTACAATATTTCTAAAATGGCGATGATCCATGCTGACAAAATGTTTAGGAATCTTTTGGATCCATTAGATATAGAAGATTTCATATTCCAGGTTTCCACTGTGGCCACTTCCGCCAAATTACTCGGAGGCGGTACGGCAAAAATACCCTTTAAGGCAGGGTCTTTTAGGAGGCCTACTCCAATATTTTGAAGTGAATGATTGCTTCCATGGATCATTGGAATGCTTCCTGTAACTTGTGAACTGTTGGGGAGAAATGTTTGTTGGTCGACGATTGTAATTCCTCCTTGGAAGGGAAATGCAATCTTCCTGAAGTAGGTCGACACAACTGCAGCCATGGCATATATCCAGGGCCTTCCTAGTAGGATGTTGTAATCGAGGTTTTCGTTGATTACTTCAACATCTATTCCTACTATTTTTCCCCCTAGTTCAACTTTCAAGTTACTTAAAATCCCGTATGGAGTGTATGATTGTCCATCAAATTCTTTTAACATCATTGACGATCGCGACAAGGGTGGTGAGCCTAAATTTTTCCAGCAACTCATCGACATAATACATGTAGATGCCCCCTCATCAATAATTGTTTGATGAACAGTTTTGTTGAGGGCTTTCACTTGAATAAGGAAAGGTAGTTGAGCTGGTAACTCAGGGTCATATCCTTTGTGATTAAAGGATAGAAGATTGGAATCTGTTGGGTCAATCCCACCTATTACTGATAATAGAGCCTACTTTTGGGAGGGGCAATTTTGCGGTACCTCAAGTATCGACATAGCGGACGACGATTGGGATGGGTCCTCTACTATATTATAATTCTGTGCTATTTTGGCACGAGGATTAAATGTCGATTTGTGTACTACTCCCTTTGGCGGCTTTATCATTGGTTCAGGAATGATGCGTGCACAACTTCGGTCAAAGTTGTTGTCGAACTACTAGGTTGTTCATTAGCCTTGTTATTCGAAAGCTGTGGATTCCCGTAATCTTTATTCCTTGTCAAAGCATCATTTTACTGCTTTGAGATAGACAACATAAGCACTTGGGATCGGGAAGCATTTTGATTAGCAACCAGTTTGGTTCCTGGGTTTGGAAACGGATTAGTCAATACCGCTGAGGTTTTTGAACTCTTAAAGAATTTCTTAACTTCAGCTTTATATGGACAATCTCTCGTCTGATGATCCTCATCGCATATCTGACACCCCACAGGGGTTTTCCTTTGCCCAGAAGGGTTTGCAGAAGGTTTTTCAGGAGATGACTCATCCTGCTTCTTTTTTCTCCCTTTCTTTTTCTTCTTGCTCCCTGGTTGCTTTAGTTGTTTGCCCTTGTCGGTCGACACGGCATTTACTTTCGAGGTAAGAAGTTCCTAATTTTCATTTTGACTAGAAATCTTACGGGCCTTTTTAGATGTAGCCTTTGTTGATTTTGTGTTTGTAGTACCTATCACACCATCACTGGCATGAGAGTCTTTGCTTGATTTAGGAGGGGGAGGAACGGAAATTTCTGGTCTAGAAGCATCAGGTATTTTATCGCAGAGTGTGCCAGACTGAGTATAGATCAAGTCTAGATATTGTGCACGAGCAATAACTTGCTCTTCAGTGACGACTCCTCCCTTTTCCACATCTTCTGTGATAGAAGGTAATAATGACTTAATAAACCATTCAGCTAGCAGCTGATCAGGAACATATGTTTTTACCATTCTGCGACGATGTCGCCACTCATGAATATGATCAGATATGTGAGTGGCCGTTTTCTATTTGAAATTGGTAAGAAGTTCTGTTCCTGTTTCGTAACTTATCAGTAACTGAAAATGGGTTAAAAAGGTTGTGGCTAGGGTACAAAAGTTGTCAAATGAAGCTCTGGGTAACTCGATATACCATTTTGCTGCCGGACCAGTTAACATCCTCTGGAAAAGGCAAAGCCTAACCGAGTCATCATTTAGGGTGTTTGATGAACACCATAGATGAAATGTCATCACATGATTCGACGGGTCTTCACCCGGATTTCCATTAAATTTAGGAATATCTGACAGAAGTTTATGCGGAATCACTGGCCACCAAGGGGCATAAGCAATTGGATCATTCGTCAGTAGTTTTAGATTTGGTAATTCTAGAGTTGCTACAAAGGGCAACTGTTGATTCAGGTTAGGCGAAGCATACCCAGGATAAGATGGAATCACCTGAGCAGTGGGTCTTTGCATACTAGCATAATGTATTTGAAGCTGGCAACTTTGACAAGGTTGATGGGCATAACCATTATAATATGGTTGTTGATAACTACTTTGGAAATGCGGTTGCCCATTACTTACAAAGACTTGTTGCTCAGGTCCTTGATATGAATGCTGGAATTGCGGTTGTTGAGATTGAACCAGCTCTGGTTTTTGGACCATTTGTTGTTGTCCAATACTGGATGATTGACCAAGATGAGGAGTCATAGTACTTGTTTGAGCCTGAGTCGCTCCAGATAAGGAGGCACTAACCTGAGGTTGTGATTGAGTCGTTGAGACAAGTGGCTGTTGTATTGCAACCTGAGAAACTTGGGGTTGGCATACAATAGGTAGCGCTTGTACTTGCGATGCAGTCACCATAGCAGGTATAGTGGGAATATTCGACACAGGGTGGACTGGTTGCATTGAATATGCAACCCTTGGTTGTTGAGGCAGTATTGGTACCCAGCCGTTGGATGTAATTCCAGTTTGATCTGAACTTGGTTGTAAACTCCCATATTGTTGTTCTCTGGGACGGAACAATGAAAAGGCGTACTACCCTCCATATGGTGGAAATCCAGTACTTAAAGGGTATATTGGCCTTTGAAGACACATTGGATCAATTTGTTGAGTTTCAACATAAGAAATACCAGATGATAACCTGGATGAAGAAATAGGAACTGACCATGTCGTTGAAACAGTCCCTGATTGGACTCCGGCTTGTTGTTGATAACTTGTCGGGATAGATGGTATACCGACGAACATCGTTGGAGTAGCAGCAGGAGGCTCTGCCGCTGCTGCATCGGATGACACAATCCTGGATGTCGACGGTTGTTCAGACATATCTAGTCTATCCAAAAGATTTCCTAGCGATTCTACAAGAACTTGCGATGAAGGGAGACTAACTTCTAAGACCAACAAGGGAACAATGATGTTATTCCGATTAAAATAAATTTTAGACGCTTTGACACAACTTGTTTTTTCAATTTTAAAGAGTTGAGAAAAAACAAAAGATGACTCTAGTCGCCTTCGATTTTTAATGAGCCTGAAGTGACAAGTGCTCAGATGGACCTTTTCTGTTAAGGAGTCTGAAAAGGAGTGAAAGGGACTGCTCTGGAAATCTAGGTAGAGGGATTACCAAACCAATCGCAAAACTGCAAAATACTTTTTATAGTACGGCAGTCAATCTTCCCAAATGTTGTGTTCAGTGCATTGCGATCGATAGGGCGGTAGACACGGCTTCCTATGGATAAAGGATTAAGCCTATTGTGGTCTCCTAAAATATACTCGACGGTATGTGGGAGCACAAGTCTGTACTGGCACTTATCGTCTCAAAGTGGAGGAATCACCCAACCAATAGTGAGAACAATAATTACCAGGCTTTACGACGCCGGAATACATCTCTAGCCTAGACTTCTAGATGTTGTGTGTTAGGTTCCAAAGCATTGTTAGATTCATTAAATTTATTTTATAGTTGATCTTGCTTAAGAAATTTGCCTTTCAGGTTCACCGCGTGATGTAGATGTACAATTCCTAAAATGAAATCTAAGATGATAAACAATCTTTTATCTTCTTTGTGCAATGAAAATCCTAGCTACTAAGGAAAGAGAGATAGTATTCTTTCACAAAGAGCAAAGAGCACACACTATATGCATTGTCCTAAATCAAACCAATCAAACAGTCTAAATGCAAATGCACATGCATGTATTTGTTTTCGGCTTTCTTAATATGTGAATGATAAAAAGAAAGCTAATGCGCAAATCTGAATTACTTTTCAAGTGACAATTACTAACAAGTTTCTTTTCAAAATAAAAAATGAAGACAATCACAACACTTTACGATTCGGAAATGAATACTTGCTTTCGACACTAGAAAAACTACAAATTCAGATCAAATACAATAGTAACAGGTTAATCGACTATCAAGAGAAATTAGACTCTCTTCTACAACTGAAAACGACACTTGTGACACTTTCAAATAGAGAAACGACAGTACCACTACGTTACTTTTTGCAAAGGAGAACTGAAAATGACTCAACAAATACACAAAAACATTTACAGTTCTTTGCACAATGGAGGCAGAATAACAACAAGGAAAGGGGGTTTCAAACAGAGATATACTGACTACAAGCAGCAAAACTCATGAATAGAACTGAAAAGAAAGAACACAGAAACCAAAACTGAGGAACAATGCCTAGTCTGATCAGCGCACCTGTAACACAGTGAACTTGAAATGCAGCGCACCTACTACACTCGGGAAGTGCACTGAATTTCGGATTCACAGAATAGAGCCTGTGCTGGGCTAGAGACGAGACTTTTCTTGGGTTCCAGGTCACATTTTATAGTTCAGTTCAGGGGTTTTGGCCGAACAAATGGTAATCAGAAATGAACAATCAGGGGTAGATCTAAGGAGGTTACTAGAGCTACCACAAGGGCAATCAGAGAGTTTGTAAATCAGTTGTTTAATTCATAAAAAAAACTCGGAGATTGACTGAAGCGACATTTATCTACTTTGCATTTTCATAGAAAATGCAGTTCGAAAGCTACCTGGCTCAACTTCAGGCTCCGTCTGTAAGTTTATAAAATAAACAACAAGGAAGATAAAAAAAACAACCTAGTCGCTCCCCAGTGGGGTCGCCATTTTGTTACAGGGAAAAGTGTCTACACAGAACTGCTTATCCCACTAAGGTGTGGTAGCTACCTTAGAAACAAACAAAGTAAAGCTACTTTCGTTTTTCCTTTATGAAATATAGATGAGAGAAGAACAAAGAAGACTAACCTCCGTCTTGCACTAATCTCCTAGTTCGATTCCTCCCTCTCTTGATAGTCTTTCGCTACCTGCTCCCTTGTACGCCCAGCTTCACAGAGTACCTGTGAGATCACAGTAGCATAATACTATACAAGAACATGGATCGATAATCATAAACAATCTAGGATCAGATGTAAATTGACCATACAAATTCATAAAACATAAATGACACAAGAGTATGGAGGAAAAATTGAATAACTTTTATTGATAAACAAGAGAGAGCCAAGGGAGTTACAACCAGTTGCTCTGACCCAGCATCATCCTCTCAGCAAGTAAACCCTTCTTCACCTCATACAAAGCTCAGATCACCCAACACTTATGATGTTGTCTCAAGAAATCAACAACAATTCCTTACAATATGCAAAATTCCAACCTCCAACCCCCCTAGATCTCTGGGATGAGAGATCTATATATAGATATTTGCAGAGGTGTGAGTCAGCTCTGGGTTTTTGATTAGTGTCTTCTCTCTGATAGTTCTTGATTCCACTTGGAGATCTCATTGATCTCTTACTCATCCTTGGGCGATTCTGAGAGGCAAGTGTCCCAAGAGAAGTTTCTGGAAGATTCCATGATCATCCACCTCGCAAAATGTCTTCGCACCCTATAAAAGGGCTTTTTGAAATGCAACGCACTTCCCGTGTGTACAAGGTGAGATGCATCGCACCCTGGCCATGGAGCAAGTGAAATGATCTAGTTTTGACGAGTTCTGAGTAGTTTTTCATGGAGAACTTCTAGGAGAAGCTGTAATCAGTTGACCTTGTTCTTTTAGGGGTTGGAACAACACTTTTAGGGACTTAGGAGCCCTTATTTTATGGACATTTATGCTTAGGGTTGTAGTGCCCAAAAATGTCTATAACAATAGCCTCAGCACACTTTGATCTAGGAGATCAGGAATGTCCAATATCTCCCAATCAAACTTATTGGTAACCAACATGTTATCAAATCCTTTGAGAGATTCACCTGTACAAAGCAAAACCCCAATTGATAATATACTTTCAAATGTACATAATCAAATACAAACCTTTAGGGTCTTTCACATGACTTGATGTTTCTTCTCATCTTTTCAGATTTGGACTATGGGTCGAATCTTTGATAGAATATTCCTCAATCATATTTTCATTCCTACTACCCATGCAGCAACATATCCCACGAATTTCATTTTTTATTAAACATCAAGCTATATCCTCTATCTCGACCAGAGAACATCTCTCTATCCAGACCCCCTCTTAATATTAGGGAGATCTCTTCTATTTATCCTTTCTTCAGGAGATCAACTTCTTCTTTGTGACATCGGGGAATCCTTCATGGCTTCCAACCATTTCATCATAGTTATCATCATCCATATCATGCATATCACATCAATGAACATCTTCACCAAGTTGAAGATTGTGTACCTGCACAACTTAGATAGAAAGTAAAACCAAATATATAGAAGCATGAATTTAGCCATATCAAAATCACATAAACATTTCAACTTTATACATATTATATAACCTAACTTAACTACACACAAGGGACATATACTCTTTATTATATTTCTAGGGGTTTTAGTCTCACACCCTAGACTACTTCATAATACTTCTCATTCTATCTAGGGTTTCAATGCTTCTTCCAAAGGTATGACATACCTTTCCTCAACATATAGCAAACCTTAGAAACAATCCATATAAACATAGATCTACAAAACATCCAACAACTTTTCAAAAATACATATGTTAGACTTCTCACTAGGCATTCATACAAATCCTAGATTTCATACGAAAAAATCAATCACAGTTAACCGCAACTTAGTCATTAACCTGAAGAGATTCCACTCAGGTTAGTTCAAACCCTATATTTGTAATCAGCCATCAATAATTCATTTAACATGACAAACTACCACTAGAGTTAGTTGCAAATCCTATAATTCCAATCAATCATCAACCTGAAAAAACTCAAATCTCAACAATTTTCAAAAATATCAAAATAGTCAACATATATCATATGTTTCTATTTTGACTAAGGTTCAACTCAAAAAACTTAGAGTACCATATTCACAAATACAAAGATCTCAGATTGTTACATTTCACACTAGACAATATCACTACTAGGATTTAACTACAAAACCCTTGATTAACATTTTTAAAATCTTCTAATAGATTTTCAAATTGTTATATCACACATACTAGGAAATTCGTAACTTCACTAGGGTTTAGCTATAACACCCTACATTTCAAGATATCATCATCCTAGAATCTTAGACAAGGATTTCCATAAAATGCTAAGACTTATGACCATCAATGACTAGGTCAACACACATCTATGAATTCATAACCATTCATAAGCATTTCATATGTCCAACAACATTAACACATTTGGCCTAAACCAAACTAGGATTTCAACCAAAAGGACATAGGTATATATGCTTAGATTTCATCAGCATGCAAATACATTTCATATCATGTGTTAGTCAAACCCATCTTCACATCAACATCAAATAAGAGTTAGACACACAATCATCTTGATTACACTAGGGTTTGATAAAAAAAATGCACACATACCAAGGAAAACATTTCTAAGATAATATAAGGGTCTTTTTCACACATTCCACCAAACCCCAATGAGCTAGGGTTCCAATGTAGAAACATAGAAAAATGAATACTACCAAACCATCAACGGTTTCGGGACTTTAGACCTTATCACTCAAACAAGTGAAGTTAGGATTTCTCGATCATACCAAAACCCCAAACATGACTTCATCAATAAGGCTTTCAACTAGCATTTCATAATATCCCTAAGCCATTTAGGATGTCATACATTCACATTAGCATACCTTCAGTTAGGGTTTTCCAGAACCTATCTAGGGTTCTACATATTCAATCAAGAATATGAATGGGGTGGGTAGATTTATCAAGAGATGAATCACCCAAACAAGAATCACTAAGATTCAATATAGCTAGTCATAACAAAGTTAGTAATAGATCATCAAATTAATAATCCTTTCAATCAATGTATTCAAAGCATACCTTTGATTCTTGACTAACATTCCTTGAGATATCCTCCTTCTTTCCTATGTTTTCCTAATCAAGACAACAAAGGAGAAAGGTGATTAGTATTTTAATATAATAAAAAACTAAATGAATACATGAACTGAAAACTACAAACACACGAGATACTTATATTAGGTAGTTTTTGGGAGGTCCCACCAAATCTTGAGGGATACCTACAAACTTACAGAAATAATACAAAAAAGTCTTTTTCAAAATATGTTAAAAACATATAAATTCTAAATCATGTAAAATAAGATATGCAAAATACTTAATAATATATGTCCCTAATGTTAGGTTCTTCGTGCTTGAATTTATTTGAGTCTCCTTCTATAGCAAGGTTGGCTTGATCTCTTCCTCTATTTTTATTCTTTAGATTCTCAAGATAGTCACCTTTGTAGTGACCCTTCTTATGACATTGATAGCACTCTATCTTGGACAAGTCAACTTTCTTTGTTGGTCTATTCAATATCATTCCTTTATGATGATCAACATAAGCATTTGATACTCCTTTAGGATTGGAAACCATAGAGATCCTTAATTCTTCTTGACTACAGGGAGTCTATAATTCTTCAAAGGTGGGAGGTACATTCCAACTGTTGAGACCTACAGCAAATGGACCCCAAGAGGGTGGAAATCCTAATATAGAAATAATCACTAGTTCTTGGCCCGAAACAATCTCATTGATGGCCAAGAGATCACCCCCGAGTTTAGATATATTCACAAATAAGGTTTCGACTGTATGTTCTTTAGTCATCTTCATATTCCTCATATCATTCTTTAAGCTTGCTACTTGACCAATGTTATTAATAGCGAACAACTTGTATAAGGCATCATATATCTCCTAAGCATGATCAATGTTATCCATGAATGGGAAAAGATTGTCTTTTATCCCTCTACCTTCAGATTCATAGCCACCAATTCTAAATCTCTGAATTTCTCTTTGTCGGCCTCATTGGCTCCTTTCATAGGCTTCTTTACATTTCCTTTTACCAAATCTAGTACCTTGTTCTTCTCGAGGATTAGGTCAATCCTCTTCTTCCAGGATCTAAAGTTAGATGCTCCTTCAATTTTGCTTTCACCCTTGATTTATTTAGACATATTCCTTGAATATTATAGATTCCCTCCCTCAGATAGTACCTATGAATAGATCAGTTGCTTGAGACTGCCTTTGTCTCCCTTCTTCACCAAAGCTCTAATACCATGTTAGACAATTAGAAAGGCAATAAAGATTTTCTTGATATTGATAATTAGTTGTGATGTTTATTATTATTATGATTCTTTGTCTATTCTTTCTTTATTTCATCAACCAATTACCAAAATCAACAACATATAAAACAAGAGGCACCAGATCTAGGCACATGCCAAGGGAAAATCCCCCTCGAGGGGAAAACCTATTCAAGATAATTCTTCCTTTCAATAGCATCCTTTGAGATTCTTTGGTGAGCACCAGTATTGCATCAATAATGTTGCAACTCCTGTGGCTTCCTACTTTACTTTTATCAACCCGGTAGTTTTTAACAAACTTGGAAGCGTCAATGTTGTATGCACAAGTACTAGCTCTTATTGCAGGCTCTCACTTGGTCAGTTGGTGCAAGATCACTAGGAGCTTAAGCCAACTTCTATGAATTATCAGAAGAAGCTTTTGACTGTGATGAAAGAAAGCTAACTCTATGAGGACTATTCTACTTGCAGAAAGAGAAAGAAGACTGAAATGTAACGCAAACTGTAACAAACCCTAATTTATCCAACTAACCCTACTTTTGTAGAAAAAGAGATAGAAACTGATGCAATGAGTGCCATTGACTACTGAAAAAGGTAAATTACATTTATTCAAGCTACTTCCAAAAGCAAATGAGAAGAAAACATCTTTTTGTGCTTTTGAGTGTTTTTATGTGAAATTATTATGCGTATAATTTATCTAGTTGTGATTATGCAGAGGTTTGGTGGTGAAGGAAGATGGACTTGGTTTTTGTAGAGGTGGAGGAAGGTGTGGATAGGTCCTAAGAATCCCCTAGTACCCTTCTGAAGACTTCCATTGTAATCAGATTTCGAAAAACCACTTACAGGGAATTCTACAGGAGGTTGCAGGGGATCTACAGGAGGATCTACAAGAGGCCGAGAGCTATTTTTGGAAGTTATGAAGGTGGAAAAATGATGGAAAAGGGTAAATGAAGGCTAGATGAAGGTGTTGAGGTTTCTGGAGCTTGTCAAGGAAGATCAAGAGGGAACATGATGCTTGGATTTGTTCAAATGGCATGAGGGAAGCTTATGGAGAAAAATGCAAAAATTAGGGCAAATTGGCGAAATGTTGCGAATGACTTGGGAAATATATGGGAAATGAGCTGGTGCTGGCTGCTTTATGGATGTATGGTGAGCTGAGGTGCCTTGCAAGAGATCTGCACATCTACTTATGAAAACTAATCAAAGAAAGGACTAACTATACCATGAAAACAAAAGTTTCTCTAGCTTGACCTAATTTCTAACCTACAAACAGAAAATGCTGAACAGTAACCTTTGAGCAGAAAATCATGTAGAGAGATCTATTGTAAAAGAATAGGAAATGATCTAGGAAACTAGATCTGAAGCAAGACATTACTATTTCCAAATCAAGTCATCACACTAGAAATTGCATGGGAGAAAAAAACTGTGTTTTTGGTGGCAGCAGTAGTGCCTTGACCTCAAATCATAGTCCGAGAAAGGGAGAAAGGAGATCAGGGCCTGTTGTTGGAATTTTTGAATCTTATTCTGTCACTATATTAACCTACTTGAGCAACTAAAACAAAAACAACTATGCAAACCATCAAAAGCAACCTAATCTAAACAAAGTAAAATGAATCTATGTAATAGAAATTAACTCGTGAACTGAAGCAAAAGCATATAAGTACAAAGAAAGAGGTGTTGGGAAGCTTGGGTTGGGCCCTAACCCAAGAGATTCAGCCCTCTAAAAGAGATCAGTACTGCCTCAGGAAATATTTCATCTTCATTACCAAAAATAATAGTCACATTACATGAACTGTTCTAAAAAAGAAACTCGAAAATGAGTTGAACTAGTGCTACACAAAAGTGAGAAAATTATACTAATGACTGGCTAACCTAATGAGGCTCTAAGCCCCCCTATTTATACAAATGTAGTCCTCCAATAGTCCTCCTAAAATCAAGGATTCTGGCTTCCTATAACTGGACATAAACAACAATCCTTCTTTACTTGCTCGGCTGCCCCTTGGATGCATTAATGTGGACCCTTGTGCTCCGAGTTGTGGATGGAGGATTCAAGAAAAGGGGTCATAGATGAAAGAGAGACCCCCTTACAAATCCTCTTCCCTGTTTTCATCAAGTATTTGCTGCCATTTTCTCATAAATCCCTTGACTTTCTCCAAAATTGACCAAAAAATCTGCATAAAGCACACATTAGACTACATGGAAAAACGACTAACCCAATTCACTCTATTTGCATAAATATATTCAAAAGCATGCAATAAATTATTGAGAATGGTGGATTAAGTCGAATAAAGAGGCAAGATTAGCACATATAATTACCCATTTCTGGGGCTTATCATCACCCCTCTACTGAATGGGTTGCTCATCCTCTGAGCAACTAGTCTAACTCTTCAACCTTGATGGCTCTGATAGGTTCCCTGACATCCCATTCTTTTGATGTGATATATTCCTTTTTATCATGGAATCCCGCCTTTCTATCCAATCCGATTGGCCTTCAAACTTTGCATAGAGTGCTTGTATAGTGGCACTCTCCTCATGGCTTCCCTCAACCTGTTTGGGGAGTGATACTCCCTGATCCGTAGGCTGTGTGGCAATGTGTTCCACGTTCTCATATAGCTGTGAATGCAGTCATCTCCAAAGAATCACTCCATGTTCTCAAAATTTGCAATAGCCTGGGCCTGCTTATCAACATATTTTGGGACACTTTGAGGATTAGTTGTAAGGTGTTGGTGGGCATAAATGAGAGCCATGGGGTCTGCTGGCTCTACTCTAACCATCAGGGATTCATTCAGCTCTTTTGCCATCATTTTCTAGATTTCTGCTTCCTTTTTCTCTTCATGGCTCATCTAAGATGCCATGGCCATCAACTGTAAGTCCCCTAATGCAATATTGGGATCCCATAGGTTCATATCAGTAAGGTCCATGTTGTGCAAGTAGAACTCTATCAGCTTCGCTTTGTCCTCAGCTGGACTGTGATCACATAGATTCATGAATTGGCAATAATCCTAAAAAGGTATTGTGCCCCTCTGGGTTAGTGCCTTGATTTGAAATTGGAGCCACTGATCCTTGAGGTACACTGCATATGATTTGGCTGGTTGCCTCCATAGCCTAGCTGGCCATGTAGGATAATTGGGCATCCCTTTCCCGTAGCTGCCGTCTTAAGAGCAACACCTCATTTTCTGCCTCGAGTTCCCCTTCCTGTTGTTGTCTTATTAATGTCTCACTATCTACCTGGGTTTCCTTTTCTTGCTACTGTCTTTTTAAGATTGACAGCTCATGTTCTACCTGGGGTTCCCTTTCTTGCAGCTGCTTCTTTAACATTTCATTTTTTGGCTCCAATTGAGCTCTTCTGATGCTTTCTGTATGCCTAACTATGCTCAATTCTTTTCCCATTTCCCTCAATCTATTTTCCATGTGCCCAATGTCTTCCACCCCTCTTGATTTTTCAATCTGCATCCATGTACGGGTCCTTACTCTTTCCTTTTCCATCTCAAAGAAAAGAGGGACTGCAAAATTTTGTGGGATGATTTTCCCTCCTTCCAGAAGGTTGTAGTAAGAGCCTAAGTTAGGCTAAGGGTTAGGCTCTGGCATATCTTTTGCCTTATATTCCTCCTTGGTCTGTTCTTCTTCCTTCTTTTCAAGATTTCAGTATCTTGAAGCTTATTCAATGTCTCCTTTAGAGTGATCTGTGCCTCCTGTAGGACTATTTTAGAGTCGATAAGTTTGATCCTTTCTCTCCAAGTAGAAGTTCTAAGGCTGCCCCTTTCATAGGTAACGGGGGTTTTGGCTGGAGATTCCTCCTCTTTTGCTATAGGGACATCTTCAATGATGATGGGCTCCTTTGAAGGTGGTTGAGGCTTCCCCATCTTTATTCTGGTGCTCTTTCGAGCCTTGAAGTACATAGATGGTTATCTCTTCCTTTTCCTTTTGGGCTTGGCTAGAGTACTAAGTGCAGCAAGAACATTTGTTGCCTCTGTTACTAGCGTCTTAGGAGATACTTCTTCTTGCTTTGCTTCTTCTTCTTCATCTACTGTTTTTCCTATTTCTGCTAGTTTTGCTTCTCTGTTTTTTATTTTGTTTACTCCTCTGCTTGCGTAGCTTCTGCTTTTCCTGTGGCAACCTTTTTCTAAACTATCATAGGCTTCTTCCTTTCAGTTCTTGGCCTCTTCTTTTTCTCTATTGTGGTTTTACCCTTTTCTGCTTTTGATTCTTTCTTCTTCTCTGCTTTAGGATCATCTTTGGTGGTGTCATGTTTCCCTTTTTCTATTTAGTTTCCTTCTTTCTCTGTGTGGGGTTCCTCTTCTTCCATTTGAGTGTTCTTTTGTTCTTCATGGATTCCCTTCTCAGCTTCTCCTTTTTGTTCTTCCTCTTCACGTTTATACGGGCTAAGGTCATAGGTGAGAGTTTTTATATCATCCTCTTTAGTCATGTTTATGAAAATTTCCCATGATATGGGGATTGTGAAAGTGTGTAGGGCATCCTCCACCAGCAATTTAGTTAGCCCATGGTGAGCCAATTGGTTTGCAATCCCTACCTTCAATTTGGTGCTAGATTCTATTAAGGATTGGAGGAGAAAATATGGAATACTGAGTTTTCTGGATGCAAGAAGGTCCATGCCATATCTGAGTTCATGTAACAGTCTGAAATGGTACCCATAAACTATGTTATGTCTTCCTTTACAGGAGATGTATTTCATAATCTAATAAATGACCTCATCCCATGGATAAGGTATACTTGTTCTCCTGATGCCATTCTTGTCCTCCATAGGATGTTTATTAGGCTGAAAATGGTCTTCTTGGAAACTTGACCCAGTGGTTTTTCTTCCTTGCTCCAGGGTAGTCCATGTGGGAGACTTGTAATCATGTTGATGAATTCTGGGGTGATTTCTATAGTTAGACCCCTGAAACAGACAATGGCATGGGTTTTTGAGTGAGGTTTTAAAGACAATATAAATTCCTCTATGACTTCATCATCATACCCATGCAACTTTTCAAGGAAAGGCATCCAATTTTCTCTAGTGAAGAGGGATACCACTTCTCGATGTTCATGCAGCTTAGTTGAATTCAGAGGCTCCTTCCTCATAAAACCCCCTGTCATGATGTTTTATATTCTGCTGGAATATCTCAATTGAAGAGGGAGGCAACAAGTTTCAATTTCAAAATAGTGGAACAGATCAGGTTTTCTTTCAAGAAACAGGGAGAGAGTAGATTTTTAAAAAACAATTTCAACTTTCCTTCCTTCCAAAATCTGTTCTTTAGACTCACATTACTTCTCTATCTGTTTGAGGGAAACAATATCTTAAAAAACAGATAACATACAGAGCCATGTTTTTTCTTTTTCAAAATAAGTAGATAACCAATGAAAGTTCACTCTTTATAGGCTTGATTTTCTAGAGTTGCATCATTTCTTTACATAGGAGAATACCACAGAGGAGAAGGAGACAATCTTTTTGTGCAAAGATCAAATGGAGAAACTGTATATATTTTAAAAAAAAACATAAGCAAACTCTGTTCTCACTTTCCTTCCCTTTTCAACTCAATGCCTCACTTGGAATCACACCACCTTTTGTATATACATCAAAATGCAGAGTGGGTTTTACTAAGCCTACCTTTTTCAGGCCGAATTTGTCATGAAATCCCAAGTTTTCCTCTATGGTGCTGCTCATTGGCCTTCTTGTAGAGAGGCTCTTGTAGGACTATGTTTTCACTCCTGTAGAGCCCAATAAGTAGAGGGGTTCTGAAACTAATAAAGAGCGACTGTTTCAAGGCTCTGGAGGTGGTAGGTAGGTTGCTACAGCCAAGAGCTCATCGACACAAATGAGAACAAAGGTGGTGAAGGCGGTCAACTGCAGCATACTTAAGCTTATGGGAGCGTTCTGTGGTGATGAGGTGAAGTGGAAAGAAGGGTACGCTACCCTCATCCGGACCATTGGTCCCTACTTTAGTGTCATGATGAAAATTTTATGCTGCCTGCTGTAATTATTTCAATCATTCCCATTTGATGCTACCACTACCTATTTTGAGATTTTTTTCGAGTTGACTGAACACACATGTTGATTTCACCCACTGAGCATTGTTTGAACTGGATGAGGTGGCCAGTTAGCTTGCCACCAATATCATTTAATTGCAACCATCTCACTTGTCCATGCAATTTTTAAATGATACTCATGCAATAGAGGAACGGGTTTAGTCACTTACCTGTTAGTCGAGAATTGCATGCTATCGTGTTGTTGCATGCTCAGACTTTGGCATTCTATCCATGTATTTTTGTTGCTGGCACCCATGGCTTTTGAATTGGTGGCTCAGCTACCTTGTACTAGTGATATTCAATCAAGACTAGACTCCTTGTGTGTTTTATACATTTGTGGCTACACTGATCCTGCCTCTGGAGCTCGATTTTTAAGGGGATCAACTACTACAGGAATCCTGCAGATTTCCTATAGCTGCTTCTCCTTCTAAAAATTTTGGCTGAGGCTTGAGCAGGGACTGGAGAGGTAGATGAGGAAGGTTCTGTCAGTCAAGGAAATTAGTTGGTATGCACTGTGTAAGAGTTAAGTTAAGGATGATGCTTGTTTATTCTTCATTTGTTTTTTTTAGACAAAAGAAGCAGGATTTCTATGTTTTCTGTGCAGGGAAGAAAGAAGAGACTGGAAATGCAGTAGTGCAGGTATGGAATGGATATTTAGGAGGATGAATAGTGGTAGGGGAGTCCACAGGCATTCTGGACAAGTTTCTAGCCCTTTGATCCTTTTCTTGAGTTGATTTCAGGCTCTCTGTGATCTCTACAGGAGCCTCTTGTAGAATGCAAAGAGCCTCCTGTAGGATGCATAGTTTTCTAGAACAAGTGAGACCAAGGACTAGGAAAAGAAAATAGCAATGGAGAAATGGTCTATCAGAGGTGTATTCAGCTTAGCCATGTCCCTTTTTCTTCGGTATCCCTCCTGCAATCTGCAGTGCATTCAAAAGAAGTTAATTTTTCTGTCCCTATTTTTTCTTTTTTTTCTCTCTCTCTTTTTCTAAGAGATAATTAGGGCACGTCTAGGAGGTTTTCACCCTCACTGCCTGCCCTGGGTGCCTCCAAAAGGAGGTTTTCACCCAGGGATCTTTTATTCTCCTCATTTTTTTTTCTTTTAGGGTGTGGGTGGAGTGGAGGCAGAGACTTGCTCCACTACCAACACTGTTTTACTCAGATTCTCAATGAATTCTTTCTTGGAGAGGGGCTTCTTGTAGATTTTCAACCTATGCCCACTGATAAGCATGGAGATGGCTTCTTCATCGATGGTCTTGATCAGAACTAAAGCATTTTCATTGCACCTTTCTACTATCTACGATCCTAGCCATCTTGTCCTTAGTTTGCCCTTGAAATCTTTATACCTTGAATCATACAGCAGTGCCCAATCTCCTTCCTGGAATTTTTTCTCTTTGAGGTGTCTGTCATGCAATATTTTACTTTGAAGTTGGACTACCTCTAAGTGGGGAAGGGCCTACAATCTTTATTCATCCAATCCATTTAGCTAGAGTAACCTTTTCTTTTTTGCATAGCTGAGATCTAGGTCCAGCTAAGCTACCATTCTTAGTGTGTTATATTCAAATTCTATTGATAGCAAAGCCTTATTTCTGTAGACCAACTCATAGGGTGTGAACCTTGTGGTGGTCTTCCAGGTGATGTTATAGGCCCAGGTGGCCTCAACCAATCGATCTGCCCAATCTTTTTTGCTGCCACTCACTACCTTGGTCAAAATCTCTTCTAAGGCTTTGTTAGTGACTTTCACCTGTCCATTTGCTTGCGGATGGTAAGGGGTAGAAGTTTTGTGCTTAATTTTGTGATGTCTGAGTAGGTCTTCAATCATATTGGAGGTAAACTGACTCCCTTTATCTGTGACTAATTCTCTTGGATATCCAAACTTATAGAATATATTCTCTCCTAAAAACTCAACTACTTTTTCTTCTGTTGTTGCCTTGATCGCCTTTGTTTCTGCCCATTTTTCAGATAATCAGTGCACACGATGATGTAATATTTCTGCTTTGAAGGAGGGTTGACAGGACCCACAATGTCCATGCCCCACTTCTCAAATGGCTCGAAAGTCACTTGAGGTTGTAGTGGCATCTCATCCCTTGGAGTAGGTTTCCCCATCCTTTGACACTGATCACATTGGCTGATATATCGCCTTACATCTTGATGAAGAGTGGGCCAATAGTAACTTGCTTGTAGAATTTTGAAGGCAGTTCTCTTTGCTGCAAAATGGCCCCCACAGGGCCCATCATGATAGGTTAGGAGAATTTCAAAAACTTCCTCCTCCTTGACACATCTGCTCAAAACCTGATCTGGGCCAAGTTTGAAGAGATTGCCCCCAATCCAAGTGAAAGGGGCACTTTTCCTCACGATCTTGCTCTTCTCTTTTGACGACAGGTGTGGTAGGAACTGTTTGGAAACCAAGTAATTTACTATATCATCAAACCATGGAGAGAGTACTGAGATAGAAAATAGGTTTTCATCTGGCATTTGATCATCCACCATTCCTTCTTCACCTGCAGGCAAATCTATTCTAGACAAAAAATTAGCAACAACATTTTCCTTACTTGACTTATCAATAATGGTTAAATCAAATTGCTGCAATAAAAGCAACCATCTAATAATGCAAGCATTTACATCTGGTTTTTTCATTAAATACCTAATTGCAGCATGATCAGTGTGTACAGATGTTTGATTGTCGGTGATGTAGTGTTTGAATTTATTTAGGGAATGGTTTACAGCTAGGAGCTCCTTTTCGGTTATAGTGTAGTTCAATTCTGCCTTCGACAAGTTTTTACTTACAAAATATATGGCATAATTTAGCTTCTCATCAACTTGCCCTAAGGCTGCTCCTATCAATTTTTTTGAGGCATCTGTATGCGTGTGAAAAGGTAGGGCCTAGTTTGGACCTCTCAAAATTGGTGTTGGGTGTGGAGCATGATTATCTTCTATATTCAAAGGTATCGCCACATAGGACACTAGTTTGAAATGGGGGCGGCAACGCCGCCCGTAAAATATTCGTTGCAGGGGGGTCCAGGGGGGGTGGCTGCGACCTTTGGGAGCCCCCCCCTGGCGGGGGGTTTCGGGGGAAGCGCCCCCGAAGCTAAAAACAGCTGTAAAATTGCCTTGTAAGGATATGTTGATGCAGATATGGTAGGTGACAGAGATAATAGGAGTAGCACTACAGGATATGTATTTACTGTTGGAGGAATAGCTGTCAGTTGGGTTTCAAAAATCCAAAGTGTTGTTGCACTTTCAACAACAGAAGCAGAGTATGTTGCTGCTACATAGGCTAGTAAAGAAATGATTTGGTTACAAAGGTTTATGGGTGAATTGGGTAAGGAGCATGATATGGGCACGTTATACAGTGATAGCCAAAGTGCCATTCATCTTGCAAAGAACTCAACATTTCATTCCAGGACTAAACACATACAGCTCAAGTACCATTTCATACGATTAGTGTTGGAAGATGGAGAGTTGAAGCTAGAAAAGATACACACTAGCCAGAATCCTGCAAATATGCTAACAAAAGTTGTAACCAGGGAAATACTGAGAATATGCTTAGTTTCAGTTGGTCTTCAAGGATGACGATGAAGATGAGAAACAACCAGGTCCAAAGAGGAGTCATTGTCCAGCAAATGGAGCAGCGGTGGAGTTGCTACAATTAGTCTCCAAGTGGGAGATTGTTGGGTGTGGAGCTTGATTATCTTCTACATTCAAGGGTATCAGCACATAGGACCCCAGTTCGAAATGGGGGTGGCAACGTCGCCCGTAAAATATTCGCTGCAGGGGGGTCCAGGGGGGGCAGCTGTGACCTTTGGGAGCCCCCCCCTGGCGGGGTATTTCGGGGGTAGCGTCCCCGAAGCTAAAAACAGCTGTAAAATTTCCTTGTAAAAGTATAGTAATTTCTAGTCAATCTGGGCCGTTCATTAGGCGGATGATCTCACGGTAGAACTTATGTTTAGTTTAGGGTTTTTTTCCCTAGAAGGCAACCCCTCTCTTTGTATGAGGGCATTGTATTTTGAGGCTGTGTGATATAGATGTGTATTCTGTCAGCGAGAAACAAAGAGGTGAGACTGTGAGAGAAAACAGAGGATATTACAGCAGATTTGTTGTAGGTTGTGTCTCTTCATTTTGCTGGATAATAGAAAGGAAGGACTGGCTGTTCAGGGTGGACATAGCCCAAACTGGGTGAACCATGTATATCTGTGTCTCTCTTGTTTTGTGCGTTTTCTGTCTTTATATTTTTGCAATATTTTGTGTGTTCCATTGCTCCGTAATATATAATTTTCTAACAACTAGTATCAAAGCTAAAGGTCTATTTGGCTGACAAACTCGTAGGAAAGAAGGGTTCCTGGTTCGAGTGGGAGCAATGGCGGAAGATGGTAAGTTTAGGGTCGAGAAATTTAACGGCAAAAACTTCTCGCTGTGGAAGATGCAGATGGAAGATTATCTGTATCAGAAAGATGTATTCCTACCATTGGGCGGAAAATCAAATATGCTGACGGGTATGACAGACGAAGAATGGAACCTTCTCGATAGAAAGGCACTTGGAACAATACGGTTGTGCCTTGCTGCATCAGTTGCCTTCAACATTTCAAAGGAAACCACGACAAAGGGTTTGATTCAGACGTTGTCGAAACTATATGAAAAACCCTCGGCCTCAAACAAGGTATTTCTTATGAAACGGTTATTTAATATGAAGATGTCGGAAGGTGGATCTGTTGCAGACCATTTAAATGATTTTAATACAGTTACAAGTCAGTTAAGTTCTGTAGGGGTAAACTTTGATGATGAAGTTAGAGCTATGTTATTCTTGTGCTCATTACCAGAAATTTGGAATGGTTTGGTAATGGCCATTAGTAACTCCGTTTTTGGATCTAGTACTTTAAAGTTTGATGATGTTGTCGATGCTATCCTTAGCGAGGAAATCCGACGGAAAAGCTCTGGTGAGACATCGAGAAATGCTTTGAGTGCAGAGTCTAGAGGAAGAAAAATGGAAAGAGGAAAGAGCTCAAGATATCGCAGTAAATCAAGGAAAGGAAAATCCAAGTCCAGATCGGGGATAGTGTGCTGGAAATGTGTAAAGAAAGGACACCTAAAGAAAGACTGTAGATCTCGAAAGGGAAAAGAAGGAGATGCACAGCAAGAAAACAATCATGAAGCAAATGTGATAGGTGAGGTGTTACAAGACGCTTTGATTCTTTCTTTCGAAAATATTACTGATTCCTGGGTGGTAGATTCAGGGGCTTCATTCCATGCCACTCTTGATAAGAAATACTTTCATGACTATGTTCAAAGAGATTTTGGACAAGTTCGTCTGAGTGATGATAAACCCTGTAAAATCGTTGCAATGGCTAAGGTTCTTGTAAAATAGCAGAATCGAAACCAATGGCTATTAAAGGAGGTAAGGCATGTTCCAGATCTAAAGAAAAATCAGATTTCAACAAGGTAGTTAGGCGATGAAGGTTGTGTGACAACTTTCACAGATAAAGCTTGGAAGGTCACCAAAGGAGCCCTGGTAATAGCAAAAGGAGAAAAGGTTGGTACATTGTATTTATGCAATGGTATTTCTAACTCTGTTAATGCTTTAACTTCCAAAGGAGCAGATGCAGCATTATGGCATCATAGGCTCGGACACATGAGTGAAAAGGGGATGAAGATTCTTCACTCAAGGAATTTGTTGCCAGGTTTGAAGAATGTTGATTTGGACTTCTGTGAGAATTGCATTTATGGAAAACAGAAGAGAGTCAGATTTCTCAGAGCTGGGAAAGAAAAGAAGAATTAAAAATTAGAGCTTGTGCATACAGATGTATGGGGACCTGCTCAGGTATCATCTCTCGGTGGATCTCGTTATTATGTTACTTTTATTGATGATGTAACTAGAAAAACTTGGATTTATTGTATTAAGAATAAATCTGATGTATTTGATACTTTCAAGAAATGGAAAGCTTTGGTTGAGATTGAGACAGGAAATAAATTGAAGTGTCTTAGATCAGACAATGGAGGTGAATATTGCAACAAAGAGTTTGATAGGTACTATTCAGAGCATGGAATTCGCAGAGAGAAGACAGTTCCAAGAACACCACAAGAAAATGGTGTGTCAGAAAGGATGAACAGAACAATCATGGAGCGTGCAAGGTGCATGAGATTGCATGCAGGATTGCCTTTACAGTTTTGGGAAGATGTTGTAGATACTGCTATTTAACTAATAAACAGAGGGCCTTCAAGTTCTTAGGATGGTGGTGTTCTAGAGGAAGCATGGACAGGTAAAAAGGTAAACTACTCTATTTTAAAGCCTTTTGGTTGTGAGACCTTTGTCCATATTGATAAAGAAAATAGAACAAAACTTGAGGCAAAGTCAAAGAAATATACCTTTATTGGATATGGTGTTAATGATTTTGGTTATCGCTTATATGATTACGAAAATCACAAAATCATTAGGAGCAGAGATGTAATATTCAATGAAAAGGTCTTGTATAAGAATTAGTTACAGGAAAATAAACAGGAAAAAGAAAACAAGGAATATGCAGTTCTTGATGAAATCACTGAAAAAGTAAAGGTGCCTGAAAATAATAATAATCAACAACCACAACAACAGCAACCACCACAACAAAAACAGGTAGCCCAAACACCTGAAAGTGGTGTTAGAAGATCTACCAAGATAAGTAGACCCCCTGAACGATACTCTCCTTCATTATATTATTCATTATTGACTGATTCCAGTGAACCCAAATGTTATGAAGAAGCAATGCAGGTTGAAAACAGGAAGAAGTGGGAGGTAGCCATGGAAGAAGAGATGGACTCCTTAATGCATAACCAGACTTGGGATTTAGTCAGGTTGCCTTTAGGAAAAACTACATTGAAGAATAAATGGGTTTACAGGCTGAAGGAAGAAGATGGAGGAAAACAGAGGTATAAAGCTAGACTTGTGGTGAAGGGGTTTGTACAGAAGAAAGGTATTGATTTTGATGAAATATTTTCTCTTATTGTTAAAATGACTTCAATCAGAACTATTTTAAGTCTTGTAGCAGCTGAAGATTTGCATCTTGAGTAGTTAGATGTAAAGACAGCCTTTCTCCATGGGGATTTGGAGGAAGAGATATATATGCAGCAGCCACAAGGATATGAGGTGAAAGGGGAGGAGAAAATAGTGTGCAGGTTGAAGAAGAGCTTGTATGGCTTAAAACAGGCTCCAAGGCAGTGGTATCTAAAATTTGACAAGTTTATGTCTGAACAAGGTTATACTAGATGTCACTCTGATCATTGTGTTTATTTGAAAAAGCAAAATGATGGCAGCTATATTATATTGTTATTGTATGTAGATGACATGCTTGTTGCAGGATCTAACATGCAGGAAATAAATGTGCTCAAAAGAAAATTAGCAAATTCATTTGCAATGAAGGATTTGGGAGCTGCAAAACAAATCCTTGGTATGAGAATAACTAGAGACAGGAAAAATCGTAAATTAACATTGTCTCAGAATGAGTACATACAAAAGGTGTTGAAAATATTTAACATGCACAATGCAAAACCAGTTAGTACACCTTTTGCTAGCCATTTCAAACTTAGCAAGGAAATGTGCCCAAAGACCCAAGAAGACATGGATTATATGTCTAAAGTTCCATATGCATCAACACTTGGAAGCTTAATGTACGCAATGGTCTGCACAAGGCTTGATATTGCACATGCAGTGGGAGTTGTAAGTAGGTACATGAACAATCCAGGAAAGGAAAATTGGATGGCAGTGAAATGGATTCTCAGATATTTGAAAGGTACCACAAATCAAGCATTATGCTTTGGTGGTTCAATCATCTCCCTACAAGGATATGTTGATGCAGATATGGCAGGTGATAGAGATAACAGGAGTAGCACTACAGGATATGTATTTATTGTTGGAGGAACAGCTGTCAGTTGGGTTTCAAAAATCCAAAGTGTTGTTGCACTTTCAACAACAGAAGAAGAGTATGTTGCTGCTACAGAGGCTAGTAAAGAAATGATTTGGTTACAAAGGTTTATGGGTGAATTGGGTAAGGAGCATGATATGGGCACGTTATATAATGATAGCCAAAATGCCATTCATCTTGCGAAGAAGTCAACATTTCATTCCAGGACTAAACACATACAACTCAAGTACCATTTCATACGATTAGTGTTGGAAGATGGAGAGTTGAAGTTGGAAAAGATACACACTAGCCAGAATCCTGCAGATATGCTAACAAAAGTTGTAACCAGGGAGAAATTGAGAATATGCTCAGTTTCAGTTGGTCTTCAAGGATGACGATGAAGATGAGAAACAACCAGGTCCAAAGAGGAGTCATTGTCCAGCAAATGGAGTAGCGGTGGAGTTGCTACAATCAGTCTCCAAGTGGGAGATTGTTGGGTGTGGAGCCTGATTATCTTCTATACTCAAAGGTATCGCCACAGAGGACCCCAGTTCAAAATGGGGGTGGCAATGCCGCTCGTAAAATATTCGCTGGAAGGGGGTCCAGGGGGGGCAGTTGCGACCTTTGGGAGCCCCCCCTGGCGGGGGGTTTCGGGGGCAGCACCCCCGAAGCTAAAAATAGATGTAAAATTGCCTTGTAAAAGTATAGTAATTTCTAGTCAATCTGGGTCGTTCATTAGGCGGATGATTTGAAGGTAGAACTTATGTTTAGTTTAGGGTTTTTTGCCCTAGAAGGAAACCCCTCTCTTTGTATGAGGGCATTGTATTTTGAGGCTGTGTGATATAGATGTGTATTCTGTGAGCGAGAAACAGAGAGGCGAGATTGTGAGAGAAAACAGAGGATAATACAGTGGATTTGCTGTAGGTTGTGTCTCTTCATTTTGCTAGATAATAGAAAGGAAGGACTGGCTGTTCGGGGTGGACGTAGCCCAAACTAGGTGAACCACGTATATCTGTGTCTCTCTTGTTTTGTGCATTTTCTATGTTTATATTTCTGCAACATTTTATGTGTTTCATTGCTCCGTAATATATAATTTTCTAACAACTGGTATCAGAGCTGAAGGTCTATTTGGCTGATAAACTTGCAAGAAAGAAGGGTTCCTGGTTCGAGTGGGAGCAATGGCGGAAGATGGTAAGTTTAGGGTCGAGAAATTTAACGGCAAAAACTTCTCGCTGTGGAAGATGTAGATGGAAGATTATCTGTATCAGAAAGATCTATTCCTACCATTGGGTAGAAAATCAAATATGCCGATGGGTATGACAGACGAAGAATGGAACCTTCTCGATAGAAAGGCACTCGGAACAATATGGTTGTGCCTTGCTGCATCAGTCACCTTCAACATTTCAAAGGAAACCACGACAAAGGGTTTGATTCAGACGCTGTCGAAACTATATGAAAAACCCTCGGCCTCAAACAGGGTATTTCTTATGAAATAGTTATTTAATATGAAGATGTCGGAAGGTGGATCTGTTGCAGACCATTTAAATGATTTTAATACAGTTACAAGTCAGTTAAGTTCTGTAGGGGTAAACTTTGATGATGAAGTTAGAGCTTTGTTATTCTTGTGCTCATTACCAGAAAGTTGGAATGGTTTGGTAATGGCCATTAGTAACTTCGTTTCTGGATCTAGTACTTTAAAGTTTGATGATGTTGTCGGTGCTATCCTTAGCGAGGAAATGCGATGGAAAAGCTCCGGTGAGACATCGGGAAATGCTTTGAGTGCAGAGTCTAGAGGAAGAAAAATGGAAAGAGGAAAGAGCTCAGGATATCGCAGTAAATCAAGGAAAGGTAGATCCAAGTCCAGATGGGGGATAGTGTGCTGGAAATGTGGAAAGAAAGGACACCTAAAGAAAGACTGTAGATCTCGAAAGGGAAAAGAAGGAGATGCACAACAAGAAAACAATCATGAAGCAAATGTGACAGGTGAGGTGTTACAAGATGCTTTGATTCTTTCTTTCGAAAATATTACTGATTCCTGGGTGGTAGATTCAGGGGCTTCATTCCATGCCACACCTGATAAGAAATACTTTCATGACTATGTTCAAGGAGATTTTGGACAAGTTCGTCTGGGTGATGATAAACCCTGTAAAATCGTTGGAATGGGTAAGGTTCTTGTAAAACAACAGAATGGAAACCAATGGCTATTAAAGGAGGTAAGGCATGTTCCAGATCTAAAGAAAAATCTGATTTCAACAGGGCAGTTAGGCAGTGAAGGTTGTGTGACAACTTTCACATACAAAGCTTGGAAGGTCACCAAAGGAGCCCTGGTAATAGCAAAAGGCGAAAAGGTTGGTACATTGTATTTATGCAATGGTATTTCTAACTCTGTTAATGCTTTAACTTCCAAAGGAGCAGATGTAGCATTATGGCATCATAGGCTCGGACACATGAGTGAAAAGGGGATGAAGATTCTTCACTCAAGGAATTTGTTGCCAGGTTTGAAGAATGTTGATTTGGACTTCTGTGAGAATTGCATTTATGGAAAACAGAAGAGAGTCAGATTTCTCAGAGTTGGGAAAGAAAAGAAGAATGAAAAATTAGAGCTTGTGCATACAAATGTATGGGGACCTGCTCAGGTATCATCTCTCGGTGGCTCTCGTTATTATGTTACTTTTATTAATGATGCAACTAGAAAAACTTGGATTTATTGTATTAAGAATAAATCTGATGTATTTGATACTTTCAAGAAATGGAAAGCTTTGGTTGAGATTGAGACAGGAAAGAAATTGAAGTGTCTTAGATCAGACAATGGAGGTGAATATTGCAGCAAAGAGTTTGATAGGTACTGTTCAGAGCATGGAATTCGTAGAGAGAAGACAGTTCCAAGAACACCACAAGAAAATGGTGTGTCAAAAAGGATGAACAGAACAATCATGGAGCGTGCAAGGTGCATGAGATTGCATGCAGGATTGCCTTTACAGTTTTGGGCAGATGCTGTAGATACCGCTGTTTATCTAATAAACAGAGGGCCTTCAAGTTCTTTGGATGGTGGTGTTCCAGAGGAAGCATGGACAGGTAAAAAGGTAAACTACTCTATTTTAAAGCCTTTTGGTTGTGAGGCCTTTGTCCATATTGATAAAGAAAATAGAACAAAGCTTGAGGCAAAGTCAAAGAAATGTACCTTTATTGGATATGGTGTTAATGATTTTGGTTATCGCTTATATGATTACGAAAATCACAAAATCATTAGGAGCAGAGATGTAATATTCAATGAAAAGGTCTTGTATAAGAATCAGTTGCAGGAAAAGAAACAGGAAAAGGAAAACAAGGAATATGCAGTTCTTGATGAAATCACTGAAAAAGTAAAGGTGCCTGAAAATAATAATAATCAACAACCACAACAACAGCAACCACCACAACAACAACAGGTAGCCCAAACACCTGAAAGTGGTGTTAGAAGATCTACCAGGATAAGTAGACCCCCTGAACGATACTCTCCTTCATTATATTATTTATTGTTGACTGATTCCGGTGAACCCAAATGTTATGAAGAAGCAATGCAGGTTGAAAGTAGGAAGAAGTGGGAGGTAGCCATGGAAGAAGAGATGGACTCCTTAATGCATAACCAGACTTGGGATTTAGTCAGGTTGCCTGTAGGAAAAACTACATTGAAGAATAAATGGGTTTACAGGCTGAAGGAAGAAGATGGAGGAAAACAAAGGTATAAAGCTAGACTTGTGGTGAAGGGGTTTGCACAGAAGAAAGGTATTGATTTTGATGAAATATTTTCTCCTGTTGTTAAAATGACTTCAATCAGAACTATTTTAAGTCTTGTAGCAGCTGAAGATTTGCATCTTGAGCAGTTAGATGTAAAGACAGCCTTTCTCCATGGGGATTTGGAGGAAGAGATATATATGCAGCAGCCACAAGGATATGAGGTGAAAGGGAAGGAGAAACTAGTGTGCATGTTGAAGAAGAGCTTGTATGGCTTAAAATAGGCTCCAAGGCAGTGGTATCTAAAATTTGACAAGTTTATGTCTGAACAAGGTTATACTAGATGTCACTCTGATCATTGTGTTTATTTGAAAAAGCAAAATGATGGCAGCTATATTATATTGTTATTGTATGTAGATGACATGCTTGTTGCAGGATCTAACATGCAGGAAATAAATGTGCTCAAAAGAAAATTGGCAAATTCATTTGCAATGAAGGATTTGGGAGCTGCAAAACAAATCCTTGGTAGGAGAATAACTAGAGACAGGAAAAATCGTAAATTAACATTGTCTCAGAATGAGTACATACAAAAGGTGTTGAAAAGATTTAACATGCACAATGCAAAACCAGTTAGTACACCTTTTGCTAGCCATTTCGAACTTAGCAAGGAAATGTGCCCAAAGACCCAAGAAGACATGGATTATATGTCTAAAGTTCCATATGCATCAGCAGTTGGAAGCTTAATGTATGCAATGGTCTGCACAAGGCCTGATATTGCACATGTAGTGGGAGTTGTAAGCAGGTACATGAACAATCCAAGAAAGGAACATTGGATGGCAGTGAAATGGATTCTCAGATATTTGAAAGGTACCACAAATCAAGCATTATGCTTTGGTGGTTCAAACATCTCCCTACAAGGATATGTTGATGCAGATATGGCAGGTGACAGAGATAACAGGAGGAGCACTATAGGATATGTATTTACTGTTGGAGGAACAGCTGTCAGTTGGGTTTCAAAAATCCAAAGTGTTGTTGCACTTTCAACAGCAGAAGCAGAGTATGTTGCTGCTACAGAGGCTAGTAAAGAAATGATTTGGTTACAAAGGTTTATGGGTGAATTGGGTAAGGAGCATGATATGGGCACGTTATACAGTGATAGCCAAAGTGCCATTCATCTTGCAAAGAACTCAACATTTCATTCCAGGACTAAACACATACAGCTCAAGTACCATTTCATAAGATTAGTGTTGGAAGATGGAGAGTTGAAGCTGGAAAGGATACACTCTAGCCAGAATCCTGCAGATATGCTAACAAAAGTTGTAACCAGGGAGAAACTGAGAATATGCTCAGATTCAGTTGGTCTTCAAGGATGATGCTGAAGATGAGAAATAGCCAGGTCCAAAGAGGAGTCATTGTCCAGCAAATGGAGCAGCGGTGGAGTTGCTACAATTAGTCTCCAAGTTCCCTTGTTGGGTGTGGAGCCTGGATATCTTCTATATTCAAAGGTATCACCACATAGGACCCCAATTCGAAATGGGGGTGGCAACGCCGCTCGTAAAATATTCGCTGCAGGGGGGGTCCAAGGCGGGGGCAGCTGTGACCTTTGGGAGCCCCCCCCAGCGGGGGGTTCGGGGGCAGCGCTCTCGAAGCTAAAAACAGCTGTAAAATTGCCTTGTAAAAGTATAGTAATTTCTAGTCAATCTGGGCCGTTCATTAGGCGGATGATCTGATGGTAGAACTTATTTTTAGTTTAGGGTTTTTTGCCCTAGAAGGCAACCCCTCTCTTTGTATGAGGGCATTGTATTTTGAGGCTGTGTGATATAGATGTGTATTCTGTGAGCGAGAAACAGAGAGGTGAGACTGTGAGAGAAAACAGAGGATATTACAGCGGATTTGCTGTAGGTTGTGTCTCTTCATTTTGCTGGATAATAGAAAGGAAGGACTGGCTGCTCGGGGTGGACGTAGCCCAAACTGGGTGAACCACGTATATCTGTGTCTCTCTTGTTTTGTGCTTTTTCTGTGTTTATATTTCTACAATATTTTATGTGTTCCATTGCTCCGTAATATATAATTTTCTAACAACTGGTATCAAAGCCGAAGGTCTATTTGGCTAATAAACTCGCAGGAAAGAAGGGTTCCTGGTTCGAGTGGGAGCAATGGCGGAAGATGGTAAGTTTAGGGTCGAGAAATTTAATGGCAAAAACTTCTCGCTGTGGAAGATGTAGATGGAAGATTATCTGTATCAGAAAGATCTATTCCTACCATTGGGCGGAAAATCAAATATGCCGATGGGTATGACAGACAAAGAATGGAATCTTCTCGATAGAAAGGCACTCGGAACAATACGGTTGTGCCTTGCTGCATCAGTCACTTTCAACATTTCGAAGGAAACCACGACAGAGGGTTTGACTCAGATGCTGTTGAAACTATATGAAAAACCCTCAGCCTCAAACAAGGTATTTCTTATGAAATGGTTATTTAATATGAAGATGTCGGAAGGTGGATCTGTTGCAGACCATTTAAATGATTTTAATACAGTTACAAGTCAGTTAAGTTCTGTAGGGGTAAACTTCGATGATGAAGTTAGAGCTCTGTTATTCTTGTGCTCATTACCAGAAAGTTGGAATGGTTTGGTAATGGCCATTAGTAACTCCGTTTCTGGATCTAGTACTTTAAAGTTTGATGATGTTGTCGATGCTATCCTTAGCGAGGAAATGCGACGGAAAAGCTCCGGTGAGACATCGGGAAATGCTTTGAGTGCAGAGTCTAGAGGAAGAAAAATGGAAAGAGGAAAGAGCTCAGGATATCGCAGTAAATCAAGGAAAGGCAGATCCAAGTCTAGATCGAGGATAGTGTGCTGGAAATGTGGAAAGAAAGGACACCTAAAGAAAGACTGTAGATCTCGAAAGGGAAAAGAAGGAGATGCACAGCAAGAAAACAATCATGAAGCAAATGTGATAGGTGAGGTGTTACAAGATGCTTTCATTGTTTCTTTCGAAAATATTATTGATTCCTAGGTGGTAGATTCAGGGGATTCATTCCATGCCACACCTGATAAGAAATACTTTCATGACTATGTTCAAGGAGATTTTGGACAAGTTCGTCTCGGTGACGATAAACCCTGTAAAATCGTTGGAATGGGTAAGGTTCTTGTAAAACAGCAGAATGGAAACCAATGGCTATTAAAGGAGGTAAGGTATGTTCCAGATCTAAAGAAAAATCTGATTTCAACAGGGCAGTTAGGCGGTGAAGGTTGTGTGACAACTTTCACAGATAAAGTTTGGAAGGTCACCAAAGGAGCCCTGGTAATAGCAAAAGGAGAAAAGGTTGGTACATTGTATTTATGCAATGGTATTTCTAA
Source organism: Pinus tabuliformis (assembly GCA_031772625.1). NCBI lineage: Eukaryota > Viridiplantae > Streptophyta > Pinopsida > Pinales > Pinaceae > Pinus > Pinus tabuliformis. The sequence continues at coordinate 929,353,514 of CM062817.1, forward strand.
CTTTGTTAATGCTTTAACTTCCAAAGGAGCAGATGCAGCATTATGGCATCATAGGCTCGAACACATGAGTGAAAAGGGGATGAAGATTCTTCACTCAAGGAATTTGTTGCCAGGTTTGAAAAATGTTGATTTGGACTTCTGTGAGAATTGCATTTATGGAAAATAGGAGAGAGTCAGATTTCTCAGAGTTGGGAAAGAAAAGAAGAATGAAAAATTAGAGCTTGTGCATACAGATGTATGGGGACCTGCTCAGGTATCATCTCTCGGTGGCTCTCGTTATTATGTTACTTTTATTGATGATGCAACTAGAAAAACTTGGATTTATTGTATTAAGAATAAATCTGATGTATTTGATACTTTCAAGAAATGGAAAGCTTTGGTTGAGATTGAGACAGGAAAGAAATTGAAGTGTCTTAGATCAGACAATGGAGGTGAATATTGCAGCAAAGAGTTTGATAGGTACTGTTCAGAGCATGGAATTCGCAGAGAGAAGACAGTTCCAAGAACACCACAAGAAAATGGTGTGTCAGAAAGGATGAACAGAACAATCATGGAGCGTGCAAGGTGCATGAGATTGCATGCAGGATTGCCTTTACAGTTTTGGGCAGATGCTGTAGATACTGCTGTTTATCTAATAAACAGAGGGCCTTCAAGTTCTTTGGATGGTGGTGTTCCAGAGGAAGCATGGACAGGTAAAAAGGTAAACTACTCTATTTTAAAGCCTTTTGGTTGTGAGGCCTTTGTCCATATTGATAAAGAAAATAGAACAAATCTTGAGGCAAAGTCAAAGAAATGTACCTTTATTAGATATGGTGTTAATGATTTTGGTTATCGCCTATATGATTACGAAAATCACAAAATCATTAGGAGCATAGATGTAATATTCAATGAAAAGGTCTTGTATAAGAATCAGTTGCAGGAAAAGAAACAGGAAAAGGAAAACAAGGAATATGCAGTTCTTGATGAAATCACTGAAAAAGTAAAGGTGCCTGAAAATAATAATAATCAACAACCACAATAACAACAACCACCACAACAACAACAGGTAGCCCAAACACCTGAAAGTGGTGTTAGAAGATCTACCAGGATAAGTAGACCCCCTGAACGATACTCTCCTTCATTATATTATTTATTGTTGACTGATTCCAGTGAACCCAAATGTTATGAAGAAGTAATGGAGGTTGAAAGCAGGAAGAAGTGGGAGGTAGCCATGGAAGAAGAGATGGACTCCTTAATGCATAACCAGACTTGGGATTTAGTCAGGTTGCCTGTAGGAAAAACTACATTGAAGAATAAATGGGTTTACAGGTTGAAGGAAGAAGATGGAGGAAAACAGAGGTGTAAAGCAAGACTTGTGGTAAAGGGGTTTGCACAGAATAAAGCTATTGATTTTGATGAAATATTTTCTCCTGTTGTTAAAATGACTTCAATCAGAACTATTTTAAGTCTTGTAGCAGCTGAAGATTTGCATCTTGAGCAGTTAGATGTAAAGACATCCTTTCTCCATGGGGATTTGGAGGAAGAGATATATATGCAGCAGCCACAAGGATATGAGGTGAAAGGGAAGGAGAAACTAGTGTGCAGGTTGAAGAAGACCTTGTATGTCTTAAAACAGGCTTCAAGGCAGTGGTATCTAAAATTTGACAAGTTTATGTCTCAACAAGGTTATACTAGATGTCACTCTGATCATTGTGTTTATTTGAAAAAGTAAAATGATGGCAGCTATATTATATTGTTATTGTATGTAGATGACATGCTTGTTGTAGGATCTAACATTCAGGAAATAAATGTGCTCAAAAGAAAATTGGCAAATTCATTTGCAATGAAGGATTTGGGAGCTGCAAAAAAAATCCTTGGTATGAGAATAACTAGACACAGGAAAAATCGTAAATTAACATTGTCTCAGAATGAGTACATAAAAAAGGTGTTGAAAAGATTTAACATGCACAATGCAAAACCAGTTTGTACACCTTTTGCTAGCCATTTCAAACTTAGCAAGGAAATGTGCCCAAAGACCCAAGAAGACATGGATTATATGTCTAAAGTTCCATATGCATCAGCAGTTGGAAGCTTAATGTATGCAATGGTCTGCACAAGGCCTCATATTGCACATGCAGTGGGAGTTGTAAGTAGGTACATGAACAATCCAGGAAAGAACATTGGATGGCAGTGAAATGGATTCTCAAATATTTGAAAGGTACCACAAATCAAGCATTATGCTTTGGTGGTTCAAACATCTCCCTACAAGGATATGTTGATGCAGATATGGCAGGTGACAGAGATAACAAGAGGAGCACTACAGGATATGTATTTACTGTTGGAAGAACATCTGTTAGTTGGGTTTCAAAAATCCAAAGTGTTGTTGCACTTTCAACAATAGAAGCAGAGTATGTTGCTGCTACAGAGGCTAGTAAAGTAATTATTTGGTTACAAAGGTTTATGGGTGAATTGGGTAAGGAGCATGATATGGGCACGTTATACAGTGATAGCCAAAGTGCCATTCATCTTGCAAAGAACTCCGCATTTCATTCCAGGACTAAACACATACAACTCAAGTACCATTTCATACGATTAGTGTTGGAAGATGGAGAGTTGAAGATGGAAAAGATACACACTAGCCAGAATCCTCTAGATATGCCAACAAAAGTTGTAACCAGGGAGAAACTTAGAATATGCTCAGTTTCAGTTGGTCTTCAAGGATGACGATGAAGATGAGAAACAGCCAGGTCCAAATAGGAGTCATTGTCTAGCAAATGGAGCAGCGGTGGAGTTGCTACAATTAGTCTCCAAGTGGGAGATTGTTGGGTGTGGAGCCTGATTATCTTCTATATTCAAAGGTATCGCCACATAGGACCCCGGTTCGAAATGGGGGTGGCAATGCCGCCCGTAAAATATTTGTTGTAGGGGGGGTCTAGGGGGGGGCAGTTGCGACCTTTGGGAGCCCCCCCTCTGGCGAGGCGTTTCGGGGGCAGTGCCCCCGAAGTTAAAAACAACTGTAAAATTGCCTTGTAAAAGTATAGTAATTTCTAGTCAATCTGGGTCGTTCATTAGGCGGATGATCTGACAGTAGAACTTATGTTTAGTTTAGGGTTATTTTCCCTAGAAGGAAACCCCTCTCTTTGTATGAGGGCATTGTATTTTGAGGCTGTGTGATATAGATGTGTATTCTGTGAGCGAGAAACGGAGAGGTCAGACTGTGAGAGAAAATAGAGGATAATACAACGGATTTGCTGTAGGTTGTGTCTCTTCGTTTTGCTGGATAATAGAAAGGAAGGACTGGCTGTTTGGGGTGGACGTAGCCCAAACTGGGTGAACCACGTATATCTGTGTCTCTCTTGTTTTGTGCGTTTTCTGTGTTTATATTTCTGCATTATTTTATGTGTTCCATTACTCCGTAATATATAATTTTCTAACAATTGGGGCAGTCACCAATTTTCTTTTCAAGGTATCCAGAGCTTCTTGACAGTTGTGAGTCCATATGAACTCAATATCTTTTCCCAAAAGACCAAACAATGGAGAGGCTAGCTTACTGAAATCCTTAATGAATCTTCTATAATACCCTGCTAAACCTAGGAAACTTCGAACATCTCTTGCCTTTTAAGGAGGTGGGATCCTTTGGATGATGGCAATTTTGTTGGGGTCCACCTGTAATCCTTGAGGAGAGATTGCATGACCTAGAACAGTCCTTCAGTCATCAAAATTCACATTTTTTAGGACTGAGGGACAGGTTCATTTCAACACACTTGTCCAAAACTTTTCCCAAGTTAGACAAAACTTCTTAGAAGTTAGAACCATAAGGGGTAAAGTCATCCATATAGGTTTCCACTGCCTCATGAACTAGTTCATCAAATATACTAAATACTGCTCTTTGGAAAGTGGCGGGAGCATTGCACAATCCAAAAAGAAGGACCTGATATGCAAAGGTACCCCAAGGACAAGTGAAAGTGGTCTTATCTTGGTCTTCTGGGCTAATTTGGATCTGGTTGTACCTGCTAAACCCATCTATGAAGGAGAAAAACTTCTTCCCTGCCAGGCCATCTAACACTTGATCTATGAAAGGCAAAGGAAAATGGTCCTTCTTGGTGTCCTTGTTTAGTTCCCGATAATCGACATAGATTCTCCACTTCCCATTTTTCTTTGGCACTAGCACCAAAGGAGAGACCCACTCGTTGTTAGAGATAGGGTAGATGAATCCTGCATCCAGTAACTTTTTCAGTTCTTCTTTGGCAATGTTCTTAAGGATTGGATTCATCCTCCTTTGAGGCTGCCTAACTGGTTTGCAATCTTCCTTAATGTAAATGTGATGAGTACAGACTGAAGGGTGCACTCCCTTCATCTCGTTATAGCTCCAAGCAAAAGCATCCAAGTGGTTTCTTAATAAGCTACATAGTTCTTTCTCCTAAGAGGTGGATAGGGATGAGTTGATTTTCAAGGTTCTTTCTAGGCCAAATTCCATATTCTTAACTTGGAGAGAGGTTGGGCCAGCCACATAGATCAACTAAAGGATTGGCTTGGGTTTCTTCCACTAGCTCTTCTAATGGCAACACACTTGGGGGTGGATTCTGAATCAAGTTTTCAATAAGATCATTCTCGATTTGTGGGTTTCCTTCCATGGTAGCTTCCACTACACATAGTGGTGCAGAACATACTTCATCCTCATCTTCCTCCTCCAACCAGAGAGGTAAATCATGTTCTAAAAAAGGTTGGGCAGGAGGATATAGGACTAGCTACTTGGACATATGCCCATTCTTGATTTTCATGTTCCCATCTCGACAATTGATGTAGGCATCTGCAGTAGCCAACCAAGGTCTTCCCAGGATGAGAGGGTACCCAGTGAGATTTTCCTTTGGTTGGAGAACCAGGAAATCAACAGGGTACTCCCAAGAATCGATGGAGACCATTACATCTTCCATAATCCCTTGAGGTGTCATGGTGGAGCGGTTTGCTAACTATAGTACTGTTGTGGTCCTTCTCAGGGAGCCCTGAAGGTTGAGGTTGAGCATAGTGTCGTTGGTCATGACATTAATGGTAGCCCCTAGATCAATTAGGGTATGGGGGATTATGGTGCCATTGATGTGGAGATCAACTATAGGGCTTCCAGGGTCTAGATATTTCAGACAGATTACCTGCCACAACATTAGGTCAGATAGTTGTCCTATGACATTGATAGTTAGAGCATCTCTCCTGTGCCTGCCTAGGTGCCTAAAGCACTTCTCCTTGATCATCTTGTTGTATATAGGCACATCCTTTATGGCTTGGAGAAGTGGTACCTTTACACATAATTGTTTCAATTCTCCTAGAATTTCAGTTTCTTTTGGGGTAGGTTGTGTTATTCCAGATAATCTCTCAAGAAAGGGTGGAATGGCTTCTGGTTCACTTTCCTCTTTTTCTTCCTCATCCTCCTTAGGGGGAGGCTAGTATCTGGGAGAACCTTCCCAGATTGTAGGTTAATCTCCTGAATCTCCATAACATAGGTTAGGCATGATGGTTCCCCACTATATACTTGCTGGGTCTATTTGTTATTCGGGTTGTTGAGCAGGTATTTAGGGTTGCCTTGGTGGAGAAGGAGGCAATGGTTGTGGTTGACCAGGTGGTGGAGGTAAAAGAGTGGGAGGAGAGTTGTATTGGGGTCTCCACCCCTGATGAGGTGGATTCTACTGAGGTTGTGGCTAAGCATAAGAGTAAAACGAATGAGTAGCTAGTTGAGCATGGTATTGAGATGGATATGATCAAGGAGGGGGTGTGGACCAGGAAGGATGAGCAAGGGAACCCCAAGAAGGCATGGAAGTGGCTTGATTGGGGTTGTAATATGTCTAGGATGTCCCTTACATTCCCTACTGGTAATGTTTGGGCCCATGCGGCCTCCTCTGGTTCATGAAATAGAGTGGTTCAGTGGCTCCTTCAGCCCCCTGGTATGCAGCTTTATGTCCGAGCAAGGAAGGGCACTGATTCATAGAATGGTCTTCTTCACAGACTGAACACACTTCTATAGAGTTCAATGGAAATTTGTTCCTAGGATGCCTTCTGGTGCACCTAGGACAAAAAATGGCCAAGGCCCCTTTTGATTCTTCTTATTTCCTTTTGATATGCAAGGTATCCATTTGCATGGCAAGAGTCTGCATCATCTCGCTCTTGAAATATTCTAGCAGATTTCCAAATTCCCCTCTAAGGGATGAACTGGATGAGGATGTACTCGCTAGGGGTTGACTTCCCCTACCTCTCTTTCTAGCTGCCCCAGAATGGTTTCTAAACACAGTCTTTATGTCTTCATAAGGTAGTTGGTAGATGTCCCCCCAAGCCAGCAAATGCAAGGTATCTAGAAGGTCTTCCGGGACTCCTCTGAGCAAGACCAACTTTAGAGATTCAGGATCAAGTGTGAACCTAGCCCTTTTATAAGTAAGTTGAAACCTCTCTTCATAATCTTCCAAGGATTCATCGCTTCCCATGGTCATTCGGAAGATTTTTTCCTTGGTATCCTTTGACCTACAGTAGTCCCGGTATTTGTTATTGAAGGCTTGCTACATTTAAGCCCAAGTTGTGATGTTGTTGCCAGGTAACCCCATGAACCAGCACAATGCTGCATCCTTAAGGGTAGAAGGAAACAGTTTCAACTTTTGCTCATCTTTTGCATAGTCATAGGTTCGACAAATAACAGAAAATTCAAACGAAAAGGTATTAGGATCTTTGGTAGTCAACCCATGGAAGTGAGGTAAGGCTGAAGGACATATGTTCTTCATTTTAGTGTCCCCATTGGTCTCTCGAATGGGAAAGGTACCCTCTACTCTTTCCCCATTCCCTCTAACGTTTCTGTTTTTAGCCATGGTCTCAGGAGGGATGGTTTCTTCCTCTTCTTCTTCTATAGGATCTTCGTATCTCTGGTGGTTCACCTATAGGTTCTTTTGGATCACTTCCACTGAAGAAGAGAGAAGGGTGACTTTGTGATGTGGTGGGGGTGTTGGGTAGGAATTTCCCTGAATTATCTTTGTTCCTACGAGGCATGAAAGGAAATCTCTTTTTGGGTGTTTTTTGTTTTTTCAGCTTGTGCTTGAAAAATTGAAATTGATTGAACAAACAAATTGCAACTAATTGAAATGAACTTGCTAAAATGAAATTATAGAATTGAAATGACTAATCTACTTTTGCTAGAATGGAAATTGCAGAATTGAAATGAAAGCAAGGAAATGACTAATCTACTTTTGCTGAAATGGAAATTGAGGAATTGAAATGAAAGCAGGAAAATGAATAATCTACTTTTGCTGAAATGGAAATTACAGAATTGAAATGAAAGCAAGGAAATGGCTACTCTACTTTTGCTGAAATGGAAATCGCAGAATTGAAATGAAAGCAAAGAAATGTACAAATTGAAAGAAACAACTACTCTACTTTTGTTGAAATAAACTACGTTAGCAGAATGTTGGAAGAAGAAATAGAAGAAAGCATTAATCACAAAATACTCTAACGCTGCCCTGGCAACGATGCTAAAAAGTGGTGAGCACCAATATTGCAGCAATAATGCTGCAACTCCTGGGGCTTCCTACTTACTTTTATCAACCCGTTAGTTCGTAACAAACTTGGAAGTTATGGCGCTGTATGCACAAGTACTAGCTCTTACTGCAAGTTGTCACTTGGTCAACCGGCACAAGATCACTAGGAGCTTAAGCTAACTTCTATGAATTCTAAGAAGAAGCTTTTAACTATGATGAAAGAAAGCTAACTCTATGAGGACTATTCTACTTGCAGAAATAGAAAGAAGATTGGAATGTAACGCAAACCCTAGCAAACCCTAATTTATCCAACTAACCCTACTGCAGAAAAAGAGATAGAAAATAATGTGATGAGTGCCATTGACTACTGGAAAAGGAAAATTACATTTATTAAAGCTACTTCTGAAAGGAAATGAGAAGAAAGCATCTTTTTGTGCTTTTGAGTGTTTTTATGTCAAATTATTATGCTTGTAATTTATCTGGTTGTGATTGTGCAAAGGTTTGGTGGTGAAGGAAGATGGACTTGGCTTTTTCAGAGGTGGAGGAAGGTGTGGAGAGGTCTTAAGAAGCCCCTAGTACCCTTTTGAAGACTTCCATTGCAATCGAATTTCGAAAAACCACTTATAGGGAATTATACAGGAGGCTGCAGGGGATCTATAGGAGTATCTACAAGAGGAGGCCGACAGCTATTTTTGGAAGTTTTGGAGGTGAAAAATGATGGGAAAGGGTAACTGAAGGCTAGATGAAGGTGTTGAGATGTTTGGATCTTGTCAAGGAAGATCAAGAAGGAAAATGATGGTTGGATTTGTTCAAATGGCATGAGGGAAGCTTTTGGAGAAAAATGTAGAGATTAGGGCAAATTGGCAAAATGTTGCAAATGACTTGTGAAATATGTGGGAAGTGAGCTAGTGCTGGCTAATTTATAGATGTATGGTGGGCTAAGGTTCCCTGCAAGAGATCTTCATATCTACTTACGAAAACTGATCAAAGAAAGGACTAACTATACCATGAAAACAAAAATTTCTCTAGCTTGACCTAATTTCTGACCTACAAACAGAAAATGCTGAACAATAACCTTTGAGAAAAAAAACATGCAGAGAGATATATTGTAAAAGAACAGGAAATGATCTAGGCAACTGAATCTGAAGTAAGACATTACACTTTCCAAATCAAGTTATCACACTAGAAATTGAATGGGAGAGCAAAACTGTGTTTTTGGTGGAAGCAGTAGTACCAGACCTCAAATCATAGTCCCAAAAAGTGAGAAAGGAGATCAAGGCCTGTTAATGGCCTTTTTGAATCTTATTCTATCACTACATTAACCTACTTGAGCAACTGAAACAAAAACAACTATGCAAACCATCAAAAGAAACCTAATCTAAATAAAGTAAAATGAATATATGTAACAGAAATTAACTCATGAACTAAAGAAAAAACATATAAGTACAAAGCAAGAGGTGTTGGGCAGCTTGGGTTGGGCCCTAACCCAAGAGCTTCAGCAATCTGAAAGAGATCAGTACTGGCTCAGGAAATATTTCATGTTCATTATCAAAAATAATAGTCACATTACATGAACAGTTCTAAAAAAGAAACTCGAAAATGAGTTGAATAAGTGCTGCACAAAAGTGTGAAAATTCTACTATTGACTGGCTAACCTACTAAGGCTCTAAGCTCCCCTATTTATACAAATGTAGTTCTCCAATAGTCCTCCTAAAATCAAGGAGCTCGGCTTCCTAGAACTAGAGATAAACAACAATCCTTCTTTACTTGCTCGGCTACCCCTTGAATGCATCAATGTGGACCTTTGTGCTCCGAGTTGCTGATGGAGGATTCAAGGAAAGGGGTCATAAATGAAGGAGACACCCCCTAAAAATCCTCTTGCCTGTTTTCCTCAAGTATTTTTTGCCATTTGCTCATAAATCCCTTGACTTTCTCCAAAATTGACCCAAAAATTTGCATAAAGCACACATTAGACTACATGGAAAAATGACTGACTCAATTCACTCTATTAGCATAAATATATTCAAAATAATTCAATAAACTAATGAGAATGGTGGATTAATTCAAATTAAGAGGAAAAATTAGCCCATATAATTACCCATTTCTAGGGCTCATCATTTCCTTTTACCAAATCCAGTACCTTGTTCTTCTCAAGGATTAGGTCAATCCTCTTCTTCCAGGATCTGAAGTTAGATGCTCCTTCAAGTTTGTTTTCACCCTTGATTTAGTTAGACATATTCCTCGAATATGATACACTCCTTCCCTTAGATAGTACCTATGAATAGATCAGGTGCTTGAGACTGCCTTTTTATCCCTTCTTCACCAAATCTCTAATACCATGTTAGGTAATCAAAAAGGTAATAAAGATTCTCTTGATATTGATAATTAATTGTGATGTTTATTATTATTATGATTCTTTGTATATTCTTTCTTTCTTTCATCAACCAATTACCAAAATCAACAACATATAAAACAAGAGGCACCAGATCTAGGCACATGCCAAGGAAAAATCCCCCTCGAGGGGAAGACCTAGTCAAGATAACTCTTCCTTTCAATAGCATCCTTTGAGATTCTTCACCCTAGACCAAGACCAGACCTTCCCTCCACACCAAATTAGCCTCCAAAAGATTGACCTCTTCCCAGCAACTTTGACTATGAAGAAACTTACGACAAATAGAAGCTTATGGTAGTAGTCCAACTTAGAAGACTTCGATCTCCCAATCCAGAGCACGAAAAAAAGGGATACCACTACCAAATTTTTGTTTTTCTTTGTCTCCTTAGACTCACCCAAACTCAAATTCACTTCAACTTCCCCAAAAGAGATTTTTCACCTTTTCCCAGCTACAAGAGAACTTCACACTTCTAGTTAGCAACATGTTGGGTTGTGTTATATTCTTTCCACGACTAGCCTATGTATTTAATCGGGGGGTTAGAGGGGGGGTCGAGTCCCCCCTTCGTTGTGCTGATTGTACAGTGGGGGGATCACAAGGGGTTTGAGGGGGGTGGGTAGCCCCTCCTCTATGGGGTCTGGGGCAGAGGCCTATGGAATTTTTTTTTGGACCCTATAGTAGGTTGGGAAAACCTACCTATGGTTTTGGACGCAATGGTTTTCGGTCCATGGTTTTCGACACGATGCTTTTTGGTCCATGGTATTGGATGCCTCGTCATGTATAAATATGTATTGTAACATTGAAAGGAACATAATGAAAAATCAAGTTGGTAGTCCTGGCTTTCGGATCTAGGGGAAAATCTCTATGTGTATGTGTTTTATGTGTTATGCTATCACATTGTTTATTTTATTTTCTTGGAATTCATAAGTAGGTAATTTCTATGCGGGGTTAAAACCTATATTTGGTATCAGATCTGTTTTGGCTTTAAGGGGATGCCTTTGTTTCTGAGGGGTTTTTCTTGGACTTGTGGTAGACCCTGTTCAGTGGGAGATCCATGGGATTGTTTCTGGTGGTTAAAGAAGATGGCGAGAAGTGGAAATATAGACATCGAGAAATTTAATGGTCAGATTTTTGAGTTATGGAAACTCAAGATGGAGGATCTGTTAGTGGATAAAGTTTAGTGGATCATAGTAGATCCAAGTACTAAACTAACAAGAGTGTCCAATGAAGAATGGAAGAAGTTGGATGAGAAGGCAAAGAGCACAATACAATTGTGTGTCTCAGATTTAGCATTGCTCAATGTATCAAGGGAAGCTACGGTGAATGCTTTGTCGGACAAGTTAGGGGCTTTGTACCAATCTAAGTCTCTAGTGAATAAATTGTTCCTACAGAAAAATTTGTATAACCTGAGGATGAAAGACAGAGACTCAGTGACAGAGAATATAAATGTATTTAATACTGTGGTAAGTGAGTTATTATCTGTTGATATTAAAATTTCAGATGAAGATAAGTGCATCAGTTTGCTGTGTTCTCTACTAGATTCGTGGGATAGTCTTGTTATTGCAATAGGTAGCAATGAAACCACTTTGCAGTTTGATGAAATAGTCTAATCCTTGTTGAAGGAGGAGATGAGACAGGAAAATATGGAGATCCAGAATGGTGATACCTTGTTTGTATGAGGACAGTCCCAGAACAGGAACAAAAATAAGTCATCGAGTGGGAGATATAAATCTCCAGGAAAACTTGTAAAGTGGTTTGTTGGAAATGCAGAAAGGAAGGGAAATACAAAAGGGATTGTTAATCTAAAGCTCCTGACAAAGGAAAGGGATCTGATGATGCTCCTTCTGCAGAGGCAAAATCCACCTCAGATGAAGGTGGGGATGTGTACTTGGATTCTTCAACTACACATGTAGATAATGAGGCATGGTTGACTAACTCAGGTGCATCCTTTCACTTCACTCCCCAAAGAGTATGGTTCTGCGGGTATGAGAAATATGATGGTGGTGATGTCTTCTTAGGGAATGATAGGAAGGCTAGAATGGTTGGTCACGGAAGGTAAATTTGAATTGCAAGGTGGAAGGGTTAGAACACTTTTGGGTGTTTTACATATTCCTACATTGGCCAAAAATCTGATTTTTGTAAGCAAGCTGGATGATGCAGGTGTAAAAACAATGTTCGAGAAGGATACCTGCAAGATGGTTCAGGGTGAACTGGTATTGATGCGGGGAGTTCGGATTGGAACTCTGTACAAGCTGCAAGGTAGCACTATTGTTGATGGGTGCAATAGTTATGTGGTTCCTGAAAGTGGATCAAAAAATCTAGTGGTATCCAGAGAGAAGACCATGCTTTGGCATCAAAGGCTTGGACATATTGGAGAGAAGGGCCTTTGAATACTTCATGGTAAAGGTATGGTAGAAGGTATGGGTAATAGTTCTTTGGATTTTGATTTCTGTGAAAATTGTGTATATGGGAAGCATAATCAGGTGAGTTTCCCCTCTGGTGGTAAGAGGCAAAACAGATATTAGAACTTGTGCATAGTGATGTGTTTGGACCTATGAAGGTTCCATCATAGGGTAAGCCTGTGTACTATGTATCATTTATAGATGAATTCTCAAGGAATACATGGATATATTTCCTTAAAAAGAAATCTAAAGTCTTTAACATGTTTAAAGAATTTAAGGCTCTCGTTGAAAACTAGACAGAGAAGAAGATAAAGCTGTTGAGTTTAGATAACAGTTGAGAGTTTTACAGTAAGGAATTTGAAGAATTTTGTAAGAAGTGTGGTATAGCATGGCAAAAGACTACTCCATACACACCTGAGCAAAATGGAGTTGCAGAAATAATGAACAATATGTTGATGGAAAGGGAAAGAAGCATGCTCAGTGGTGCCGGGTTAGGACAAGGATTATGGGTAGAGGCGGTGGAGACAACATGTTACCTAGTCAATAGATCACCTTCATCAGCATTGGAGGATAAGACTCCACAAGAGGTATGGACTAGATGTGATGCATATGTACATGTTCCAAAGGAGAAAAGAACCAACTTGAATAGTAAATCTAAAAAGTGCATCTTTATTGGGTATAAGGATAGTTTAAAGGGTTATAATCTTTGGAACCCAGTAACAACGAAGGTTGTGTATAGCAGAGATGTGGTGTTCAGAGAGGTGAAGGATGTTATTACATGTGAATTCCAACCAAAGGAACCTGAGAAGATAGAGTTTGAGCTTAAGGAGGAAGAATTAGACTCTGCAACAGAGGAGGAATCATAAGAAGAAGAGCCACAAACTCCAGGCGTGAGAAGATCAGTTCAAGAAAGAAGGCAACCAGAAAGGTATAGTCCATCTGCTTTCTATTTAAATTTTACTTTATCTATTACTAATGATGATCCCAGAACTATGAAGGAAGGCATAGATTCAAAGGATGGAAAATTCTGGAAAGAGGCCATGGTTGATGAAATGGCATCTTTGTACAAAAATGAGGCTTGGGATCAGGTGGAGTTACCGGTTGGAAGGAAACCAATTGGCAGCAAATGGGTGTTCAAGAAGAAGAAAAATGCAGTAGGAAAGGTGGAGAAATACAAAGCTTGGTTGGTAGAAAAAGGTTATTCCCAAGTGTCGGGAATTGATTTTGGTGATATTTTTTCTCCTGATGCTAAGGTAGCTTTTATTAGATTACTTTTATCTGTTGTTGCTACTTTTGATTTTGAGGTAGAACAGATGGATGTGAAGACAACATTTCTTCATGGGGATCTGGAAGAGGAGATCTACATGAAGCAATTTCAAGGCTTTGCGGTGAAGGGTAAGAAATAATTGGTATGCAAGTTAAATAAGTCTTTGTATGGGTTAAAACAGTTACCAAGGATGCGGTATCAGAATTTGATACATTTATACGGGGACATGGCTTCACTAGGAGCAAAGAAAATCACTGTGTGTATTTCAAATTAATGGGTGACCGTATTATTTATTTGGTCTTGCACGTGGATGATATGTTTCTGGTTGGAAATGACAAAGAAATTATCCAGGATTTGAAGACCCAGTTTTCCTCCAAATTCGACATGAAATATCTTGGTGCTGCAAACTATATTTTGGGCATGGAAATTAAAAGAGATCGGGAAAAAAGGAAGCTTTGGTTAAACGATAGGAAGTATGTCGAGACAATACTACAAAGGTTTAATATGTAGGACAGTAAACTAGTGAAGGTTCTTATTCTTGTAGGTGTAAAGTTATCTGTCGAGCAGTGTCCCAAGACACAAGAAGAGGAAGAGGACATGTCCCATGTTTTGTATGCAAGTTCAATTGGTAGCCTGATGTATGCAATGGTCTATAGTAGACCAGACATTGCACATGCAGTGGGAGTATTGAGCAAGTTTATGTGAAAACTAGGGAAGGAGCATTGGACAACTGTGAAGTGGATTTTAAGGTATTTGCATGGCACTAGTGATTATGGTTTGTGCTACCAAGGAAGACTAGTATTTGAAATAGTTTTGGATATCCGTGACTTTGTTGATGCAGACTGGGCTGGAGATCTAGATAAGAGGAGATCTACAAGTGGGTATGTGTTTAACCTATTTGGAGGTGCAGTTAGTTGGATGAGTAAGAAACAATCTATAGTGGCATTATCAACTATAGAGGTAGAATACATGTCAGCCGCTCATTCAAACAAGGAAGCTATTTGGTTGCAGAGATTGCGTTCAAGTATGGGGTTAGTACAGGGAGCTATAAGGATAGACTGTGACAACCAAAGTGCAATTTTCTTGGAAAAGAACCCTACTTATCGTTCAAAGACAAGGAAAGTTGATGTTTAGTATCACTTTGTGAGGAATATGATAGAAGACAAAAAGGTGTTGCTGGTAAAGGTGGACACTTTGAAGAATAATGCAGATGCATTGACAAAATGTGTGAGCTCTGAGAAGTCCTTTTGGTGTAGAGAAAAAATGGGTGTTTCAGGGTTGGATAAATGACTAAGCTCTCATGTGGCCCCCTATGGAAAGAAAAAAACAAGTGGGAGAATTTTGGGTTGTGTTATATTCTTTCCATGACTAGCTTACGTAATGAACCAGGGGGTTAGAGGGGGGGCGGGACCCCCCCTTCATTGCGCAGTAGGGGGGTCACAGGGGGTGTTGCAGCCCTCCCTATCTAGGGGGTTTGAGAGGGGCGGGTATTCCCCCTCTACGGGGTTTGGGGCAGCGCCCTAGGGAAAAAAAAAATTGGACCCTATATTAGGTTGGGCGTACCTACCTATGGTTTTGGACACGACGGTTTTAGGTACATGGTTTTGGACGTGATGGTTTTCGGTCCATGGTATCGGATGCTTCGGCATGTATAAATATGTATTGTAACATTGAATGGAACATAATGAAAAATCAAGCCGGTAGTCTAGGTTTTGGGATCCAAGTGAAAATCTCTATGTATATGTGTTTTATGTGTTATGCTCTCGCAATGTTTATTATATGTTCTTAGAAATCGTATGCAGGTAATTTTTGAATGGGATTAAAACCTACAAAACAAGAGAATTCAAATATGATGAGAGAGTTATTCTCCAAATGAATTTGATTTGCTTCCTTTTATAGGATTCTTGTGGGGTCGAATATGACCTTAGGGCGAATTTGATATTCTCTTAGGCTGACATGGTGTGGAGATTACATAATTCATATTTGACTCAAAACTTAACCTTTTGACATGATTCAGAAGCCTAATAAGGGTATCTTTAAATTTACAATAACTCTATAGAATAAGAATAAATACTAGAATTCCACAATGGGGATTTTGATGTAAAACATGGTGACCCAAGCATGAAACCAATGCTTTAATAAGTCACAATAATAATAATAATAATAATAATAATAATAATAATTTTCTTTATTATTTTGACAAGTACATTACATAATGACTCAAGTACATTATTGAAGACCAAACATAATTACATTTTCTAACATGATCCATAACTAGAATGGAACCCACAATCATTACCCCTCATGTCATATGTATCCAAGAACCTACCATCTCTAACTATATCATCCTTGTCAAACCTGTATCTTGATTGAGACCTACTTCCATATTCCTCATTGGTCCTTTCCTCTGGTGCATGATTGATCTTAAGCAGTCCCTATCTCTGCAAATATGACAAACTCTAAAGGATGAATGTATTGACCTCTTCTTTATTTTCTTGTGCTTTGGCAAGACTTTCCTATGACTGAATGATCTTATCGCTATCTTCCTTACAACTTCTGATCTCTATTTTCAGAATTCTTAATGTATATACTATATCATGGAAGTACTCATCACCATGTTTCTCATATGATCTATAGGGAGAATCATGTTAATTGTAATCCACCATTTTTCTTATCATATTTGATCCTCTATTTCCTGCAAACATACCATGTTAGGTAAACCAAACATAAACATAATCAACATACTTGAGTGAATTCCAAGGGAGGTCAACTTGTCTAGAAGATCAATCATGATTATCACAACATATGTATATATAATAAAATAAGCATATCAATCATATCAAAATTGACATCATCAACCTCTACATGATGACACTACTGTGACAATGACCATCACAATGCATGCATAATGAACACATATAAGACTGACATTCATGCATGAGAAACACATTCTTCCCATGTAGTCCAAGTGTTGAACCTGGGACCTCTGATACCATTTTGCCACCAGCCCTCCCATATCTACCCAATTTCACTAGATTTCCAAGGTAAACATGAGATGAAGAGATAGTATGACATGAACTAACCTCCTAGGTTCCCATTAAGGAAGTGGGGGTGACTACAAAAGACAAAATAACATCTGATAACATTCTACAGGGGCTATAGATCATTTAGAGGCTAGGTAACCACCCCTGGTGAACAAAACCTGAGTTGGACACCCTTTTATCTGATTTTGGTCTCCAACCACACCCACAAAAGGCCCTTCGTGTAGTTGGAAGCCTCCAACTTCATGCACAAGTCTGCATCCATGCAGTGCAACCAAATTTTTCCAATTCAAAGGTCATGGTCTTGAATTATAAGCCACCATTTAAGGCTAGCCTCCAGACCACTGCCAAAAACATAGTTAGACTTTCTAAAATGATTAAATACATTGGGAAAAATCTATTAATACAAAACTTGATTAAGGACTTCACCTAACTAGCCCTAACCATGACAGTGAATTTTTTCAAACATGTTGAGGACATTTAATCTATAGGTCATGGTGCATATTTAAACATAGGGGCATGACACTTAACTGAGAATCATAAAAAAGGTCTAATTCCCTCTCATAATAGTTGAAATAACATCTATTATCTTGTGCATTCATCAAAAAACCATATCAAGAGCCATAGCTAGAACCTGTTATGAAACCATGCTTATAACCAACATATAACTAGAATAATAACCATGATAGAACAATCATCGAATCCACATAACAAGTATAACTACTGATGAAAGAAAAGAGGAAAAGAGAACTTATTAACATATGAAAAATCCAATCAAGTCAGGGACTTCCACGTACCACCTGACCATACATTAGGCTCAAACAAATCTCTCTTTCATCCAATCACCCCCACGCCATATTCCAAGTATGAATGTAGGATCTCATGGAATAAAACAAACCAAACAAAACCAGGGATTCCATAGGAAAAACCACCTTAAACATCAACCGGTGATTCCACCTCACCACCAGACATCACTAACACCAACCAGATCGATCTCTACCCAAGATGTCCAAGGCTCCAAGAACTAGTAACTCAACCCACAACTTTCTAGGGCTCCAAAGAATTTGTCCAACTTGACTCCAACACTAGTAACTTAACCCACCAAGGCATACAAAACATTTGTAACTCAACCTAAGTTGTTCTAGGGCTTCGAGAGCATTGTTTCCAACCCATATCCATAACAAATTACAAGTACCAATCTAAAAAAAATCAATGGAAAAACCCACAACCCCATGGCTATCTAGGAAATGGGAAGGCTAGGAAAAACCACTGTCAATCCAAGAAATCCTCCATGCCAATGACCGATCATAACCAGATAACCAGATTCATATACCATGCATCCATAATCAACAAGGAAAATCACACATGCAACCTATTACTTGCAAAGAAATATAGTTGGATTTTTTGATCCACATGTTCCCTTACGATTTACCACTTTCTTTTTCCTTATTTCTCCAAATCCAATGAAAACTAGAGTTATCCAAGCATGCTTTAACAATTCCCCAAGATTTATCCAAGTGTGCAAGAGTATGAGAGAGAGAGAATAGAGAGAGAGCTCCACCATAGCACTGTAAAAAGCTATGAACTAATCCTGATAAGCCTTTTTATCATTTAAGCCTCTATTTGCTTCATTTTTCCTTAATTTTCTTTCAATTTCATCGTCATGCAATCATGTGACCTTTCACCTTCCTTTTCCCCTCTTTTCCATTATTTCATAAATAAAATTGAAAAAAGTGCAGCTTTTCCTTTGCCAATTTCCATAGCCATTTATTAATCATAAGTGATCCCCATCACTATGTTTTTTCCAACATTCAACTTGGACTATGTGTCCCATGACCCTGGTCTTATTTTTTTATTTACATATGAAATCAACCAGGGGATGTTACAAAAAAAAAAAATGATAGAGATTGAATTATTGGTTTTTGATAAATTGATATTTTACATAATCATGATGTTATAGTTTGCTGGCAATAGAAATTGTAGGAATAATCGTGATTTATGTGAAGAATGGATTGATAGTTTCTAATCTATCCCTTTTCTGGCAATCAAAATATGGATCGTAACTAATATTATCATAGGTGATAAGGTCAATATGTATAATTATTATTACATGCAATGTGTAAGATCATCAAGCACAATTTACAATACAATAAATACAATAATGTTTAATACAATAAATGTTTGTTGGCTTTATCCTTTAGGTTTTCTAGGGTATATCTACATTCAATTATGTTCTTTTTATTTTGTTATAATGATGATATTGTTACCTTACATGACGATGGAAATTACATCATTCAATGAGTTATTAACAACCTATTATTAATTGAACAATGTAATGATGCAAAACAGTAACAGAATGTGCCATGTTAACAAGTTGCACTGGTTTTACAAGATTTGATATTCCTTTTCTAAGGTTACTTCAATTTATGATGATGATTTCAACATTTTATGATAAGTTATGTGATAACCCATTAGTGCAATGTTACATGCTAGTAAAGTTTGATAAAAAAAAAAGTAACCATATGTATTTTGTACAAGGTCTATCGAGAGATTTTACATTTCTCCTCTAGATAAACTACCATTATTATGTTACCATTCCATAATAATTAATCTTATATTTATCAAATGCGAAATCTCTTTTATAAGGACAAAACTTTAAGAAAGTTTTGCATAGAGAAACTTGATCCTTTGAGACGCTTAATAGTCTATGGTCAAGATGGATCTACACTATTGATAAATCTATATATATATATATATATATATATATATATAAAGAGAGAGAGAGAGGGACTAGATTTTAACTCCATATTGAACAAGGAAGGAATTACACATATCCTCTATTTTAAACAACATACCAATAAATATTTGAAGTATCGTAACTTTTTTATTTTCAATATATACATAAGTGAAATTTAAATATTCTGCTTGGCTTGGATATTGAAATATTTCATTTTACTTTTTATTTCTATACATATATCAATTTATTTATTTTTATTAATATTTTAAAAAACTACTATATCTCATACTATTATTCAGATTAATATATATATATATATATATAATTTTTAATCTATGGAATGTGATCTCTCTATAAACATCATAAAAATGTTATATTAGTGCAAGCATATAAATAAATTTTGACAGACATCAATTCATAAGAAACATCAAAAAAATTACTTCATTATACATCTCACATTGTTCAAAATTTAAAAAAAAACAAAAATCTTAAAAAATAACTAAATTATAATTTTATTGTAATTTGTTGTTAATAATAAATATAAAAGGAATTAACATATAAGTTAAACATATGAAAAGTTAATAGAACATGCAACAAAAGTATTAACCAAAAAGAGTTACCCCCATTTTATTGTGGAGATACTTAATCTATAAATATGCTTTGTTATAATATCATGGGCCAATACCATGACATAACAATACCACATGCATAAAAAACCATAATTCACTTCATATGACACTTTTCCATATGATATTATTTTTAATTAATAAAGTTAACTAAAGATAATGATTGAGCTTTAACTACTTTGGAGATTTGTGTATACTATTATGAATATTATAGAATATACCATGGATCCTAAATCCCCACCATCCACTTAATAATTATTCATAATTAAATTAAAATTATTGAAGTCATATTCCAAAATAAACATGTCTATCTGTGTAAGTATGACTTTTTTTTTTTATAAATTTCCATGTCATTTTATCCTTTTTCATATATATATATATGAAATGAATTTCTATTATGTAAAAACACTGGAGTGTACAACAAGGATTACATATTTTTAGTCAGTCTCTCTTATGGGAAACCTGACCATAGCCAAAACTATATTCTCCTTAATGAGGACATAGAGAGTTGAGATCATGTAGTTACAAAATTATCCATGTTGAAGATGACATAGAGGCCTAACTAGGCATGTACATAGGGGACAAAGCATAGGAAAAAAACAAGCATTTTCATTTCACTATCATGCAATGGGATCCGGTGGGCTATTAAGGGGTCTCCCTATTTTTGGGGGTATGACTAAGTGGTGCTCTATATGTTCCATCCTCTAATCAATATTCCAAAGGTGTTTTTGAAGATGCTCCATTTATTGATGAAAGTATAAGTGGGATTCATGGAAGTCCAAGGTTGTCCTCCCTAACATAAATTTCAATTGCAAATATAGATCAACAATTTGAATGTACTACTTAAACCAACACCTCATATAGCCATTGCCTTATATCTAGTCTACCCATTCAATCAAAACCTCAATATCTAAGAGGGAGGTTCTATCAGAATAAGCCCCCCCTTCCCCTTGGTGATTTATGTGTAAATATGGTTTGGGGTTAATTCTAGAAATTGAGAATGAGATAGATTTATGAAGGAATAAAATGACATACAAATTTAAATAGAAACATAGAGATACATTGAAAAATCAAACTCAATTTATTAATAACAAATATTGAAAATTGTTTACTTGCAGAATAGAAATAAATTAGGTCGACCGATGGTAGTTATCTTTGAGAATAGATGTGATAGCTACATTCTTTATGAACTATGTTAGAATGAGACTCAAAGGCCTTTTTATTAGTGAAAAACAAGGGAAAACCATAAACATATATAAATATAACCCTAGGAGATGAAGGACCAAATGTTTGTGGGCCCTGTTGGGGTTAGTTGGTACACCAACTTCCCAAGCTCATAGCTTTGGCATACAATATTCAATTGAATTTTACAACACATCGTATATGTCCGAGGAAAAAAAATTTCTACTACAAGCTAGTGCCGTCATTTTTAGGTTTTCCCATTTTCGTAAAAATATTCATTTAGGGCCTCAAAACAACTCTAGAAATTCAAGACCTGAGCAACTGCCAAAAATAGTAAATTGTGCTAGAAATTATAAAGCTGAAGGGACATAGTGTGGGGGGTCCAAGTGGAATAGGAAAGTGGATACCAATAACCACCTAGATTAGTCCTCCCCCTTAGGAATAAATGGTCCTCATTGCATAAATATCCTCCATGAGATGGGGAAACTTCTACTACACTTGGTCCCTAGTGGGCCACTTGCCTTAGTGCAGGAGTTGGCAAACTTTGATATATGGATATATCTGGATCCTCTTTTGCTGAGTGTTATTAATTTTTGTATCCATGATGTAATCATTCTTTCCATATTCATTGCAATTTTGGTTGAGTTGTGTTGGTGTCAACTTCTTAGTAGTGTTTGATATCTTGAGCAATGGTGGAAATTATAGTCGAATTTGGTCCACATTGAACACCAGATGTAGGCCAAGGAATGGGGGAATGTTGAGCTCAAAAGAATTGTTACCCATAGCCTTGGTGATTGTGTAAGGACCACATCATAGTGGTTGAATTGTTTGATGGGCTTTGGTAAGGTGTTCCTTCTACAAACGTAACAAAATTTTGTCACCCACTTGCAAATTATGTGGCACCTGACGCTTATCATGGCATTGTTTTTACTTGGAATTAGCTTTATCTAGGATGTCATGTATCTGCTAGAGGATGTCCTAAACAAATTCAATAAAGTTGGTGGCTTTATCAACTTTGGACTGAATAAGTGAAAATTTTATCTGTGTAGTCATAAGGGGCATTACAACATCAATGGGACACGATGGTTGAAATCCCATGCCCACTTGGAAGGGGCAACTAGTTGAGATATTGAGAGCTTTATTATAGTTATGCTACACATAGGGAAGACTCTCATCCCATGTTTGGGGATGCTTGGAGTTTTACATGTGTAGTATGTGGACTATCATCCTATTGAAACCCTTTGTGTTTCCAATAGTTTGAGGATAGAGTGCAGTCAATTTTGTGAGATTAGTGTCCAACAATGACTAGAGGCTTAGCCAGAATGTGGTCGGAAACTTTCTTTCTTCATCTCATATAATTATTGATTGGATCCAAACAAGTACCCACACTCATTCAAGGAAGATTTTGGTAGTTTCTTCTATTGTGATGCTCTTCTTAAAATCCATTAATATACTCTTCTTAGAAAATCTATCAAAGACCACAAATAAATAGTCATTACCATGCTTGGTAGAAGGAAGGCCAAAGATAGAGTCCTTGGATATGGACTCCCAAGGTTGGATAGGAGTAGGAAAAGGAGTGTGCAAGCCTTGCTTCTTAATAGTTGAGTTTGTGATGGCATAGACAATGTAGGATCTGATGCATTTTCCAACATCATGTTGGAGATTTGGCTAATAAAAATATTTTTTTAGAACTTTCACTATCTTCCTTATTCCAAAGTGTCCTGCAACGCAACTATAGTGTGCCTCCTAAATCATCTTGGAAAGATTTCATGAAGGAACAAAATGGTGTCCCAAGTGGCATAACAATGTGTCCTATAGGTGGAAGCCTGGAACTTTCTTGCCATCCATCAAAATATGGTATGTGGTGGAAAATTATGGATAATTTTTGTAGAATTATGGCCATCAAGAAGTCTCATGCCCACAAGAGTTAAGAACAATGGTAAGTGCCAAAAATAGTGACCAACTGAGGAAATTCACAACATTATTGGTGTTTCCCTTCTTGTCTTAATGTTCAGATGAAATTGTTTCAGGTATGTGGACAATTTTTTATGACGGTCATTCTGTAACTTCTGGTGTGTCTGTATAAACGGAAGAGGTTGGTAATCTGTGTGGATGATCGTCTCCTTCACCAGAATGTAATGTTTCCATTACCGACAAGCTCACATAATGGAATAAATCTCTTTGTTGTAGGTGGTCTATCTCCAAATTTTATTGGAGAGTGTCTCACTATGATAGGCTATTAGATTCCCTTGCTAGGTCACAACTAAACTAATAGCATAGTCAAAGGCATCTATCTCAATTTCAAATGGTTCTTGCAAGTTTAGCAATGTGAGTACTAGTGTAGATAAAAGATAGTGCTTCAGCTCAACGAACGCATTCTATTAGGACTTGGACCAAAAAAACATTGATTTTTCTCTACCTTTAGTAACTTGACTCAAAGGTCAAGTGATATGAGAGAATCCCAACACAAACCTTCAATAGAAATTGGTAATGCCTATAAGCATGGAAAGCTTTGTTAAAGTGGTTGGAGTTAAGAAATCCTTAATGACTTGGATCTTAGTCTAATCGACATGCATGCCTTTCTCATCAATGATGTCACCCAGATGTTGGACTTGGTTTACGCCAAACGCGCACTTCTCTAATTTGCACATATTTTGTGTTTTCGTAGGGTTTTAATGCCCTATCAAATGTGTAGCAAGTTCTCTTCCCAACCCTTGTTGAAGATGAGGATGTCATCCAAATATACAACCACAAATAGTTGGTGAAGTTCCACAATATGTCATCCATTAGCCTAATAATAGTTTCAATGGAATTTGTCAACCTGAAAGGCATGACCAACTACTCAAAAAATCCATCCTTAGATTTGAAGGTGGTCTTCCATGAATCTGTGGGTTCTATTGGAACTTGGTGATGGCCAGACTTCAAATAAATATTGCTGAAGCACTTGGCCCCCTTGAGTTGGTTAAGAATATTATTGATTTGTGGCATTGGATACCTTTTCCTAATAGAGATTTTATCCAGTTCCCAATAATCAATGCATAGGATCCAATTCGAATCCTTCTTTTGTATGAGTATAATTGGGATCCCACAAGGTGAGGAAATTGGTTGGATGTTCCCTTTTTATCACAACTCCTCGATATTCCACTTGATTTATTTGTTTTACAAAAGAGACTTGTGTTATATTGACCCTTTGGTTAGAGGTGCTCTAGGGGTCAGATCAATCAAATGCTTGACTTGACAGTGAAAAGGTACCCTTGTGGATGAGGAGAAGATGCCCCTATATTATTCCATGATCTTATCCACTTGCTTCTACTGTTTGGAGGAACCCTTCCTGGGGGCCATCGATGTGGTCATGATCTTCCCCTCAGTTTGAGAGAAAATTAGAAAGAAAAAAAATTTCCTGGTCTGGGAGACGATCTTACAACATTTCTTAGTATAAATCAAAGAAATCGCGGTAGGCAGGGCTACCACTAGTATCTTGTATAGATTACTACCCAAAGTAATAATAAGTGTAATTTTTGAAATCATACAAAGCATGATGATCCCAAAAGTATGGTTGGCCTAAGAATACATCAAAAATTTCATGGGGAGAAATATCACAAAGTACCTCATCCATGAAGTGCTTGATGTTGTAGTGTAGGTGACACTATTGGCTAACATGGAGATCTCTCCTTGTAATATTCCTAACCCAGAATATTCCTCAAACCCCAGCAAAAAATCCAACCAAATATGTGAAAATGATATAATAACCCAGAAGTGATAAAATAATAGTGGAACATCATATAATAATGTAAACCGAAAATATAAGCAGATACACAAGAAATGTAGTGAGAAATGCTAAGCCATTTTATTATACTGAGCAATAGATGAGTACAAGAGGTGATTAGAAAGATGGCACCTTGACTTGCACAAGGCAAGTGAAGAAATGCTCTTAGAATGACAAGAATGGCTTCTCTGCGTGGATGCTGCTACTATGCTACTGCTGCTGCTAGAAAACAAATGATGATTTGGGGCTGCTCCCCTCCTCAGAAAATGTTGAAACTCTGGATTTGGGCTCTACTCAAGAAACCCAGAAAACCCAGAAAGCTTTCCTAGAATGGCCTCACACTGATTTGTCTTGTAGCTGCTGGAAAACTGTCATGCTGTTGCTACTATTGGAAATCGAATGAGGATTTGGGGCTGCTCCCCTCCTTAGAAAAGGCTGCAACTATGGAATCAAACTCTACTCAAAAAACCCAGAAAAACTAGAAAGCTTTTCTGAAATGGCCGACCCTTGAAAATCACCCCCTTGGGGTTCTGCGCAGTTCCTGAAAGACGCTGATGAAACTGCTGCTGAAATGCTAATGGAACTATTGCTGAAATGCTGATGAAACTACTGTTGGAATGCCAATGGAAATACCTTGCCTGAGAAGGCACTCGAAGTTCCCCGGGGCTAAGGGTGAGATCCCCGAACGGAGACACTCAATGCACTAAACAATGTTGCAGACTAGCTAAACAGCCAGCGTGCTCTAAGTCGAAATGACTATCACAAATGCTCATAACCAGAATGATCCAAAATGAGGGGGCTCCTCTCTCCTTTATAGCCTTTGCCTCTCTCAATCCCAAGGCTCACCTCCTCCTGTGTGATTCCCCTCTTGCCACGTGTTTCTTTCCTCCTGCGCGGTCCCTCCATGTGCCTGTGCGGGCTCCATTTCTGCTTCCCCCTTTGGCCCCCTTGGCTCCCCTCTAAGTCACAACGTTGTGCTACTAGGAAGTTACTTTTTATTCTAAAAGTGAGTTATGTCCCCCGTCCTCACTTTTTTCTTATTTACAAATAACTATAGAAGGTAAAAATTGAACAAAATCGAATATTCCAATTAGCCATGGCTAATTAGGAATATTACAGTCTCCCCCAGAAAAATGTTGCTTGTCCTCAAGAAACTGAAATGATGGATGCTGCAAGATCTTCTCACTCTCCCAAGTGGCATCCACATCCGGAAAATTCTTCCACCTCACCAAGAATTCCTGGACCGTCCTGCTCCGCAGCTCCCTCTCCCTGGTATCAATGATAGCCTCCGACTACAATACCAAATGCCCCTCATCATCCATGGGTGGTAGCTCATCTGTTACTATCACCTGCTGCCCCAATGCCTTTTTCAGGCATGATACATGAAAAATGTTATGAATCTTGCTATCTTGGGGCAGCTCATACTCATATGCAACCTATCCAATCCTGTGTATCACCCTGTATGGCCCATAAAAGCGGGGCTGGGGCTTGAGCTTCTCAGCCCCCTTCTGCTTCAGTGACGACTATCGGTATGGCTGCAATCATAGGTAGACCATGTCCCCTACCTTGAATTGTCTCTCCACCCGACCCCTGTCAGCATACAGCTTCTGTTGGTTCTGCATTGTAGCCATGTTATCCTTGACAGCTCGGAGGATATCCTAACTCTCTGGGATACAAATATTGGCTCTAGGAGCCTTGCTATCACCAAACATGACATCAACAAAAGATAAAGGATGATACCCATATAAGGCATAGAATGGTGACATACCAATGGAAATGTGATGTGAAGTATTGTAGCAGTACTCCCCCAGATGCAGCCACTTCATCCATGTTCACTGCTGTCCACTGACATAGTTATGCAAGTAGCCCTCTAGCCACTTGTTAACTATCTCTGTCTGCCCATCCATCTATGGGTGATAACTGGTACTCGGTGTCAACTCCATCCCCACCAACCGGAAAAGCTCCTGCCAAAACCCGCCCATGAAACGGCTGTCCCTATCACTGACGATGGTCTTAGGAAGACCATGTACCCTAAAAATCTCTCTGAATAACAACTCGGCCACCTATGCTACTGTATAGTGTGTGAATATGGCAAAAAAATGTGTGTACTTTGTCAGTCAATCAATGACGACAAAGACACAATCCTTGCCCTGTACCAAGGGCAACCCTGTGATGAAGTCCATCGAAATACTCCCCCATTTCCCCTCTGGAATGGGAAGAGGCTGCAATAAACCCGCAGGATGGCTCATCTCTGCCTTGTTCCTCTGGCAAACATTGCACTCCCGGATGTGCTAGAGTACGTCCTCCTTGAGGCCCTTCCATGAGAACCTCTCTCTAATGGCCCTGTAGGTTTTGGTAAACCCATGATGTCCTGCCAAAGCTGAATCATGTGATGCCTAGAGTATCTTCTTCTTGAGCTGAGACCCCTCAGTCAAGAAGATCCGGTCACTGTAATAGATGATCTCATCGACCACCCTGTACCTGTCATCTGCCACCTGCCCATCCAGGACCTCACATGCAAACCTGTCCTTGGAGTACTCTACTGAGAGTCGAGCCCTCCAATCTATATCCAAGCTCATAAGATACAATGTGGCTGGTCTACGTAAAAGGGCATCTGCTATGACGTTGTTCTTACCCTTGACATACTCAATGTCAAAGTCATATGCTTAGATCTTACTGATCTACTTCTGCTACCTCTCCTGTAGCTACTTCTGCTCCAAAAAGAACTTGAATCTATTGTGATCAGTCCTCACCTTGTAGTCAATGCACATCCTCAATGTATTGTCCTTCTTCTTCACCAACACCACAAAAGAAGCAAAAGGACTCGTGCTCGGTCGAATGTGACCAAGAGCCAGCAACTCCTGGATATCCCGCTCATTCTCATCTCGATAGGCCTTGAGGTGCCTATAGGGGATGGTGATCATTGCCTAGATGCCCTACTCAAGCTCGATAGTGTGCTCAAACCCCTGGTCTGGTGGCTTTCCTGGCGAAATCTCCCCAAACACTATGGCATACCGGTCAAGGATGGACTGTATCTCCAAATGTACCGTCTGCCCTGTAGTCCCTGCCTCTGATGCACACAGCTCTATTGCCCACTCTATGTCTCCCTTTCGGAAGACTACCTCCATCCGATGAGCCGAAATTCTTTGAGGTGGATATGTGTGCTATCCCCATATCTTCTCATGCCTCCCTGTCTTCTCATCATCCCACTCCATCTCTAGGGTCTTCCAATCTATCGTGACCTTCCCTAGAGTGATGAGCCACTGAACACCCAGTATCATGTTGGTGTCTGGAATATCGACAACGAAAAAGTGGTCAGTCAATGTGTAGGTGCCCATTGTCACTGATAGCTCTAGAACATAAAGAGCACACATCATAGTCTGATCTCCTAGGACCAAAAATGAAAACCCATCGAAGCTCTCTGTCTATATACCTCTCCGCTCAACCATCTATGCATCAATGAAGTTGTGGGTGGCCCCAGTGTCAACCAAAACTGATACGCACTGGCCACGTACTGTCCCTCGTACGTGCAGCGTCAGATACTTGGGGACTCCTCGCAACACTGTAAGGGCCCCTCCAGTGGGTGTAAAAGATGCACCACCTACTACTGGTGGTGGAGGTGGCATAGGTCCCTGAATGGCATGGCTATCTCCTACCTCCACATCCTCCTCGTCATCCTCTTCTCCACTACTCTCATAGAAGACCTCAATAAAATGTGCTCTGCCAGCAGCACATCTATGTCCTCGTGCCCATGGCTCCTAACAGGTGAAGCACAACCGCTTCTTCTGCAGCTCCCTCCTCGCATCATTGTCAAGCTATACTCATCCTGGATTCCCCTTTGGAGGAGGAATCCTCACATCCTTCCCCTTAGACTAGAAAGTATGTCTCTGGGGGTAAGGTGTTCGGGTCCTGGGTAAGACATCCTGTAAGTCCCAAGTCCTACTGATAGCATCCTGGAGTGTGGCTGGTTTAGTGGATCGAACTAAACCCCGAAGTGGCTCTGTTAACCCCTCATCATACATATAGAACCTTCATGCCGTGGATAGGTCTAGCACCATCACGGAGACCCTCAAGAAATCTGCAATGTAGGTCTCTGGGCTCCCTGTCTGCTTGAGCCTCGTTAGCTCAACAAAATGCTACTCTGGATCCATCTAATCAAATCGCTCCATCAGTCTCCTAGTAAACTCGGCATACGTCATCACTGTGGAGTGCCCTAGTGTAACCATCCATGAAACTACCAATCCTGGGCCTTGCCATCCAAATGCAATGTTGCCACCTTGATGACCTCTGCCTCCAACATCTGGTTAAGCCAACTTCTCCACCCAAGACTTTGCCGAACTGTTTGATGAGCCATCAAACGTAGGTAAGTGGAATCTACTAGCTGCACAGTGGGTATCGCCATCATGGTAATGTCGGTACCCTCTCTGATGGTCGCGGGGTCTACTATCCCGCTGGAGCTTAACAAAATATCTGAATGAGAGGGCTTCCCTGAACTCCTGCCCATAGGCCTGGTACTCTGCAAAATAATCGCCCATATGTCCGAGCTCTGCCTCCTGCTGGGCTATGGTCCTCGTGTCGACTCCTAAGAAAGTGGGCATGGTAGAGCATGTAGGGGCATGTGAGGCCACCTAATGCGTAGTATCACGCTGCTCTGGAAAATGGTGGGATGCACCCAATCCCTCACCAACTTAAAAAACCTATGGGCTCTCATGTTGTCTGGCCTCTACTACCATGAATCTCTGCCCCATCACCTCAATCTACCTCGACAGATCTTGCATGGATTTGAGGAGAATATCTGCAAATCTCTTCCCATCATCATCTGCCATCAGATCCTCCTGCTTTGTGTCCACGAAAGGCTCCTCCTGTTCTGCGTCTACCACTTGAACACAGTCTCCCTCTCCATAAGTGTTCTCCAACCTACGCCCAGTGTCTCTGTATCTCTGACCTCTGTAACAGATATAGGGTTTTCCCCCTGGTGTCATAGATTGCTAGCTCCACAGGCTGAGCCAGATCTATGCTCTACTACCACTGTAATATTCCTAACCCAGAATATTCCTCAAACCCCAGCAAAAACTCCAACCAAATATGTGCAAATGATATAATAACCTAGAAGTGATAAAATAACAGTGGAACAACGTATAATAATGTAAACCAGAAATATAAGTAGATACACAAGAAATGCAGCGAGAGATGCTAAGCCATTTTATTATACTGAGCAATAGATGAGTACAAGAGGTGATTAGACAGATGGCTCCTCGACTTGCACAAGGCAAGTGAAGAAATACTCTCAGAATGACAAGAATGGCCTCTCTGCGTGGATGTTGCTATTGTGCTGTTGCTGCTGCTAGAAAACAAATAATGATTTCAGGTTGTGCCCCTCCTCGGAAAATGTTGAAACTTTGGATTCGGGCTCTACTCAAGAAACCCAGAAAAACCCAGAAATCTTTCCTGGAATGGCCTCACACTGATCTTCATCCCAGCTGCTGGAAAACTATCATGTTGTTGATGCTGTTGGAAATATAATGAGGATTTGGGGCTTCTCCCCTCCTTAGAAAAGGTTGAAACTCTGGAATCAAACTCTACTAAAAAAACCCAGAAAAATCGAGAAAGCTTTTTTGAAATGGACGACCCTCGAAAATCACCCCCTTGGGGTTTTGCATAGTTCCTCAAAGACGCTGATGAAACTATTGCTGAAATGCTGATGGAACTGCTGCTTAAATGCTGATGAAACTACTACTGGAATTCCAATGGAAATATCTTGCCCGAGCAGGCACTCGAAGTCCCCCGGGGCTAAGGGTGAGATCTCCGAACGGAGACACTCAATGCACTAAACAGTGTTGCAGACTAGCTAAACAACCTGCGTGCTCTAAGTCGAAATGACTATCACAAATGCTCATAACCAAAATGATCCAAAATGAGGGGGATCCTCTCTCCTTTATAGCCTTTGCCTCTCTCAATCCCAAGGCTCACCTCCTCCTGTGTGATTCCTCTCTTGCCACGTGTTTCTTCCCTCCCGCACTGTCCCTCCAAGTGTCTGTGTGGGCTCCATTTCTGCTTCCCCCTTTGGCCCTCTTGGCTCCCCTCTAAGTCACAACGTTGTGCTACTAGGAAGTGACTTTTTATTCTAAAAGTGAGTTATGTCCCTTGTCCTCACTTTTTTTTTTTTTTACAAATAACTATAGAAGGCAAAAATTTAACAAAATCAAATATTCCAATTAGCCATGGAAAATTACGAATATTACACTCCCTTGGTGGAGCCATCTAATGGTTTAAAATTGTAGGCATGGTTTCATTGGTAGGCACAACTGTTTCACAACCTCAACTAGGATGAGGTTCTTATGGCTCCCATTATCGACAATGAACTACTATGGAGAACCCTTGACCCACATTTATGAGTGGTGGAAACATTCCCCCTCCTTTCGATATTCGAGCTCAATCTTCTAGACCTTGGTGGTGAAAACAATAGCACTAGGCTCCAAATTGATAATCTGCTTCCCTTTATTCGTCCCCTTGTTGAGTTCTAACTTAGAGTCGAAACATGCATTTGACTTTGAAGCTTTTATCTTGGCCACCAGCGAGTGCATTATGAAACACTCATTTGTGTTGTGAGTGGGGCTCTTGTGGAATTCACACCACTTTCCTATGTACTTCTTCATCTTCATGGTGGTATTATTTTCTTGTGGATTTGATCAGTTGTCTTGCGTCACCCTACCTTAGCTTTGTCCTTTTTTCTGCCATTTTGGAGGTTCCTTTTCCTTAGTTCAGATTTGTAGATCCAAAGTCTCTCCTGTTTAAAGTTTTGCTCGATCTTGATAACATATCAATATGTGACACCAATATAGGAGTTGTCAAAGAACTCCATCTATACCCATATGTATTTGTGTAGAAAACCAAGCCATAGTAGACATTATACCTTCACATTATACATGCCAAACGAGGAGATGTACAGGAACTCCATCTTTGTCTCGGTAAAAAATATCCTTCCAACAAATTTAACCATTTATCTATGGTGTTTATGTCTATATGGCCTTCAAATATATGAATGAAAAATTTAACTTGTACCTTAAAGGGGGCAATACCTATGAGGCGGTTTCTGAATGAAGATGCTTCGCCCACTAATACCTGCCAAACGATATGGGAAACGTTGTACATCATCTCGATCGTCTGTCACTTGTGGGCTTCTATGAGTGAAATTTCGAAAGGATCTCCTAGTCCCTCATCTTCCTTTTCTTCTACCATAGCATGTTGTCGGGGTCAGTGATTTTGTTATTTCAAGGGTTCAAACACTTCAAGTCCTAACTCCTTATACCTCGATCTCGTTGTGGACATGCATAGAAAAGGAGAGAAAGTGCAGACTACTCTGATACCAATGATCCAAATGTATGCAAGAGAAAAATGAAATATATATTTAAAGAAAAAAAGAAGAGCTACAATAAAAATTGAAACTCAAATAATTAATAACAGACACTAAATTTTTTTTACATGCATAATATAAATAAAATAGCTTGGGCGATAATGGTTACCTCTAAGAGGAGATGTGATAGCTACATGCCTTCTGAACTATGGTATAATGGGGATCGAAGGCATTTTTATTGTTGAGAAACAATTAAAAACCCTAAGCATCCAAAAAACTAACCCTACGAGATGAAATATCAAAATTTTCTTGGCCCCTTTGGTGTTAGTTGGTACACTAGCTTCCTGGGGTTGTAACTTTGGCATACGATCTATGTTTGATATGTACAATACCTTGTTAGAAAGATCTATCCAATAAAAATATATTTTGACTATAGACCCCCATAATAACATCTAATTTTTACCATTTTCTAAAAAGATGTTATTTAGGGTCTCAAAATGGCTTCGGAAGTTCAAGACCCAAAAAACTGCTAAAAATAGTAGCTGTGCTAGAAATTAGGAAACTGAAAGGACATAGTGTTGGGGTTCCAAGTGGAATAGGGAGGTGGCCACCAATATCCACCTGGATCAAAGAAGAAAACCCCTATATAAAATGGTGCATCTAAGTGCTTCCCTGATGGGCTCTCTCTTAGTTGTAAGCAACCCCCCTTTTGACAAAGGCCCTTTGTCTTAGCAGAATTCCCAACCAGTGTATTTTCTTAAAGTGAACAAAAACTTCACCCAATTAGTTCTTCTTCTGATATGAATATAACTTACTACTTGATGTGGGCACAATATCCTGCATTGACTAAACCAAGGTATGACATAAATGAGTATGTCAATTGTCAGATATGGAGGATTAGTCTCCCTAATTACCCTCTTCCTCCATGAATCTTCCCTATACCTACACATAATTTTACAGGAGACTCTTAACCACCACCTGAGCAAATATCCAATTTATCCCTAAGGAAATATCTAGAAAACAACCCCCCTCCTGGAATACCATATCAAAGACATTAACATAGCCTCCTCACCTTCATTTAAATAACAACTTTCTAGCCATAATTTTAATAGACCTAGAGGAGAGCCTTTATGACCCTAATAAAACCCCATAAGGAAAAATAAAATACAAGGTCTCTAATTAAGACTAGTGTGTACCACTAGAATTAACAATTAAATACTCTTTCCCCTAGCAAGAATCCCAACACTTGAACAAAGAATTACAAGCATACACCCTTAAGCACCATGTAGGCCTAGAAATAGTCTCATGCATAGAGTATATCAAACTATAATTTAAAAGGAAACAACAAACATACTAACTACCAAAAATAGAACTTGAGTTTGAAACTACTTTACTTCAGCTACAAGATAGGTCCAATTCTAGCAAAAACACTTGTAAGGGAGACAGGAAACTACTAGTTACCAAGAAGTAAATTTAGAGTGCCTATCCCACCCAAATTCCTCTTTAGTGCACCTAAATATTGCCCAATTGGATTGAATAAAAGCAATGTTGACACACCATTCTTGTTTACCTTTCATTTGTTGAGACCCCTAAGGCTTGGTGCAAAGTGAAATTCCACTGTTATCCTTCAAGCTTTACAATCCTACAAAGCCTATAGTTTCACCACCCCTACTATGAGGAATGATATTAGTTGGAAAAAAACACAACCTTCTCTACTTAGTTCTACCACTATGTTAGCAACCCAAAGTGGCTCATATAGGTAGTAAAATGTTAGGTCCCTATACTACTAGTGTAACCCCTTATTATTATTAGTGAAACCCCCTTATTATATTGTTGTGCCGATGTAGTACCCATATTGTTAGTATGGTGCCCCATAGAAGCCCACTATTGTTATCGTTGTGCCCTTACATTATTATTGTTAGGTCGGCTTTGATTATATTATCACCCCTTAGACTCCTATATATAGAAAGGAGATCTAGTCATTTTGTATTGTCCAAGACTTGTTCATTTGTGTAATGTAAAGGAGGTTTCCCCCTCGAATAGGTTGATATGTAAGGCGTTGACCTATCTTTTTGTGAGCTAGTTTCATAACATTTCGTATCAGAACTTTACATTCTAGGGTTTCGCTACTCCAAACAGGTCATTGTGGCATTTTTGCTATAACTTTTTTTCTACGATGTTTTAGAAGCTAAAACAAAAACACATTTGATTCAAAAGTTTTCAGAACCTCAGGTCTGAATTTTAGATCTTATTTCGCTATATTTTCAGAGATATGATCTAAGGAAGTTAGGATTTTTGCAGACTCCCGAATTACATTCCAAATAGGTGACCTTGGGAAAATTCTCATAACTTTCTCTCTGAGAATTAGATTGAAATTTCTTAAGAGTTTATAGAAATTATATGTACTGCAGTTTTCTATGTATATTTTTCAGATCCGAAGGTCAAAATAGTGACACGTGGCACGTCGTACAAGTTCGCTCTACTGAAAAATTATATAATCAAGTCATATTGGTATATTGGGCATAACTCTTTCTTGTAGAATCCAATTTTGATCAAACTGGTGCCATTGGAAAGAGGACTCAGAGTATCACAGGAAGCAATTTTAGACCTTGGAGTTCTACAATTTATAGAGATACAATAGATTCAATATTGATATTCTACAAAGAGAAAAAAGGTGTGTAGTCTTTTTAAAATTTTTCATAAGTTTGGGTTGAAAAAATTAGTTTGAAGTTCAAAGGTCATAGAGAAGCATAATTATTATTAATTGATGCCTTGAAGAAAGAAAATGGAAACACCTAGTAAGATACCTAAAAGATCTAGCATGACACATGAAGAAGAGGAAGAAATACGACATGATATATCAAACTTATGGGACCAAGTGCAACAAAATTCACTCTCACAGAAGATAACAGAAGCTAAGATTGATGGTTTAAAGAAAGGTGTGGAAGCTAAGATGAATGACGTGGAATCTAATATGAATGGTGTGCAAGTTAATATGGATGGTGTGGAAGCTAAGATGGATGGAATGGAAGCTAAGATGAATGGCATGGATGCTAAGATGGATGGTATAGAAGAAAAACTAAAAGGTGACATGGAAGATTTGAAGATAGATTTGACTAAGTTGCTACAAGAAATGTTTACTAATGGTGAAAGGGTAGTAAAGGAAACTCATGATGAGAACAAAAGAAATGTTAATCATGATTTCATAGACTCTAACGTTGGATTGAAGACCCACCATGTTCCAAAGATCGATATGAGGAAGTTTGATGGCAAAGATCCTATAACATGGATAGTACAAATGGAGCAATATTTCGATCTCCATAATGTGCAAAACACACAAAATGTATGCATTGCAACTTTATATTTGGAACCAAATCAGTTTGTATAGTATCGATGTCTTTACTCACATAAACAAATTGCCACTTGGGCAATTTTTATGAAAGAAATGATAGCACATTATGAGGATACAAAAAGCAACCCTTTTTTTAGCCAATTGATAAACCTCAAACAAAAGGGTTCAGTGATGGAGCACATTGAGGACTTCCAAAAATTGAATACAAGGGTAAAAGATATTTCAGATGAGCATAGGATTGATGTGTTCATAGGGACTTTAAAGGATAACATCCAACATGAGGTTCACCTTTTGGAACTTGACTCATTGGAGAAGGCATTCAGGTTGGCAAGAAAAATGGAAAGAAAAGCTATGGCAACAAGGAAGCCTACCACTCACAACTATAAGGATGGAAGTTTTTTTTCCCCTAGCCTTCCACAACCTACAAGGTTGACACCCCAAAAATTGGAAGAAAAAAGAGAAAAAGGGCTTTGTTACAATTGTGATAGAAAATACACTATAGGCCATAAGTACACTGAGAAGAAATTATTTTACATAGATTGTGAAGAGGAGGAAGAAAAGGAACAAGAAACATCAAAAGAAGAAGATATACACTAGGAACAAAACCTAGAGAAAGAAGAAATGAATCGGCCATATCTTGTAATGCACTGGCCAGAATTACCACTCCTCAAGCTATCAAAATAGAAGGACATATCAAGAAGAAAACGGTAATAGTGTTGATTGATTCGGGCAGTACCCATAATTTTATTCATTGTAAGATGGCCAACAAATTGAATTGCTTCCTATATCCAGCACTAGAGTGTCAAGTGATGTTTGCAAGTGGAGCAACCATAAATTGTTTTGGAAAGTGCCATAATATCAAGCTATCCATGGGAGAATATGCATTGAATAGCCAAATGCTTTCCATTCCAATGGGTGGTGTTGATGTTGTACTAAGAGTCCAATGGCTACAATCCTTGGGTACAATAGCTTTTAATTTTCAAGAACTTTTCATGAAATTTTCTTTGAAATGAAAGGAATTTGAATTAAGGGGTATCGCAAGGAAACTGGGAAACATAATCAGCTCTAACGGAATGAAAAATATTCTAAATAAAGAACAACAAGGCGCAATTGCATAATTATGTTCGCTAGAGGTTCCTACATCGAAATAATCTATATTCTAGATCTCCAAAAAGTCTCGGACAATCATTCCAAGGTATTTGAGACTCCCAAAGGTCTCCCACCTATTCATGATCATGATCATGCTATTCATTTGATTCTAGGAAGTGTTCATTCAAACATCAAGCCTTAGATATATCCATATGCCCAAAGGAGTGAAATTGAACGTATGGTTGCAGAAATGCTAGAGGTGGGTATAATTACCTAACTAAATTCGATAAATGAAGAAAGGGATGAGTGGAAGAATGATGAAGCATGGTGGAAACTCATTTAAAAGTTTCAGAAGATCCCAATTCAAACAATATTACTAGAACTTGACAAGGAAGGAAAAATCATATTGGAACCTGAAGCAGTCACAAAACCAAGAAATTGATAGCTACGAAATGGATCAATTTCAGAGTATCTCATCAAGTGGAAGAACTTACCTGCTGAGGATTCCACATGGAAGGATGATAATTTTATACAGAAGCATCCAGAACTGTTACACTAAAAAATGTCACCATGACTATTTGCAGTTAGTATGGCTCCATCCACTGTCATACTATCCTCCTTGGCAAGTCTCATGCCTCTGCTCTTCATGTCAAACTTCAAGAAAGAGAGAAAAGTCATTAAAAGTCAATTATCTCTGGTACGCAGTTTCTCTTAGCCTTACCTGCGTGTACGCACTCCAAGTTCACAATACCCGCGTACTTGTATGCTCTGTATGTAAAGGGGTGGGTGTGTACTCCTGTAAAGGTCAAAAGGCGCAAGTTTCACTCCAAAAAAGCTACTTGTGGTCATTTCTAGAGTCTTCTAGAAGCTTGTTTGACATGTATGAAGTGCCTCCAGATGGTTCATGTATCCCTACCAAAGAGGAACTTATCCCATCAAGAGGGGAGCTATCCCATCCAAAGAGGGGCTTATCCCATTGATGGTGGACCTGAATAACTTCCTCTAGAGCACTATAAATACAGGCATTGGGCCAAAGGGAGGGGAGGTTGAAAGCTGAACATTCCTATGGGTAGATGCTGCTGGAATTAGGACTTCCTTGTAGAAGCTTGTGAGGAGAGATTACCATCTTTACTTGTTTCTATTGGGAGGTGGGTGAGCTGATCAGAGTAAGGGAGAACTCTTGTGGACCCTAGGAGGAGCTTGCACAACACCAAGGCTCAGGTTGTAATGGTTCCTTTTGTTACCTTTTAATACAAATTAGTCCATTCTTCTCAACAATTTGTTATTTATGAGTTGTTTCATATACTCCTTGGTCTATATGTTAAATATGTTTTATTTTATGTGATATTCAGGTGCTATTTAATCGTTTGATTGTTAGTGAATGCAGGTTTTGAAGGGAAGGAGGAGCTCATCCGGACCAATGAAGCTGGACTACTACAACAGCGTTGGATTACAGGTAGGATCTAAACACTTGATTTCTCATATTGTAAAAGCATATTTAGGGAAGGATTGCTCTTATTTGTCTTGTTTGTCATTAGAAAGTTTTAGGCTTCTAGGAAGGTCGGTTGTGTCCGCACTAACAACTCTTTCCGCGTGACAAAATGGCAACTCCATTGGGGAATCCATGAATGTGTTTGAGTTCTTTTTGATTTGATATTTTGGTCTGAGAAAAATCGCTTGTTTTCTGATTTTTGGCTGTCTAACTGTGTATTTGGGTGGGTTAG
Organism: Pinus tabuliformis; assembly: GCA_031772625.1. NCBI lineage: Eukaryota > Viridiplantae > Streptophyta > Pinopsida > Pinales > Pinaceae > Pinus > Pinus tabuliformis. The sequence continues at coordinate 929,391,928 of CM062817.1, forward strand.
CTTAGAGTCAATTTAGATTTTTATTTTTCTTAGCTTTGCCAGCAGTACGCAGTCTCTGAGTTTGACACAGTGCGTACTTGTACGCACTGCGTCTTTCTACACAGAGCGTACCCGCGCTTGTGTCAACAGATCACCTGCGTACCCCTGTCAAATTTGAGAAAATTCCATTTTTCCTCTTTTTTGCTCTTTAGATTTTGTTTTTACTTTGTTTTTACTACCCAGATCCATTAGTTTACTGTCAAAGATCTTCACCTGAACTTGTCCCGTTAGTGTCAAGGGTTTTGGTGGAATTCATAGGGATTTTGCCTTAGGGTTTGATTTTTAACTGGTCCTGTAGTGACTTTGGCGTTAGAGGTTGTCAAACTTTGGATCTCCTTGGTTTTGATCAGTCCTCTTAGGAGTCGGGCCTGTCATAGAAGTCACCCTTGTGAGAGACCTACCTTTGTGTCTTCTCTTTGCGAATCTCGAAAGGTTTGTTTGTTAAAGCCTTGAATTCCATTCTTGAGAAAAAAGAACAAAAAGATTTTGATTTTGTTTTTTGGTTAGTTTATGATTCTGCATGAACTGATCCTTAGTTGCATTTTGACTGAGTAAAACATCCAGGAATTATCCTGGTAGGCTTTTGTCCTCATTATTTTTTGCTTTTAGGTAAATTTACTTTTAATTTGCTTTTGAGTGAATTTGATTTGATTGTATTAGATTTGCTAAATTTGATTTGATAAAATAGTTTTATATGCTTTATTAATATAGAAAAAACAAAAAAAATCTTTTGGAAAAGTTTGCTTTGGTAGCATTTGTAGACTTTTGGGAGAAAAAGGAAATTTCTTAGAGTAATTAGTGGTCATGAGTTGTGTGTTTTGAAAAGATAAAGAGAATTGTTTCTTTGATTGTCTTTACTAAGAAAGTTGTTTTCTATAAAATTTGCATTTTCCAACTCTCTTAGTTAGGAGATTCATTGAAAAAAGAAAAGTAGTGTAAATCATCTTAGGTGCATCTTTGTAGTGGTTGCGAGTCGAGTCTACACACCACCAGTTTCATCTCCACTACCTTTTGTCTTTAAGAAAAACCATAAAATTAACGCTTAAAGTAAAATCAACTTAGTAACTTTTTATTTACTAGGGCTCTGAAACACCAATTTAGATCAGGCTAGTGTCTTGGAGTAGGAGAGTAATTAACTCTCCAAGACAACAAAACCAAACAAGTAACTTATCTTGTGATATAATAAATCCAATTGTTTCATTTGTACTCTAGGAAAGCTCCTCTTAAAGGAGAAGCACGAGCTCGTGTCCGAACCAGTGAGGGGATCAATCCTCCCTCGTTGGGAACGACGCCAGACACGCACGTATTACAAACGGTAAACCTCGGATTAACCATTATCGAGGAGCCAGGGGTCACTTGTCGGTAAACCTTGGATTGTTGTCAAGGAGCCGGCAAGGGGATTGAGCTTGATACTCTGCCCTTGCGTGCTGTCGGAGTGTAGACTGTTCCCCCAGGTGCATTTGTTGTTGTTGGTAACCTTAGTGACCATTATCTTTAGGATTCTACCGAGGTGACGGTGGAGGGAAGATCCCACTGTACCTGGAGCAGACGTCGGCTAGACTCACTTGGATTTTCTGGGGGGTTCACTTCACTTGAGACGGTTAAAGTGGGGGAACTTGTGCCGGTCTATTCATTAAGCAGGTTGCCGGGGTAACCGTTCCACCCGCCACTTCTGTACTGAATCCGACGATGTTGGGTTTCATATCCAACTAGCGTTTTCGGTCTAGAAGGCTACTGTTTGTGCTTGGTTTGACGCCCTAGATTCTTTAGGCGTGTGATTCAAATTTGTTTGGTTCTTTAGAGACTTTAGGTGGTTTGCTTTGAGATTTTACTTTGTTTGCGTGTGCAGTAGTTAAAAGTTTTTAACTGTGGTGGAATTACCGAGACAGTCCCGTAGACTTTGGGGCAAGTCTCCTGAGGTTGTTTCTGTGGCCGAATTGTTGAGGAAATCCCGTAGACTTCGGGGTGAACCTCCTCAAGATGTCCCGAGTCATTACGAAGGTTTAAAGGTCCTTGTAACTCCTCCTAGTGGCAGTAGAATAGGTTCACCTGAAGAAGGAGAGTCTTCGTTGTTAGTCCATCAAGATTACCAAAGTCTAGAGACAGGTTATAATCCTAAAGCAGTTGCAGTTTCCGAGCTTGCTGGTAGTTTTTCATCTACTAGTGATATAGGCGAAGAACCTGAAATATCTGAACCTGTTACTCCAACTTCTAGTGTACCAGATTCACCTAGGGTAGAAAGAGTCATCACCGAAAATCTTCCTACTGGGTTGATAGCTATTGAAGAACTTGCTCCAGAGGAAGAATTATGCGTATCTATCCTTGAAGATCAACCTACTATTGATCTAAGGGAGCATGAATCTATCTTTTACAGTCCTCCTAGAAGTACTACTTGGTACCTTTCGTTAACCAATTATTTAGACAACTCAGGGGTAGGTTTTTCTCCACCTCGTACTCCTTTTCCACCTGGAGGTATTTATACTCCTGTAAATATGTCTGGTCAGTCATCCGTGTTCACTCAATCTCCTGAATCTTTCTTACACAGCGGTCCTTCTGTTCCCACCGGGTATCAGTCACTTTCTGGTACCTTTGCGGGGGCATCTCCTCAGCCCATTGATCATGGGTTATTAGCTGGAAACAATGGTAATAAACCATTGGGTGTAGGGGACATTTACATGATGTCAGGTTCAGTTCCCGTTTCTCAACCTCAAGGTGGTCAATTACCGCCTGGGGGGCAGCCTCAATTAACGCCTGGGGGGTAACCTCAAGGTACGCAAATTGTGTCTGGGGGGCAACCTCAAGGCCAGTATGTACCCATAGTACAATACATGCCTCAAGGTCAACCCAAGCCTCAATATGTACCCCAGGGTCAACCTCAGTATCAATATTCACCTCAAGGGTATCAACCCCAAGGGTATCAACCTCAAGGGTATCAACCTCAAGGTCAAGGTCAACCCCAGTATCAGTATTTACCCCAAGGTTATCAACCTCAAGGTCAATACTCGAGTCAAGGTTATCAACCACCTCAAGGTCAGTCATATGTTCAAGGTATGGGAACTGTGCCTTTCAGTTATCAATCCTATCCTCAATCCGGTTATGGATCTCAGTATCCTCAACCTGTTATGGGTCAATACCCCGGAATGATAGTGTGGGATCCATCACAAGGTCAATAGGTGTTGCAGCCAAGTATACAGTTGTTACCTCAAACTGGACAACCCGTAGTTTCTGGTTCACCCCAGCAAATGCAACCTGTCCAGTCAAATGTTCAAACTTCTGTAACTTCGGTAGTTACTCAGCCACCAATCGCACCTAGTACTCCATCTCAAACGACTACTGCAACTACCGCAACATCTACCGCACTTACTTCTGGAGTATCGATAGCTCCGGTTTCTACTGTCTCTACAACCACTCCTCAGACATCTTTACCGTTGTCTGGATCTACGATTCAAACCACGGTCCAGATGCCTGTAGGGCAGCCTGGTTTAAGTACTGTTGTAACAAGTCAACCTCAATTTACCTACCAATAGTACCAGGGACAGTAGCAAATCGGTCCTGTTGTCCAACAACCGGTTTACCTGTATCAACCGTATCTTGGGTACACTTATCAACAACCTCAGCAACCCCAGTACGGTCCGGTTAATCCTGGTTTTCCAGGAGGATATAATATCCCGAATGCGATTCCTGTTCCTAGTTATCCTGGATATCCTCCTCCTAGAACTGGTATTGTGACCCAGAGTTTTAGAGATCCTAACCGGCAATTACCGTTTATCGCAACTTTGGATTTACCCGACTTGACGCGCCTAACGAACGATCCAATTCAATATCTTCCGTTCTGGCTGCCAATGCCAAATAAGTTGCCCAGTGATATACCCAAGTTCGAAGGTAAGTCTGGAGAGGATCCGTCCAATCACGTGATGACTTACCACCTCTGGTGCGCTTCAAATTCTATCTCAGATGATTCGATCCGCTTACGTCTTTTCCAGCGTACACTCATTGGTCTCACGGCCAAGTGGTACATTGAGTTACCACGGGCCTCTTTTTACAATTTTAGCCAATTGGCTACCTCGTTCCTAACTCATTTTCAGTTGCCGGTCAGATACGACAATGGTACTGAGTTATTAACTTCATTAAAACAATCGACGTCCACTTATATTTCCGATCATATTCATGAATGGAGACGTCGAAGACGTTTAGTGAAAGTTTTTATCCCGGACCAAATCTTAGCTGAATGGTTTGTAAAATCATTATTACCGAAGATTACTGAAGATGTGGCTAAGGCCGAAGTAGTTACTGAGGAGCAAGTCATTGCTCAAGCCCAGTACCTTGACTTAGTTTACACTCAGTCGGGTACGTTGCACGAGAAGATCCCAGATCTTCCTAAGTCGAATCAAATCGCTGCTGCTCCTTCGGGGTCTCATGCTGCTGATGGCATGATTGGTACAGTGAATACTAAAAGTAAGAAGAAATCCTCAAAGAATTCTTCTCCAATAATAACCTTACCGGACTCCCCGACAGGAGAATCTTCTCCTGAAATTACCGCCGACATTCACGCTGTAGAGTCATCTATGGCTAAATCAAAAAACGGTGGTAAGAAGAAAGGTAAGAAGAAGGATAAAGCAGACAAGGCTCCAAAGGAGAAAAAAGAGAAGTCGGAATCTAACGACGAAAAGCGCAAACCTCACTATCCTTGTTTAATTTGTGAAGAAGATCATTTCACAAGAGATTGCCCTCATCGGGCAGAGGTTGTGAAAATCGTTAAAGGTTCCCCAACTCCTGCTGTTTTGAAAGATCCATTTCCAAAGCAGGAGAGTAAAATGATAGGTTCTTCCTCGAGTGCCAGTGAATAACCCATATTGATGATGTCTCATGTACGGATTGCGACTCGATCGCAAGATTATGGTAGTAAGAATCCTGTTGATGGCAAAGAAGCAGAATCTTCTCATTCTAATCCATCAACCTCAGCTCCCGGTTCCGATCCACTACAGATCGAGAAACCTAATCCGGACTTGGTAATCAAACCGCCCGCCAAGGGTATACTTCGAAAGTCTGCTTTCAATCCACATGCGAGAGCAGCTCAGAATTATAACATTGTTGAGGATTTAGCTGTTTCACCCTCAGCAATGTCGGCTTTGGAAGTGCTGCAATCATGCCCAGCACAACGAAAATTACTCTTGTCGGCTATAGGAGCTGTTGATATTCAGGACCCGAACCTGATAATCTTTGATCTAGAAAATAGTACACCGCATCTCCCTCATCAGATGGCTTTCCAGATTCCAGTGATAGTCAAAAACAGGCCTATTCATCGGACTGTAATTGATGAAGGAGCTTCTACGTGTATTATGTCGATTCAGTGTTGGAGATCGCTTGGTTCTCCTTCACTGAACCAATCCCCGACGATTCTTAAGGCCTTTGATGGCCGTGGGTTCCATCTGTTTGGCATTCTACAGGATTTTCCTATAGGGGTTGAAGGAAAAACCGTTAGTCTGGATGTGGAGGTGGTTGATGCCCCTCTAGACTACAACCTTCTTTTGGGTCGCAGTTGGTCTTACGCTATGACAGCGGTCGTGTCATCGGTCTTCAGAGTTATAAAGTTTCCACATAATGGTAAGATCGTAACGATAGACCAGCTGGCTTACTTTTCATCCGACCCAGCCTCTTCAGAGAGTATCCAGCATGTCGGTAAAACGACTATCCCTTACAAGGATGTTGGTGTAGGATTAGTTAAAGATTCCGGTTTACTGGGAACTTTTCCTTTTCCTTCGATTAATGCAGACCCTTCATTCGCATCCATTCATATGATTACTTCAGACACTATTATTTAAGATGATCCTTGGATTGTCCCATCTGAATCTGAGATAGACTCACTCGGTAATGCAATGCCTTTGAGTCCATATGAAATTGCTTATGAGGCCGTGCAGTCTTTTTCCGACTCCAGTTCAACCCAGTTCGACCAAATGAATGTGGTCCATGAGGAATCACTTTTTACATCAACCTCCGAACGGATAACATTTCCTGAAGTCGTGTCATCTGACGAACAACTTCGCGAAATCCTAAGTGTAGACGATCTACCATGGGAAGATCTTCATCATAGATCTTCGTTTTTACCTGAGGGTGATGACTTTGAAAATGATTTTTCATCAATTTTTACAGCTGAATATGTCAAGGACGCTCAGAATCCCATGAAACATCCTGATTCAGAGTTGAATTTGGGAAACATTTCCCAAACTATTGCCATTGACATTTCAGTCAAAACGGGAGTTATTGAAAACATTCATATAGGTGCCTCGTGTACAGATAACGAAATTCAAACATACAAGGTCCTATTTCAAAAATTCTGCGACGTGTTTGCCTGGTATTATGAGGAAATGCCAGGAATTGATCCCTCCATTGTTGTTCATGAAATCAAGACCTACCCGGACGCTAAACCCGTTCGGCAACGGCTGCGTCAGATACACCCTAGGAAAGCGGCTGCGATTAAAGCAGAAGTCGAGAAGTTGTTGAAAGCAGGTTTCATTTATCCAATCCCGTTAACGGATTGGGTTTCAAATATTGTTCCGGTTAACAAGAAACAAGGAACAATAAGAATATGTATCGACTATAGGGATATAAATCGTGCTTGTCCAAAATACAACTATCCCACGCCCTATATCAATCAAATAATTGATGATTGTGCCGGCAGTGAAATATTTTCCTTTATGGACGGTTTTTCCGGTTACAACCAAATCAATATTCTACCTGCCGATCAACCAAAAACGGCTTTCATTTGTCCTTGGGGGGCATTTGCTTACTGCAAATTACCTTTTGGACTTAAGAACGCCGGAGCCACTTTCCAACGGGCAATGTCTTACGCGTTTCACGACATCAAGCACATTGTGCAACCGTATCTCGATGATTTGCCTGCTCATTCTTTACATCGAGCTGATCACCTTGTCCACTTACGCGCTATTTTTATGAGGTGTCGGTATTATCGAATTCGGTTGAATCCACACAAATGTGTCTTCTGCATAGAAGTGGGACGATTGCTAGGATTTGTCGTTTCAAAAACCGGTATCCGCGTCGATCCCTCGAAGGTCGAGCCATCATCAAATTGCCTCCTCCTTCGAGTCTGCGCCAACTCCAAAGTTTGCAAGGGAAAGCAAACTTTTTACATCGATTCATTCCTAACTACGCCGAGGTTACAAAGGGTTTCACCCGGTTGTTGAAACAAAACGCACAATTTTCTTGGGATGAAATAGCTCAGAAATCTTTTGATGCACTTAAGCACGCGTTGACCCATGCACCGTTGCTGCATCCTCCCAACTACAACCAGGACTACTTTTTGTATCTCGCCGCTTCCCACTCCACCATTGGAATGGTCTTAGTTCAAGAAGACGAATTTGGAACGGAACATGTGATATATTATCTTAGCAGGACGTTAAATCCCACTGAGCTAAAATATTCGCATGTGGAGAAATTGGCCCTGGCAGCTGTTCAGGCTGTGCAGCGTTTTCGTCATTACATTCTTCTCCGTAAAACTATAGTGATTTCGGATTGCAACCCTATGATCTATATTTTGACTAAACAATTGCTAGGGGGCAAGTACTCCAAATGGATTGTTATCCTGCAGGAGTTCGATTTTGAGTTCGAGAAGTCCAAGTCCAAGAAATCCTTAGTTTTTGTGGAATTGATGTGTGACTTCCCGCGTGCTGACACGGAAACTATGGCAGAGGAACCCATTGCGGATGAATCTCTGTTTCTTATCAGCACTTTAGATCCGTGGTATGGGGATATAATCGTCTATCTCCAAACCCAATCCTTTCAGCCCGAAGCTTCAAAGTCGGAACGCCGAAAAATTCGATTCCAGTCCCAAGAGTACAGAATTATTGGAGATACTCTTTATCGTCGTGGGGCGGACTTAATTTTTCGTCGTTGCTTAACTCATGAAGAGGCAGAAAGGGTTCTGAATGACTGTCATTCTGGAGCATGTGGCGGTCATATGTCTGGGTATGCCACAGCTCAGAAGGTGTTGCGTGCTGGCTATTTCTGGCCGTCCATGTTTAAATATTGTATCATTGCGGTCCGGAAATGCCACAACTGTCAAGTGTTTGATCGCAAGATGCGCGCACCACCTGCTCCTCTCCACCCTATAATTACCGTTGGTCCTTTTGCTAAATGGGGTATCGATTTTATTACATGTAACCCTCACTTGGCCGGGGGGCATGCGTATATCATCCTTGCGGTTGATTATTTTACTAAGTGGGCCGAGGCGATGCCTACATTCGAGGCAAGCGGCAAGACAACAACGATTTTCGTATTCAATCATATTATTACTAGGTTTGGTGTCCCACAAGCGATAATCACTGACCATGGGCGCCATTTTCGAAACATTATGATGACAGAACTTACAAGCCAGCTTGGTTTACGTCATGATAGTTCTATTCCTTATTATCCTCAAGCAAACGGTTTGGTTGAATCCATCAACAAAGTTCTAGTTATCATGATCCGATGAATCATTGGTATTCATCGGTCGAATTGGCATAACATGTTATTTTCAGCGCTTTGGGCATACCGAACCTCAGTAAAAACATCAACAGGGTTCACTCCTTTCCAACTAGTTTATGGTTTGGAAGCAGTGTTGCCCATTGAATGCGAAATCCCATCACTTCAAATGGCTATCGAATTACTTCCAGCTACTTCCGAAGAGGAGAAGCGTCTGTTATACTTAGCTAAATTAGATGAGACTCGACGTGACGCTGCTTTGGCAATCGAGACTCACGCAAAAAGGATGAAAGCTCAGTATGATCGTAACGTGACCCCTCGTAATTTTTCGGAAGGAGACCTAGTGCTATTATATGATCAAGCTAACGATAAATTAGGTGCTGGAAAATTCGTTCCCATGTGGCATGGGCCCTACATTGTCAAGCGAAAGCTAGCAAAAGGGGCTTATGAGCTGGTAGATTTTGATGGGGACTCTTTGGGTAAGCCCAGAAATGGAATTTACCTAAAGAGGTATTATGCTTAAATGATGGGTATGGAGATTCAGTTAGTTTTAGTTAGGTTACTTTTTCTTTCTAGCTGGTATGTTTGCTTAGTTTAGACAGTGTGCTTAGCTTAGAGAGTGTGTTTTTCGTCCTTATTCTGGCTTATCTTGGTTTTACTCTTGATATTTCAGATGTCGACGCCTCTCCAAACGTACATTGGATTTGCTGATGGTGCTTGTCGTAGTACACGGAATATCTCTTCCGCAGCTTGGGTTATCTATTCACCCTCTGACGAGTTAGTTTCTATGCATGGGGTGAGCCTCGGTCAAACAACAAACAACATTGCAGAATACAGTGCAGTGATTGAACTATTATCTGAATCTATTTCATTTGGGATTCGGAGTTTGATAGTGAGGTTAGATTCTGAACTCGTTGTATTACAGCTTAATAGAGTCTATGCCATTAGAAATCCGGTGTTATTAAGGTTGTTTTTGAGGGTGCGTCTCTTGGAACGTGAATTTGATTACATCGAATATCAGCATATTCCAAGGTATTTAAATACATTAGCAGATGCAATGGTGTCTCGAATGTTAAATAGACATTTGTAACAATCATAAATGTAAATTTATAAACATTTCATCACACATGTTTAACAAAATAAGCCGGTAATAATGATATATATAGATAGGAGTGTGTCAAAAATATACATCGTCTTCGATCATAGGTTGAAAAACACCTTATGATCGGCAAAAATGATAAGTACAAAAAACCAAAAATGTCGCATGTGTCTACAAAACTGACTAGCCAATCATTGGTGGTGCTCTCTATACGAGACCACTGCCCGCGCTACCCTACACAGGAACCTCCTGAAAGGTCCTGGGGCTGCGACCACATAGCGCTGAAGTCGGATAGGAATGTCATCTATAGTGGTCTCTGGTATACCCACCGTCAGACACTCTAGATTCTGTTCCAGCTCGGCTAAGGTCTCTGCGGCCGCATCCTGTGGGGCCGGTGCTGGTACAGCTGGTACTCTTCTCTCAAAAGCCCGGAGGTTGGCCGGACGCCGTGGACCTACATCTGCATTTTGAAAATTTGTGCTGTCAGTTTTGAGACGATATATAAAAAACAAAAAAAATAGATAATTTAAAAAACTTGTGAAAAATGAAATACCTCTGTCATCCCATTGTTCTCCCTGTGGAAGAATCATGTCCGGATCATTGCGAAAATCCATTCCAGCATAAGGAAAATCCTGGATCGCAAAGACCTGGCCCTCCAGCCAGTGAAAGTAACCATCAGGAAATCGAACAACTGCTGCTCCCTCATCAGGATGTCGGGCCATTACCGCAACCCATCTCGTCAACTTAGGCTCCTGAGGAGGCCCAACTGGAACTGTAAGATGCTGGGGGATCAACATTGGAACTCTCTCTAGGGCAAAGCTCACAACTAAAGGCCCATATCCAAAGGTCTTCAGTTGTCCGTTCTTTGCCCTGGTTAGTTGGCCCTTCATATTGGCCAACACAGCATCGCACCAGTTGAAAATGGTGCCTTGGAAGCAATCTATAGCCATCCGCATTTGGAAACCAGTGGCTATGTGCAAAGCGGCAGCACCACAAATTCTAGTAACTGTAAAGGCAATTACCATAAGTTCAGGTCGGGATATGTATTTAATTTCTATCCCCTTATCCTGGTTTTGATTGTTGCACCACTCTAGCCGGAGACTAGCAAGGGATTGGCCACCCGGCCTAGTCCCGAATAGAGAGAGTTGCTCGCCCTTGTTAGGCAAGCTAGTGAGAAAGTATATGTCGGAGGACTCTATCTCGAGCTGGTGTTCTCCGATGTAAAAACATTGATCCTGAATGTTCCACCTTTCAACCAGCCACTCTAAGAATGGCACCTGGGCCCTCATGCCAGGTATGGCCCAGTACTTGTAGAGACCGCATGCCCTTAAAGCATCAATGGAAGGTTGATGACCTATTGCGGCCAAATCGACATCTTCGCGTTCTCTTTCACGCCAATCTAGCATGGTGGGCAATCTACACAACAAAAAACATTAATTAGAATTCATAAAATAAAATTTTGATGGTTGATTTTTGTGTTTGGGGTTTGAAAATCCGCTTTGTGCGGAGTACGCACCCCACGTTCAGAAAACAGAGCGGCGAGACGCAGCTGTTTTGAAGGTGGGCTGCGTCCTCCGACCATTTTCCCATATACGAAAATGTCGGGGTATGCAGGTCGCCCATGGGGCACCTACGTCCCCCGAAAAGCGTACTCTAAAACCCCAAACCCTCAAAAAAATCAAACTAAGACTTGAAATGAAATTCTAAACGGATGAAATTGAAGAGGAGGATGTTTTGAAATACCTGAAAGAGACGGCGCTCGATTCTGACGATCGGATTCTCCGCAAAGTCCACGGGAAGTTTCTTGTCAAAAGCCCTTTTCTTAACCTCAACAGTAAAATGGTAAAAATGACATGGTAAAAGTCTTTTTATAGGTTTTTTGGATGAATGAATGCTAAGTTTGTTTATTTTTCACCATGAAAGGATATTTTTCAATGTATTTTTGCCCATCTTAAACAGGTATGAGTAATGTGTTGTTTTTGTGCAGGACAAAAGGACTTTAGGGTAAAATCATCATTTTTTACGAACCAAGACATCAGAGTCATCTTTTAAGCCCTTTTCTGACTCCTAAAACATGAAAAGATTGCCGAGCGTTTCTTTTACACTCGTTAAAACGGAATTAAAATACGGTCCTCTTACAGCCCTTTTCTGACCGTAAAAACACGAAAAGATTACCGGATTTTTGTCGTTTCAAATTCGATAGTGGAAATAAAACGACATGCCTCTGATCACTTTTTACTTTTCAGGTCAAAGGCATTAATCATGAAAGTACTCCTTGGTCGCAAGATCAAGCGGTTCTCTCAGGTATTATTTTATACTTTTTCGGACTTGGGAGACACAAATTTACGAAAAAGTTCACCTTGGAGTCTCCTTTAGTTTTTTCAGACTCTCTAAAATTGAAAAAAGTCGAGTTTCTCCTATATTGGACTTGTTAAAATTTCACAGTAAAGGACATGTTCGATTACAAACAGGAACGGACCACTCCTTCTTAGGGTCCGAATCTAAACTAAGTTGGACTCATCCGAAGGATGAGCTTATAATCAAGCATATGTTATCCTCCTCAAGCTTGTAAAAAATAAAGAGGTACTTGCCAGAAATGGTGGGGGAAAAGAGAGAAGAATGAACCTATTTGTCATCCTTTGTTACAGAAGAACCTTATCACCGCTCTTGAACACGACACTTTTCATTCACCTGGGTTGGGAAATCCTTTGCCTTAAAGTTGATCAAACCACATTGAAAGTCTTCAACCGTTTCCGGGTATTAACTTTAGGTCAATCGTCACCAAGCCATCTGTCGTGTCGTTATGTGTTTAAGAGGTCTCTGCAAATAAACCATTCATATGCAAAATACTTGTCATCCATTTGACCATCCCTGAGTCAGTCCTTAGAGCAACATTTCTTCAACTTGAACAATTATTTCGTGTTGTGGGCTTGGCTGCAACGGGTCGCTTTCTATCGACATCAGCACATTATCTAGAAAGATGACTTAGAAATCGTCAGTACCTTGAAGTCTGCATGCATCAATGGCAGGTTTCTCGCCTTTGACGACAATTTACATCATTGGCTTTCGATCAAAGGATTCCGTGACATGTTCGACATCAACCCATTTATTCACATTTCATGGATTGTACTGGGTACTTTGAGAACCATTGACATTACTGGTGGTCTCTCTCACACTTGTTAACGGTTTGCATCATTGACCGGTAATCAAGTGGTTTCTACCATGCTCGACATCAACTCATTTATTCATATGGATAGAATCGTACCAATTCGGGAAGTAGAAATGAAGACCCTGGATCTAGTTTCCACCATCCAGGCTGCGAGGAGTTTTGTATTCATTATATAGTAGACTAATCATAAACAGATGGCTGCGTCCATACTGTGTCTACAAAAATCTATGATTGTGATGTACTGCAAAATCATTCTTGTATCAGAGCGGTAGTTAGATTGTTAGTTAAAGTTTTCAATCTGAGTATGGGAATGCCTACCTCAGCGATGATATCATCTTATATATGTATTTTGTGTTGAATATTTGCAGGTTCTGACGGGGTCCTCCGCAAGATACTCCTTGAAATGATAAAGTACTTCACCCTTCCTAGATCATAAAAACCCTAATCTACTACAGGCTTCGCACTTTAGGGGGCAATCTGTTACACTAAAAAATGTCACCATGACTATTTGCAGTTAGTATGGCTCCATCCACTGTCATACTATCCTCCTTGGCAAGTCTCATGCCTCTGCTCTTCATGTCAAACTTCAAGAAAGAGAGAAAAGTCATTAAAAGTCAATTATCTCTGGTACGCAGTTTCTCTTAGCCTTACCTGCGTGTACGCACTCCAAGTTCACAATACCCGCGTACTTGTACGCTCTGTATGTAAACGGGTGGGTGCGTACTCTTGTAAAGGTCAAAAGGCGCAAGTTTCACTCCAAAAAAGTTACTTGTGGTCATTTCTAGAGTCTTCTAGAAGCTTGTTTGATGTGTATGAAGCGCCTCCAGATGGTTCATGTATCCCTACCAAAGAGGAACTTATCCCATCAAGAGGGGAGCTATCCCATCCAAAGAGGGGCTTATCTCATTGATGGTGGACCTGAATAACTTCCTCTAGAGCACTATAAATACAGGCATTGGGCCAAAGGGAGGGGAGGTTGAAAGCTGAACATTCCTATGGGTAGATGCTGCTGGAATTAGGACTTCCTTGTAGAAGCTTGTGAGGAGAGATTACCATCTTTACTTGTTTCTATTGGGAGGTGGGTGAGCTGATCAGAGTAAGGGAGAACTCTTGTGGACCCTGGGAGGAGCTTGCACAACACCAAGGCTCAGGTTGTAATGGTTCCTTTTGTTACCTTTTAATACAAATTAGTCCATTCTTCTCAACAATTTGTTATTTATGAGTTGTTTCATATACTCCTTGGTCTATATGTTAAATATGTTTTATTTTATGTGATATTCAGGTGCTATTTAATCGTTTGATTGTTAGTGAATGCAGGTTTCGAAGGGAAGGAGGAGCTCATCCGAACCAACGAAGCTGGACTACTACAATAGCGTTGGATTACAGGTAGGATCTAAACACTTGATTTCTCATATTGTAAAAGCATATTTAGGGAAGGATTGCTCTTATTTGTCTTGTTTGTCATTATAAAGTCTTAGGCTTCTAGGAAGGTCGGTTGTGTCCGCACTAACGACTCTTTCCGCGTGACAAGAACTACTCAAGAGTTGAGGATAACACTTTTTGAAGGAGAGGGGCATGTTAAGTCCCTATACTAATACTGTAACCCCTTATTGTTATTAGTGAGACCCCATTATTATATTGTTGTGCCCATGTAGTACCCATATTGTTAGTATTATGCCCCATAGAAGCCCACTATTGTTATTGTTGTGCCCTTATATTATTACTTTCATGTCGGCCCTGAATATATTATGACCCCTTAGACTCTTATATATAGAAAGGAGATCTTGTCATTTTGTATCATCCAAGAATTGTTCATTTGTGTAATGTAAACGAGGTTTCCCCATCGAAGAGGCTGATTTCTAAGGCGTTGATCTATATTTTCTATACTTTTGTGAGTTGGTTTCATAACATAAAAGTTCCCTAATCCAAGGGTTGAAATCCCGAATAGTGAAGGGTAAGATAATCAACAAGGAACACTCAATCAATCGTGCTATACATTCCAATCATCTAACTTGGATTTGGAGACATACTCGTACGTACTACCTTTGAAGATGTTCCTGTAGTTTCCAAACCCTTTGCTTACTCCAAGATGTACAGACTTGCAAATAAATCATAGAAGCATATACGTAATAGATAATTCAATGTGAATACATAAGAATATTTTATATCATCATATATAAACATTCATATTATCATTCATAAGGTGACAACATATATCGAGAACAAGACATGAGCTTCTTTACCAATTAACAATAGTAAGTACAGGATTGATACAGCTTGATCCAAGCCAAAGGCACCTACGAATCCTTCCTTCAGATCCTTCCATCCTGAGCCAAAAGTACAACCTCTCTAATAAGTGCAAGAATATGCTAGATAAGGTTGCTAAGAATCTCTGCAAAGGAGACCAGTGTTTCCTAAAAATTGGGAGCACACAAGGCATAGGAAAAGCATAATCTATTTGGGATAAATTGAGTATAATGTCAATATATTTCATCTCTTGTTGTAATTAGTCTTACCCAAGGAGTGTATATATACGACCTTAAATTGGTTATTTTAATTAGGACACAGGGTCCTATAGGTGGGGTCTCGGTAAAACCCATAAACCCCACCCAAAAAATACCATTTTATTTTATTTTTTCATATTTTGAAAGGTATACATAGGTATAGTATTATAGGACCCATGTATGTATGCATTTTTCTATGGGAAAAGTTCATATGGATTTTGAAATATTATTTTTTAGTATAAAGTCAAGTTTGCATGGGAAAAGGGACAACCCAGGGGCATGACCAAGCATTAGGTCTAGAGGAGTGTTAAATGATGCTATAATAGATTCCATCTAATATATAAGGTCATAATGGGAACATCATGGCTGAAATATATTAAGTATTGAGAGAGGAGTCATCTGAAAACCCAGGAGGAGATCACTAGATTCCAGCCATTGAATACCTTTGAAAGGATTTCGAAAGAAAAATCATATATGAGGCAGGCATACCCATGCTTAGATGTAGTAAAACATGTCCACTGATCAAGTATAAGGCAGACCAAAAATCTATACACAAGTGTACAGTATGATCTAAATAATACATAGTGGATCATTAGATCATAGCTGCGAAGGAACACAATAGAACCATGTCTCAATGTCAAATATAGAAGAATGTTTGATTAATGATGCTACATAACTGATCCTCATAAAATTGCCAAGTCATATAGCTAGAATAGTGGTATTGCATTGACTCAAGTGCCAACATATAATATGTTGTTGTGAAAGACTGCAACATATAGAGCTAAGAGGTGTCACTAGAATCCCCCCTCATGGTCACCTGTGTGGTCCCTAGGAAAGGAAACTAAGGTCACCAGCTCATGATTAGAAGTGAAGTGGAACAGTCATGGGCACTTGATCCAACAAGTAGGAGAGGGGGTATCTCCCTTTCCTTATCTTCACATGTCCTCATGCTTGAATCTTGTGTTAGACGAGCTTTCCCAGAAAAATTAATGACACTAGAGTTCCACTCATTAATTATATAATTTCAGTTTAAGTGGCCTTGGAGAGATTACTCTCAACACATCTATTCCAAGGTCCTAAATACCCTAGACTAGTTGATGTTCTTATGAAAAAAATAAAAATTCTAGTTCATTTTAATTTTAAGTGCTCATTTTAATTGGCTTCTATTTAAGACAACCTCTCTAATAAGTGCAAGAAGATGCTAGATAAGGATGTTGAGTATCTTTGCAAAGGAAACCAGGGTTTCCTAGAGACTAGGACTGTAGGAAGCTCGAGAAAAACATACTTGATCAGGGAGAAATCGAGTATAATGTCAATATCCTTCTTCTCTTGTTGTAATTAGGCCTACCCAAGGGGTGTATATATACCACCTCAAATTGATTATTTCAGTTAGGCCACGGGTTCCTATAGGTGGGCTCTTAATAAAACCCATAAATTCTGCCCAAGAAATAGCTTTTTATTTCATTTTTTCATATTTTAAAAAGTATACACAAGTATAGTATTAGGGAACCCGAGTATGTACGTGTTTCGGTATGGGTAGAGTCATGTATGGATTTTGAAATATTCTTTTTTAGTATAAATTCAAGTCTACACGGGAAAAAGGACTACCTAGGACAATAAAAAAGAATCATGTAATAAACATGGTGAAAATTTCATGTAATAAAAGTTAATAAAGGAAAGATAAGACCACGGTTAAGCAACACATATTCCAAGTTGAATGTTGGGAAAAGATATCCTAGTGGGCATCACTAGATGTGTTTTTGGCTAAGGGAAATTAACAAAGACTAAGGCGAAAGTATTAAAAGGAAAAGGCATTTTTGACACATTTATTTGTGAAAATAATGGAAATTAGGAGAAAACTAAGGTGAAAGGTCACATGTTGCATGTGAGGAGGAAATTGAAGGAAAATAATGGAAAATGAAGGCATTAGAGGCCTCATTAATAAAATGGCTTATGAGGATCAGTTGGTAACCTTTTGTTAGTTCAAGTTTGGACCTCTCTCATTATTTTCTCTCTCTCTCACTCTTGATCACTTAGAGTTTTCTTCGAGAACTCTAGTTTTGGATCAAGGAAGGAAAAGTAGGAAATGGGAAAGGAAGGAAATAAACAAGAAGGATTAGGTAGCTTCAGAAGGAATACTTGCAGGTAACATATTGCATTGGTTATTTCCTAGCTGGTTTTGACATGCATGGCTTTGCATGTTGGAGTATGGTTCTCTTATTTTCGGTGGCATGGTTTTTCAAGGTTATGACAATAGTTTTTAGCCTAGCCTTGCCTTTTTCCAGATTCCATGGTGTGTCGGGATGTTTATCTCAATTTTCATCTTTAGTTTTCCAAATTGATTTCGAAATATGGGGCATAGGTGGTCTCAAGTTCCATTCCCAAGGGCTTAGGAATCCCTTGACTAGTTTTGGCAAGATACACGGTAAAGCCTAAAGGAAGTGTCTCAGTTTAGGGCCTAGTGATCCAGGTTTGGACTGTGGTAAAGCTTGAGAGATTGGTCACATTTTAGGGCCTAGTGATCTAGGATTGGATTGCGATAAAGTTTGAGAGACAAGGAGATGAAAAATTTCTCATGGGTAGTGATGGATTTCCGATGGCATTCCAAGTTCGGTTCAGTTGTGATTAGAGCACCAGTTTTGGTGTGATCATGGTTTGGTGAGGGCAGAGGTGGTTTAACCTATGGATTCCCTCAGTTGTTTGTGGAATTGATTTTCCATTAGATCCCACATTCATGCTTGGAATATTGCATGGGGGTGGCTAGCTGAAAGAAATATTTGGTTCATCCCTATTTATGGTTGGATGGTATGTGGATGTCCTAAACCTAGTCAGATTTGCTTATGATTAATGAAATATAATTTTTCTTTCTTTTGCACTTTTCTATATGTGTATTTAATGGTTGTTATATCTTTGTTATTTAAATGGTTTTATGCTGATTATAAACATTATTAATTGATTGGTTCATGTCATGGTTATTTCATGTATTTACTTTTAATTGTTAAAATGATGGTTGCAAGACCTAATTGATGTTATAGCAGTTCAATGGAGAAGGTGATGATCCTTCTTTTCATGTTTCATAAGTGTTTTCAATCATTCATGGGATATCTTGTATCCTATACCTATAGGTTGCATTATGGCCAAGTGTTTGACAAAATGCCAGTCTTGGTTGGGGATGGTTAGGCTTAGTTGTGAGTTTTATTTCTGGTTTATTAGATTTGCATCATGCCTTTGATGGGTTCTTAAATTTATAAAAAGTTCTATGCAGTGGCTAGAATTCAGGGCTAGAAATGTTCCTTGAATTCTACGGACACTGACATAGGTTTCCTGGGAAAAGTCCCTGGATGCTTGCTTTTAGGCCTGAGAGATCATCCGGAGGTCCTTGGACACTAGCATGCCTATAGAATGAGACCATATAGAGGCCAAGAGGCATAAATGATCAGTGGGGCCTAGTGGCAGGATGTCTAAGTGGTTGAACTGTCTCTTAGGGTTGTTGTTGCTGATGTGTTATGTTGATTCCATTTCCTTAAGGTCACCAAGGAGGTTGAATCCATTATAGTGGCCTCTCTCATCACATGTTTACCCCAGTTGGTCGGTTACTTGGGTAGATGTGGGAGGAGGGCGGTTACAGATTTGTATAAGAGTGTGGTTGTGATTTGCTTGGGTGAATGTGTTTGTCATGTATTTATGTTGGCTGTACATGTGTAAATAATCCTTGAATGCTTGTTACATATGCATAAAGTTGTTCATGAAAGTAATGATGTCGACATGGGAATGAGGATGTTGTTGTTATGAATCACGTTGTCATGCATATATGATTGGTTACATTTCACTTATATGTATCATTTTGTATGCCTAGTTACATTCTCGTACATTGAGTTACATTCTTGCATGCTTGCTTACATGTATCATTCTTCTAATTTTCTTATAATTATTGGCATTCATGCTAGATAATATGTGTTTATGCATGTGTGTGGTTGGTTACACATTGTTTATGCATGATTAATGTTTGCATGTGGTCAAGTATACAGTGGTCTCATGGTTGTTGTTGTCATGCATGTAGTCATGGTATTTGTAGTGGTATGGTCATGCATTGATGATTGGACTTTAGCTATACTGATGGTTACATGGTTACGTACCTATGTTTCATACGTCTATATGTTGTTATGATTCTATTATACATGTATCACGTTGATTTGATGATCTTTCATATGAGGTATCCTCCCTAAACTATGCTAAGGTACATTGGTTTCTTGTGATATGGTTTAGCTGACACAGTATGCATTGCATGAAAGAGATCGAAATGTCTAGCAGGATGGTAGACTACAAAGACTCTCCCTATGAATCATATGAGAAGTGTGGTGTTGGGAACTCTTCTGATCTAGAAAATACATTGACAAGTTTGAAGGAGGAGATAATAAGTTGTAGGGTGGAAAATGACAAAATCATGCAGGCACAAGAGAAACAAGAAGAGGTTAATGCAATGCCTCTTCCAAGTTTATCAAAATTTCAGTGAGACTATTAAGTTTAGGTATGTTCTATGCTAGAGCAATTTATTTAAATTTTCTCAGTTAGCAATCACATCAGCATTACGATAAACTGCAAATAGAACATAAATATAAAATGCAGAAGACAAGCCAAGACAAGAGGACACAAGATGTGGTGCGAGCCAGGGACAAACCCCACAATGTGTGGGGAAACCCTTTGATCAAATCTTCTTTTATCTTCAAAGTTCAGCAGAGAAAGAGAGAGAGAGTACATTTACAACAGAAGTCGACACTTTGACTTTATCTAGATCTAAGCATAGATCATCTCCCATCATCATGCTACATCTGGTTCTCTAGTTGCACCACTGCATACTACATCATGCGACTATCCATGTCCATGATCTTGCTCAAACTAATGTGCATCATCATCATGCTGCTGCCCCTGCTAATGTATCATTGTGCTGCCCATGCACATGATCTCATAGTGCTGCCCATGCTAATGTATCATTGTGCTGCTCATGCACATGATTTCATAGTGCTTCCCATCATGCTGCTGCCCATGCTCCATGTATTCATTTCACAGCCCATCTACAATATATCATGTTTCTGACCATGCTTATGCTACCCATCATGCTGCTCATAATGCTGCCCATCATGTTGTTCATAATGCTGCCCATTATGCTGCCCATCATGTTGTTCATGATCTCATACATCATGCTGCCCATGTGCTACATCATACTGCCCATACATCATGCTGCCCATGAGCTGCCCATGCTCCATGCATCATTGTGCTGCCCATGCACATGATTACATCTACCATGATGCTCATGATCTCATACATCATGCTGCTCATACTACCCATATGCATCATGCTTCTCATACATATAAGTCCATATCACACTGTCAACAGGTTTCCATTAATACATTGAAAATTTCATTGCTTTGGCCCAGAACGTAATATGTGTTCTAGCTACATAAATCTTTCCATCATGACAACGTAGTTCTCATGATAGTGTTTGTATGCATGAGTTTCCATGAATCCGTGTGGATTTCCTTTATCTGCATAGAAATGCCTTTATGTCTTTGTATATGGTCTGCATATCTTCATGTAGTTGTGCGTAGAGTCCTCATCATGTATAGGTTTCCATGACTGTGTGGACAACATACATGAATGCGTTCCTATGCCTGCGGCTTTATCTTTTCCACTTGACTGCGGCTATATCTTTTCCACTTGACTGCGGCTATGACTGTGGATAGCGTACACGAACAGAACTGTGTTCCTATGCATATGACTGCATTTACAGTATATGACTGCATTCCATTGTGTTCCTTACCTTGCTGCCTTGACTGCGTTGCCTCACAGCGTATACCCTTGACCTGCGTGCTATATCACCAAGACTTCCCAACATATCATGACTGTCCAACATATCATGACTATCCAGTGTTTCATATCATATGACCTGCGTGGTATATCACCATGACTTTCCAACGTATCATGACTGTCCAGCGAATTCCTGACCAGCGTATCTATATAACCATGAACAACGTAGTGTATAGAGTTTCCCGTGTGTGCTCTGCGTATAGAGTTTATATGTGTTCTGTGTATATGTGCTCTGCGTCGTATAGTAGGGCCTTTCCTTTGGCTACGTATGAGGTCTTCTTTATTGCGGCCAGATCTCAGCAGTTAGGGTAACGTACAACAGCTAGGACATCACCAGTGTATCCCTCATGGTGTCTCTTCCTTTTCCAAAAACCTAGACGTGGAGAGGAGGAGTGTGTTTCTCTTGATGTCTCACTCCTCCTCCCAAAACCCAAGACGTGGAGAGGAGGAGATCACTCAAGAGTTGTGTCTAAATGACATCAAATCCTCTTATATTTATACTAAAATGAGGATGATGAATAGACACGTCAGTTGGACTTCTAGAGCCTACATAAGAGCTGGTCAGCTTGATAATAATTACTTAAACAAAATAAATTCATATCTCCATAAATACTTATCGGAATCGAATGATCTTTGGATCAATCCTACACCTCTCGATGAGAGGGATCCAATAAAAATATCAGCTGCCATAAATAAGCCAACCCACATGGAGTTTGGCCCTAGTTGCCAATTTAACACTCCCTCTCAACTAGGGGGAACTCCATCTGCTGATCCATATGTCCGACTCTACTCTCTCTGCCATCAGTGCCTTGCACTGCTCTGCCCATCTTTGCTCAGCTCTGCTAGCTCTGCTCTACTCTGCTCAGCTCTGCTGGCTCTATTAGCTCTACTCTGCTCAGCTCTGTTGGCTCTGCTAGCTCTGCTCAGCGCTGTTGGTTCTGCTAGCTCTACTCTGCTCAGCTCTGTTGAACTATGAAGAAGAAGAATTGATCGAGAATGTCTCATACCATTCTCCATTGACCCGA
The DNA here is from genome assembly GCA_031772625.1 of Pinus tabuliformis. Lineage (NCBI taxonomy): Eukaryota > Viridiplantae > Streptophyta > Pinopsida > Pinales > Pinaceae > Pinus > Pinus tabuliformis. The sequence goes on from CM062817.1 coordinate 929,414,107, forward strand.
AGTCAGACTCAGAGTGCATACCACTGGTCCCAGACCAGTCTCAACCGACCCAAAGTCAGCGTCATAGTAGGTACCACTCCTACTACTGGTCCCAGACCAGTATCGCAGTCTCAGAGAGTGTACCACTGGTCCCAGACCAGTCTCAGCGGACCCGAAGTTAGCGTCATAGTATGTACCACTCTCACTGGTCCTAGACTAGTACTACACTGACACGAAGTCAGTCTTAGAGTATGTACCACTGGTCCTAGACCAGTCTTAGCCGATCGGAAGTCAGCGTCATAGTATGTACAACTCCTAGCACTGGTCCCAGACCAGTCTCAGCCGACCGGAAGTCAGCGTCATAGTATGTACAACTCCTACCACTGGTCCCAGACCAGTATCATTGATCCCAGATCAATGGAGGACATCCTAGCATAGGGAGTATGGTAGATACAACGATGCATCCATCGGTACTACTATGGTCCCTAACTTCATTTCCCTGCTCATTGATCAGATGAGAGGTACTTCCCATGAGTCCCAGACTGCATGGGTAGGAAGCCTCGATAGGAGAACTTAATCAATCCTGTCCTCACAGGAGAACACATCAATCCTGCTACAGTCGCCATGGAGAACACATCAATCTAGGCTGCCATGGAGAACACATCAATCTAGGCCTCACAGGAGAACACATCAATCTTGCTACAATCGCCATGGAGAATACATCAATCAAGGCCTCACAGAAGAACACATCAATCCTGCTACAATCGCCATGGAGAACACATCAATCTAGGCCTCACAGGAGAACTAATCATCTTGCTACACAAGAGAGCGAATCATCTTGTTTCAGTGTGCACCACTAGGGGAGGGTGAGTCAACCTGTGGTCGTATGTTGCTCCAATGGAACTGCAAGCCCCCCAAAGCTCCTAGAACTCAATGTATGCATCATGCAGGACCCTTTTACAAAGGTCTCTCGACGACTCCAAGTCATTCTGGAAAATCACAAATTTGATCTTTCCTCAGGGCTCTATCCTGTACATCATCTTAGTGTGATGGAGCCTCCTTGATCATCGACTTACCATATCCCAGATAAGGCAGTAATTGATGTCTATCTGCTGGAGCAATTGTCAAATACGGGATTCCTCAATAATCGAATCCCATCTCTGGTTGTCACAGAGAATCACAGTGGTATTCATCATGTGTACAAATAGCTCACTGAAGAGCTTCAGCAACCAGACTACCTCACAGAAGGCCATACTATCAGCAATGTATTCTGCCTTGGTGGTGCTTAGAGTCACCGACTTCTGCTTCCTGCTCATCCAGGATATCGAGGCAGATTCAAAATAGCACTGAGAAGTGCTCTAGTGATCCTCCATACTTCCTGCCCACTCATCATTTGAATAATCATGTGGTTTCATATTTCCGGCAGTGTATCTCAATTCATGGGAGATTGTGCCCTAAAGATATCTTAGAAGATTCTTGGCACCAATCTAGTGAGGCTCAACCAAATATGAGCTCACCATGCTAACTGCAACACAGATGTCCGGACGGAGGTTCTCCAAGAACATCAACACGAATGAGTTTATGAAACTCAGAGGCATTTCCCAAACCTGGTCCGACATCATTACCATATAACTTCTGAAAGTTAAGATCCTTGAGGCAGTCACAAGATTGCAGCTTATCTTCCCGCATTCAGAATCCAACTCCCTCTGTCTCCTATAAATGAGAGGGTCTGCACCTGTCAGACATAGGTGCCGGTACGAGAGGTTTATCATCCACAACCTTCGAGTGATGGTTTGGATCGGTTTCACTCCTAGTGAATCTCAGCTGCATTAGACAGCTATCAATCCTCTCATATTATGCCTGAGGTGTTTTTCTTCAAGCCATAGAGGGCTTTCTTCCACCTGTATACATGAGATTACTTGATCATGATTCTCAGACTCCTCGGGTTGTTCCAAACCTGTGAACCTGCTACATGAGGGGAATGGTACCCTTATAATAGTTTCCTTTGGTACATTTCAAACATGTACCTTCATGCTTCCTTTTGAATTCAGGCATCCTAGACACCATCTAACTCACAAACCTCTAGAGCTGAGTCAATGGACATGGTCCCCAGTGGACTTCCTGCAACTTGATACAACCCTGAACTCAAAAACATCTTTAAAAGATCTATTTTCAAACACGTACCTTTCCATCAATAAGTTCCGCCTGCAACCTTTGACTTCCATTTCTGAGATGGACATCAGGTTCGATCAGGTACATAAAAGATATTTTGGGGTTCCTTGCTTTCATGGAAGAGTCGACCATTTCCTTGATGACCTGCATTACCAGTCATTCTTTTGATCATTGAAGATGTCCCAGGAATGATTGTTATCTTCATCAAGAGATGTGTCTTTGCCATTCGGACACTTCTTCGCATAACGGCTGAACTTATTTCAACAAGGCATCTGCCTTTCCTTCCACCCTTAGATCCGAAATTCCCAATGAAGTGATCTTAAGATGGACCATGAAAATCTTCCGCTGCGCTATTCTGATAACATTCTTTGCTTTGAATTCACCCTAGGTGAATTATGAGGAACCCATTGATCCTTCTGTCTTGTCCCAACCGTCTTTGGTGATTGCTATTTCACTCTTGCTTGGGCATTGTCTTCACCTCAGCTCTGATACCATGTTAAGTTTAGGTATGTTCTATGCTAGAGCAATTTATTTAAATTTTCTCAGTTAGCAATCACATCAGCATTACGATAAACTGCAGATAGAACATAAATATAAAACGCAGAAGACAAGCCAAGACAAGAGGACACAAGAAGTGGTATGAGCCAGGGACAAACCCCACAATGTGTGGGGAAACCCTTTGATCAAATCTTCTTTTATCTTCAAATTTTAGCAGAGAAAGAGAGAGAGTACATTTACAATAGAAGTCAACACTTTGACTTTATCTAGATCTAAGCATAGATCATCTCCCATCATCATGCTGCAACTGGTTCTCTAGTTGCACCACTGCATACTACATCGTGCGGCTGTCCATGTCCATGATATTGCTCAAACTAATGTGCATCATCATCATGCTGCTGCCCCTGCTAATGTATCATTGTGCTGCCCATGCACATGATCTCATAGTGTTGCCCATGCTAATGTATCATTGTGCTGCTCATGCACATGATTTCATAGTGCTTCCCATCATGCTGCTGCCCATGCTCCATGTATTCATTTCACAGCCCATCTACAATATATCATGTTTCTGACCATGCTTATGCTACCCATCATGCTGCTCATAATGCTGCCCATTATGCTGCCCATCATGCTGTTCATAATGCTGCCCATTATGCTGCCCATCATGCTGTTCATGATCTCATACATCATGCTGCCCATGTGCTACATCATACTGCCCATACATCATGCTGCCCATGAGCTGCCCATGCTCCATGCATCATTGTGCTGCCCATGCACAGGATTACATTTACCATGATGCTCATGATCTCATACATCATGCTGCTCATACTACCCATATGCATCACGCTGCTCATACATATAAGTCCATATCACACTGTCAACAAGCTTCCATTAATACATTGACAATTTCATTGCTTTGGCCCAGAACGTAATATGTGTTCTAGATACATAAATCTTTCCATCATGGCAACGTAGTTCTCATGATAGTGTTTGTATGCATGAGTTTCCATGAATCCGTGTGGAGTTCCTTTATCTGCATAGAAAGGTCTTTATGTCTTTGTATATGGTCTGCATATCTTCATGTAGATGTGCATAGAATCCTCATCATGTATAGGTTTCCATGACTGTGTGGACAACATACATGAATGCGTTCCTATGCCTGCGGCTTTATCTTTTCCACTTGAATGCGGCTATATCTTTTCCACTTGACTGCGGCTATGACTGTGGATAGCGTACATGAACAGAACTGCGTTCCTATGCATATGACTGCATTTACAGTATATGACTGCATTCCATTGTGTTCCTTACCTTGCTGCCTTGACTGCATTGCCTCACAGCGTATACCCTTGACTTGCGTTCTATATCACCAAGACTTCCCAGCATATCATGATTGTCCAACATATCATGACTATCCAGCATTTCATATCATATGACGTGCGTGGTATATCACCATGATTTTCCAACGTATCATGACTGTCCAGTGAATTCCTGAACAGCGTATCTATATAACCATGAACAACGTAGTGTATAGAGTTTCCCGTGTGTGCTTTGCGTATAGAGTTTATATGTGTTCTGCGTATATGTGCTATGCGTCGTATAGTAGGGCCTTTCCTTTGGCTACGTATGAGGTCTTCTTTATTGCGGCCAGATCTCAGAAGTTAGGGTAACGTACAACAGCTAGGACATCACCAGTGTATCCCTCATGGTGTCTCTTCCTTTTCCAAAAACCTAGACGTGGAGAGGAGGAGTGTGTTTCTCTTGATGTCTCACTCCTCCTCCAAAAACCCAAGACGTGGAGAGGAGGAGATCACTCAAGAGTTGTGTATAAATGACATCAAATCCTCTTATATTTATACTAAAATGAGGATGATGAATAGACACGTCGGTTGGGCTTCTAGAGCCTACATAAGAGCTGGTCGGCTTGATAATAATTACATAAACAAAATAAATTCATATCTCCATAAATACTTATCGGAATCGGATGATCTTTGGATCAATCCTACACCTCTCGACGAGAGGGATCCAATAAAAATATCAGCTGCCATAAATAAGCCGACCCACATGGAGTTTGGCCCTAGTTGTCAATTTAACATAGACGGACCACTTGATATCAGCCATGAGTAGGATGCCAAAATTAATGGGGCATATGGAAGTAGGTCTTATGGTGGTCACGGGTCAAACAAAGATGACACGATCAAAGATGGCACATTGTTGGACACTCTAGATAGGAGAGGGGATAGACACATGTACTATTCTAGTTTTGGTTATGATAGGCATAATGATCGTCACATTATCATCCTTACGGGAGGAGTGATAGGGGACACTTTCTAGATGAGTTTAATAAAGAGAAGCCACGTACCTTTTATGGAGAGATGAAAAAATCACAGGATGTAGAGGCATGGTTTCTCAGTATGAGGAAGTTATTCATATTACATGATTATTCAGAAAATATGAAAGCAAGGATAACCACTTTTAATCTCAAAGATAAAGCATATATTTGGTGGGAAGACATGAAGAATGTCAAGGTTATAAAAGAGGATGATTTGACTTGGCATGAGTTTGAGAGGCCATTCAAGAAGAAGTATTTGTCGAAAAGTATTATCACAAAAACTTGAGCATCGAGCCATCATTTATTAGATGGATCGAAGTACACCATGTAGGGTCAATTTCACCATAGTAAAATCGCTTTCACTGTAAGAAATTACGTAATAAACCACATTTGTTAAGTTATTTATGATTAAACTCATGAAGAATAATTAAATAAATCATTATTTTTCTTATTTTTCTCTAGGAATAATTAATTAATAATTATTTAGTTATTATTCCTTGTCAAGTTTGACTAAATCCCCTAGGAATACTTAAATCAGTATTTTTTTATTATTCCTTAACCACATTCCTTGAGATGATAAATAAATCATTTATTTATTTATTATTTCTAAATAAAAGTATTTAACCAATATAAATATTGTTTCCCTCCAAACAAATATAATAAAATATTCCAAATGGTTAATTCTAGAGTTTGGTTAATAAGATTTTATTATTTCCCATTATTCAAGAATAACCTAATATTTTGTTATAAATAGAAGGGTTTAACATTCATTCTTCACTTTTGATTATTTTTGTTGTTGCACTCACTGTTGCAACCTTGATTATTATCATTGTCACATGTCATTTTCTTTTCCATTTGAATTTTCATTGAGCTCAAACATTTTATTTGCTGGGTTTTACACATTATAGAGTGAGACTTTATAAAAAAACTGAAGACAATGAGGATAGCCGAGAACCCATCCCATGGAGGGGAATTGGTAACATTATTTATTCGCTTCATAGGTGTCACTTAATAAAATATATTCTTTATATATCAGACTTCTGTTGGATTATTGGAGTTACTTACACTTATTTTCTTATTCCATCCTGTTGTTTAACTATTTCTATTGCATAGATCAGGGCTTTTGCAAGTTTTGTTTATATCATTTGTTGCATATCTACACTATTTAATATTCATTTTTACTATTGAGGTTGTTTGTCATCCATAGTCTAAAGTGGTTTCTTTTCGTACACCATCGAGAAGAAAACACTCCAACAAATTGTGACTCCACTACGTTTTTAATTCTGATTCAGAAAACTGGGTTATGTTCAGTTTTTAGCTCAGGGTTTTTCTTTTTTTAATCTCTTAATGTTGTTTACTAGAATTCTAACCCTATATCAGTAAAATTTCTAACTTCTACAATTTTTCTGGTTATTTCCACTGGTCACAGTAACCAGCCGCAACAGAGACAACAAATTTTTTTGAGACTTGCCATCTGAGAACTGAGAAGAAATTGCACTTTCATGACCCAAACCTATGATATGGAGATCCAGAGTGTACTTTCTAGCCCAAAAAGTATGATCACATCCCAAAACAAGTTAGTACCTATGATTTTAGGGTTTTAGGGAGTTTTTCTGATCATTTTTTGGGTTTTTCCTAGAGCAATTTGTTGGGTTGGTTGACCATTGTCTTAGACCGCATAGGCCTTGATATCATATTTCTTTCCTTGTTGAAGTGGAATTTAGCCCCTTAGGGCTTCTAGTACACTTGCACCTTTATAGGAGGAGTTTAGCTGAGTAAGAAGTCTTAGTTTTTGCAGAGCTTTCAACCATATTTTCCAGATCTATGCCTTCATTTTTTAGATATTCACAGATAGGTTGTTTCCATCCAAAGTTCCCTCTTGAACCTTGTTTAGTCATTTTCCTTAGGGTACCACTGTTTAACATAGTTTTCACACCCATCTCCTTATCGTTTGCAACGATTTTCCTCACTGGTATTTTGTTGTTGCCCCACCACTTTCTAGGAGCATAGCGTCATTTGATCCCAGTCATGCCAGCACTTAGATCTCTTGGCATTTTTTGTGTGTTTTTAGTTGATTTCTCCACCAACCAACATAGTATTTACAAACCTTGTTTAGGAGGGATTTAGACAGTTGATTTACTTTCAGTTCATTTATAGTATTTCAACAATATTTTTCTATTTCCAAACACGATCTCGACTTAATTTATAAACAAACTTGCATGCATAAGAGCACTTTAAGTCAAGGGTGCTTGGTTTACACCACCAAGCCAAGATTATGATTATTTAATTTATCTCCCCAAAAAAAGATAGACATTTTGTTTATCTCCCTTGACCATTTCCATGTCACTTGTGTCTTGTAACCATTGTGCCACCAAGGCGTTTGTCACAAAGACTTTTACATATTTATCCTCAGTTTCCGCTTGGACATATTACTCCTCCCTATAGGGTTTGAGTTAGTCATCCCTCGAGTCCCCATACCGACTCTTCTTCTGGTTCATCTGATTCCTCATCTGATTCCGAGCCTCCTTCATCGCATATCATCACCATGTGAGGACCCATTGCAGGTGCAAGAAACCAACCTTGTGGTCACTTCGGTTCTATCTTGATAGTCACATCTAGTGGAAGCATTACAAGAACCATTCCGGAAGCTCCTTTTCTACCTTTATGGCTGGGTTAAGTCTCCCTGTTTTTAGGAAGTTGATTAATGAACCCATACACCACAATGTTGGTTAGCCAGCTATGCTGATTAAGCTTCCCTAAAAAATTCCTAAGTTTGAGGGTAATTCTAGAGAGGACCCCACCAATAACATCCACTCCTTACCTATGTGGTGTTCATGTAATTCCATCACTAATGACTCCATTTGTCTTTGATTTTTCCAAGACACGCTCACTGGAGATGTTGCGAAGTGGTACATTGACCAGCCCTCTAGTTCTCATTCCATTTTTATGATTCTTACTAAATCATTCATTTCATATTTTTAGTTACCTCTCTGATATGACATCGATACGAAGCTCTTGAGCACCTTTTTTCAATCATTTGCCACCTGTCTTTCTAACCATGTACATGCATGGCATAGAAGGAGGAGCAAGTGTCGTGCTCCTTCCTTCGAAGACCATGTATACCTCGATTGGTTCCTCGGGACTCTTTTAGCGCCCATTGCCAAAGATGTCGCATCTCACTTTCCTTAGACATAGGAAGAGGCTCTTCAGACTGATCTAAGATATTACTTGATTTACACTCAATCCAGTTATGTCTATACTGTCATACCAGACCTCCCTCATCTTGGTGGTTCCAATGCATCGGGGGCATGTCACTCGCCAACGTTATCATTGGATCTATTTCACATCCTTTATTATATAACCAATAGGGTTATGGCCAACCACACAGGGCACTATTTCCTCCAACCTTTATCCCCCTCCTTGTTGTGGGGAAAAATGCCTATGCAGGACGATCCTATCCACCTAAGGTGTGACAGTGCCTTAGCAACAAACAGAGACAGCTATTCTGGTTTCTTCCTTTATGAAATGTGAAAGAAGAGAGATCAATAGACTTACCGGTGTCTTCCGTTTGTCCCTCGATCCGGTCTCTCTTCTCTTTGGGAGTTCACAGCTACTTGCCTTCTTGCTTATCCAGCTTCAACGGGTTCCTGCAAGATCACAAGAGAACAGCTACTTGTGACAAGAGAACAGCTACTTGCGACAAGAGAAGAACACTACACAAAGACATATATTCACATTCATAACTAGTTTAGGATTAGAAATAAACTAAACATACTAATGCATTCATACATCAAAAATACATCAGCATATAGGAGAAACCAAGATAGCTTTATTGATGAATAACAAGGTTCAGGAAGAGATACAACCCAGAGGGCTCCAATCCATCATCTCCTTCCCAGTAAATGGAATTCCTATCTTCACACCTTTCAAAGCATTAAGCACCTAATGATTCCAATCTCAAACCAACAGCAATTCTTTGCAATAACAAAATTCCAGCCTCTAGATCTCATGGAGGAGAGATCTATATATAGATGTTTGGAAAGAGGATGAGTCAGCTTGAGATCTGACTAGTGTCCTCTCCCTCTGTCAGTTCTTGAGTCCACTTGGAGGTTCTTGCTTCCACTTGGAGATTTGGAACCTCTTACTCATCACCAGTCGAATTCCCTGAGGCAAGTGTCATTTTGGAAGCTTCCTGGGTTTTGACACCTTGAGAAATGAGCCTGCCACATGTCCACTCTCGTTCAGCGCAGGTAGCCAGTGTTCCAATTGACATTCAACGCAGGTAGCCAGTGTTGGCTTTGACATTCAGCGCAAACAGCTAGTGTAGCCACTGAAATGATCCTGAATTGACTTGTTTTTTAGCAGTTTCTGGTGGAGAACTTCTGTGAATTGCTGTGGTTTGTTAGCCTTGTTCCTCTAGGGGTAGGAACAACATGTTTAGGGACTTTGGATCCCTTAGATTATGGACATTTCATGCTCAATACTGTAAGGCACAAAAATGTCTATAACAGTTGCCCCCTAAAGTATGAGGTTGTTTATCGGGTGAAATGCTTTATCAGGGGATCCGAAGTTCATCCAATGTTGGGAGGAGACCTGTAATAAGATACAATACAATATATTATTTTTCATACTGCTTTCATGATCTAGCTGAGGCGGGCATTCCCATGCTCAGCTTTATAAATTCATTTTTCTGTACATAGAACAGACAATTGTCTGATGGTAGACTGATAATTTCGATGAAATTATCATCCTTTGAGTAGGATGATTATCTGCTGCAATGATGTACATGTCAATGTCTTTATCTTTCCTGAATATATATCGCAGCCCGGATGGATGAAACTAGATCTGGGGTCTTCAAACTCGTTCGATCTTCACTCTAAGTACAAGTCGATCCATGTGAGAAATGTTCTGAAGTCGAACATGGAAAGACATCGCTTGATTACCGGTCAATGATGTAAACCGTTAACAAGCGCGAGAGGAATCACCGATAATGATAATGACCCTCAAGGTACTACAGTACAATTCACGTGGTGTGAATAAAGGACTTGGCGTCGAACACCACGCAAAATCTTTCGGTCGAAGGTCATTGATGTATACCTGTCGCTGGAAGTGAGAAACTTGCCATTGTGGCATGCAAGATTCAAAGTACTGAAGGGGTTGTTCCTAGATCAACTTCTTGGATAATGAGCTGATGTCGACAAGAAGCGATCCGTCAAAGGAGGGCGTTAATGAATCCCACATCAGTGACACGGAATGGAGCTAATGATTTTAATGGAGGTGAAAACGATCTGTGACATATGATTCAGGGTGGCGGTCATGAAAGGATGAAGGATAATTTATGGCAGTGGATGGGACACGGTTGAATTTTCTGAACGACTTCTCTTGAACATATGGCGACACTGATGCGATGGATTGGTAGCATTACCCCAAATATTGATGGTATGGCGAGACCATGGATGTGATCGGTGAATGAAACAACCCAACCCGATTGTGGTACGGAAGAAAAGTGTCATGTTCAAGAGAGACCTGCTACCATCAAAGTTTTCTTTAGTTTCTCCCAATTTTTCCCCAGTCATTGCTGACCAGTACCTCTTTATTTTTGTCAAGCTTGAGGAGGATAACATATGCTTGTTCTATAACCTACCCTTCGGGCAAGCCCATCGCTATGTTTTAACGAGCCTAGCGATAGTGAAACTCGTTCTCGTCTAAAGACAAGTTTGTCGCTATTTAATGATTTTAACGAGTCTAACGACAAGGATAACTCGATCCTTTTCATTTTTAGAGAGTCTGAAAAGGTACATAAATTTAACTCCAAAAGTCCTTTTTCGTCATCTAATCCCTTAAGTCCGAAAAAGTATAAAACAATACAGAAGGGATGAGTTTTTGATAGTTTTAACGAGCCGAATAAAACAAGCGCTCGATCTTTTTGTGCAATAATCCCTCAGGTCCAAAAAGATTAAAATCTAGAGGAGGGATAGCACTTCTGGTCGCTTTAACGAGCTGGAAGGCCAAAACTCGGCAATCTTTTCATATTTTACAAGTCAGATGAAAAGAGCTTAAAGAAGACCCGTCTTTTGAGGAACGAGTGATAAACAGGGTTAGCAGCTGATTCCAGGTACAGGTTGGAATTTTCCAATCACGGCAGTGTCACAAGGATGGCTAGGTGTAATCACTCTTCGCAGCTGTTCCTCAAAATGGGTAAACAAACATATGGAGGTGAACGATCGGCCAATGGAAAAGTGGAGGTGACGGTGCAAACACGACCAAGGCTTTAATGGCTGATGATATTACATTCACAGTGGTTATTTACCGGGATAGTTCACTTTTTAACGAGCTTAAACGCGGGTGGAAACATTTGCTCGATCTTATGTTTATTTTTTAACGAGCATGAACTATGCGCTAAAACTGCTCGGATCTTGCGTTTATTTTTTAACGAGCATGAACTTTGTGCTAAAACTGCTCAATTAACCCAGTCATATGATAAGAGTGTCTCATCAAGATTCTATTTTTTATGGAGCTTTATCTCACTAAGCTTTGCTCCGCATCCTTTTTTTTATGCAAGTTAGGAAATGGCTAATCCCAAAAACAGATAAATAACCGCTCTTTGCTTTCACTCCGAAAGGTTTGCATGCCCCCAGGCATAAAGTACGATTTCAAGGTTACCCCTCAATTTGCAGATAAAACATTTGTTTTACCGAGAGAGGCCTACCTCTTTCAGGCTACCCAAAGATTGTTCTGTTATTCTTTCAACAAAACACTTCTTTGGCGATATCTACCGAAATAGACAAAGGTGAGTGACAACGAGCGCCAAACACATAACTTTGACAAGAGAACCTTATTCCAGAACAACCCCTCTTCCAACCACGGACGGGGTACGGACTAGTCATATTCTCCCACGGAAACCTACCCTATACCCAAAGTTTTCTTGCCGAAGCAGACCAGGATGCATGCCCCCTGGGTTCCAGTCATATCCTCCCGGATTACTCGCGCTCATCAGGAGGATGGATCGTGGGTTGAGACACTTCTTGCGTGAATAGACCATTTAGGGATGGTACATGACTATTTGCGATGCGTGATCCGGGAAATGAAAGTTGGTCCACGAGCTTGACCACTCTTCCTTCATGCGGAAAACACATTACTCTAAAGAGTGAGGAGACGATGGCTCCCATGCAATATATATAGTCTCGTCCAAGGAGTAGGTTATAATCCAAGGGTCCTTGAACGACCATCACGTTCATTTGAACGGTCTTCCCTTTCAATGTTATAGGCACATTGGGGAGGATCCCTAAAGGTCGACTGGTTCCTTTATCAAAGCCTGATAGATTTCTCATTTTAGGAAAAAGCGCTGGCGAACCAAGCGCTTTCCAAGCAATATAGGAAAGGATACTCACAGATGCCCCCTCATCAATGATAGTGCCAACCATTACCATTCTGTATATTTGAACGATAATTCTGAATGGTATACTGGCTGGCAACCGAGGTCTGCCTAGTTGGTTCCAGTCAAAGGACACAACCAGGTTGCTTGGTGGTGGGACCGAATAGACGGCCGGGTATGACTCTGACGAAGTTCCTTCCTGCGATAAAGGAATGGGAAAATTGCCCCCTTGCTCGTCGGAGTCTGTGTTGATGAAGAGAATTTGGACGGTGTCGTCTTTATTCTCATCTGTGATAGTATCATTCGAAGATAGAGCCTCTGAAGGCAAAACCGGGTCAACTGCCGTCTCAACCTTTTGACTTTCGTCAGGCATGGATCCAGACGGTTCATCTTCAATGATAGGTGCTTCGGCTGACCACCTGAGCGGGCCAGCCGGGTTCTCAACTAGTGAAGGACTTGGCAGGAGTTTTTGATATCCAGGAGGAAGTTGCGCTCGTAAAATCGGGCGATCTTCCAAAACTCTTTTAGCCTCGTCTAAGAAGGGACAACGGTGGATGGCGTGGTCGCCTTTACACAGTTTGCAGGGAAATCTAGCTTTCCCTCTCTGTCCTGGGACTTCACTTTCACTAGTCGACGGTGAGCTGTCAACATGGCTATCAGAGGTTGATGCTACCGAATTGTGCAAACGGGGAGACCAGTCCCTTAGTATCCAAGGGATGCAGGGACAATCTCTATGGAAGTGGTCTCCCTTGCATATGACACATGGCGATTTAGGCCTGGTCAGTGCTGTGTGTGGATTTTTGTCAGACGACACTTGTTTGCCCCCAGTCGCCTTTGGCTCCTTCTTCTTCTTCTCTTTCTTCTTCTTTTCCTTCTTCTCCTTAGGAACTTGGTTTTTTGTTTTACCAGTTCCGTTAAGCGAAGAGGAAGGAGGAGAGGAAGAGTTAGATGAAGTAGAAGACTGGTTGGCAACTCTGGTCTGGTCTAACTGTTGACTCGACTATTCAGGAATGGTGGTGTTCTGAACGACAATGGTTGAAAAGAGCCAGAATAGCAGGCCAATTGTCAGTCCTGGAAGCGACAATGTGGCCATGTGGGGCGCACCAACATCTCCCTAAGAGGAGAAGGGACTAGGATTTCCACCAAGGGGAATTCCTTGGTTGGTGTGCTCCATTTTTCAACCTAAAGATCAATGCAGGAATATGGGTGATTGTTCCGTTTAAAATAAATTTTAACGACGCTTTAGACACAACTTGCTTTTTCAGTTTTAAAGAGTCGAGAAAAAGCTAAAGATGACTCTAGTCTCCTTCGATGTTTTAATGAGCCCGAAGTGACAAGTGCTCGGATGGACTTTTTCCGTTATAGAGTCTGAAAAAGGCCAAAAGGAACTGCTCTGGAGTTCTAGGCAGAGGGTGTGCCAAAATTTTCGCAAAACCGCAGAATACTTTTTGGGGTACGGGCGGTCGATCTTCCTGAATGCTGTGTTCAGTGCATTGCGATCAGTAGGGCGGCCGACACGGCTTCCTAAGGATAAAGGTTTTATGCCTATAGGGGTCTCCCAATATATACGCGACGGTAAGTGGGAGCACAATCCGTACTGGCGCTATCGTCCCTCAGGAGGAATCACCCACCATCCACGAGATCGACAGTCACCAGGCTTAACGACGCCGGAACACGTCTCTAGCCTAGACCTCTATGTTGTGCGTTATGTTGCAAAGCGTTGTTAAGTTCATTCAATTTATTTTAGGTTGATCTTTTTAGAAGTTTTCCTTTCAAGGTTCACCATGAGATGTATGATACAATTCCTAAATGCAGTCTAAAGATGATAAGCAAGCTTTATATCTTTTAAACTTTGAAAATCCCAGCTACTAAGGGAAAAGAAAGACACCATCTTTTCTCAAAGAGTAATCAGCACACTCTAATGCACTTTTCCTAAATCAAGCATGCAAATTATCAAATGCAAATGCACAATGCAGGTGTTTGTTTTCCACTTTCTTAGTATTGATGCCTACAAAGAAAGATTTCTGTACAACTTTGAGTTTGCTTTTAAATGACAGATACAAACAAGTTTACTTTTTCGAAATCAGAGAGGGTAGAAGAGATTACAACACTTAACGATTTTCGAAATGAATACTTGTTTCGACACTTAAAAGGGACAAACTCAAACCAATAAGCAAAAGCAAATGTATAATCAATCTGCAAACAGAGAATGAACTCTCTTCTAAGATCACAATCAACAGATCTGAATCAAGGGCTACAGGATGACTATTTCACTCATGCAAAGGAAAACTGTAAATGACGCCACAAACACATAAAAACACTCACAGTCTTTTTGTACAAAAGGAGGTGGAATTTAAGCAGAGAAAAGGAGTTATCAGGCTGGTACCTATGCTGGTTACAGGCTGCAAAAATAAGAGATCAAAACAAGGCAAAACAGAGCAGAGAACCCCAGCTGTACAAGGACAAACTGGTTCAGCGCAACCTCAACACAGGGGTTTTGACATTCAGCGCAGGTAACCTTCACGGGACCTGCGTTGAAATGTAGAATCCCTTCACTGGGTCTGCGCTGAAGGAGAAACTCTCGTTTCCCACAGGTTCTGGGTCACAGATTGCTATTTAATTCACTGTTTTAGGCCAAATAAAAGCAACAAGCAAGGTGTAATCAAAGGGATGCTTTGAGGGGCTACTAAGATCTATCACAAGGATCATCAAATCATTTGTGAATCCATTGTTCAGATCATAGACAAGTCCAGTGACTGGATCAAAGCAGCAACTGTCTACTTTGCATCCTGGAAAGATGCAGTTCGATTGTTGCTGTCAAGTCTATGAAGCAAACAATGATAGAAACACAAATAAAATGACTAAACAAATCTTCCCCAGTGGAGTCGCCAATTTGTTGTGGGGAAAAATGCCTATGCAGGACGATCCTATCCACCTAAGGTGTGACAGTGCCTTAGCAACAAACAGAGGCAACTATTCTGGTTTCTTCCTTTATGAAATGTGAAAGAAGAGAGATCAATAGACTTACCGGTGTCTTCCATTTGTCCCTCGATCCGGTCTCTCTTCTCTTTGGGAGTTCACAGCTACTTGCCTTCTTGCTTATCCAGCTTCAACGGGTTCCTCCAAGATCACAAGAGAATAGCTACTTGCGGCAAGAGAACAGCTACTTGCGACAAGAGAAGAACACTACACAAAGACAGATATTCACATTCATAACTAGTTTAGGATTAGAAATAAACTAAACATACTAATGCATTCATACATCAAAAATACATCAGCATATAGGAGAAACCAAGATAGCTTTATTGATGAATAACAAGGTTCAGGAAGAGATACAACCCAGAGGGCTCCAATCCAGCATCTCCTTCCCAACAAATGGAATTCCTATCTTCACCCCTTTCAAAGCATTAAGCACCCAGTGATTCCAATCTCAAACCAACAACAATTCTTTGCAATAACAAAATTTCAGCCTCTAGATCTCATGGAGGAGAGATCTATATATAGATGTTTGGAGAGAGGATGAGTCAGCTTGAGATCGGACTAGTGTCCTCTCCCTCTGTTAGTTCTTGAGTCCACTTGGAGGTTCTTGCTTCCACTTGGAGATTTGGAACCTCTTACTCATCACCAGTCGAATTCCCTGAGGTAAGTGTCATTTTGGAAGCTTCTTGGGTTTTGACACCTTGAGAAATGAGCCTGCCACATGTCCACTCTCGTTCAGCGCAGGTAGCCAGTGTTTCAGTTGACATTCAACGCAGGTAGCCAGTGTTGGCTTTGATATTCAGCGCAAACAGCTAGTGTAGCCACTGAAATGATCCTGAATTGACTTGTTTTTGAGCAGTTTCTGGTGGAGAACTTCTGTGAATTGTTGTGGTTTGTTAGCCTTGTTCCTCTAGGGGTAGGAACAACATGTTTAGGGACTTTGGATCCCTTAGATTATGGACATTTCATGCTCAATGCTGTAAGGCACAAAAATGTCTATAACACTCCTGCCAGCAACATGTATTTAGGACAAAGCATCTCTTATGAATTCACCCAACCATGTCAGCAGATGTTAGGGCCAACTAGTGCTCAACCTATCTACCAAACTGTTTCCCCTTCACCATCTTACACCTATGCACCACTGAGCGCTCCAGCCCCTTAGGGATTAGCACTATATCCTCCCATGCATCCTAAGCCCCAATAGCCATTGCCCCCTCAACGCCAAGTGTATGCACAACAGAGTGCAACTAAACCCCAAAATTGAAAGAAAAATAATAAGGGGAAAGGTAACAAGGGTAACTAGGGTAATCAACCCAATCAACCCTAGGGGAACCAGCCTAACATCGACAACTAGCAATAGGGCAACCAACCCAAGTAGAATAAGGCTATTTGTATGAACAAGCTTGTGCATGTTGTGGTGTACATGTCCATTATACCCATGAGTGCCCTCTCTTACCCTATATGTGCCAAATGTGGGAAGCCCAAGTGGCTTCTAAAGGTCAATCTCCCATGCAGTAATTGCCTCAGAATCCTATGCCATATCAATCGGTCGTACTTACAAATCCTTTCCCTCAGTAAGGATTTGTTGCTACTCAACCTCAGCAAGGTCAAGTAGCCCACCCTCCCCAACCTTCTAGTCTTGGTGACTACCAGATCCTCATGATGAATTTTGATAAGGTCAATACCTCCGATGTCAACTTGCAAACTCAGTTGTGTCAATATGACTAGCCGTCAATTTCGTTGGCAACTGAGACCAAAACCAACAAATCTACTGAGCCTCTTATGACACCAAATGGTCCATTACAGATCCCTCTGCATAAAGTTGAGTCAATTCCCAAGATCCCCAAGGGGCCATTATGTCGTAACATGACTTTAACTGAGCTTCCCACACATACAATATAGTAGATGACTTGGTGCAATCACTTGCTACCATGTCGATGTTGGAGGTACTCCATTAATAGCCATTGCAAAAGAAATCTCTACTAACTTCTTTGGGCACAATAGATCCTTCAAACGATCATTTGATTATCTTTCATGTTAATGCATCAGAAAATCCTCCCTTAACTCCATCCATTGCCTTCTAAATACCAGTTTGAGTCCTTAATGTCATCATCTCCCAATGCATCATTCATGAAGGCGCATCCACCTGCGTGATTTCCACTACTATTTGGAAGCAACTCAAGTCACCTGAACTAGCCCCATCCACCATAATTTTGCGTTCTTGCGATGGTCACCCCTCCTAGCCTCTCGGCATGTATAACAATTGTCCAGTGACTCTTGTGGGAAAGATTGTCAATGTATACATTGAGGTTATTGATGACCCTCTAGATAACAACATTCTCTTGGGTTGTAGTTACACATACACCATGTCAGCCATTGCATCTGTGGTTTTCCACAAGATGTGATTCCCACATGAAGCGAAGGTCATCACTATCGATTAGTTGACATATTACAAGTCGTCATCCTCAACCTCCCCTAAGCCCATTATCTCATCGATGTCTAAAAAGCAGTCTACCACCCCTCTCACCAGTGTTTCACCCGGAGTCTACAAAGATTCCACCTTGTTGGGTGCTTTCCCTGGTCCTCCCCCTCCCATCTATGAGCCTAACTCATTGAGTGTCTGCATGTTACAAGCATCGCAGGTTGCTCTAAAGTAGTCTGGTACCTTTGGTCAACAGCTAGCTCATTAGCATCCTACTATTACCATCTCAGCCGATCCATCTAGATCCACCCCTCCAGGACCTCCTCCTTTTGTGTATGCCTCTCCTTTGTTCCCACCAAGAACTATTCCTCCAGGTCTTAACCATCCAAGAGTTGTTTCGTCGATACATTAACCTGCAAGACAGATACCTTTCTTGTTTCCTCCTCCTAGGATATTTTATGTCCCTATCATGGCTTCATTGAGTCTCCCTAATATGAATTTTGGGATCCCAGTCTAGTACATTAATCCTCTAGCAAGCACTTCGCCTGGTCAGCTCAAGCCATATCATGCTTTGACCCCAGTTCAATTAGTTCCTATAACCCCTACCACCACTCTAGTTCCATTGCAACCTCAACAAGAATCCACTCTTGTTGTGAAAGTATGTAGACAGGGAGGCAAAGCTAAGATGAAGAAACCTAAGGACAAGGCTCCCCAAGCACCTCTAGCTCCTAAGCCTCCAAATTCAATACCTCCATGTGCTTTGTGTGAGGTCGTTGGGCATGCCACCAACAATTGTCCTAAACTTTCTCATCTAAAACCTTTGGTTCATGAAACATTTCCTGAGTCTAATATCCCTGAGGTGCAAGTTACCTTACCAGATTCAGCAAAAAGACTTAAAACATTGCACACAAATCACCCTTGTGCCTTGTATGATCATTATGGTCATTATTCCCATTGTTTCCCTTGTCTCAACAAATTTTGTGATTTCCTCCAAGTGCTTCACGACTTTGAGGCGATTCATAGTGGATCATCTACTCCTCTATCTATGGATTCTGGTACCACTAGTACATCGAAATAGGGGGGCTCTGGTCCCACCATCATGATCCCTACCCCCGTTGTCAAGATGATAAACACCATGTTACATATCCTTTACCTGCCATCATCCTTGAGTTCTTTGTAGGAAAACCTTTCTGAGGTTTCTGCGCGTGCCTTCTATCGGACCTCCTTCGTCTGAAACCCGGGTCTCAACATTGGTATATTTTCCATCTACTAGCTCGTCGTCTACCAGTTGAGATGATGCATATGTGAACCTTATTTCTCAAGATGATGCACCAGGTGCCACCTTCGCATCATGTGGTCAATCTTCCTCCCATCTGCCCATATTCCATTCTGAAGAGGACATCATGGAAGCCATGTCTACCCCTGATTACCGTTGGGATGATATGCACCATCACGCATACTTCCTTCGATATTTTTGAACCTAGAAATTCATGCCCCATCTCTCCTATGATGATTGAATATGAATTTGATACGAGGCCCCTCGCTATCTTCTCATCAGTGATGATATATATCATTGTGGCATGGATTCTATCCTTCATCGTTGTCTCACCCATCTTGAAGCAGAGAAAGTGCTTAGTCCCTGTCACAGTGGAACTTGTGGGGGTCACCACTTCGGTATGGCCACTGCCCAAAAAATCATGCACGCTGGTTACTTCTTATGTGATTACATTGAGGCAATCAAACACTGCCCCAATTTCCAACATGTTTCACCAAAAGTAGGAACCTCACCAGCTCCCTTCCATCTTGTCATCGCAGCCGGTTCTTTCGGAAAATGGGCCGTTGATTTTATGGAGTGTTAACCACCTCTGTTAATAACCATAAGTATATTATAGTGGTGATTAACTATTTTACCAAATGGGCTGAGGCCATGCCTATGTTCAACAACATGGCAGATATCACAACCCTTTTCTTTTTAACCATGTTATCGCTTAATTCAGGGTTCCAGAGAAATTGGTCTCTGACCAAGGCCAACATTTTGAAGATGAGGTATGGCATGATCTATCCTCATTATTGGGTTTCAAGCACCAATATTCATCGTCTTATTACCCACAAGTTCATGGACAAGTTGAATAAGTCAACAAGATTCTCAAAATGATGCTTCAATGGATGGTGAATAAGCACATGACCAACTAGAATCTTATGCTCTTCCAAGCTTTGTGATCCTATAGAACTTCTATTAAAACCGCCACCGAGTTTACTCCTTTCCCCCTTGTTTTTGGTGAGGAGGCAGTCTTACCGATCGAGTGTGAGATCCATTCCCTTCACCTAGCAGTCAAAATTCTCCCCAACACCCAACCATTAGAAAAAATACTTATCATGCTTGAGTGTGCTTCTAAAGACCGTCGTGTTGCGTTACATACCATTGAAGTGGCCAGAAAGCGCACGAAAGGCTAGTATGACTGAAAAGTCAACCCTCGTGCCTTCCACGAAGGAGATCTTGTTTTGGTCTATGACCAGGCCCATGATACCCTGGGACATGGGAATTTCGAATCGTAATGGCTAGGACCTTACATCATTCGTAAGGACTTAGGCAAGGGGACATACATTCTTGAGGATTTTGGAGGCTAACCCCTACCTAATCCTCGCAATGCACTTTACCTCAAGAAATTTTATCCATACCATATCCCATTGATTTGTGTATTTATTTATGTCATGCATTTAGGCAGGTTGCATCATCTCATTTGTTGTCTTTTGCACCTTTCAGATGGATCCATCATCCACACTGTATATCAACTATGCTGATGGTGCGAGTCGCTTCTCTAGGAATCTAGCTTCAGAAGCATGGGCTATTTTCATCCCCTTGCATACGTTAGTCCATTCTAATGATGTGTGCATTAGATCTGCCATCAATAACCAGGCCGAATATGATGCAGTAATAGGTTTATTAGTCAATGCCCTTGCTCATCGCATCCTTCATCTTCATGTTCATTTAGATTTCTTGTTTCTTGTCATGCAATTGGGTGTTGTGTACCATGTGCATAACCATGTCCTATTTATAAAATATCTACGAGTTAAGCTGTTGGTATGTGAATTTGAAACCACTACTTTCAGTCATGTTCTTAGAGCCAAAAATAACTATGTAAAAACCATTGCAAATAACATTCTAGATTGGCATTTATCACATGTATACTATACCACCGAAGACAACCATAAACAAAAAACATGGCGAACCATCATTGTCAAGATGCATAATCACATTAAGTATCGACATATAGAAATAAATGCGTTTGGGCCTACCACTCGAAATACATCCAGTATGACCATAGCATACTAGGTGGCACATAGGCCCCTACATCTCCTTATCATCCTTTGGAGGATCTCGTGCAAAGTTGGGTTGAGATTCTTGAATCCATTTTTCAAGCATTTGGAACACAATGGCGCTGCACAAACTCCTCCTACTAGGGAGCATCATTCCCACCTTTACATACTAGATCAGTCCCCTCCATCACATATTCTTATGGGGAATATCCCATGCTTGGAGGCATGACAGTTTTCCCCTAGTCATCTTCTCAATTGATTAACATAATTCTCTACCTAGATCCCAATGGATCTAGGTAAGGTCGATTATCCTCCCATTCCTTGGATATTTTGTCCTAATGGCCTCTCCGGTGAGCCATATTCACATCACATATCGTAGACGTTTAATACCATATCTTCAAATATTATACCCTATGTCATACCACCTTTACCACATAGTCCCCATGTTTGGCTTAGTGGGTGAGGATGATTCTAGACCTCCTCTAGTAGTTCATTCTCATTTTCCTCTTCCCTTAATTCCTCACTAGGAACCATCCTTCCAAGAAGCATTAAGGCCATCTTTAGACAAGTAAGTCCACTTGCTTGAAAGTTGAAGATCCAAATTCTGATGGTCATTTTTTCTGCTACGATCTCCACAAGATTTATAGCCTTTTCCTCCTCTCCAAATTCGCCAAAGCTCAATATGAAAATGAACTAAATTGGAGGGAAAACACTCTTTTATAGGAAAACCCCTATCGTTTTGTCACCCATTGCGACAAAACCGTAGCTCAATTTGATGAATCGTCAGAACCATTGGAAATCGCTCACTGAGAACTATAATTGGTCCTTCTTCATTTTTGTGTTGGAAATAATACTGAGAGGGGGGGTGAATAAGTAATATCAAATTCTTTTCAATATGCCTTCCAGATTTATACTTTAATTTATTCTTCAGATATTGATCATTAATTTGTATGTCAGTGCCATATAATAATGAACAAGAACAAGAAAAATAGATAAGCACGCCAAAGAACACCAGATATAAGGTGGAAACCCAATGTGGGTGAAAACCACGTGCTGCAATATGTCCCTATCTTCTTTCAATTAGAAACTTATTTTACAAGGATTTTGTATTGGTGCAGTCCTTTACCAGTACGCAGGCTACAACCTGTAGAGAGCTACAACTCTCTCTCATTTTCCAGTCTCTCCTGGAAGGGAGATACAACCCCCTTTGCTCTTCTACTTCTTTAAGGACCACGTTTCATTAATTTTCAAACTGGATCCAAGAAGATCAAATAATCATCAAGTACATGAAAATCACCCAATCTCCTTATACAATCAACCAATGAATCACCCAACTTCTCAGAATGCTATAAACACAAAAATAATGCCAGAAATCTAAACCCAGAACTCTACAACAATAGATAAAAGACAACCAACAAATGTTTCAAGACAGGTCCGCAACTTCACCGATATAAACCTGTGGATATCCGCAGTCTTTCTGTGCCTAAACTGCGCAGATCCGCACCGTATCCTTCTACTGCTCTGCGTACCACCGCATTTTCTCCTTCTGCTGAACTACATACCTCAACTTAGATACGCACTGCACTGTCTGTCTGACCGCGTACCTCCGCACTATTCCTTCTGTGCCTCTGCATATCTCCGCACCTTGCTTTCTTCTGCACTGTGTACCTCGCACTGTGCCTTCTGTTGCTATGTACCCCCGCACCGCGTCTTCTCCTGCAATGCGTACCCCCGCACTTACGCCGTGGATCGCCTGCGAACCTCTGATTAGGGCCAAATTAACAGTCCTCCAATGTCCCACAGTCAGTCAGATCCACAGATCTGATCATGCGCCCGAGAGATCATGACTTATCAATAGATTCGCCTTAAATTTTCTCCTTGATTTAGATATATCTTTTAAAACCAATCACCCAAACATTCAGATCTTAAGATATTCAAATTTCAGAAGTGTCTAGCCAAGTGATCTCTTTTCCTTTTTATAGGCAAGCCCTTATTCAAACCATGGGACAAAACCATCGAAAACCAATACAAGGGATCCAAACAGGGGTTCAAATAATTTAGATCCTAAACCACGGGTCAAAACCATAGGATCATGAACAACGGGCTAAATACTAAGGGCCAAACATAAGAAACCCCACGTGAGCACGCTTCTTTGCATTGGAGTGAGTGAACTGGGGGACCGCACCTTATGAACGGATAACCTGCGGGTATGTCCGCACTTCCTGGACGGTGAACCTGTGGGTTCGCACCTTTTGAACGATGCACCTACGGACCTCTTATTTTCCATCATTTTGAGAGCCTGAATAGAGTTTTGCCACTTGAGTGAGTTGCCATCAAGTACAACACCAGAATCATAATGCCAACAATATCCCCCTTTGGACTTGATGGCAACCTCAAGATCCTCAACGTCATTCTCCCCCTTTGACATCAAGGGCAAAGGGTTATGCTCCCTCTGAGAACATGCTTAGGCCTTTTCTTTGATGATCATGCTCCCCCTGACTAAAGATCAGATATGCAAACGAAAAAATTATTCAAGAAGAGCCATAGTCCACCATACACCATACATGACCGTGAAAGATATAGAGACATATTGCAGCAATATTCAGATCAGCATCCATGTTCTGCTTCTGTGCTTCCTCCAAGCTCTTCTACCATAATGCCAACAATGCATTATTAGAAGAATATATGCTCCCCCTGAACCTGTGCCATTCAATCTTCAACCAATGTACGCGTATACCCCATATGAGACTTGCGTACAACCAAAAATCTCTGAAATAGATGAGATTCAACAACATGATGATGCATCAACAACCCCCAGCTTTTGCCTGAGGTATTCAAAGGTCTTTGTTCAAGCACTTGTTCCCTGAGAAAGTGATACTTGATCAGTATGTGCTTGGTCTTTGAATGCATGACTGGGTTCTTTGAAATGCTGATTGCACTTGTATTATCACATAAGATGGAGATAGGTGGAGTACAAGTGATTTGAAAATCCTGCAAGGTCTGCATCATCCAAAGGAGTTGAGTGCAACAAGATGCAGCAGCCACATATTCCGCTTCAGCTGTAGATAAAGCAATCAAACTCTTTTTCTTGCTGAACCAAGATACTAATCTGGAACGCATAAAGAATGCACCACCACTTGTGCTCTTCCTGTCATCCACGCTTCCGGCCCAATCTGCATCTGTATAAGCATGAAGTGTGAGATCTGTATCTCTAGGATACCATAAGCCATAGTTTTGAGTTCCTTGAAGGTACTTGAAAATTCTCTTCACTGCCTGAAGATGAGTTTCCTTTGGATTTGCTTGAAATCTTCCAACTATTCCCACTACATGCATGATGTCTGGTCGGGTACCTATTAAATAAAGTAGACTTCCAATCATAGATCTTTAGGTTGGTTGATGCACTGCTGTTGATTCATCATTTGCACTGAGGCTACATCCTGTGACCATGGGGGTACATACTGGTTTTGCATCTTCCATGCCATATTTCTTCAAAATCTGCTTGAGATACTTGGTTTGAGACAAGAAGATTCCGCCTTCATTTTGTTGGATTTGCAATCCAAGAAAATATGTTAGTTCTCCAAGCAGAGACATTTCAAATTCTTTCTGCATCACCAAGGCAAAGCATTGACTCATAGCTTCTTCATTGCTACCAAAGATAATATCATCTACATACACAACAAGTATCAGTAATTTGTCATTTTCAATTCTTATGTAAAGATTGCTATCTGCTGATCCCTTTGAAAAACCTTGTTGATGAAGATATTTGTCCAAATGGTAGTACCAAGCCCTTGGAGTCTGTTTAAAACCATAGAGAGCCTTCTTTAGTCTGCATACAAGATTTGGATCATTCCCAAGGATGAAACCGTCTGGTTGCTCAATGTACACTTCTTCTTCTAAGTCCCCATTCAGAAAGGTTGATTTCACGTCCATTTGAAAAAAATTTAACTTCTGAAAGCTTGAGAGAGCAGGGAACATTCGGATGGCCTCAAGTCTAGCAACGGGAGCAAAAGTTTCTTCGAAGTCTATTCCTTCTTGTTGAGCATACCCTTTACACACAAGTCTGGCCTTGTTTCTAATTACTTCTCCATTTTCATTCAACTTATTTTTGAAGATCCATTTTGTCCCTATGACATTCTTATCTTTTGGTCTAGGAACCAACTCCCAAGTGTTGTTCTCTTCGATCTGATCAAGTTCTTCATCCATCGCCTTGGCCCAGCATTCATCTTTGCATGCCTCTCTTACATTTTGTGGTTCGGTGGAGGAGAGCAATGCCAAATAGCTTGAGGCTTTTGCAATCGTTCTTTTTGTTTGTACACCTGCTTCTTTCTGCCCCAAAATCTGAGACTCTGGATGATTTTTTTGAACGTACCTGGATGGAGTCTTCTCTTCTATCCTTATTTTCTCTTCAGGTGCCTCTTGAGGTTCTTCTTCATCATTTGTCTGATTTGGAGAGTAGTCTTCATCCTCTTCGATATTTTCATGATTTACTTGCCTAGGGATGTATCCTTTTTCATCAACCACTACATCAATGCTGTCAAAAATTCTTCCAAGTCTTTTATTGTAACACTTATATGATTTGTTGTGCGGAGAATAACCAAGGAGAATGCATTCATCTGCTCTAGTTCAAGTTTTCCAAGTTTTTCATCAGTGTTCTTGATATAGCATTTGCTCCCAAAAAATTTGAAATGATTTACAGAAGGAGTCTCAACATACCAGAGCTCATGAGGAGTTTGAGTGCTGTTCACTTGGACATTTGTTTTGTTGAGAATAACAACCACAGCAAATGCAGCTTCACCCCAGAAGGTTGCGGGAGTCCCAGACTCATCAAGCATAGCACGAGCCATTTGTTGGACCATTCTGTTCATCCTTTCCACCACTCCATTTTGATGAGGAGTCCTAGCTGTAGAGAATTCCCTTCTTATTCCATGTTCTTCACATAAATTGAAAAATTCATTTGAGGTAAGCTCCCCACCTCTGTCGTACCTGAGGCACTTAATTTTGTGATCTAATTCGTTTTCAGCCAAGGCTTTGAAATATTTGAATTTTTCGAATGCTTTGTCCTTGTGTTTCATAAGACCCAACCAAACCATCCTGGAGAAGTCTTCAATGAATAATATAAAGTATTCTTCTCCTCGAGGTGACCTTGTCCTAAATGGACCAGATACATCTGTATGGACTAGTTCAAGAGGCCTGCTAGCTGATCCTTCCTTCTCAGGGAAGTTAGTTCTAGTTTGCTTACCAAACTGACATGATTTACATATGGTGTTGTCTGGAATTTTGATATCTGGAAGACCACGAACTGCCTGATATTTGCATGCTTTCCTTATTTGTGAAAAGCTTAGATGCCCCAACCTCCGGTGCCATAACCAATGTTCATCGTCCTTGCTCAAATAGCATTGTTATTGTCCTTCTTCAAATATGTATAGATTAATTGGAGTTCTTTTGCCTTTGATCACTGTTTTTCCTGTGTCAAGATCACGAATGCTACATCCATTTGATCGAAATATTACCTCGGTTCCTTGATTGCACATCTGACTGAAACTTAGTAGATTATGCTTCAAGCCATCAACATACAAAACATTTCCAGCTTTGAACTTTTCTTTCAACTGAGCAGTGCCTTTTCCTTTTATGGCTGCACAGGTATCATTTCCAAAAGAAACTTTCTTACCCTTTTCTAAAGCAGTATATGATTCAAGTTTTTCTTTATCACCTGTCATATGCTTCGAACATCCACTGTCGATGTACTATAGATTTTCCTGTCCTTCTGCATAAAAAGCTATCCCACATCTTTCTAGTTGTGGTTCCTTTATTCTCCATGTTCGGGTGCTTGAGGCTTGTTCCTTTGTCTTCCGAAACCTGCTCCTGCATTCAGAATCTTCATGACCGAAGTTATTACAAATAGAACATTCAATTTCATTTTCAAGGGCCGAAAAGTTGTTATAGGTCCTTTTCGTAATCCCAGTCATACTTATTTGTTTTTGAGCTTCTCTAGTCATAATTGTCTTATAGGCAACACATTGAGCTGCTTTGTGACCAAAGTTATGGCAAGAGAAACATTGGCCATTGAAGAAACTTCTGCGATTATCAAATCTACCAGCCAAATGATTTTAATTTCTATTGTCATCCATTCTTGAAGCAAATTGAGAAGCTTTTACCTGTGGCTGGTTGTGGCTTTTGTTCACCCTTAAGATGGATTGCCTTTGGTTTACCTGGTAGTCTTTGTTTGTTCTTGATGTAATTCAACCCTGCTTTACCTGATGATCTCCATTGGGATTTTGCTCATTCCTCCTTGCTGCATCAAGATAACTCTTTGAGGTGGATGCTTGAGATGCTTCTCCATTATAACCCAGACCTGTCTTAATTAGTGGAGAACGTTGTATATTGATAATCTCATCCAGAGTTTCAGATACTTTAACAAACTTAAGATTAAGAACCTTTGTTTTCTCAATTTCTTTTCTAAGGCCAACAATTTCACATTCTAACTTCTCAAGAGATTTTTCTTTTTCATCAAGTTGAAATTGCAGAGTATCAATGATCACATTCTTTTCTTCTAAACATGTCTTGAGTCTAGAAATCTCTTCATAAAAGTCATCCACATCTATAGCATCCATGTAATCATCATCTTCAAAAGCCATTAAAAGTTTATAATCATTACCTTGTTCATCTTCGTCACTATTTGATAGGCCATCACTGTCTTCATGAGTGTAGTAACTTTTCTTAGTTGCATTCTGTTTCTTGTTCCATTTAACAGGTTCCTTCCCTTTGTCAATCTTATCCTTGTGAGGACATTTGGCAGCATAGTGACCAACTCTTCCACAAGCAAAGCATTTGAAAGGTAACTTACCTCGGAACCGTCTAGTACCCCGTTGAAGATTTCTGACAAAATTTGATTCTTCTTCTTCTTCTGACACGTGTCCTGACTCGTAGTACTCGCCTTTGCCTGAAGCATTGAAGGCAGCTTCTCTCCTGTCTGATGGACCTCCTTTCCTCATTTCATAATCAGTTAGAATTCCGTGCAGATGTGACATTTTAAGGCTTTGTAGATTCTCTTTTTCTTCTATAGCAGAAACTTTAGATTCAAACCTAGGGGACAAAGATCTTAGAACCTTTTCAACCACAACAGCCTCTTTTATTTCTTCACCCAAATTTTTCATACAATTAACAATCTCATCTACACAAAGAAAATAGTTAGCCACACTTTCATCATTGTACATCCTGAGATTTTCATACTGAATCCTGAGGGTTTGAAGTTTTGCTCATTTTACCTAATCATCTCCTTCATAGCTCAGAACAATCTTGTCCCATATCTCTTTTGCAGATTTAAACTGCATTACCTTGACAAATTCTGATTGAGATAGGCATCCTAATAGAGTATTGACCACCTTTGCATTTGTTTCATATTTCTTCTTCTCAGCCGGATCTGTAGGAGTTGCTGATGGAAAAGTATACCCTGTATCTATGATATCCCAGACTTCTGTACCAAGAGATTGAAGATAGGCAGTAACTCTTACCTTCCAATAAACGAAGTTTGTCCCATCAAAAATTGGTGGCCTGATTGATGCTTCCCTCTCGTAGTTGCTCATGATGCAAGATCTTTCTTCAAGCGATCAAGCTTCTTCTGGAGAACCTGGTTCTGATACCAATTGTTGGAAATAATACTGAGGGGGGGGTGAATCAGTATTATCAAATTCTTTTCAATATGCCTTCCAGATTTATACTTTAATTTATTCTTCAGATATTGATCATTAATTTGTATGTCAGTGCCATATAATAATGAACAAGAACAAGAAAAATAGATAAGCACACCAAAGAACACCAGATATAAGGTGGAAACCCAATGTGGGTGAAAACCACCTGCTGCAATATGTCTCTATCTTCTTTCAATTAGAAACTTCTTTTACAAGGATTTTGTACTGGTGCAGTCCTTTACCAGTACGCAGGCTGCAACCTGCAGAGAGCTACAACTCTCTCTCGTTTTCTAGTCTCTCCTGGAAGGGAGCTACAACCCCCTTTGCTCTTCTACTTCTTTAAGGACCACGTTTCATTAATTTTCAGACTAGATCCAAGAAGATCAAATAATCATCAAGTACATGCAAATAACCCAATCTCCTTATACAATCAACCAATGAATCACCCAACTTCTCAGAATGTTGTAAACAGAAAAATAATACCAGAAATCTAAAACCAGAACTCTGCAGCAATAGATAAAATACAACCAACAAATGTTTCAAGACAGGTCCGCAACTTCACCGATATAAACCTGTGGCTATCCGCAGTCTTTCTGTGCATGAACTGCGCAGATCCGCACCGTATCCTTCTACTACTCTGCGTACCACCGCACTTTCTCCTTCTGCTGAACTGTGTACCTCAACTCAGATACACACTGCAATGTCTGTCTGACAGCGTACCTCCGCACTGTTCCTTCTGTGCCTCTGCGTATCTCCGTACTGTGCTTTCTTTTGCGCTGCGTACCTCGCACTGCGCCTTCTGTTGTGCTGCATACCCCCGCACTGTGTCTTCTCCTGCACTGCGTACCCCCGCACTTACGCCGTGGATCGCCTGCGAACCTCTGATTAGGGCCAAATTAACAGTCCTCCAATGTGCCACAGTCAGTCAGATCCACAGATCTGATCATGCGCCCGAGAGATCATGACTTATCAATAGATTCGCCTTAAATTTTCTCCTTGATTTAGATCTAGCTTTTAAAACCAATCACCCAAACATTCAGATCTTAAGATATTCAAATTTCACAAGTGTCTAGCCAAGTGATCTCTTTTCCTTTTTATAGGCAAGCCCTTATTCAAACCATGGGACAAAACCATCGAAAACCAATACAAGGGATCCAAACAGGGGTTCAAATAATTTAGATCCTAAACCACGGGCCAAAACCATAGGATCATGAACGACGGGCTAAATACCAAGGGCCAAACATAAGAAACCCCACGTGAGCGTGCTTCTTTGCATTGGAGTGAGTGAACTGGGGGACCGCACCTTATGAACGGATAACCTGCGGGTATGTCCGCACTTCTTGGACGGCGAACCTGCGAGTCCACACCTTTTGAATGATGCACCTGTGGACCTCTTATTTTCCATCATTTTGAGAGCCTGAACAGAGTTTGCCACTTGAGTGAGTTGCCATCAAGTACAACACCATAATCATAATGCCAACATTTTGATGATTTGACACTTCACCCGGAAGGAATTTTTCCAAGAAGGGCCACTTTGTTGCCTCTTAATACTGATTTTCTTGATATGCGACACCTGTACTTTGGGGACCGACTTCCCTTGTCACTTTGTGTCTCACGTGTCAATTTTCGTCATGAGAAACCATCATTTTCTCATGCTTTCATGGTCCCCTTCGAGCCTATTCTGTGTGGCAACATCATCGAGTGATCGTTGTTCAGAGCATCTGCAATGAGTCACCTTTACATCCATGAAGTCTATTTTTCATCCCATTGTCTCATGTTACAGTATTACATCCATATTTGCATACCATTCATCCCGTGTCACCCATTTTGGCCTTCAATAATACTGTTCACCATCCCCTCCAGAATCAAGTCAATCGTTGTCAAGTCAACCTTGCACTTTATGCTCTGATAAGGGAAGTCGTTTATTTGTCCCTCAGACCATTTTCCCCATTCTCCCTACTATTAACCCATCAGTCACATTACTATTTTCCATCATTCCTTAGTTGAGGATCCTCATGGCCTCACCTATGGCGGGCCCTATTCTGTCGAAATAAACACATCTATTCTAGAAGAACGACCTAGAGGGCAGTGTATCTTGGTTCCAGATTCCACTCTCATTCGGTGCCTCTAATCAAACAAAAGGAATCATCATTACCCTTTGACTTGATTGCTTCATGCTTGCAATTCATACACTTGATGGTCTAGTGATGCAGAAGATTGTACCAATATTTCCCAGGTGTGTTTGAGATGTTTCAGAACTCATGATGGGGTGGCCCCTCAAGTATCCCCCCACATGCCTGGATGACTTCATATTATGCTACATCCTCAGATGCAGTTTCGCAAATTTGATGGGTTCAGTTCCTGCCACTTGCAGCATTCATAGCATGCATGTCTCGTCCAAATGATCCATTCAGTTTTGCAGAGCCCTTTCCTGTTCAACATGGTTTCTTTGGTTGTTCTACCCTCCCTCCCACTCATTTTTTGAGGGAAGGACCATTATATCTGATGTACTCAGATGTTATTATATTCATTCCTAGCTCATGTTTTTTTCAGGTGCATTATGTATATGGGATACATTCTATCATTTTATGGCTCATTTATGCCAGCATGTCAAGTACCATTCAACATGTACTTTAGTGCTTAGTTTCATTTTTCTAGGTGCATTATTATTTTTTGTATTGAGTTATCTTGATGGGTATAGGTATTCCTCCCCCACCTCACTAAGATTAGGTACCAAAACATAAAATAATACTTACATCAGTTAGTTGGTCTCAACCCCTCTGTCACTATCCTCTTTTGATTTAGCTCCATCAGTCTCTCTCTCTCTCTCTCTCTCTCTCTCTCTCTCTCTCTCTCTTTGAATCCCCTTTAGTGTTTAGTGATTGTGTCCTTACAACGTACTTCGGTCACACATTTTTCTCCTAATACTCATTCATTTGGGGGCAATATGTTATCACCAAAAATAGATCATCTAGCCATAATTTATTAGATGGATCGAGGTACACCATGTAGGGCCAATTTTACCATAGTAAAATTGCTTTCACTATAAGAAATTACTTAATAAACCACATTTGTCAAGTTATTTCTAGTTAAACCCATGAAGAATAATTAAATAAATCATTATTTATTTAATTATCTTCTAGGAATTTTTAATCAACCATTGTTTAGCTAATATTCCTTGTCATATTTGACTGAGTCATGAGAAATAAATAGATAAATCATTATTTATCTTATTCTTCTCTAGGAATAATTAATTACTCATTATTTAGTTATTATTCCTTCTCAAGTTTGACTAAATCCCCTAGGAATACAAAATTAATCATTATTTGTTTATTATTCCCTAACGACATTCCTTGAGATGATAACTAAATCATTTATTTATTTATTATTTCTAAATAAAAGTATTTAACCAATATAAATACTATTTCCCTCCAACCAAATATAATAAAATATTCCAAATGGTTAATTCTAGAATTTGGTTAATAATATTTTATTATTTCCCATTATTCGAGAATAACCTAATATTTTGTTATAAATAGAAGCATTTTACATTCATTCTTCACTTTTGATCAATTTCATTGTTGCACTCACTATTGTAACCTTGATTATTATCATTGTCGCACACCATTTTCTTTTCCATTTGAGTTCTCATTGAGCTCAAACATTTTGTTTGCTAGGTTTTACACATTATAGAGGAGAGAGACTCAACAAAATCTGAAGACATTGAGGATAGCCAAGAACACATCCCATAGAGGGGGACTGTTAACATTATTTTTTCCCTTCACAAGTGTTGTTTAATAAAATATATTCTTTATATATCTAGCTTCCACTGGATTATTGGAGTTATTTACGCTTAGTTTCTTATTCCATTCTGCTATTTAACTATTTATATTGCATATATTAGGGCTTTGGCAGGTTTTGTTTCTATCATTTGCTGCAAATCCAGACTATTTAATAAGAATTTTTACTTTTGAGGTTGTTTTTCATCCACAACCTAAACTGGTTTCTTTTCGTACACCTTCGAGAAGAAAACACTCCAACACAAAGATATTTTGACGACAGAGCTAAGGAGTTTTATGAGTTGCGCATGGGTTCCATGACACATGATGAGTAAATAAGAAGGTTCTTGGAGATATTGAGATATGTGCCTTACCTCAAAGAGGAGAGGGGCAAGGTTCAAAGATTCATCAGTGGACTACCAATAGCATACAGATACCAGATTGAGTTCAATGAGCCTAGTTCGTTGGAGGAAGCCATCAAAAAGTTGAAACATTGTTATGAGAAGTCGAAATGCAAAGTTGAACCTAAGTGTAACTTGAAAAGAAATGAGAAAGATAAAGGAAAATGGCCACCCAAGCGAGGAATACCTTAAGAGGTAAGTGGGAAGGAATATGTAGTCCCTTACAAGAAGTTCAATGTAACTGGGAAGGGATATGGAGAGGAGAAGGCTATAGGTAGTGGTAGGGAACCATTGCAGTGTTAGATATGTGGTAAGGATCATCATAAGAGGGATTGTTAGTAGTATTAGAGTGTTAGTAGACCCCAAATCTATAGTTCTCAGCAGGCACATATTGTTGGTGATGTTGTTCATAACATTCCTTAGATCTATGCATCTATGGACAATAGGAAGTCATATCATTAGACATCTATCATTGAGATGGATGATAAGCTTTGTGATCAAGTTGTTTCTATTTTTATTGATCATAGGTATAACTATAGTTATAATAATATTGACTTGGTGGATAAGTGTGGTTTGAGAAAAGAAGTGCATGCAGAGTCTTGGTTGATACTGTTGGCTACATGTACAAAGAAGAGAACTCACCATTGGGTAAGCGCTTGTGCAATTGAGTTAAATGGTATGCCTCCAACAATAAATTTGAATGTATTTCCATTAGGACGTATAGTATGCTTTTGGGTATGGATTGGTTTTAACTTCACAGGACCAAAGTGGATTACTTCAACAATGCCATTGAGGGTGTGGATGATAGTGGTGTAAAGAGAACTTTGTAGGGAAAGAAGAGGCCTACATCACTGAGGATGGTTAGTGCTATGTAGGCTAAGCATAGTTGCAAAAAAGGTTGTGTGATGTTTGTAGTGCACATTTCTAGTGACAAAGGTAAGGAAGTTGAGGATGAATATTTTTTGAGTAGGTATGCAGTCCTACAACAGTTTTAGGATGTATTTCTTGATGACATTACAGAGTTTCCACCTCATAGGGAGATATACTTTTCTATTGAGTTAGTTCTCAGGGAAGCTTCGACATCAGAGGAACATTACCAGACAAACACACCTGAGTTGGTAGTGTTTAAGTTATAGTTAAAGGAGATCCTTGAAAAGGGATACATTAGGCAAATTGTATCACCTTGGGGTCCACCAGTGTCATTCGTAAAGAAGAAAGATGGTACTCTCAGATTGTGAATTGATTACAGATAGCTGAATAAGTTAATGATCAATAATAGGTACCCATTACCGAAGATTGATGATTTGTTTGATCAGTTGAAGGGAGCAGAAGTGTTCTTTAAGATCTACTTGAGATCGGGATACCATCAGGTATGCATAAGTTACAGTTAAAGGAGGTCCTTGAAAAGGGATACATTAGGCCAATTATATCACCTTGGGGTGCACCAGTGTCATTCATAAACAAGAAAGATGGTACTCTCAGATTGTGAATTGATTACAGATAGCTGAATAAGCTAACGATCAAAAATAGGTACCCGTTGCCGAATATTGATGATTTATTTGATCAATTGAAGGGAGCATAAGTGTTCTTTAATATCAACTTGAGATTAGGATACCATCAGGTATGCATAAGTTACAGTTAAAGGAGATCCTTGAAAAGGGATACATTAGGTTAATTGTATCACCTTGGGGTGCACCAATGTCATTCGTAAGGAAGAAAGATGGTACTCTCAGATTTTGAATTGATTACAGACAGTTGAATAAGGTAACGATCAAGAATAGGTACCCTTTGCCGAAGATTGATGATTTGTTTGATCATTTGAAGGGAGCATAAGTGTTCTTTAAGATCGACTTGAGATTGGGATATCATCAGGTATGCATAAGTTATAGTTAAAGGAGTTACATTTCTAGTGACAAAGGTGAGGAAGTTGAGGATGCAGATGTTTTTAGTAGGTACACAGTCCTACAATAGTTTTAGGATGTATTTCTTGATAACATTACAGAGTTTCCACCTCATAGGGAGGTAGAATTTTCTATTGAGTTAGTTCTCAGGGAAGCTCTGGCATCAAAGGAACCTTACCAGATGAGCACACCTGAGTTCATAGTGTTTAAGTTACATTTAAAGGAGATCCTTGAAAAGGGATACATTAGGCCAATTGTATCACCTTGGGGTGAACCAGTGTCATTTGTAAAGAAGAAAGATGGTACTCTTAGATTTTGAATTGATTATAGACAGCTGAATAAGGTAACGATCAAGAATAGGTACCCATTACCGAAGATTGATGATTTGTTTGATCAATTGAAGGGAGCATAAGTGTTCTTTAAGATCGAATTGAGATTGGGGTACCATCAAGTGTGCATCAAGGAAGAGGATATCTTCAAGACTGCATTCAGGACTAGGTATGGGCATTATGAGTTTGTTGTAGATCCATTTGGTTTTACTAATGCTCCAGCTAGATTTATGTATTTGATGAATAATTTGTTGCATCCTTATCTAGACAAGTTATTATTGTATTAATTGATGACATACTAGTATAATCTAAAAATGAGGAAGAACATGCCAATCATTTAGAAGCAGTGTTGAGATTGCTAAGAGAGTATCAGTTGTGTGCTAAGCTTAGCAACTGCAGCTTCATTTAGACAAAGGTGCATTACTTGGGACATGTCATTTCCAAGGATGAGATAACAATATATCTAGAAAAGATAAGGACCATCGTGGAGTGGGCAGCTCCAAAGAATATAGAGGAGGTGATATCATTTATGGGATTGGGAGGTTACTATAGGAGTTTCATCAAGAACTTGTCATGAATTACATATCCTATCACATCGTTCCAGAAGAAAGGTAAGAAGTTTGAATGGAAAGAAGAATGTGAGGCTAGTTTTGAGAAACTTAAGTAGTTGTTGACACATGCACCAATGCTATAGATTGTAGATCTGGACAAGGAGTTTGTAGTGTGTACAAATTCTTACAAGATAGGACTTGGTGGATTTCTCATGCAAGAAGGACAGGTAATGTGCTATGAGTCATGGAAACTGAATGAGCATGAGCAGAACTATCCGACACATGATTTGGAGCTAGCAACAATAATACATGCATTGAAGATGTGGAGGCACTACCTTCTTTAGAGGAGGCTTGTACTAATGAGTGATCACAGTGGGTTGAGGTATTTTTTTGACCAACCAAATCTAAATGTCAGGAAAGCTAAATGGTTAGCCACCCATAGTGAATTTGACTTCGAGATTAGATACATCAAAGGAAAGGAGAACCGAGTTGAAAATGATCTCAGTAGGAAGGTACAGGTAAATCATATAGCAGCTATGAGCTCTTATGGGATAGAGTTACATGATAGGATCTTGCAAGCAGGACAAGGGGATGACAAGTAAATGGCGATCATGCATATGTTACAATAGATTATAGGTATAGGTGTATATATAGGTACAAGCATAGGTATAGGTACAGGTGCAGGTACGTGTATAGGAATGTAGACTATCGTCTCGCGACAAATGGTTTAGTGAGATTCAAGGATAGGATCTATGTGCCGAATTGTAGTGAGATCAAGAATCTTATCTTGAGGGAGTTTCCTAGCAAGAGATACTTGGGTTATCTAGGATATTAGAAGACGTTGACGGTAGTGAAGAAGTTCTACTATTGACTAAATCTAAAGAAGGAAGTGGTAGAGCTCATGGGTAGATGCTTAGATTTTTAGTAGGTAAAGGAAAAATGTAAGCACCCAAGTGGTTTAATACAACCTATAGTGATTCCAGAATGGAAATAGGAGGTCATTTCCATGGATCTCATTATAGGTCTTCTGAGGACAATGAGACAACATGATTCTATTATGATCATGGTTGACAGGTTGAGCAAGATATCTCACTTCATTCTAGTGAAGACTACATATTCATCTAGTGAGGTAGCATAGGTGTTCATAAGAGAAATAGTGAGATTGCATGTTGTTCCAAAGAATATTGTGTCAGATAGGGATGCAAAGTTGACTTCCAAGTTTTGGAAGGAATTTTTCGCAAGTTTGGGTATAGAGTTGGCCTTCAATACAACTTATCATTCACAAACAAATGGACAAATAAAGAGGTTCAACATGATCTTGGAGGATATGTTAAGGGTGTACGTGATGCAACAATAGAGGAAATGGGATGAGTATCTTCCGTTGGTTGAGTTCACATACAAAATTAGTTATTAGGAGTCATTGAGGATGAGTCCTTTCGAGGCATTTCATGGAGAAGTTGTAACACTCCCTTCAACTCGAGTGATTCAGTGAACATGGTACTCATTAGGACAGATATGTTGGCATACATGGAGTAGGAAATGCAAGTTATTAAAAAGTATCTAAAGGAAGAGAAGGATAGAAAAAGGAGTTATGCGGATTAGCATTGGGTATTCAAGGAGTTCCAAGTTGGGGAGCATGTGTATTTTTGCATCAAGCCTCAGTGCATATTGTAGAGGAAACATCTCATGGTCAGGAATAGAGCCATAGAGCAAGTTAAAGTGCATTGGAAACACTTTGGGTATGAAGAAGCTACATGGGAGATGGAAGATCAGATGTGGGCCTTGTATCCCTCATTGTTTTCGGTTGAGGCAAAACAATTTTGGTTTGATATTTGGTATATGTTTGGCGTATGTTTTGTTGATGTTTTGGTAGATGTATGTATATGTATATGGTTGTAAATATCACAATGAGCTAAGTTATAAAGCTCCAATAAGCAGTATGGTTGTTATCTTGTCATGTTGTCATGATGTTTTTCTTTTGAGCAGGTCATTCATTGTAAATAATGCAATGAGCTAAGTTATAAAGCTCCATGAGCAATATGTTTCCTTTTCAAGGTTTTTGTTGAGTTCTAGGTGTGGCTTAAAATCGAGGATGGTGTTCCCCAAGGGGGAGGGTTATGTAATAGCCCTAGTGAAAATTTCATGTAATAAAATTTAATAAAAGAAAAATAAGACCAAGGTTAAGGGACATTTATTTCAAGTTGAATCTTGGGCAATGATATCCTAGTGGGCATCACTAGATGTGTTTTTGGCTAAGGAAAATTGGCAAAGGCTAAGGCAAGGACATTAAAAGGACAAAAGGCATTTTTGGCACATTTACTTATGAAAATAAAGGAAATTAGGGGAAAAGTAAGGTGCAAGGTCACAGGTTGCATGTGAGAAGGAAATTGAAGGAAAATAATGGAAAATGAAGGAATTAGAGGCCTCATTAATAAAAATGATTTGGAGGATTAGTTGGTAACCTTTTGCTAATTCAAGTTTGAAGTTCTCTCATTATTCTCCCCCTCTCTTTCATTCTTGGTCACTTAGAGTTTTCTTGGAGCACTCTATCTTTGGATCAAGGAAGGAAAAGAAAGCAAAGGGAAAGGAAGGAAAGGAAGGATCCAAGAAGAACAGTAGGATCAGGAAGCTTCAGTGGGAATAATTGCAGGTAAGATATTGCATGTGTGCTTTCCTAGCTAGTTTTGACATGCATGGATTTTAATGTTGGAGTATGGTTCTCTTATCGTCGGTGGCATGGTTTTTCCAGGTTATGACAATGGTTTTCACCCTAGCCTTTCCTTTTTCTGGATTCTGTGGTGTGTTGGGATGTTTATCTCGGTTTTTAGCTTTGGTTTTCTTATTGGATTTTGGAATCTAGAGCGGAGGTGGTCTCAAGTTTCATTCTCAAAGGCTTAGGAATCCCTTGACCGGTTTTGGAGGGATACATGGTAAATCTTGAGGGAGGACTCTCAGTTTAGGCCCTAGTGTTATAGGTTTTGATTGCGGTAAAGCCTAAGAGACTAGTGTTGATTTAGGGCCTAGTGATCCAAGATTGGATTGCAGTAAAGCCTGAGAGACAAGGAGATAGAAAATTCATCAAGGATAGTGATGGATTCTGGATGGCATTCCAAGTTCAGTTTAGTTGTTATCGGAGCACTAGTTTTGGTGTGATCATAGTTTCGTGAGGGTTGATGTGGATGAACCTCTGGATTCCCTTGGTTTTTCCATGAGATCCCACATTCATGCTTGGAATATGGCATGGGGGTGACTGGCTAAAATAAATATTTGGTTCAATCATGTCTACGATCGAGTGGTATGTGCAAGTCCTGATATTGGTTGAATTTTCTTATGATTAATGAAATATAAGTTCTCATGGTTTTGCACTTGCTTAGATGTGGATTTAATGGTTGTTGTCTCTCTATTATTTACATGGTTTTATGTTGATTATAAGCATGGTTAATTAACTGGTTCATGTCATGGTTATTTCATGTATTTACTTGTAATTATTGAAATGATGGATGCAAGACATAATTGATGTTATAGAAGTTTAATGGAGAAGGTGGTGATGCTTCTTGTCATGTTTCATAAGTTTTTTTAGTAATTCATGCTCTGTCTTGTATACTACACCTGTAGGTTGCATTGATTGCAAGTGTTTGACCTTTCAATCCCAGTTGGGGATGATTAGGATTACTCCTGAGGTTTATTTCTGGTTTATTAGATTTTTCATCATGTATTTGATGGACTCTGAAATTTATAACAAGTTCTAGGCAGTGGCTGGAATTATGGGCTAGAAACGTTCCCTGAATTCTGCGGACATTGGCATAGTTCTGCTAGGAGAAGTCCCTGGACATTGGCTTGCATGCCTATGAGAGAATCCAACAGTTTCTATATCCTAGCATGCCTATAGCATGAGAGTGTCGAAATGGCCAAGTGACATCATATATCAGGGGGACTCAGGGGCAGTATGTTTGAGATGTCTCTATGGGTTGCTGTTGTTGATGTGTAAGGTTTGGTTGATGTGTTCTATCGATTCCATTTCCTTAAGGTCACCAAGGAGGTTGAATCCTTTATAGTGGCCTATCTCATTGCATTTTTACCCCAGTTAGTCAGTTACTGGGTAGATGTGGTAGGAGGGCGGTTACACATCAAGCCTATAGGAGTGTTGAATGATGCTATAACAACTTATATGTAGAAACTACTCTATAATGACATCCCTTCACTTATTTTTGGTTCACTTCTCCCCCCTCATTAATATGTATATATATATATATATATATATATATATATATATATATATATATATATATATATATAGTACCCCTGAGTAAATCACCATGCTTGAAATCAAAACTTCCACATGCCCCATATGTTTGGTCACCTTATCTAGCCCACTTATCACCTCTTAATGTTACTTCGACTACACTAGTGAGTGCATGTTAATTTCCTTCTAGATATCATTAACTCTCACCAGGTATGGGATGCCACATTCCTTGACCCATTTTCCAGTTGGGGTGGTGGCATCCTTCCCCCTCTTTCATCCTTGAACATCAACTAATACAAGGCTAGAAAATATCATAAATACAATTTCCTACATGCATTCTTTAGGGGAGAATAAACCAAAAGGGACCAGGGTGATGCTAGTGGTGGAGAAGTATCTAGGCATCTATAATTTTTTAACAAATATTTATTCCATATTTTGTGGACATGTGACATAATTAGATTTGGGATGCAGGGAAATAAAGAAAAAACCTATCACAACATTTATCTTAACCTCCAACTTGATGAGACCTTTTGGAGATGTGATCCAAATGGAAAATGGCATCAATCCATGGTATTCATCCACTTATGAAATTTACCCATGGTATTGTAAGTAGCGTCCACTCATGGTATTTATCCACCCATGGTATTGCAAGTGACATCCACCCATGGTATTCATTCACACATGGAATTAACCCATGGTAGTGTGACATCCACCCATGGTATTGTAAGTGACATCCACCCATGGTATTCATTCACCCATGGTATTTTCCCATTGTATTATAACATTTACCCATGGTATTCATTCACCCATGGAATTGACCCATGGTATTGTGACATACACCCATGGTATTCATTCACCCATGGAATTGACCCATGGTATTGTGCATCCACCCATGGTATTCATTCATCCATGGAATTGACCCATTTTGTAAAAGGATAGGTGGTCTGCCATAATGTAGCCTTTATAGTTATTATCGGTTTTAATAAAAAGTTTCTTTGTGGGTTTTTTTATTGGTAATTCTCCTCTTTTTCTTCTAGAATTTCAATCTTTTATATCTTGAGGGCCTCCACCCCCCCCAAGATCCATTTCAATCTTTTAGATCTTGAGAGCCTGCCCCCAAGATACAGATCAGTGGTATCAGAGCAGGTTACGATTCCATGGGAATGAGAGTTTCATGCATATTTCAGTTTCAAATTTTTGCAGAAATATTCAGCAAACTTCAGGCACATGTTGCGGCCTCCACAGAGAATTTTCTTGGGCCAAGCAGGAAGATTTTTTTTTCATTTTTTTGCAGGATTTCTTTTTTGGGCGGCGAGTTTGCAGATAAGACCTGAAACATTTGGTACAATATTTATAAAAACAAATAACAAATCCAGATTCCTTGCGAAAAAAATACCAAAATTCAAAAAAAAATCGGCCAAATCGGAGTCTGGATGAAGGAGATATCGTTGATTAAAATCAGCTATGTTGTAGAATTTTTTTTTGACGGCAATTGGTGTACACCGACTATCCTATAATTTTTTGAAGCTTTTCTACAGAATTTAAAACAAAAACATTGTAGATCTAAGCTTCTCTTGAAAAATCACCCAATTTAAAAAAAAAAATTGTTCGAATCGGAGTTCGGATGTGGGAGATATCGCTCATTTAAAGTCAACTATTTTTTCATAACTTTTGTGACGGTGGAAGAAAATTGCAGTGCAAATCAGAGATTCTAAGGTGTCTACATAAGGATTTCCAACGCATGGGAAGATGCAAAATGGTCCTTCTACTTCCAAAAACAGGTTATAATAAATATTCTGAATTATATTGACTGAGTTATGTCCATTTTAATTTTGGAGCAATATTCAGAGTGGCTTCTTGTTGGAGACATGCCCTCCCACCCCACTTTAGTTGGCATTTGCTTCACATTCATTAGTTTCAACATAGCAGGATTTGGCTTGGGTTATTTGGAGACGTGCCCTCTCACCCCAGACTATGTAGGCACCTGCTACTTCATTAACAACCAACATCATGGTTATGGGTCAAATGCAATAAATCCTTGTCATCGAAGTCCATTTGCTAGACTGCACACTATTTGTATCATAGTTGGTCACAAGCATTACTAGGCATCTCTATCCTCGGATATTCGTTTTTCATGGTTATGGGCCATCTACAAACCCACACTTCATTGAAGTCCATTTGCTAGGCCACACACTGTCAATATCACAGTCGGTCACAAGCATTACAGGGTATCTCTATCCTCGGATCTTCATTCATCATGGTTATAGGTCATCCACAAACCCACACTTCATCGAAGTCCATTTGCTAAGCTGCACACTGTCAGTATCACAGTTGCTCACAAGCATTACATGGTATTTCTATCCTCGAATCTTCGTTCATCATTGTTATGGGTTAACCACACAAAAAACTTCTCTTCAGTGGCTCTCCATATTAAACAAAGGCTTCGCAGGAGGGAACTTCATGCAATGGGGACCATTACTTCTTAAGGAGGGAGGAATGATCCATGGAAAATGGCATCGACCCATGGTATTTGATGAGCCCCAGAAATGGGTAATTATATGGGCTCATTTTTCCTCTTAATTCAACTTAATCCACCATTCTCATTAGTTTATTGCATGTTTTTTATTATATTTATGCTAATAGAGTGAATTGGGTTAGTCATTATGCCAAAAAGTCTAATGTATGCTTTATGCAGATTTTTTTTTCAATTTTGAGACAAAATTAAAGGTCTAATGAGCATTTGGCAACCAAATTTGAGGAAGAAAAATGGAGAGGATTTGTAGGAGGGTGTCCCCTTCATTTATGGACCCTTACCTCAAATTCTCCATCAGAAACTCGGAGCACAAAGGTCCACTTTCCAAGGGGAAGCCGAGCAAGTAAAGAAGGACTGATGTTTATCTCCAGTTTTTGGAAGCCCAGCTCCTTGATTTTAGGAGGGCTGTTGGGGGACTCCATTTGTATAAATAGGGGGGCTTAGGGCCTCAGTTTTTTTAGTTAGATTTTAGCCAGTTCTTAGTATATTTTTTCACTTTTGTGCAACATTGTACTCAGCTCATTTTTGAGCTCTTTTTGAGATAATTTTTATGTGATGTAACTGCTATTTTTGATAATGAAGATGAATGAAGTTTTGAGCCAGCACTGATTTTTTTCTAGAGGGCTGAAGCTCTTGGGTTAGGGTCCAACCCAAGTTTCCCAGCACCTCCTTTGTGTACCTATATGTTTTTGTTTCCATTCATGTGTTAATTTCTACTACATATACTCATTTTACTTCATTAGATTAGGTTGCTTTTGATGGTTAGTATAGTTGTTTTTGCTTCAAGTTGCTTAAGTAAGTTGTTACAGTGATAGCAAAAGATCCAAAAAGGCTAATAGCAGGTCTTGATCTCCTTTCTTTCTCCTTGGGATTATGATCTGAGGTCAAAGCACTATTGCTGCCACTAAAAACACAGTTTTTTCTCTTCCATGCAACTGCTAGTGTGATACTTTGATTTGGAAAAGTTGCGATTGGTTAAAATTTAATTGCTAGATCATTTTATGCCCTTTTACCATAGTTATCTCACATAATTTTCTGTTCATAAGGCACTGTTCGACACTTTTCTGGTTTTAGGTCAGAATTTAGGTTAAGATAGACAAAACTCTATTTTTTGGTTCCTACTTTGGTTAGTTTTGAGAATTAAGTGTGTAGATCTGTTGTAGAACATTCCAGCTCATCATTCCTCCATAAAACAGCCACCACTAGCTCACCTCTCATACATCCCCCAGCTCATTCGCCACATTTCGCCAATCTGCCCTAATTTCTGCGTTTTTTCCATAAAGTTATTTTCTTGCCATTTGAACAAATCCAACCATCTCCTTCGTCCCTGATCTTCCTTGATAAGTTATAGACCCCTCAACACCTTCATATAGCCTTCATTTCCCCTTTCCCATCATTTTTCCACCTTCAAACCTCCAAAAACCACTTTCGGCCTCCTCCTGTAGATCCTCCTGTAGAACCTCCTGTAGATCCCCTGCAGCCTCCTGTAGAACTTCCTGTGAGTGATTTTTCGAAGTCTGATCGCAATGGAAGTCTTCAGAAGGGTACTAGGGGCTTCTTAGGACCTCTCCACACCTTCCTCACCATCTGAAAAAGCCAACTCCATCTTCCTTTACCACCAAACCTCTGCACAATCACAACCAGTCAAATCATAAGCATAATAATTCCACATAAAAATACTCAAAAGTACAAAAAGATGATTTCTTCTCATTTCTCTTTAGAAGTAGCTTGAATAAATGAAATTTACCTTTTTAGTAGTCAATGGCACCCATTTCAGTAGTTTCCATCTCTTTTCTTATACAAATAGGGTTAGTGGGTAAACTAGGGTTTGCTAAGGTTTGTGTTTCATTCCAGTTTTCCCTCTCTTTTTGTAAGTAGAATAGCCCTTATAGAGGTAGCTTCCTTTCATCACAGTTAAAGCTTCTTTAGAGAACTCATAGAAGTTGGATTAAACTCCTAGTGAACTTGCGCCAGTTGATCAAGTGATAGCCTACAGTAAGAGCTAGTACTTGTACATACGGCACCGTCGCTTCCAAGTTTGTTACGAACTACCGGGTTGATAAAAGTAAAGAAGGAAGCCGCAGGAGTTGCAGCATTATTGCTGCAATATTGGAGCTCACTACTCTTTTTGGTGTTGTTTCCAGGGAAGCGTCAGAGTATTTTGTGATTACTGCTTTTCTTCTAT
Organism: Pinus tabuliformis; assembly: GCA_031772625.1. Classification (NCBI taxonomy): domain Eukaryota; kingdom Viridiplantae; phylum Streptophyta; class Pinopsida; order Pinales; family Pinaceae; genus Pinus; species Pinus tabuliformis. Next base: position 929,458,789 of record CM062817.1, read on the forward strand.
TTTCTACTGCAACATTCTGCTAAGTAGTTAATTTCAGTGAAAGTAGAGTAGTTGTTTCATTTGAATTCTGCAAAAGTAGATTAGACATTTCCTACTTTCATTTCAATTCTACGATTTCCATTTCAGCAAGAGTAGATTAGTCATTTCCTACTTTCATTTCAATTCTGCAAATTCCATTTCAGTAAGAGTAGATTAGTCATTTCCTTCTTTCATTTCAATTTTGCAATTTCCATTCCAGCAAAGTAGATTAGTCATTTCCTTGCTTTCATTTCAATTTTGCAATTTCGTTTCAGCAAGTTCATTTTAGTTAGTTGCAATTTGTTGTTCAATCCATTTCATTTTTTCAGGTACAAGCATGAAAAAAACAAAAATCACCCAAAAATAGATTTCCTTTCATGCCTCGTAGGAGTAGAGATAATTCAAAAAAATGTTTGCCCAACACCCCCACTGCTTTACACAGCCAACCTTATCTCTTCTTCGGTGGTTGCAATCAAGAAACACCCTTAGGTAATAGCCAGACATATTTGAAGAACCTGTAGGGAAATAAGAAGAAGAAACCCATTCCTCTGGAGCCAATGGCTGAAAACAGAAATGTTGGGAGCAATACCTTGTCTTCCAACTCATCTCTTAGAAGTGAATTTGAGAATTGGCTGGAAGATTTCAAGAGTGAAATGAGGTAGATTCTTGCCATGCATATCAAAAGAAAACAAGAATAAGTAGAGAGGGATTTGGCCATTTTTTCCCTAGATGCACCAGGAGGCATCCTAGGAATGAATGCCCATTGAAATCTATAGAGGTTTGTTCAACCTGTGAAGAAAATCATTCCACAGACAAGTGCCCATCCTTGCCCAGACTTAAAGCTATGTACTAAGGGGCTGAAGTAGTCACTGAAAAAATCTATTACATAGACCAAAGGAGGCTACATGGACCTAGACCATATTAGCAGGGGATGCAAGGGACATCTCAGGCATACTACAACCCCAACCAAGTCACTTCTATACCTTCTTGGGCCCCCCCTGCTCATCCTTCCTGGTCCACCCCTCCTCCTTGGTCCTTCACATCTCCATGTTATGCCCAACCAGCTGCTCATCCATTTTACCTCTATGCTCAGCCATAGCTTCAGTGGAATGTACCTCATCAGGGGTGGAGGCCCCAGTACAACTCTCCTCTTGCTCTTTTGCCTCCACCACCTGCTCAACCGCAACCATTGCCTCCTGCACCACCAAGACAACCCCAAATGCCTGCTCAACTGAACCTGAACCCAAATAATAGAGAAGCCTAACAAGTATATAGTGGAGAACCACCATTTCCAAACCCGCACATTGGAGTAGCTCAACCCAATTGCAAAGCTGAGGTACAACACTCCCAAACAACTCCTCTTGAGCTCAATGATATTCAGCATAGCTCAGGAAGAGTATTGCAAAAAAGAGATTATATTGATATCATTGAAGGACCACATCCAGTAGAAGAAGATGCAAAAGAGAAGATCAAAGAACCATGGGCTGCATTTGATGAAGAGAAGACATCAGAATCAGAGATCGAGAAAGCTCCCTCATGGTTACCATCAAATCCTCCATGTATTCAAGAGAAGAATCAACAAAAGGGTGAAGATATGAATGTCATGGTAGAAGAAGACATGAAGAATGATCCAGATCAGCAGAAAGGAAAAGGACATCACAGATATATTAAGATATGGTTCTAGATGGTCACTAAGGTACAACATCACTATCTTCCTCAAGTATGCTTGATCCCTTCAAAGTCAAATCATTTGGTCTCTGAAATCTGGATACATGTCAAAGCATACATTTCAAGCCTCCACATCAATTTGTCTATCATCTCGATGTGCACATGGCTCCATTGGAAGTAGTCTTATACTTGAAAATTATTTTTTTTTTCAAGTACGGTAGGGTAGATAAAAAAAAAGGAAAAAAGAAAAAGAATGAAAAATAAGAGGAAAAAATAAAAATCTAAGGTGAAAATCTCCTCGGAGACGCCTCAGATTGGCTCATTGATTGAAAACCTCCATGAGGCGGTCAATGGGTTGGAAAGAAGAGAAAAGAAAAAGAGAATAAGATCCCTGGGTGAAAACCTCCCTTGGAGGCGCCCAAGGCAGGCAATTAGGGTGAAAACCTCCTTGAGGCGCCCTAGTTGTTTCCAAAAAAAGAAAAAAAGAAAAATGAATTTCTAGTTGTATTGCAGGTCTACAGGAGAACTTTAGAAAGCAATAGCAGGTGCCAAGAGAGCTCTAAAACTAATAACAACACCTATCCTATCTTCCCTCACCCTTCTCCATCATTCTTGGCATTCTTTCCACCTCACTGTGCTTCTTTTTCTAAAAACTGTGTTTTCTACAGGAGACTCCTGTAGAAAGTACAGAGAGTTAGAAATGGATTTTAAAAGCAGTTTGGGGAACATGGAAGCTTCATAAAGGGTTACAAATTGCCCCACAATCTTCAAACTTCTCTTCCATCATTTGCAAGTCTGCATTATAGCTCATGCTCATTTTTTTCTTACTGTCCAAAAAACTACATAATGCTCTCATACAAAAATACATAGAGCAGAAATTTGTTTTTTCCCTAACTTGAAAACTATACATCCATTTAAAAAACTGTTTCATGGGGAGTTGTATAGGGATGATGGAAACATGCCCAAGAAATTTAAGCTAATTCCAGTGCACGGTTTTCAAGAAATCAGCCTCCATCACCTTTAGCCATTTTTGTATTTTCTCAATATCTGTGCATCCATTTAAAAACATGTTTCATGGGGAGATGTATACGGGTGATAGTAACATGCCCAAGCAATTTTAGCCAATTCCAGTGCACGATTTCCACGAAATTGATCTCCATCATCTTCAGCCATTTTCCGTTTTTCTCGAAATTCGTGCATCCATTGACCACAATTTTTCTATGGGAGGTGCATAATGATGATGGAAACATGCTCAAAAAATTTTAGGTCAATCCAGTCTACCATTTGGGAGATATGGACAAAACAAGTCACTGTCCCATTAAAATCTAGCATCAGTAGCATGAGGGTGCAAATCTGAAGGTTGAAGCAGACTCCTGAAGATCAGATCCAGCCAAGAAGATACCTGCACAAGAAAAATAGCTTCACATCAAACAAAAAAAAGCATACATCAGAAGGGATACAGGCATGCAACAACTGAATATGAGCATGCAGCAGCAAAAGAACCAAGCAGCACCGCAGTACACACATTTTGACTTACAGGTAAGTGTCTAAACCCTTTCCTCTGTTGCATCTGTATGATCCAAAATTGCATGAACAAATGGTATGGTTGATCTGAAACTAGGTTGGTGGCTAGGTAACTGGCCACCCTTTCCCAGTTTAACAGCACTCAGCCGGAGATCATACAGCACATGTGTCTAGTCAACTCACGGGAAATCTAAAAAAGAGGTAGTGGCAGATGTTTTGAACTCCAGTGCAAATAATGGGAAGTTATTACAGGCAGAAAGCATAAAGTCTCATGATGACACTACAGTAGGGACCAACAGTCCAAATAATGCCAACGCAAATTTTTTCTAGCTCACCATCAACAGAAATATCTCAAAGAAAACATAAGTATGTCTCCTGGAAAGTCCTTCATCACCTTTTCTTCCATTTCATCCTCATCCACTTAGCTGCAGTAAGCTCTACATCCACCACCGTAACCTCGAAATCATCATCTGCTATCATTTTCAGCCATTTTTCTGCTATCGGCATTCTACAGGAAGCTATAACAGTTTTATAGGAGGACCATTGAGCAGTCTTGCAGAAGAAAAAAAACGGGATTCTCATCCAAATTTGGGCTTGAAGAGGTAGGCTTAGTAAAACCCACTCTGCATTTCCATATATCTACCAAAGATGGTGGGATTTGAAGCGAAGTATTGAGTTGAAAAGAAAGGGAAGTGAGAAAAGAAGTTTGCCTGTGTTTTAAAAAAAAATATACAGTTTCTCCATTTGCTCTATGCACTGAAATACTCTCTTTCTCCACCATGGTATTCTCCTCTGTAAAAAGATGATGCAACTCTAGAGAATTAAGCCTGTAAAAAAGTGAATTTGCATTGGGTAGTTTGCTTATTTTGTGAAAGGAGAAAAACGTTGTTCTATATACTCTTTGTTTTTTAGATATTGTTTCCCTCAAACAGAGCGTGAATTAAATCAAGTTTGAGAACAGAGTTTGAAGGGAAGGAAAGTTGCAATTTGTTTTTGTTAAATAGAAAAACTCTCTCTCTTGTTCCATAAAATAAAACCTTAGTTGTTCCTCTCTTTCCGGGTTTGAAATTTGCTGCCTTCCTCCTCACCTGAAAATTTCCAGTAGTCTCTAAACATCATGACAGGGGGTTTTATGAGGAAGGAGCCTCTGAATTCAACTAAACTGCATGAACACCTAGGAGTGATAACCCGCTTTACCAACGCAAATTGGATGCCTTTCTTTGAAAAATTTCATGGGTATGATGAGGAAGTCATAGAGGAATTTTTATTGTCTTTAAAACCTCATTCAAAAACCCATGCCACAGTCAATTTCAGGGGTCTAACCATAGAACTTACATCGGAGTTTATCAGCAGGATTACAAGCCTCCCACTTGGACTCCCCTAGAGCAAAGAAGAAAAACCACTGAGTTAAGTTGCCAAGAACACCTTCATAGCCTAGAATATTTTTAGAAATATGGCAGGGCAAGATGAGGAGGAAATAGAAAAAGAGGAAAATACCAAAATAGAGAAAGAAGAACATGAAACAGAGGAGGAAATCAAGACAGAAGATGAGAAGGAAGAACCTGAAACAGAGAAGAAAATGACAAGAGCAGAGAGCAGGAAACCCAAAACAGAAAAGGAAAAGACTAAACAGAGAAGAAAAAGACTAAAGCAGAGAAGGAAGAAACTAAACAAGATAAGAAGGATACCAAAACAGAGCTTGAGGAAGCAAAGCTAACAGAGGCAGAGAAGACAAAAGAAGAGGAAAAATAGGAAGAAGAAAGACAACAGTGGGAGGAGGTGGATAGAAAGGTAGGATTCCATGATAAAGAGGAGGATATCACATTAGAAGCATGGGATGTCAGGGAATCCATTAGATCCATCAAGGATAAAGAGATAGATTAGTTGCTCATAGGATGAGCAACACCTTCAGTAGGGGGGTAATGATGAGCCCCAGAAATGGGTAATTATATGGGCTCATTTTTCCTCTTAATTCAACTTAATCCAACATTCTCATTAGTTTATTGCATGTTTTTTATTATATTTATGCTAATAGAGTGAATTGGGTTAGTCATTATGCCAAAAAGTCTAATGTGTGCTTTATGCAGATTTTTGGTAAATTTTGAGACACAATCAAAGGTTTAATGAGCATTTGGCATCCAAATTCGAGGAAGAACAAGGGAGATGATTTGTAGGAGGGTGTCACCTTCATTTATGAACCCTTACCTCAAATTCTCCATTAGAAACTCGGAGCACAAAGGTCCACTTTCCAAGGGGTAGCCGAGCAAGTAAAGAAGGACTGTTGTTTAACTACAGTTCTGGGAAGCCCAGCTCCTTAATTTTAGGAGGGCTGTTGGGGGACTTGATTTGTATAAATAGGGGGGCTTAGGGCCTCAGTTTTTTTAGTTAGAGTTTAGCCAATTATTAGTATATTTTTGCAGTTTTGCGTAGCATTGTACTCAGCTCATTTTCGAGCTCTTTTTGAGACAGTTTTTATGTGATGTAACTGCTATTTTTGATAATGAAGATGAATGAAGTTTTGAGCCAGCACTGATTTTTTTCCAGACGGATGAATCACTTGGGTTATGGCCCAACCCAAGTTTCCCAACACCTCCTTTGTGTACTTATATGTTTTTGTTTTCATTCATGAGTTAATTTCTGTTGTATATACTCATTTTACTTCATTAGATTAGGTTGCTTTTGATGGTTAGAATAGTTGCTTTTGCTTCAAGTTGCTTAAGTAAGTTGTTGCAGTGACAGAAAAAGATCCAAAAGGGCTAACAACATGTCTTGATCTCCTTTCTCCCTCCTTGGGATTATGATTTGAGGTCAAGGCACTACTGCTGCCACAAAAAACACAGTTTTTTCTCTTCCATGCAACTGCTAGTGTGATACTTTGATTTGGAAAAGTTGAGATTAGTTCAGATTTAATTGCTAGATCATTTTATGCCCTTTTAACATAGTTATCTTGCATTCTTTTCTATTCATAAGGTACTTTTCAACACTTTTCTGGTTTTAGGTCAGAATTTAGGTTAAGATAGACAAAACTCTATTTTCTGGTTCCTGCTTTGGTCAGTTTTGAGAAGTAAGTGTACAGATCTCTTGTAGAACATTCTAGCTCATCATTCCTCTATAAAATAGCCAGCACCATCTCACCTCTCATATATCCCCTAGTTCATTCACCACATTTCACCAATCTATCCTAATTTCTGCGTTTTTTTCCATAAAGTTATTTTCTTGCCATTTGAACAAATCTAACGATCTCCTTCGTCCCTGATCTTCCTTGACAAGTTATAGACCCTTCAACACCTTCATCTAGCCTTCATTTCCTCTTTCCCATCATTTTTCCACCTTAAAACATACAAAAACCACTTTTGGCCTCCTCCTGTAGATCCTCTTGTAGAACCTCCTGTAGATCCCCTACAGCCTCCTGTAGAACTTCATGTGAGTGATTTTTCGAAGTTTTATTGCAATGGAAGTCTTCAGAAGGGTACTAGGGGCTTCTTAGGACCTCTCCACACCTTTCTCACCATTTGCGGAAGCCAAATCCATCTTCCTTTGCCACCAAACTTCTGAACAGTCACAACCAGTCAAATCATAAGCATAATAATTCCACATAAAAATACTCAAAAGTACAAAAAGATGATTTCTTCTCATTTCTCTTCAGAAGTAGCTTAAATAAATGCAATTTACCTTTTCAGTATTCAATGGCACCTATTTCAATAGTTTCCATCTCTTTTCTTGCACAAGTAGGGTTACTGGGTAATCTAGGGTTTGCTAGCATTTGCATTTCATTTAAGTTTTCCCTCTCTTTCTGCAAGTAGAATAGCCCCTGTAGAGGTAGCTTCCTTTCGTCACAATTAAAGCTTCTTCAGAGAACTCATAGAAGTTGTCTTAAGCTCCTAGTGAACTTGTGCCAGCTGATCAAGTGACAACCTATAGTAAGAGCTAGTACTTGTGCATACAACTTCGTCGCTTCCAAGTTTGTTATGAACTACCATGGTGATAAAAGTAAAGAAGGAAGCCCCAAGAGTTGCAACATTATTGCTGCAATACTAGAGCTCACCAGTATTCATCCACCCATGGAATTTACCCATGGTATTGTAAGTGGCGTCCACTCATGGTATTTATCCAGCCATGGTATTGCAAGTGACATCCACCCATGGTATTCATTAACCCATCGTATTGTGACATCCACCCATGGTATTTATTCACCCATAGAATTTACCCATGGTATTGTGATATCCACCCATGGTATTCATTCAACCATGGTATTTTCACATGATATTATGACATCCACCCATGGTATTCATTCACCCATGGAATTGACCACTGGTATTGTGATATCCACCCATGGTATTCATTCACCCATGGAATTAACACATGGTATTGTGACATCCACCCATGGTATTCATTCACCCATGGAATTTACCTGTGGTATTGTGACATCCACCCATGGTATTCATTCACCCATGGAATTGACCCATGGTATTGTAACTGAAAAATACTATAAGTAACAAGTCACATTTTGTAAAAGGATAGATGGTCCCCCACAACGTAGCCTTTATAGTTATTATCAGTTTTAATAAAATGTTTCTTTGTGGTTTTGTTTATTGGGAATTATCCTCTTTTTCTTCTGGCATTTCTATCTTTTAGATCTTGAGGGCCTCCCTTGAAGATATGGATCAAGATGGGTACTAGCTTGGATTTTGCAGAGCATGTTTATAATAATTTGAGAATCGCATTCCCCTGGTGACTTAGTGTACCCCTAAGCCTAAACTATTTCCAAGCCCATTCATAGGCCCATCAATTTTTTCTACTTTATTGATTTTGATACACATAATTCTTGAGTAAATATATACTAGCATTCTTGAATGATATCTGAAAATTTACCCAAACCCATTTGAACTTAGATTACCTTTGGATGCTCCAACAAATTTCAACCTTAGAAAGGAATGTGGTGGGGGACTACAAATAGTAAGGCTTGAGGTAAGGGAAGACCTGGGGGGAGGAAGAGGATTCAATGGGAGGGAGGGAAACCATCCGCAAAATATCGTTACATCAAAACCACACACCTTCAAATCCTCATCAAACCAATGGAGTATAAGGGTTGACTACCTAATATGGCTAACTAGAGAGCTCAAAATATAATCCGGTTGGTGAAGACTTGGGCACACCTATTGATAATGATATTATAGATTCCTGCAGGGTATTTATTAGATCTAGCAAAACATTCACTGATTATTCTATAGGTCCTCAGAAAAGGTACAAGAATTAAAAAGGTTCTCTAAGTTTTCGAAATTAAGCAAACAAAGAAGGCATTTAGAGGGGCCTTGATAATTCTTCTTCTGAATATTTTCCCATGTTAATGGCTTGTGTTGTATTAGCAATTGGAGGAAAAACAAAATTTTTGGCTTGATATTTTACTTCTAGACCTTTGTCCACCGGTATATTTTGGAGGCCCTCTTCTAGATGATAAGATTCTTTAATAGGAAAAATTCCTTTTGGTTTATACCCCCATCTTAATTTGTCCTCTTAATTCAATAATGGGATTTGATGATTCGTTGGGTTATTTTACAAGTTTTTCCATACTTCCTCCTCCATATGAGGGTGTTAATTCTCTAGGTGAATCCATCTATGCCACTTTTGATCAACTTCCTTCTCTAACCAATAGTCGATAATTTTAACTTCGGCCCAACCTACCATTTATTGTATTAAGTTTTCAAGCTCATTATCGGTCCCCCAATTTAGGTAGTTTTTACTAAGAATCAACTTATAACGAACTTGTACATCCATTTTTGACTTCCCAAAAATAATGCTTTTGAATTAAACCAATACCTTCCTTAGACAAGGACTAGATTGAAAATCCTAGAGTTGATGTATTCCTTCTAATAAGACTATGCTGAGGTGTTATAGGTGCATATATACATTTCCATATTCGTTTCCATAAGTGAATTCCTAATGTGATTCACTTCAACTAAATCTTGGTGCCCATAACCATTTCCATAATATTTGGATCCCATAGACCGAATCCACCCATGGGCTTAGGTCTCCACATAATATCCCATGCCTCTAGTGACCACTTTTTATCCAAGAGAGATCCTCCCCATAGGTAAATTCTCTGGATATGGAATAATTCCTGAAGAATAGAAGTCATAATGTAGAAAATCCTGTAGAATCACAAGCTAATGCAATTTGCTAAAGCAAGAGACAAAAATCTACTTCTACTCTTTACAGTGGAATCCCATAAACATTGAGTAAACAATAATCAGTAGAGGAAGATAATCAAAGGCAGATAACACAATAAATATCCAGGAAATCCACAACTCAAAACCCCACTATCTATTTTGTATTAATCCGGAAGATCAAGATGAAATTACAATGCTTGTTCTCTTTAGAACAATCCCAACACTTAGCAAATTTAATATCCAATTCATAGGAAAGCTCAAGGTCAAATCTTAGCCTCTTCAAAAGCTCTCCAAGTCTCTATTCCAATGCGTAATTACTATGGAGAATAGTTTGTATTTAAAGGGAAATAAAGCCTCTAAAAACTGCGCAACCCCTCAAGGATCTGTTCTTGAATGCATGCATTATTATTGCAACTCAGAAAAACCTAAAACAATTAGCACATTGTCCCTGCACTCTAGCCTCAATTAGGTATTTCTAAAAATCGATATGCATGAGTCTCTGATAAGTAAATATTCAGTTATCTAGAGTAGCATTAGTGAAGTTCATTAGTGACATCACCGATTGTTAACCCACTATTAGTTCTCTCAATCAGTTTGAGAACTAATTTAATTGAATTGACTCATGAATTGAGTCTTCTATTTTACAACTCACAATTAGCACATATTGGACTCCTACAAAGTAGGGAGAACATACACATGATGATAGAAATACTTCCAACTCGAACTTCCCAAGTCAATTAACTTTAATAAACTTAATTTAACTATTTTAAATTGCTATGAGAATAGCATTCGAATTTAATTTCCAGTTTAATTCAAGGACAGACTAAACTGGATTCTCTTATTTCCATTTCTCAACAATCCCTCTCAACAAGAAAGATATTATCAACTACCTCGATCCTATCTCTGTGAAACTCGAATTTACATCTTGACAATGCCTTTGTTAAGATGTCAACATCTTGCTTCTCCATGGGAATGTAATATAACAACATGATCCATCTCAATACACAATCTCCAAGATGATGATATCGGATATCAATATGCTTGGACCGATCATGAAAGACTAGATTTTCAGAGAGTTTGATACAAATCTGATTATCACAATAAATCATTGTTAGATCCATCTACTGACCAAACAAACCAACCAGGATCTTCCTCATTTAGATAGCCTCGCATGTTTCCTGACTTGCAACCATGTACTTTGCCTCTTCTGAACTCAGTGTAACTGATCTTCGTTTCTTTCTATACCAAGAAACTGCCACTGATCCAATACTAAAGATCCCTCCTGGTGTGCTCTTCCTGTTGAATGGACTCCATACCCAATCTGCATCGGTGAAGCCTTGAAGCTTCACTCCCTCTATCTGCCTGTACCATAACCCAAACTAAATAGTGCCTCTGAGGTATCTCAATACATGCTTTTCCGCCTTCCAATATAACTTAGTAGGCCTAACCATCGCTTGACTAAGTTGGTTAACTGCATAGCACATATCCGGTCGTGTGTTCACCAAGTACATGAGTGAACCTGTTAGGTTCCTATACCAATAGGTGTCATTTATCATGATTGACTATGGAAGTGCCAAATATGATCATCCTTTCCATGTTGCAAAGGTTTCATATTTTGTATATAGATAAAAAAAATTAAAAAATGTAAAGAGGGTATGCCCTAAAAGAAAAATCAGAGGGAAAGAAGAATGAATTGGTCAACAAAAGAAAAAGAAAAATGAACCCCAAAGAAAGACGAGGAAAGTGGCCAGTCAAAATGCCACTACTATCTTATTTGTGTAAAGCAAGTTCACAAAATGCAAACACTGTTTTTAACACACTTGATGGATGTCCCAACGGGTCAATCTGGGCCAGTCCATATTTAAATCTCCTGATTTATAATAGATAATTAAGGTCTATCCTAACAGTTCAATCTTGGCAGATCACTAGCTAAGTAGAGAAGCAAAGAGTCTCAACTGCTTAATCTGGGCCTTGGAAGAAATAAGGGTAGATCTAGATAGGAGGGCAGTCAAAAGAAAAGAGAAAAATGAGGGTTTGCAAGTTCAAGTGCACCCAATCAAAATGAAGAAAAAATGTTAGAAATTATAGAATGAATAAGTAGATTGAAGTTGGAGAAACAAGTCTATCAGCAGTGTCATCTTTTTCAATATGATCTACTTCAAGGATATTTCAAGTGCCATGGAAAAGGTGTGATGACAGATCAGATGTTGCATGTCTAACTTCCCCTCTCCTCCCTCACAACAAATATTCACTAACGTCCCTTGAAGAAATTGGGATCTGCTCAAACTCTTAACTTCACTCCATTTCCAGAAAGCTTAAGTAAAACTTCAGGTTTACTTAAGAGCTAAAAGCCACATTTCTTGTGTAAAGTTTTATTTCTCCTAAAACCCTAAAGCCTAGGTGATTCAACTCCATCCACCTAGAATTCCCCTTTATATTTATGTTAACATGCTAACCCTATTATATAACTCCCGCTTATATTTGCCCTCCCCATTATGTATAAAAATACATCAAAAACCCCAAAAATGTATAATATCCCTACCCTTGGAAACTATAGCCGTACAGTACAAATTTCAGGAATTATAACGTTTATCTGAAACATTATAATAGCCCTCCGCGTCATTGGAGTTTATTTAACCCCCGGTTAAATGAATAACCATCCCTAACCCGCCCACATAAACCATATCATAAACCCTTCGCGCATTATTAAATTGGGATTTAATTAATATTTGATTAATTAAATAACCGCATTCGTTTAACCCCTAACCAAAGTTTTCAACCCCCGCACAAACATTATAAAATATTAAATATATGGGCGGACCCCCGCGCCATATCTTACCGTTAACTCGCCATCCCGTCAACCGTTGGATCGCGCCCGCCAGATCCAACGGCCCGCGTTGATATCGGAGCCGCCCCGGTGTACGAGAGTTAGCGCCCGATGGAAAGCGGTTTTCCCGCCGTACCCCGGGACGCGTGTCTCGTTCCTATTGCATCGGGCTCGCTCTGACATAAACTGCCCCGTACCAAAAGCGGTCCGATGGAAACCATTTACCGCCTTCTGTCCCCACCGTGCACGTCACCCACCACGTCTGCGCCTGCGTCAGCGCCCCCGCCACTATGTCATCCACCGTGTCTGCCCTGTCACCCATCCACCTCATCAACCATGTCATTACCCGTACCCCGCTACGCGACAAAGCTACGTCATGATGACGTCATCCCAAAAAAGCGCCAAAAAGGCCCAAATTTTGTCAAAAGTCACGATATTCACGGTTTTTTGGTTTATTTCTGTTTTATTGGTTGCGGCGAATGTGCATGGGCATTACGTTCAACTCGCACCAGCACTCCAGTTCGCCACCCAAGCAAGTTCAACCTGCAAACCCGACTCCCCCAGCTCACTCTGCAACTGCATTTCACACCAAACTCTTGTAAAACATGTATTTACCTGTCAATCATCCATAAACCCTGTTTTTTACGTTATTTCTTTGTTAAGATCACCAAGAGAGCTAAATTCCACTCGAATACACTATTGCCCGCAAGCCTCTGCGCTCTAACTCACTGTTTAACCATGTTTTCGAGAAAAACCTACAAGACTGTTCTCCTCTGCATACTGACCACTCGTTTGTATCTCATGCCCATTTCCGCAGGTAAAATTTCAAGAATATCCACATCTAAAGTCAAATTTGTCAGAATTCACTCCCAAAGAAGACCATTTCCCCTGTTTTGATCTACCTTCCCAACCAAACTCCGCAAATCCTAGGTCCACTGTAAATTTCATCAAAGGCAGCAATTTCTAGGAACATAACTCACTCTCTGATTTCCTAACGAAAAACAAAACCACTGGATCAAGCCTCCAAGTTGTCCTCTGTAGAAGTTGACTGAATTGCCAAGTTGTTTATGCCACCAGATTGCTACTCCAGATACAAAATTCCCTATCACCATGTCTGTTTTACCGAGGCTAGAAAAATGCTCATAGACATCATTTCCTACATCCTGGGATACAGAACAAGTGAAATTGTGGATGAGACTATCTTTGCTTTGATGTCCATGTTTGCTCCAGGACAGCCCCCTGCTGTCAAGTATGACTATGCCACCTTCATAGCTAACAAAATTCATGAGCAGTTCATGAACTTATAGAGGGAGAGAGTGTTCAAATACATTGCATATATATACCATTTGATGCTGTACTATCAACTTGATAGTTTCCCAGTTCCCCTTAAAAAATTGGATGCTAAGGGGGAGCGAAGGTCTGTAATATTTTGGTCCTCACTATTCCATCATGTTAGTAGCTCCCCATATACATATTGTGAGTTTATTGACCTTTTCATATATCCAGCCACCTGTTTGTTGTCAATAACTCCTCCTGCCAGGCTCTCTGCTGAAATGCAGAAAATCTTACACCTCTCAAAGGAATACAGTATTGGTGATTGGTATTTTTACCAAAACCATACAGTAATCAGGATCTATGGTTGTCAACTAGCTCCCTACAAGCTGCCAAAGTATGTCCCTATGAGACCCTTTTCCCTAGAATACTACCAGAAATTCAGTAGTTCAGATTTGACTCATTTCTATGGTGCCAAGAAAAAGGTACAGCTCAAGATAAGGCACCAATTGGGCCCTTTTATCTTCAATAAAAGGGAAGAAGCATGGAAAGAGGCTGAAACTATTCTGAGAGACAAACTTAAGCTGAAACAAAGTTTTCTTTGGTCACCATATGACCCTGAACATTTCATAAGCTTTAGGAGAGTCAAACATAAGCTTACAGGATATGTGCACTATAGTATCCCTCAGATTGAACAATATGCTAATCAACAGGAGTGGATAGAAGGCACACTAGTTGAAGAACTTACTGAAGAAGAGAGATTAGAAAAATAAATGAAAGAGTTTGAAAAGACACTTGACCTAGACTCTGTTGGACAGGTGTTTTTCACATTGCCTCGACACCTTGGAGCGGACACATCATCTGCCACAACTTCCCAACAAACTGCCCAAGAAAGTGCTCCACCTGCAGGAACATCTAAAGGCAAGAAGGTGCAGCATTCAGAATAGCAGGAGACAATGGTAGACCGGCCAGATACAGGAAAGGAACAAAGTCAAGGGAAAGCCCCTTCAATACAAGCAAAAGCACCTGAAATCCCTGTCTTACAGACTCCTCTCAATGAGGAAAGAGCCAAGAAAAGGGACAGGCAGGAAGAGACACCCACAGGGGCATCCACAGAACAGCAAGGAGAGAAAAGGCAAAGGTTGAACCCCTTCTCTGAGGAATAATTTACAGAGGAGACAGCAGGCAATCAAAGAGGTGAGGAAACAACTGAATAGCGGATTCCTCCAAGTATGGAAACATCAGCTACATCCTTTCAGCAGGAGCAAGAGAGACAACAAGGTGTGGAGGTCACATCCACCAAGCAACAGAGCAAGCAAGGCTTTGACATCAAGAAGGCGTTTACTAAAATCAAGGACAAAAATGAGCCGATAAGGTTCCAGCTCTATAACCAATTACTAAGAATGGCTCCCACTAATAAACAAAGGCTAATGGCAACCTATGATATCCAAGAAGGGAAAATGGCCCTCAGTCATTTCAGGCCTATAGCATAGCAGCCCCAGTCAGCTGCTGATTATATCAGCACCAATCTGGAAGTCCTTGCTAAAGACATCCACCCAATGGACCAGATCAAGTTACACAAACAAACTGGAGAAATGGTGTGTTCCACCTTGGTAGATAAGGCAATATTGGCCCACAGATTGCAAAATTCACTTCATAATACTTCTGCCCAATTGGAATTGGAGAAGGCTTCCTCATTGGCCAAGGACAATAGAATCAAATCATTGGAGGAGATCATTATGGAGCTGGGACATGATCCCAATGATCCCAAGGGCGTACAGGCTTTAATTAAGAAGAAAGAAGAAGACATAGCAGCCCTCAGAAAACAACTCAGGCTGTCAGCTACAATGCATCCTCAAACCACAGAAGTAGCACAGTAGAAAGAGGAGGAGGATGTAGTAAGTTTACTTATGAGGATGAATGAAAGGCTGCTAGAAATAGAGAAAGCCTTGGGGGCAGCACTGCAAGGAAAACAGGGAGAGTTGGCCTCTCAGCTGGCTCAAACAACTCTAACTCTTGGAACTTCTCCTCCTACAGTCACCATAGCAGTCCCTCCTACTGATCCAACATCAACAGCAGGTACCTCAGCTCCAGCCTCAACTTCAGCAACAACTACAACAACAGCAGAACAAGAAGCCAGCTTGAGTATGGAGGAAATGATGAAAGAAATAAAGGCTCTGGAACTGCAAATGGCAGAATTAAAAGAAGCCAAAGAAAAATTAGCCAAGATTGAGGTGAATTATGACAAATAAAAAATGGCTGTGGCTGAGAAGACAAGGGAAGTAAAGGCCTTGGAGAAAAGAATAAAGGAGCTGGAGAAGGACCTTACTCTTCACAAGACTTTAACAGAAATCAAAAAAAAATTGTGGAGTAAAATTGGGCAGTCCATCACTGATCAATGGACAACAATCCAGACCATTCATGATCAGATTGAGTTGATTGGGATAGCTCAATTTGAGACTCAAAAGGCCGGAACATTATTGGCAAACAAGTCCGAAGAGGCCAACAAAATGAGCCATTTTTTGAATACTCATACTAGGGAACAGTTAGCAGCTCTGGATATCAGGAACAGAACAGACACAATTCTGTTAGTGAAAAAGGTGCTAACCATGAGGAATTTTGTGCAAACTTTGGAAAGAAAGTGCCAAGAGATGCAAGCAGAAATAAATATCTTCAGACGAAAGTTTGTAGTGTTGCAGAGCAAGGGGTTGCCCAGCTTACTGACCATCAGTGGAAGACTGTTAACATATGAACAATATGCTCGAAGGGTAAATACCTATATCACAAATCAAATCACAGCATCATCAAGTAGCACAAAATAGGCAGCACCTCCCTTTGGACAAGTTTTGTATGACAAATTGGAAAATTTGTTTTATATTGAACATGAAATAAATCATCTTTTTGAGGTCCAGCCAAATTACTACACATACACTGAAGCTGATGAAACACTGATTAAGCTACAGAGACACCAACTGCCTACAGATCAATGGTGGGAGAGTATGCTTGAGATTTTGCTAAGGTAATTTAAATACTCTTTTTTGATCTATTGCATAATAGCAAATTTAAATATAGAAGCCATGTACCAGAAATCAAATCGATAAAGGAAGGAATTCGCACTAAAGGCGCTGAGACAAAACTCAGGCACAGGTGGAAAATGACATCACAATAGGGATGCAAATCAAAGAAATGGCTATCAGCCGACTACTTAAGCCAAAAAGTCAACAGTAGCGGAACACCTAAGCCGACCTGTACAAGCATAGTTACTCCTTCATTCATTTATGCCTGGTTTTTTCCACAATCAGTTATTACCTTTTCCAGAGTAGATGGATGGATTTATTACCTGATATTTCTTCCTACGGGATATTTTGTAAATTCTTTTATAAATACTTCCCTAAGATATGTATTGTGGTTGGCTAATGAATATCATTCTGGACCTGTGCTGTATGTTTTGATAACTCTTCTGAAATAAAAGATTGCTGGAATGCCTTGTTGGTGAATTTACTGGTTATGGAATCAATGGCATAAGGATGTATTGCAGAATTCTCGAGTTAATGCATGGATCAATAAGTCTTCTTTACTCTTGTGTTACTGCATCTCTATTTTATTTACCATCTAAATATCATTCTCTAAGTTACAGGAAAGAAGGATAACACTGAATTTACTTTGTTGTACTATGTGTTCAATTCCTATAATTTCTTATGTTTTCTACAGGACTAGCATAGGCAAGAATTCTTCACTGCTCTTATCTCCCTGGTTCTTTCACTTTAAATATCATCAAGGAATTCTTGACTGCTCCCTGATAATGTTTATACAACTTCCCTCTGTTAGCATAATGAAAGATTCTTGATTGCCTTTCATTCCTGACTTCATTTCATCTTATTCCAGCTTGTAAATTGTTTTTGTGTTTAATTATCTTGCTCTGTAATTTTCCTATTGCCAAAGACACCATACCCAGAGGTTTATTTCCATTAGACTCCATCAACCCAATGGTCTGAACTTCTCTCACATTACAGCCCTGCTCTACTGAATGTCATCTTCCAAACACCAAACAAAACTTATGCTTCATAACTAGCCTAACATATAACAAAACAAATCTAAATCATAAAGAGAGAGCCCTCTCTGGTTGCAGATTGGCTAGAATCTGCAGCTAAAAGATTGGTTAGTGGTTACCTCGGCCGTATTCCCTTCTGGAGGCAGGGAACAACCTGAGTGATAACAGAACCCACAAGTTGCCTGGAAACAGTAGCTTCCACTACTTCCCTTGAAGTAGCATCCTCCTTCCTCTAGTTACCGGCTAGAGGAGTCTCCATTGGTTTACTACTCTCCATGTGGAATCTCCTAAGTATCTCGTTGGCATCCTTTCCGTGAGATACAAACAAATACCCATCTCCCTGCCATACCTGCATGCCAAGAAGGTAATGCATGAGCCCCATGTCCATCATCTCAAACTCTCTTGCAAGGTCCTCCTTGCAAGATTTGATGAACTTCTCATCACCTATCAGTATAAGATCATCTACATAAACTATAATGATCAACATCTTACCTTCCACCACTATGTGATATAGTTTCACATCCTCTTCACTCTTCGTGAACCAACCGAGTGAAGTAGCTATCTATCCTAGTGTACCAAGAATGAGGTGCTTGCTTCAGCCCATACAATGCTCTCTTGAGTCATCACACATACGACTCATGGTCTAAGGTTTCAAAACCTTCGGGCTTCTCTATGTACACCTCTTCCTCAATCATGCCATTCAAGAAGGCACCCTTCACATCCATCCAATGGATCTTCCAACCCATCTATGCTGATAGTGCCAAAATAGATCTGATTCATGAGTACCTTGCAATAGGAGCAAAGGTGTCATCATAGTCAATCCCCTCTACCTGTAAAAAGCTATCGGTCACAAATATGGCCTTATGCTTCTCCACACTACCATCTACAACGTTTTTTACCCTATAAATCCAATGGGAGTTCATAATTGACTTTTCCTCCAGTCTCAGGACCACATCCCAAACATTGTTTCGAACTATGGATTCATACTCCTCCACCATTGCATCAACCCAAACCAGTTGTTGAACTGCTTCCTAGAAGGAAGATGGCTCTATCACAACACATGAACCCATAAGTTCCATTTATTGAGTGTACCTCTTTGGTGACCTCCTCTGTCTACGCTGAGGAGTCGGTGCTCCCACATTCTCCCATGCATCATCCAACAATATGTCAGCCTCTCTAGTGCACTTCCTTCCCTCTCTGGAAGACTCTGCCTGAGTGGATGTATCCACTCTCTGAACCTCTTCATGTGGCTTCTCCACACCAATTTGAGGCCCCTCAACCTTAGGAGCTAAAATCCCCTCATCCACATATAGATCAAGATCACTCTCAAGGGAAACTTGCATGGCCTTCTTGTCATTGAACCTGATAGCCCTGTGAACCACTTTCATCTGACTGGTCGACATGTACACCTGGTAGTTGTGGGGAGTATCAGTGTACCCCACAAATATCCCCAGCTTTGTTGTTGGCTCAATATTCTTAGGTGCATCTTTGGTCACATGGAAATAAACCGATGACCCAAAAATCCTGAAGTGACCAACATTTGGCCTCTTACTAGAATAAGCCTCCTTTGGTGTCTTCATCTCAATTATCTGATGTTGGCTATGGCATTGCATGCCTTAGCCCATAAGTGTAGTGGTAGGCCTTAATCAGGCAACATCGCCCTTGCTTCCCCTACTATCCTCTTATTCTTCTTCTCAGCAACCCCGTTATGATGAGGGTTATGGGGTGCCATCAACTCTTATTTAATACCTTCCACTACACAGAAGTTCTTAAACACATTGGAGACATACCCACCACCGTTATCACTCCATAGAGCTTTAACCTTTTTCCCAGACTCTTTCTCTACCAATTTTTTGAACTCACAAAACTTTGTGAAAGTTTGATCGTTTTTCTGCATAAAATATAGACAACATTTACGAGAATAATCATCAACAAATATAACATAACAAATGTGTTTGGTCGTGGATGTTGTCGAGAATGTTCCACACACATCTGAATGGGCTCTCTCTAGAATAGACACTACTCGACTACCTCTATGTCTGAAGGAAGACTTGGTGTATTTTCCCAAAGTACAACCATTACATGTATCAAATTGCTCAAGCATACCTTTGGGAAGACAAGTAGAGATTTGTTGCAATATCTTCAAAGCCCCATGATGAAAGTGGCCCAATCGCCTATGCCATAACTCATCAACGTCTCAGCTCGACATATTTTCCAATTTTGAACTCAAAGAAACACAATCCTCTACCTCTATCTTATAGAGATTCTGAACTTTAATCCCTATCTTCTTTAATTGACCCATGGATATGTGTCGAAGGAACACCTTTCCTTTCGTAAAGATCACATCATAGCCTCTATCCTCAATCATGGCAATGGATACAAAGCTCTTCGTCAGTCTGAGTACATCCATAAAATTCTTCAAGGTGAGTGGAGCCACATGCTCCCTATGAAAAGTGATAGTGCTCACAACAATAACACTATACTTACCGTCATCACCCATCTCGATATGCATCTTGAGATCTTTCTCCTCTAGTTCACTGAATAACACTTTGTCACCAGTCATGTGGAAAGAAGCTCACTGTCTAAGTACCAAACACTTCCCATCATTGAAGACATCATGCATGTAATGAGGGAAAAGTCGAATTTGAATTGGGTGGCCAAAGCCTCTCCCACCGATCCTCCTGAGGACTTATCCTTGTAATTCTTCAATGGACGATTCATAGCAAAGTGTCTCATCTTGAGACAATGAAAGCATTCAAATTTCGTCATGGCATTATTCTTACCTCCATGATAAGGATCTGAGTTGGAATGGGAAATTTTACCCTTCCCCTTCCTCGCCTTAATCGCTAAGGCACAATTCTCTTCATCATTAGTCTTTGATGAAGAGCCATCCCTAGTGTTCCTCCTGATCTCATCTTGCATCAAATCCGACCATTGTCGTTCCCAATATGGTAACTTCTTCCAACCATTAATAGAGTCCTGATAACTATGCCAATTATTTGGGAGTCTAAGAAGAGCAAGGCTCACCATATCCTCCTTGGAAACCGTCATTCCAACACTTTCGAGTTCATCTTGACATTGAGTGAACTTAGTCAAGTACATTGGAATCATCTCTCCTTTCTCCATCTTGATTTTACGAAGTTTATCCTTCAGTGCCAACTTCCTTTGATCACTGTTATTCTTATATAAGTTCATCAACGTTTTCCACATAGCATGCAGGGTTTCCTTTCCATGGACACTTGAGACAATATGATATTGAACACCCTCAAGGATTATCGGCCTTGGCTTTGCCACACACTTCTTCCACTCGGCCAAGTTTTCTGCATCAATAGTTGCTGGCTAAGGAATTTCTTGTTCAACAAATTCATTCTAGCCATTGTCCTCTAGCATAGCCTCCATCCTGTCCCTATAGGTTATGAAATTCGAGTTACCTTCAAAGGCATACTCAAACCTCAACCCATAGAATTCCATCGGCCAATCCTCATGTATTGAAAATTCAACTTTCACCCATAACCCAGAAACTCAAAACCTTGAAATTTCCTCTAGTATATTGTTCTTAGCTCTGATACCATGTAGAAAATCTTGTAGATTCACAAGCTAATGCAATTTTCTAAAGCAAGAGACAATAATATACTTCTAATCTTTACAGCAAACGCCCATAAACATCGAGAAAACAATAATAAATAGAGGAAGAGAATGAAAGGCACATAACACAATAAATATATGGGGAAAGCCATAGCTCAAAACCCCACTATCTATTTTGTATTAATCCAGAAAATCAAGATGAAATTACAATGATTGTTCTCTCTAGAATAATCCAAACACTCAGCAAATTCAATCTCCAACTCATAAGCAAGCTCAAGGCCAAAGCTTAGACTCTTCATAAGCTCTCCAAGTCTCTATTCCACTGCTCAATTCCTATGGATAATAGCTTGTATTTAAAGGGAAATAAAGCCTCTAAAAATTGTACAATCCCTCAAGGATCAGTTCCTGAATGCATGCACTGTTAGTGCAACTCAGAAAAATCTAAAACAAATAACACACTGTCACTGCACTCTATTCTCAACTACGTCTTCCTCAAAATCAACATGCATGAGTTCTCGATGAGTAAATATTTAGTTAATTAGAGTAGCACTGGTGGAGTTCATTTGTGACACCACTGATAGTTAACTCACTATTAGTTCTCTAAATCAATTTGAGAAATAATTTAACTAAACTAACTCATGAAACTGATTCTTCTATTTTACAACTCACAATTAACTCATACCGGAATCCTACAAAGTAGGGAGAACATACACATGATGCCAGAAAGACTTCCAACTCGAATTTCCTAAGTTAATTAAGTTTAATAAACTTAATTTAACTATTTTAAGTTTCTATGAGCATAGAATTCAAATTGAATTTCCAGCTTAATTCAAGGATAAATTAAATTGGATTCTCTTGTTGCCATTTCTCAACACATAGCCATCATAAATGAGAAGAAATAAGTAGGCATGGCTTGAAGAAAAAGTTTGAGAAATAATAATTTTCTTGTAATGTTTAGAAACCTAAATGGATAATGTTTTGTAAAATTTAGGGAGGATTTCCTCCCACAAACTCCATTTGAGTGAATATTTCACCAGTGGAGTCCCTAGATACTTAGACCGGAGCTTCCAATTTGATTTCCTAGAATTTGAGATACATGTCATTGGGCAATCATTGGGGTATTAAAGAAAAAAAAACTTGGTATTTATCTCTATTTATACCCACACTTTATGTTGGGATAAATTGGTCCATAATTTTATTGATGGCTTGAGCTTTGTCCACTATATGAGTGCCAATGACCATGGTGTCATTGATGAATTTCTACTAAGGGGTAAATAATCCCCATATAGCCCGAGGCCTTTTAACCTTTTTTCAACCACTGCTACTTTGAATATGCCACCTAATCTCTCCAACAATAGGATAAATAAAAAGTAGATAAATGATATTCTTTCTAAATCCCTTGAGAAGATTGAAATCGAGCACACAGAGAACCAATGATCATATACAAAAGAATGTGGAGGAGATAAGAATATATATCCAAGTGATGAATTATCCTACAAAACCAAAAACCCTTAGAATGTTGCATAAAATTCCCAATTTAGTTTATTATAGGATTTAGATATGTCTAGTTGAACCATTATCCCTAGCTTTTTTGTGATTTCAAGAGAATGGATTGCCTCATGGGAAACCATGATACCATCTAAAATCTATTAACCTTCTATAAAAACCCATTTGTGATGGTGATATGATCTCGGGAAGAAACGACTTGAACCTATTTGCAATAATCTTTGTAATCACCTTGTATATGATGTTGCATAATGCTATTGACCTATGAACACTAGATTTCTCTACATTCTCTCTTTTGGGTACTTGTTGTGTAGGTAAACCCTCTCTGTGGAAAGAGATGATCTCTCTAGCCCATGAGTGGCTCTAGAAACAAACAAGACAATATACAAGACACTTTCCTAGATTACAATCGAAATAAGAGAAGAGGAAGGAGACCTACCTCCCTATGATGCTATAATGCACTCCTTTGTTGAAGATATTGATCACTTGCTCCTCAGGCTTAGTCCCTACTCCTCATAACATTTGAATACCAACACAAGAGGCCAAATAGATGACAAAGCATAAAAGTTCCAAGCATAATCAAATGTAATCCACTTAACAAATGAAGGAGCATTAAGATAAATGAAGCATTGACACAAGAATTTATGGAAAGTGAACCAACAATTGTATATATTAATAAAAAAAGAGGAAACATACAACCTAGTCCTTAATATTAGTAGCCCTCCTTGAGTGAATGTCCAAGTCCAAGCTCAACCTCTCCAAGAACTCCTTCTCCAAGCCAAAGTGAATAGCATGTAGGCATTATCTCAGCATAAAGGTGCAAATAATCAAAAACCAACAATTTGGGAATGGAGGGGGGTGAATTTATAGGTGGGGAGAGGGAGTTAGGATATCTCCAAAGATAGGTGAAGGTCCTCATATTAAGGAGGAAGCTCATAGGGATAAGATAAAAGGCTAATATTGGGAGAATTTTACCACATCCACAACGAACATCATCCAACTCGTCGTTCTGGAAGTCTCTAGATCATGAAGATTCGCCTCCACTTTTGGAAAACTTGCGTTTTAGGATTTAGCATGAGTATCTCAGAAAAATTCATGCTGGTAGCGTGAGGGGAATATGTTGCAACCTACCATGAATACGAGTGGGCAGTGTTACAGTTGCACTGACCCAGAAACTAGGGTTTTGAGCTCATTTTTCTCAGGAAAGGCTCCAAGCAACTTTTCATTAGTTCTTCAGGGAGGATTTGGACTACATATCATGATGGGTAAAATGCATAATTGTCAAGGTGTTAGCACTCCAGGGTATGACACAGGGAAGTGTAGGAGGTGTGACAAAATACTATTTAATAGATGCCCCATAAAGCATGAAGGTAGAACAGGGAGTGATGGATGAGATGTTTAACAAGCTATTGCAAGGACTAGAACAAACACCATTAGGAGACCTACAAATCGAGGATGCATATACATACACATATTTGATACCTCTGTCATATATATCAAAACATGAATCCATGCTATGGACGCAACCATATGGATAGAAAGGACCATGTGAAAAGATCAATGGTATGGGCGCAACCATCCAAATGAAAAGGATGGTATGGAAGGCTAATATCCATGGTATGGACACAACCACCCGATATAGAAGGATCATCAACATCATTGATATAAAGTCCCATGATATCATCACAACCATCCGTATAAAGAAAACATGTATACAATCCTGAATAATACATAACTCCACGTAGCCTGAGTTATATCATACGAAACTCAGGGTCTTGCCCTCCATCCCAACTCGATCAAAGTACAAATTCTAATGTGAGAATGAATGTGTCGAAGTTGAACATGCTAGAAAACCACCTAATTACTAGACAATGATGTGAATCATTAATAGAAATGAGAGAAACCACAAATAATGACAATAGCTATCAAGGTACGCCAACACAATCTATGAATGTGAAAATAAAGCTGAAGTCAAACACTCATGGAATCATCCAATCGAAGGCCAATGATGAAAACCTATCATTGAATGCGAAGAACTTGCCATTAAGGCATGCAAGATCTAAGGTACTGAAAGGGAGTTTCTAAGTCATCTTCTTGGATAATGAGCTGAAGTTGATAGGAAATGATCTGTTGAAGAAGGGCCATAATAATTCCATCATCATTGAAATGAAACAAGGAATAAAGTGGAATAAACGAGTATGATCTAGGACTGTGGCAAAAGGTCAAACAATGTATAGGTAGTAAACTGTAGATAAGACTTCTCTTGAACATATCAGCGACACGACTCCTGAGTGTGGTAGCATTTGACTCAACATAGGACCAAGGGTCAAGACGGTGAATTGGAATAGTTATATGAGATGCATAATGGATCACCCAAACCTAGAAGGACAAGCGACTGAGTGAGGATATCCCAAACACGACACAAGAAACATATGAGTGTCATGTTCAAGAGCGACATGCTGCCTATAGAAGAGATGTTTCACTTTCACTTTTTCCCCACTATTCCTAGTGAGTACCCCAATTATTTTTAATCACAAGCTTGAAGGGGATGCCATATGCTTATCGTATAAGTTCATTCTTCAAATGAATCCATCCTAGTAAGTTTTACGAGTCATAGGAAGGAGAAACTCGATCTCGTCATGGTGAAAAGTATTTCATCATTTAATTTTTATGAGTTCGATAAAAGAGAAACTTAGTGTCTTTTTCATATTTAGATAGTTTGAGAAAGAGACGAAAAAGAAAACTCTGTTAGGTCTTTTTCGTAATTTTTTTCTCGAACCCGAAAAGGTAGAGAACAATATTCGAGAGGACCTCTTGACCATGTCGACCAAGGTATTCGTTTTTCGTAAATAGTCAATCCCAACCCGAGAAAGGGGTGAACTTATACTGAGATGACATCAATTCATTTAATTTAACGAGTTTGAAAAGACAAGTGATCGATGATATTTTCATCTTTTGAGAGTCATAAAGAGATTAAAGATGACTCCAGTGGGGTTCCTTTTTCATTTATTTTTAACGAGTCCGAAAAGGAGATAAAATGAAACTTGTTGAATCAGTCAAGAATGATCATTGTTACCGCCAAAAGATCTTATAACTACACAAAGAAAGCCACACATCACCGATACCAAGGAAAATAATAAAATATTGGTAAAAATGTATTTGAAAACTTATAAATAGATGAAAATTAAAAACATTTTACCATTTCACTTTGGGTAATTTGGATAGTTAATTTTAGCCTATTTTATTTGATTCTTTAGGCAAGCAGTGTGGTAGATCCAGAATACCATTTCATGAACCGTTAGTTACAGGTAAGAGCTCTTCCCATTCTCTTGTTTTTGATACCATTGTTATACGATTTCATAGAAGTTTTGATTGTTTAAGATCAGGTTTTCCATTTTTATTAACAAGGGCGATCAGTGCGAGTCTGATCATTGGATCGACATTAATCACCCCATAGCCCAAAATACCATCACGTTGTCAGCACGAAAAAAATTTAAACAACCATGCTAAGTGCAGAGGAAAAAAAAACGAGCAATACTCTATATTAATCAAATTTTTCAAAATTAAAACACATTGAAATACTTCTAAATATTATTTATGGATTATTTGCAAGAGATTTCAACAAATATGGCCATTGAATGGAAAGTGAGAGGTCACGAGGCAGAGGACCACCAAGCTACTCAAAGTGTAGCATATATTAATGCTTTTAGGGACTGTCGATTGCTTAAGTTCTTTTAGACCCTAAGACTTAGAGCTTAGAATGAGTTGCTAGAGTATCTCATAGGATTATGGGATGTCAGGCACAATATCTTCATTATTGGAGACCAAGAACTTGAAATATAGGTATCTGACATATATTTCATCACTAGACTATAAAGGAGACCAGAGAGGATCCAACTCTCTAGAGCTCATACTAGAGGAGAGAGCACTAGAACACTGATCAGAAGGCATTTCCCAGATGCAGAAACAACCATGAGTGGAAAGATTAAGATAAAAACCATCAACAACCTAGCCTTGAAGACTATTCCACATACCATGGCCCATGTAGCTAGGGCTCAAGCATTACATGAGGCAATGAAATCTCAGTTCCAATATGTAGTGCACTGTCTCACTCCAACTGTATTTAATTGGTGAAAAGGATTGTTGGTTAACATGAAAATACAATTGACTAAGTGCAAAACAAGTTGTTTGAAGTAGTTTGGGTACGGATCAATATTAGTTACATTCTTCTTGGAGCGTGTGCCTTTGTTTCATTACCAGTGGATAGAGTTGGACAATCCAACTTTGAGAGATCTGAGGTTACTCAAATGGGGTGAAATTATGCCTCGAGCTAGAGGAGGTCAATGGATGCATTTACCTCTGTGTTCCTTGGTTGGTTATGCCAACAACTAATTGTGGTAGATGACTATGCCTATGCAGGCACAAAATTCAGAGGATACCTAGATATTCCTCTACCACCTGGTACAAAATGGACCAATGTAGGTAAAAAAAAAAAATCTGGAATTTTTCAAGTTTTATGATTCTTTTGAAGTGTATTTGAGAGTTTACTTATAATTTTGTAGGTGTGGGACTAGAAAGACCTCCTGGAATGTCTTTGATAGCTCAGAGAGTAGCATGCCAATTAGAGGAAGAATCTTCGTACGAGGAAGGAGCAGACCCTTTAGTGGAGATGGATCAAAACCTAGAAGCCCTTACTCGGGGTATTCTAGAGTATGCTACTATAGATGACATGATGTTGTGGTACTAGAGGCACAAAGTGGGAGTATCCGTGAGACTTCATCAGTTTTTATGCCGAGTGATTAGATCTATCTTATGCTATCATGAGCATCATGTGGGTGGATATCCTATTCCTAGTCATATTATCTACACTATTGTAGACTTTTAAATCCATGTGTCTCAGAACGGTATTTTTTGAAATTTTGACATACCAAACTTTGACAGACTCGATATATATATATATATATATATATATATATATATATATATATATATATATATATATATATATATATATATATATATATATATATATATATATATATATATATATATATATATGTATGCTTCTATTGTTTAATTATGTGTTTATATATCATGATGATGTGTTCGGTCTTTTTGCAAGTGACACAAATGTCTATCTAAAACATAATTTTCCAATGCATTTTTTAATGTATTCAAATTTTGTGGAATGTATTGATATGTAATGTAATCAAAGTTTCTTTCGAGTAATCGAACACATAGATACATATGAATTTTTTTTGGATTTCTTACTGAATAATGACCATTTAATTGTAGCACAACAAGTTGTGAATCTAACTTAACAACCAAATTTTTCATTCCGAGAGCAACTGCTTCTGATAACATTTAGATAATTGCACTGTACTCGACAATATTATTAGTTGTTCGTCCCAGAAAAATAGCTTGTAAATTGATCAACTTGCCATTAGGGGCAAAGAGTTCCAAAATTGTGAAATATATGTTTCGTGTGCTACGACAAGCACCATCAGCAAAACCAACACAATGGTTTGATGACATCTACGAACTGAGTGGAAAATAAGGTAAGCAGAGGAAACATGTCTACAAAGCAAATAATCACACCAAAAAAAATGCACACTAATCAATTCAACCACTAATGTACAAAAGTAATTATAAGGAAATCACGCATAATACTTAAAAAAAAAAAGCCTGTTGCAGGGTTGTGCTAACGCATTACCTTCGTAGTCAACCAACTCATAGGTGCATTTTGCAAACCACGTTTAATAACGTATGTCCCATGCCACATAGGTTTTAACTTCCGAACTCCCAACTTATCATTGGCTTGTTCATACAACAAGACCAAGTCACCTTTAGTGAGAAATTTTGGAGAAATAGTTTGATCATAATGAGCTTTAACTCATTTTTTCTCTGCTTCAATAATCATCGCAACAATATGATGGGTTTCATCAAGCCCTGCAAGATAAAGTAAACGTTCCTCTTTAGGTGAGGTATCGAGGACTAATTTGATAGCTAGTTTTAATGAAGGAATCTCACACTTGATAGGGAGTGTCAGCTCTAAGCCATATACCAACTGGAATGGAGTGAAACCAGTGGTTGTCTTAGCTGGAATTTGGTAAGCCCAAAGAGTCGAAAACAACATGGGATGATAGTATTTTTTATGCTTTCCAATGGTACGTTGAAGCATAGTAATTAAGACTTTATTAACCACTTCAACTTGGCCATTGGCTTGTAGGTAATAAGAATTTGAGTTGTCATGATGTAGACCCAACTAAGCAGTAAGCTTTGCCATGATGTACTAGTGAAAACGAGATTTGGGATCAGTGACAATGGCTTGAGGGACACCAATATGGGCTATGACATGGTTAAAGAGGAACTGAGCAGCAGTTGTACCATCAACAGTATATGTGGGCACTTCCTCAGCCCATTTAGTAAAATAGTCGATGAAGATGATGATATAGGAATGCCACCCTGGCCGAACAAGGATTACAGGTCACGATATCAATTCCCCATTTAACGAATAGGCCTACGGTAACAACTAGGTGTAAGGTTGATGGCGGGGTGCGTTGTTTACGGTTATATATCTGACATTCATGGCACATTGGAACTAGCAAAATGCAATATTTTAAGACAAAAGACCATAAATAACCAGTGTGAAGGACTTTCTGAGCAGTGGCATAGCCTCACATGTGGCCACCACATTCTTGAGTGGTAGTCATTTAGGATTCATTCAGACTCTTCAATTGTTAAACATCTGCAAAGAATAGAATCAACACTGTTTCGGTAGAACGTATCGCCAATAATCTGATAAGGTTGAGACTCATTCTGAATGCAGTGATGGTCAAACCAAGACAACTCAGATTACAAAATCTGGGCCTGAAGATAAACAATAATATCTCTCTACCATGGTTCAAGAGTACTGATGAGAAACAAGGTTTCATCATGAATCTTCTTAGTAAAATTAGTGGAGGTGTTTGCAAAAGGAAGGGCACAGATCAATTCAGCAAAAACTAGTGATTTCTTTGATTTGGCAACAACAAAATCCAAATCAAACTCTTGCAAGATAACAATCCATTTAAAAGAATATAATGGCCAAATCATTGGATAGCATGTACCACTACTAAGGCGAGCTTCTTGACATGAGCATATCAAGTTTTTGTGTCAATAATATATTGACTCAAATAATAAACCACATGTTCATTGCCATTGACACCATCCTAGACTAGTACCATGGCAATGGCACTGTCAGTCGCGGCCAAGTACAAGAAATAATCACAATGGTAATCGGGAGGAGGCAATAAAGGAGAACTAGTAAGCATTTTCTTTAGAGCATTGAAAGATTGTTGAGTGATTTCATCCCAAACAAATTGGATCCCCTTCTTAAGTAAGCGAGTAAATCCCTTTCCAAGCTCAACATAATTAGGGACAAAACGACGAAGAAAATTGGCCTTCCCTTGCAAAATCTGCAATTGGTGCAGGGATGAAGGAGGGGGTAGATTTACAATAGCCTCTAGTTTTAGAGGATCTATTCCGATTACATTTTTAGACACAAAAAAATCTAAGAGATGACCAGATTCGATGCAGAAGACACATTTATGTGGATTGAGACAAAATTACAGTGTGTATAATGTAGAAAGATTGCTCGAAGGTGGTCTGGCGATCATAATGCTTAGCAGAATGAGTGGGTAAGTTATCCAAATAAGGTTGAACGATGTGCTTAATATCATGAAAGGCATATGACATCACTCTCTGGAAGGTAGCACCAACATTTTTGAGACCAAAAGGAATATTTTTATAAGAAAAATTTCCCCATGGACAGATGAAAGTAGTTTTGTGTTGATCAGTGGGTAATATGTTAATCTAGTTATAACCAGAAAAACTATCCATAAAAGAAAATATCTCACTCCCAGCACACTCATCAATGATCTAATCAATAAAGGGGGTGGGATAATTGTATTTAGGGCATGCATGGTTGAGATCGCAGTAATCAACACAAACTCGAATTGTTCCCTGCTTTTTAGTGACAGGTATGATATTGGAAACCCAGTCTGTCAATGGGATGGGGTAAATAAAACTAGCCTTTAGAAGTTTTTCAACTTCTCCCTTAATAGCAGCGGCCTTTCTAGGATGCATTAGATGGAGCCATTGACGAATGGGCTTCGCATTAGGATAAGTGGGTATTTTGTGCACCACTATAGCTGGATCGATTCCAGACATTTCCTCATACAACCAAGAGAAGACATTGTGAACCTCTTTAAAAAGGTCAGTATAATCCTTGATCTCTTCTAAAGAACAAGAAACCATGATGTGGATGTTCTTAATGATCCCAAGTTCAATGGAAAATTTCATTGGCATTGTAGTAGTGATATTTCCCATATTACCTTCGGATAGAACTTTGTGCACAAAAACAAGTGTTTGAAGTGGATGAATTAGGTTATGAGAAACAAAAGTCTCAAGACATGAAGAAATCTCACTAAGACTTAGAATAAATGAGGAACAATGATCAGCATCATTCCAAGTCATTTTGTCAAGAGACATAACCTCAACAATATGCTCCTCGGTGGGAAATATCTTGTTCAAGGGATTCGAAGAATCCCAAGAACCAATCCAAGGAGATTGCGAATATGTGTCTACGTGCATACTAAGAGTATTATGACTTTCAAAAGTAGTCATTGAAGCTAAAATGACTTGTTGATAAGTATGTTCTAAAGGACTTAGCAGGATAACATCACCAAAAGAATCAACCTGATCCAGAGTAGAGATGATCCATGGATCACGTGAGGTTGAGATCATGTTGACCGAGGCAACATGTGAAGGTGGGAGAGAAAAAGTTCCAATTAAAGAAAAATCTTTGAAAAGACCTACCCCCATGCTCTCATATATAATATCAATATTTCCCACATATGGGACATTGTCATTTGAAGAATCGGAAGAGAAAAATGCCAATTGATCGAAGGTGATGATTTTCCATTCATGAGGAAAACGGAGCACACAAAACAAAGAGGAATCTTAGAGATAATCTTCATCAAGCTCAGAACTGCATGAAGCAACAGGTAGACCAGCATCGCTCAGAGCGCCAATTTCAAGAAGGCGATCAGGTCTTTTTGAGGCTGCAACCATATAAGCAAACATCACTCAAAGACAAGGGTTGTCAGAAGCTATCTCCAAAATTCTACGGACCATACCAAGTACTTCAGCGCATTGGAGAAGTGGCTTACAAGTTGGCTTTGCCACCTACTGCAAAAATCCATCCATTTTTCCATGTATCGTGCCTCAAGAAAGTGATCGGGAACAATTTCTGAGTTCAAACCAGTCTACCTGAATTGGACGAAGAAGGGTCAACCTGGCTTCAACCCGAACAGGTTCTAGACACAAGAAACAAACACCTGCGCGGCCGCGTGATTAAGGAAGTCCTAGTCAAATGGAAAGACACCTCTCCGGAAGATGCAACTTGGGAACCAGCCACTATTCTTCAGCAGTTTCCGCAGCTTCAGCCTTGAGGACAAGGCTAGTCTTAAAGGGGAGGGCATGTTAGGGTCCCACCCTAACCCCCTTATTTATGTCATGGGATCACGTCATAGTCAAGAGTCAATAAAGCCCATATTAATATTTGTAAGTGGTTAACCCGCAATTAATGATGGGACCACAGTTAGTTGCAAATGGGTCGTAGTATTAGATAGATGGTATTAATAAAACCCACGGTATTGGCCCGTGGTATTGCATGTATAAGTCATATATAAAGGATAGAGACTCCCTGCGAGGAGTATCGTGTCTTATTTTGTAATCGAGCTCTGCTCTATTGGAGGTTGCCCCCTCGAAGAGGCAAGTGAACATTACTCTCTGAATAATAAAATCATTGCTATTTTGTGCTCTGGGTATCTTTTCTTCGCATATTCGGTATTGGGTATCATTTTTGCAGGATAAGAGCATAACAGCCCAACCCTAGCAGCAGAGGCGCTTCTTCTTGTATCTGTATGATTAGATTTATTTTATGGATTCATGGTTAAATTATCCTTAGAAGTATTTCATTGCAAGTAATGTAGATTTGATTAGTGTGTTTGTTAGTCCGCTTCCATTGGTGCTTTACTTCAGTAGTAGGTTAGAATTGAAAAAAAGCATCAACAAGCTATCAATAGGTGTCTTGGCCTCACCTCTTCCTTTAGGGATCATGATTTGAGGAAAGGACCCCTATGTAACCCTGAAAAGACAGAATTCTACTTTCTCATAGAATTTGGAGTTTATTGTACTTGAACCAACATTTGATTAGTTTGCAAGTGTAGGATTTAATTACCATTTCTTCTATCTTCAGTCTTACACTAGATCTCACCAATGATTTCATCTTGTTTGGAAAATTTTCCTCCTGCATGAAGTAGACAACTAGCTCATTAAATTCTGTTTTTCTAGCTTATTGAAATTCTTCTTGTTTACATGATTTTTGGAAAATATCAATGTTTGATGTAGTGCAGGTGTTTTAGAAGCAAAGAGAGATCTCATAGTAAGAAACCTCATCCCAAATTCATCCACCCATGATCATTTCTCACTTTCAATAAGACCCTCACGAGTTTCATCATTTTTCATGGAAACTCCTCCAAGCATGTTGAGCAAATCCAACCATCTCCCAACCTTGGTTTTGAGTTCTGAGTGATCCTTAGAATTTCATCACTCCATTCCCCCCACCAACCACCTTCGCTAAGCCTTCCATCACCTTCAACACCCATCGTTTTGTTCTCGGCTCTATCATGTAGAAATACATGGAATCTTGTAGGTTTTTAGGACATCCTGTAGATTTTCCTGTAGTGGCCTATTTTGAGGTCGAATTGAGGAAAAACCTGTAGGAAACAACACAAGTTCACCTAAGGGTATCAAAAACCTTCCAACCATCCATCAGCATCCCTAAGCCACCTACCACATCACCAAAAGAGATTAACTTTCAAACTTGTGTTTCCATAAAAAGAACAAAAAGAAAAAAATAGATTTATTTCAGTCATTTACATACACAGTAGTAATTTCTGATGTTTTGAACTTCCATGCATAAGACAGTAGAATTTCATATATGTTAGCTTTGCATTCTCTTAAATCACAGTTTCTCAATAGCTAATTAGGAAATGGTGTTTTTTTAGCATTGGATTTCAGTCTTTTTCCTTACTGCAGTAGACTAGCTTTCTCTTAGAGTAGATTTCCCTTTCCCTAATTAGTAATCAAGCTTCTTCTAAATCCATAGAAGTATATATTGACAAACCCTAGTGGTCTCTCTCCAGATGAATTGTGACAAAAGATAGAACCATAACTTTTACTTGTGTATACAACACTGTCACCTCCAAGTTTGTACAAAACTCGAGTTGATAAAGTAAAGCTGGTAGCCCCAAGAGTTGCAACATTTGGCTGCAATATTGGTGCTTAACACTTTTTGGAGCCATTGTTAGGGAGTTATCTCAGTAATATGTGATTACTGCTTTCTTTCTTCCATTTCTTGTTTATGATGTTCTACTAGTAGTTTCATTTCTGCAAGAGTAATTTAGTTGTTTTCTTTTCCATTCTACATTCTTTTCTTTCCTTTCCATTCCTGCAAGTAAGATTTCATTCAATTAGTTAACTTTCATTCAGTCAGTTAATTTTCATTCAGTCTACAATTTCAATTCTGCAATCAATTTCAAAGATTGAAAAGAAAACTCAAAACAAAACAAATTTTTTTTTCATGCCTTGTAGGAATAGGGATAACTTATGGAATTTGGCCAAATACCCCCATTGCTTCAAACATCCAACCTTCCCTCTTCCTTGGTGGCTATGAATTGAAGGAACCCTTAGGTGAGCAAACTGAAATATTTGAAGAACCTACATGGGAAGAGGAAGAAGAAGAACGTATTCCTACTGATGCAATGGCTGAAAATAGAAATGACAAAGGAAATAGAGAAGGAGTTGAGGGTGCCTTCCCCATTAGGGAAACCAATGGGGATACTAAGATGAAGAATATAAGCCCCTATTCCCTTCCTCATTTCGATGGTCTGACCTCAAAATATCTAGACACTTTCTTATTTGAATTTTCTGTCATATGTCGAACCTATGACTACAACAATGATGAGCAGAAGTTGAAACTATTTAAATCATCTCAAGGATGCAACTTTGTGATGGTTCATGGGTTTAACTAGGGATAGGATCATAACTTGGGCTCAGATGCAGAAAGCCTTCAACAAAAAGTATCGAGACTATTGTAGGTCTAAAGACAATAAAGAGGAAATTTTTAGGATGACCTTAGGGCATGAAGAATCCCTAGAAGATTATGAAGAAAGATTCCAGATTAGCTACAAAAGGGCCAGGTGCACACTTGAACTAGAGTTACTAAAGCTAGTCCTTATTACAGGAGTAAGGTAAGATCTTCTAGATACCCTAAACTTGTTAGCAGGAGGGGACATCTACTAGTTAGTCTATGAGGATATCAAAACTGCCTTTAGAAACCATTCTAGGGCAGCTAGGAAAAAGGGTAGGGGTAGTCAACCTATGGTCAGTCCATCCTCTTCCAATTCATCCATTAAGGGTGAGATTGGAAACATGCTGGAGGATTTCAAGAGTGAGATGCTACAAATCCTTGCTCTATAGATGGACACTATGCACATTAAGAGAAAACATGAGGAAGAAAAGAGAGCCTTAGCAATTTTCTGCCCTAGATGCACCAAGAGGCACCCTAGGAATGGATGTCCATTGAATTCTATCGAAATCTACTCAGTCTGTGAAGAAAACAATTCCATAGGCAAGTCCCCTTCTCTACCTAGACTAAAAGTTGTAAACAATGTAAACTTTGAAACGGGAACTATAAACTCAAAACGGGAACTGTGGCTAAAAAACGCCAAAAAAACATCAAAAACAATGCTAAAAATGAAAAATGTGTATACTGGAACGATGGTTTTTTTTTTAGGGACAATTTTGAACATGTTTTAGAAATGGCAATGAAAACAAAATTTTCGTGCAAAATATACCTTGAAAACGAAAAAGTGATTATACTAGAACGATGATTTTTTTTTTAGGGTCAATCTTCAAAATTTAAAAAAAATGCTAGTAAAATGATCCAACAACATAAAATGACTCATAACTTTTCATTAAACACCATATGGAAATCAAAAATTTTATTTCAAGATACGATGCATACATAGATAAATTGTCTTAAAAAATTATTCAAAATCAGTCATATTTTCTTGCACACCATCAGAGTTCACATCTTCAGATGAGTGACTAGATGCTGACGAAGATGTTCCATATTCTTCTCTTTCATCAACTAGTGCCCCATTTGAGTCCACATGCATGCCCATCATTTCAAGTTTCAAAATTCTTCTTGATCTACGACTGGTTTCAGCAGACTCCCATCTCAACACTGTTCCTTCTAGTAACAACATTTTCAGAATCTGTATCGTCTTGAAGCAAATAGTTCCTCTCTTTGTTAAATTGAATTCATAAACAAGTATGTCAACATCCTCCAATTTCAATATGTCTGTGCGGTGACGATTTATATTCGTACCCTTTCTTTTTCTCTTTTCACCATTTTTTTTGTCAACTACCATCTTTGGCTTATACACACTGTTAGTGTCAGTCTTTCCAGCCTTCCTCCAGTGATCAAATATGCTCTTACAAAGTGGTCTCAGAGTGTCAAGGTCAAATTTTGTCATTTCAAAGAGTCTTCAAGAAAAATTTGGTCACTAGGCATTAGGTCTAGGGTTTGCTTTTACTCCTTCTAAAGTTGCCCAAATGTCGGTCCATGTCATCATTCAGCTGAGTCTATCATCATTCATAGGGTTTTCATTATCATGTCAGTGTCTAATGAGTCATTTTACACCTTGTTCATGCTTCAGTTGCGCCTAGGCAAGTTCATTTCCCTCTCCTAGGGTTTTGAAGGCAATTTCTCTTGGATGGTCAAATCATTAGCAAAACTTGTATCCAGATGTTCATACACCTTCCCCTATCCTTCATGTACCTTCTTAAATACTTTCCATCCCTTAGATCCCCCAAATTCCTCATTTCTCCACAAACCCTAGTTTCTTGCTACAACCTGGCAATTTTCTAGGTTGGGATTGTGTTTTGCCCTTTTGGACCCCTTTCCCTCACTCGATCTCCACGATTCCACTTTCTCCTGCTTCCTAACATCCTTCCCTACTTCCAAAAATTTCCCCAAGAATTTAGAAGCCTCTTATCCCCTTCATTTTGCTTCATTTCGACAAAATCCCTTGTTCCACACGTCGGGACAAGTTTCACTCAAAAGCTGTTTCAGAGAAATCAAAGATGAATTTTGGAAAACTGAGACAGGTTTGTGTCCACAACATGCCAAAGAAGAAAAAACTCCTTCACTTTTTACACAGGTGTCATGGTTTCAGAGAAATGTCAAAAATATCGTTGCCTCAGGAGAATCGAATGCACCTCTGAAGTGACCTTGGGAAAATCAAGTTTTCTCCTAGATTGGTTGGCCAAATGACTTTTGTGATGAGTCAAATGATAACTAGACACAAAGATCTTTCCAATGAACTATCATGAGCTCAATTTGGAGTTGAGGAAGGCATTCAAAAGTTGACTGTAACAACACTTTGCCTTGAGGCAGCCTCATTTGGCACATTTTGACCAGTCCTGGGAGATTTGATTTTTGACAAGGAAAATGAACTCCAAATTGAAAAATTCTAGCTGGGTTGGAAAGTAGCCTCAAATACCTTTCCAACAAGCTATCCTGCGCCCAATTTTGACACCGGGAAGGCCTCCAAAAACCTCCTGAAAAATGCACTATGTAGCTGAGGGCGCGCTACGCGTCAGAGGCGCGCTACGGGTCAGGGAGCTTTTCTCAGTATTATTTTGCACATGCGCTACGCATCAGAGGGGTGCTACGCGTTGGGAAAGGTGCGCTACACATTGGGATTTTTTCTCAGAAATTCGTCAGCAAGTGTGCAACTCCTCCTCTAACTCAGTTAAAACACAGAAGCAAATGGGTAGGGCTAAAATTCCAATAAAATGGATACCTAGAGACACCTCAAGGAACATGACATTCATGAAGCATTGAAGAAGAAAGTAGAGGAACTGAGCATTTTGTGTGGAGTGGAGGCATGCATGGTATGTTTTGGCCCACAGATGGACCAGCAGATTGCATCAGAGCATCCTGATGTCTGGCCAGGGAAGTCAAAAGCTCTTGAGATCGTTGAGAGATACAGAAGCCTTTCAAAGGAAGAGCAAGAAAAGAAGAAGCTCGATAATTCCAGCTTCCTGGAGCAGAGGATAAAGAAGTTGAAAGTTGAATTGAGCATCAAAAGGAAGGAGAACAGGGAGTTGGAGATGGAGGCTGTGTATCCATGGGATACATGTTTGAATTTTTTACAGATGAGCAGCTAAGAGATCTTGTGGATTATATAGATATTAGGCTTGAAATTGTGCATGATAGAATAAACTTTCTCACTAGACATGAGCATAAGATTTCCAATGGCGCTATTGTTGAGAGCAATATGGTTTCATTAAGGGACTTGGAATGTATTGACAGACAACTAATGGAAGGTGGTGGTTCATACAACTTCATGATGCCTTATCAGAATGGTGATGAAATTTTGAGTTCAGCTGGGGGTCATGTGAAGCCCTATCAGGGCTTAGAAGGTCACTATAAGGCACTCATGTCATCTTGTGGGACAACGACAACAATAGACTATTATTCAAAGGCCAATCCCCTCTTTATTGCATCTTTGAAGGATTATCATTCACCTAGTTCCAAGGAAGTCATGGGTAATGGTGAAGATGATAGAATCAATGTTAGCAATAATCATATGATGGTTAATAAGAGTTTTCCTTTGCTGGGAATTGATGGTGTAAATCATATTCAATCAAGCACAGGGAGTTGCTCGCAGTGGTGTTGTACCATCACACCATGCTCTATGCACAACCCTTTATATTCGACTTGCCCTCAACATTATGGTATGAATCCCACAATCCAACAGGTGCAATTCTCTTGCGAGCCTCACCATCAGTAGTGGTTCAATGAGATGATAGAGTCACAAACCATTCAAAAGGTGTTAGGAGATGAAGGAACCAATTTCACCCACAACAACAGTGTTGGACCTCCTGTTCTGTTAAGTAGATCACTTGGAACCAATGACCAGAGTCACATCAAGAACATTCAAGATTTTGAAACCCTTAAAAACAGCAAAGTTAAGGAGCATGGTACTTGATGATACACCCCCAGCTCAAATCTCAGAATATTTGGAGCAATTTTGGTCAATTTTGAATTTTTTTTGCTAAAAACAGGTTTTTTCCCTCAACGCGTAGCGCGCCGCGCGCTACCCTTAAGTTGGGGAGGTACATTTCAAAAAAAATCAACATTTTTGGATTTTTCATGACAAATTACACTTGCTCAGCCACTTCCAAGAAGTTTCATGGAGATTTGAGCCCCCAAAAGGTCAAAAAACAAGCAAAAAGTGACCTTCTGCCACTTTTTGGACACACAGGAAGCAGTCTTGGGAGATTGCAATTTTTGAGGGGCAAATGGCCACCAAATTGATAAATTCCACTTGGGCTGGCGAGTAGACATCTAGATCTTTCCAACAAGCCCACTTGTGCCTCATTTGGATGCCGGGAAGTGCCCCAAAAGTGGGCTGAAAGGTGCGCTACGCGTTGGGAAAATTTGCCAGTTTTGCACCTTCCAGCTCAGGAATTCGCCCAGTTTGGACCAGTTTTGACTTGTGATGGGATTTTTCACCCTATTTGCTGTAAATTATGTAATTTCATGTTGACATGACACTTTTTTACCTATTCTAGAAGATTCATTCATAAAAGGGCAAAAAATTAATGAATGAATTGGTTTCCTAGCTTATAGAGGCAAGTTGTTTTGATTGCCTAGATTGTAGTGCTCAGTTTAGAATTGGTTGAAACAGCTCCTAGGATGATGAGCTCGACCCCTAGAGGCAAGGGAATGGGTTGGCATGGTATATATTATGTATTTTCTAAATCATTTTCATGGTTGGATAGGTTGGACTCTTGAGGGATAAGCTTAGATTGTTTTACTCTTTGTATCTCTGCAATTTTGGCAAAGGAAAGACCAGGGTTTTGCAGCACTATTTGGGATTCCTGTGGTGTTTTGTGTTGATGGTGTGCTTCTCTCATGTACTTTTTAAGTTTTTTTATGTGTATCATTTTCCTACTCCTCTTTTCTGCACATTAAGTAAATGAAGTGTTAAGGTAGAATTCATGGTTTCTATGCTCTGCCTTTAAGTTTGCTTAATATCTATGTTTTCATCTGTCTAAAGAGAACTCTCGAAGGTTTCTTGCTCTCTTTAGCTCCTCACCGGTCATTCCTATCCATTCAATTAATTCAAAGGCATCAAGACAATCTCCAACCTTGCCCCAAAAAGACCTTTGCAAAAACTGTGTCTCATCCCCGTACCCAAAATTGTTGTGCTCAGTTTTCCAACAAAACTCTAAAAATTTAAAATCAAACCTTCTCTATCAGTTTACTAGCCTAAAATCAGTGTTCTGTATTGGTCATCTCCGCCCTTTGAAGACCTTTTGCCGAGATAGACCCGGAGAGAGCCCTCTCCTGTCCCCGTAGGGCTAGCTACGAGGCTAAGTGGTTTGATGTTGCCTTGGATTTTGTCTTTTTCAGCCTGAGGCCAAATTCAAGTGCTAACATATTGGCGAACATATTGGGGAAGAACAAATGGTTTGCTTGTTGATGTTATTTGTTTTATAAGCTACAGACGGAGCCTGAAGTCATGCCAGGTAGCCTTCGAAATGCTTTTGCTTTGCATTAGTGGAAGTAGATAAACGCTGCTTCAGTCAATCTCCAGTCTAGCTTGTAATCGTGACATCTAACTTGTTAATTGCCCCAGTATGTGTATCAAGTTCAGATTTGATTGTTGATGGTGGAAAACGATCAGACACTGGCAAGGCTGAAATCATTCACCTGGCGACTCTAAATTAGTTTTGAGATCAGATCCAAAGACTCCACTGGAGGATGATCCCGACCAGGAAAAACATGAAAGGACAACATGGACAGATCAGGTATTCAAGTTGGAATTTCATCCAAGACATTTTGTTCTTTGTCATAAATTATTTCTTCTCTATTCCCAAGAATGTCAAGAAGGCTTTGCAACGTATATTGTATTTGAGAAGAGATCCTCGGCCTGCAGTTGATTCTTTCCCTTTGAAGATTGTGAATACCAAAGATTTGCATACCTTTGAGCTTGATCAAGACCTTTCTTCTGAATCTTGTGATGACCATCTTCAAATTGATGAACCTCAAAAGACCAAGACCGATTCTATACCTGCTATACATACCCATACACCATGTAAAATTCTAGATCGGTATAAACCTCTTGTTTTACCTTCTGTTCTCCAAGCTTTCCCCAAAAATTATGATCTATACTTGCCGAGGTTTGATGGTGAATGTAAGAATGTCAACGCTGAGCAACATGTGCAGAATTTTGAGTCTTTTCTAGAGCTTTTTGAAGTTGATAGCGAAGATGTTAGTATAAGGCTTTTTGCTCTTTCTTTGCAAGCCAAAGTGAAGAGTTGGTTCAAAGCCCTGCTTGATGCAAGCATTTCAGATTTCCAGTAGTTTGTCAAAGTTTTTCTCGACAGGTGGATGATCGGACAGAACCTTCTCTTGATTGTAGAAGAGTATAACCAGCTGAAAAGATTGCCAGGGGAGACAGTACAATAGTTTTCAGCCAGATTTAACCAAGTTTATTATTCGATGCCAGTTGATATAAGGCCTACTCCTAGATCTGCTCTCTTGCACTATTCGGGTGCCTTTGATCCGGAGATGGAGTTTCAGCTGAGAGAAAGGGATATTGCAACGCTTCATGAGATGAAAAACGATGCAGTAAATGTAGGCATCTGCTAATCCGAAGGGCAAGGTTGAAGGAAGAAGAGATGAAAAACATAGATCCAGAAAAATCAACATCTCTAGAGGTAAAGCTTGACATTTTGGTAAGTGCAGTGGAAAAGATGATGGACAAGATCAACGCAAGGAATGATTATGATGTTCAAACTCATGGCTCGTTGATTGAAGAAGAATAAGTTGCTGATCCAAAACATCTTCTTTCTGATCCCAGTTGTCATAGTGATTGTTTTATAGATCATTGTGAAGAAGAGAGAGTTGTTGATATGATGTGTATGTTTGATGATGAATTGCCTCAGTTTGATCAGTATGATGATGATTATGTTCTCCAAACAGAAGCTAATCTTGCAATCAAACAAGCAGCTAGTTTGTGGGAGGAAGAAATTCACTTACAACAGCTTGAGTACAATGATCAAATGATGCATAGCAGCTATGACAATGATGAGGAAAGTGCATCAAAATTTGAAGTAAGTGAAGGATCTTTGCCTTTTTGTTTTGATTCGTTTCAGTTCATCAGAGATAACTACCATGCAATCAGAAATCAAATGTCAACAAGTCTTGATTTGAATCATCTTGAGAGCAATGAACATTTTTTTCAAGACTTCTCATATTCAGATTTTCAACCCCCGAAAGCCATTGATTGTCAAGTTGCAGCTGAAGACTTGGAAGTGGACACACATGATTTAATGATTCAAGGTGACTCCGTACCATTCTGTTTTGAATCATTTCAGTTTTTGAAGGGTAGATTGCATAGTAAATCTTCAAATGAACAGCCTATAACAAATCAGCAATGTCTCAGTGTTAATGTTGAGGATGAGACAGATAACAAAATTCTTGAGCAGCCTGTAGCATCAGATTTGCAACCACCAAATGAAATTGAAGGGCAGATTACAGATGAAGTTGTGGAAGACGAAATACATGATTTGATGATGCAGGAAGATTCTATACCCTTTTGTTTCGAAGCATTTCAGTTTATAAGGCAGAATCTTCGTAAAATCTCTCAAGAAAAGGATGAACAGCTAGAAGGATGTCATACATTTTCAATGGATCCATTGCAGCAGTCTTTTCAAGTTTTTCATGATCCAATAGCTGATGTTTTGGATGAGGTTTGCAGT
The DNA here is from genome assembly GCA_031772625.1 of Pinus tabuliformis. Lineage (NCBI taxonomy): Eukaryota > Viridiplantae > Streptophyta > Pinopsida > Pinales > Pinaceae > Pinus > Pinus tabuliformis. The sequence continues at coordinate 929,501,363 of CM062817.1, forward strand.
CAAAGTCTTTCTTCATTGACTATGTGTGAGCTTGAAACGTGTATTGATACGAATTTGATCCAGCAGCCGGTTTCTTTCTCATTTTTAGCAGAGGTCTCATCACAAGGCTCAGATCAAAGTTTGCATTCATGGTATGAGGAAAAGAGAAGTAATCCATTGGATGAGCTAAGCTCCAGTGTGCTTGAATTTCAAGATCCTTATGCAGTGTTTTTGGAGGCGGATAGAGAATTCATATCATTCAACGGATTTGTTTCTAAGTTATCATGGGAGTTGTCGTTCATTAGTTCTCTCTTGTTGTTCATAAGTGAGCCCTTGCGGAGAATTCAAACAGCAGACAAGATACTTACTTGGTTGCATTGGTTGTTTCATTTCACTTGATTAGGTGATGAATGAAACTGTTAGAGTAGGTTTTGATGAATAAGCTCCACTTTGAGCATCATTTCCAGTTTGTCGGTTGTGTTTAAGTATTGAGTGAGTTTTTAGTTGAGTGAGAGTCAATTTTTGTTGTCAAGTCATCGTTTTTCAGTCATGCATTTCAACTTGAGTTTTTGACTCCATTGCCCAATGGATGAAGGCACTGTCTAGCTCTCCCAAAGATCTGTTGTTCTTGGCACCTCCAAGGAGCTACCATCCCAATTGGAGCCAATGTTAGTGTCAGCCTTTCCAGCCTTCCTCCAGTGATCAAATATGCTCTTACAAAGTGGTCTCAGAGTGTCAAGGTCAAATTTTGTCATTTCAAAGAGTCTTCAAGCAAAATTTGGTCACTAGGCTTTAGGTCTAGGGTTTGCTTTCACTCCTTCTAAAGTTGCCCAAATGTCGGTCCATGTCATCATTCAGATAAGTCTATCATCATTCATAGGGTTTTCATTATCATGTCAGTGTCTAATGAGTCATTTTACACCTTGTTCATGCTTCAGTTGCGCTTAGGCAAGTTCATTTCCCCCTCCTAGGGTTTTGAAGGCAATTTCTCTTGGATGGTCAAATAATTAGCAAAAATTGTATCCAGATGTTCATACACCTTCCCCTATCCTTCATGTACCTTCTTAAATACTTCCCATCGCTTAGATCCCCCAAATTCCTCATTTTTCCACAAACCCTAGTTTCTTGCTACAACCTGGCAATTTTCTAGGTTGGGCCTATGTTTTTCCCTTTTCGACCCCTTCCCCTCACTCGATCTCTGCGATTCCACTTTACCCTACTTCCTAACATCCCTCCCTACTTCCAAAAATTTCCCCAAGAATTTAGAAGCCTCTTATCCCCTTCATTTCGCTTCATTTCGACAAAATCCCTTGTTCCACACATCGGGACAAGTTTCACTCAAAAGCTATTTCAGAGCAATCAAAGATGAATTTTGGAAAAATGAGAGAGTTTTTTGTCCAAAACATGCCAAATAAGAAAAAAATCCTTCAATTTTTACACAGGTGTCATGGTTTTAGAGAAATGTCAAAAATATCGTTGCCTCAGGAGAATCGAATGCACCTCTAAAGTGACCTTGGGAAAATCAAGTTTTCTCCTAACTTGGTTGGCCAAATGACTTTCTTGATGAGTCAAATGATAACTAGACACAAAGAGATTTCCAATGAACTACCATGAGCTAAATTTGGAGTTGAGGAAGGCATTCAAAAGTTGACTTCAACAGCACTCTGCCTTGAGGCAGCCTCATTTGGCACATTTTGACCAGTCTTCGGAGATTTGATTTTTGGCAAAGAAAATGAACTCGAAATTGAAAATTTCTAGTTGGGTTGGAAGTTAGACTCAAATACCTTTCTAACGTGCTATCCTACGCCCAATTTTAACACCAGGAAGGCCGCCAAAAGCCTCCTGCAAAATGCACTATGTAGCTGAGGGCACGCTACGTGTCAGGAAGGGCGCGCTACGCGTCAGGGAGCTTTTCTCAGTGTTATTTTGCACGTGTGCTACGCATCATAGGGGTTGTACGTGTTGGGAAAGGTGCACTACGTGTTGGTATTTTTTCTCGGAAATTCGTCAGCAAGTGTGCAACTCCTCCTCTAACTCAGTTAAAACACAGAAGCAAATGGGTAGGGCTAAAATTCCGATAAAATGGATACCTAGAGACACCTCAAGGAACATGACATTCATGAAGCATTGAAGAATAAAGTAGAGGAACTGAGCATTCTGTGTGGAGTGGAGGCATGCATGGTATGTTTTGGCCCACAGATGGACCAGCAGACTGCATCAGAGCATCTTGATGTCTGGCCAGGGAAGTCAAAAGCTCTTGAGATCGTTGAGAGATACAGAAGCCTTTCAAAGGAAGAGCAAGAAAAGAAGAAGCTCGATAATTCCAGCTTCCTAGAGCAGAGGATAAAGAAGTTGAAAAGTTGAATTGAGCATAAAAAGGAAGGAGAACAGGGAGTTGGAGATGGAGGCTGTGTATCCATGGGATACATGTTTGAATTTTTTACAGATGAGCAGCTAAGAGATCTTGTGGATTATATAGATATTAGGCTTGAAACTGTGCATGACAGAATAAACTTTCTCACTAGACATGAGCGTAAGATTTCCAATGGTGCTATTGTTGAGAGCGATATGGTTTCATTAAGGGACTTGGAATGTATTGACAGACAACCAATGGAAGGTGGTGGTTCATACAACTTCATGATGCCTTATCAGAATGGTGATGAAATCCTGAGTTCAGCTGGGGGTCATGTGAAGCCCTATCAGGGCTTAGAAGGTCACTATAAGGCACTCATGTCATCTTGTGGGACAACGACAGCAATAGACTATTATTCAAAGGCCAATCCCCTCTTTATTGCATCTTTGAAGGATTATCATTCACCTAGTTCCAAGGAAGTCATGGGTAATGGTGAAGATGATAGAATCAATGTTAGCAATAATCATATGATGGTTAATAAGAGTTTTCCTTTGCTGGGCATTGATGGTGTAAATCATATTCAGTCAAGCACAGGGAGTTGCTCGCAGTGGTGTTGTACCATCACACCATGCTCTATGCACAACCCTTTATATTCGACTTGCCCTCAACATTATGGTATGAATCCCACAATCCAACAGGTGCAATTCTCTTGCGAGCCTCACCATCAAAAGTGGTTCAATGAGATGATAGAGTCACAAACCATTCAAAATGTGGTAGGAGATGAAGGAACCAATTTCACCCACAACAACAGTGTTGGACCTCCTGTTCTGTTAAGTAGATCACTTGGAACCAATGACTAGAGTCACATCAAGAACATTCAAGATTTTGAAACCCTTAAAAAACAGCAAAGTTAAGGAGCATGGTACTTGATGATACACCCCCAGCTCAAATCTCAGAAAATTTGGAGCAATTTTGGTCAATTTTGAATTTTTTTTGCTAAAAACAGGTTTTTTCCCTCAACGTGTAGCGCGCCGCGCGCTACCCTTAAGTTGGGGAGGTCCATTTCACAAAAAATCAGCATTTTTGGATTTTTCATGAAAAATTACACTTGCTCAACCACTGCCAAGAATTTTCATGGAGATGTGAGCCCCCAAAAGGTCAAAAAACAAGCAAAAAATGACCTTTTGCCACTTTTTGGACACACAAAAGCAGTCTTGGGAGATTGCAATTTTGGAGGGGCAAATGGCCACCAAATTGAGAAATTCCACTTGGAATAGAGAGTAGACATCTAGACCTTTCCAAAAAACCCACTTGTGCCTCATTTGGATGCTTGGAAGTGCCCCAAAAGTGGGCTGAAATGCGTGCTATGCATTGAAAAATGGCGCGCTACGCGTTGGGAAAATTTGCCAGTTTTGCACCTTCCAGCTCAGGAATTCGCCCAGTTTGGACCAGTTTTGACTTGTGATGGGATTTTTCACCCTCTTTGATGTAATTGATGTAATTTCATGTTGACATGACACTTTTTTACCTATTCTAGAAGATTCATTCATAAAAGGGCAAAAAATTAATGAATGAATTGGTTTCCTAGCTTATAGAGGCAAGTTGTTTTGATTGCCTAGATTGTAGTGCTCAGTTTAGAATTGGTTGAAATAGCTCCTAGGATGATGAGCTCGAACCCTAGAGGCAAGGGAATGGGTTGGCATGGTCTATATTATGTATTTTATAAATCATTTTCATGGTTGGAGAGGTTGGACTCTTGAGGGATAAGCTTAGACTGTTTTACTCTTTGTATCTCTGCAATTTTGGCAAAGGAAAGACCAGGGTTTTGTAGCACTATTTGGGATTCCTGTGGTTTTTTGTGTTGATGGTGTGCTTCTCTCATGTACTTGTAAGTTTTTTTATGTGTATCATTTTCCTACTCCTCTTTTCTGCACATTAAGTAAATGAAGTGTTAAGGTAGAATTCATGGTTTCTATGCTTTGCCTTTAAGTTTGCTTAATATCTATGTTTTCATCTGTCTAAAGAGAACTCTCGAAGGTTTCTTGCTCTCCTTAGCTCCTCACCGGTCATTCCTATCAATTCACTTAATTCAAAGGTATCAAGACAATCTCCTACCCTTCCCCAAAAAGACCTCTGCAAAAACTGTGTCTCATCCCCGCACCCAAAATTGATGTGCTCTATTTTCCAACAAAACTCTAAAAATTTAAAATCAAACCTTCTCTATCCATTTACTAGCCTAAAATCAGTGTTCTGTATTGGTCATCTCCGCCCTTTGAAGACCTTTTGCCGAGATAGACCCGGAGAGAGCCCTCTCCTGTCCCCGTAGGACTAGCTACGAGGCTAAGTGGTTTGATGTTGCCTTGGATTTTGTCTTTTTCAGCCTGAGGCCAAATTCAAGCACTAACACACACCATTGAATGGGTGTGTATTTGTGGCATACCAATGTACTTCAACACTTGTAACATCCTCGTTTTCTGTAAAGACCTTTATAACTTTAGCAACCCAGAATTGATAGCCATTGGGATCTCCATCTGCTAGCACTGTGATCATGCAACCCTCCTTAATATCCTATACTAAACCCCTGTAAAGGTCTTCCATGGCTTCACGTTGTGCACGAGATCTTCTGGAACCAATATACATCTCTCTTTCCTCTGCCTGTGAAGAATTAATAATACCTTGAGATTGTTGTTGTTCAACAATGTTTATTTCCTCATGTGCATTCGACACATTTTGTGGCCAAACAAATAGATTTTTCAAAGGTATATCTTCATTTGTTCTTGTTGAAATGATATCACTTTGATTATTGAAAAATGACTCCTACCAAACTGAATCAGCAATGTCAAAGTACTCATATGTATATCTAATACATTTTTTGATTTCTTCTAGGCAAACAGAATAATTTATATCTCTATTTTGTTTGCGTGCATTATGAACTTCACCAACTGATTGTAATAACAATATTTTTTATGCAAATATTGGATGATCTGGAATGAACTTCAAAAATTGCAAACCTATTGACGGTGCCCATTCTGCAGTGGTTGAATACTTCTTGCCCCATATTAGTGTTTTCCCATCAATTTTTTTGATACGAAATTGATGTTGGAAGCTAATGTCATTAAGTTGTTCAATGCATTTCCCCTCACCATATGATCCCATAATAAACCTTCGCATGTCAACAATTTCTTCCAACACATCAAAAGTAGGCTCTGGCATGTATGATTTCTTAATACATTCAATTAATGATGGCAAGCTCCCAACTTCCTTCCTCCTCAATGTGACTGAAAAATGACTGAAAATCTGATCAATATGGTCATGAGTGTGCCCAACAAGAAGGAAACCAACCTTTACCTTCTGAAAAATTCTCAATTCAACAAGAATGTTTAGATATCCAAAAACAACTTGATTTTTGTTTTCACGGCAAGTGTTTTCCAGTTGTAGATACAAAACTTCTGGAAGATTACCAGACCAATGAGAAAGCACATCATGAATTATGGTTATGGTTAGATTTGCATCATTATGAATATTTGGAGCTGTGAAGTACACCTTTGGCAAAATTTTATGATTGAAGACCATACAACCGACCAAGTGATACTGAATAAAATTTTCCTCCTGTAAATTTTTAGGTGTGCAAACAAAATGTGGTAAAAGTGTTTTCTTCTGGTCCATACCATCAATTATCAAAACCAAATATTTATTCGGATTATCATAACACTTCTTTCGATGCTTGTACAACTTTTTCATTTCATTTGTTTGTTGTTCGTGATGCCCTTGAAGTTCTTTGACAATTGAATCTACACAACATAAAAGAAAGCCATTAAGAAATATGTTTTCATACTTGATGAATATAGAATTTAAAAAGTTAAAGTTATGAATGCCTACCTCTTTCGGACCCTTCACATTTTTCCCTTTTTTATTTAAGAGAAGCACATGTACTGCAAATCCCCATGCTTGTCTTCTTAGGAATATGGACATTGTTGAATTCTTTCTTCCACACCTTCACAAAATATTGATATGTAATAAACCGGCCATGTCCCTCAGCACCTTCTGCATATTCTTTGTATAAGTTGTAGATTTCACGTCTTGAAAAATTATTTGGAATATGTATTGTCTCTCTATTTGGCATACACTCTCCATGCTTTGAAAAGAAATCTTTCATCCATGACATTGCAGTATTTGATAATGGCCCAAACTGTCCTTTATGACGTACTTCAGAATAAAATGTGGGATCCTTTTCCAAATTTTCTTGAATTATCGAGAGATGAAAATTCCCAATCGAATGAAACATTTTGAAAGCTTTTCTATAGATAAATAAAGTCTTAATATGATAATCATAACCTGACAATGTAGATTGCATGCACCCAACTAAATATGAATTTTGCATGCTTTTATTCATTGACAAATATCTCTTCCTGCTCTCTAATGCAAATTTGAAATCCATATGTTTCAAGCAATCTTTTTGGCAAAATTCACTTGAAATGAGTGTGCTGATAGAACTTCTTGTCGTTAGATATTCTGGTCTACCCCTTGTATAACTAGAACAATTTGCATTGATACGAAATGGTCTGCTCCTACTCTTCGATACACTATTTCTTGGCAACATCTCCATCATTGGATCATCATTTGTACAATGATTTTCATCATCAATAAGAGGAATGTTATCCACACTATGATCAACTGTGCTTTTCAAATACTAACTTGGAGGATATTCTTCATCTTCCCCTTCTTCAGTGCTACTGTCATAGTCCATATAATTCGGACTCAATGGAAAATTTGACTCGATGTTTATTGGATATTCTTCCTCATGTGCATTTTCAGTGTTGCTCTCATAGTCCATAGAATTAGGACTAAGTGTATCATCCTGTCCTTCATCACTGCTACCTTTATACTCATTAGAATTAGGACTAAGTGCATCATCCCTCTCTTCATCACTATTGTTGTCATAGTCCTTAGAATTAGGACTAACTCGACACCGTGGCACTCCATACTTTTGAAATTCATCATCCTGCTCTTCATCAAAGATGCTCTCATAGTCCTTAGAATTAGGACTAACTGGACACTGTGGCACTCCATACTTTTGAAATTCATCATCCCACTCTTCATCAAAGCTGCTCTCATAGTCCTTAGAATTAGGACTATCTGGACACTGTGACACTCCATACTTTTGAAATTCATCATCATGCACTTCATTGTTGCTACTCTCATAGTCCTTAGAATTAGGAATAAGTGGACACTTTGACACTCCATTCTTTTCAAATTCATTATCACGATCTTCATCACTGCTACTCTCATAGTCCTTAGAATTAGGACTAAGTGGACGCCATGACAATCCATTCTTTTGAAATTCATCATCATGCTCTTCAACACTGTTGCTCTCATAGTCCTTAGAATTAGGACTAAGTGGACACTGTGACACTCCATTCTTTTGAACTTCACCATCATGCTCTTCATCACTGCTACTTTCATAGTCCATAGAATTAGGACTAAGCTGACACCGTGAGACTCCATTCTTTTGAAATTTGTCATCAAGCTCATCATCACTACTGCTTTCATAGTCCTTCGAATTCAGACTAAGTGGAATTTGTGACTCTTTATTTATTTGAAATTCTCCATCCCCTCTTTCATCAGTGCTACTCTCATAGTCATTAGAATTAGGACTAAGTGGAAGAATTGACTTTCTATTCATAGTGGAAGAATTCCCGCTATATTCATCCATATGAATAGAGTTGTTACGCGATGAAGATGTTGATGTTGTATAAATCGAAACTTCACTATCAGGACAATCCATCCCTTTCAAATAGAAGATGTTGAATGATACAAATGGAGAGTCTCCTAGAGGTATTATATAGCTTAAAGAATGAAATTTTCCCTCCAAAAATTCCCCTCCCAAAAAATTTCGCGAAAATACAATTTCCCTCCTAAAACTTTGTGAGATTTATTTCACTTCATAATTTTATTATGCAATTTAATGAAAAATGTAAACTAATTTTTTTTTATGAAATAAATCATTAAAGTTAAAATTGTAAATTATAACTTCTACCTAAATTATTCTAATAGTCAAAGTATATAATATGTACTAAACAATTGAATGTTTTTTTAATTTTTTATAATACATTCTGAAACAAATTAATCCCACATTCACCCCGCTGTAAAACAATTCCATACTATTTGCTTTATCATATTTTCATTAATCGCCATAAAAAAATTAACATGTTAAAATTTATGAAAACTAATTAATCCCGCATTCACCGTACGGTAAAACATCTCCGTAATTTAACCTATATATTCCATTATCACTATTACTCACATTACATCAAGATTTTCTGAGGTTCGTTGAAAGACTTTGAGTGAATTTGTGGAGCAGCTACATTGGTATCAACAACATATTCAACGAAGAATTTTCGCAATTGAAAGGTCAATTAAATATTTTTCCTTGAAAATTCTCATATTAAATTAGTTCAATGAAGTAAATTTTTTTTTTCTAAACTTAAGATTTTTTATCAACCAAATTAACCAATATTTCTGCTGTGAGCATGGTGGGCCCACGAAACCCCCATTCTGTAATTGGTAGGCCACCCTTCCGGCCCCCTCCACAAACTCAACCACCCCTTCCCCCCACGTCCTCCCCCATACCCCATGCCTACCCCCTCAACCCCCATCTCACTACATCTCTCTACTTCCCCCCTACACCACAGCCTCTACTCCCCCCTCAAACCTCATCCCACTCCACCCCGCTAACTCTTCCCCTGCCCCTCAACCCTTATCCCACCGTAGCCCTTACCCCCCACCGCCCCACTACCCCCTCACCCCTACCCGGCCCCACTACCGTTTGCTGCCCCACACCCAATCCTACCCCCGACCCAACTCCTACCCTATCCTCCAGCACCCTCGTTCCCCCCCCCACTTACCTCTACCCCCCCATTACCCCCCCTACGCACCCCCCACCTTACCCCTCTACCCCCCGCTTACCCCCCTTACCCCCCCCAGCCCCCTCCCTTACCCCTCTACCACCGCCTTACCCCACCCCTTACCCCTCCCCTTATCCCACCCCTCACCCCCCTCCCCTTACCCCCCCTTACCGCACCCTACCCCCCCTACTGCACCCCTTACCTCCCCACTCAGCCCCCTCCCGTTACCCCTCTACCACCCCCTTACCGCACCCCTTACCCCCGCCTTACCCCACCCCTTTCGCCCCCCACCCCAGCCCCCTCCCCTTGCCCCTACCCGCCCCAACCCCCTGCCTCCGCCCTCGACCTCCCCCACCCGCCCTCAACCCCTCCCTCTGCCCTCTGCCTCCAGCGCCCACTACCCCACTTCTCCTGCCCTCCCTCCGCCCTTGGCCTCCCCTGCCGCCCAACCCTCCTCCCTCCACCCTCAGCCTCCGCAGCCGCCCACCTCGCCTCCCTCCACCCTCAGCCTCCGCAGCCACCCACCTCGCCTCCCTCCGCCCTCAGCCTCCACCACCCACTCTCCCACTTCTCTTGTCCTACCTCCGCCCTCAGCCTCCCCCACCCGTCCCTCCTCCCTCCGCCCTCAGCCTCTACCACCCGCTCCCCCTCCCTCCCCCTCCCCCAGCCCCTCCTTTCACCCTCGACCTCCCCCGTCGACTCCTCCCGCTCTCCCACCCTCCCTTCGCCCTCAGCTTCCCCCATCAGCCCCTCCTCCCTCCACCCGCCCCCTCCACCCGCCCCCTCTCCCGCCTCCTATCCTCCGCCCCCGCCTCCCACCCTCTACCCCCTCGACTGGTCGCGCCCCTCTCCGCACCACCCCGGTGGGCCGCTGGCCCACCCGGGGTGGCCGTCCGATTCCCGGAATTGAATGGCCACCCCGGGCAGGCCTGCGTGCCGCTGGGGTGGCGTCGGGATGGGCGCAGCGACAGCCCTCCCTGCGCCACCCCGACGCCCTGCCCAGTGTGGCCGTTCGATTCTAGGAATCAGACGGCCACCCCGAGCGAGTCGACTGGCCGTCGGGGTGGCACGGGGATGGGCGCGATGACAGCCCCCCCCGCGCCACCCCGGCAGCTCGTTGGCCCGCTCGGGGTGGCAGTCCGATTCTCGGAATCAGACGCCCACCAGGGTGGCACCGGGTGGGGCGCCGCCACCCACCCCTCGCCACCTCGGTGGCCCACTGGCCCGCCCGGGGTGGCCGTCCGATTCCCGGAATCGAACAGCCACCCTGGGCAGGCCGGCAGGCCGGCGGGGTGGCGCAGGGTGGGGCGCCGCCACCCACCCCACGCCAGCCCGCCCACCCCGCGCCACCCCGGCGACCCGCCAGCCCGCCCGGGGTGGCGTCCGATTCTCAGAATTAGATGGCCACCCCGAGTGGGCTATCGGGCCACCGAGGTGGCATGAGGAGGGCCACCGCCCCCTCCCCGCGCCACCCCGGCGACCCGGCGACCCGCCCGGGGTGGTTGTCCGATTCCCGCGAGGGGAGGGCCACTGCCCCCTCCCCGCGCCACCCCGGCGACCCGCCGACCTGCCCGGGGTGGACGTCTGATTCTCGGAATCAGAAGGCTACCCCAGGTAGGCCGTCGAGGTGCCATTGGGAGGGGAGGCGGTGCTCCCCGTGCCACCCCGGCAGCCCGCCGGCCCGCCCGGGGTGGCATGGGGAGGGGGCGGCAGCCCTCCCCGTGCCACCTCGGTGGCTCGCCGACCCACCTAGGGTGGCACGGGGAGTGCCACCGCCCGCTCCCCGCGCCACCCCGGCGGCCCGCCGGCTCGCCCGGGGTGGCTGTCTGATTCCTAGAATCAGACGGCCACCTCGGGCAGGCCGGCGGGCCACTTGGGTGGCGAGGGGAGGGGTGCGGTCGGCCGAGCGTGCGGAGGGCAGGAGTTGAGGGTGGGGGAGGGGGAAGGGACGCGGGGCAGATGGGGGAGGAGGAGGGAGGAGGGGCGGGCGCGCGGGGGAGGCTGAGGGCGGAGGGAGGAGGGGCGCACCAGTGGGGTAGGCCGAGGACTGAGGGAGGAGGGGCGAGCGGGCGGGGGAGAGGGGATGGGAAGGGTGGGGGAGGCCAAGGGTGGAAGGAGGTGGGGCTGAGGGGGAGGGGAGGGGGAGGACGAGGGAGGAGGAGGGGTAGCACGGGGTATAGAGGAGGAGGGAAGAGGAGTGGGCAGGCAGGGGAGGCCGAAGGCGTAGGGAGGTGGGGCTGAGGGCGAGGGGGAGGAAGGAGGGGCGGGTGAGTGATCGGGGTGCCGCCGAGGGGGGATGGGGAGGAAGGAGGGTCGGTGGGGGTAAGGTGAGGGAGCAGGTAGGGGTAAGGGGGGTGCCCGAGTAGGGGCTCGGGAGGGGGGTAAGGGGGAGAGGTGCGGGTAAGGGTTAGGGGGCAGAGGGGTAGGGATAAGGGTGGTAGGTAACGGGGTGGCGCCCGGGTAGGGGTAAGGGTGAGGGGTTAAGGGGGTTGCCCGGGTAGCGGTAAGGGTGAGGGGTTGAGGGGGGCGCCCAGGTAGCGGTAACGGTGGGAGGTTAGAGGGTGCAGGTAGGGTAAGGAGAGGGCGCGGGTAGGGGTAAGGGGGGAGCCCAGGTAGGGGCTCAGGTGGGTGGTTAAGGGGGGAGTGTAGGTAGGGGTAAGAGTGGGGGATTAAGTGGGGAGCCTCGGTAGGGGTAGGATGGGGGCGTAAGAGTGCGGGGCGGGGCCAGGTAAGGGTGAGGGGGGGTCGGTTAAGGGGGGAGCCCGGGTAGGGGTGGGAGGTAAGGGGGTGACCCGAGTAGGGGTAAGGGGGAGGGGTCTAAGGGGAGGGTAAGAGGGGGACGTGGGTAGGGGTAAGGGTTGAGGGCCGAGGGGGGAGGAGGGGGAGAAGGGAGGGGTGAGGAGGGGGTGGAGTGGAAGGGTATCGAGGAAGGGGTGCGGTGTGGGTAAGGGACGGGTAGGGGGTTAGAGGGACGGAGTGGAGGGGCCAGGGGGATAGGGGGAAGAGGTGGGTGAGGGTGTCGAGGGGTTAGGGGGTGAGGGGAGGATAGGGCAGGGAGAAGGGAGGGAGGGCCGAGGGAGAGGGCGGTAGGTTAGGGGGGTAGGAGGGAGGGCTGAGGGAGAGGGGGGGGTTTAGGGTCGAGGAGAAGGGGGGTTAGGTAGGCTGGGGTGGCCATATGATTGCGGGGTGGGGTGACACAGTTGGGGGGGAAGAGGGGGTAGGCTATAGGGGGTTGGGGGAATGGCAAGGGGGTGGAGTGGCGTTGGGGGTTGGGGGCCAGGGGGTAGAGGGTGGTGGGGGCCGTTGGGGGGGAAGTGGTTTTGGGGAGGGGTGGCGTGGGGGTAGGGGCGAGGGGTGGAAGGGGGTTAAGGGTGGGGTTGGATGGCCGTCCGATTGCGGGGTGGGGTGGCGTGGCGTGGCGTGGGTCAGTTGAGGGGGAAGAGGGTGGGGGGCGTGGGGGGTAGGGAGTGGGGAAATCGCCTGCCATTCCGTGGATGGACGGTGTGGTGTGAATGGGCTTCTGCCATTTCTTAGTGTTAATATTTTTTAAAATCAATTATCTGATTATACAAATTAAAAAATTTTGATATATTTTTGTTGTGGATTTAAGTTAATATGTTTTCGTTATTTACTTATTTATGTGTTTCTATTTTTCAGGAAAATAGCATCAAAGAAGATTTCTCTAAATATGTCTGGACCAAATACACTTAAAGGTGTATCTTCAAAAAACATTGGTGAACGAACTCCACCTGAGTTCATGGCTACAAATCTTTCAAGTGCCTTAAATGATAAGAACATGATTTCAGATTGGAAGAATTAAAAAGAGATGAAATTCCCATCAAGAATCTGGTATGTGAAAGAAAAAGAAAGTCAAAATGTGAACATATATCTATATCTTGATATACCGAATGAAAATGGAATTTTTGAGCTGATGGGAAGAGTCATAGATATGTGTTCGGTACCGGACACTGAAGTTGTTTACATACTTACAAAAGCTCCCAAGTCACATGAAATGGTTAAATATCGACTAACATATTCATTGTATGACACGAGAGAGGTATCTACAAAGTTGTGTAAACAAATCGTAAATGAGATGAAACAAAACATCATAAGTATTGTTATTTATATTTGTATTTTGCTTTCTTGAAAGTGTCTCGCTAATTTTTTTTAATTTTGTTTTTATTGACATATGATATTTTGTTTGGCAGAATTTTGTTGAAAGTTGTTCAATTAGGTTCGGAGGCATTCATTTCATAGAGCATGATATCATGAAAGTTTTCAGCAATTTTTACTCAGTGTCAGAGGAAGATATGGAAATCAAGCAAAATGTAGTAATTGATGATGCTACAAAACTACATCCAAAGGATCAGAAAAAAGGCCTCTAGCGGATAAATCTAGCAAGGGTAGACAAGTTACTTTTGAGGGCGATGAAGTTGAAACTGACAGTGAAGCATATGTTTCCGTTACTGAAGATGACATTGGAACTGAGAAGAGTCATAAAAGACCAAAAGTAACAATGCCCAAGAATAAATCTGTTGACAATGTTATGACGAAGAAAAGTAAAGTTGAAGATTTTGAAGTAGTCATTACCAGTAATCAAGAACCTAGTGAAACTTCAAAAGAAAGCAGAGAAATTGTTACACCAGGAGCTGACTTAGAGGATGGCATTATCAAAACAAAACAAAATGCCATTCGACAGAATTTGACAAAGAAAAACTTAATTGATGGTGGTCGTACATTTCAGCTTAATGTCAGACAAACCTATATGGCAAGTGAAGGACAATGTCAATATCAAGTCAAAAAGCCACACCATCTGCATGTTCACAACTTGAAGATATTGATGAGGTATAATCCATATGCTCATGTGGTTAATTATGTGCTTCTTGTTGATCCAGTTCAAGTTCCAAACAAATAAGCATTTGATAAGTCAAAATGTTTTGAATACAATTATTATGTGCTTGGGGGGAACCATTTTGTAGAAGCTCAAAGACAATTGATGGAGGAATATCCCAATAACCCATGTTTTGAAACAACGAAATGTATCATTTATGCTAGTTTATCGGATATAGAAGCAAAGTTAGTGGCATGGGATCATAATTCATATAATGAATATAGGATGTCTATGACTTTCATCCAAAGGGTTAGATTTATTCATAGTGAATTTCAAGAAAACATGGTGGGGATAGGATTAATGTTACTGCAGATTTACGAAGGGAATGTTGTATGGAAATAGACTATCAAATTGAAGAGAAACCCAATTCAAAAGGTGGAAAACGCAACCTTCCTAGTGATATATTTAGAGGTGTTGATAACATTTTCCAATTGGCATTTAGAACTGGAGATGTTTAGAAGTTGATTGATGATATTTTTAGAATGTGGGAAAACATTGGCATTAAAAACCAGAAGGTCAAAAAGTCTAAGCCATTGATATGTGGCAGCAGTAAATCAGGTCCTGAATTGAAGCAGCTTCTAGAAGATATGACTATCACACCTTGGAGAGCAATGCAAGGAGTGAAAGATGAAAAAATTGTCAAAACAATATTATCTCGTGTGAAGTCAGGGGAATTATCATTGGAGGAAATGTCTGAGGAATTTCAAAAGTAAGTTTGTTGAATTATTTTTATTTATTTCTAGATTATAATTTTCTTTTAAATAAAACATGTTGTTCTTGGTAGTATTTGTTATACATATCATTATATTGACTTTTTGTTACTTTATCTATGTAGTCACAAAGTTTACATGAAAATTCAAGAACAAATGGTTAGATTGTTGAATGAAGATAGTTGGGATGATGTTGTACGCAACTATCTAGATTCAAGTTCTACGTCAACATTAAAAGTTTTTTATCTTGCATTTAAAAAGGTATCTTGATTTACACATTCATTTTTATTCATCTGTGTACTATTTTTAATTTATAACTTACACATATATTTTTTTATTTTATAAAAGATGAAGAAGGATGATAATAGAGTGCCAACTAGCTTCGGAACCTTTATTGAAAAAATAATGACGGAAAGACTGAGGAAGTAACATGCTAAGAATGTTGAACTTGATCCAACTCTTACACATTTCATTTGGAATGGGCTAGAAACTGTTCAATATCAAGTAATACAAGGCGACTGTGAAGACATTGCTAAACTCATACCTAAAAGGGAGTATGCCCTAGTTATTGCAGATATTCCCCATGGTTTCAATATTCCAAATGTTGACTATGATAGTGACCCTTATACTTATCAAGCTCTTAGTAAAGTGGTTGCGGGATTTGTAGAAGTCACGTCATCACCGTTATGGAGA
This sequence comes from Pinus tabuliformis, assembly GCA_031772625.1. Classification (NCBI taxonomy): domain Eukaryota; kingdom Viridiplantae; phylum Streptophyta; class Pinopsida; order Pinales; family Pinaceae; genus Pinus; species Pinus tabuliformis. Next base: position 929,516,894 of record CM062817.1, read on the forward strand.
TTTGTGACATTTCATTCAGACACACAATTGGCAATGATATTGTCAAGCTTCAAAGGGAAAACAAATTCAAGGATGCAGCTTACATGGTAAGACGTTTGAAATGTATATTTGATTAATATTGAAAAATTCATTTATGTACAAGTTGATTGAACTTTTACTATTTCATGTTACAGGCAAAAGTCAAATCTTCTTAATCATGACGATCAATTATTTATAAATGATTGTGAGTTCATTCATATTGATACTTGGGCAAAAGATGATAACTATATGTCTATGATTTTTAATCGGGTGGACGGAAAGAGTCATAGCCAAATACATATGAAGACAAAGAAGCAAAAGGAGAGATAGTTAACATTTATCAAAAACCACAATTATTGATTAACTATCTTATAGACATATGTTCAAATGAAGGAGATTGGGTTTTGGATTTATTTTCTGGGTCAGGTAAGTTTTATTGTATAAAATTGAATTTCAATATGTTAATTTTTTAATTAATATGTCATTGTACTAATTTACTTCATTATTTCTTTTGTGCTTCATAATTAGGTACAACACTAGCATGCTGCCTTCAAAAAGGAAGAAATTGCATTGCAATTGAAAAAGATCCATTACAATGCAATTTCATTCAGCAAAGAATTAATGCTCTTCAATTTCTTACAGATGTAATGCAAGAAATTGGGTTGAAGAAAGGGGACTTTAGTGAATCACGTGTGGCAAAAAAGGCAAAGGAACCTCAACCACCATTACATGGGATGTTTGGAAAGACATACATTGGGAGATTCGCAGACATCAAAGATCCATTAGAAGATGAAAATGAGTAAAAGGAAGCAGAAAATATTGTGGAAGAAGACAATGATGAAACTCTAGAGGACGAAGAGTTTGGATTATGTGACATTGTTAATTAAATTTAAGTTATGCTTGGAAATCAAGCTCATTTTTTTTGTAACTTTTAAGTAGTTATACTTGCAATGTTTTGAATTTGACATTTTATGAGAAGAATATACCCTCAATTAAGGTTGTTATGCATTCAATATTTGTAATATGTGATTTTCGCATGTCAATTGTAGCAAAAAATGATCAAAACGTGTAGTTTTTTAATTATATTTATGTCAAAAATGGTTATTTTTATGTCCATTGTTAAAAAACACTGTTTTTTAGAAACAATTATTTCTTGTCGATTGAAAAATTAGTTAACGATGTATAAATATGTAGAATATCAAAAATTCAAAATATCAAACTTCTTATTTAAATATGCGAAACAATAAAAACCTCACTACAAAAAAAAAATTAAAATAAAAACAAGAAAATATGAAGAAAAAGACCACTTCAAAAATTATTAAATTTACAAAATAATTATTTACATTTCATACATTAGAAAAAAAAAAAAAAACCTTTTAAAAAAAGGGCCTAGTGTAGAATTACCACGTTTTTAAATCAGCATAAAAAACACTACCATTATAAAACACAATGTACATAAAAAAATTTATAGTGCCAAAAACTAAGCTTTAAAAAACACGTGTGTTCTGCATAACCCATTTTCAAAATCGGGTCTCTTTTTTTCTGTCTCTACAAAACGGGTAATAGTATGGGTTCCCTTTTCAACGTTAAAATTGTTTGTATATCAAGGACTTGAAGGGGTAACTGAACATCTCTGCTACATAAACCAAATGAGGCCTCATGGGCCTAGGCCATACCAGCAGGGCATGCAAGGGTCATCCCATGCATAAAACAACCCTAACCAGACCACATCCATACCTTCTTGGGGGCCCGCTACTCAACCTCCCTGGTTTACACCTCCTCCTTGGTCCTTTTCACCTCAGTATCATTCCCAGCCAACCAACTAGTCATTTCAACCATATTCTCTGCCACAACCTTAGTGGAATGCACCACCCAAGGGTGGAGGCCCCCATACAATAATGCTTCGGATTTATTTCCTTCACCACCTAAACCACAAATTTTACTCTCTACTCCACCTAAACAATGTGAGATGCCTCCCCATCCAAATCTGAACCCGAACAATAGGCATGCGCAACAAGTATACAGTGGAGAGACATCCTATCTAGCTTATGTTGTGGAAATTCAGGAAATCAACCTAAGACCTGGGAGAATACTCCTAGACAACCAACCTCTACCACCACCTAGGGAGGTTGAGGAAGAAAGTGAGGAAAGCATGCCTAAAGTAAATCCACCACCCTTCACTGGGAGATTAACCCAACAACTCTAGCCTACCCTAGAATAGACTCAACTTCTAGGAGAATTGAAAAGCCTATGTGTCATAACTCCACTTCTCCAAGCTATAAAAGATGTACATATTTACAACAAGTTGATTAAGGAGAAGTGCTTCAAGCATCCAAGGAGGTGAAGAAGAGATGCCCCTACCATTAACGTCATTGGAAAGTTGTCCGACTTAATGCTGGGGTAGGTAATCTATCCAAAGTATTTGTACCCTGGAAGCCCTATAATAGATGTGCACATCAATGGCACCATTGTCCCACACACTTTGATTGATCTTGGGGCTTCCATTAATGTGATTATAAAGGACGGTATGCTCAAGCTCAACCTCCAAGGTTCATTGAGAAATACCACAATTGTTCTGCAAGTTGCAGACTGCTCAATAGTGGCCCCTTAGGGGGTTGTGGAGGATGTGATGGCCTCCATTGACTCTTGGGAATACCCTGCAGATTTCCTGGTTCTCCAGTCTAAGGCCAAGCTTACTGGTTACCCTATCATCCTTGGGAGACCGTGGCTAGCCAATGCTGATGTCTACATTAGCTACAGGGCTGGGAATATGACTATCAAGAATGGGCATATGTCCAAGCAGTTAGTCCTATATCCTCCTGCCCAACCATGTCTAGAACATGCCTTACCTTTATGGCTGGAAGAGGAGGAAGAAGATGAAGTTTATTCTGCTCAACTCTATACCTTAGAAACAACCATGGGAGGGGGACAACCAGATGAAGATGATTTGATCGAACACGTACTCCAAAGTCCAACTCCCAGCACATTTTCCTTAAAAGAAGTAGTAAAGGAAACACATAAAAAGCATTAGATTGATCTATGCTTAGCCGATTCCAACCCTATACGTGTCAAACCCATAGAATTCAGCCCTGAGAGAACTTTGAAAGTCAACCCTTCTCTTTCTGTACACTAAGAAGAAAATTTGTGCAACATGCTCAAGGAACATTTTGATGCCTTTGCTTGGAGTTACAAAGCACCCCTCGGTGTGTACTCACCACATTTATATCAAAGAAGGTTGCAAACTAGTCTAGCAACCCCAAAGGAGGATGAATCTAGCTCTCAAAGATATAGTCAAAGAAGAACTGCAAAATCTGCCAGATACAGGATTCATTTACCCTATCTTCGACAGTGAGTGGATCTCTCCTTTGGCATTGTTTCCAAAGAAAAATAGTAAGTGGAGGATTTTTGTCAATTACAGAGAGTTAAACAAAGCCACAAAGAAGGAATATTTTCCTTTACCTTTCATCGACCAAGTGCTAGATGGCCTTGAAGGGAAAAATTTTTTTCTCTTTCCTAGATGGATTCAATACAATCAAATCCAGATCAGTTGGGAAGACCAGGATAAAATCACCTTCATTTGTCCCTGGGGTACTTTCACTTATAAGGTCCTTCCTTTTGGCCTACGCAAAGCTCCTGCCACTTTCAAGAGAGCAGTCTTGAGTATCTTTGCCAAGTTAGTCCATGATGCATTAGAGATTTATATGGATGATTTTACACCTTATGGATGTTATTTCCAAGATGCTCTTTCCAACTTAAGTAAGGAGCTGAACAAATGCATTGAAATGAGCCTATCCCTTAGTCTTTATAAATGTGAGTTCTTGATGGATGCAGGGACTGTGCTAGGTCATTGAATATCCCATCAAGGACTGCACATGGACCCAAACAAAATAGCTATCATTCGAAGGGTTCCACCTCCACAAAAGCAGAGAGATGTCAAAAGCTTCCTAGGGTTAACTAGATACTATCGAAGGTTTATAAAAGGATTCAACAAGTTAGCTTCTCATTTATTTGGGTTGTTGGCCAAAGGCTCTGAGTTTGTATGGTCAAAACGCTATCAAGAGGCCTTGGACACCCTGAAGGACAAATAACCACTACACCGATTCTCTGAGGCCCAAATTGGGCCCTTCCCTTTTCATAGACATGATGATGCCTCACACAAAGCCATAGGAGCAGCTCTAGGCCAGATAGATGGAAAAATTCCTTATTCTATTTACTTTATCAATAAGAATCTATCAAATGCCTAACTGAACTACATAGTAGCTGAAAAGGATCTCCTGGTTATTATGAATTCACTGAACAAATTTAGGCATTACATTACAAGTTATCAAACATTTGTACATATTGACCATGCTGCAATCAAATATTTAATGAATAAACCTGATATGAATGCTTGGATTATTAGATGGTTACTTTTATTACAATAGTTTGATCTAACTATTGTTGATAAGCCTAGCAAGGAAAATTTTGTTGCAGGTTTTTTGCCCAGATTAACTTTGCATGCAGGTGAGGAGGTAATAGTTGATGATTAGTTACCAGATCAACACTTATTCACCATTTCAGTTCTCTCTCCATGGTTTTCTGACATAGCAAACTATTTGGTATCTACACAATTCCCACCAAGCTTGTCATCCAAAGAGAAAAGCAAGATTGTGAGGAAGAGTGCCCCATTCACTTGGATGGGGGACAACCTCTTCAAACTAGGCTAGGATCAAATTCTGAGAAGATGTGTCAGGGAAGAGGAAGTCTTTGACATCCTTATGACCTGTCATGATGGGCCTTGTGGAGGTCACCTTTTAGCAAAGAGGACAACATTCAAGGTGTTACGAGCTAGTTATTATTGGCCAACTCTTCATTAGGATGTGAAAAGATATACTAGTCAGTGTGATCGATGCTAAAGGATGGGAAATCCTACTCCAGAGGATGAAATTCCTCTGCAACCTCAAGTGAATTTAGAGCCATTTCAAGTGGGGCATGGATTTCATTGGGCCTATTGACACTCCTTCCAAGAAAAAGCAGTATATCATTGTGTGCACTAAATATCTGACTAAGTGGATTGAAACCAAGGCAATCAAGGCAACACCAGAGGAGAAGTTGTCTAAGTTCTAAAGGGATAATGTATTCTACAAGTCTGGGTACCCTAGAGAACTGGTCATTGACCAAGGTAGCCAATTTACCTCCAACATGATTGAAGATTTGTTAAGCTAGCAGAAGATTAAGCATAGAACCTCCACTCCTTATCACCCACAAGATAATGAGCAAGTGGAGGTGACCAACAGAGTGCTAGAGGGCATTTTAACCAAAGTAATTAGTAGGAGTAGAAAATATTGGGCAGATAGACTAGTTGAGGCCACCTGGGCCTATAATACCACCTAAGAAAAGGTCTATGGGAAGAAGTCCCTTCTGTCCATTGAATTTGAGTATAATACATTGAGGATGGTAGCCCAACTAGATCTAGATCTCAGCAGTGCACAAAAAGAGAGATTTCTCTAGTTGAATGGTTTATATGAGTTCAGAATGCAGGCCCTCCTACACACAGAGGTAACTCAAATTCAAAGGAAGATCTGGCATGGTAAGAACATCAGGGATAAGCAATTTCAAGAAGGTGAATGGGATTTGTTATATGATTCCAGATATAAATACTTTAAGGGAAAGTTAAGGACTAGATGGTTAGGGCCTTATGTTATAGAGAGATGTCATGATAATGGTTCAGTGTAGACCAGAACCATAAATGCAGAGGCCATTCCTTTACCTGTTAATGGGCAAATATTGAAAGTTTACAAAAGGCCATTGTCAAGGAAAGAGTTAATAGATGGTATCAACAGAACAGTGATGGTGGTGGATCAAGTCTCAGCTCCTACCTCATCAAGCCATTGAGAAAAGAAAAAGTAAGAGACTCAGGTGAAAACCTCCATGACGCACCTGAGTCCCACTATTGGGTTGAAAAACTCTTGAGGCAGACCAATGCTGTAAAAACAAAAAAAATAAAAAAATAAAAAGATCTCTGTGTGAAAACCTCTATTGAGGCTCCTAGGGCAAACAACTAGGATGAAAACCTATTGGAGGGAGACTAGTTGTTTAAAAAAAAAAAAGATAGAGAAAAGAAAAATATGAAAATGTTGTTTGCAGGTCAACAGGAGGATGATCAGAGAAGCAATGGAGAATCAAAAGGGACCTATTTAGCTCATATTTTTATTTCTCCATTCATTATCCTTCACCATTCCACCATTCCTTTCAATTTTTCACTCATTTGACTTAGTTTGCAAGGGTTATATGTTTTATACAGGATTCCTTGTAAACCTACAGGATCCCCTAGAAACCTACAGGATGATCCTGTAGGAATTACAGTGGCTTGGGAATCCTAAAGGAAGTAACCCTAGGGAAAGGAAATGACCTACCCATGTCAAGAAAAATAAATTCCTACATCACCATCTCATTACCATACCACTCTCCACCTTGATCACCCCTGCATTCATCATTAAAAAAATCAGTTTTCAATTTTTTTACAGTTTTCAAGAAAAAAATACAAAGAAAAAAGATGAGACAGAGAGCAAGGGGAACAAGACCTGAAGGTTGTTTTTCATTATTCACACACCCCTAGACCTCCTCTCTATCCATGTTCATCATCCTTAGGTCCCAACAATGGAATATGATTAAAATTTTTGAGGGAGAAGTAGCTACAGGACATCCTGTAACAGACTATCCCACCAAACATAAATCATAGGTTGCAACAAGTTTCAAGTATGGAGATCCAAGGGAAGAAGAAGCTCCTCCATAGTAGCATCAACATCATCATCCTCAACACCAGTACCTGCACATCAAAAAAATCATCAAAGGACAATATATAAAAAAAGAGAGGGAGAAATCACGTGTAGCCAACATACAAAAAACACCTCATTTCTTCAACAAATTATAGCAAGATATTGTTACGATAGGTAATTATCTCGCTTCACTCTCTCATTTGCATAATGTAATCAAAATATGTAAAGATTGTGAACGAGTTGGTTTATAAGTGAAAGGTGGCCAGTTAACTTGGCCACCTTAGTTCAGTCAACGAGGAGAAAATAGTTAGTCCTCACACACGTGGCATCAGTCAAGTCAAAGAAAAGGAGGATGAGATCGAAAGAAGTTAATACTATGGATGGTTATGAGGTGAGGGGAATGACAATGTGGTAGTGGGGACCAACAGTTCAAAAATATAAATTTGTACCTTGGCTGCCAGCACACAACTGCACTCAACTTGACCATAAGAGGAAATAAACGTTGATCCCCATCCATACATGCATTCACCTTCTCAAGGCTCACACTAGAAAAGTAGCTCTCGGCCTTCAAGCAAACTATAGGAGAGGGAAACTTCATTGTTTTCCTACGCAGGACCTCCTATAGGATGCTATAGAAAATCCTACATGATCCCCCAGGAATCCTACAAGATACAATCAGGCAGTCTACAAGATTAGAAATGAGCAATTTCGGACGAGGAAACATAGGGGTTGGCTACATCAAGCATGTAGGAATTTACAGGGTAAGTTCCTCAGAAAGAACACCAAAAGGACACCGCTCACAACCAGATCACAGATCAATACACCAGTATTTTGACGTGGTTAAAACCCTCAAAGAGGGAAACAGTCCACGGCCTATCCCAACGTGGGTACTACAGGCAATTTATTAATCGAAGAATGAAAATTTACATAAGCTTCTCTCATGCACGGATTACCCGAACAATGACCCTCCATGCGCTTTAAATAGAACTCATGGACCAATCGGGTGTCAAGCCACGGATCAAATGTCGGTAATACCGAGGAGAGAATGAACCGTCGGATCACTACATATCGTGACCGTCGGATTGTAAGTTACAATATGTACAACGGTAAAGAAACACACTTTACCTAACTCTATACCTAACTCTAAACTAGACCAAGTTGTACTTAACTATTTCCTATGTGTCGGAATATCCTAACATCCCCCCTTAAGAACAACTTGGGATAGGATTGAAGGATTTACAAATATGACACAATAGGAGAAGGAAGGAGGCACTAGAGCCTATCCCCCCTTAGTGACAACTTCCTGAACTCCAAGCATATATCGAAGTTTAGTGAACTTCGCCTCTGTGAGAGCCTTTGTGAAGATGTCTGCAACCTGATCATCTGTTGAACAATATTGCACTTCAAGAACATGGTCATGAATGAGCTTTCTGATGAAGTGCATGTGTAGTTCAATGTGTTTGCTGCGCTGATGGATCTTTGCATAGCTGAATGGCACTTTGATTATCACACCAAAGTGTGGTTGGATGCTGCTGCTCAAAGCCAAACTCTGATAGGATCTGACGAAGCCACAAGGCTTCCTTACTAGCTTCCACGGCACCATGATACTCTGCTTCTGCTGACGAAAGAGAAATGGCAGCATGTTTCTTACAAGCCCATGTAATAGGTCCCGAACCAAGAGTGAAGACATAACCGGCAGTAGACTTCCGATCATCAGGGTCACCAGCCCAATCAGAATCAGTGAAACCAACTAACAGAGGAGCTGCACTATAATGAATCCCAAACTGTACTGTACCTCGAACATAACGAAGTATTCTTTTAGCTGCTTTCCAATGACTTTCACGGGGGTTTTGCATAAAACGAGCAACAAGGCCAATAGCAAAGGAAAGATCAGGACGAGTATGGGTTAAATACAAGAGTTTTCCTACAAGTTGACGGTATAAGGTAGCATCAACTTCAGGAGAAGTACAAGAGACTGAAAGTTTGACTCCATACTGAAAGGGAGAAGGGGCTGGCTTACAGTCTTCCATGTGAAAATGATGAAGAATATCACAAGCATACTTGGACTGGGAAAGGAAAATACCCTCCTTGGATTGCAAGACTTGAAGATCGAGAAAATAGTGTAAGTGTCCTAAGTCTGTCATTTCAAATTTCTTTTTAAGGCTGGACTTCACATGGTTTATAAGGTTGGGATCACTACCAGTAAGAATAAGATCATCAACATAAAGAACAAGGATGATAAGAGAGTTGCCCACTTTCTTGGTGTAGACAGTATTGTCAGAATGACACCTAGAAAATCCAGATTCTAAAAGAAAGCTATCCATTTTGGCATACCAAGCCCGAGGAGCTTGCTTGAGGCCATAAAGGGATTTCTTAAGTCGACAAACAAGGCTAGAGTCTGTTTGTATGAAGCCAATGGGTTGTTCCATATAGATTTCTTCCTGCAAGTCCCCATGCAAGAAGGCAGATTTAACATCCATCTGATGGACTTCCCATTTTAAAGAGGCAGCAAGGGAAAGAACAAGGCGGATAGAATTCATTTTGGCAACAGGGGAGAAGGTTTCAATGTAGTCAATGCCTTCAACCTGTGAAAAGCCCTTAGCAACGAGACGAGCTTTATGTTTATCAACTTTCCCATCTGGTCCATACTTGGTTCTGTAAACCCATTTACATCTAACAAGTTTGCGTCCCTTTGGTAGAGGAACAAGATCCCATGTATCATTTGTCATCAATGAATGATATTCTTCATTCATAGCTGCTTCCCAATGTGGATGGCCTGAAGCTTCTGCAAAAGTGTCAGGATCATGATTTACTGGAGCTTGAGCCAGTAAAGAAGAGGCTCTTTCAAACTGAGAACGTGTACGTCGCTGATCTGTAGGATCACCGGCAAGATCACCTACTGCATCCCGAGTAGCACGGACCCATCTTGGAAGTTGAGGATCCTGAGAAGGTGGGGGAGGATTATCATCCTCACTTTCATCATCTGAAGAAGAAATGTTTTCAAAAGTAGAAGAGATAGGAAGAGGTGGCACATCTGCCGGACTAGGCTCGCAGGCCGATTTATTTTCATCAAATTTTACATATCTTCTAATGATAACATTTTTGGACTTAAATGGAATAAGTCTATAACCTTTTACATCTTCAGAATATCCAAAAAAAGTACATTTCTCACTCTTAGGTTCTAAAGCTTTATGCTTTTCATCTGGAATATGGGCCCATGCTTCACTTCCAAACACACGAAAGTGACTTACATCTGGTTTAATGGAACTCCAAGCTTCTTCTGGAGTGATATTCTCTAGAACCTTAGTAGGAGTGCGATTGATTATATAATTTGCACAATTAATTGCTTCGGCCCAAAAACTAAGACTGAGTCCTTTAGATTGCAGCATACAATTAGCCATTTCCTTTAAGGTGCGATTTTTCCTTTCAGCTACACCATTTTGTTGTGGAGTGTATGGAACAGTTTGTTGCATTTGAATTCCATTTTCGGTGCAAAAGTTGATAAATGTGTATTTAACATATTCTCCACCATTATCAGTTCTTAGCTTAAGAATTTGATGTCCAGATTGTTTTTCAACAAAGGCTTTGAAGGCCAAAAATGTGTTAAATACTTCGCTCTTGAGTTTTAAGAAGTATACCCAAGTGCATCTGGAGAAATCATCAATGAAAGTTAAGAAGTACTTGCAGCCAGAGAATGAAGCAACAGGAAGAGGACCACATAAATCACTGTGCACAAGCTATAAAGGGGCTGAGGCGTGCCAAGAGGCACGTTTGTCAAAACTGTCCCGATGATGTTTTCCGAGTACACATCCGAAACAAACACCATCTCTGCAAGATACCATAGGAAGACCTGTCACCATATTTTCTTTACATAGATGCTGAAGGGAGCGATAGTTTAAGTGACCAAATTGCTCATGCCAAAGTTTGCTCACTTCATCATTATGAGCAACAAATACTGAGGGAAGATTTGATGACCCAAAGTTGTGAAACTTATACAACCTTGTGGAATCATCAGCAAGACCAGTAGCTAGAATCTGTTTAGGATCTTTTAGATCCTTGATTACAACATCATGAGGTGAAAATTCAACAATTTTACCTTCACCTGAATGAGTTATCTGATAGACAGATAGAAGGTTGCAGGATAAGGTTGGAACACATAATACATCATTAAACTGACCATTGTCTAGATGAACAGTTCCAGTCCCTACAACATTAAGAGATCTATCATCACCAACATATATATTTTTGGTGTTACAATCATTTAAAGAAGAAAACAAGGCTTGGTTTTTGGCCATGTGATAAGAGGCTCCAGAATCAATGAGCCACTCATGAGAATGAGAAGAAGAAGAAGATACATTTAATGCATAACCAGACTGAGATGATTGACAACGACATGCAGAAAGTGCCATTCCGGAAGTTGAAGTTGAAGTAGGCTCCACATGGATGTTATGTTTCTTCATTGCGGCTTCCAAGGCTTCCATCTTCTTAAAGCATTTAGATTCTAAGTGGCCATCTCGATTACAAAAGTTGTAATGTCTATCAGTCTTCTTCCATTTGTTTTTATTGGTCTTATCATTTTGCTGAAATGATCTTTCATTTTGAGGCTGAGTTGGTTTAGGACCATTATTTTGAGGATATGACTTCTTAGGATTCTTTGAATTTGGTTGCTGCTGGGCGGCTAACGCTTTCGTGGAAGAGTTTCCAAGATTAAGAAGACCAAGGTGTAAGAGTTTTTCTTGTTCTCTTATTAAGGAATCACAAAAGGAGTCAAAGGAAGGGGCCTTGTAGTCTTTTCCTTGACAAATGAAAGTTTCCCTTGTAGAATGGAAAGTGGAAACAAATACAGAGTAGGCTGGTCCCAACTTAGTAAGGATGGAATAAATAAGGTTACCATCTTCTTTCTTAACTTTAACACCTTCCAAGAGATATCTAAGGGTTTTGAATTTGGACAAGAAATCTTCAATGCAAGAAAAATTATTAGGATCCAAAGTAAGCAACTCATTTTCAAGTTGATGGGCTCTAATTTCATTTTTAATCCCAAAAACTTTAGCGAGTTTTTCTAATGCTTCATGAGGAGTCTTAAGTTCTGCAATGTGGAATCTAAGATCAGGAGAAATAGACATCCCTATCAAACCACGTGCTTGATCTTGTCTATTTTCCCATTTTGCAGCCTTGTCTTCATCTTTTGGTTTCTTCTCTTGGTCTGTAGCTATTCTGAAGAGACCTTTACTTCTAAGTAAATCTTCCATGTAGGCTACCCATTGGAAGTAGTTAGTGCTGTCAAGAATGACTTGGCATGGACTTTCCATTTTTTAAAAAACAAAACTGAAGTTGAAGATGCTGAAAGTAAGTGTTCCAATGGATAGATCTCGAAAAAATAGGCGGTTTTAAGAAAAACGGCTTTGAAAAAGGCTTCCGGATGAAGAAGTTATGGCTTTTTGAAAAAAAATTGTTGACGTTGCCGGCAAAGTGCGCGAATGTGCGGGAATGAAAAAGTCCACCCTCACAAAATGGAGACTTGAACCCAAGACCTCTACTCTCTTAAAATAGCTTTGAACCAATTGATCTATACAAAAAATTTGAGAGAGAGAGAGAGAGAGAGAGGGGGGGGGCCTTGGTTTGCGTGCTTGCCTTGAGAAAGCTCTTTTTCCCTACAAAACACAAAACACAAAACCCAACACGAATATGCAAAGAAAAACGAACCTTGCGGCTCGAAGTTAGCTTTAGCCAAAAAACTAGAAATTTAAAAAAAAAATCTCAAAGTTAGCTTTAGCCGAAAAACTAAATATTTTTCTCAATGTTTCTGATTTTCCGAGATCACACTAAGGTGCAGGGAAAAGAGCATACGCATGAGAAAAATCCTTCCTTTCTGTTTCTGATTTGCCCAGATCGCACAGAGTCGCAGGGCAAAGAGCATACGCAGAAATGAAAGGTATAGATCTGGTTAAAAAAAAAGGCTAAATAAACCGAAACCGAAATAAGCAGAGAGAAAATAACAGTAAACTGCAAAAAACACTGTATACCTCCCGATCTGAAAAATGACGCAGCTAGGGCTACCGGAAACCTTTTCGCGTGAAACGAAAGGGGTTCCTCACTGGAACAGATGCTCCGAACGCAACAGAGCAGTCCTCTCGGCCCGAAAGCAGTCAGAAACAGCAGATCTAGGAAACGACAGCCGCATGCAGTTCTACCGGCTTCAGATTTGGATCACCAACGGACGCAGCCCTCAAATAGCTCTGATACCATGTAGGAATTTACAGGGTAAGTTCCTCAAAAAGAACACCAAAAGGACACCGCTCACAACCAGATCACAGATCAATACACCAGTATTTTGACGTGGTTAAAACCCTCAAAGAGGGAAACAGTCCACGGCCTGTCCCAATGTGGGTACTACAGGCAATTTATTAATCGAAGAATGAAAATTTACATAAGCTTCTCTCATGCACGGATTACCCGAACAATGACCCTCCATGCGCTTTAAATAGAACTCATGGACCAATTGGGTGTCAAGCCAAGGATCAAGTGTCGGTAATACCGAGGAGAGAATGAACCGTCGGATCACTACATATCGTGACCGTCGGATTGTAAGTTACAATATGTACAACGGTAAAGAAACACACTTTACCTAACTCTAAACTAGACCAAGTTGTACTTAACTATTTCCTATGTGTCAGAATATCCTAACAAAGCATTGTAAGGATGTAGGCTCTACATTTCCTCCCATTTTTCTAGGTGAAAGGAACAAAAAATATTCTAGTTTTATTAAAATTGATAGTTGTATAAGGGAATTGTATCCACAGGAATTTCAGTCCCATTTCCTCTTTCATTAAAATTTTGTATCATACATCTCTTCTCCTCCATTCACCAGACAAAATGATAGGGGGGTTTAATAGAAGGGAGCCCATCAACACTGTGAGAATTCACCAACACCCTCCTATGCTAGAAATATTCACAAGGCATAATTAGATGGGTTACTTTGAGAAATTGAGAGGGTATGATGATGAAGTAGCCAAAGATTTTTCTCTCTCCCTCATTCCACTAACCATGACCCATGCCACTATTGTGGTAAGAGGCCTCTCCATAGAGCTCACCCCTGAACTCATAAGAATAATTACCACACTTCCCTTAGGAGTGCCTTGGAGAAGGGAAGACAAGGGAAATAGCTAAACTGCAAAGAAGAAATTCTTTCTAGAGGGAGAGGAGGCCATGGAAGACAAGAATGGAGTGAGAAGAACAAGCCTACCATACCCCTGGAATGAAATAAGCTACCACCTTATAAAATACATATCATGTGAAGGTAGGTATAGTGTGGTATATAGATACCACTTTAGGCTTCTTGAAGAATTGAGGTTTGTAGTAGATACACATCCTCAGCATAGACTCAACATACCCTACTTCCTTCTTAAATCCCTAATAGATATGAGCATAAAATTGAAGGAAGGAAACTACTAGCACCTGGGCTATCATGGGTTAATTAGACTCATCATAGAAGATTCCCTCCATAACCTTAGGATTCCTATCACATGGTAAACTTTCAGAGTGTTAGGCCCCTATACTACTAGTGTAACCCCTTATTGTTATTAGTACAACCCACTTATTATATTGATGTACCCATGTAGTGCCCATATTCTTACTATTGTGCCCCATAGAAGCCCACTATTGTTATTATTGTGCCCTTACATTATTATTGTTATGTCGACTCTGAATATGTTATGACCCCTTAGACTCCTATATATAGAAAGGAGGTATTTTCATTTATATCATCGAAGAGTTGTTCATTTATGTAATGTAAAGGAGGTTGCCCCCTCGAAGAGGCTGAATTCTAAGGCGTTGATATATCTTTTCTATCTTTTTCTTGAGCTGGTTTCATAACACAGAGACATACAGACAGAAGAGGATATAAAAGCCCTCGCATATGACAAAATCCCTACTGCCAGTGAAAGGGATGAAGAGGAAATAGATGAGGAAGAAGAGGAAGAGAAATAGAAGGAAAGTGGTGAAGAAACAGAGGAATATGCCAAGGAGGAAATAGATGAAGAAGATGAAGAAGAGGAGAAAGATAAAGATGAAAAGAGGAATGGAAAAGAGGAGGTAGAGGACAAGGAGGAGTCACCCAAGGTGTCTCCAGAGCCCACTGAGAGAGAGGTAGCAGCTACCCTCACTTCCCTTAGCACCCCTATCAAACAAAAAGGCAAAAGACAGAGACAAACCCCATTATACTTTAGAACAAGAAAGAGTACAAGGATAAGGTAGGGAAAACCTCAAACTCCCACCAAGGTTCCCATTGTTATTGAAGACTCACCTAAACAACAAGAAAAGATGGCTCCTCTTATTAAAACTCAAGGAGAAGGATCCTCAGCACAAACCTCCCCTAAGTCTCCTATCACTTATGAGAGAAGGCCTGTGACTAGATCTGCCTCATCCAAGGGAAAGGACATCCTACAGGATAAAAATAAGGACCTACAGGCAGTGGAGTCAATCCTACATGAAACTCTGCTAAACCTACAAGAAACTCAAAAATTGGATAAGGAAGGGAGTATGCAGTAAGAACCAAAGAAGGATGACCTAGAGCTAAGGGAACCTAGTCCTCAACCTAACCTTGAATCCTACTACAGATTTATTGAAGGGGGTAGGTTCATTCCACAAAAATTTGTCATCCCATTATTCTTTGAGCTTGAGAAAGAAAGGGCTAGAACACATAGATGGATGTAGATTATCAAGTCCAATGGAGTAGAGGACATAGGTCACATGGAGGAAAAGCTCAAAGAGATGGGAAGAGAACTAAGAAGCCAAAGGGACAGGGAGGCCATAATGAAAAATCATTTGGGGGCATAAAATGCATGGTTGAAAGGACATCTGCAAGAAAAAGAGAATCAATTAGCAATAATGGCCAGTCTATCTTTAGAGACAATCCAGTGTAGGATGCCAGCTAAGTCCTATGCATTATACCTTAGGGAATAATGGCTTCAGTTCCAAATCAAGACCCTAGCACAAAGAGGAATTATGCCATTCCAAGTTTATAGATATTACATTGATCTTTGTTATCAAAGCACATTAGAGGATATGGCTAAGATGTCTGAGTTCCACTTGCATAACATGGCCCTAACAGATCTGAATGTATGGGACTCTAATGCAAAACTAGGGGATCTGCGGTTGATGGCTTTGGCATCATGGATGAACCATGAGGAAGAAAGGACTACAGAAATGAAGAATATATTGGCAAGGGAAAAAACAAAGCCTCTCATGATAAGAGATGAGTAGTCAAATCCAATGGCTATCATCAGCCCACATAATTTAATTGAAAATGATCCTCAACTTGCACCCAGGTATCTTGCTACCCAAGAGCAAGAAATTACACATTTTGAGGATATGTTCAGGCCGTTAGGGGATGATATCATGCAAGCTTGCCAAAGGAGCTCGAATACTCTATCATATAGTTTGAAAATCAGAGAGTACCATTCTCCTCAAGGAATGAGAGAAGGACTGAACATGACACTCATGTACAAGCAAAACATACAAAGGCTCAAAGTCAATTGGATTTGCTTGAGACTTAGTCCACCACTACTCTTGGGGATGTTAGAAGGAAGTAAGGAAGAGGAAGGAAGAAAGCAATAGGAGGAGATAGAAAGGAAGCCAGGATCCTATGCACAAGAAGAGAAAACCACAAAAAAAGCATGGGATGTTAGGGAGGCCACCAGGGCTATGAAAGATATGGATATTGATTGAGTTGCTCAGAGGATGAGAAGCACTTTCAGTAGGGGTGTGATGATGAGCCTCATCATTGGGTAACTATATGGACTTTAATTTACCTCCTATCTTAGTCAAATCAACTCTCTTCACAATTTATTACATGTTTTGATTATATTTTGTTTAATGAAATGAGTCAAAGTGAGATATTATGCCTAGTGGAGTAATGTGCATTGAATGCAGGTTTGTGAGAGAAAATTAGGGAATTTTGGCAATATTAAAGGCTAAAACTCGGATGGGACAAGCAAGAGAGATTAAAAGAGGTAAATCCTCCTCATTTACTCCTCCCTCATTCAAATATGCCTCCATCAATCACACTAGCTCGGAGTACAAGCAACGAAGTCATGAAGATCAAAAGGCAGTTGAGCAACTGATAGTCAAAGAGTTATTTTATCGTGAGTTTGGGAGCTGAGCCTCCCTATATTCAAGGAAGTCGTTGGGTACTTCAATTGTATAAATAAAGAGGCCTAGAGCCTCATTAGGATTCGAATTTTTGTAGTGAAAACACTAATTATTTTGAGCTCAAGACTTGTGGAAGACATTGCTATGTAATTTTTTGTTTTGATAATGAGAATGAGTTTTTTCTTGATCCAGCACTGAGTTAACTCAGAGGGCTGAAGCTCTTGGGTTAGGGGCCAGCCCTAGCAGTAGAGGATCCTCTTCTTGTATCTGTATGCTTAGATTTATTTCATGGATTCATGGTTAAATTGTCCTTAGAAGTATTTCATTGCAAGTAGTGTAGATTTGATTAGTTTGTTTATTAGTTCACTTCCATTTGTGCTTTACTTCAGCCGTAGGTTAGAAGGGAAAAAAAGAATCAACAAGATGTCAGTAGGTGCCTTGGCCTCACCCCTTCCTTCAGGGATCATGATTTGAAGAAAGGACCCCTATGCAGCCCCAAAAAGACAAAATTCTACTTTCTCATAGAATTTGGAGTTTACTATACTTAAACCAACATTTGATCAGTTTGCAAGTGTAGGATTTAATTAACATTTCTTCCATCTTCAATCTTACAGTATATCTCATCAGTGATTTCATCTTGTTATGCAATTTTTCCTCATGCATGAAGTAAACAACTAGCTCATTAAACTCTGCTTTTCTAGCTAATTGAAATTCTTGTTTACATGATTTTTGGGAAAATATCAATGTTTGATGTAGTGCCAGTGTTTCAGAAGAAAATATAGATATCATAGTCAGCAACGTCCTCCCAACTTCATCCATCCATTATCATTCCTCACTTTCACTAAGATCCTCACCAATTTCATCATTTTTCATGGAAACTCCTCAAAGCATGTTGAGAAATCCAACCATCTCCCAACGTTGCTTTTGAGTTCTTAGTGATCCTAGGAATTTTATCACTCCATTCCACCCACCAAGCACCTTCCCTAAGCCTTCCATCACCTTTAGCACCCATCGTTTTGTTCTCAGCTGTATCTTGTAGAAATACAAGGAATCCTGTAGGTTTTTAGGACATCCTGTAGGTTTTCCTGTAGTGGCTTGTTTTGAGGCCGAATTGATGAAAAACATCTAGGAAGCCACACAAGGTCACCTAAGGTTCTCCCAAACCTTCCAACCATCCACCAGCATCCCTAAACCACCTTCCACAATCACAAAAAGAGATTAAATTTCACACTTGTTTTTCCATAAAAAGACCAAAAAGAAAAAAACAAATTTATTTAAGTCATTTACATGCACATTAATAATGTTTGATGTTTTGAAGTTCCATGCTTAGGACAATAGAATTTAGTACATGTTAGCTTGGCATTCTTGTAAAGCATAGTTTCTCCACAGTTAATTAGGAAATGGTGTTTTTTTAGCATTGGATTTCAGTCTTTTTCCTTATTGCAGTAGACCAGCTTTCTCTTAGAGTAGATTTCTCTTTCCCTCATTACTAATCAAGCTTCTTCTGAATCCATAGAATTCTGGCTTGACAAACCCTAGTGATCTCTTAGAATATGAATAGTGACAAAAGGTAGAACTATCACTTTTACTTGTGTATACAGTACTAGCACCTCCAAATTTGTACGAAGCCAGGGTTAATAAAGTAAAGCTAGTAGCCCCAAGAGTTGTAGCATTCTTGCTGCAATACTGGTGATGATCATGAACCTTGACACATTTGGCAGTTCCAACATGGTTAGAAATGGAAATTGTGGGTTAAAAGGCATGGGAGGCCTTTGATAAGGCCCAGTTTTCGGATTCCATCCTTGTTGATATGGGTTTTTCCCCCAAAGTGGCAGATTTTGACCATAAGGATCTTGATATTTACCCCAATGAGGGGTACCTTGACCATAAGGTACATTCTTCCCCCACAAAGGTGGGTTTTGACCAGGGTAAGGTTGATATTGACCTACCATAGGTTGTTGAGAACCATAAGGTGGATAAACATTTTGCGCGGCATATGCATTATAAGGTTATTGTTGCAATAACTGGCCCTGGTGATAAAACTATTGGCCCTACTACTGTAGGTGTTAACCTTGTGTTAGCAAGGGTTGACCTTGTTGATGTAAAAGTTGGTTTTTATACTACAAGGGATGACCTTGCTGCTACAACGATTGTTGGTAAGGCCCTTGCTTGTGCAAAGGTTGTTGATATTGCAGCGAAGGTTGCCCCTGTTGTTGCAAAGGTTGTCCCTGCTTCTGTAAAGGTTGTTGTTGAACAATCCTTTAAGGAATTCCTTGTTGGTACTGATAAGCTCCCGTTGGGAATTGATCATATGTAGTGGAAACAAGATTTTTACCAGCTTGCATATGAGGATATACTTGTGGAACAAAAGGTGGATTTTGAAGTGCTTGTGAAGCATATGGAATACAAGACTATTAGTGGGGTATCTAGGACAAATAAGGCTGTTGATAGTGGATATTACTTGCTCCAAATGGAATAGATGATCCAGCGAGATTATGAATACCACTAAAAGGTTGACTTACTCCAACCATGTGAGGTTGTGATCCACTCACATGGGTTCCACTTGAGACAAGAGGGATATTTGGAAATTTCCTCCCATGTTGCAAATATGGTGGCGGCACATTTTGTCCACTTGATGGGGGAGTTGAGGAACTTATAGACCTATTAACTGAAACTTTCAATTGCACCGGGATTGTAGGTTGGAATGAAAGAAATAGTTGTGTCGAAATAGTCGGTTGAATCAGAATTGAAGTAAGGACAAGGATATGAGAGGTCACGTTAGGAATAAACAAACCAAAAGTAGGCATAACATTCGATTACCAAATTGGATTTTGGTATAATGAAGAGGCACAGGCACTAGGAATTCTTGAAACTAGTTGAGCCAAGGTTGTATAACCAAGTGGAAGCATAATCCCACTATTTTTAGGAGGTCGTTGAGATGGAACACTTCCTACATAAGGATAACCTTCCGGTAGAAATTCGTATTCAGAATCATTATTAACACTAGGAGTGTGAGTAGCTGAGACTTCTGGAGGACCTCAAGGAAAGTTGGAAACTAATATTCTGATGCAATAGGTGGAAACAATTCGTGAGGCGAAATCTGAGATGATAGAGATAACTCCAAATGTACACTAGGGTTTATCATATGGACTATAAGTTTGTTGAGGAGATATCACCAACGGATCAAAAAGAAGATTTAGAGGGAGTAAAACAAACCTTTGTGGACTCTCAAGAGTTTCTAGATCAGATCCCTGAGATGATGATGAGTATCGAGGTGGGGGAGAAGAGGTAAGGGGTTGGATAACTGGGAAAATTCCATGTTCAATACCTTGAGCTTCAAGTGACTGTGGAAGTTTAGGACGAACTCCTTGTGATGACCCTCTAGTATGAGATGATGAAGGGAATTGTGAGGTGAACATAGTGGTTCAGCCATGATGAATTTCTCTCAAGAGAAAAAGGAGAAGAGATGATTTTGTTGAGGGCTTTAAAGTTAAAATTTACAAGGAATTACTCAATATGAGGTCAAGAAACAATTCCATGGGTTCAACATATTATCATTGGCAGTTAATTTTATAACTTAAAACAACAAATAAATAAAAAAGGGTTATACTAGGCAAGAGGGTTTACCAAGTATATACACCACTATATACTATATACACCTTAGCCGAAATCAAGGACTTGATGTATGGCAGCCAATCTCTGTGAATGTTGTGTTTGGTGTATCACATTTACAAGGTGATAGAATCATTTACCTGTGGCTAAAAGATAACAACCTAGTGGGGTCTCCCAATATATACTCGATGGTATGGGGAGCAAAAGTCCATGTTAGCATTGTCTAATGCATAACCATTAGATAAGAGTGTTCTGATATACTTTCCATACTGAAGTGCCTCTGATATACCCGAAAGTACTCGAGAAACTTCGATATAGTTCTGTATTGGAACGAGATTTCAACCTTTGGATACAATGTACGCAGTTAACAAAAACTTCTATGTTTAAAGGTGCTGGAGCATGTCTCTAGCCTAAGCCTCTAGATATTTGTGTTAGGTTACAAATTCTCTTTAGGTTAATTGAGGTAAATTTTAAGTTTATCTTGAACTAGGTTTCAATTTTATGGCTCAACAATGTTACCTGAATTCCTATGATGCAACTAAATGAGAAAAATGAAAGCTTTTCATTCGATGAAAGATAAGATAATGAGGGAAGAGAGACAACCAAACAATGCATCAAAAAATATCTCCCTAACTTTTCGAATGCAAGATTTAAAAATCGAAACCTACTCTTTCACTTTCACTAATGAATGCATTGCCAAAATGCAATCTTATTAGAAACAAAATCACTTTCTTTCAGTACGGTGCACTAATATTTTTGTTCTTTTTCTTTCACTTTGATTCAAAATGCAAACTAATGCATAAGAAAATGAAAAATAGATTTCAAAACAACTAAAATGAAGATTTCTTCACTTTGGTTTCAAATAAAACAAAAATCATCTTTCTTTTAGTAAGATGCACTAATATTTTTTTTCTTTTTCTTTCACTTTGATTCAAAATGCAAACTAATGCACAAGAAAATGAAAAATGGATTTCAAAAAAACTAAAATGAAGATTTCATTCACTTTGGTTTCGAATAAAATAAAAATCATTTCAAAAATATTTTAATGAAGAGATCTTTTCACTTTCCTTTTCGAAACAACGAAATCAAAACAAGCATATACTTTTAGTTTCACCAAGGCAAAAAATTGTAATATACATTTGACAATGGAGAATAAGTAGTTTTCAAATTAAAAATATGATCGAATACTAATGAAAACAACTTCGCAAATATGAACCAAAAGCAACTTGAAAATGGTGTCTTGATCGCAGAAAAACTCATAAATGGAGACAATCGATCTCACAAAAACAAGCCAAGTGAGAGTGAAGGGTAACATACACCTAGAAACCCTAGGAGACAATCTAACTTCAATCACACACCAACAAAAGAAAAGAGACAATTGCAACCATTAAAAGACAACAAGCAAGGAAAACACAATGAGATCACACTGGAAAAGAACTCACAAAGGTTGAGACACACTAAAAATGAGAGTAAACCCTAAATTTTTCTACCCTTTAGGATTGGTGCGCTTGTGAAAGACAAAGTAGTGCTGAAAGGTAAAGTAGCATGACTATTAATCCAAAATCAGCATTGGCAGCACTTCTATAAAACCGGAAAACACGTTGGGCAAGGAAAAGAAGGAAAAAAAGAAAAAATTTCAAAAAACATAATAGACTCAACACTCTCAAGCAAAAACCAATGACTGTATAAGCCTACAATGATGCACACAAGCCGAGAAATCAACGGCTGGTCAAACTAATCAGAGGATCAAATTGAAGAAATGGATGGAAAGGTTATAACTTTTCTAGTGGAGTTTCCATTTTTTTGTGTAGGTAAATCCTTTCTATGAACAAAGACAATCCCTCTAGCCCAACGAGTGGGTCTAGAAACAAACGAGACAATCTACAAGACGCTTTCTTAGATTACAGTCGAAATAAGAGAAGAGGAAGGAGACCTACCTCACTCTGATGTTATAATGCACTCCTTTGTTGAAGATCTTGATGACTTGCTCCTTAGGCTCAACCCTTACTGCTCATAGCATTTGAATACCTGTACAATAGGCCAAAGACACAACAAAGAATTAAAGTGCCACACACATAATCAAATGTAATCAACTTAACATATTAAGGAGCATTAAGATAAATAAAGCATCGATACAAGCATTTAGGGAAAGTGAACCAACATTTGTATACATTAATAAACAAAAGAGGAAGCATAGAACCCAAGAATTGATGCTAGTAGCCCTCCTTGAGTGAATTTCCAAGTCCAAGCTCAAGCTCTCCAGGCACTTCTCCAAGCCAAAGTGAATAGCATCTAGGAAATATCTCAGCATAAGGGTACAAATAATCAGAGACTGACCATTCAGGAATGGAGGGGTATGAATTTATAGGCAGGGATAGGGAGTTGGGATCTCACCAAAGATAGGGGAAGGTCCTCATCTCAAGGAGGACGCTCATAAGGATAAGATCAAAGGGTAATATTGGGAGAATTTGACCACATCCACAACGAACAGCATCCAGCTCATCGTTTTGGAAGCCTCTAGATCATGAAGCTTCTCCTCCAATTTGGGAAAACTTTCCTTTTAGGGTTTAGTGCAAGTATCCAGGCAAAAGTCATGCTAGCATCACGAAGCTCATAAGGTGCAATCTGCCATCAACACGAGAGGAAAATCTTACAATCGTGTTGACCCAGAAATTAGGGTTTTGAGCTCATTTTTCTGAGGAAAGTTTCAAGGAAACTTTTCATTATCCCTTCAAGGAGGATTTGGACTGCATATTAGGATGGGTACATTGCATAATTATCAATGTTTTTAGCACTCCAGGGTATGACACAGGGAGGTGCAGGAGGTGTGACAAAATACTGTGTAACAATATTAATGTAATGAAATGGCATCCAACTACCACATAATGGATCAAGACTATCTTGACTCCCCACTTCTCACCATGCATCATTGTCAATACTTTTCCAACAAGATTGAATAATTTCCACCTTAATTTTTTTTTATCCCTAGATCTTTGTTATGTGGCATGGCCTTAATCTTCATTTCAAATTCCTAATAGGTTATGGCTCTGATAAGAGCCTCATTCTTCTCTTCTAAAACAGTAATGAGAATATATTTGTATTAAATCCTCACCCAAACATGGAAAATACACATGAAGTCATTAAATTTCAGCATTTTTAGAGGGTCATTCAAGAAGGAACTGTCTATCAAGACTATGTAGCTACTAACTAAAAGGACTACAATATCACTACAACATACATATATTTGGAGAAATTGAGATATAAAAGATAATAAAAAAATATAGTAGGCTCCTATCAAAGAGGAGAGTGGTGGTTTTCATCTGCTGGTTGGTTCAAATCAAAGTTTCGAGGGCTTGATGGCTTTTCATACTTTACATCATTTCCTTTGAGGTAGAGATATTCGAGTTGTCTTAGGAGAGCACCAATATCATGCTCATGATGAGAAAATTTATTATTTAAGGACTAAATTTTATCGAAAACAAAGATAAATAAATTTCCCTGCTAAAGGAGGCACCATCTTAATTCCATAATTTCCATGTGGAGAGACTCTCCAGGGTTGTTAGTAATGATGTTGAGATTTTCATAGAATCCATATGAATTTGTATAGGATCCATGATTGTAATACTTATAGGGTATTTTTTCTATACACAAGGGAAGACGAAGTCAAAACATTATCTAATGCAATTGGACAGATAAAGAGATGGGAGGGAATTGATGAAAATGCAGGAGATAAGGAGGGTGGAAGAATTTAGAGAGATCTCGAACAGAGAGTCCAAGGGAGAGTAAGGGATGCCTGGAGGAACAGAGAAGGGGAGGAAAAGGGGAGAAACCAATACAAAATAGAACAAGTCTAAAGGGATACAAGCAATGCTCAAGAGAGTAGTTTTCCACATGGAATTAAGTAGACCTAATAAGAATAGAATGGTTACAGCCAAAAAACTATCCTCGTAACCAACTTCGTCAAACCAATGAGAGATGGAGATGATCCACATGCCAAAATCATTATTGAGATCCATAGAGAGGGGAAATGATGGAGGAAATCTATTGAATAAACCATAATCACCACTATGAATATCTCTACCCAAAAATATGGGATTGCAAAGCCAACTGGAGTGAAGGGATTAATATAGCAGATGAAGGAATCTTATGAAATTAGTGCCTCTAATCTTCAACAGAGCAATTTAAGGCAATATCATTCTAACACCACATTTCCTGAGGGGAAGAGTGCAAAAGGTACATGAGATATAGATATGCTCATCTGATATAGAGAGATAGGTTGATGGGAGGAGTTGGGCCTTGCCATAGATTTATCACCAAGAAGGCATCCTAACTATGTGAGATCGATCTCATAACAATTACGAATCCTAGGAATAACTTGCATCAAATCCATAAGTCCGTTTAGTGAAGGAGCCATGTATTTTACTTCACAATGGTAGAGATCAGGAGATATAATGGCCTCCCATACATTGGATCCACTTGTTATTGATGCCATGATGTTAATCCTATTGACATTGTAAACTTTGGTTTTAGTGGTTCTTTTGATTCAATGGAGGTTCATATTTTGATGTCATGAGGGGAAACATTTAGGGTAAGGGGAATGGATTATAGACTAGGGGATGGGGAATACATCCTTGGCTCCATTGATCTCCCTCTTCCCTTCGTCTAAAAAGGCAGGCTAAATTTTCTTGATATTCAACCTCCAAGTTATGATTATGGAGGATGTGAAAGGGAGAGTATGAAGAAAATGGCATGAGATCATAATTGAATCTTTTGAGAATAAGAATAAGAACATGTTCACGAGGTTTAGTGTCATTAATAAAGTGTTGGCTAGTGGGCATTGAATCTCCTAACATGATGAGATCTAGAGATCCCTCATCATGAGCCATGTTTTATCCTCAAAGAAGACCATATAACTCAGCTTGTTTTTTGTTTTTTATACTGAAAGGACTATGAGTATTTGATTTTTTTTTTTCTATTGAGATTAGTGAGAATCCCTCCCCCTCCTACCACCCCTCATTCTTCTATATTATAATTAATTGAGGAATATGTTAGATTTTTGTTGTATTATCTTTTTCTTGTCCAGTTGAAGCTCAGATATAATGCTTTGAAAGAACTGAATTAATTTCTGATATTAATGCAGAGAGATATCCTTGTGTGTTTCTATTATTCACCCATATTCCCTTTCAATGAAGTTATTCTATTAGAATGTTAGTGTTGCAACATTGAGTTATAGAAGAAAGTGATATTATTTCCCCCCTCGATGCAATTGGATTCCATATTACTTTTCCAAAGTATTTCCTCATTCTTTAGCCTTTCCACTAGTTCCTACAAGTTATTTTCCACAACCTTAATAAAACCTTCCAATCTTCCTTATAAATTCACCTCTTGTTGAATATCAACCATTTTATTCTCTAGTTTGTTCTTTTCCTACAAAATGTTTCCAAACTTCTTTTTTTTCTAACTCTTTATTTTCCACTTGACATGCTTGAATCTTTTATATGGAGAAAACATTATTGTTCCCTCTATTTTCCCTATCTCCTCCCACCACTGTTAGATGTTGCATTAACACTCCAAGTGACGAAGCCAAAATTTCTTGAACATAAATGGGTGATTTCATGGTTGAGTTTTAAAATCAATATTGTTAAGGGATCTGACCTAGTGGTCAAACCCATGACTATGAAGAAATGGTGCTTAAAAGAATTTACCAGTTCATAATACTCTCAGAAATCATAGATCAATCAAGTTTGGATGAAACCTGCTATGGGCCTCCCCTTCTGTTATTCTAGTTATAAAAGTCATTGTTTGTCTCCACCTCAACTAGGTTAGCTGCATCAATTTCTTCCTAAAATAGAGTTGCATCTGCCTCTCATCTCCTTGTACCACCCTTTTTCTCATCCAGTGAATTTATAATATTTAGATCTCCCCTTAAGATCTAGGCGGATGGGAATATTAGGTTACCATCCTAGATCATGGAATTTAGGAACAAAGATCTATCATGCATGCCATTGGGGCTGTATACATTTGAGAGATAACAATATTCTTCATAACCTATAATCTGAAATTGGATAATATAGAATTAGGAAAACGTGTTGGTGACTCTGATATCTCCGTCAATCTTAAAAATTTATAGGCCAGCTGAATAACCTTGGGAATCTAGGGTCACCGCTTGACACTTACATCTCCAATTGCTGCTGATTTTGGATACAGTCCCTTATATTTTTATTTCCTGGATCACCTTTATGGATTTTTTTCCCCCAAAATATTTGTACTTTAGGAGAATTTGCATGCCTTTACTTCTAAGGCCCCTCATATTCTATGATACTATTTTCATGTTTGAGACTTATTATATCCACCAAGTGCCTCTGCGATAACCCTAACTCATCATGAATTCCCCAAGTTTCCGCCTAATTCATCCAACAGCCACAAATTAGTCTTGCTGCCTCTTTTCTTCTCCTCTCTATGCATCTTTGTTATGTCTTTCATTGAATGCGATTGGACTCCCAAAGGTCCATTATTTTCTATGCCAAATTTGGCCCTCGCTGTGACATGCTTGGATTTCAATTATGACTACCCTCGGAGCTGAAATTTATACTCTGGTAGAGTGGAAGGGTCATTTCCTTCCCACACTTTTTCTATTTCTAGTAGGTTTAATGTGTCCAAATCCATGTTCTCAGCTTGTTTTAGAGAAGAGTCATCTCCTTTAGGAACGATGCGAAGGACAATGGGGGCAAGGGGCATCTGGATAGAAGGGTAGTCATAAGAAGGAAAATTTGTAGAAGAGGTGTTAATAGATTAGGGAGAAAAGATCTTTAAAGATGTCGACTACTTTTCCTTCGAGGAGTGATGACCCATTGGGTATTTCATTTCCAAATTTGTTGGCTACTCAAAGGCATTTCCTTCCTTCTTCTCTAATGATGTCAGTCACTCATATCTGTTTATTTCCACCGCTTTTTTAGTCAGTATATCTTGGTGTGGAGGAGGTTTAGGGTTTCACCAATTTCATTTCACTCAAGTGAAACCATTGCTGGTTTTGTTCAAATCTTCAATACTCTTGTTTTGGGCTATCAATTGGCAATTGCAGTACAAGTGAACATAATCATTACACCTTCTGCACCGAAATGGAATTTTCTCATGATCCAACGTTTGTTTCTAGAGATCATTCTAGTAATTCATATCGATTGATTCTAGAAGAGGCTCATAGATATATTCATGTATACACATATGTGTGCATAGATATCTAGTGCACCTAATTTTTGCTTCAACTTTTTTTCACAAAATACCCTAGGGCATTACCTATATCCAACAAGATATCCTCATCCAAAATTCACAGTAATGAGTACATCTTGATCTAAACTAGAGATTTCATAAATTCTTCCTTCTCAGGGATGAAACATTTTGTCTAAAATCTCAAATAAAGGCTGATATAGTTAAAAAATATGGTCAATTATTGAAAACTTAGTTTCAAACTTTTACACTGGTGAAGACAATGGTGAAAAAATCCTTGGCGCCCAATTTGGCTTTATGTGGCCTTTTGGCTTCCATTTTCTATAAACCTAGTGGGTTAATGCATTTTATAATGACCATATCACCAAAATCGTATCTCTTAGTGCGTGGTCCTACATGTATTGAATATATTCTCCTATGCGACTTGAACAAACCTCCAACATGGGGTCAATAGCTGCTTTTGGCAAACAACTTCATGTTCTCCATTTCCCAACATGGTTGGTTGATGCAAACCTTTTTGTTCTCCATCCATCTTAGGATCTAAAGAATTTGGTGCTGAATTTGTGGCCTAATACGGGATTATTCCCTAGAAACAACCTTGCTATAGGAGAGACTATCTCTACCTCTATTGGAACTAGCCATAGAAAGAGCCACATAGGATGAAAAATAAAACACAATATTTAGGGTTTTGCATAAAAACCATCAAAGTTTTGCAGAGCATAAACTATTTTCATTAATAATTCCTTTTTGTAAGTCATTATTTATCTATCTATATAATAAATTCTCTTTTCCAAAGCAATACAATCCATCCATTTATATTTCATATTAATACATCACATATTACCATTATGAGACGCAAAACACCACCCTCCATCCATAATTTATATACTGTTATGCATTTTTATATCTCAAAGAACCCCTATAGAGTTAAAAATATGGCCGTAAAACTTGGTTTCGATCTTCTAGATTAGTGAAGGCAATTGTGAAAAAACCCTTGGTGCTCAATTCTAGCTTAATGTGGCTTTCTAGCTCTCATTTGCTATAAACCTAGTGGGTTGATGCATTTTCTAATGACCATATCCCAAAAACAATACCTCTTAGTGCATGGTCCCCCATTTATTGAATATATTCTCTTGTGCGATTTGAACAAACCTCTCACATGGGGTCAATAGCTGCTTTGGGCAAGCAACTTCTTGTTCTCCATTTTCCAACATGTGGTTGATGCAAACCTTTATGTTTTCCATCCATCTTTGGATCTAAAGAATTGGGTGCCGAATTTGTGACCTAATATGGGATTATGTCCTAAAAACAACCCTTTTATAGGAAAAACTATCTCTCCCCCTATTGGCACTACCCATAGAAAAATCAGCCTAGGATGAAAAATAAAACACAATATTTAAGAGTTTTGCATAAAAACCATCAAAATTTTGCAAAACATAAACTCCTTTTATTAATTATTAATATTAATAATTTCTTTTTGTAAATCATTATATAATAAATTTTCTTTTCCAAAATAATACAACCCATCCAGTTATATTTCAAATTAATACATCACATATTACCATTATGAGAAGCAAAACACCACTATCGATCCATAATTTATATATTGTTGTGCATTTGCATATCCAACCACAGATATGCCCCTATACTTCCTTTTTAGATAACAGGTTATTATTTGTCCATTCCCGAAAAGAGCTAGTTAGACTTCTCTACATCATTTAATCATTCCAAAGCATTGACATTCACTGGTCATTCACAGCATTGTGGTTTCTCTACGATGACACTACATCATTCAAAAATATAAAATCTATAAAGGGTGCTTCACTGTGATTTATCCATTCCATTCCAAATTTCTAGATGGAATATATACACAATTTTTAATAGGCAAGACACAACAAAGAAGACATTTATGGGTATTAACGAAAAGCATATAGAAGTAGTATATACTATATACAGAATTTTTAAAACGGCTTCATGCATTCCCAACCACCCAGGTAATATAAAATACAATAAGTAATATATAACATTTTGAATGGGCTTCAAGGAGACACAGAGCATTCACTGGTACTAACAAAGCATATGTAAGTAATATATACAGAGTTTTAAATAGGCTTCGTCCGTTCCAAACTGCCCAATAATATATAAACAGTTTTGAATGGTCTTCATAGAGACAACAAAGAAACATATAAACAATTGTTAATAGGCTTCATCCATTCCAATCCCACAGAGTAATATATAAACAATTTTTAACGGGCTTCAAAGAGACACAACAAAACATTCACGGGTATAACAAAGGATACAGAGACCTTTTAACAAGAAACAAAACAGTTACGGCTACCAACAAATCATATAGATTTTTGATTCGCTTCCACCGCCATTTATATTACAAGCAAGAACCCACAACCCTGATTTTTGGCAAATTCCTGCAAAAGATTTTGGCTTTTTATAGAAAAATAAATTGATATTTGAAAGAGAAGAATAAATATATGCAAATTTGAAGTTGCAAGCTACCCATCAGCATTAAAGTACCAAAAGTCAAACTATCTATTATGTAAATCACATTGGTACTATTAGGTCTTGTCTTGTAACCGCGGGGCAACGGAGGTAGCAATTTTGATCTTTTAAATAGCATGGTAGCAGAAGAGGGGACTGGCTGTACCAAGAGGAAAATGAGGAGACTGCAATTTAAATTAGAGTGAGTTATAAAAAATTATGGAAATATAGTATTTTGATAAAAGCAGCTAAATTCACACAATCACAGAAACCCAATCATATATTGTGCACAAATGGTGCATGTGTAATCACACTCACACACGGATTACATTCAGATCACTCTATTAAATAGAGTTTTTGAGATCCAACTTATTCCTAATTTAAAGAGAGTGGTTGAGAGAATTTCTCAACCATCACAAACCAATTTCTCAAATATGGAATGTAAACATTAATTCCAACATCCCCCCTTAATGATTACATTACATGAAAATAACAAAATAATCAAGCTTATCAGTAGATGCTCCATCAAGTTGCCTCATAACCCTCGGAAAGGTGTAGTTGGCCAGTTGGATTCCCGAGTTCTCTTCCTCAACTCCCGAATCAAGGACCTCCCGAAGTCAATTACTGGACAGCATCCCAATCTGTCGCATAACCTCATTAGGAAACCACTTCCACGTCTACCACTAATGAGGGATCCTTCCCTAGATCCGCAACTGCCATACTATCTGGACAACCATCCATATTGAGCCTTACTACTACTTCTTGATCTTTAAGTACTGGCATCAGACACATAGTTGAACTGCTAGTTATTTTTGAAATAGACAACACATCAGACACGTAAGAAACGAGATACATCTCCGAAAACGTTAAATTAAAGCAGATATAGATAGAGACAGCCACGAGAAGGGAGCCCACACGTTTTGGCCGAGTAGCTAAGATGTTCCTCTGTACCAAGGCAAAAGTGGAATTTCTCTGGGATACTTTGTCGTGCGGCAAGGAGCCTGAAACTCAGCCTTACTGTTCTTACCCGCAATACCACCCAACACAAGCAAAGGAGAGGTAACAAGTGTCCAAATTCATCGCGAGAAATGCTATCTGCTAAGAAACCAAGCTCCGTGCCCACATCAACGTGTTTCTTGAAGTCTCCTGCATTACACATCGAGCTGGTCACTTTAGAATTCCATTCTATCAATTCCCCTTCTTTAATTGAACCCGTCTAATCATTACTGCCCTTCTCATCCGAAGACTCAAGATTATTATGTGCTTGTGCATTCAACCCTACTTCATCGTCCAAAGATATTATAAACGCGTTGAACCAGATCTCGCCATCAAGCTCATTTACAGCATCAATCCCTTCTGGCTTACTCTCATTATTATCCATAGTATCGATTTTGTCGAGCAAGCTTATGACATCACTGTCAATGGTTCGCTTTGCGTCTGGAGATTGAATCTAAAGAAATAAACTCAGTGAAAAGTATAGCTCCGATTCGCACTGTAGGTCCGCTTTTACCCTCGGCTTTCTCTTTCGATCAGATTCCAAACATGGATTCCCTGTGAAACATGACCGGGTGACCGATCCCCGCCGGGTAGTTGGAAACAAAACAAACAGCTTTGCTAATCACAAAGCCAGCCACGATGGGTACTGTATTCATATAAACTCTGGACATTTCCGGATAAAAGCAGTCCACCACATCATAGTTGGCAGTACCCAACGATAGCAGAACCAGCACTGACAGCGTCAGGGAGTCCAACGGCGGCAAGATCTACTACGGCATCGCCACACCCCGGGGCTTCTGGACGTTCGGAAGCCGAAAAGGGTCGGCTGCATACGCAGGTTGCTCCGTCCTTCTGCAATTGTAAAACGCAGAACGATCTCCCGAAATCCTCAACACCACAGCTTGATCGTCCACACCGTCATCACCAGGACCATATGAATTCTCGAATGTAATATCTCTTGCTCAGTTAACATTCAGATGCCCCTCCTCACAACACAGGTTCAGATCTTAGCAGCTCTGATACCATGATAAAAACAACTAAATTCACACAATCACAGAAACCCAATCATATATTGTGCACAAAT
The DNA here is from genome assembly GCA_031772625.1 of Pinus tabuliformis. Taxonomy (NCBI): domain Eukaryota; kingdom Viridiplantae; phylum Streptophyta; class Pinopsida; order Pinales; family Pinaceae; genus Pinus; species Pinus tabuliformis. Next base: position 929,549,228 of record CM062817.1, read on the forward strand.
GGTGCATGTGTAATCACACTCACACATGGATTACATTCAGATCACTCTATTAAATAGAGTTTTTGAGATCCAACTTATTCCTAATTTAAAGAGAGTGGTTGAGAGAATTTCTCAACCATCACAAACCAATTTCTCAAATATGGAATGTAAGCATTAGTTCCAACATATTTCACATTGTTAAAATGAAGAAAAAATCATAAAAAATAATTAGAATTTATTTTAAAATATTATATCATGATTATTATAAAAAGAATTAGCATGTATATCTATATATAAAACATGGAACAATATTCATAACTATAAAGATTTATCCTATTTTATTACCGAAATTTTTAATTTAGGTTTTATTACAATACTCAAAAAACAAAAACTCATTAATATGAAATTTGTTTATATAATTTTTATTCAATAAATAAATTTAATTAAAAGAGAAAAAAAAGCATAAGTACTATAGAGAAAAAAATATCTATTTTTTATATGTGTATACTACTATAAATATTTATTTTATGTAGGTTAAATCTCTACTGTTTGGCTAATAAATTTGATAATTAAATTAAGTTCCAAAAACTCTTCCAAAATAAATTGTGTTCAGTGTATCACATTTACAAGGCAATTGACTCAATTACCTGTGGCTAAAAGATAACAACTTAGTGGGGTCTTCCAATATATACTCGATGGTATGGGGAGCACAAGTCCATGTTAGCATTGTCTAATGCATAACCATTAGGTAAGATTGTTCTGATATACTTGCCATACTGAAGTGCCTTCCATATACCCGAAAGTACTAGAGAACCTTTAATATACTTCTGTACTAGAGCGAGATTTCAACCCCGGGTTACAATACAGGAAGTTAACAACAACTTCTATGTTTAAGGACACTGGAACACATCTCTAACCTAGGCCTCTAGATATTTGTTCTTTTTCTTTCACTTTGATTCAAAATGCAAACTAATGCATAAGAAAAGGAAAAATGGATTTCAGGACAAGTAAACTGAATATTTCATTCACCTTGGTTTCAAATAAAACAAAAATCATTTCAAAAGTACTTTAATGAAGAGATATTTTCACTTTTTTTTTCGAAACAATGAGATCAAAACAAGCATATACTTTTAGTTTCACCAAGGCAAACAATTGTAATATACATTGACAATGGAGCAAAAGTAATTTTCAAAGTACAAATATGATCCAATACTAATGAAAACAACTTCGCAAATATGAACCAAAAGCAACTTGAAAATGGTGTCCTGATCACAGAAAAACTCCTAAATGGAGACACTTGATCTCACAAAAATAAGCCAAGTGATGAGTGAAGGATAACATAGACCTAGAAACCCTAGGACACAATCTAACTTTAATCACACACCAACAAAAGAAAAGAGACAATTGCAACCATTAAAAAACAACAATCAAGGAAAACACAATGAGATCACACTAAAAAAACACTCACAGAGGTTGAGACACACTAAAAATGAGAATAAACCGTAACTTTTTCTAGCCTTTAGGATCAACGCACCTATGAAAGAAAAAGTAGTGATGAAAGGCAAAGCAATGAGTCTGTTAGTGCAAAATTAGCACCGACATCGCTTCTGTAAAACTAGAAAACACTTTGGGCAAGGAAAGGAAGGAAAAAAGAAAAAGTTTCAAAAAACATACTAGACTCAATACTTTCAAGAAAAGACCAGTGATAGTATAAACCTACAATGATACACACAAGCCGAGAAATCAACGGCTGTTCAAACTAATCAAAGGATCAAATCGAAGAAATGGATGGAAAGGTTATAAATTCTCTAGTGGAGTCTCCATTTTTTGTGTGTAGGTAAATCCTCTCTGCGGACAAAGATGATCCCTCTAGCCCAACGAGTGGGTCTTGAAACAAATGAAACAATCTACAAGACACTTTCCTAGATTACAATCGAAATAAGAGAAGAGGAATGAGACCTACCTTGCTCTGATGCTATAATGTACTCATCTGTTGAAGATCTTGATGACTTACTCTTCAAGCTCAGCCCTTACTGCTCATAGTGTTTGAATACCTACACAAGAGGCCAAAGACACAACAAAGAATTAAAGTGAAACACACATAATCAAATGTAATCCATTTAACATATTAAGGAGCATTAAGATAAATAAAGCATCGATACAAGCATTTATGGAAAGTGAAGCAACATTTGTTTATATTAATAAACAAAAGATGAAGCATAGAACCTAGGAATTGATGGTAGTAGCTCTCCTTTAGTGAATTTCCATGTCCAAGCTCAAGCTCTCCAAACACTCCTTCTCCAAGCTAAAGTGAATAGCTAAGCACTATCTTAGCATAAGGGTGCAAATAATCAGAGACCAACCATTTGGAAATGGAGGGGCATGAATTTATAGGCAGGGATAGGGAGTTAGGACCTTACCAAAGATAGGGGAAGGTCCTTATCTCAAGGAGGAAGCTCATAGGGATAAGATCAAAGGGTAATATTGGGAAAATTCGACCACATCCACAATGAATATCATCCAACTCATTGTTTTGGAAGCCTCTAGATCATGAAGCTTCTCCTCCACTTTGGGAAAACTTTCCTTTTAGGGTTTAGCACAAGTATCTAGGCAAAATACGCACTAGAATCATGAGGTTCATATGGTGCAACCTGCCATTAACACGAGAGGGTAGTTTTACAATCACGTTGACCGAAAAATTAGGGTTTTGAGCTCATTTTTCTTAGGAGAGGTTCAAATAAAATTTTCATTAGTCCTTCAGGGAGGATCGAGTTTGCATATTAAGATGGACACACTGCATAATTGTCAAGGTTCTTATCACTACGGGGTATGACATAGGGAGGTGCAAGAGGTGTGACAAAATACTATGTAACATTATTAAGGTAATGAAATGGCATCCAACTAACACATAATGGATCAAGACTATCCTAACTCCCCCAATTCTCACCACTCATCATCTTCAATACTTTTCCAACAAGATTGAATAAATTCCACCTTAATTTTTTTTTATCCCTAGGGCTTTCTTATGTGGCATAGCCTTAATCTTCATTTCCACTTCCTAATAGGTTATGGCTATGATAAGAGCCTCATTCTTCTCTTCTATCATTTTAAAAAAAATAGTAATGAGTTATATTTATCTGAAATCCTCACCCAAACATGGAGAATACACATGAAGTCATTAAATTTCAGCATTTTTAGAGGGTCATTTGAGAAGGATCTCTCTATCAAGACTATGTAGCTACTAACTAAAAGGACTACAATATCACTGCAATGTACATATATTTGGAGAAATTGATACAGAAAAGATAAAAAAGAACACAGTAGGCTCCCATCACAAAGGAGAGTGGCAGTTTTCATCTGCTGATTGGTTCAAATCAAAGTTTCGAGAGCCACGAGCTATACCAATAGCTTCACTTGATTGATTTTCATACTTTACATCATTTCCTTTTAGGTGGAGATCTTTAAGTTGTCTTAGGAGAGCATCAATATCATGCTCCCGATGAGTAAAATTATGCATTAAGGACTAAATTTCACCAAAAACAAACATAAATAAATTTCCCTGCTAAAGGAGGCACCATCTTAAATCCATAATTTCCATGTGGAGAGACTCTCTGGGGTTGTTAGCAACAATGTTTGGATTTTCATAGGATCCATATGAATTTGTATAGGAGCCATAATTGTAATACTTATGGGGTATTTGTTGATGCACAAGGGAATATGAAGTCAAAACATTATTTAATGCAATTGGATAGATAGAGAGATGGGAGGGAATTGATGAAAATGCAGGAGATAAGGAGGGTGGAAGAATTTAGAGAGATCCCAAACAAAGAGTCCAAGGGAGAGTAGGGGATGCTTGGAGGAGCAGAGAAGGGGAGGAAAAGGGGAGAAACCAATACAAACTAAAATAGAACAAGTCTAGAGGGATACAAGTAATGTTCAAGAGAGTAGTGTACCACATGGAAGTAAGTAGACCTGATAATAATAGAATGGTTACAGCCAGAACTATCCTCTTAACCAACTTCGTCAAATCAATGAAAGATGAAGATGATCCACATGCCAAACTCATTATTGAGCTCCATAGAGATGGGAAATGATGAAGGAAATCTATTGAATAAACCACAGTCACCACTACGAACATCTCTACCCAAAAATATGGGATTGCAAAGCCAACTGGAGTGAAGGGATTATTATAGCAGATGAAGGAATCTTATGAAATTAGTGCCTCTAATCTTACACCAAATCCATTTAAGGCTAGAGCATGCTGACACCACATTTCCTAAGGGGAAGAGTGCAAAAGATACATGAAATATAGATCTGGTCATCTGATATAGAGAGATAGGATGATGGGAGGATTTGGGCCTTGCCATATATTTATCACCAAGAAGGCATCCTAACTATGTGAGATCCATCTCATCACAATTACGAATCCTAGGAATAACTTGCATCAAATCCATAAGCTCATTTAGTGAAGGAGCCATGTACTATACTTCACAACGCTAGAGATGAGGAGATATAATGGGCTCCCATAGATGGGATCCACTTGTTATTGATGCCATATGTTAATCTTCTTAACATTGTCACCTTTGGTTTTAGTGGTTCTTTTGATTCAAAAGAGGTTCATATTTCGATGTGGTGAGGGGGAAGATTTAGGGTAAGGGGAATGGATTATAAACTAGGGGATTGGGAATACTTCCTTGGCTCCATTGATCTCCCTCTTCCCTTTGTGTAAAAAGGCAAGCTAAATTTTCTTGATATTCAACCTCCAACTTATGATTATGGAGGATGTGAAAAGGAGAGTATGAAGAAAAGGGCCTGAGATCATAATTGATTCTTTTGAGAATAAGCATAAGAACATGTTCATGAGGGTTAATGCCATTAGTAAAGTGTTGGATAGTGGGCATTGAATCTCCCAACATCATGAGCTATGTTTTATCCAAAAAGAAGACCATATAACTCAGCTTGATTTTTTCATTTTTTTATTTTTTTATTAATTTTTTTTCCTATCGGGATTAGTGAGAATCCCTCCCCCTCCTGTCACCCCTCATTCTTCTCTATTATACTTAATTGAGGAATATGTTAAATTTTTACTGTATTATATTTTTCTCGTCTAGTTGAAGCTCAGATATAATGTTTTGGAAGAAATGAATTAATTTCTGAGATTAATGCAGAGAGATATCCTTGTGTGTTTCTATTATTAACCCATATTCCCATTTGAATGAAACTATTCTATTAGAATGTCAGTGCTGCAACATTAACTTATAGAAGAAAGTGATATTGTTTTCCCCCTTGAAGCAATTGGGTTCCATATTATTTTTCCAAAGTATGTCCTCATGCTTTAGCCTTTCCTCTAGTTCCTGCAAGTCTTTTTCCACAACCTTAATAAAACCTTCCAATCTTCCTTATAAATTCACCTCTTGTTGAATCTCAACCATTTTATTCTCTAGCTTGCTCTTTTCCTGCAAAATGTTTCCAAACTTCTCCTTTTTATAACCCTTTATTTTCGACTTGACATGCTTGAATTTTTTATGTGGAGAAAACATTATTGTTCCCTCTATTTTCCCTAGCTCCTCCCACCATTGTTAGATGTTGCATTGACACTCCAAGTGATGAAGCCAAAATTTCTTGAACGTAAATGGGTGATTTCATGGTCGAGTTTTTAAATTACTGTTGTTAAGGGATATAACCTAGTGGTCAAACCTATGACTACGAAGAATTGGGGCTTAAAAGAATTTCCCATTTCATAATACTCTCAGAATTCATAAATCAATCAAGTTTGGATGAAACCTGCTATGGGCCTCCCCTTCTGTTATTCCAATTAGAAACGCCATTGTTTTTCTCCACCTCAACTAGGTTAGCTGCATCAATTTCTTCCTAAAATAGAGTTGCATCTGCCTCTCGTCTCCTTGTACCACCCTTGTTCTCATCTAATGGATTTATAATACTTAGATCTCCCCCTAAGATCTAGGGAGATGGGAATATTAGGTTACCATCCTCGATCATGGAATTTAGAAATAAATATTTGTCATGCATGCCATTGGGGTCGTATACATTTGAGAGATAACAAAATTCTCCATAACCTATAACCTGAAATTAGATAATCTAGAATTAGGAAAACATGTTAGTGACTCTGATATCTTCGTCAATCTAAAAATGTTCTAGGCCACCTTAATAACCTTGGGAATCTAGGGTCACGGATTGACTCTTACATCTCCAATTGCTATTGATTTTGGATAGAATCCCTTCTGATATTTTTGTTTCCTAGATCATATTTATGGATTGTTTTCCCCAAAAATATTTATACTTTAGGAGAATTTGCATGCCTTTAATTCTAAGGCCCCTCATATTCTATGATATTGTTTTCATGTTTAAGACTTGTTATATCCACCAAGTGCCTCTGTGATAACCCTAACTCATCATGAATTCACCAAGTTTCCACCTAATTCATCTAACAACTACACATTACTCTTGCGGCCTCTTTTCTTCTCCTCTCTATGCATCATTGTTATGTCTTTCATTGAATGTTATTGGACTCCCAAAGGTCCATTATTCCCTATGCCTAATTTGGCCCTGCCTATCACATGCTTGTATTTCAAGTATGACTACCCTAGGAGCTAAAATTTATACTCTGGTAGAGTGGAAGGGTCATTTCCTTCCTACACTTTTTCTATTTCTAGTACGTTTAATGTGTCCAAATCCATGTTCTCAGCTTGTTTTATAAAAGAGTCATCTCCTTCATGAATGATGCGAAGGATAATGGGGGGAAGTGGCATATGGATAGAAGAGTCATAAGAATGCAAATTTGTAGAAGAGGTCTTAATAGGTTAGGGAGAAAAGATATTTAAAGATGTTGACTATTTTTCCTATGAGGAGTGATGATCCATTGGGTATTTCATTTCCAAATTTGTCGGCTACTCAAATGCATTTCCTTCCTTCTTCTCTAATGATGTCATTCACTCATATCGATTTATTTCCACCCCTTTTTTAGTCAGTATATCTTGGTGTGGAGGAGGTTTAGGGTTTCACCAATTTCATTTCACTCAAGTGAAACCATTGTTGATTTTGTTCAAAGGAGCTTCAATGCTCTTGTTTTGGGCTATCAATTGGCAATTGTAGTACAAGTGGCCATAATCATTACACCTTCTACACCGAAATGGAATTTTCTCTTTATCCAATGTTTGCTTCTAGAGATCATTCTAGTAATACATATCGATTGATTCTAGGAGAGGCTCATATATATATTCATATATACACATATGTATGCATAGATATCTAGTGCACCTATACTTTTGGTTCAAAGTTTTTCACAAAATACCCTAGGGCATTACCTATGTCCAACAAGATCTCCTCATCCCAAAACTCATGGTAATGAGTACATCTTGATCCAAACTAGAGCTTTCATAAAGTCCTCCTTCTCAGGGATGAAACGTTTTGTCTAAAATCTCAAATAAAGGCTGATATAGTTTTAAAATATGGTCATTTATTGAAAACTTACTTTCGAACTTTTAGACGCACGAAGACAATGGTGAAAAAATCCTTGGCACCCAATTTGGCTTAATGTGGCATTTTGGCTTCCATTTTCTATAAACCTAGTAGGTTAATGCATTTTCTAATGACCATATCCCCAAAACCATACCTCTTAGTGCGTGGTCCTGCATGTATTAAATATATTATCCTATGTGACTTGAACAAACCTCCAACATGGGGTCAATAGATGCTTTTGGCAAACAACTTCTTGTTCTCCATTTCCCAACATGGCGGTTGATGCAAACCTTTTTGTTCTCCATCCATCTTAGGATCTAAAGAATTTGGTGCTGAATTTGTGGCCTAATATGGGATTATGCCCTAAAAACAACCTTGCTATAGGTGAGACTATCTCTACCTCTATTGGCACTACCCATAGAAAGAGTCGCTTAGGATGAAAAATAAAACACAATATTTAGGGTTTTGCATAAAAACCATCAAAGTTTTGCAGAGCATAAACTATTTTCATTAATTATTAATATTAATAATTCCTTTCTGTAAATCATTATTTATCTATCTATATAATAAATTTTCTTTTCCAAAGCAATACAATCCATCCATTTATATTTCATATTAGTACATCACATATTACCATTATGAGATGAAAAACACCACCCTCCATCCATAATTTATATATTGCTATGCATTTTTATATCTCAAAGAACCCTGATAGAGTTAAAAAATATGGTCGTAAAACTTGGTTTCGATCTTCTAGACTGGTGAAGGCAATTGTGAAAAAACCTTTGGCGCTCAATTCTAGCTTAATGTGGCTTTCTGGCTTCCATTTGCTATAAGCTTAGTGGGTTAATGCATTTTCTAATGACCATATCCCAAAAACAATACCTCTTAGTTCATGGTCCCGCATGTATTGAATATATTCTGCTATGGGATTTGAACAAACCTCTAACATGGGGTCAATAGCTGCTTTGGTCAAGCAACTTCATGTTCTCCATTTTCCAACATGTGGTTGATGCAAACCTTTATGTTCTCCATCCATCTTAGATCTGAAGAATTGGGTGCCGAATTTGTGGCCTAATATGGGTTTATGCCCTAAAAACAATCTTGTTATAAGAGAGACTATCTCTCCCTCTCTTGGCACTACCCATAGAAAGATCCGTCTAGGATGAAAAACAAAACATAATATTTAAGGTTTTGCAAAAAAACCATCAAATTTTTTCAAAACATAAACTGTTTTTATTAATTATTAATATTAATAATTCTTTTGTGTAAATCATAATTTATCTATACAATAAATTCTCTTTTTCTAAAGTAATAAAATCCATCCATTTATATTTCATATTAATACATCACATACTACCATTATGATTACCATTATGAGAAGCAAAACACCACTATTCATCCATACTTTATATATCGTTATGCATTTGCATATCCACCCAGAGATTTTAATTCCTTTTTAGATAACAGGTTACTATTCGCCCATTCCCGAAAAAAGCCAGTTATACTTCCGACATCATTTAATCATTCCAAAGCATTGACATTTAGTGGTCATTCATTTAATCATTCCGAAGCATTGACATTCAGTGGTCGTTCACAGCATTGTGGTTTCTCTATGATGACACTACATCATTCAAAAATATCTAATCTACAAAGGGTGCTTCACTGTGATTATCCATTCCATTCCAAATTGCCAGATGGAATATATACATAGTTTTTAATAGGCAAGACACGACAAAGAGACATTAAGACGTTCATGGGTACTAACGAAGAGCGTATAGAAGTAGTATATACACAATTTTCAAAAAGGCTTCATGCATTCCCAACTACCCAGGTAGTATAAAAAACATGAAGTAATATATGAACAATTTGAATGGGCTTCAAGGAGACAGAGAGCATTCGCTGGTACTAACAAAGCATAAGTAAGTAATATATACAGAGTTTTCAATAGGCTTCGTCCGTTCCAAACTGCCAAATAATATATAAACAGTTTTGAATGGTCTTCATAGAGACAAGTACCAAAAGCATAGAAAAGTAGCATATAAACAATTGTTAATAGGCTTCATCCATTCCAATCTGCCAACGTAATATATAAACAATTTTTAACGGGCTTCAAAGAGACACAACAAAACATTCACGGGTACTAACAAAGGATACAGAGACCTTTTAACAAGAAACAAAACAGTTACGGCTACCAACAAAGCATATAGATTTTTTATTCGCTTCCACTGCCATTTATATTACCCTTTATATTACAAGCAAGAACCCACAACCCTGATTTCTGGCTAATTCCTGCAAAAGATTTTCGCTTTTTATAAAAAACTAAATTGATATTTGAAATAGAAGAAGGAATATATGCAAATTTTAAGTTGCAATCTACCCATCAGCATTAAAGTAGGAAGCATATTAACCAAAAGTCAAACTTCTATTGGCCATCCTTAAGTCGATTACAGATTCCCAGAATATTTCGGGATCCAATGGACATGGGCACGGTCAATTTTTTGACCACGTCCATGCCGTCAGATCCCGAAATATTCCGGGAATCTGCAATCGATTTAAGCTCACCGCTATATATTAGGTAAATCACACTGGTCCTATTAGGTCTTGTCTTGTAACCATGGGGCAACAGAAGTAGCAATTTTGATCCTTTAAATAGCATGGTAGCAGAAGAGGGGATTGGTTGTACCAAGAGGAAAATGAGGAGACTGCAATTTAAATTACAGCAAGTTATCAAAAATATGGAAATATGGTATTTCACATGGTTAAAAAAAAAAAAAAAATCATAAAAAATAATTAATTAAATTTTTTTAATATTATTATTATCATTATTATTATAAAAAAATTACTATATGATTTAAATATATATATATATATATATATATATATATATATATATAAAACATGGAATAATATTCTTAACTATAAAGATTTATCTTATTTTATTACGGAAATTTTTAATCTTGGTTTTATTACAATACCCAAAAACAAAAACTGATTAATATGACACTTGTTTATATGATTTTTATTTAATTAATAAATCTAATTAAAAGAGCAAAAAAAGCATAAGTACTATAGAGAAAAAAATGTCTATTTTTTTATATGTGTATACTACTATAATTATCTATTTTATGTAGGTTTTTGGCTAATAGATTTGATAATTAGATTAAGTTCCAAAAACTCTTCCAAAATCGACAACTCTAATTACCTGAACAAAATCAACTTTTTAATTACACTTACTGGGCCAACCCCAGTATGACAAAGACACTGTAATGTAATGTTTACCATTTTAACTTAGGCAAATTACATGAAAATAAAAATTAAATTAAACTAAATTAAAAGATGAATGTAAAGTAGAGTAAACATTTTAAGTCACTCAACCAAAAACCCTATAAAAATAAAAATAAAAACAAAACTGTCCATGCTATTGAGAACCTAAAGTATTCATATAAAATATAATTTAATTAAAAAAAAAAAAAATTAAACAATTCTAAATCCATCTTAAATGCAAACTGACGAACCAGATCCAAATTTAATATAAATCTAACATGATATAAAACCACTTTAACCTAAACAAAATCAACTTTTCATACCTCGCAAATATCAACTTTTCATACCTCGCAAATATTACAGATTCCTCAGTCGCATAGTAAACTTTACCTTAGATTCAAGTCAATATGACTGAAATAAAAGAAAGAATGTACTAAGAATCAATACTCTAAAATCTGAAGGAACTAATGATAATAGGGTGGCAGGGGTCATAGAACTCCTGCTATATATATCTATCCGTCTGACATGGTTCCAGATACCATATTTTATAACCCATCAGTATGTGCCAATTACTGAATCTAACAAGATCCGAGACGTATAAATTTTAGAGGCATCCAACCACAGAAATTAGAACTATGAAAGCTGTATATGGAAAACCTAAAATAACAACCATGGCAGCAATGAATGTATCATCAGTTCTATCAAATCTCGAGCATTATCAGTTCAGCAGTTGATGCGGATGTGTGAAAAGATTGAGCAGCTCGGAAATGAGAGAGTTTAGACTTAAAATGGGGTTCCAATGGCCTTCTCGCAAAACGTCGAGGCATACGTTACCCTGCGAATCGACTGTGGGGGTGATTGAGCGGGTGGAGGCACTTTACACCATAGTTACCAAGTTTGAATTCGAATTCAAATTTGAATTCGATTCCGTATTTTTTATTCCAATATTTCAAATAATTTAAATATATAATTATAACATTGAAAACAACAAAATTTTTTTTAAAATTGTTTCAATTATAAATATTGCAGATAAAATTATATATTAAACCAATTAGCTTAGTTTTATATTTAAAATAGCAAGTAAAATAGTAAGTTTTAAGAATTTTTGTATTGATTCAGTGAGCCACTTGCACCACAAATTATGACATTTAATATAGAGTGAATTTTCAAGAAATAATATATTACAATGAACCACATAAATTCCACATTATTAACTATTTTATGTTCATAATGAAATGGTATATTAAGTGTGTGCAAACAGTGTTTAAAAATATACACTTGTATTATCAAATGCTAATTATTTATTTTTCAAACCAAACTCACCTCTGATTTATAAGGTATAGTAACAACATCTATTATTTAGTATAATACAAAATGTTAATCTGTATAATTTAATACTTAATACTTACTCAAAATAATAAAAAGCATTAATACGTAATCAAAATCTTAATTAAGAAAATCCATTTACTAATATAATTTTCTGCTTTTTACTAATATAATTCATGCAATATTTCTATTTTTAAAATATATTTGTTTAAATTTAATAAATCTACAAATTTACAAATTATATATATCATATATATTTTTTTGCTTTACTCTATAAATGCATAATTATCATAAAAATTATAGATTTTTACATATTTCATTAAAAATTTGTTAAATTTACTGTAAATTCCTTATTACATCCTTATCACATAAACTCACACATAACATTATCATTTAGTAACCATATTCTTATGCTATTTCTTAAATTTGGAAAAAGTTTTGAACTATAAATTGGAAACTAGAATCTTAATTAGAAATGTATACTAACATTAACTCATTAAACCACTCATTGATTACCCGAGAACCAGTCTAAGAGTATGATGATTTTTTTCTAAAAACAATGTCAGCGGTAATTCGTCGACTTTCTCATTTTCCATGCACCGAACCGAACCGGAATTTTTGAATTAATTCACAAATCGAATCGAACCAACGAATTTTTTAATTTTTTCCAGTAGTACGGCCGAATTTGGTAACTATGCTTCACACTAGGCGGCTGACAAGGGTACTTCCCGGGCACGCTCACGTTAAACGTGAAGGACCCCATTGCTTCTTCCGGCTCAACGGTGATTTGAAAGTTTGCCTCATCGTCTCTGCCATGGGGGAAAGATAACGACATGCAACTCCGCAATTGGAGTTCCTTCAAGTCGCTCTCCAAGCGCAATTCTCCAAACATTCTCCTTCTTCGACTCTTTTTGCGACTGGCACACGTCGAGGCATCATCTTCATCGTCAGGGCTTCGCTTCAAATTGTTGCTGAATGTTGTCACCATGCTTGAATTGAATTGATGCATCTCAAAGTCCAACTCTCTGAACTGAAATCAATTGAACGACCGTTGCTTAATGAACCAAATCCCTCAGCATTTACAAGCCATGAGATCAAACAGAACAGCGATAGCAATGGCAAGTTTAACCATCCATATATTGGCAATGGCTGGTTAAGGGCCCATGTTGAGATGGGCGAGTTGGTCTAACTATAGATGGACAGAGGATAAAGCACAGAAGAATAACACATCTGGTATGATCAGAATATAGATGGATTTAGGTTGGTTTATTAAAATTATGTTTAAGTGTTTAATGGGTCTCTCATGTACACCATATTTGTTTTTACATTGATTAAATCATTTATTATATTTTATATTAATTATTTTAATGAGCCAGACTTAAATAAGTTTATAGTATTATTACTATGTTAGATGATGATGGTCAAATTTAACTACCCTATATTAATATTAGTTATTTTTCATTAATCTTAAATGATTTTCAAAATATTGTTAAAATGTGAATCTTTTAATTTCTATTAATTTATATGTTATATATAAATATCATTTAAATCTTTAAATTATTAAACTATTCATTTTTAACTCATGGATTTGATTGTGTTAAAGGTTTTTGAAAAAAATATTATTCCCAATAGTTTTGTACTTAATATTTATTTAATATATAATTTTTCCATAGTAAACCAAAATTTTGTATTTTATATTTATCCAACTTATTATTTTTATTCATTTTCTTTTATAAAATAAGATGCTGAAATCATTATAAAATATAATTATTTAACGTTATTTTACCTTTTATATTTATATATATTTTAATTTTAATATTAGTTAACGCATATAAAGTGGACATTTTTTGTTTTTTATATATATTTTCCATTGTATTTAAAAAAATGTTAAGCTGCAATCTTATACACTTACACAGCTCCCCGGTCAATAAAAAGAAAAAAACACTTGATTATGTGCACATAATCGTTGGAAATCTAAAAATTATTATTATTAATATGCTAATTTTATATATTGATCAAAAGTAACTTCAACATATTATATATGTGATTGTGAGAATGATTTGAATATACGTACTTTAATATAATAAATTTTATTTTTTCAGTATATGAAGTAAATTTAATTGTAAATGTAAAATTATTTCATATGTAAATGTAATTAAAAAGCCATGTGGATAAAGATTAATGTCAACGAAGTGAAGTGTCGTACTTAAGATGAATACAATATGTTGTTTAAAGAAAAATTGATTAGCTTTGATGTGGTTAATCATTTTGTTAGGGAAGAATTTCTTTCACGTAAAAGAAGTGCGTGTCAAACCTATAAGGGGAAGAGCCGAGGAATATGTGGAAGGGTGGGTAAACACGCCCATATATATTACAACTATGATAAGAATGATCATATCCCTTGGATTGTTCATAGGAGGGTGTGATACCGCTATTATAGGCCATTGATCATGCAATAAGGTGTTATAATATAGATTTGATAGTGAAATGGGAGATAAGGATATGTTAAGATAAATTGGGTAAATATAAGTAAAAGTACAAAAATTATAAAAACTTCTACTTGTAAATATCGGAATTGACATTTAGGCCTATTCTATTTATGGACACACTTTTTTTGGGACATTAATCTATTATTAGAAGGTGTATGTGTAAATGCATAACTTTTTTTAATAAATTGATTTGTATTATTTCAAAACAATATGTTACAATATTTTATTCATTACCAGAATGGTTATGATTAAGTTAAAAAAAAAAATTATCAGTCTCTTGGTTGTGAATAAATCTTAACCCTTTACTTAAAAAGGATTTTATCTTTGGTGGGTCTATTTCGATAAATATGTGAAAAAAAGTGACAATATTTTTCGCAATTTTTTTAGTGTCTATTTTGATTAAACAATCTAGTAAGTTTTTTCACATCGGCTAAGATATCTATTTGTGTCAAATGAATGGGTAGCTTCAGAAGCCAACAATGTCTTCAAAGAGAAACCAACAACACTTCCTTGCAAATTACAGAATTCCAGCCCCTGGATTTCTAGGATGAGGGATCCATATATAGATGTTTGCAGGAGAGTGAGTCAGCCTCTGGGATTTTGATTAGTGTCATTTCATTGATAGTTCTTGGTTCCACTTGGAGATTTTAGATCTCTTACTCATCCCTGTGCGAATTCAGAGAGGCAAGTGTCATATGAGTAATTTCTAGAAGATTCTTTGAGTTTCCACCTAGCAAACTGCTTCTGCCATTTGTCTGCTCTCGCTCATTGCACCCTACAAAAGGGCTTTCTACTATGCATCGCACCCCCCATGTGTAATAGGTGAGATGCATCGCACCCTCAGCATGGAGCAGTCTGTATGGTCCAGTTTTGACCAGTTCTAAGTAGTTTTTCAAGGAGAACTTCTGGGAAATGATGTAATTAGCTGACCTTGTTCATGTAGGGTATGAAACAACACTTTTAGGGGTTTATAAGCCCTTGGTTTATGGACATATGTGATTGGGGTTGCAGTGCCCAAATATGTCTATAACATCCCCACCCCTGAGTATTTCTCACAGTTGGTATCAAAGCCAAAGGGTATTTTTGGACATTGGATAAATCAGTGCTCCCCATGTTTTCATGGCATGTGCTTACATGCCTCTCGTGGATCATTAAATTTGATGATGCGTTCATTTACTAACACCTACAGGTTTTGGCATAATGGCAATCGTGATTCCAACACATGAAGACAAGATATTACACACCTCTTCTATGTAGATGGCCATACTACATATTAAGAGGGAAAAAAAGTAGAAAGGGCATTAGCTATATTTTTCCCTTAATGCACTTAAAGACAACCTAGGAATGATTGTCCTTTAGATTTCATAGAAATATGTTCTGTATGTGAAGAAATTTACTCTACTAATAAATGTCCATCTTTTCAAAGTTTAGAATTTATATACCAAGGAGTAGAAGGGAGTATGGAGCAGTTATTCTTTATAAATGAAAAAATACCAAAATCCCCCTGGAATTTTCAATAAGGTATGAACCAACCATCTCCTTTCAATACAAATCATAATTCACATTATCAACCTTGGTTTCCTCTTAACCCTTCACCTTGGTCTATGCCCACTCCATGGCCTTATTCCCATAAAATGTTCCTCCTTTTCATCCATATTTGCATCAACCTCCTCAATGCAGTAATCCATATCCAATATGGAGGCCCAAGGGAGCCCAACCACCTACCTTGATGCCTCCTCCTCCTCAACGAGAAATACCCCAAAATAATCCTCCAAACTAACCTCAAATTCCCACCCAACCAAACCCAAACCGTAATAATAAATAGATGAAAGGAGTACATTCTTATGTGTGCACTGGCCATATATATATCAAGTAGGATCATAAATCTATTCACTAGCAACAAAGTGAATGAACCCTG
Source organism: Pinus tabuliformis (assembly GCA_031772625.1). NCBI lineage: Eukaryota > Viridiplantae > Streptophyta > Pinopsida > Pinales > Pinaceae > Pinus > Pinus tabuliformis. The sequence goes on from CM062817.1 coordinate 929,565,686, forward strand.
CATTATAAGACATTTTGAAAGATGAATTGTAGAAATAGTTGGATGTATGATTCATCTATCCAATATTAGATAATGGATGGGTGTTTCCCTAGTCATTGTATCTAAAAGGAATGACAAATGGAGAACCAGTGTTGATTACAAAGAACTCAACAAAGCCACTAGAAAGGATCATTTACCCTTGCCCTTTATTGACAAAGTTCTTGATGTCTTTATAGAGGAAAAGTTGTTCTCCTTTGTGGATGAGTTCAATAGGTACAACCAAATCTGGATCAACCCTGAAGATTAGGATAAGAGAACCTTCACATGTCCACGAGGAACTTTTTCTTATAGAGTTTTCCCATTTGGTTTGTGTAATGCCATTACCGTCTTCCAAAGGGTTGTGTTGAGTATATTCTATAATCTTGTGCATGATTCAAGGGAATTCTACATGGATGATTTTACACCCTATGAGGATTATTTCCATGAGGCTCTCTCAAATCCGTGTAAATTCTTGTAGAGGTGTAAAAAAGTGAACATCTCCTTAAGCCATGATAAACGTTTATTTTTATGAATGACGAGATTGTCATGGGTAGTTTCTCTCTTCAAAAGGAATCCAAGTGAGCTACATCCTCCACCCTTGCAACTCCACATGACATGTCACCAACACATGACACAGGAGGGAAAATGAGAACATATATACATAAATGAAGAAAATTACATTCATTGGTGGACACAATCCATGTAGTTAGGAATGTTGAAGGAAACAAGGATACAAATACTTCAACAAAGATACAAAGATAAATTAGATAAAGACATGTATTTACAACATCACCTTTAGGGAGAGGTTAGATGTAAAAATAATATTAATATGTATGGAAATGTAGGATGCTTGTTTCGGTGAAAATTAAAGCATTTCTATGGTTAATGGGCAATTTTGACCATTGAACTTCTAAGTTTTAAATGAAGAACTATTGCTCTTCAAACAAAGAAGATAAACATGACCAAGCATGCAAGAAATATAGATCAATATTTTTGGATTCTAAATATCAAAGAAGGTTTTGAGTTATCTGATTGGATATCAAATATTATCAATTTCTTTGAAATAATAGTTTTTTAATGGTAAAAATCTAAAATTTGCCTAACCAATATACTAATTATTTAGTTCTTTAATTTTATTATAAACTTCATAATTCCTAAATCAATATAAATATGTGTATAGTAAAGTGGTAAAAATTTACTTTTAAGTAAATCTATTAAAACTAACTATAATATGATTAAAAGAAAATTAAAGCTATGTTTGTATCAAGCTCTCCAATCTAAAATCTAATATGGAAGAGATGTTGTAATGTCATATCCTCTCATATTATCTAAACAAAAATGATAAAATAATAAAAATAAAAATAAATTCAACTAAAATAATAAAAATAAAAATTCTACATTATTATTATTGTTTTTATTAAATTTTGTTAGTTAGTTAAGGTAAACTCAACTTAGTCAAGTTACTAGCCGGAGCTCCAAGTTTATGAAAACCCATGATATTGACCAATAATATTCATGTGAAATATAACGTATTTAAAAAAAATTAAACCAATCTAAATCTATTTAATTCTATATCTATCAAGCTCTAAGAAAGATCAAATATCTTTTAAACTAAAAAAATGATTTCCATTTTTAAAAATGTAATCTCTAAACATTTAATAAATCTTAAATTAAAAACACTTAATAAATCTTAAATTAAAAGCACTTAATAAATCTTAGAAATTAAAATAAATGTAAACTAATTTTAAGAAAATCAAATAATATGAATAACTCATACCTAAATATACACTCATTTGATTGAACCAATAAATATGCCAAAGTCTCTCTAATATCCCCACCCATGCTCAAAATACTCGCATAGTAGATCAAACTTGTAAATAATTTATGGAGTTTTAAATGAATATTAATTAATGTAGTTGCACGTGTAATAGTATAATCATGTCACCCTGTTCCTTCAACGACTTCATTCAAAAATTTGTCCTAACATCTTATAGTAAGATAATCATTTAACAAACTTATCCCTCACATCGCAAAGGGTAATTCGTTATGGATCTTATTATTCCCCATTTCAAGCATTTTCTACACGTGTCCATAGAGGAAAATAAGATAAGAGATGCAAAGAGATTAGTTATTCGTGGTAGGAGAGATTTATATCCTTGGGAAAAAATAAAAATTAATAGCAGATTAATAATAAATTATATAGATTTATTAATAAAATAATTATTTAAATACATGTTAATAATTTTATTTAGAAAAATTATGTGGGTGATTTTATGATTTACGTATATATAAGTGAATTAAAATTTATTTTTATGTATTTTTTATTAAAAAAATTAGATAGTAATTTTTTTGGAAAAATAACGATGCTTAAGTGTAATAGTGTATGGTTAAGGTTTCTTTAGTTACCATTATAGATTCAGTGTATAAAAATTTGAGAATCACTTCAATTTTGCAGTCATATTCTAGATTTTTCTTTCTAAGCGTAATTGCTAGTTGAATAGGTTATTGTCAAGTGTCGACAATTTTCTACCACATTGGGCTCTTTCATGGCCTCTCTCAAATATCAAGTTGAGGCATTTGGCATGTAGATTTAGACTTTCTCTTCACATAGTTGTCCATAGTTGCCTCATAATTAATTTGTCAAAAAGTTGGATGGCATTTCCATCATGAATCTCTTATCCATGAGGGCAAGAAAGAAAGAATTCATTTTGTCTAAAAAGGCTTTGGTCAAGAAACTTATAGGCATACAACCTAGTCTAGAAGTGGTAGATTGATATGGAATAGAACAATGAATCCAAAAAATCAACAACCAGGTTTTTCTCATTTACCTCAATGCATGGGTATTTCATCTTTCTTTTCTCAATTAAGAAAGATTGATATTTAGTATTTAGATATGGCCCTTTTTTATTCGTTTCAAGGTTAAAAAAAATTCTCCATGGATCCTTGAGTTTAACCCAAAATATGAAATCACCTCCTCCCTTATTTAGAGTATGTGATCCCACTTCCCACTAATTTTGTGGGATGAAGTTCACTAAAAGAGATTGGAAATAAACTAGGTAACTTCATTGTTTGTGAAAATATAAAAAGGAACTTATGTTACTATGCAAGAATATGTGTGGAAGATGATCTATTAAAGAGATTCCTCGAATCCCTTTAAATCAACTTTGATTGATGGAGCCATCAATAAGCATTATACTATGAACAGATTCCTTTCAAATGCATGGTCTATCATGCTTATGGACACTCTATTAAAAAAATGTTTACATTTAATAAGGATACCCCTCCTTTATGAGGGATATCAAAGCAATCAATGCAACAACCAAGGAAGGAATATGACTTCAAAACAATTACAAATAAGCCAAGGAGTTTTCAACAAAAATGGGACTCCAATCCAAAATCATCAAAAGAAGGACATTCTTCATAAAATATCAAGTATGAAATTCTTGCGAATCTCAAGGAATGAAATAGATCATATTCATCCATCTCATCAAAATAATAGTCAAGAGACATCCACAAAGGCCTCAACAAGAAGTGTATCACACTTATCCATCTCATCAAAACAATGGCCTACTAACATGTAAGAAAATTTCTAACACTCAATGCACAAGATAAAGAGGAAACCAATGAAGAGGAAAACTCAGAAATATATAAGGAAGAAAGTGATGACACAAAAAAATCAAAGTAAAAAGGAAAAGACATAACTCAAGGAGAGGATCTCGTGGTGAAACCATTTTGTAGATTCAACATGCTACTAGCCAATCTTATATTGGAATGCTAAAAACGACACTAAATCCTTCTACCTCTTATAAGAAGAAGAAAGTTTAATAGAACTAGAGAATGGGTAGAACCAAATAATATAAACATTAATTTTTGAGATAATTATGTAATTCCTTTGCGATCCTTTTTATAATGAATTTGTAATAATTTATACATGTGCTCAAGAAATTGATAGGATAAGTTTTACTCTCACATAAGCAAGTTTTGGACAAAGAGATGTGTCATCCTATCCACTCTATAATTTTTTTTTAAGAATCTTATTAACTTTATTTTTAATCATCCTTTTTAAACTATTTTTTATACAAATAATTCGATAATTGCAAATATATATGTTTTCTTACAGCTTAAAAAAGAATTAAGAGAACAATTTTTAAAATGCATAAAACAATAATCATCTTTTTTAAGAGAGAAATTTTTTTTAGAGGTATCACTTGGTTTTTCCACAATAATATCTTCAAGCAAAGTTTAGCATAATCTTTTTTGTTATCTATACATAGTTTTGGCATATTATTTAGATTAGAAGGAGATATGTGGTTTACTGAAACCCTATGAGCATGCATACGCATATAACTTTAAAAAAAATTATTAACATAAGAAGGAAGCGATGATGGAGGTTTATTAAAAGCCATGTGAATGTGTAGGTATATCTACTAGAATTTGCAAGGTGTGAAGACATGTCGTTAATTTTTTTTGGTTTTTTTTTTTTTTTTACCTTTTTCATATATCTATGTGTGTGTGTGTGGGAACGACAATGAAAACCATAGTGCTCGGTGCATACATTTAACCTAGAAAATTACCTTGCATATTTTGGACGGACTGTAGTTTTATGTATATTGCTTTCAGGTCCGAAGGTTGAAACAGTGAGACATTTCACTTCGTACAAATTCGCTCTACTGAAAAAGTATATAATCAAGTCATCTTGGGATATTGGGCATAACTCTCTCTTGGAGAATCCAATTTCGATCAAACTGGTGGCGTTGGAAAGGGGACACAGAGGGCTACCATATGTCACAATTTCAGACCTCGGAAATCTGAAATTTCAGAGATACAATAAATTCAAGATCGAGCTCCTAAAAGAAAGAAAAAGAATGACTCGAATCAAGAAAATAGAAGCACCTGTTAAGAAAAATTGGAGGGATGATTTGTAGAATGTGGTCGAATATATGATCAATAAGATAAATGGTATAGAAGACAAATTGAATGACAACATGCAAGATTTGAAGAAAGACATGGAAGGTTTGAAGGAAGGTGGGACAAAGTCACTAGAAGAAAGGCTTCTTAATGCCCAAAAGGTAGTAGAGGAAACCCATGATGAGAACAAAAGAAATGTTAGCCATGATTTCAATACTCTAACGTTCGATTGAAGAAGCACCATGTTCCAAATATAGATATGAGAAAATTTGATGGCAAGGATCCGGTAACTTGGATACTACATATGGGGCAATATTTTGATCTACATGATGTGAAACAACCACAAAAGGTACGTATTGCATCTTTATATTTAGAAACGAATCAGTTTTTATGATATAGAGGGATTTGGTCTCATAAACCACTTGCCACCTGATTAATTTTCATGGAGGAAATGATAACACATTATAAGGATACAAAGAGTAACACCTTCTTTAGCCAATTGAAAAATCTCAAGCAAAAGGGTTCATTGGCAGAGCACATTGAGGACTTCCAAAAAATGAATATAAGGGTAGATGATATTCCAGAGAAGCATAAGATTGAAGTCTTCATAGGAACTTTAAATGATAACTTCCAACATGAGGTTTGCCTTTGGGAACCTGCCTCATTGGAGAAGGCATTCAGGTTCACAAGAAAAATTGAAAGCAAAATTATGGAAACAAGGAAGCCTATCACTCACAACTATAAAGATGGAAATGTTGCTTCCCCTAGCCTTCCACAACCTACAAGATTGACACCACAACAATTGGAAGAAAAAATAGCAAAAGGGCTTCGTTACGGTTGTGATAAAAAATACACTAAAGGTCATAAGTGTGTTGAGAAAAAATTATTTTACATAGATTGTGAAGAGGAGGAAGAAAAGGAACAAGATATGTCAAAAGAAGAGGATATACACTAGGAACCAACCTTAGAGAAAGAAGAAATGAATTCGACCATATATTGTAATGCATTAGTAGGAATTACCATTCCTCAAACTCTCAAGATAGAAGGACATATCAAGAAGAAAAAGGTAATAGTGTTGATTGATTCGGGTAGTACCCATAATTTTATTCATTGTAGGATAGCTAAGGAATTAAATTTCTTCCTATATCCAGCACTAGAGTGCCAAGTGATGGTTGAAAATGGAGGAACCATAAATTTCTCTGGAAAGTGCCATAATATCAAGCTATCCATGGGAGAATATGTAATGAATAGTTCAATGATTTTCATTCCAATGGGTGGTGCTGATGTTGTACTAGGAGTCCAATGGCTACAATCTTTGGTTACGGTAGCTTTTAATTTTCAAGAACTTTTCATGAATTTTTTTTGGGAAGGAAAGGAAGTTGAATTAAGGGGCATCGTAGGAAAACCAGGAAAGATAATCAGCTCTAACAACATGACAAAGCCTCTAAAGAGAGAACAAGGAGGTGTAATTGCACAATTATGTTCACTAGAGGTTCCCACATCGGAATCATCTATTTCTTCAGATCTCCAGAAACTTTTGGACAATCATTCCAAGGTATTTGAGGCTCCCAAAGGCCTCCCTCCTATTCGTGATCATGATCATGCTATTAATTTCATTCTAGGAAGTGTTCCCCCAAACATTATGCCTTACAGATATCCATATGCCCAAAAGAGTGAAATTGAACGTATGGTTTCATAAATGCTAGAGGTTGGTATAATTCAACCTAGTGAAAGTTCTTTCTCTACTCCAGTGGTATTGGTACACAAGAAGAATGGATCGTGGCACATGTGTCCAGATTATAGGGATCTCAACAAGCATATTATTAAAAATAAATTTCCCATTCTTGTGACTGATGAATTACATGGAGAAATTTACTTCACCAAGTTAGATCTTCGTTCAAGATATCATCAAATTAGAATGAAGACTAAAGACATTCCAAAAACAACATTTAGAATTCATGAGGGTCATTATGAATTTTTGGTCATGCCTTTTGACCTTACCAATGCACGTTCCACATTTCAAGGTTTGATGAATTCCATTTTCAAACCCTTCCTTAGAAAAATTTTGTTAGTTTTTTTTCATGATATACTAATCTAAAACAAGTCTTGGAAGGATCATGTTCAACTTGTTGACATGGTGCTCAAACTATTGGAGGAGAAACAATTATATGAAAAAAGCTCCAAATGTTTCTTTGGAGTACAAGAGGTGGAATATTTGGGTCATATTGTCTCTCATGAAGGTGTTAAGGTATACCTTAGCAAAATTAAAGCCATTAAGTAATGGAAAATTCCCACATCCATGAAGCATCTGTGAGGATTTCTCAGGTTGACAAGGTATTATTGCAAGTTTGTTAAGAATTATGGGAGAATAGCAACACCTCTAACAACATTACTAAAGAAAGATGCATTTTCTTGGACTCCAGAAGCAACGAAGGCCTTTGAACATCTTAAAAAGACAATGTGCCAAGCACCGGTCTTAGCTATGCTAGACTTCACAAAAACCTTTATTGTGGAATGTGATGCCTCAGGAAATGGAATTGGTGTTGTTTTAATGCAATAAGAAAGACCCATTTCTTTCGAAAGTCATCTAATCAAAGGAAAGCATTTACACAAAGCTATTTATGAGAAGGAAATGCTAGCAATACTACATGCACTTAAGAAATGGCGACCTTACCTAATGGGAAGACACTTCAAGGTAAAAATGGATCATGATAGTCTTAAATACTTTTTAGAACAAATATTATCTTCAGAAGAATAGCAAAATGGGTCACAAAGATGATGGCTTATGACTTTGAAATCATATACAAAAAAGGGAAGCAAAATATGGTTACAAATGCACTGTCAAGAAAGGATGAGGATGTGGAAGCATTGTTTTGTGCCATTTTTAATATCCAACCAGATTGGATAAACGAAGCAAGGGATGAATGCAAAAATGACGAAGAAGTGTGGGAACTCATTCATAAGTTGAAGAAGATACCGGTTGAAACAATATTGGCAGAACTTGACGAGGAAGGAAAGATCATATTGGAACATGAAGTAGTCACAAAAGCACGAAATTGATCAATTTCAGAGTATCTCATAAGGTGGAAGAACTTACCCACTGAAGATTCCACATGGGAGAATTAGAATTTTATACAGAAGCATCCAAAACTACTCAAGCACTTAGGACAACACTTTTAAATGAGGTGGGGATGTTAGGTCCCTATACTACTAGTGTAACCCCTTATTGTATTATTGTGCCCATATAGTCCCCATGTTGTTATTATTGTGCCCCATAGAAGCCCACTATTGTTATTGTTGTGCCCATACAATATTATTGTTATGTAGGCTCTGATCGTATTGGGATCCCTTAGACTCCTATATATAGAAAGGAGGACTTGTCATTTGTATCATCCAATAATTGTTCACTTGTGTAATGTAAAGGAAGTTTCCCCCTCGAAGAGGCTGATTTTGAAGTTGTTGATCTATCTTTTCTTCTATTTTGTGAGTTGGTTTCATAACAGAGAATCACAGATTCAAAAATTCCTATAAGCTAATGGAAGCTTGACATGTTTGGGATTCACATCCTTTTCACACTATTTTAGATTCCTTCTAGAGAGTCTTTTAAGTCATGGTTTTTATATTATTGAAATATGACACAACCTAGTTTTGGGGAGTTTCTTGCAGTGTTTCAAACTGATTAAATATATACTATAGAGGATTCAGATACTATAGAAACCATGCTTGATCCTGGTATCATCCTTGGACTTATTTTTGTGGGCTCACAAATGGAAATCAAATGAAAACTTTGGCACATTAACACAGCTCATAACTGCAAGAAGGCGTTGACCACTCTAAAAGATACATTAATGATAATTTAACCTATGATCAAGATAACATTGAACAAGCACCAAGATGAGGCATCAACTATTGGCAACTAGTTTGAAGAGTTTGGCGCACTTTAGAATTGGACATAATCTTTTCGTCTTTTAAATGATAAAATATGAGTTAGAGAAATTAATTAAAATAATAAAATAAGAGACTTACTTTTTTAATTGATTTTGGTTTATGATTTTTGAAACATTCTTTTTTATTGTGGAGTTTTGGTCACATGGGGATAGACTCTAGAGTCCACATGATTGGTGTGGACCCACATGTTGAATGAGTGTGGAAGTGTAAAAAATCGTGATTTCTCCGCACCTCCTCAATGATGAAAACACTTTTTCGGTTGCAATACCTGACATTATTTGTCTTGATACAATCTGAGTCAGCAAAATTAGTTAATTTGGTAAAATTTAGCTTTTTTATTATGGAGTGTCGATCGCACGGGGATAGAGTTGACATGATATATGCAGACCCATATATCCATGTTTATAATGTAAAAGTGTGGAGAAATCATCATTCTCTCCACTTCCACACTTTGTCACCATTTTTTGTTGACCATGTACGAAGGTGCGGAGAATGGTGATTCTTCCTCACTTCCACAGTGATGATGATGCTTCTAATTGGTTAATAATGTTCTTCGTAATATCTCCTTTGATTTAGCTAAGAAAACTTGCCAAGACTAGGTTACAAATTGGAGCCAAATTAACAGCCCTTTATAAATTAGCCTGAATATGAAATGAAACAACCCTCCACACTTCCGCTTTCTTTTTAGTTGAGTTCCTCATTAATACAATAATAGAATAATATGAAAAAACTTATCTAACTTTATCTATGAATATAGAACTTTTTGGAAATAATTTGTTCGAGGATGAGTTCATTTTCACTTTGAAGCTATTGTTCTTTGTGTTGTGATTTCAGTAAGGAGCTCTGGCCGCTCTACCATGACATAGTTGTTTTTGTTGTTCCATTTAATAACAATTTTCTCTCTTGTGTCTTCTTTATTTTGGTAAAACGAACCTCCAAAAATAGCATTGTTGTAATTGTTGTTTAAAAATCCAACTATGCACAGATAACTCACTTGAGCTCCCTCGATAAATCAATGGAACATTAAACTATAATGAAATCCATGACACCAAGTTGTCAATGTTTCATGTTTAAGTAACATGTTCACATCTAGAAAGGATATAGGGTTTAGATAGCATGTGGGTAGATAACCAAAACTACAGAAAGGATAGAAAGTTTGGGAGAATATGTAGGTAGATAAGCCGACTATAGTTTTTGCAGCGACAGACTGTACAATTTCCATGGAATCAGGACTATAGATCCTTCCATGGATCCAAATTTGGTGGAAAGATTGAAGAATGTTTGCTCATCTCCCACCTCATCTTCAACATAATACCCCACCGTATTCCTAGACCAAAACACTTAGTTTTCTTTTGATAATAGCTACTACCAACAACTACAATTAAAGCATGGAATTCTACAAATTGATCAAGATCTTACCTCTACTGGATTAGAAAAGGGTATCGTAATGAACCTAACCTCTAATGGAATTAGATTTATTAAGAGTTTCACTAGGCCATAGAGAAAAATTGTAGAGTTGTGAATCTTGTGTTTTGAAAGAGGATGAAGACATCCAAATTGTAATCAGTGATCACTTCTATATCCATAATAATAATGAGATGCCCTAACAAAGGAGATATGCGATTTCAAATCGTTAGGAAATAGATTCACATGTAAAGTAAATGGAAAGAATGGTAAACTTCAACCATTATTGCCCCATATTCCGAATAATGCTACATGATAATACACATAATACTACATAAAATTATACATACATGCATACATGCATATAGCCAAAATTAATTAAAATCTCAGCAAAAGGTCCACTAGCATGCCATCCTATTACAACAATGTTGGAACACAAGTATGTTGGGAAATCAACTAGGCATTTTCCACGTCCTTACAAAAAGACTACATGCAGTGTTAATTTGGGTATCTACATATTGAAATTCAGGAGTGTGAAGGGAGGTACACCTCCACACTCCCAGGCCTCCATAATGAAATATTAAACTCTTGTCAAATTATTTTGGTCATCGGCTTGGCCATGTACCTCCCTTATACTGATATTAACCATCTACAGTGGGCAGAACATAAAATGATGTGAAATTGGATGGGGTAGATTACGCGTCACCAGACACTAATTCAAGTACACCGAATGGACATTTCCTTGTAAAAATTCTAGAACCTTAACAAATCCAAACGGTCTATCCACTGTGCTACTAGAGTTGAGCCTTAGATAAAAGTCAGTTTTTTAATCACATGGCAATATCAGAGATTGAACTTACTAACGATTGAACTAAGTGAACGCCAAGGGAATTTCACCTTGCTCACATTCATTGAGTAGATTGACCTACACGAACTTGGATGATGACTTCAATATGAGTGCAATTTTATACTCAAAGGCTATACTCAATTGATGATGTATAGTGGGATTAACCTATTTGATGAAGCATAACATAAAAAACTTCATTGGTGGTAACCAAGAACTATAATTCTTATGATTTTAATAACAATTTCAGCATGCCTCTTGTTCTCCTACTCCCATCTTCTTTGTCCATGTCGTCTCTCCATATATACAAAAACCTATTTAGGTTATCAAAAGTGCTTAAAAAACAATGCAAGGAGCATATAGCCTTCAATATGGGTAATGATAAGTTGTTGTATTCTTCCATGATTTCCCATCGAATCTCTAAGTAACATGTGGAGTTTGGATAGATTTTATGTGTGGATTTTTCTCCATACTCTACATAAAAATTCCAGCATTTTATCTTCCATGCCATGCATAATTCTTTGGCTAATAGCTAATTCAGTCTTTCCACCATCAGAAGGTGCAGTCTCAGACAAGAAAAACAACTTAGATGGCTGCACTGTCATCTGCATCACAATAAACCATGAAATTATACTCCAATGGTAAAGGACACAAGAAATTTGATGACACACAACTTAAATGTAATCAAAATAAAATAGAGAATTGCAATATAAATATCTAAAGTTGTATCATTTCTTTGATTTCAATTGCATGGACTAATTTCGAGTGCACAAAGATGCTATAAACACACTAATCTTTTCTCCACATGGTTTGATGGCTTTTTTCTTTTATTTCCATTGCATGGACTCATTTCGAGTGCACAAAGATAATATAAACACTCTAATCGTAAATAAAATAGAGAATCACAATATAAATATCTAAAGTTGTATCATTTCTTTGATTTCCATTGCATGGACTCATTTCGAGTGCACAAAGATGCTATAAACATGCTAATCATTTATCCATATGGTTTCATGGTTTTTTTCTTTGATTTCCAGTGCATGGACTCATTTTGAGTGCAAAAAGATGCTATAAACACTCTAATCATATTTCTACATGGTTTCATGGTTTTGAATAGAGTGTAAAGGAAGATTGCATTAAACGTATCAAGTATTTCTCTACACCTTCACATTTTGACTTTATGGATATTTATTTACTTTCTCCCAAATCTTCTCTTATGTAAAGGACTTGCAGCCTTGTCAATTCTGTAATCATTGGGCAGAGAAATAGTATAACTATGTGAGTGTTAGTGTTAAAGTATTTAGGGATGGAATACCCAGCAAAAAGACTAGTCTTTTTTTTTTTTTTTTTAATTATTTGTTTGTGCCTATCAAAAATAAAACACTCTCACCCATAGGTTAGAACTCTTTAAGGTAATAGAAAGTTGGAAAAAAATCTACAAAATTAGATTTTTTTTTTTTGAATTTACCGGAAAATAGGAATATTCAACATTTTCTCGAAACTTCAGTTAAAATTGAAAATATGAAAAAACGTAATGGGAAGTCAATATACTTTGACCACAAGGTAAATATTATAGTCCCTACCTCCATACTGGGTCAACATTTTTTGTTGATTGAGTACATAAATGCAAAGAATGGTGATTTCCTTGCACTTCCATAGAGATAATGGTGCTTCTACTGGGTTAGTAATGTTTGTCATAATATCCCCTTTGCTTTAACTACAAAAACTTTCCAAGACTACCTTATAGATTGGAATCAAATTAATAGCCCTTTATAATTTGGACACAATATTAAATGAAACATCTCTTTTCACTTTCACTTTCCTTCCGGTCGAGTTCCTCATTAGTATAATCAGAGAATAATAAGAAAAAACTATCCAATTTTAACAATGAATATAATACTATTTGGAAAGAATTTGTTCGAGAATGAGTTGATTTGCACTTTGAAGGTATTGTTCTTTGTGTTGTCAGTTCAATAAGGAGCTTTGATTGCTCTACCTCAACATAGTTGGTTTTGTTTTACTATTCAATAACCATGTGTTCTCTTGTGCCATTTTTATTTTGGTAAAATTCACCTCCAAAAAAATAACACTATTGTAATGGCTATTTAAAAACCCAATTGTCCACATATAATCCGCTTGAGCTCCCTAGAGAAATCAATGGAACATTAGACTATCATGATATTCATGACACCTAGCTACCAACATGTCATGTAAAAAGGATATTGTGTTTAGATAACATGTTTGCCTCTAAAAAGGATACAATATTTAGATAACATGTGGCAGATAACTAGAATTACAAAAACGATAGAGAGTCAGGGAGAATAAGTAGGAAGACAAGTTGACTGCAGTCTTTCCAATGACAGAGTGTACAATTTCCAAGGAATCGGGACTGCAGATACTTCCATGGATCCAAATTTAGTTGTGAGATTGAATAGTGTTAGCTCATGTCCCACCTTGTCTTCAACATAGGACTCCACCATATTCCTATACCAAAACACTTTGTTTGCTTTTGAAAACAGTTACTACCAACAACTATAATTAAAACGTGGAATTTTGTAAATTGATCAAGTGCTTACCTCTACCAGATCAACGAAGTGTATTGTAATGAACATGGCCTCTAATGGAATTAGATATAGTACTAGCTTCATTGTTGCCATAATAAAAATGGGAAAAATTAGAGTATTAATAGGCAATAATGGAGAAATTAGAACAAATAATAGAGTTGTGAATCCTATATCTTTAAAGAGGATGAAGACCTCTAAATTTTAACTAGAGATAATTTCTATCTCGACAATAATGACCAGATGCCCTAAAAAAGGAGATCCATCATTTCAAATTGTTGTAAAAGAGGATTCACATGTAAAATAAATGGAAAGAATCATAAAGGAACCCATTATTGTTCCACATTCCTGAATAATGCTACATGACAATATGCATAAACGCATATAACCGAAATTAATTGAAATATTAGCAAAAGGTCCACTAGAATGCCATCATAATATAACAATGTTGGAACACACGTAGTTGGGAAATCAGTTGGGCATTTTCCACATCCTTACCAAAAGACTACGTGCGATGTTAATTTTGGTCTCCACATATTAAAATTCAGGAGTGTAGAGGGACGTGCACCTCTGCACTCCTACAACTCCACAAAAAAAACATTAAACTTTTGTCAATCGGTTTTGGCCATCATACTAACTTTGGGCATCCCTTCTGATGACATCAGTTGTATGTAACATAAAATGCAGTGAAATTGGATGGGGTAGATTATACATCCCGGGACACTAATTCAGGTATATACCAAATTCCCAATTCCTTGTAAACATTTTAGAGCCTTCACAAATCCAAATTGTCTTTTCGTTGCACTATCAGTGTCGATACTGTGAGAGAAGTCAATTTCTGAATTGCATATCCATATCAGAGATTGATTTCACCAAGCATTGAATTTAATGAACCCCAAGGGAATTTCACATTTCTCACATTCATCAAGAAAATTGACCTACATGAACTTGGATGGGAACATCGATATGAGTGCAATTTTCTACTCAACAAAAGGTCCACTAGCATGTGAGCACCGAAATCCTACATTGTTGAAGTTGCATCCAACCCATAGCATAAAATCAAGAAGAAAATCACCCAAAATTTAAAAATATATATTAGGTATATCACACTAGTCCTGTTAGATCTTGTCTTATAAGTAGGGGCAAGGGAGGTAGCAAGTTTGATCCTTTGACGGGGGCAATAGGTTTGATCTTTTAATAGTGAGTTTAAACTATAATATTTATATATGTTTGCAATGGCTCATGTTGAGATGGTCGACTTAGTTTAAGATGGCATAATAATGATGTTGTCAAAGAGGTTGTGGGTCAACTTTCATTCTCAAGAAAGGGTCAAGAAAAGGTTATTTTGATGGATTAGCATATTTTAATAAAATTATATACTCCTTAGTTGTTGTTTCAATTTTCTTAATCTTTCTCACAAACTTATCAATCGATCAAAAAAACGTTAAAGTGGCTACCAACCTTCTCTTTATTTAACCATACCGTCAATCTTATTACCCATTACTCCATTATGTGGTTGTTCCCATTTTGCTTTAACTTGGTATCCCTTCCCTATTATGTGGCCATTAATTTTTTTTGGCTTTGTAACACTGGCTATATTAATAATTGTTGGAAATATCCTGCTTGGAGGTAAGATATTATAATTATAATTCTATAGGTAGAGGAAAAGGCACTTGAGTGTGCTATTAATAATTAGAAATATAAATATTTTTTTGTAGACTGCAATACTTCATATTCATTGCTAAAACAAGGTTACATAGCGATCAATTTCATACTCATAGCAAGCCATACATTTTAGTTTTTAGTGGAAAAATAAACATAACCATCTAACTACTCTACAACATAGTGTCACACGGAATGAGTCGATCCTGCGGACAAGATTGACCTCCCTAGTATCTAATGATATCTAGTGACAAGCAAGCCAATCAAAAAATATCTTTCTCTAAATATGCAATTTATAAACAAAGGCAAACAAGTGTTTTAGGCCTACCTTGGGTCCAATGCAAGTTTGTAGAAGCCTTGCTCCTTTGATCCAAATGAGCTCCCTTGTAGCGAATCTGCAAACACAAACAAGCAAACAAATTAAATAGCACCTGAAAAGCTAATATCGTAAAGCATACTTATCATGATGATCAAGGAATTCATGAAACAAATGACATAAGACAATTTGTTGAGAAAAATGAATCTGATTGTATTAATCCAAATCAAAGAAGAACTTTACAACCTGCGCCTTGATGCTGTACAAGCTCCTCCCAGGGTCCAACAAGAAGTCTCCTCCACTTTGACAAGTTTCACTCTCTTCCCAATGAAGCCAAAAAGGTATGTGATCTCTCCTCTCAAGCTTAACTAGGAAGTCTCAATTCCACCAACATTTGCCCTAAAAAATGTTCAGCTTCTAACCTCTCTAGCAACCAGCCCAATGCCTTAATTTATAGTGCAATGGAGGGAAGTTACTAGGTCCTCCTTCAAAGGGATAAAGCCCTCCTTCAAAGGGATAGCTCCTCTCATCAAGGGATTAGCTCCTTCTCTTTTGGGATGCATGAACCACCTAAGAGCGAATAATCCACGTCAAAATTCCTTCTAGAATCATCTAGAATTAACCCAAAGTGATTTTTTTAGAATAAACTTGCGCCTTTTTGACTTTCACAGGGGTCTGCACCCACTCCTTTAGAGACAGAGCGGGCAAGTCCGCAGGTAATGTGAACAGGGGGTGTGGGACCGCTGGCAACAGTGAGAGAAAGTGCGAAACCAGAGCTTTGTTGATTTTTAATGTCTTTCTCTCATTTTCAAAGCTTGACATGAAGAGCTAAGGTCTGAGACTTACTTAGGAGAACATTATAAGTGATGATAGACCCATATTGACTGCAAATAGTCATGGTGACGATATTTTTGTATAACAGATTGCCCCCTAAAGTGTGAAGTCTGTAGTAGATGAGGATTTCATTTATCATCTAAGAAGAGTGAAGTACTTTATCATTTCGAGGATCATCTTGTGGAGAGCCTGGTTGGAACCTGTAAAAACATTCAATGCAAAATATATATATGAGATCATATCATCGCTGAGGTAGGCATTACCATACTCAGATCAAAACTGACTAGAAAACTAACTACTGCTCTGATATAGGAATGATCTTGTAATACATCACAAGTATAGACACAGTATGGACGTAGCCATCTGTTTATGAATAGTCCACAGTATAATGAATACAAAATTCCTCACAGCCTAGATGGCGGAAACTAGATCCAGGGTCTTCATTTCTACTTCCCGAAACAGTACGATTCTATCCATGCGAATAAATGTGTTGAAGTCGAACATGGTAGAAACCACTTGATTACCAGTCAATGATGTAAACTATTAACAAGTGTGAGAGAAACCACCAGTAATGTCAATGGCTCTCAAAGTACTCAGTACAATCCATGAAATGTGAATAGATGTGTTGATGTTGAACATGTCATGGAATCCTTTGATCGAAGGTCAATGATGCAACCTATCGTCGAAGGCGAGAAATTTGCCATTGAGGCATGCAGATCCCAAGGTACTGACAATTTCTAGATCATCTTTCTAGATAATGAGCTGAAGTTGATAGAAAGCGATCCATCGTAGGCAAGCCCACAACACGAAATCATAGATCAAGTTTGAAGAAATTTAGTTGCAAGGACTAACTCAGGGATGGTCAAGATGGATGACATATATTTTGCAGATGAATGGCTTATTTGCACTGACCTCTTGAACACATAACGACACGGCAGATGGTTTGGTGACAATTGACCCAAAGTTAATACCCAGAAACCAGCTGAAGACTTTCAATGTGGTTTGATCAACTGTTAGGCAAAGGATTTCCCAACCCAGGTGAATAAAAGTGTCATGTTCAAGAGTGGTTACAAAGTATGACAAATAGGCTCATTTTTCTCTCTTTTACCCCACCATTTCTGGCAAGTACCTCTTTATTTTTGACAAGCTTGAGGAGGATAACATTTGCTTGATTATAAGCTCATCCTTCGGATGAGTCCAACTTAGTTTAAATTCGAACCCTAAGAAGGAGTGGTCTGTTCCTGTTTGTAATTGAACAGGTCCTTTACTGTTAAATTTTAACGAGTCCAGTATAGGAGAAACTCGGCATTTTCAATTTTAGAGAGTCTGAAAAAACTTAAGAAGACTCCATTGTTGTCCTTTTTCGTAAATTTGTGTCTCCCAAGCCCAAAAAAGTATAAAATAATACCTGAGAGAACCGCTTGATCATTACGACCAAGGAGTACTTTTCATAATTAGTGCCTCTGAACTGAAAAAGTAAAAAAGCGATCAATGACACGTTGTTTTATAACCAATATCGAATTTGAAACGACAAAAATCCGGCAATCTTTTCATGTTTTTACGGTCAGGAAAAGAGCTGTAAGTGGACCATCTTTTTAGTTCCGTTTTAACGAGTTTAAAAAGAAAAACTCGGAAATCTTTTCATGTTTTAGGAGTCAAAAAAGAGCTTAAAGGTGACTCTGATGTTTTTTCGTCGAAAATGACCGATTTCGCCTGAAAAATCCGTTATCTTGAACAATAACTCAAACATTACTCATACCTATTTAAAATGGATAAAAATGTTGCAAAAGTTACCTTTCTAAAGTGAAACATAAACAAATTAACAATTCGTTTATTCAAAAAAACTTATAAAAAGGGCTTTCGTCAATTCATTTTTACCGTTTGAGATTTGGGTGAGAAAATAGAGCTTTTGGTCAGAAACTTCCCGTGAAGATTACGGAAAATCCGTCCATTGGAATCGAGCGCCATCTCCTCCAGGTAATCCACTTCATCCTACTCTTCAATTTCATCCATTTCAATTTTTTTTTTAGGTTTTAAATTCATTTTTTAGAGGATTTTTAGGCTAGAAACCCACACACGGGGGCCCGCATGCACAACACAGGTAACCTGCGGACCCCAACTTTTTCTCAATGGGGAAAAAGTCAGGGGTCCGCACCTACCGCGAAGGCAAGGTGTGGACCCACACACTGTCTCTAACAAAGAGGGTGTGGTCCCTGCAGCAAGGGTTTTTAACCCTAAATTTCTCAAAATTCACCCAAAAATTTCCATTTTACATTTTCTAACTCGCCTTTTTGTTGGATGTAGAGTATACATCATGCTTGATTGGTGAGAACGGGAGCATGAGGACATAGATCTTGCCGCGATAAATCACCAACCTTCGATCGATGCATTGAAGGCATGCGGTTTGTACAAATTCTGGGCCATACCTGGCATGAGGGCCCAGGTGGACTTCTTACAGTGGCTGGTAGATAGGTGGAGCATACAGGACCAGTGCTTCTTCATTGGTGGTCACCAACTCGAAATGGAGCCGGCAAACATATACTTTTTGACTGGTTTGCCTAAGAGAGGTGAACATTTGACTCTATTCGGGACTAGGCCAGGTGGCCAGTTTGTCGATAGCCTCCGGCTAGAGTTTTATAACAACCAGACTAGAGACAAAGGGATAGACATCAAAATCATATCCCTTCCTGAACTCATGGTAATCGCGTTTAATTTTACCAGGCTTTGCGGGAGTGCAGCACTACATATAGCCACTAGATCCCAAATGCGGATGGCAGTTGACTGCTTTCGAGGCACCATCTTTAACTGGTGCAATGCTGTGTTGGCTAATGTAAAAGGCCAACTGACTAGAGCCAAAAATGGACAACTGAAGACCTTTGGATATGGTGCTTTAGTCGTGAGTTTTGGTCTGGAGAGGGTCCCAATGTTGGTCCCACAGCACCTCACTGTTGGAGCTGGACTTCCTCGAGAGCCCAAACTGATGCGATGGGTTGCAGTTATGGCCTGTCATCCTGATGAGGGGACAAAGGTCGTTCGATTCAAACCTCAGTATTTCCATTGGTTCGAAAACCAGGTTTTTTCTATTTAGGACTTTCCTTACGTTGGGGTAGATTTTCGCGGTGACCCAGACATGGCTCTTCCACCAGGAGAGAAATGGGATGACTCAAGTAAAATCATTTTCAACATTTTCCTAATTTAATATTTTTTTTGTTTTTATCTCGTCCCAAAACTGATAGTAAAAGTTTCAAATGCAGATGTGGGTCCACAGCGACCAGCCACTCTCTGGCCTTACGAGAGGAAACAACCAGCTGCAGCGACACTAGCCCCACAGGAAGAATCAACAGAGACCTTGGCCGAATTGCAGAGCCATCTAGAGCGTTTGATAGGAGACATTCCGGAGACCAGCATAGATGACATTCCTCGTCGACTACAGCGCTATGTGATTGGGGTCCCAGGACCTTTCAGGAGGTTCCTTTGTAAGGTGGCCCATACAATGGTTTCTTATCGAGATCATCACCAGTGATAGGATGATCGCCTATTGTAGACACATATGACATTTTTCGCTTTTTGTACTTATCATTTTTTCCGATCATAAGGTATTTTTCAACCTATGATCGAGGACGATGTATATTTTGACACACTCCTATATTATACTATATCACTATTACCGGCTTATCTTGTAAAACATGTTATGGAATGTTTTTAAATTTATTTGTATGATTATTTCAAATGTCTACTTAACATTCGAGAAGCAATTGCATTTGCTAATGTATTTAAAGATCTTGGAATATGCTGATATTCAATATAATCAAATTCACGTTCCAAGAGACACACTCTAAAAAATAATCTCAATAACACTGGATTTCTAATGGCATATACTCTATTAAGCTGTAATACAACGAGTTTAGAATCTAACCTCACTATCAAACTCCGAATCCCAAGTGAAATAAATTCAGATAATAACTCAATCACCGCACTATACTCTGCAATGTTGTTCGTTGTTTGACCAAGGCTTACCCCATGCATAGATACCAACTCGTCGGAGGGCGAATAGATAACCCAAGCTGCGGAAGAAATGTTCCGTGTATTACGACAAGCACCATCAGCAAAACCAATGTATGTTTGGAGAGGCGTCGACATCTGCAATATCAAGAGTAAAACCAAGATAAGCAGGAATAATGACGAAAAACACTCTCTCAGCTAAGCACACTTTTAAAACTAAAACACACCAGCTAGAAAGAAAACACTAACCTTGCTAAAAATCTCCACACCCATTTTTAAGCATAATACCTCTTCAGGTAAAGACCATTTCTGGGTTTACCTAAAGAGACCCCGTCAAAGTCTACCAATTCATAGGCCCCTTTTGCCAGCTTTCACCTAACAACATAAGGACCATGCCACATAGGTATGAATTTTCCAGCGCCTAATTTATCATTTGCTTGATCGTACAATAACACTAGGTCTCCTTCCAAAAAATTTCGAGGGGTCACATTTCGATCATATTGAGCTTTAATACATTTTGCATGAGTTTTGATCGCCAATGCAGCATCACGTTGATTCTCATCTAGCTGAGCCAATTATAACAAACATTTTTCCTCTTCGGAAGTGGCTGGAAGTAACTCGATGGCCATTTGCAATGACGGGATTTCGCATTCAATGGGTAACACAGCTTCCAGACCATAAACTAGTTGGAAAGGAGTGAACCCTGTTGACGTTTTTACTGAGGTTCATTACACCCAAAGTGATGAAAATAGAATGTTATGCTAATTCGACCTGTGAATCCCAATGATTTGTCGGATCATGATGACTAGAACTTTGTTGATGGCTTCAACCAGACCATTAGCTTGTGGATAATATGGAGTTGAACTATCGTGACGCAAGCCAAGCTGGCCTGTAAGTTCAGTCATCATAATGTTTCGAAAATGACGCCCATGATCAGTGATAATCGCTTGTGGAACACCAAACCTAGCAATTATATGATTGAACATGAAAATCGCAGCTGTTTTGCTGTCTGCCTCAAATGTAGGCATCGCCTCGGCCCACTTGGTAAAATAATCTACCGCAAGGATGATATATACATGCCCCCCGGCCGAGTGAGGGTTACATGTAATAAAATCGATACCCCATTTTGCAAACGGACCGACGACAATTATAGGGTGGAAAGGAGCAGGTGGAGCACACATCTTTCGATCAAAAATTTGGCAGTTGTGGCATTTTCGGACCGCGTTAGTACAATTTTTAAACAAAGACGGCCAGAAGTAGCCAGCGCGCAATATCTTTTGGGCTGTGGCATACCCAGACATATGACCCCCACACGCTCCAAAGTGACAGTCATTTAGAACCCTTTCAGCTTCCTCATGAGTTAAACAACATCAAAAAACAGAGTCTGCCCCATGACGATAAAGAGTATCTCCAATAATTTTGAATTGTTGGGACTGGAATCGTATTTTTCGTCGTTCTGACCTTGATATTTCTGGCCGAAAGGATTGGGTCTGGAGATAAACGATGATATCCCCATACCATGGATCTAAAGTGCTGATTAGAAACAAGGATTCGTCCGCAATGGGCTCCTCCACCACAGTTTCCGTGTTAGCATGCGGGAAGTCACACATTAACTCCACAAAAACTAAAGATTTCTTCGACTTAGACTTTTCAAATTCCAAGTCAAACTCCAGTAGGATGACAATCCATTTGGAGTACTTGCCCCCCTAGCAATTGCTTGGTCAAAATATAGATCATAGGGTTGCAATCATAAATTACTGTAGTTTTACGTAGTAAAATGTAATGACGAAAACGTTGGACATCTTGAACAGCTGCCAATGCCAATTTCTCCACATGTGAGTATTTTAGCTCAGTTGGATTTAAAGTTTGACTAAGGTAATATATCACATGTTCTGTACCAAATTCATCTTCCTGAACTAACACCATTCTAATGGTGGAATGCGAGGCGACGAGATACAAGAAGTAGTCCTGGTTGTAGTTGGGAGGATGCAATAACGTGCATGGGTCAACGCGTGTTTTAGTGCATCAAAAGATTTCTCAGCTATCTCATCCCAAAAGAATGGAGTATTATGTTTCAACAACCGGGTAAAACCCTTTGTAATCTCGGCGTAGTTAGGAATGAATCGACGTAAAAATTTTGCTTTCCCTTGTAAACTTTGGAGTTGGCGAAGACTCGAAGGAGGAGGCAATTTGACAATAGCTTCAACCTTCGAGGGATTGACGCGAATGCCAGCTTTCGAAACAACAAACCCCAGTAACTAACCCGTTTCTATACAGAAAACAAACTTTTGTGGATTCAACGTAACCCTATAATGCCTACACCTCGTAAAGATTGCTCGTAAATGGATGAGATGAGCAGCTCGATGTAATGAATGAGCAGGCAAATCATTGAGATAGGGTTGCACAATGTGCTTGGTGTCATGAAACACGTAAGACATGGACCTTTGAAAAGTTGCCCCGGCGTTCTTGAGCCAAAAAGGTAATTTGCAATAAGAAAATGTTCCCCATGGACAAATGAAAGCCGTTTTTGGTTGATCTGTAGGTAGAATATTGATTTGATTGTATTCGGAAAAACCATCCATGAAGGAGAATATTTCGCTGCCGGCACAATCATCAATGATTTGATCGATATAGGGAGTTGGGTAATTGTCTTTTGGACAGGCTCGATTAATATCCCTATAATCAATACATATTCTTATTGTCCCTTGCTTTTTGTTAACTGGAACAATATTTGATACCCAATCCGTTAACGGAATCGGATAAATGAAACCTGCTTTGAGTAATTTTTCAACTTCTGCTTTAATAGCAGCAACTTTTCTCGGGTGAATCTGACGCAAACGTTGCTGGACGGGTTTAGCATCTGGGTAAGTTTTGATTTCATGAACAACAATTGCGGGGTCAATTCCTAGCATTTCCTCATATGACCAAGCAAACATGTTGCGAAATTCTTGAAATAGGGCCTTATATGTTTGAATTTCATCTTCCGTACACGAGGCACCTATATGAATGTTTTCAACAATTCCAGGCTTAACCAAAATATCAATAGGAATAGTTTGAGAAATGTATCCCAAATTTAACTCTGAATCAGGATTTTTCATTGGATTCTGAGGTTCCTTGACATATTCAGTCGTAAAAATTGATGAAAAGTCATTTTCAGAACGATCACTCTTGGGTAAAAACGAAAATCTATGATGAAGATCTTCCCATGCTAAATCATTGACACATAGGATTTCACGAATTTGCTCATCAATGTGAACAAGTTCGAAAAACGTTGTTGAGTCCGAGTTTGATGTTGAAAGTGATTCCTCATGGACCACATTCATTAAGTCAATTTTGGTTGAAGATGGGTCGGAAAACGACTGCACGGCTTGATACGCAATTTCATATGGACTCAAAGGCATAACATCACCAAATGAGTCTATCTCAGATTCGGAAGGTACGATCCAAGGATCATCATAAACAATGGTGTCTAACAAAATCATATGAATGGCTGCACTAGAAGACAATGCGTTGATAGGAGGAAAAGGAAAAGTTCCCAGTAAACCAACATATTTAACTAGTCCTACTCCAACATCCTTATACGGGATAGTCGTTTTGCCGACATGCTGAATACTTTCAGAAGAGGCTGGGTCGGATGAAAAGTAAGTCATTTGGTCTATAGTTACGATATTTCCATTATGAGGGAATTTTATAAGCCGAAAGACCAATGAAACGACAACTGTCATAGCGTAAGACCAACTACGACCCAAGAGAAGGTTGTAATCTAGAGGGGCATCAACCACCTCCACATCTAGATTAACAGTTTTTCCTTCTACCCGTATAGGTAAATCCTGTAGAATGAAAAAAGGATGAAACCCACGGCCATCAAAGGCCTTTAGAATCGTCGGGGATTGATTTAGCGAAGGAGAACCAAGCGATCTCCAACACTGTATCGACATAATACATGTTGAGGCTCCCTCATCAATCACAGTCCTATAAATAGGTCTGTTTTTTACTAACACTGGGATCTGGAAAGCCATTTGATGAGGTAAGCGCGGTGTACTATTTTCTAGATCGAAAATTATAAGGTTCGAGTCCTGAACGTCAACAGCTCCTATAGCCGACAATAGTAATTTACGTTGTGCTAGACATGATTGCAGCACTTCTAAAGCCGACATTGCTGAAGGTGAAACAGCCAAATCTTCAACAATGTTATAGTTCTGAGCCGCTCTCGCATGTGGATTGAAAGCTGACTTTCGAAGTATACCCTTGGCGGGCGGTTTGATTACTAAGTCTGGATTAGGTTTCTCGATCTGTAGCAGATCGGAACCGGGAGCTGAGGTTGATGGGTTAGAATGAGAAGATTCTGCTTCTTTACCATCAACATGACGTTTACTTCCATAATCATGCGATCGAGTTGCAATCCTAACATGCGACATCATCAGTATGGGTTCTTCGTTGGAATTTGAGGAAGAACCTATCATCTTACTGTCTTGACTTGGAAAAGGATCCTTCAAAACAGCAGGCATTTGGGAACCTCTGACAATTTTCACAACCTCTGCACGATGAGGGCAATCTCTTGTAAAATCCTCTTCATCACAAATGAGACAAGGATAACGAGGTTTGCGTTTCTCATCATTTGATTCTGCTTTTTCTGGTTTCTCTTTCGAATTTTTATCTATTTTATTTTTCTTCTTCCCTTTCTTCTTACCGTCGGATTTTGATTTGGCTGTAGATGACTCTACAACATGAATATCGGCGGAAATTTCCACGAAAGAATCTCCTATCGGGGAATCTGGCAAGGTTATTATAGGAGAAGAATTCTTGGAAGACTTCTTCTTACTTTTGGTATTAACCGTACCAATCATACCATCAGCGGCATGAGACCCTGACGGAGCTGCAACGATTTGATTTTTCTTAGGAAGATCGGGGATTTTATCGTGTAACGTACCTGACTGCATATAAAATAAGTCAAGGTACTGTGCTTGAGAAATTACTTGCTCCTCAGTAACGACTCCGGCCTTAGCTACATCCTCAGTGATCTTTGGCAATAAAGATTTTACAAACCATTCGGCTAAGATCTGATCCGGAATAAAAACTTTCACTAAACGCCGTCGACGTCTCCATTCATGAATGTGATCTGAAATGTAAGTGGATGTTGACTGCTTTAATGAAGTTAGTAATTCCGTGCCATTTTCATATCTGACAGGCAACTGAAAATGAGTTAAAAACGAAGTAGCTAGCTGACTGAAATTATAAAAAGTGGCTCGCGGTAATTCAATGTACCACTTGGCCGCAAGACCAATTAGAATGCGCTGGAAAAGCCTTAAACGGATTGAATCATTTGAAATGGAATTAGACGCACACCAGAGGTGATAAGTCATCACATGGTTCGACGGGTCCTCTCCTGATTTTCCTTCAAACTTAGGAATATCACTAGGCAACTTATTCGGCATTGGCGGCCAAAATGGAAAATAGTTAATGGGATCGTTCGTAAGGCGCGACAAGTTAGGCAAGTCCAAAGTTGTGATAAACGGTAGCTGACGATTAGGGTCCCTAAAACTCTGGGTCATGAGACGAGCCCCAGGAGGAGGATATCTAGGATAACTAGGAATTTGAATTGCATTTGGGATATTATATCCTCCCGGAAAACCAGGATTAACCGGACAGTACTGGGGTTGTTGAGGTTGTTGATATGTATACCCAGGGTACGGTTGATACTGATAGACTGGCTGCTGCACAGCAGGACCGAATTGGTACTGTCCCTGGAATGGTTGATAAGTAAATTGAGGTTGACTTGTGACAACCGTACTTGAACCAGGTTGTCCTATAGGCATTTGAACCGAAGTTTGAATTGTGGATCGAGACTGAGGTAAAGATGTCTGAGGAGTTGATACAGGAACAGTAGAAACCGGAGCTGTCGATACTCCAGAAGTAGGTGGGGTAGATAGAACAGATGTTGCAGCAGTTGCAGCAGCCGTTTGAGGCGGAGTACAAGGCATACTAGGCCCAGGCTGAGAAACTACAAAAGGTACAGAAGTTTGAACAGTAGACTGGACAGGTTGCTCGGGTGAACCAGAAACTAAGGTTTGTCCAGTTTGAGATGACAACTGTACATTCGGTTGCAAGACCTGTTGAGTTTGAGATGGATCCCACACTAAGTTCATTCTGAGGTACAATCTTTCAATGATGCTCATAGACATAATAGACACAACATATACCTTCCTCCAATCCTCCAAGCCTCCTATTTCCTTGCGCAGTTTCTCTTGGGTCCTTTAGATGTATCTTGTGTGATTCTCACCTCACACAATGCTTTGACCTCTGAAATAACTGCACAATCCTGAAGGAGTTAATTCCTTCTGCATGGATGAGTTTCCTTTATAGGAAAATTCCTCCAACTTATAGTACATTGTCCCTTCCTTTAATCTCAACTGGGTCTCTGTCTGAACTGACATGCATGAGTTATTTATGAGAGAATATTCAGTTATCTGGAGAACACTAGTTACATGTATGCATGCATTAACTGACTGAACTCACAATTAGTTCCTCCAACTGTTTGGAACTAAGTTAACTAGACTTAACTCAGTTAACTGAGCTAACTAATTACAACTCAAATACAAGTCATCCTTATCTCCTTAATTAAGGGATAACTTCCTCAATAAAAGGAATAACTGTTGCATGTCTTCACATAGACTTCATGTTTGATTTTCTCCAACTAATTAACTCAAGATGAATTAATTAATTATTTTTCAAATAGTAGGTGAGACTAAATTCAAATTTTAATTCAGGGACTAATTAAAATTGGAGTCTATCCCGAAATGCTATTTATAACAATGTTAATTTTATCATTTCTATTTTTTTCTATTTCTAACACAGTTGGAGTATATCCTGAAATGCTATTTGTAGCAATGTATTTTTAGAATTTCTATTTTTAGTATTTTTTGTTGCTATTTTCAACACTCCCTCTCAACAAGAAAGGCATTCAACTCGAACCCGATCCTGAACCTTTTGAATGTTTTGCATGCAACACTTCTCTCAAGTATTCTTGCTCCAGCAACTCTAGGAACACAAAAAATATCCAACCTAAATCAGAATGATGACTCTGTCGACTGAAAACTCTGCACCTCCGTGTCCTTCAGTATCTGACTGCTCTAGCCTCTATCATTTTGATCTCTCACTGCATCAATCACCTTGATTCCTCCTACTACATTTGTGCTATTGCTAGTCCTATCTCCTAGCACTACATCCGCACTACACCTCCTCTCATCATGTTGCATCATGTTGCCCACTATTGCACTGCAACTCAGTTATTGAGAAGTAAGTAACTAATCTCCCAACTGACCTCCCTGTTGGGCTAGAAACACCCTCTGATGCTGAAGCTCCCTCTGTCACTGACAAGTGCTCCCTCTCTGACCTCTGGGTTGCTGCAACAACTCCCTGCATCTCGCACCGTTGCACACCTATTTGTGCCATCCTGCACTAGTGCAACACTCCTATGCCTTTCGCATTGCTGCATCCTACTAGCTCTACACTGTCTTGGGACTCCTACATTGTATCTCTCTCTTCCGCTCCATCCGCATTTGTCTCTACCCACTTAGCCATTCCTGCTACTCCTCGTTGGGGCTCCTGTAGCAAGCTCTAATCAAAGAGGTTGGGTACCTCAAGGATCCTACCCCTATTTCAACCTTCTTGGGACTATCACTCCACATTGCCCCACCTCCCACCTAGAGGTATGGATGCATGTGGTCCCTCTGCCCACTTGGCTTGAAATTTCCCCCTACTGGAGGTCTTTGCATGAGTGGATGCCTCCACTCAGTCTCCTCTCTGCTTCTCCAATTGTGGCTACTCCACAACCTCCTGAAGCTGCTTCACCAATTGTGGCTCCTCCACAATTGTCTGAGACTTCTTCTGGTGCTACATGTTGAGAGGTAATTTACTCTCCCTCTTAACCACCAGGTCTCCAACAGTTGCCTTGCTCCTCAAGGCTTTGCATGCATCTTGAACCTCAAGAGAATAAAGGTTCTTGACTCGCGAACTGTTCTGCTTCACCTGTCTCGTGGTGATGTGTCGAAGGAAAACCTTTCCCTTACTAAACAATACATCATAGCCTTTGTCTTCTAGCATCGTGATTGATACTAAGTTTTTCTTCAGTCCTGGAACACACTTCACATCTGTCAAGGTAATGCGAGCTCCATGCTCCCTCTGAAAAGAAACCGTTCCCACTCCTAAAACACTATACTTTTCATCATTACCCATCTCTATGAGTATCCTGAGGTCTTTCTCCTCCAAGGTACTGAACAAACTCTTATCATCGATCATGTGGAATGGGGCTCCACTGTCACGAAACAAACCACAACCCATCATCGATGAAACCATGCATGCGATGAGGGTAAAATTTAATTCGAATTGAGAGGCCAATGCCTCACCTTCAGATCCTTCCGAATATCCCTTCTTGGATTTCTTCAATGAACAATTAGTTGCATAATGGCCCACCTCATGACAATTAAAGCATCACACTTTAGATTTGTCGATCTTCTTCAATGAACAATTAGTTGCATAATGGCCCACCTCATGACAATTAAAGCATCACACTTTAGATTTGTCGATCTTCTTCCCACCATGAGAAGAACTTGATTTGGGATGAGAATCCTTATCCTTCGCTTTCCTTGCATTACTCGCTAAGGCACAATTTGCTTCATCCTCCTTAGATGAAGAACCATCTCTGGTGCTTCTGCTGATCTCCTCCTACATCAGATCCGACCACAGTCATTCCCAATCTGGCAGTTTCTCTCTTCCATTCACTATGTCCTAGTAGCTATGCCAGCTCTTAGGAAGACCAAGGAGAGAAAGACTCGCCATTTCATCATTAGTTGTCGTGATTCCTACACTTCCAAGCTCATCCCTGTAGGTGGTGAGCTTGTTCAGATATGTAGAGATTGTGTCCCCCATTTCACACTTGATTTTTCGGAGCTTGTATTTTAGCGCCAACTTCCTCTAATCATTGTTGTTCTTATATAGATCCTTCAATGTCTTCCACATTGAAAATGGTGTCTCCTTCCCATGGAGAATCAAGACAATATGGTCTTGAACTCCCTCCAAAGGAATCCTCCTTGCTCTAGCCACACATTTCTTCCATTCCGCCAATTCTTGGTCATTAGTTGCTACTGGCTTGGGGAGTCCTTGATCGATGAAGTCCTTCAAACCGTTGTCCTCTAATACCGCTTCCATGCAATCCTTCCAAGCTATATAATTCGAGCGTCCATCCAGGGCATACTCGAGTCTCAAACCATTGAATGCCATTGGGGAACTTTGAGATGTGATAAGAATTTGATTTCTAGAATCAAGAACTTCAAACTTCGAACTTCTTCCTTCTTTGTATAATGTTCTCTGCTTTGATCACCTTTGCTCCAATACCATGTAGAAATTTCACCGTAGATTAAACTGATTATGCAATATACTAAAGAAAAATACTTGATCTACTTCTACAAACAAACTTGCGGAAGCTTAATAGATTTTGAGCAAGATCAAATGGAACACATATAATAGAAAATGAGAAATCAATCACACATGAACATAGAAGAATACTCTGGGAAAAGCCTCAGCTAAAAACCCCGATCTCTATATTATCATACAAGTGGAAATATGTCTGGATTACACAAATCTTTAGTTCACAAGCTATCCAGCTCTCAGTACAATCCCTCAATGTTGCTCATAGACAGAAAAAACACAACATATGCCTTCCTCCAGTCCTCCAAGCCTCCTATTTCATTGCACAGTTTCTCCTGGGTCCTCTAGCTATATCTTGTGTGATTCTCACCTCACACACTGCTCTGACCTCTGAAATAACTGCACAATCCTGAAGGAGTTAATTCCTTCTGCATGGATGAGTTTCCTTTATAGGAAAATTCCCCCAACTGATAGTACATTTTCCCTTCCTTTAATCTCAACTGGGTCTCTGTCTGAACTGACATGCATGAGTTATGTATGAGAGAATATTTAGTTATGTGGAGAACACTAGTTACATGCATGCATGCATTAACTGACTGAACTCACAATTAGTTCCTCCAACTATTTGGAACTAATTTAACTGGACTTAACTCAGTTAACTGAGCTAACTAATTACAACTCATCCTTATCTCCTTAATTAAGGGATAACTTCCTCAATCAAAGGTATAAATGTTGCACGTTTTCACATAGACTTCATGTTTGATTTTCTCCAACTAATTAACTCAAGATGAATTAATTAATTATTTTTGAAACAGCTGGTGAGACTAAATTCGAATTTAATTCTCAATTTTAATTCAGGGACTAATTAAAATTGAAATCTATCCCAAAATGCTATTTATAGCAATGCTACTTTTAGAATTTCTATTTTTTTCTATTTCCAACAGAGTTGGAGTATATCATGAAATGTTATTTTTAGAATTTTTATTTTTAGCATTTCTTGCTGCTATTTTCAACAGTGTTAACACCCCCCATTGGGACCAATTGATTGTTCTCAATTAATTCCTAAAAAGTTCCAATTCTTCTACCAGAACAAAAAAGGGCCAACAATCATCCAAGAGTAGTACTATAGATCTACATCGCAAATTTGCCAGGAGATTTGTAACCTTATTTCCTAATATTCTCAAATGCATAGCTATTACATAATCAAACTTGAAAAGTAGGGAACTACTATGTCCAACTATGCCTTCCAAATTCCATCTCTTAACAATTTTACTGGGGGTTGTCCATTTAAAATATGTTGTGAGTCTCCCTCTATCTATAACAAATAATAACCCTCACATATGGAAATCATAATACCATTTTCCAATGTCAAGAATTTCATAATATGTTGTTGGTCGACCCACAAATTTGAGAAAAAAGTCTCATAGTAGATTAAATCCAATCACGAAATACACCCCCAAAACTTGCAATTCTAGGTTTACCCTTAGAAGCTCCATCATAATTTAGTTTTATAAAAATACAGGGAGGAGGGGAAAAAGAGGTATTCAAAGACAAAGACATAGCTAGAGGAGGCTAATCTATAAGAATGCACATATTTTGAGTCTTAAACAAAGTTGTTGATTGAATGATAATTATTACCTCAAAATGATAACTCTAGCCAAAAAACTGAAAAACAAATGAAAAATAGCCCGAAAACAAAAAGTGTTGATGTTGCATCACCATTGTTTTTTTTCTTTCTTCGACGTACATTTAACATTTTTTCAAAATGACAGTAAAAGCCAAAAATACCCTTTTTTTGTGCAAAAAATACACTGAGAATGAAAAGTGTTGATGCTAAAAAAATGTTGTTGTTGTTGTTGTTGTTTTTTTTTTTTTTTTTTTTTCATGGTAAATTTTTAGCATTTTTTAAGATGACGTTAAAGATAATATATCATGACTTTGAAAAACGTTAAAATTCCAACAGTTTTCATGCATGACATTAAAGATAAAACATCATGCCTCTAAAAAGCCTTAAAATTCCAATTTTCAACCATGCCATTGAAGATAAAATACTTATAACTATTTTCAACCATAACATTAAAGATAAAATATCATGACTCAGAAAAAAAAAAAAAAACTTAAATGTGTGACAAATTTTCAACCATGGAATTAATACCAAATATCATGACTACAAAAACCTTAAGTTTTCAATATATTACAGCTAGGGTATTATGGAAAAATTATATGACTAAAACAAACTTTAAAAATAAACATGTGAATGAAAGAGTCAATATACCAAGAGTAATTTCTTTTTTAAATGCTAAAAGTATATCTATTTTAAAATCTTAGCCTAAGACAACTTGACACATTGCAATGAAAATTTAAAAAACAACTATCAAATTGACATGCGGTGTAGGAGGCCTTGAACTATTACAATGAAATCTTAAAAATCAACCATGAAATTAACACACTGTGTGGGCAACCTTGATCCATTATAAGGAAAATTTGGAAACCAATTATCAAATTGACAGATAATGATGTTGGGTTGCTAGTCGAGGATCAATAGAGACCCTGCAAAAAACGTTAAAATAAAAAAATTATTAAAAAAACAATTATTAAAAAAAATTAAAGAAAAACGTTATAAAAACTTAAAAATTTAAAAATTTAAATTAAAAACACTTAAAAAATAAAAATAACTAATTAAAATAAAAATGAAAAAAAAAATCCCTCAACCCCCATCAATCCGTCGGCCCACAAAATGGGACTTTGGAATCGACCCCTAGCTAGGTAGGGACTAGAGGACCACAGGGTAGGCCGAGTGCCTCGAGGCCCCTCCACTGACCTATGGCAGCCCTCCAGCCCCACATGGCTGAGGGTCGGGGGCAATCGCTTTTTAATTTAATTTATATTTATAAGTAGTTTTTTAAATATTATTTTTAATGTTATATATATATATATATATATATATATATATATATATATTCATTTTTAATGTGTTTTTATTTATTTATTTCTTAATATTTTTCTTTAATTTTTTTTAGTGTTTCTAAGAAGATTTTTTTTATTTTAATGTTTATTTTAATTCTATTTTGTTTTTTTTCAATGTTTTTTTTTTTCCATTTAGTTGTATTTTTTATTTTCTATGTTTTTATTTTTTATTTTTAAGGATTATGTTATTTTTTTAATTTAATTTTATTGTTTATTTTTAAATGGTATGTTTTTTCTTAACAATTTTTTTTTTGTTATTTTTAGTTGAAATTTTATCTGATTTTTTCTCAGGAAAAAAATAACTTTATATGTCATCATCTTTGGATATAAAATTCCTAAAAATAAAAAAAAAATGAAAAAAATTTCTATTTTTCCAACTTTGTTTATTCAAGCTTTTCATAAAAATAATTTATTTAACATGTCATTTTTTGCAAAAAGGTCCTCAAATACATATTTTTTAATTTAATGTATATGAAAAATTTGTATTAATTGTTGAGTGTTTAAAATTAGTAACTTTTAGAGACAATTTTTTTATGTGTATTGAAGTATTAATTAACAATATATAAATTTATAAAAAATCCTAACCTCAAAATATTAATGTCATTATTTTTTTAAAACTTTGCAAAGAACAACAAAAAACAAATGTTTGGATAACCCTTAAAAAACAAACATTTTAGGACTACAAATAAGAAGATGAATAAGACAACTTGAAAAATGGCTAAATAATCAACATTTATAAAACAATTTGCATACAAAAGATGTCTTAAAAAAATGTTGATGCTTTTCAAAATCCACGTGAAAATCACCAACATTTTAAAAAAAATCCACACTTAATACATTAGAAAATTTGAAGTGTCAAAAATAAGTCCTCTAAAAAAAGAGGTTGATGTTGCATCGATACTTTTATAAATCAGCATGAAAATCACTAACATTTAAAAAAATTTGTTCATACTTGATAGATAAGAAAATTTAAAGTGTCAAAAATATACTAAAAAAAAAAGGTGTACTCTGAATCAACACTTTTCAAAATCAGATGATTTTTTTGCTACCTCAAAAAAACAAGTACTCAGTATAGTTCTCATTGGATCAGTAACTATGTTCATATTTAAAATATACAAGATTGTTGCTTCTAAAGTGTCCACCTTTGAATAATTCATCGTCCAAGAAACAACAAGAAGGGTTTCTCGAATATTTTGGATATTCATGTCTTTCAACACTATGATCTATCTCTTTTTAGCCTGAAATATTCTAGCATTCCTTTCCTTCCACAAATTCCAAGGAGAAAGCCTTGTAGACAAGATCCAAGCCATATTAACCTTAGGTTTTTGAATACTAAGAAATTCAAATGTACAAACAATTCTACTAGATTGTCACAATTGTGGTTGTCATTACAAAAGCTAGAGAAGAGAATGGACCATGTCCCCTCTACAAACACACAAACATTTAGTAAATGCTCCATAGTTTCTTCATCATTAAAACAAAGACAATAAAGGGATGGTCCTTCGACGCCATTTTTTATAATCTCTTCCCAAGTGAAAAAATTGTTACCTATAATCAACCATAAGAAAGTCGAAATTTTTCACCAATGAAACTATAACCACTCCTTATTCCAAATAACCTCATGTTGTAGACTATCATGACTTACATGAAAGAAGTATGCTTCCTTTACAGAGAACATACCTATAAAATTATGACCCCATTACCAAACACCTTTATCTTGTGATAAGTGTATCCGCCTTTCCAATAATTCATGTTGAAATTCTTACATTGTTGTTCTTGAGATAAACCAGGCTAGTCATATTCAATTTTCCACTTCCGCCAAATCTCTTCATCTATGTTACCCTTCCAATAGTCCACAAACTACATCACTCCTAAACTAGTTGTAAAGATCTTCACAAGGTTAAAATATTTCCTAGAAAGTCATTATACCTATTGACATTGTTCTTCCCAAAATAAGGTTGAGTTTATGATTTGTACCTCCCAGAAAGCGTGACTCTTCACAACCTGTCAATTTTCCAGGGCTCGTCTCCAAAAACTTAATCCATCAACATTTAGGTAATATCTTAATCGTTCCTCCTGCGGCATTAGGGGGCATATTTTTGCAATTATATCTACTTCCATAGTTTTTGCCCACCATTTAACCATTACCACCACAATTTTTTCCCAAATGTAACACTCAGTATTTTTACGTCACACAAACCTGGCTCTACAAACCATTTTGGTGGAACCAAAGTTTCCCATGCTACGAATGACCAATGTTTTTCCTTATTTGCACCCTGACAAAGGAAATCCTGTTGAGATTGCAACAAGATGATGGAGCTTAGTGAAAAGAATCGCCTTCACTAAGTGGGCCCGCAGGCTATTTTTGGCGCAAGTCTATTTTTAGACTATGTCTATTTTTAGACATATGGATCATGTCTATGGATTGCAGGTTGCTGTTTATGGATGATTGATCAAGTTGGGAAAAAATAGATGGACTTCTATTTTTGATGAAAGTGTGAGTGATCACAGTGTGAGTGATCAAAGTCTATTTTTAGACTGGCTGTCAAAAATAGAAAAGTCAAATATTATTATCTCACAATAATATTTGGACTATAAACTTAATCTTATTCTCTTGGAGCACTTCAGTTTGAGCTACACAGGTGGCACATGCAGCTGTCAGAAGGAAATACGCTTTTCTTATGAGTCAGTTGAGTTGTTGCATGCATGACTTCAGTTAGAACTCAATCAGTTGAGTTTGGTGGAGTTGATTGTGGAGTTGATGGAGTTGTGTTCAGTTTAGCTTTGTTAAACTGGTTGTATTTAGTCTAACTGGAAAATAGACTAGAGATGAGTTGGGTGAATTAGTTATTAATTAATTCACAAGTTATTAACTCATAATACAACTAATGAATACATCAGTTAAGTCAGTTGCATGTCAGTGCATGTTCAGTTCAACAGGGACAGGTGGTAGAGAATCAGATTGCTATCAGTTGTGACTATAGTTGTGCACCAGATCTTGCACAATCAAGGGATTGAGAATGCCAATGAGTTTGCTCACGTATTGGCCCACATTATAGCTTGTGCTCACGTCCAACAAAGAGTGAGTGACTATTTTTCAGGTGAAAAACGAGTTTGGTGAGCCATTCTCATCAGTTCTTGAGCAGGTATTGAGCAGTGGAGGCAGGCAAGCAGTGGAAGAGATTTGGAGATCAGATCTGAGCTGTATTGTGTGTAACAGAGGTGGAGATACTTGTGAGAAGTATTATGCTGTGTAATGTTACATGACTCAATCATTAATATACAGATAGTTGGGGTTTTTAGCGAGATGCTTTCCCCGGGATACATACTGTGTTAATGTGTGAATGCTCTTGATGTTTTATTGTTATTGATGCTGCTATTTTGATGATCAACGTAGAGGAGCTTATGTATTGTGTATGTATTCCGCAATAGTACATGATCAGGATAATCTCTGTTGAATATGTGTTAAATTATTCAAAATTTCTACATGGTATCAGAGCTGTTGATCATCAGATCTACTATTCAGGAAGTGTTTACATTCTATTTCTTCAGGCAGAGTCTGTAATCGGGCCAGGTAGCCTCTGGATTCATCCTTCCTTTGGAAGGTGAGATATCCGGTGAATGCCCATACAATCAATCTCTGTACAAGAAATATTGTGTTCTCACGAATCTTAGATCGGAAGCGGTTGACTTTGGAGCTGGTGGAAATCGAATTTGCAGCATTGTTGTTGAAAATGTCTTTCAACGGATTGCAAATGTTATTCCGAAGCAAGAGCGACCTGGCGCTCAAGGATAAACTCAGAAACAATAAAGGTGAGAATGGATCTTCATCAAAGGTATCTGATGAAGAGAATTGCGCTTTGGCTGCCAAAGCAAAGAAGGGGAAGAACAAGAAAGCTTCTCAGTCTGGTGCAAAAGGCAAGAAGAAGGATATGTCCAAGGTGAAGTGTTTTCACTGTCACCAACACGGACACTATGCCACAAATTGTCCGCAGAAGAAGAAGAACAAGCAAGCTGTTGCATCTGCAGGGGGAGAGGCCTTAGCTTCTCAGTTTGAGCTTGATTTTTCATTGATCGCATGCTTGGTTTCAAGTGTGATGGGATCAGTGTGGTTCTTGGACAGTGGTGCGTCTTTTCACATGACGGGAGATAGAGATTTGTTCTCTGATCTAGAGGACAAAGATCTTGGAGTGCACATCGAGATGGGCGATGATGGTAGATACAGTGCGACTGGTATCGGTACCATTTCCTTTGAGAGGGAGTCTGGTAAACCCTTCGTATTGAAGGAAGTCTTGCATGTTCCAGGATTGAAGAAGAATCTCATCTCAGTGGCGATGTTAGAAGACAAGGGGCATGATGTTGTTTTCAGCGAGGGAAAGGCCTTCCTGCGCAGCAAGACAACTGGTGAGACCCGGAAGATAGGGGTTCGAGTGAGGAACCTTTATCAGTTGCATGTAGATGGATGCGCAGCAATGGCAAGCAAGGCAGAAGGATTGGTGAGCCGGGATGATGGCGAGTTGTGGCACAAGAGATTAGGTCACCTTCACCATGGAGCCTTGAAGATACTGCAGCAGATCACTACAGGGCTTCCTAAAGGCACACTTGCGCAGTCAGATCAGTGCAAGGGGTGTACTTTGGGGAAGTTTGTGAAAGCCACCTTTCACGAGAAGGATAGTCACGCCACGACGATCCTTGAGAGAATTCACACAGACGTGTGTGGACCTTTCTCAGTTGCTTCGACAGCAAAACACAGGTATTATGTGAATTTTGTTGATGATTTCTCTCGTAAGTGTTGGATCTTCTTCATGCAGAAGAAGAGCGAGACATATTCAAAGTTCTGTGAATTCAAAGCACTAGTCGAGAAGGAGTCGGGGAAGAAGGTGAAGGCTCTTAGGAGCGATAATGGTGGTGAATACATCTCGGACGAGTTCAAGGATTTCTACAAGACAGAAGGGATTCGTAGAGAGCTCATAGCTCCCCATAACCCACAGCAGAACAGGGTAGCTGAGCAGAAGAATAGAACGATTGTGGGTGCTGCACGGGCAATGTTGCATGATCAGGGCCTACCCCTTCACTTGTGGGCGGAAGCACGCAATACAACAGTTTATGTGCAGAACCGTTGTCCTCATAGGATACTTGGCATGAGTACACCTGAGGAGACTTATTCTGGTAAGAAGCCTGATCTTTCTCATTTGAGGATTTTTGGTGCTAACGTTTACATGCATGTGACGAAGGATGCCAGGAAGAAGTTGGAGCCGACCGCAAAGGTTGGGATATTTGTGGGGTACACTGATACGCCCCACAACTATCGTGTGTATTTTCCAGACAGTGGTAAAACTGTTGTGCGACGGGATATAAAATTTCAGGAGGAGAAAGCCATGAAGTGTTCGCTTGAGAGGGAGCTACACTTGCATGCAGATGAGGAGCTATTAGTTCCTAACGATGAGCTTCAGGACGTGGATCAGCCACAGAACGAGGTTCATGGAGTGGAAGAGACCACTCATGCAGCGCCAACCATCAGAGGGTGAAAGCTCTTGACAGAAGCTGAGCGACTGGCTCAAGATGCAGAGAAAGTTGTAGGACCACCTACAGCCCAACGCAGGCAGAGACAGTCACCTGATCGATACACTGGATACATGGCTCTTATGAGCAAGTGGGTTGTGACTGAGCCATCCTCTTTCGAGGAAGCTGTGGAGGATCCCGCATGGGTAGACGCCATGGCGGAAGAGTATGATTCCATTGTCAGAAACAGTGCATGGGAGATTGTTCCTAGACCGGAAGGAAAATCAGTGGTGGGTTCGAGATGGATCTACAAAGTTAAGCAGGCAACTAACGGGAGTGTGGAGAAGTACAAGGCAAGATTTGTTGCGCGAGGCTTTTCACAAATTGAGGGGATCGATTATGAGGAGACCTTTGCACCTGTCGCAAGGTATTCTTCCATACGGACGATTCTTGCTCTCTCAGCACAGATGGGATGGCACATTCATCAGATGGAAGTGAAGACTGCGTTCCTCAACGGAGTCATTGAGGAGGAGGTGTACATTGAGCAACCCGAAGGCTTTGAAGTCTTCAGTAGCGAGTCGCATGTGTGCAGGCTCAAGAGAGCGCTGTATGGGTTGAAGCAAGCACCATGTGCTTGGTACACACGGATAGACAGCTATTTCACAGGACTTGGATTCTCCAAGAGCGAGGCGGATCCGAACCTATACCAGATTGTGGTGGAGGGTAAGTTGCTTATCATTGTACTGTATGTTGATGATTTGATTCTAACGGGTGATGAGCTGTTGATACTGTCATGCAAGAAGGATCTTGCTACAAAGTTTGAGATGAAGGATTTGGGCCTCCTTCACTATTTCCTGGGATTGGAAATATGGCAGCGTAGTGGTGGACTGTTTGTTTCTCAGGGCAAGTATGCTCGGGAGATACTGGAGAAGTTCAACATGCATGGCTGCAAGCCTGTTGATACTCCTCTTCCTGGAGGTTGGAGGAAGGAGGATGCCACTTCGGGAGAAGAAGTGGATGCCACTGTTTATCGACAGTTGGTGGGGTCGCTGATGTATTTGGTCAATACACGACCTGAGATATGCTATGCAGTTAACCAGCTTTCACAAGCTATGGTTAAGCCTACCAAGCTCTTCTGGAAGGCGGGCAAGCATGTATTGCGCTACTTGAGAGGCACGTCGGGATATGGTTTGTGGTATAGACAGGAGGATGAGGTGAAGCTATGTGGCTTCACGGATGCAGATTGGGTAGGGAGCCCAACGGATAGAAAGAGCACATCAGGAGGGGTCTTCAGTATTGGATCGACAGTAGTTTCTTGGTACAGCAGGAAGCAGAGATCTATGTGGATGAGGATGATCCTGGTTGGGTTGTTCGGGTCCAAGCACATCAGGTACCATCATATCAGAGATTGTGTGCAGCGGAGGATCATGTTACTTTCATACATTCCAATGGAGGATCAGGATGCTGATATTCTGACGAAGGCTTTCACCAGGAGAAAATTCGAGTACCACCGAGGCAGGATAGGGGTTGCTGATAATCCATATCTTGTCGAGAGGGAGTGTTGAGATTGCAACAAGATGATGGAGCTTAGTGAAAAGAGTCGCCTTCAATAAGTGGGCCCGCATGCTATTTTTGGCGCAAGTCTATTTTTAGACTATGTCTATTTTTAGACATATGGATCATGTCTATGGATTGCAGGTTGCTGTTTATGGATGATTGATCAAGTTGGGAAAAAATAGATGGACTTCTATTTTTGATGAAAGTGTGAGTGATCACAGTGTGAGTGATCAAAGTCTATTTTTAGACTGGCTGTCAAAAATAGAAAAGTCAAATATTATTATCTCACAATAATATTTGGACTATAAACTTAATCTTATTCTCTTGGAGCACTTCAGTTTGAGCTACACAGGTGGCACATGCAGCTGTCAGAAGGAAATACGCTTTTATTATGAGTCAGTTGAGTTGTTGCATGCATGACTTCAGTTAGAACTCAATCAGTTGAGTTTGGTGGAGTTGATTGTGGAGTTGATGGAGTTGTGTTCAGTTTAGCTTTGTTAAACTGGTTGTATTTAGTCTAACTGGCAAATAGACTAGAGATGAGTTGGGTGAATTAGTTATTAATTAATTCACAAGTTATTAACTCATAATACAACTAATGAATACATCAGTTAACTCAGTTGCATGTCAGTGCATGTTCAGTTCAACAGGGACAGGTGGTAGAGAATCAGATTGCTATCAGTTGTGACTATAGTTGTGCACCAGATCTTGCACAATCAAGGGATTGAGAATGCCAATGAGTTTGCTCACGTATTGGCCCACATTATAGCTTGTACTCACTTCCAACAAAGAGTGAGTGACTATTTTGCAGGTGAAAAACGAGTTTGGTGAGCCATTCTCATCAGTTCTTGAGCAGGTATTGAGCAGTGGAGGCAGGCAAGCAGTGGAAGAGATTTGGAGATCAGATCTGAGTTGTATTGTGTGTAACAGAGGTGGAGATACTTGTGAGAAGTATTATGCTGTGTAATGTTACATGAATCAATCATTAATATACAGATAGTTGGGGTTTTTAGCGAGATGCTTTCCCCGGGATACATACTGTGTTAATGTGTGAATGCTCTTGATGTTTTATTGTTATTGATGCTGCTATATTGATGATAAACGTAGAGGAGCTTATGTATTGTGTATGTATTCCGCAATAGTACATGATCAGGATAATCTCTGTTGAATATGTGTTAAATTATTCAAAATTTCTACATGGTATCAAAGTTGTTGATCATCAGATCTACTATTCAGGAAGTGTTTACATTCTATTTCTTCAGGCAGAGTCTGTAATCGGGCCAGGTAGCCTCTGGATTCATCCTTCCTTTGGAAGGTGAGATATCCGGTGAATGCCCATACAGTCAATCTCTGTACAAGAAATATTGTGTTCTCACGAATCTTAGATCGGAAGCGGTTGAGTTTGGAGCTGGTGGAAATCGAATTTGCAGCATTGTTGTTGAAAATGTCTTTCAACGGATTGCAAATGTTATTCCGAAGCAAGAGCGACCTGGCGCTCAAGGATAAACTCAGAAACAATAAAGGTGAGAATGGATCTTCATCAAAGGTATCTGATGAAGAGAATTGCGCTTTGGCTGCCAAAGCAAAGAAGGGGAAGAACAAGAAAGCTTCTCAGTCTGGTGCGAAAGGCAAGAAGCAGGATATGTCCAAGGTGAAGTGTTTTCACTGTCACCAGCACGGACACTATGCCACAAATTGTCCGCAGAAGAAGAAGAACAAGCAAGCTGCCGCATCTGTAGGGGGAGAGGCCTTAGCTTCTCAGTTTGAGCTTGATTTTTCATTGATCGCATGCTTGGTTTCAAGTGTGATGGGATCAGTGTGGTTCTTGGACAGTGGTGCGTCTTTTCACATGACGGGAGATAGAGATTTATTCTCTGATCTGGAGGACAAAGATCTTGGAGTGCACATCGAGTTGGGCGATGATGGTAGATACAGTGCGACCAGTATCGGTACCATTTCCTTTGAGAGGGAGTCTGGTAAACCCTTCGTATTGAAGGAAGTCTTGCATGTTCCAGGATTGAAGAAGAATCTCATCTCAGTGGCGATGTTAGAAGACAAGGGGTATGATGTTGTTTTCAGCGAGGGAAAGGCCTTCCTGCGCAGCAAGACAACTGGTGAGACCCAGAAGATAGGGGTTCGAGTGAGGAACCTTTATCAGTTGCATGTAGATGGATGCGCAGCAATGGCAAGCAAGGCAGAAGGATTGGTGAGTCGGGATGATGGCGAGTTGTGGCACAGGAGATTAGGTCACCTTCACCATGGAGCCTTAAAGATACTGCAGCAGATCACTACAGGGCTTCCTAAAGGCACACTTGCGCAGTCAGATCAGTGCAAGGGGTGTACTTTGGGGAAGTTTGTGAAAGCCACCTTTCAAGAGAAGGATAGTCGCGCCACGACGATCCTTGAGAGAATTCACACAGACGTGTGTGGACCTTTCTCAGTTGCTTCGACAGCAAAACACAGGTATTATGTGATTTTTGTTGATGATTTCTCTCGTAAGTGCTGGATCTTCTTCATGCAGAAGAAGAGCGAGACATATTCAAAGTTTTGTGAATTCAAAGCGCTAGTCGAGAAGGAGTCGGGGAAGAAGGTGAAGGCTCTTAGGAGCGATAATGGTGGTGAATACATCTCGGACGAGTTCAAGGATTTCTGCAAGACAGAAGGGATTCGTAGAGAGCTCATAGCTCCCCATAACCCACAGCAGAACAGGGTAGCTGAGCGGAAGAACATAACGATTGTGGGTGTTGCACGGGCAATGTTGCATGATCAGGGCCTACCCCTTCACTTGTGGGCGGAAGCACGCAATACAACAGTTTATGTGCAGAACCGTTGTCCTCATAGGATACTTGGCATGAGTACACCTGAGGAGACTTATTATGGTAAGAAGCCTGATCTTTCTCATTTGAGGATTTTTGGTGCTAACGTTTACATGCATGTGACGAAGGATGCCAGGAAGAAGTTGGAGCCGACTGCAGAGGTTGGGATATTTGTGGGGTACACTAATACGCCCCACAACTATCGTGTGTATTTGCCAGACAGTGGTAAAACTGTTGTGCTACGGGATATAAAATTTCAAGAGGAGAAAGCCATGAAGTGTTCGCTTGAGAGGGAGCTACACTTGCATGCAGATGAGGAGCTATTAGTTCCTAAGGATGAGCTTCAGGACGTGGATCAGCCACAGGACGAGGTTCATGGAGTGGAAGAGACCACTCATGCAGCGCCAACCATCAGAGGGCGAAAGCGCTTGACAGAAGCTGAGCGACTGGCTCAAGATGCAGAGAAAGTTGTAGGACCACCTACAGCCCAACGCAGGCAGAGACAGTCACCTGATCGGTACACTGGATACATGGCTCTTATGGGCAAGTGCGTTGTGACTGAGCCATCCTCTTTCGAGGAAGCTGTGGAGGATCCCGCATGGGTAGACGCCATGGTGGAAGAGTATGATTCTATTGTCAGAAACAGTGCATGGGAGATTGTTCCTAGACCGGAAGGGAAATCAGTGGTGGGTTCGAGATGGATCTACAAATTTAAGGAGGCAGCTGACGGGAGTGTGGAGAAGTACAAGGCAAGATTTGATGCCCGAGGCTTTTCACAGATTGAGGGGATCGATTATGAGGAGACCTTTGCACTTGTCGCA
Source organism: Pinus tabuliformis (assembly GCA_031772625.1). Classification (NCBI taxonomy): domain Eukaryota; kingdom Viridiplantae; phylum Streptophyta; class Pinopsida; order Pinales; family Pinaceae; genus Pinus; species Pinus tabuliformis. Next base: position 929,609,272 of record CM062817.1, read on the forward strand.
AGGTATTCTTCCATACGGACGATTCTTGCTCTCTCAGCGCAGATGGGATGGCACATTCATCAGATGGATGTGAAGACTTCGTTCCTCAACGGAGTCATTGAGGAGGAGGTGTACATTGAGCAACCCGAAGGCTTTGAAGTCTTCAGTAGCGAGTCGCATGTGTGCAGGCTCAAGAGAGCGCTGTATGGGTTGAAGCAAGCACCACGTGCTTGGTACACACGGATAGACAGCTATTTCACAGGACTTGGATTCTCTAAGAGCGAGGCAGATCCGAACCTATACCAGATTGTGGTGGAGGGTAAGTTGCTTATCATTGTACTGTATGTTGATGATTTGATTCTAACGGGTGATGAGCTGTTGATACTGTCATGCAAGAAGGATCTTGCTACAGAGTTTGAGATGAAGGATTTGGGCCTCCTTCACTATTTCCTGGGATTGGAAATATGGCAGCGTAGTGGTGGACTGTTTGTTTCTCAGGGCAAGTATGCTTGGGAGATACTGGAGAAGTTCAACATGGATGGCTGCAAGCCTGTTGATACTCCTCTTCCTGGAGGTTGGAAGAAGGAGGATGCCACTTCGGGAGAAGAAGTGGATGCCACTGTTTATCGACAGTTGGTGGGGTCACTGATGTATTTGGTCAATACACGACCTGATATATGCTATGCAGTTAACCAGCTTTCACAAGCTATGGTTAAGCCTACCAAGCTCTTCTGGAAGGCAGGCAAGCATGTATTGCGCTACTTGAGAGGCACATCAGGATATGGTTTGTGGTACAGACAGGAGGATGAGGTGAAGCTATGTGGCTTCACAGATGCAGATTCTTCAGTATTGGATCGACAGTAGTTTCTTGGTACAGCAGGAAGCAGAGATCTATGTGGATGAGGATGATCCTGGTCGGGTTGTTCGGGTCCAAGCACATCAGGTACCATCATATCAGAGATTGTGTGCAGCGGAGGATCATGTTACTTTGATACATTCCAACGGAGGATCAGGATGCTGATATTCTGACGAAGGCTCTCACCAGGAGCAAATTCGAGTACCACCGAGGCAGGATAGGGGTTGTTGATAATCCATATCTTGTCGAGAGGGAGTGTTGAGATTGCAACAAGATGATGGAGCTTAGTGAAAAGAGTCGCCTTCACTAAGTGGGCCCGCAGGCTATTTTTGGCGCAAGTCTATTTTTAGACTATGTCTATTTTTAGACATATGGATCATGTCTATGGATTGTAGGTTGCTGTTTATGGATGATTGATCAAGTTGGGAAAAAATAGATGGACTTCTATTTTTGATGAAAGTGTGAGTGATCACAGTGTGAGTGATCAAAGTCTATTTTTAGACTGGCTGTCAAAAATAGAAAAGTCAAATATTATTATCTCACAATAATATTTGGACTATAAACTTAATCTTATTCTCTTGGAGCACTTCAGTTTGAGCTACAGAGGTGGAACATGCAGCTGTCAGAAGGAAATACGCTTTTCTTATGAGTCAGTTGAGTTGTTGCATGCATGACTTCAGTTAGAACTCAATCAGTTGAGTTTGGTGGAGTTGATTGTGGAGTTGATGGAGTTGTGTTCAGTTTAGCTTTGTTAAACTGGTTGTATTTAGTCTAACTGGCAAATAGACTAGAGATGAGTTGGGTGAATTAGTTATTAATTAATTCACAAGTTATTAACTAATAATACAACTAATGAATACATCAGTTAACTCAGTTGCATGTCAGTGCATGTTCAGTTCAACAGGGACAGGTGGTAGAGAATCAGATTGCTATCAGTTGTGACTATAGTTGTGCACCAGATCTTGCACAATCAAGGGATTGAGAATGCCAATGAGTTTGCTCACGTATTGGCCCACATTATAGCTTGTGCTCACGTCCAACAAAGAGTGAGTGACTATTTTGCAGGTGAAAAACGAGTTTGGTGAGCCATTCTCATCAGTTCTTGAGCAGGTATTGAGGAGTGGAGGCAGGCAAGCAGTGGAAGAGATTTGGAGATCAGATCTGAGCTGTATTGTGTGTAACAGAGGTGGAGATACTTGTGAGAAGTATTATGCTGTGTAATGTTACATGACTCAATCATTAATATACAGATAGTTGGGGTTTTTAGCGAGATGCTTTCCCCGGGATACATACTGTGTTAATGTGTGAATGCTCTTGATGTTTTATTGTTATTGATGCTGCTATATTGATGATCAACGTAGAGGAGCTTATGTATTGTGTATGTATTCCGCAATAGTACATGATCAGGATAATCTCTGTTGAATATGTGTTAAATTATTCAAAATTTCTACAAATCCCTCCATTTAGAGATTAAATTCTTCCAAATCAATTTAGGTGTGGGAATAACTGAATTTGATAAGTGGGAATGAACTAAATCACGGATTTAGTAACGACCCATCTCCAATTTTTAATCATATTTGTAAGCTTTGAAAGAAGATTCTACTAGCAGGAGATTCTATTTGGATTTATAACTAATGGTACTCCAAGATACTTAGAAAGGAGAGAATATTTTTTGAACTCTAGAAGCTGAGCTAAATGACATTGAACCCTTCCCTTACAGTCAAAAAATAAAATGCCTCTTTAAGGGTAGGTTGACCAAATAAACAAGCATCATCAACAAATTGTTGATGTGTCAGAAGGAGTTCTTCACTAAATAATTTCAACCCTTCAAGAATCCCTCTAGAACAAGAATGTGTACACAAACAACCAAAGCCTTCCATATCCAAAGAAGTTAAAAAATGACCAAGGCCTTTGATACAGCGGGATAGGGGATCTCCCTATATGAGCCCATGTGAGAAGTTAAAAGTAATAGAGGGAGAACCACTCATAAATATGGAGAAAAAAGTAGTGGAGATATGAGAGTGCATCGAGGAGATCCATTGCTAGGAGAAACAAAAATCGTCCTAGATATGCAATAATTAATCTTATTGTAAGCCTTTGAGAAAACAAGCTTCATCAACATTCCTAACTTCTTCAAAATTTTCAAAGAGTGAATCATCTCTTGAACTATAAAAATTCCATCAGAAATTTGTCTTCCCTCAACAAAACTAGTTTGTTCGAGAGAATAAAACACTTTCAACAATGGCATCAAACAATATACAATAATAGTGGAAATCGCCTTGAAAACGACATTTCACATGCATTGATTCTAAAACCACTAGGATAATTTGATTCTCGAGCCTAAGGAATGAAAGTAAAAAAAAAAGTTTCATTTAAACCTCCCCACATAAAATGAAATTTTCTAGATTTGTAGACCACCTCAAGCTTTAAAAAAATTAGAAGTAAAACCATTTGGGCAAGCTAATTTATTACGAGACATAGCCACAATTACTTCATCCACTTCTTTGAAAGAAATCGGTCTCATTAAAGAAACATTCCAGTCCTCACTGACCAATTTTGGAACATATGTTGTGATCTTATTAATAGCAGGTTTTCTATTATATGGAGATTTCGTCAATGCAACCCTATAAGAAGAAGCCAATTCCTCCTCAATCTCCCAACGTTGTAGCTTTCTCTACCCATCTTTTCCATTCAACAAGAAAATATGATTTATATGTTTGTGTTGACTCATATATTTATGGAAAAATTCAGAGTTATTTCCCCCTCCTTTAGCCATCTGGATTTTTTTTGCCATAAGGTTCCCCCTGTTTTTGCCTCATTTCTAAATTAATCAATGTAAGCCCCTCCTTGGTCACTAATTCATACGAGTGTTCTTCTATAGTCATAGGTTGTTGAATTGCGTGCACCTGAGATTCCAACCTATGTTTATCCTCTATATGTTATCGAATTCTATATTATTTCACTATAATTCTCTCCCACCATACTCTAGCTTTCTTCAGAACTTTAGGTGACTTAAGCCAAAAACACTCAAATTGTAAAGGTATGTTGCATGCGGATTCTTTATAACCATTTTCATTATAATTTTTTTTAGGGAAAAAAATAGAGAGATCTTTGTAGCCTATCTCAAATTAATTAACTCTTCTCCCATATTTTGGAGAAGTTATCGCATTGTCATTCAACCTTTCCATTTAAATTATTTATTGATCATCTCTTTACCCTTATTCTTTAGATTTCCAAAAGGGCGACTATCATTAGTATCTATATGAACCTTACCATGTTTATTATTCTAATTTAGGTAGGCCTATAGATAAAGTTCCCTTTGGATTGTAGGTAAATCCACCAAATTCTGTATAGTCCAATAATTTAGAAGAGTCACAAGGGTTCACTCCTCATCAACAAGTGTATCCACATTCTGGTTCATTAATGGCATTACTTTTCAATTCCATTTAGATAAATAAAACACTTGTCGACATCCATCTCTTCATCTGATAGTTTCCTTTTTTATGTAAGTTTTCCACCCAATGGTTCATTAGTTGTTTCAAGAATTAAGATATCATTTAGAAAGGATAAGTATTCCTCCTTGCCACCCAAAGAGGCAAATGCAGTTTTATCTACAAGTTTCTTTTGTGGCTGAGTCATTCTTCCCCAAGTATTTTTTCTTCTTGAGGGAACTTTAGGAAAACCCTCATTAGCTACTAACCCTAGTCCTTGTTGCTCCTTCGAAATTGGGAATCTTAAAACAAACATCTATTCTCATGAAAATGACGACATCAAAACAACACATGTCCATAGCCAAGGGGTTGTGTCCTTTCTTCCCCTTGGTATTCTAGGTCCATTAACTTTGGTAACTATTGGGAAATGTTCATATAGACAAATAGTCTCACATAAAACATATTTTTCCCCCATTTAGTAATTTCCAACACTTTCACAAATTTTCCAATCACACTACCTATGCCCTCCAAAATTTTGGTGAACCAAAAATCTAAAGGTAGAGAGTAGAGTTGAACCCACACTAGAGTAGCCTTAAATTTCTCTTTGTCTACATTGAAACATTCGTCCCAATGTTGCATATACAACCTTGTATTGTTAAAGAAATAGGCATCACCCTCAAAAACCCTATTTTTGTCCTCTAAACAAGAAAAAATCATTGTAAAAAACGCCTTTGATACCAATTTTAAGTTGACTTTGCCTTTAGGTTGTCATTTTTGTTGAATCCACCATTCTAGTTCTCATTCTATTAGCCAACATCCAACAAACCTGAATGCATGCTCTTTCTTTCATCTATGATAATTTTCCAAACTATTTGGAAGAATAACAATCTTGTCATTTTCAACTACCTTTAACAAACAATAACCCCTCAAGCCAACTTGCTATTCAGCCCTCAAAATTGGAGCCCCTGAAAAAACTTCCACTGGCCTTGCAAATTTATGCACAAAATCTACTCCTTGCTTCAAATGTCAGACTACAACATTTAGAAAAGAGCCTCCCTCAACCCCACCAAAATACTCATAACGCCCGTAAGGTGAGTCCATAAGTCTAAAAAAGCTCACTAAAAAATCAAACTTTATTTTAGATCGTAGAATCAATCTTCTTGCATTTCCACTATATGACTGGAGATTTGCCCCGCCCGGCATATATATATATATAGATTATTTAAATAAATATTTAATATAATAAAATTTAAAATTATTTGTTATGCATTGCTCATTAAATAATCATGTAAATGAAGTAAAGTGTCTCAATTGTGAAGATGAGCAAACTGTAATTAAAGTTGCGGCAAAGTTTTTTTGCGTTATTTTTATATAAATTACAAATTTTGGAATATTTTTTAAAATATAAAAATATGAATGAAATCAAATGTTTGCATATCCATATCGATTCTAGAATCACGTAATAAAATTTACCTATCTCATTCCATAAATCAATATGATTGAAATACAGCCAACAATGAATTAAGATTCAATACTTCTGAAATTCTAAGAAACTGATGAGTTATTCTGGCGAAGGCCATGATGGTAGAACAACTGCTACATATATATATCTGTCTAATATGGTTGCAGAGACCATAATTTATAACTCCTCAGTATGTGAACAGAATCTAGCAACATCCGAAACGTATACATTTTAGAGGCATCCAACCACAGAACTTTGAACTATCAAAACCGTATATGGAAAACCTAAAATAACAACTATGGCAACAATAAAGATTACCTCCATGAAGGTTTCATCAGTTCCATCAAATCTTGAAGCGCTGTATCAGTTCAGCACTTCATGCGCATTGGCGAAAAGATTGAGCAGCTCGGAAATGAGAGAGTTTAGAGTTAAACTGGGGTTCCAATGGTCTTCTCGCAGAATATCGAGGCATACGTTACCCTCCTGATCGACTGTGGGGTGATTGAGCGGGTTGAGGCACTTCACACTAGGCGGCTGACAAGGGTAATTCCGGGGCACGCTCACGTTAAAATTGAAGGACCCCATTCCTTCTTGCGGCTGAACGGTGATTTGAAAGTTTGCCCTATCGTCTCTGCCACTGGGGAAACATATCGACATGCAACTCGGCAAGCGGAGTTCATTCATGTCGCTCTGCAATCGTAATTCACCAAGCATTCTCTTTCTTCGACTCTTTTTCTCTGCTGGATGCGTCCACACATCATCTTCATCGTCACGACTTCGCTTCACATTGTTGTTGAATGGTGTCACCATGCTTGACAATTGCTGTAACTGAAAATTCAACTCTGACATAGAATCAATTCAACAACCAATCAACAATTTTTTTGTTGAATGAACCAAATCTTTTAATGACCAATTTAGTCGTTTTTTTTTCCAACTGAATAAATCGTATTTTAAAAAGCTCTCAATCCTGCTCAAGATTTAACCACAAAATTCAACTCGAAACCAAAATCAATTAAACAATAAACCAAATCGTTCAATGCCGAGTTTAGCCTACAATGTATGTATGTATATTGGTAACGGCTAATATTCACATGGCCGACTTGGCCTAGGACGATATAATAACGTTCTGGTTAAAGAGGGCATGGCGCAACTCCTATTCTCAAGCAGAGGTTACTTTGTTGGATTTGCTTAGTTTCATAAATCTGAGGCGTGGTTTGAAGATTTAAAATTAAAGTTTTATTTTAATTTATAAAAAATATTATATATAATTATATTTAGGTCGATAGGCTTTTCCTATGCATCAACTTTTCGTCAACACTTTTACTTTGATCCGTTAGATCAGATGAAACACTTTCAACAGTTGATCTGAACCAGAAAACAAAACAATGGAAAATCAAGAAAGCACCGAAAGTCAAGAAAGCACAAAAGCTCAAAAAAGATTCTATGCAAAAAAAATCAAGAAAGCACCAAAAAGATCATAAAAATCAAAGATCGAAAGAAAAAAGCTCAGAAAAGCAAAGATTTTTTATTATTTTTAATTTTTAAATGCAATGTATTATTAATTTATTTTTATAATTTAATTGAAATATAAATTTTAAATTTTAAATTTAAAAATTAGTTTAGATTTATTTTTAGTTGTAAGTTTATTATGTGTTAAAAGGGATTTTTTTTGACACTTTGATTTTTTAAGAGTGAAAAGAGATTTGATTTTTTTGGCATTTGGTAGATGTAGAGTTAAAATGAATTTAGATTAGTTTAAATATTAACCTTTAAATAACTCACATTAGAGAAAAATACCATGGGAAAAAACCATAGATTAAAAATATGATAAGGAAAAACCGTGGGTTGGAAAATTTTATATTTTATATTTTAATTTTAATTTGACTAAGTCAAAATGTTAAACATTGTAACATCTCTCTAAAATAATTAAATTCAATTTAATTCCATGCTAGCTCCCATCATTTTCCTGCTCAAAAGATAGGCGTTCTCAACACCTTAGCTACTTCGGCAGGCGTTGCAAATTTATGACGAAAATCACCTTGAAGATGAGAAGTTTTTAATAAGAATGGTTATAATAGGTCTCAAGGTCTTAAGGCTTTTCAAAATGCTGAAAAGGGTCCTAAGAGTAAGATTGACCCCAAGGATTGGTCTTCCAGTGTTCATCTTCCCTTTATTCAAGGGACCACGGATAAAATTGCTAGGATCTTGAGGAAGCATGAGATTCATTCTTCTTTTAGACCTCTTAACACTATATGAAGTTCTCTTCATTTTGTTAAGGACCCGATTAACCCCAAGGATTAGAAGGGTGTTTATATCATTCCCTATTCTTGTCGAGCTCCTTATATTGGTGAGACTGGTCAATCCATTAACCAAAGGATTTGTGAACATGCTGCCGACATCAGGCATGGAAGGTCTCGCTCCTCTGCTTTGGTAGAGCATGCAGAAAAAACCAATCATCACATCTCCATTGAAGAGGCTAAAGTCATTGCGAGGATTGACCATTTTCATTATCGTAAATTTAGAGAGGCCTTAAAAATTGAAAAAAAAAAGCTTGTTAATTTAAATAGAGATGATGGCTGGAGTATCAACAGATGCTAGATTCCTGCGCTTTCTTCCTAAAAAATTATTTTTATTTATTTATAGATTAATTAATTAATTTTTTTTGTTAATCCCCATATTGCTTAGTTTATGACTCTCTTAAATTATTTTTGAAGGGTGTTTATATCATTCCCTGTTCTTGTCGAGCTCCTTATATTGGTGAGACCGGTCAATCCATTAACCAAAGGATTTGTGAACATGCTGCCGACATCAGGCATGGAAGGTCTCGCTCCTCCCCTTTGGTAGAGCATGCAGAAAAAACCAATCATCACATCTCCATTGAAGAGGCTAAAGTCATTGCGAGGATTGACCATTTTCATTATCGTAAATTTAGAGAGGCCTTAGAAATTGAAAAAAAAAGACTTGTTAATTTAAATAGAGATGATGGCTGGAGTATCAACAGATGCTAGATTCCTGCGCTTTCTTCCTAAAAAATTATTTTTATTTATTTATAGATAGTTAATTAATTTTTTTTGTTAATCCCCATATTGCTTAGTTTATGACTCTCTTAAATTATTTTTGGTAATATGAATAGGATTAAACCTTAATATTAATATAATATTATATATAATAATATTCATTAATAAGATTATATAGGGTTATGAATCCTTTCTCACTTGAGGGGGGATGTGAAAAAGAGAGCGATGAGGGCTCTGTCGGCAGGAGGACTCGAACCAGGGCAGCCTAGGCCATCGGCCTAGGGTGCTGCAGACTAGACCTCATTTTGGATGACGAAGACTAGGAGGTAAGGGGTGGGTCAACAGGTTTTCTGTGGAGATGGTCCATACAATGGCCATGTAGGCTGTGGGTTGGATCCAGGGTGCTCAATCTGCAAGGATCCCAAGGAATATGTTTACTGGGACAAATTTCATCCAACTGAGAGGGTACAGTGGATGATTGCAGAGGAGGTTTTGGGCGGGGATTCTTCCTTCGTTTCTCCCATGAATCTCAAAGGCTTGATCCAGTACACAAACCCCACCCCTTCCCCCTTTGATCCTTTGTTTACGTAATAGATTATACCTAAATTATTCATTAATTGAGCATGTCCAAAGGTATGAATCAACATTCCAACTGTATATATTTGTGATGCTCACTGGTGCAAATTTTCATTTTTTCACAAATGCGTAATAGCGAATAGATTTACCTTAAATTATTCAACGTCCAAAGATATCAATCAACAATCCAGCTGTATAGGTATATGTGTGACGTTTACTGGTGCAAATTTTATTTTTTCACAAAAGCAGAATCGTTGTCAGGGTTTACCGGGAAGAGTTGTGGCAGTGTAGGAAATCAGGCTGATTGAACCAATATCTCTTCTAAAAAAATTCAACAATTCCAATAATAATCCTATCGGCCTCTATTTGTACCTTTTGGGACAATTGCTAGTATATTATTATTATTATTAAATAGGAATTCAATGAGAATTGGATTTGGGCGAAGAGAATGTAAAAACTATATTCCACTCGAGCTTTCACATTTAAATTCTCCCCCCTCTTTCCCAAACAAATTGGAGGAGTCATAAATTCAAATGTTTTGATCTCCTTGGAATTTCCTCATGATAACAAACCTCTCTTGTTATTGTAGTACCTTCCTAAAGAACATTAAGGTTAAACTTATAATCACAAAGATCACGAAGACAATGGTAGATTTTGAAGTAATTGAGATCATAGAAGAGAAAGACACTTATCCTACACTCATGCGACTCAAATGGGAAAATGTCAATGAGGTAGTCACCAACTTGAAAAAATGGGAAATGTACTTTGAAGGAAGTGGAACAATAAGTGATACAACCTATTTATCTTATCAAAAATTGGTATGTGAAGATTGTGGATAATGTTATGGACGGAATAGAATTTGATCAATGCTACAATTTCATGGTTATAATTTGTGGGATGACTATCCTTATTCTATTATCGATAGTGTAAGATTTGCCACAATATTTTCTCCTACCACATAGACATCCAAGATGCACTCTAGTACATCCAAGATGCACTGTAGTATTGATAGGAGAATAACCATGATATTTCATCTCATTGTTGCAATATTATTAAGTCCGTATGCTAGATTGGTATAGAGTTGAGTGACCATCTCATCTTTGATGGAACCTAGGATGTCGAGGATTTTATGGGGTCGTGATCTTAATTATAATGAAAGATAATGATGCAACATTGAGGTCTAGTCCATTTTATACACACAAACATGCTCTTGGGACTTTAATGTTTTATTAAAACGCGTATTTTTGAATGTATAAATTTAAGTATATGTAGACCACAAGGTGTATACTTGAAAGGCCATTTTTCATAGAAAATATATTATATATTTTATATCTTATTCAAATATACATCTACATATATTTTAGTTTGTATAATTAAAAATAAAGAATTATAAAAGGTTCTACTATATTATTTTTATAGAGAGAGAGCTATTAAAAGGAATCCAAAAGAATATTGATTTTTTTTACTACATCTAATAATTTTCTTAGCGATCTCGTTAATATTTTTTACTAGAATCAATAACCTTTTACCAAACCTTGAAAAAAACATTTTCCACAATTTTATTTACCAATCCTAGTAAATTGTTTTCATGACACCAAGTAAAATTGAAGAAGTAATGGACTCATCAAGGGAAAAAATGAGGCATGTGATGAAATAAATAACAAATTATGGAGATAGAAGGATGATATAAACTTTCGACAAATCTAGTTTAGATAAAAATGAGGTTGGCATGAATAAGCTATAATAAGAATTAATGGAATATCTAATCAAGTATTGTACAAAGAATAAAGATACATTCCAAAAATTAGAATACACATTACATAATACAACCACATTGAGAAAACAATATAAGATTGAAAGAGAAGAAATAAAAAATGAGAATGCAAATAGGTTCAATATAATAAGAGAGAGAATAGATAAAATCACAACCCAACCCTCACTAATCTAAGGTAGAGAAGTGATAGGGATATCTCTTTTAGGAAATAGTGAATCAATCACTCTTAGAACTATGAAACCTATAATAGAAGAAAATAAAGATAAGTGGATTCATGGATGAAAGGCAAGCTCCCAGCCTATGGCCAGTGCTCCACGGTCATATTCACTGTCATGTAAAAGGAGTGCGAGTTCACTTAACCATTCAAAAAGTTGCACCTGACATGGCGAGTTTCGTGGGTTGAACCCACCACATACAGTTGCAAAATTTTCACCTTGCAAGCCCACAAAAGAGTAGTTTCATTTCGAGTTTTGATAAAGGGAAGAATTTGCAGAAAATTTAGTAGAGAAATGGAGAAGGAGGCCTAACTTGGCCAAATTTTAGCTTTTCTAAGCCCGAGAAGAGCCTATAGGGGGGTTTTTAGATGTTGTAGACATAATGACAATGTTATTTTTGCAATTTGAGCATTGTTTGTTGATGTAATTTCACATTTGAGCATATGACTTAAAGTGCCAACATTGGAAGATGGACCCGAAGATGTATCCTAGGAGTGGTGAACTCCATCATCAAATTGTTGTGTTTTGTTGCTTCTTGTTGTCTATTTTTAACTTTTAAAATCTACAAAATTTAGCTTTTTTTGTGTGCTTTTTCAATATCGAATCATTGCCCATAAGACATAAACTGGATTGAAAAACTCTGCGTGAGACCTTCAATTTTAATTTCAAATCAATGAACCTAAATTAAAGCAAAATTTTGGAAATTACATTTCTTAGAAGGTGTAATGTACACTAGTGGTAAGTTAGGCATGTTATAATTCAATCATTTAATATTAATTTGCTTCTAATATATCTTCCCAATAGGATTATCTATTATTTCTTTGATGGACTTTTCTCCTTTTTATTCTTTGAAGTTCATGTGTTGAAACTTCTTTAGATCAACTTCTTACTCTATTTCCTAGTCTACCTTTGTACAATACTAGAAGACTCACCTACTATCACACTTGTTTCCAATTGGGTCTCATAGTCATAGTCTTGATAAAGCACCTTACAAACATATCTCTTTGGTCTGTATAACATTCTATCAACATAAATGATTTAATAACTTTTAAAAGTAGACATGACACCAAGAGACTTACCTAGGTAGAAGAAGGTTAAACAAAACCACTACTTGAGAAATTCCACTTGCATTGTTTGCATCAAACTTGTTGAATTCCATTACTTGAGAAATTTCACTTGTTGAATGGTGTCACCATGCTTCAAAATTGTTGTAACTGAAAATTCAACTTTGAAGTAGAATTAATTGAACGATCGTCATTGAACGAATGAAATAATTCAATGAGGAGTTTAGTTTTTCTTTTCCAAGTGAATAAATCATGCTTGGAACAGATCACAATCATACATAATCTTGCCAAAAATTAAGCCACAAGATTCAACTTGGAATTAAAATCATGTGTGGCTGAAAGAACCAAATCCTTCAATCCTTAGTTTAGCCTATAATTTATGTATATATATTCGTAACAATTAATATTCAGATGACTGACTTGGCCTAAGATGACATAATAACATTGTGGGGCATGGCTCAACTCCCATTGTCAAAGCTAAGGTTACTTTGACAGATTTTCTTAGTTTCATAAATATGATGTGTGGTTGTTTGGTTTGAAGATTTAAAATTAAAGTTTTATTTTAATTTATAAAAAAATATTATATATGATTATATTATTATTAAATATGAATTCAGTGAGAATTGGATTTGGGTGAAGAGAATGTGTCAATTTATCTTCGACTTTATTTAAATTATCCTCCCTCTTTCCCATACAAATTGGAGGAATCATAAATTCAAATGTCTTGATTTTCTTGTAATTCTGAAGTTTTTTGAATGATAACCAACCTGAACCTCTCTTTTTATTCCACTATAACCTTATCTTATTACCCAATGCTATATTATGTGGTCTTTTCTATTGTATTTCCACTTGATATAACGTCCTTGTTATGTGGTCATTAAGTTTTATTTTGCTTTGATGCCATTTTTTTTGTTACTTGATTTGAAGTGTGGGAAAAATAATTTTATGGGATAATATTAAAAGGTGGGCTAATATTCCATGCTTTTTCCAAAAAAAAAAAAGATTAGCCAATTCCCATTTTTATAGTATAAAATTATTTTACCTGAAAAATCAGCAATTTTAAATATTGTCTAATATAAAATAATTAGAAATCTAATCATCATTACAAAATTATCATCAAACATTTTAAAATTTGGATATTAGAGACTAGTAAGATTCACCAATGTTGCTAAACTTTAATACCTAAAATTTTCCATGTGAATCAAAATATGACCGATTATATAGAAAAAAAATACTTCCTTATGTGAGTGATCATGGGAAAAATTATTATTATTATAGTCTGAGATTTTGTTGAGTATGGCTTCCACATATATATAAATGTAATTGTGAGAATGAAATTTATTTTTATCAATCTTTTAAGTTAAGTGTAGAATTTTATAAAGAGTAAGAAGAATTTTGTATTATTTAAAAATAAACATTTAAATTTAAAGTCATTTTAATTCTTTCACATGTAAAAGGTAATTAAATAGCATATTAAATGGAGTGAAGTATCTCCACTGAGAAGATGAATAAAATTAGCTCTTTAAAGCATAAATGATTAGGTTTGTTGTGGGTAAGAGGTTTGTTAGGAAGCATTTCCTTTCAAGTGGAAGAAGTGAGTGTGAAACATATACAAGGAGGAGGCAAAGGTGTACATGAGAAAGGCCACTAGGGTGGATATAGAAGATGTTTTAAATTCTAGAGAATGGTGGGTAAACAGGCCCCATAATATATGATAACTATGATAAGAATGGACATATCTCCTAGGATTTTCATAAGTATGGTGTGATGTGGGAACTACAAGGCCATAGGTCATGCAGCAAAGTGTCATAATTTAGACATGATGGTGAAATGGGAGCCAAGGACATGACAACATAAACTTGGTGAACTTTGAACCCATGAATATGAGTATTTTGGGAGACCTAAATATTAATCTAATAACTCCAGGAAATGTTTATATGGGTGTTAATGGTGACCATTAAGAACATTTCCTCACTAGCAAAGCAACGTTGTAGATCCTTATTTTTTATCTAGCCAAATAGAAGGATTATTTTGATGAATCTTTGAAAGTTCTACAATAGTCAAAAATGGTATAGCTAGTGGTGTTTCCACCTTGAATCATACTATTCATTTATGTCTAGGAAGTAAAGTACAAGGATTTCAACCTTGAGTCATGAGAGACACTCACTCTTCAATAGTAATTTGGGGCATTTTCCATTCATTCATTAAAATTGTAGATAATGAATGTTTGATAAGTAGTTTGTGTTCAACATTTAGCTAATTTATTAGGGGAAGGAAGGAGGAACCCATCCATGTCCCTTTCTTTCATAGACAAGTGCCAGGGCTTGGGAAGAAGAAACCCAAGATTGATTAAGAGTTAAAAATGGATTCCTAAATTCATGGTAGACTTGAGTTGTCACAATCAAATTAGGAGTTGTTGTGAACATCCTTACAAAGAAGATGTTGTGGATGATGTGGAATTTGTATTTATTTGACTCACCCATTTAGGTTTGGTTAGAAAATATGTACATTATCTCTTGTAGTGGCTTCCAAGAGAAGATTAAGGTTAAACTTAGAACCATGAAGACAATGGTAGATTTTGATGTTATTAAGATCATAGATGAGAAATACACTTATCCTACACTCTTGCAACTCAAATGGGAAAATGTCAATAAGGTCATCATCAACTTGAAGAAAGGGGAGATTCCCTTAAACAAAAGTGGGACAATAGTGATACAACCTATTTATCCTATCAAATAAGATTGGTATGTGAAGCTTGTGGATAATGTTATGGATGGCATAGAAATTGATAAATGCTACAACTTCATTGTTGGAATTTGATATGACTATGTTTATTCCATGATTGATATTGTAGTATTTTCCACAATATTTTATCCTACCATTTAGACATCCAAGATGCATTCTAGTATTAATATGAGCATAACCATGATATTTCATCTTGGTGTTGCACTATTTTTAAGTTGGTAACCTAGATTGGTATAGAGTTGGGTGACCATCTCATCTTTGATGGCACCTAGGATGTCGAGGATTTTATGGGAGACATTATCTTAATTATCATGAAATCTAAATTTATTCTTGAATTTGATGCAACACTGAGGTCTAATCCATTTTACACACAAACACACCCTCTCTCTCTCTCTCTAGATTAATGTATTATTAAAAGGTGTATTTTTGATCTCTCTCTCTCTCTCTGGTGTATTTTTGAGTGCATAAATTTACATCTCTCTCTCTCTCTCTCTCTCTCTCTCTCTCTCTCTCTCTCTCTCTCTCTCTCTCTCTCTCTCTCGTGTATTTTTGAATGCATAAATTTACATGTATGTAGACCACAAGTTCTAAAAGGCCATTTTTCATAAAAAAAAAACTATCATATATTTTTCTATCATATTCAAATATTTATCTATATATTTTTAATTCTATTTAATTAAAAGTAAAAAATATAAAAGAGTCTACAAAATAATATTTATTTTTCTACTAAATCGAATAATTTTTTAAGAAAACTTCGCTAATATGTTTTACTAGAATCAATTTTTTTTTACCAAACCTAGTAAAAATCTTTCCACAAATTTTTTCTACCAAACTTAGTAATTTTTTTCATTAGACCAAGTAAAATTTAAGAAGTAATGGAGTCATCAAGGAAAAAATTGAAGAATGTGATTAAATAAATAAATAATTATGAAGATATAAGCATGATATAAACTTTCTAAAATGTAGTTTAGATAACAATGAGGTTGGCATGAAGAAGCATGGGAATAACTAAAGGAATTGTTGACCAAGTAGGGTACAAATAATAAAGATACACTCCAAAAATTAGAAGATACATTACACAATATAACCACATTGAGAAAAAATATAAGATTGAAAGAGAAGTAAACAATGAGAATGCAAATAAGTTCAATATAATAATGAAGGGAATGTAGAAAAGGAAAACTCAACCCTCACTAATCTCAAGTATAGAACTTCTAGGGATATATCTTTTAGCAAATAGTGAGTCAATCCCTTGTAGCAATTATGAAACTTATAATGGAATAAAATTAATATAAATGTATTGTTTTAATTATAAAATATTTAAAACTCATTTTTACTCTAAATAATTTAAGACCCCCCTAGAAACAATTTTTTCACCTTACTATATTCCCATTTCTAGAGTTGCAATAGGGGTAGCATGAAAAGTTTCGAGGAGGTCCAAACCATGTCACAACATTAGTTCAACCCACCACTTGATTATAAGGCTATTGGTAATTCATGTGGATCATGAAAATTAATCTCATTTACAATAGTGTATTCAAGGGAGATAGAACCATTATTGCATATAGATAGTTGCATTAAAAAATGGACTAGGGAAGGATGTATTGAAAACTATTGGGTCCATAAGTTCACATACACATTTCAACAAATTCCTAGGTCATGGTACTTGACAGATGAAATTTGACACAAAAAAATCCAAGTGGAATTGCTCAAGTAATGGTTTTTTTTACCTTCTTCTACCTACTTAAGTCTCATGGTGTCATGTCTACTCTTAAATGTTATTAAATCAATTATGTTGGTAGAATGTTAGATGGACCAAAGAGATATTTTTGTAAGGTTCATTATCAAGACTATGCCTATCAGACCAATTGGAAACAAATGAGATAGTAGGTGAGTCTTATAGTGTTGTACAAAGGTAGATTAGGAACCAAAGTAAGAAGTTGATCTCAAGTAGTTGCAACACATGGATTTCAAAGAATAAAAATGATAAAGGTACTTCAAATAAATAATATATAATCCCATTGGGAAGATATACCAGGAGCCAAGTAATATTAAACAATGGAATTATAGCATTCCTAGCACCACGAGTATGCATTACACCTTTTAAGAAATATAATCTCCAAAATTTTCCTTTAATTTAGGTTTTTATACCTCTAATACCATAGAATAAAATGACCAAAAAAACTCTAATATCAATCCACATGTTAAATATTTTCTATGCCATGCATGCCTACTGCATACTACCATGTATTTCACACATACATATAACCATAAAAGCATGATACACATATATAGTTTCATTAACCAAAAAAATTGTATTAATGCATGAATTAATCATATATGAAACATAAATACATCATAAGAAGCACTCTATTTTTAAAGTAGTCAATAACTAGCTATGGACCTTAGATGTTCCACCTAGCCATAAACCACACTACCCATAATATCTTAACAGTAGGTTGTCCATGAGATGGAGCTTTGAAAACATTATGGGAAAATTTATTCCTAAGGAAATTAACTTTTGTAGATAACATCAACAAGATAAAAGGAGAAGGTATAGAACTCTATCAACCTATAATCTTTAATTTCACCTCACTCACCATATTTCACAATCTAAGGTAGTGCACCCTCTTCTGTACACCCAAATTACCTCGGGATGTGCCATAACTATTCCATAAATCTAGCACATGCTCCCTAAGGAGTCTCAAATCCATATGGATCCAAAAGTTCCAAGTATCTTGGGATTCTCCATGTACCCACCAGGACTCACACCAAAGAAGCCTATCCCAATTAGAAGTGCACACCTAAATCCTCCTAGGATCAATAGGGTAATTGTACAATAAGGCCACACCATAGATTTTCTAGAATAAATGAAACATTTACAATAGTAAGAAAGGTGGAGTTGAGTGATGGAATACACTAAAGATCCCACTTTTTTGTGAATGTACCATTTTCAACAACTGGCACCTCAAGAAGTCCCTTTAGGGATTTCAAATAAAATGTGTGCACTTTTGATTTTACAGTCCTTTTCATGTTGGGCTAACCACATAGGTTTAATTCCATCACTTAGCCCTCAACCCCCTCTCTGACACATGGAACCCTATCACCCCATATCTTCTTTGATTTGGTTTATAGCTATGATGTGTTTTTATTAATATTAATGCAATGACAAATTTAAATAGTTATTATTACTGGTGGTTTTAGCACATAGGCTCACTAACCAAGAATCACATAAGCACTCTAGCCTTAAAACATATATACATAGGCATGTTATCCCAATATATATATATATATATATATATATATATATAGGAACACATGTCCAGAACATGTTCACTTACTAGACTAATAAACGAATGTATAAATATATAGTTGTCACATTTGGGATATATAAATATATTAACTCACAACAATTACCTTGGATGGCTTCTATCGATGATTTTTAGGATGATGAAATAGTGTATAAGGTTGTTTCCATGCTTATATAAAATGTAAAAGTATTCTAATAGAACATTACAATGAAAATTTAAAAAAAGACTATCAAATTGACATGTAGTGTAGGCGACTTTGACCTATTGCAATAAAAACTTAAAAATCAACCATGAAATTGACACACTATGGGGGAAACCTTGATCCATTATAACGAAAATGTGAAAACCAATTATCAAATTGACACATAATGATGTTGGGTTGCGAGACGAGGATCAAGAGAGACCCTGCAAAAAAAATAAATAAATTAATAGATAAATAAATAAAAATAAAAAATACAAAACAAAATAAAAATTTTAAAAATTAAAAGTAAAATAAAAAAGCGAAAAAGTTAAAAAACATAATAATTATTCAATAAAAGCGTACTAAAAGATAATAAAAAATGACAAAAATTTCTAATACAAAAAAATATGTTATGAAGAAATCACAAAATAGTTTTCAACATTTTTCAAACCATTTAATATGGTTCATCATCATTGAAAAGCTAAAAGAAATACAAAAAAATATCTATAAAAAAACACCAAAAAAAATCAAGCACAAAAATTGTTTAAAAAAAACTTAAAAACAAAAAAAAGAAAAACAAAAAATTATTTCCAAAAAAAGTAAAATTTAAGGAAAATATTTAAAAATTTAACACTAAAAAACAATTAAAAAGAAGTAGAATGGATATTTAAAAAATAAATAAATAAAAACACAATAAAAATTAAGATATCTATATATATATATATATATATATATAAAAGATATCAAATAAAATTAAACAAAAACACTAATAGCTAAAAAAAAAATTAAAATAAAAAATATCATTAAAAAAACAATTGTTTAAAAAGAATAAAAAAATAAAAACATTATATAAAATTTAGAATTTAAAAATAAAATAAAAAAACACTTAAAAAATAAAATAAAAACTAATTAAAATGAAAATGAAAAAAATTGCCCTCGACTCCATCAATCGGACATCCGACAAAACGGGACTTCTGAATTGACCCTTAGCTAGGCGGTGTCTGGAGGGCTACCACAAGGTCACAGGAGTGTCTTGAGGCCCCTCCACCAATCTGCGGCAGCCCTCTAGCTCTGCATGGGAGAGGGCCGAGGGCAATTTTTTTAATTTTATTTATATTTATAAGTGTTTTTTTAATATTATTTTTAATGTTAGTTAAATTATATATATATATATATATATATATATATATATATATATATATATATATATATTATTTTTAATGTGCTTCTTTATTTATTTTTATTTTTTTAATATTTTTTCTTCAATTTTTTTTATTTTTTTAAGAAGATTTTTTTGGTTAATTTTAATGTTTTTTTATCATTTACTTGTATTTTTTATTTTTAAGGATTTTGTTATTTTATTGTTTTTTTTTAAATTACATGTTTCTTTGTAACATTTTTTTTCTTATTTTTAATTGAAATTTTATCTGTTTTTTTTTTGGAAAAAAATTAACTTTATATTTCATCATCTTTGGATATAAAATTCCTGAATTTTTTTGAAGCATTTCTATTTTTCCAACTTTGTTTATTCAATTTTTTCATAAAAATAATTTATTTAACATGTCATTTTTAGGGAAAAGGCCCTCTAATTTTTAATTTAATCTATATGCAAAATTTGTGAGTGTTTAGAATTAGTAAGTTTTAGTGACAATTTTTTTAAGTGTATTGAAGTACTAATTAACGATATATAAATTTATAAAAATTCTTAACCTCAAAAAATTAATATCATTACTTTTTTAAAACTTTGGAAAAAATTTAAAATTTTCATTATAAAAGAACATTGCAAATAAAAACAAAAAAAAAATGTTTGGAAAACCATTTAAAAAAAAAAAGATTTTAGGACTACAAACAACAAGAGGAATAAGACAACTTGAAAAATGGGTAAATAATCGAAATCTATAAAACACTTGTGCATACTTAGGGCATGAAAAAATTTAAAGTGTCAAAAGATGTCTTAATTTTTTTTTTATGCTTTTCAAAATCTATGTGAAAATCAGCAACATTTGGAAAAAAAATCCACACTTAATACATTAGGAAATTTGAAGTATCACAAATAAGTCCTCTAAAAAAAGGGGTTGATGTGGCATCGACACTTTTCAAAATCAGCATTTCAAAAGGTGAACTTTGAATCAACACTTTTCAAAATCAAATAATTTTTTTGCTACCTCAAACAAATAGGTAATTAGTATAGTTCTCAATTGATCGGTAACTATGTTCATATTTAAAATCTACAATATTGTTGCTTCTAAAGTCTCCACCTTCCAATCATTCATCGTCCAAGAAACAACAAGAAGGGCTTCTCAAATATTTTGGATATTCATGTCTTTCAACACTATGATCGATCTCTTTTTACCCTGAAATATTCTAGCATTCTTTTCCTTCCACAAATACAAAGGAAAAAACCTTGTAGACAAGGTCCAAGCCCTATTGACCTTAGGTTTTTGAATGCCATGAAATTCAAATGTACAAACAATTCTACTAGATTGTCACAATTATGGTTATCATTACAAAAGATAGAGAGAGGAATGGACCATGTCCCCTTTGAAAACACACAAACATTTAGTAAATGCTCAATAGTTTCTTCATCATTGAAACAAAGACAATAAAGGGATGGTCCTTCAATGCCATTTTTATAATCTATTACGAAGTGAAAAAATTGTTACTTACAATCAACCATAAGAAAGTCAAATTTTTTTGCCAATGAAACCCTAACCAATCGTTACTCCAAATAACCTCGTGTTGTAGACTATCATGACCTGCACAAAAGAAGTATGCTTCCTTTATAGGGAACATAACTATAAAATTATGACCCCATTACCAAATATCTTTATCTTGTGAGAAGTATATCCTCTTTCCAATAATTCATGTTGAAATTGTCCCATCGTTGTTCTTGAGATAAACCAGGCTAGTCATCTTTAATTTTCCACTTCCGCCAAATGTCATCATCTACTTCACCCTTCCAATAGCCCCAAAAATACATCACTCCTAAAATAGTTGTAAAGATCTTCACAAGATTAAAATATATCCCAGAAATTCATTGTACCTGTTGACAATATTCTTCCCAAAACTAGGTTGAGTTTATGTTTTGACCTCCCAGAAAGCATGACTCTTCACAACCTGTCAACTTTCCAGGGCCTGTCTCAAAAAACTTAATCCATCAACATTTAGGTAATATCTTAATCGTTCCTCGTGCGACATTAGGGGGCATATTATTGCAATTAAATCTACTTCCATAGTTTTGGCCCACCGTTTAACCACCACCACCACAATTTTTTCCCAAAAGTCACACTTAGTATTTTTGAGTCACACAAACCTAGCCTTACAAACCATTTTGGTAGAACCAAAGTTTCCCATGCTACCAATGGCCAATGCGTTTCCTTATTTACACCCTACCAAAGGAAATCCCTTCATTTAGAGATAAAATTCTTCCAAATCAATTTAGTTGTGGGAATCATTGACTTTGATAAGTGGGAATGACCTAAAGCATATATTAATCATATTTGTAAGCTTTTAGAGGAGATTCTACTAGCACAAGATTCCCTTTGGATTTAGAACTAATGGTACTCCAAGATACTTAGAAGGGAGAGAATATTTTTGGAACTCTAGAACTTGAGCTAAATGACTTTGAACCCTTTCCTTATAGTCAAAAAAGAAAATTCCTCTTTAAGGGTAGGTTTACCAAATAAACAAACATCATCAACAAATTGTTGATGTGTCACAAGGAGGTCTTCACTAAATAATCAGAACCCTCAAAGAATCCCTCTGAAACAAGAATGTGTAAACAAACAACCAAGGCCTTCCATATCCAAAGAAGTAAAAAAATGACCAAGACCTTTCATACAGGGGGATAGGGGATCTCCCTCTATGAGCCCATGTGAGAAGTTAAAACTACTAAAGGGAGAACCACTGATCAATATGGAGAAAGAAATAGTTTAGACATGAGAGTGCATTGAGGAGATCCATTCCTAGGAGAAACAAAAATCATCTTAGGTATGAAATAAATAATCCCAACTGATCTTATTGTAAGCCTTTGAGAAAACAAGCTTCATCAACATTCCTAACTTCTTAAAAAATTTCAAAGAGTGAATCATCTCTTAAACTATAAAAATTCCATCAGAAATTTGTTTTCCCTGAACAAAACTAGTTTGTTCCGGAGAATTGAGCACTTTCAACAATGACATCAAACAATATACAATAATAGTTAAAATCACCTTCAAAATGACATTGCACATGCATTGATTCTAAAACCACTAGGATAATCTGATTCTCTAGCCTAAGAAATGAAAGTAAAAAAAAAAAATCATTTAAACCTCCCCACATAAAATGATTTTTTCTAGATTCCTAAACCACCTCATGGATCTCTTTTCCCAAAAATCGCCATCAAGCTTTAAAAAAATTAGAAGTAAAACCATCTAAGCTATGTGATTTATTATGAGGCATAGCCACAATTACTTCCTCCACTTGGAAAGAAATCGGTCTCATTAAAGAAACATTCCACTCCTCACTATATGGAGATTTCATCAATGCAACCCTATAATAAGAAGCCAATTCCTCCTCAATATCCTCATGTTATAGCTTTCTCTGCCCATCTTTATGATTCAACAAGAAAATATGATTTACATGTTTGTGTTTACTCATAGATTTATGGAAAAATTCAGAGTTATTTCCCCCTCCCTCAGCCATTGAACTCTAGATTTTTTTTTCCATAAGGATTCCTCCTGTTGTCGCCTCATTTTTAAATTATTCAATGTAAGCCCCTCCTCAATCACTAATTCATATGAGTATTCTTCTATAGTCATAGGTTGTTGAATCTCATGCTCCTGAGATTCCAACCTATTTTTATCCTCTATATGTTATTGAATTCTATATTATTTCATTGTAATTCTCTCCCACCATACTCTAGCTTTCTTTAGAAATTTAGGTGACTTAAGCCAAAAGCTCACAACTTGGAAAGGTATGTTGCATGGGGCTTCTTTAAGGTCAATATTCAGATGAATTGGTCAATGATCCAAACCAAGATAGGGAAGAATAGTTTCTTCAATGAAGATGTCATTATCCATCACTCATTCAAACACCGAAAACCAATCTGATCAACTGGCCATTTGATGTTTACCCCTTCTTCGATTGATCTGAATAGAAAATGGAATCAACCCATCGTATTCATCCACCCATGGAATTTACCCATGGTATTGTAAGTGGCATCCACCCATGGTATTGTAAGTGACATCCACCCATGGTATTCATTCACTCATGGTATTTGCCCATGGTATTGTGACATCAACCCATGGTATTCATTCACCCATGGAATTGACCCGTGGTATTGTGACATCCACCCATGGTATTCAGTCACCCATGGAATTGACCTGTGGTATTGTAACTGAAAAATATTATAAGTAACAAGTCGCATTTTGTAAAAGGACAGTTTTTCCATCACAATGTAGCTTTTACAGCTACTCTTTGTTTTAATAAAAAAAAAAATCTCAGTGGTTTTGTTTATTGGGCATTCTCCTCTTTTTCTTTGGCATTTCATTTTTTCAGATCTTGGGGGCTTCCCCCCAAGGTCTAGACCAATGGTATTACAGCAGGTTATGATTCCATGGGAATGATGGTTTGATGCATATTTCAGTTTCAAATTTTTCATAAATAATCAAAAAAACTTCAGGCATGTGCTACGTCCTCCACAGAGAAGTCTCTTGGGCAAAGCGGGAAGAGTTTTTCTTTTTTTTTTCATTTTTTTGCAGGAATGTTTTTGAGCGGCGAGTTTACAGATCAGATCTGAAATTTTTGGTGCAAAAATTTACAAAATAAATAATAGATCTAGATTCCTTGCGAGAAAATACCCAAACTCAAAAAAAAATCGGCCGAATTGGAGTCTGAATGAGGGAGATATCACTGATTTAAAATCAGCTATGTTGTAGAAATGTTTTTGATGACAATTCGTGGATGACGACTTTCCTATCTTTTCTTATAATTTTAGTGCATAATTTCATAAGGATGATTGTATATCTGAGCTCCTCTAAAAAAATTGCTCGATTTCAAAAGAAATTGGGGCGAATTAAAGTTCAAATGTGGGAGATATGGCTGATTTAAAATCAACTATTTTTTCAGAACTTTTGTGACAGCGGAAAGGTTGCAGCGCAAATATGAGATTCTAAAGTGTCCAAATAAGGATTTCCAACATATGGGAAGATGCAAAATGGTCCATCTGTTTCGAAAATAGGTTCTAATAAATATTCTAAGTTATATTGATTGATTTATGTCCATTTTAATTCTCAAGCAGCATTCAGAGTAGGTTTCCTTTGGAAACGTACCCTCCCACCCCGCTTTAGTAGGCATCAACTTCACATTCATCAGTTTCAGCATAGCATAATTCTGCTTGGGTTATTTGGAGACATTCCCTCCCACCCTAGGCTATGTAGGAACCTGCTACTTCATCAACAACCAACATCATAGTTATGGGCCGACCGCAAAAAATCTTTGTCCTCGAAGTCCAATTTCTAGGCTGCATACAATTAGTATCATATTTGGTTGCAAGCATTACAAGGTATCTCTATCCTTGGATCTTCATTTGTCATGGTTATGGGTCATCCACAAACCGAAAGTTCATCAAAGTCCATTTTCTAGGTTGTACAGTATTAGTATCATAGTTGGTCACAAGCATTACAGGGTATCTCTATCCTCGGATCTTCGTTCATCATGGTCACGTGTTAACCACATAAAACTCTTATCTTCAGTGGCTCTTCATATTCAACAATGGCTTCACAGGAGGGAACTTCACACAATGGGGACCATTGCTTCTTAAGGAGGGAGGAATGATCCGAATAGAAAATGGCATCAACCCATGGTATTCATCCACCCATGTTATTCATCCACCCATGGAATTTACCCATGGTATTGTAAGTGGCATCCACCCATGGTATTGTAAGTGACATCCACCCATGGTATTCATTCACTCATGGTATTTGCCCATGGTATTGTGAAATCAACCCATGGTATTCATTCACCCATGGAATTGGCTCGTGGTATTTTGGCGTCCACCAATGGTATTCATTCACCCATGCAATTGACTTCTGGTATTGTAACAAGTTGCATTTTGTAAAAGGAAATTTGTCTTCCATAATGTAGCTTTTACACCTACTCTCCGTTTTAATAAAAAAAATCTTCGCGGTTTTTTTTATTGGGCATTCTCCTCCTTTTCTTCTAGCATTTCAATTTTTCAAACCTTGGGAGCTTCCCCCCAATATCTGGATCATCGATTATTCTAGGTGAAAATACCATTATTCTTGGGCACACTCACACTAATAGTGAAGGACCCCATTCCTTCTTGCAGTTGAATGGTGATTTGAAATTTTGCCCTATTGTCTTTGCCGTTGGGGAAACATATCGACATGCAATTGGGCAAACAAAGCTCATTTGTGTCACTCTGCAATCGTAATTCTCCAAACATTCTCTTTCTTCAACTCTTTTTCTCAGCTGGACGCATCAACACATCATCTTCATCGTCACGACTTCGCTTCAAATTGTTGCTCAATGGTGTCACCATGCTTGACAATTGTTGAAAATTGAACTCTGACCTAAAATCAATTCAACAACCAATCAACAATAGTTGTTGAATGAACCAAACCTTTTAATGGTCAATTTAGTCTTTTCATTTCCAACTAAATAAATCGTATTTGAAATATCTCTCAATCCTACTCAATATTAAACCACAAAATTCAACTCGAAACCAAAATCAATTAAACATTAAACCAAATCATTCAATGCCGAGTTTAGCCTATAATGTATGTATGTATATTGGCAACGGCTAATATTCAGATGGCCGACTTGGCCTAAGACAATATAATAATATATTGGTCAAAGAGGGTGTGGCTCAACTGCCATTCTCAAGCCGAGGTTACTTTGATGGATTTGATTAGTTTCCTAAATTTGAGGTGTGGCTTGAAGATTTAAAATTAAAGTTTTATTTTCATTTATAAAAAATATTATATATAATTAAATTACTACATTATTATTAAATAGGAATCCAATGAGAATTGGATTTAAGCGAAGAGAATTTAAAATCTATCTTCCACTCGAGCTTTGACATTTAAATTCCCCTCCCTCTTTCCCAAACACTATCATATATTTTTATATCATATTTAGATATACATCTATATATTTTTTAGTCTATTTAATTAAAAGCAAAAAATATAAAATATTCTACTATATTGTGGTAATAGAGAGAGGCCTATTAAAAGAAACAGAAAATAATATTTATTTTTCTACTAAATCGAATAATTGTTTTAGCAAACCTCATTAATAATTTTTACTAGAATCGATATTTCTTTACCAAACCTAGTAAAAATCATTTTACCACAAATTTTTTTCTACCAAACCTAGTAATTTTTTTTCATGACACCAAGTAAAATTTAAGAAGTAATGGAGTCATCAAGGAAAAATTGAGCCATGCGATAAAATAAATAAATAATTATGGAGATATAAGCATGATATAAACTTTATAAAATCTAGTTTAGATAACAATGAGATTGGCATGAAGAAGCTATGGGAAGAATTAATGGAATTGTTAACCAAGTAGCGTACAAATAATAAAGATACATTCCAAAAATTAGAAGATACATTACACAATATAACCACATTGAGAAAAAATATAAGATTGGAAGAGAAGTAAACAATGGGAATGCAAATAATTTCAATATAATAACGGAGACAATATAGAAAAGAAAAACTCAACCCTCACTAATCTCAAATAGAGAAGTTGCAGGGATATCCCTTTTAGGAAATAGTGAGTCAATCCCTTGTAGAAACTATGAAACTTATCATGGAATAAAATGAATATAAATAGATTGTTTTAATTATAAAATATTTAAAACTTATTTTTACTCTAAATATTTTAAGCCCCCCTAGAAACAAAATTTTTACCTTACTGTATTCCCATTAATAGAGTTGCAATAGGGGTGACATGAAAAGTTTGGAGGAGGTCCAACCCATGTCACAACATTAGTTCAACCCACCACTTGATTATTGAGCTATTGGTATTTCATCTGGATCATGAAAATTAATCTCATTTACAATAGTGTATTCATGGGAGATAGAACCATTATTGCATATAGATAGTTGCATTAAAAAATGTACCAGGGAAGGATGTCTTGAAAACTACTGGGTCCATAAGTTCACATACACTTTTGGACCAATCCTTAAGTCATGGTACTTGACAGATGAAGTTTGACACAAAATATGCAAGTGGAATTGCTCAAGTAATGGTTTTTTTTACTTTCTTCTACCTAGTTAAGTCTCTTGGTGTCATGTCTATTCTTAAATTTTATTAAATCAATTATGTTGGTAGAATGTTATATGGGACAAATAGAAATATTTTTGTGAGGTGCATTATCAAGACTATGACTATGAGACCCAATTGGAAGCAAGTGTGATAGTAGGTGAGTCTTATAGTATTGTACAAAGGTAGATTAGGAACGAGAGTAAGAAGTTGATCTCAATTATTTGCAAAACATGGAGTTCAAACAATAAAAATGAGAAAGGTACATCAAAGAAATAATATATAATCCCATTGGGAAGATATATCAGAAGCCACTTAATATTAAACAGTTGAATTATAACATGCCTAACACCACGAGTGTGCATTACACCTTATAAGAAATCTAATTTCCATTTTTTTTCTTTAATTTAGTTCATATACCTATAATACCATAGAATAAAATGACCAAAAAAACTATAATATCAATCCACATGTTAAATATTTTCTATGTTATGCACACCTACTGCATACTACCATGTATTTCGCACATACATATAACCATAAAAGCATATACACATATATAGTTTCATTAACCAAAACAAAATGTATTAATACATGAATTAATCATAGATGAAACATAAATACATCATAAGAAACACTTTATTTTTAAAATAATCAATAACTTGCTATGGACCTTAGATGTTCCACCTAGCCATAAACCACACTACCCATAATATCTCAACAGTGGGTTGCCCAGGAGATGGAGATTTGAAAACATTACGGAAAATTTATTTTGAAGACAATTATTTTTTGTTGATAACATCAACAAGATAGAAAGAGAAGGTATAGAACTCGATCAGCCTATAACCTATAATTGCATCTCACTCACCATATTTCACAATCTAAGGTAGTGCACACTCTTCTCTACACCCAAATTCCCTTGGGATGTGCCATAATCATTCCATAGCTCTAGCACATGCTCTCTAAGGAGCCTCAAATCCTTATGGATCCAAAGGTTCCAAGTATCTTGGGAGTCTCCATGTACCCTCCAAGACTCACACCAAAGAAACCTACCCCAATGAGAAGTGCACACCCAAATCCTCCTAGGATCAATAGGGTAATTGTATCATAAGGCCACACCACAGCTTTTATTGAATAAATGAAGCATCTACAATAGTAATAAAGATGGAATAGAGTGATGGAATACACTAAAGATCCCACTTTTTTGTGAATGTACCATTTTCAACAAGTGGCACCTCAAGAAGCCCCTTTAGGGACTACAAATACAATGTGTGCACTTTTGACTTTATGCTCCTTTTAATATTGGGCTAGCCACATAGGTTTAATTCCATCACATAGCCCTCAACCCCCTCTCTGACACATGGAACCTTATCACCCTATATATTCCTTGATTTGGTTTATAGATCTGATGTATTTTTATTAATATTAATACAATGACGAATTTAAATAGTTATGATCACTGTTGTTTTTTGGCACATATGCTCATCAACCAAAAATCACATAAGCACTCAAGGCTTAAAAAATATCTACATATGCATGTCATCCTAAAACAAATATATACATATAGGAACAAACGTCCAAAATATATTAACTCGCCATATTAATAAATGAATGTATAAATATATAGTGATCACATTTGAGAGATACAAATATATTAGCTCAAAAAAATTACCTTGGATGGATTTTATTGATATTTTTTAGGATGATGAAATAGTATATAAGGTTGCTTCCATGCTTATAGAAAGTGTAAACCTATTCTAATAGAACATTACAAAGGTGAAGGAAATCAAGGGAGAGATTGGAAAGATGTATATTGAATTGAAGTTAGTGCTAGATTGATCAAAAGAGGTCCATACCAGCTAAATCCCAAGACAAAGAAAAACCTAAAAGAGAAAATTGATAATATGTTTTTTATGTGGAGAAGACATAGTGAATCAATTAATAGCAATGAGTACTTAGAAGTTATGAGTTAGGGGTATCATATTTTGCATGAATTTTAATGTGTTGAATGCAACTTGCATTCGCAACCCCTTTTTTCTCCCTCTAATGATGAAGTATTAGATCGTGTAACTATAAAGAAAACATATACATTCACTGGTGGGTTATTAGGGTAACACCAAGTATATATGGTATAAAAATACAAAATTGAGTTGAATTTTTCAATGCAATGGAGATTCTATGTCTATAGTTTCATGCTTTTTGACTTTAGGAATGCCTTGGTAGCAATTTACAGGTTCCTTGTACATAATTTATGTGAATACACTCACAAGTTTTTGGAAGTGTGTTTGGATGAATTCACTATTTATATTCTAATAAAACATCATGTTTTAATGTTATGATTGTGGTTAACATTAACATGGAGGAATGTAATGCATATACATTGTAGTTACCTCCTTGACACATTGGGAAAAAGAGGGAGGTTCACTAGGGGAACGCATACCATTGTAACTACAACAATGGAATGATTGTTGACAAGAGTTTTCATTAAATAGTAATGATAAGTCTCTTTTGATATCCTTCTCGAAAAATTAGTCGAAAAATTAGTAAGTGCTCCAATATTTGTTTTCTAAAATTTGGCATTGAAATTTCATGTTCATGTTGATTCTTTAGGCATTGTTGTTTGAGAGATTGATGCAAGTTAATTGGGGGAATTTTGGGGATTAAAATGGGACTCTTAAATAAAATAATAAAATAAGAGATGCAATTTTAAAGGAAAAGAAAGAAAAAAACATTTTTATTGTATTTTTGGCTTATCTCCTTATAAGTTTACTGAAATTTCAACTATAGACAATCGCTTGATGAGGAATTAAATTCCAATTCAATGAGTTCCCACTTTGTAAAATTTTTAGTAAACACACAGCAAGAGAAATTAAAAATACATGAAAAATTACTTTCAAACATGTTTTTTCATGTATTTTCAATTTTTCTTAGTGTGGGTCTACTCAAAATTATATAGAGTGGGTAATCGTTGGGCGTGGAATTTAATTCCACATGTAGCAATTGTATACACATTCCATTAGAGTAAACCTATAAGGAGATAAACCAAAAATAAAATAAATAAAAAGTAGTTTTCTTATTTTCACGGAAAACCTATTTACCCGTGTGGATGACATCATCATCTTGAATCTTATTGGTTCTTTTAAAGGTTATTTTGTTAGTACATTTTTGGTTTTGAGGCCCATTTTTAACCTCAAAATTCCCCAATTTATAGAAGGGAATCAGACAACCCTATATGTTTTTCTAGTATAAGTTGTCCAGAGTAGAAGAACTATACAAATACAAAGAGAAAAAGGTTGGTCATGGCCTACACCCTCTAAACGTTTGGGCACTATCTACTTGGTGGGAATTTATATTTTTCACAAATCATTTATTACTGAAATATTGGTGAGTACATTATTTTTAAAGGGCCACATTTATAGCTAGATAATATTGTTCTAAAAGTTTAATTTTGAAGTAATTGTGAAACCAAGAGGGAATAATTTCAAGATATATATCTTAATTCATATCAATAAAATGGAATTGGGTGATTTCTCAACAATCAACTCCTAAACATAAATTTAGTCTCAGTATAAGTGTTTTGTTGATGGTGCTAGACCCTCCAACATTCAGAGGATCTCCCAGGTATGAAGTCCCAACTAGACCTCACACCATTTGGTGTGTGAGTCCCATCTGGTATGATGGCCTAGTTTCTATTTTCTTAAAGATATGCCTTAGCTCTTACTTGTTAGCATGTGAGAGTGGTTTACTTTGTCTTCAAACAATGAGATTCATGTGCCTAGTGAGTGCTTAGTGTCGCTTGTGTTAGAGTTCTTTCATTGCAGAGGGAGAGGGTGGAAGTGAGTCTCATTTTGAAAGGGAATAGTCCCAACTCTGCTAGAGACACACAACACAATAGGACATTCACAACTTCCAACGGAGTAGTCCACATGGATGCAACAGTCACAAACACAAGATGAACAAATAGAACATTGTACAACTCCAAACGGAATAGTCCACATGAGTGCGACAGGAATTATAAAAAGTTTACAAGAATGAATCTGTCAAGTGTCTAGTGGGATAGCCCACACGGGTGAGACAATGTTAGCAACTGATACAACACATTTCCAATATTATATTTTCTTAAAACAACCAAAATAGTTCAACTGTCTCAATACAGGTTAAAGCAACATGCATTACAAGTGTCTAAAGAATAGTCTTACAAATGAATAGAATACATGTGTGAAAACGTGTTGTCCTATTAGCAGGCTTTTGAATTAAGTGAAAATTTCAAGACACATCCGTACACCATTACATCACTAACCCCAATAACGGGGCATTGGAGCCACTGCTCACTCCTCAAAGAAAAGATTATAGGCTCTCAAGGTTATGTGGGAGGAGCCAAGGTCAAAAAGTATTTTTTGTGTACAAATGAGGGGTATTTATAGCTAAGGCTAAATTGGCCCTTATGACTGTTCGACTTCCGTCATGACCATTTGACTTACATGACTCTTCAACTTTACATGACTTTTCATATTTACATGTGGGTCTCTTGGAATCCCACATTACATTACATTGATTACAATAGTGTGGCCCATAGTAGTGATTTGGTTGAGATGACTCATGACATGACTCAACACAATAGAGATGGTGTGTTCATGCTAGTGGTGGTGTGCATGTCGAGCTGCAGTGCGATTGGGTGATGGATGTGCTCTTGGTGTATCATAGCCTCAAATCCACATGGCAAGGTGTGCAGATTCTTCAATGGTCTTTTTGTTCACTTGATGTTGCATGTGCATGTTTCTCCTTTGCTTGTACTTTGGAATGCTTCATGTGTTTGCCCGTTCGTGAACAAGTATCCTTGCATGAGTTCCTTGTTCGTCCATTCGTGAACCAATCTCCTCACATGCACTCCTTGTTCATCCCATTCATCGTCGTGTCTTGTCTCATCCATGTACCTGTATCTACAATTACTCATGACAAGACGACATCAAATCGAGAAATCTCCTAGTCTACCATGATGCATCGTCGTTCGCTTTCAGATGCATGTGACAAGGAGAGAGGAAAAGGCTCTGAAACTACGCAAGGTGGATTTCAAGATGGGATGCGGGCTTCGGACACTGTTCATGAAAATTGCGCAGAGGTCACTGGGAGGTTGAGATGGGAAATCTAGATCAGCAATGACTTTCCACGGGATCTGGCTAGGCTAGAGGACTGAACTATGCAATTTTCTCAAGGATACAGTGCAAGAAGTAGGGGGATACTTGCAACAAAAAATGCCCACTTTATCCGAGGAGTTGGTAACAGGCTGCGGGAGGCTACTCACAAAAATTACACACACTGCGGGGTTTCAACAGGCAAGGGAGGAATATTTATGGTTGTAGAAGAAAAGAAAATAGTTCAGGGAAGCAGGATGAGTATAGGTTCCTCAGGAAAATGGCTAAGTGTGAGATCATTGAAACATATGTAAACATTGCTAGGAATTGATTGTGATCACACATAGACACTTAGTGACATAATGTAGATGATCCAGAATGCATAAGACATACTTTTATTGATACAACAACATTCGTGACAAGTATGCGTGAAGTGAGTGTGAAACATTTCTATGTGATGAAAACTGCTCATGCCCACATGCTTTCCCTTGAAGAAAAACATCAACCCCTATGCCTGGAAATGACACATGCTACATAAATATGAGAATGTGGACAAATCTTAGGATCAAGGAGGGGATCTTGAAATCATCAGCTTACCAATAAGTGACCAAGGATAATCAATCACAGGATCCGAGGTAGGCTCTGAAATTTGCACGTGAAACAAAATTTTGGAGGGTGGTTGTAGCCACTACAACACTTGGCGACATACTGGTAGAACTCCATCTCTCTGAATGGATCTTGTTTTCTGAAAAGTGAGTCTAACCCTTCCAGAAGTATTTTTCTATTATTTTATCATCATGGTTTCCACACTAACTTTCTTGAAAGATGTAGTACGTAGCATTCTCTTGATTAGTCAACACACATCCAAGCCAAGTCAACCCAGTTCTTTCGATTGGGGATGAGGGGTATATTGGTGGACAAGTAATATAACAGTCAAAGTTTAAGTTTCATCTCTGTTGTTGCTCCACTACCACAAGGCCTAGATAGTACCCCGGTGGAGTCACGTAGGAACATAAGCATCGCTCCACTACTAGTGAGCCTAGTCAGTACCCCAACAGAGTTACTTGCATCACATCTCTTAGGAGGAAGCCTGTCTTTTCTTTCGCCTTATTCATTTTTTCAGAATTTTCATATTTTAATTTTTTAATTTTTAATTTTTTAAAGAAGTGTGTGTAGGCACTTATTTATTTCATAGGCGGAAGATGGATCCCAACTTATTGAGAGCATAAGAGGTTGTTCCTTCAGAGAAATATGTTATGCATACCTCTAACATACTTGTTAAGGTTTTCCCCCTCACCTTACTCTACTTAACTGAGCTAACAAGCATTAACCCAAAACAACCAACTAGAGTGGGTGGTGCTAGTTAGAGTGCAAGTGTTGTGTTTTCACCAAGACTCACTATGAATAGAACATATTTTCCATCAAGGCATCACGACTGAAGACAATAAGCTCTTCATAAAGAGAGAGGAAAACAGATAACCAAGTGTTGATAGTTGTACATGTACTCTTAGATTTTCCCAGCTTGTCTCGAGAGCCAAACACAGTTTGACGAGAGACTAACCTACAGGTACAAGCAAGCAAAGAAAGAAAAAAAGAAAAAAATAGAGGTAAAGTGAAAGAAAAATAAGTAAGAAAAGAAAACAAGAAATCAAACAAACATGCAAACTGGAAAGCAAAGCAAAGCAAGAAGCAAATACTACTCCTACTTCTATGCTAAATAGTGCATGGACCTACTCACATGAAGTGATATTTCCAATGCATCCATTAGCACATTGGATATCCCATGTTGGTGAATGCATGGTTAACAACAAAGATATGCATGTAAACCAACGAACAAGAAAGATAGATCAGTGAAGACCAACACGCTTCGAGTTCTAAAACATCCATAGAATATAAAAGAGTGAATGCACAAAAGAAACATTTTGTAGACATACCATGGTGTTGTGATGCACTACATGTAGATGGTAAACATACACACTCTTTGGACTATGACATATGAGAAAAAATGAGAAAGACCAATAGCTTATTCTTTGCAAGTGCATTCGTTGTGTAATATTCCTCCAAATATTGAGCAATGGGATCATGTCATTCGAGTGGAGGAAGCGAAATCTCGGTGTTTTGTTGATATTTAATGTGCAGAAGAGAGTGATGAGGAGCCTTGTGTGTTTCGAAATTTTTTTGATCGGAAGTGGAACTAACCTCAGGATAGTGAATGCTTGACATAACCATCAGCCCAAGCTGAAGTGCCTCGACAACCTGTGTGGTTTCCACTCCATCAATAGGTAGATCATTGGAGACCAATGGCCTATATAGATTAACAACGAGTGAATCAACATCATGATCAAATGGAGAAGTATAGAGATTATGACAGCAACGATTAGAAAATTTGGGATGTTTTTTGGCATCCTCATGATTTGATGAATCATCTAGAGGGGTAGATGAGAAGGAAGGATGTTTACCCTCTATGTTTTCCAAAATGATAGATGAAATATGGGATAGATTTTAAGAGGAAGATGTGTCCTCTCCGTAATGTAATGATAGACTGACATCCAATGTGTCTTGTGAATGATCGGAAGTAGAAACATCCAAAAATGAGTTTTCACAGGGGAAATCAACAATGGCAGAATAATAAGGGATGTCAGGATAGAGTGGATGAGGCATGGATGGAATGGATACATCCTTCAGTGCTGTTCTTCTTTATATTCATGCACACAATCATCATGAATGATAGTGCAGGTTGGTTGCACAATACCAACTCCGTCAACAACTTGATCCTCATTAACAACACATGTGGAGTCTGGAATGGAAGAACACAAGATAGTACAATATAGAGGATCAACAAAACATGGGGATGAAGGTTGAGGTAACAAGTCCACATGACAACCAGCAGGCTTGCAAGCCAAATATGTGCAAATATCATGAGCGGGTGGGATAGGAGGTTGTGAAAATTCAACAGATGTGTGTGTACCTTCTCCCACCTTGCATTGTGGAACTAGAGTTGTTTGATGAGGAGAGGACGGACAGTCACTTGTGATAGTCGTATTTGGCACCTTGAATGTGTTCCTTGTTCGTTTGTTCACAAACCAATCTCCTCGCATGTGCTCCTTGTTCATATTGTTCTCCGTCACATCATGTCTCATTGATGTACCTGTATCTGCAATCACTCATGATGGGACGACATCAAATCCAGAAATCTCCTAGTCTACCATGATGCATTGTCATTCACTTTCAGATGTAGTTGCCTGTGAGAGAGGACAAGGCTCTTAAACTGTGCAAGGCATATTTCCAATCAGGATGCGATCTCCTGGCACTATTCATGAAAATTACACAAAGGTCACTAGGAATATAAGATGGGAAATTTGGATCAGCAGTGACTTTCTGCGGGATCTGGTTGGGCTGGAGGGCATATCTATGCAATTTTCTCAGGGAGACAATGAGGAAGTAGGGGGAGACTGGAAGCAAAAACTATGCAATTTCTCTGAGGAGCTGGCAGGATGCTGCGGGAGGCTACTCACAAAAATTGTGAAATTTTTCTGGGGAGCTGGCAATGGGCTGCTGGAAAAACTGCACAGAGCTAGGAGGTTGGCCTACTGGACATCCCTATGTAGTTTCTAAGCTAAGCGGGATATTGGGAAGCTGGGAGATCGCTCATGAAAACTGCGTAGTTTTCAGGATGAGCAGCAGATCGGCTGACAGGGTGAATGGGTGGAAAACTACACAAATTTTTAGGGAAGTGCAGTGACAGGAAATGGGTGTATGTCTGGGACGTATACGCAATTTCTTTAGTTAGCATAATCAAGCATGCTTGACAGCTTTTGCACAATTTTTTGGACGAATGAAGGTTGGGTTCACTGCCCAATCAAACTCTCTGGTTGAACAGCTAGAGGCTTGGTTGATGTTGCTTGTCGGTACTGCAGATTGAGATGGCTTGCTGGGAAACTTCTGCGTTGTTCTGGGTGACATTCAGTCCAATCAACTCCAGGATTGTGCAGTGCAGACTGCCTGGGAGGCAGCTTCAAGCAATTTGCAATTCTGGGCAGCAATACATGTTCACTGAAGAGTGATATTGCGTGATGTAGCTCAGTGAAGGTCCGACTACTGGAGAGAGGTTTGGTCATCATAATTTCAGCAAAATTACTAAGTGTGTGATCAAGTGAACTTGTGCATGCATGACCTTGCGAACACACACTCAACATGACTCGATGACAAGACACCTTGAACCATCAAGATAACTCAGTGTGACTAACTAATGGGTGCAAGCGACAAGCGCGACACTTGAGATAGGCATTCATATGACTGTGACGACACTCTCCCGATAATGCTTACAACAACATGTGTGAGTGCGACAGATTTTTACATAATGTTCAGAACTCAAACAAAACCTTCAACATCACTAGAATGAGGTCACAAGCATGACATAGCAATCAACACGCCGAAGATGACAGTTTGTCGAACAAGTGAAAAGAAAGCAAGACATGTAGAAGAAACACATAAAATGGCTTTTCATGTTTGCACACATGCATGTCCTTGAGGAGTGGATGATATGACAATGACAAGAAGTCATCCAAACTCAACTAAGAGGTGTACCTCGAAAGGTTTTCTTTACTTACCATACTTACCCTTAAGATGATCATGTGTTCGATGGAGTTTTCATGTAGTCCTGACATTTTCCATTACTTGGTCCCTTGACCATTCTCCTCAACTCCTTGGAAGCGATTTCAACATGTCATTGTTTCCTGTAGTCACTGAGAGGTATATCTATGCAATTTTAGTGGACAGTGACTATTGCTGGAATGAGGCCTTGGGAGGCCCATCTGCGCAGTTTCTACATGCAAGACAGACAGGGCAACTTGGAAAACATTGCACAGTTTGTACACATGACACTGTTGTGGGATGGGGCTCAGTCCTAGGAGGACACCTCTGTGAAATTTCTGAGTGCATTGTAGCTATACTGCTCTGTGCATTTCTAGAGAACAGTGCTAGCTGGGGTCTCTGTGGGCTGTGGGATTTCAATAGACAATGGAGGTTGGTGTCTTTGCATTCTGTGGGGTCTTTGTAGGAAAGGGAGGAATATTGATGGTTGCAGAAGCAAAGCGTATAGTTCTGGGAAGTTACATGAGGCTAGGTTGCTAGGGAAAATGGCTAAGTGTGAGATGAGTGAAACATATGTAAACATCATTAGGACTTGATTGTGATCACACATTGACACTTACTGACACAACGTAAAACATCCGGAATGCATAAGGCATACTTTGTTTGATGCAACAACCTTCGTGACAAGAGTGTGTTAAGTGAGTGTGAAACATGTCTATCTAATGACAATCACTCAAGCGCACATGCCTTTCCTTAAAGCAAAACAACATTCACTTTGTGTGACAAACAACAACCCCTATTCCCTAAAATGATAAATGTTGCATAAGGATGAGAATGCGGACAACTCTTAGGATCAAGGAGGGGAGCTTGAAATCATCAGCTTACCAATAAATGACCAAGGATATTCAATCACATGATTTGAGGGAGGCTCCAAAATTTGCCCGTGGGCCAAAATTTTGGATGGTGGTTGCAGCCGCTACAACGTGTTGCTATATTACTAGGAAGATATCACTACATTTTTGACAATTTGACTTGTTCCATAAGTATATAGAGTCCTGAATAAAAGATATGGATTATGAGTTGATTATCACACAATTATATATGTTGATTATTTATGAGATAATTAAGTGATCCATCATAGATCATGAATGCTATAAAATATTATGGGAATACCATGGAAAAGTGGTGGGAGGAAATTGTTAGCTAAAAGGGATACCTAAATGGTTATTATATATATTATTATTGTGGTACACATTCTTCAAGGATGCTAATAAATATAAAAATATTGTGATATATATTAGAGAATCAGTTCACCTTCTAGATATGATAAGTGTCCAATGCAACTAGTAGTTTCAATACAAATTTTATAAATGGATGGTCAACCTCATTAGGCACATCAACCCATCTACTAAATATTTTGGTGTAATGTGTTGCATTATTATGGTGATCTATTATCTCACTTGTGTTTCATATATTATTTTAATTGATATCAATAGTTTTCATTCACATCAAAGGGGATGCACAAGATAGAATTAGTGTTTTTCATGAGTCAAAAAAAGAAGTATGATAGTTAGATATCTTTCATGCTCCCATCAAGTGAAGTAAAAAAAAAATTAAGTTTATTGGGTTTTTTTACAATCTTATGATTCCATAATTTCCTCATCGAGACCTTTCCAACATTATATCCCATTATGAAAAATTCCCCTTGGATGAGAGGTTACGGCCATTTAGAAATCAACATTAATTCCAAAACTATAGGAAAAACCCCCAAATGTCTGTGAACAACTCTCAAGTGAACCAATGGAAAATTAATTAAATGCACGGTAGTAGGTGACAAAACATGCACAATTTTTAACATGGTTAAATAGTGTGTAGCTTGCTCAAATTGAATGATAGATCTATGCCAACATGTTCACTGTTTAACTGAAGAAACCTTGCAACAATGGTTAATCCTAGTATGAAACATGGTAGAACTTGAGTTGATGATTTGATGATGACTTAGTTACCTACACAGTCATCAAGGATGACACATGGAGACATTTGGTTAGATTCTTTAATGATGGCATGGTTACCTACAAATTTAGCAAGGATGACATGTGGCAATGTTTGGTTGAGTGTTTTGGCAATGACATGGTCACTTTGTTGGTTGGGTGTTGTGGAAATGGTTTGATTACCTCCATAGGTAGCAAGGATGACATGTGGTGCATTTTGGTTGGATGAGGTGACATCGGTACGGCGATGTTGTGCCTCTAGGGACTACAACGTGGTAGATCCAAATGACAATTTTTGGTTGGGAAAAATTCCAAAAATGGGTGACATATGGAACCCCTCATAAGTTTCCATATGGAAATATGACATCATCATGTGGATTACCATGGACCCCTAGGCTAGGGTCACATGGAAATATCATATGGCGTTGAGTGCAAAGTTTAATGAGGTCATGTGATCATGGTTCTGTCATAGAAAGGCTAAAGCACCATCTCATATTGACATTAATGACGTTTGAACAAGAATTATATGAAACTATGGTTACCCTTGAGGTAAGTGAGGACCACATCAATGCATATAAATATATAGTGGCATGACCCCATTCAAATATCAACCAATGTGAATCATATTGAAATCATATGTGTAGTTTGTAGGAAGGTTGGACTGGCAACTTGATTGATCTGTTGTGTAACTGTTTATGGTTCAATTCATCGGGTGAGTGTTTTGCATATATGTGTGTGGCATTTCCCTCAAATGTGTTGACATAAGTTTTTTTTGTTAGAGCTCCAACCGTAGTTATGTGGCAGTGCCTCACCCATAAGTCTGACACAATGATTATGTTAGTTGGTTATTAATCTGGGTGGATATTGGTGCCCACCTTCCTATTCCACTTGGACCCTCACCATTTTTCTTTCATTTTTTTCAATTTCCTTAATTGTAGCATAGTTTACTATTTTTGGCAGTTTTTTGGGTTCTGAACTTCTGGAGCCATTTCAAGGCCCTAAACTATGTATTCCTCAAAGATATGTTTCCAACAAGGTATCATATGCATCAAGCGGAAATAATATGACCAAGTTATGACACTAGGAATTTCGCTACCCAACGAACCCCAATGGGTCCCATAAAATCTTGGTGTTACATCTCCTCAAGTTAGGGTTTTGGTTGTTTAGCGTTTTCTCTTATTGTTCAATAATAAAAGGGCCCTCAAGTACCATGGATGCCTACATAGATCCATCCAGGATGAGATGGATTTCCTAAACATCTCCTTGGTCGGCACGACATACCGCTATGCCATCAAGATTGAGCAAAAGTTCATATAAAAGAAGCGAGACTTTGGATATGTGAATCTGAAGCAAGGGAAAGGTGCCCCCAAACTACAAAAAAAATAACAAAGCCAAGGAA
Organism: Pinus tabuliformis; assembly: GCA_031772625.1. Taxonomy (NCBI): domain Eukaryota; kingdom Viridiplantae; phylum Streptophyta; class Pinopsida; order Pinales; family Pinaceae; genus Pinus; species Pinus tabuliformis. The sequence goes on from CM062817.1 coordinate 929,650,272, forward strand.
AGATGACCCAGGACAACCCGCCAAAGCCGCAAGCAAAGGAGAACACTGTAAAGCTGAAGAAGGACATGGGAAAGTGGTGTGAGTTCCATAAGAGCTCCACTCACAACAAAATTGAGTGTTGGGCCAAGCAGTCACTAGTGGTTGAGCTAAAGGCTTTAGAATCATATACATGTTCCAACTCTGAATCACAACCTGATAAGGGGAATGATCAAGGGAAGTAGATTATCAATGGGGAGCCCAAATCCACTGTTGCCACCACGAAGATCCAGAAGGAGGAACCCAAAGATCTAGAGGAGGAGGAGCATCTCTTCCACTCCCAAATGTGGGTAAAGGGTTTCCTGCTACAATTCATTATCGACAGCAGGAGCCAAAAGAACCTCATTTCAGAAGAGTTCATGAAGCGACTAGGCTTACCGACCATAGCACACCCACAACCATACCCCATCGAGTGGCTTCACCAAGGATGGGATCTTCGCGTGAGTCAATAGTGTCACCTTCCATACAACGTCAAGCCCTTCACAGATGAGGTATTGTGCGATATTGCCCCCCTTGATGTTTGTGATGTATTATTAGGCCAATCATACTTATGGAAGCAACATGTTGTGTATGAGTCAAGGCCTTGTGATGTAATTGTTGCCTTTGGAAATAAGTTATACAAGATACCAGAGGTAGCACCGCCTAGTGCCATCTCTATGGTTATTGCAAGACAATGTAGTAAACTCATTTCCAAAACCAGGAAATTTGTTTTCCCGATGATACACCCTCAAGGAAAGAAGATGACAGTGGCCACAACCTCCAGACAGGGCCCCTCTGCATGACAACAAGAGATGGATAAGGTCGTGGAGGAGTACGAGGACATCTTCACCTTCCCCGTAGGGGTGCCTCTACACTATCAGGTCAAGCACTCCATTGATCTACCCCTAGGTGCGCCATTTCCCAATGGACCAATCTATTGGTGCTCTATTCTTGAGAACGATGAAATCAAGAGGTAGATGTAAGAGTTTCTGTAGAAAGGTCACATCCGGCCTAGTTCATCGCCCTATGGGAGCCCGATCATGTTGGTATAGAAGAAGGATGGGACTTGGAGACTTTGTATTGACTATCGATCCTTGAACAAGATCATTGTCCAAAATAGGTACCCGATCACAGGGATTGATGACCTTTTAGACCAACTCAATGGGGAAAAATATTTTAGAAAGATCAAGTTGAAGTCTTGATATCACCAGGTACCAATCAAACCCTCCAATGTGTGGAAGACTACCTTGAAAGCCAAGGAGGGCATTTTAGAATGGTTGGTTGTGCCTTTTGGGTTGACAAATAATCCTGCAAATTTCATGACACTGATGGATGACATCTTGTAGCCATTCACCAACTCATTTGTAGTGGTATACTTGGATGACATCCTGATCTTCATCCAGAGTTGGGAAGAGCACCTCCACCACATCTGACAAGTTCTCCAAAAACTCCTGCGGCACAAGTTGTGTACCAATTTGGAGAAATTCACTTTTCGCATGACCCAAGTTCATTATCTGGGATACCTTATTGATGAACGAGGGGTGCACGTGGATCTAGCCAAGACCCAAGTTATTCAGGACTGGCCAGCCCCAACCACTTTGACACAGCTCCACAACATTCTGGGTCTTGCCAATTTCTACTGTAGGTTCATGTTGGGGTTTTCTCATATCACTTGGCCCTTGAGTCAAGTCACCAAGGGTGGTGCGAAAAATAAATTATTTTGGTCTAAATCTCAACAGAAGGCATTCACAAAATTGAAACATCGCCTCTGCTCTGCACCAGTTCTCACGTTACCAAACTTGCAACAACCATTTGAGATCGAGACAGATGCCTTTGACTATGCTATTGGGGCAGTCCTTACTCAATAGGGGCATCTAGTGGCATATCACAGTGATACACTTTCAAACACAGTCCGGAAGTATCCCACTTATGATAAAGAGATGTATTCAATTGTGCAGGCCTGCCGACAATGGAAGCATTACATTTTGGGGAAGGAAACAATCATCCACACAGACCACCAACCACTGCAGTTCACACAGATGCAAGAGAAGTTGCAGAATGATCGCCATCATAAGTGGTCCACATACTTGCAACAGTTCCATTTAAATATCAATTACAAGAAGGGAAGCACCAATAATGTTGCAGACTACCTTAGAGGACCACCGATCATGGCGTTAACCATCATGCTCAACTCTTGTGGGCATGAGACTTTTGTTTGGCCACTTCTCTACAAAAGTGACCCAAAATTTGGCCACACATACCCGACGCTCTTGGAGGGTCAGCAAGTTGCATATTTTCACCTCTAGGATGCTTTGTTATGCCACCTAGGACACCTTTGTGTTCCTTCAAGCGAGACTACCAAGATGATTTGGGAAGAACTCTACAGTTGGGTCGTTGGGTATTTCAAGGTCGAGAAAATGGTGGCAGTACTACAAAAGTATTTCTATTGGCCGAATATTCGACAAGATGTGAGGAAGTAAATAAGATACTACACTGCCAACATCATTGTCAAACCAACCATTAAGAAGCAAGGCCTCTATACTCCTCTACCTACAGCAAGTCGACCTTGGGAATCCATCTCCATGGATTACATGTCAGGCCTTCCTTCTACTAAGCATGGAAATGACTGTGTTTTTGTCATTGTCAACAGATTCCTAAAGATGGTCATTATGGCAGCTTACAAGAAGAATATCACAACAGAATCCACTACTAAACTCTTCTTTGAACGAGTGTGGGTACACTTTGAGATCCCATAGTCTTTCATCTTAGATTGGGACAACATGTTCCTCAATACATTTTGGTCCAATATCTGGTCGATGCTGGACACCAAGCTCACTAAATCCACAACTTTCCATCCCCATATTGATGGCCAAACAGAGGTCATCAAGAGGATGATCGTACACATGTACAACTCAAAGCATCGACGCACATGGGATGAGAGCCTCCCGTATGTCTGGCACAGCAATAACCGGGCTCTCCACAGCTCAAATAACCACAACCCTTTTCAGGTGGGCTTGGGATTCCAGCCACTATGTCCCATTGATGTGTCATACCATTTGCAGAAACTCAGGTAGATTTAGCTCATGTCTAGTCTGAAGTCGACAAGCCAAATAGCTTCATTGAGAAAATTCAACACATATGCCAACAGGTCCATGACATATTGGACAAAGCCGATGCTAAGTACAAGCAGCGGCATCATTAGCATCTGGTGCCACACAAGTTCCAGGTGGGCGACAAAGTTTGGCTACATTTGCAGAAGGAGCTCCTCATTGGGCCCCACCATAAGATTCGCCTAATTTGTTATGGGCAATAGATTGTGGGAGATAATGGTTTTGAGCTTAGAATTCCCCCATTCCTTGTTCTGCATCCAATGTTCAATATGTATGGCCTTCGGTCATACTTTCCACCATTAATGGAAACATCTGACATTGCAAAACAACTCACACCAACAGAGTTAAATCCAGACTGCATGGAAAAAGATGCAACTAATCGGATCATCGACACCTAGATAAAGAACACTCGCTAGCAGAAGATCCATCTATATCAAGTTGTCAAAGCTGTCCAACTCCTACACCAAGGCAAATGGCTCACTAGGGACCAAGTTCTACAGAATTTTCCTCATCTCATGGAGGGACTCAACACAATGGAGACCATTGCTTCCTAAGGGTGGAAGACTGATCTAGGTGGATATTGGTAGCCACCCACCTGTTCCACTTGGACCGTCACCATTGTTATTATTTTTTTTTAGTTTCCTTAATTGTAGCACAATTTACTATTTTGGGTAGTTTTTTGGGTCCTAAACTTCGAGAGCCATTTTGAGGCCATAAACGACATTTTTTTGGAAAAATTCATCCAAAGAATTTGCAGGAAATCAAGTTAGAAACTTTATTCATTGGAGATATCTTTCCAACGAGGTATCATACACATCAAATGGAGACAATATGACCAAGTTACAACCCTGGGAAGTTGGCTGCCTAAATAACCCCAATGGGGCCCATAAACTCTTAGTGTTTCATCCCCTCGTGTTAGGATTTTGGTTGTTTAGGGTTTTCTCTTATTGTTAAATAATAAAAGGTCCCTTGAGCCTCATTATAACTTAATTCAAAGCCATGTAGCCACCACATTTCTTCTGAGAGATAAGTTACCATCGCCCGAGCTAGTCTTATTTCCATTCTATTTGTAAGCATATTTCGATATTTGATATTCATGAAATGAAGTGTTATTTCTGTTGCAACTCTATATTTATGGTTATATCTGTATTTTTTTGCATTCCTATTTAAATGTGGATCACTTATGTTATATGGTTTCTACAGTGTCAAGTCATGGGTTCAAGTCTAGGTAGACTTGGTAGAAATGTTTTTGTAGAAGGGTTACTAGCATGCCTAATTTTCTTATTTTGTTGAATAGTTAAACTTTTTGGGTGCCCATAAATTTCTATTTCATAGAATGTGCTTAGAATTATCCATTAGGTATAAGGATTTATTTTTATATAGTTTCAAATGGATTTTGAAGGTTTCTGGGCTCATTTTAAGTCTGAATTGGATTCTGGAAGAAGCATAATTATTATGGTTTAGTGGTTAGCACTGCTATAATCCTGAAGTCTCTAAATGATATATTATTTATCATCAAAATCTATCTTATGTGTTTTGATAACTTATGCGTAGTTTGTAGTTGATGTTGAGTATACGGTAAGAACAAGTTCTGAGAGAGGTTTTATGTGACTAGATTGATGAGAAGGTTAGAAAAATGTATGGACAAGGCATGATAGCTTGTTGAAGGAAGTATGATAGTATCGGTTTTTTGAGTTTAAATATTTATACTTATTGAAGAGTAGGTGGATCTAGTTTAAAATATTTTGAAAATAGGTCCACAAGAAGTTGAAGAATAAGGTGAGTGCCTCCACAGAGGTTGGTTCCTCAATTAGGATGGAGCCTACAACAAGTTTAAGCTTGCACATCATTGAGGTTGGTTCCCCAATCAATTTGAAGCCTAGAGAAAGTTCAAGTGTTCTCAACTCTATGGTTGGTGCTTCTGTCAGGTTGTAGCCTAAAGTGAGTGGTTTCTTGCATATTTTTCAGGTTGGTGCATCAATTAGGTTTTAGCCTATCACAAATAGTTTCTTGGATATATTGGGGGTGAGTTCCTCCACTAGTTTGGTGCATGAAAATCTATGTAATGAATTAAAAAGAGAAAGAAGAATAATTTATAATTCTCTCTTATATGGGTTTCCACATAAAATCTTGTGTCCTCTTGTTTGATGTGATGGCTTCTTCATGTATTGTTGATGTGATAATGGCCTGCAGATAGGGAAAATTTTAACGATGGAAAATTATCTTAAAATTTAGAAACTTTGGTGAATTTTAATCGTCTTCAATATGCAAGCTATAAAATGTTTAGTGGTATATTTGTAAAAATACTCGAATTTCTAATGGTATTATATATAGTCTCTATAAAATTTTGGCAATTTTTAACGTAAGAAAAATTATACTGTAAAATTTGGGCGAATAACATTTAGAAAAATGGAAATTGGCGAATCTTTTTATTGGAAAAAACATAAAAAATTAGCCCACTTATGAAAATTAGCCCCTAAAATTTTCCATTCTTGTAGTTGCATTGTCCTATTTATTCATATGTTGAAAATAGTTATGATATATTTCTATATAATTTTTCATTGATAAAATATTGTGAAATGCTAAAGTTACTATCACACTAATTCACCCCCCGCCTTGATGAGATATTTGGTCTAACAAGTGGTATCAAAGTAGGTTTTCTTCAAGAATAGATAGCTACTAGAAGGTTGATATCAAGTGAAGATGGTCATGTTTTTGTAAGATAAACATGGAAACCTATCTCATCTCCTCAATAGTTGATATTTGGGAAATTGTAGAGACCAATTATAAAGCCCCTAACTCTATTTTGATAGATGTGGTTGATAAGGCACTCTATACATCGAATGCTCAAGCTAAGCATGTTATTTAAAGTGGTTTATCAAAATTATACTTTTTCAAAGTGATGCAATGTAAGTCACCTCATTAGGCATGGAATAAGCTTAAAACTTATTATGGAGGGGATAAAAAAGTAAAACAATCCAATCTACAATCTCTCAAGGTCCAATTCGAAATTTTAAAAATGGAGGAAGATGTGGATATTGCTTCATATTTTCTTCAAGTAGACTGTTGGGTCCCTATAATACTAGTGATTACCCCATTACTATTGTAGTTATACCCCTTATTTATATTCTTGTGCCCCTATTACCCCCATGTTGTTATTTCTGTGCCCCATAGAATCCCTCTATTGTTATTTTTGTGGCTTTATATTATTATTGTTAGGTTGGCTGGATTATATTGTGACTCCTTACACTCCTATATATAGAAATGAGGTTTTGTCATTTGAATCATCCAAGAATTGTTCATTTATGTAATGTAAAGGAGGTTGCCCCCTCGAAGAGGCTGAATTCTAAGGCGTTGATCTATCTTTTCTATCTTTTCTTGAGCTAGTTTCATAACATTTCGTATCAGAGCTTTGGATTCTAGGGTTTCGCTGCTCCAAACAGGTCATCATGGAATTTTCGCTATAACATTTTTTCTGTGACGTTTCAGAAGTCGCAAACAAAACCCATTTGAGAAAAAATCCTGCTGAACCTTGGGTCCGAATTTCAGAGAGTTTCATGAGACAGTTGCGGAGATATGATCTGAGGAAGTTGGTCTTTTTGCAGACTCCTGAATTACATTCAAAACAGGTGACCTGGGGAAAATCGTCATAACATTCTCTCTGAAGATTGGATTGAAAGTTCGTAAGAAGGTACAGAAAGAGAATGGACTGTAGTTTCTTGTGTGCGAGTTTCAGATCCAAAGGTTGAAATAGTGACTCGTGGCACGTCGTACAAGTTCGCTCTACTGAACTAGTCTAAAAGCAAGTCACTGTGGGAGCTTTCACATAACCCTTCCTTGGAGAATCCAATTTGGGTCAGACTTGTGGCATTGGAAAGAGGACGCAGAAGGCTACTACAAGTTGAAACTTCAGAATTGGATGATAAGAAATTACAGAGATACATCAGATTCAATATCAGGCTTCTATAAAGTGAAAAAAGGTGTGTAGTTTTTTTTTAAAGTTTTGTGTAAGCTTGGTTTAACGGAATTCAAAGGGCATAGTAAAGCATTATTATCGGTAACTGATGCCCCGAGGAAAGAAAAGGCAAACACCTAGTAAGGAACCTGAAAGCTCTAGCATGACTTATGAAGAAGAGGATGAAATGCTACATGATATATCAAAATTACAAGAACAAGTGCAACATATGTCACGCTCACAAAAGCTAACAGAAGCTAAGATAAATGGCGTGGAATCTAAGATAAATGGCGTGGAATCTAAGATAAATGGCGTGGAGTCTAAGATAAAGGGCATGGAAGCTAATATGGATGATTTGAAGACGAATTTGAAGACAAACATGGCAGATTTGAAGACAGATTTGAAGACAGACATGGCAGATTTGAAGACATATTTGACAAATTTTCTACAAGAAATACTTACTAATGGTGAAAAGGTTGTAAAGGAAACTCATGATGTGAACAAAAGAAATGTTAATCATGATTCCATAGAATCTAATGTTGGATCGAAGACCCACCATATTCCAAAAATTGATATGAGGAAGTTTGATGGCAAGGATCCCGCCACATGGATATTACAGATGGAGCAGTTCTTCGATCTCAATAATGTGAAAAACACACAAAAGGTACGTATGGCAACTGTATATTTGGAACCAAATCATTTTGTATGGTATCAATGGCTTTGTTATCGTAAAAAATTTATCACCTGGGCAATTTTTACGGAAGAATTGATAGCACATTATGAAGATACAAAAAGCAACACTTTTTTTAGCCAATTGATAAGTCTCAAACAAAAGGGTTCAGTAATGGAGCACATTGAGGAGTTCCAAAAATTGAACATAAGGGTAAAAGATATTCCAGAGGAGCATAGGATTGATGTGTTCATAGGGTCTTTAAAGGATAATATCCAACATGATGTTCGCCTTTGGGAACCTGATTCATTAGAGAAGGCATTCAGGTTAGCAAGAAAAATGGAAAGCAAAATTATGGCAACTAGGAAGCATACCACTCACAACTATAAAGACGGAAGTGTTGTTTCCCCTAGTCTTCCACAACCTATAAGGTTGACACCACAAAAATTGGAAGAGAAAAAAGCAAAAGGGCTTTGTTACAGTTGTGATAGCAAATACACTAAAGGTCATAAGTGTGCTGAGAAGAAATTATTCTACATAGATTGTGAAGAGGAAGAAGAAAAGGAGCAAGAAAGGTCAAAAGAAGAAGATATACTCCAGGAACAAAGCCTAGATGAAGAAAAAATAAATCCAACCATATCTTGTAATGCATTGGTGGGAATTACCACTCCTCAAACCATCAAGATAGAAGGACAAATCAAGAAGAAAAAGGTAATAGTGTTGATTGATTCAGGAAGCACCCACAATTTTATTCATTGTAGGGTAGCAAAAGAATTGAATTGCTTCCTATATCCAGCACCAGAGTGTCAAGTGATGATTGCAAATGGAGGAACAATAAATTGCTCTGGAAGGTGCCATAATATCAAGCTATCCATGGGAGAATATGTATTGACTAGCCCAATGCTTTCCATTCCAATGGGAGGTGTTGATGTTGTACTAGGAGTCCAATGGCTACAATCCTTGGGTACAATAGCTTTTAATTTTCAAGAAATTTTCATCAAATTTTCTACGGAAGGAAAGGAAGTTGAATTAAGGGGTATTGCAGGGAAACCAGGAAAGATAATCAGCTCTAATGGTATGACAAAGCTTCTAAAAAAGGAGCAAAGAGGTGTAATTGCACAATTATGTTCGCTAGATGTTTCCACATCGGAATCATCTATTTCTCCAGATCTCCAAAAATTCCTGGACAATCATTCCAAGGTATTTGAGACTCCCAAAGGTCTCCCACCTATGCGTGATCATGATCATGCTATTCATCTGATTCCAGGAAGTGTTCCTCCAAACATCAGGCCGTACAGATATCCCTATGTCCAAAAAAGTGAAATTGAACGTATGGTTGCAGAAATGCTAGAGGCTGGTATAATTCAACCAAGTCAAAGTTCTTTCTCTGCTCCAGTAGTATTGGTGCACAAGAAGGATGGATCATGGCGCATGTGTCCGGATTATAGGGAGCTCAACAAGCTCACTATTAAAGATAAGTTCCCCATTCCTGTCATTGATGAATTACTAGATGAATTGCATGGATCAATTTACTTCACCAAGTTGGATCTTCGTTCGGGATATCATCAAATCAGAATGAAGATTGAAGACATTCCGAAAACGGCATTTAGAACTCATGAGGGTCATTATGAATTTTTGGTCATGCCTTTTGGCCTTACCAATGCACCTTCAACATTTCAAGGTTTGATGAATTCAATTTTCAAACCATTCCTTAGAAAATTTGTGTTAGTATTTTTTGATGATATACTAATCTACAGCAAGTCTTGGAAGGATCATGTTGAACATGTTGACAGGGTGCTACAACTATTGGAGGAGAAACAATTATATGCAAAAAGATCCAAATGTTTCTTTGGAGTCCAGGAGGTGGAATATTTGGGTCATATTGTATCTCATGAAGGAGTTAAGGTAGACCCTAGCAAAATTAAAGCCATTAAGGAATGGAAAATCCCCACATCCATAAAGCATCTGCGAGGATTTCTTGGGTTGACAGGGTATTATCGCAAGTTTGTTAAGAATTATGGGAGAATAGCAGCACCTCTAACAACATTATTGAAGAAAGATGCATTTTCATGGACTTCGGAAGCAACAAAGGCCTTTGAACATCTTAAAGAGGCAATGTGCCAAGCACCGGTCTTAGCTACACCGGACTTCACAAAAACCTTTATTGTGGAATGTGATGCTTCAGGAAATGGAATTGGTGTTGTTCTAATGCAAGATGAAAGACCCATTGCTTTTGAAAGTCGTCCAATCAAGGGAAAGTTTTTAAGCAAAGCTATTTATGAGAAGGAAATGTTGGCAATACTCCATGCACTTAAGAAATGGCGACCCTACCTAATGGGAAGACACTTCAAGGTAAAAACGGATCATGATAGCCTTAAATACTTTTTAGAACAAAGATTATCCTCTGAAGAGCAACAAAAGTGGGTCACAAAGATGTTGGGTTATGACTTTGAAATCATCTACAAAAAAGGGAAGCAAAATGTGGTGGCAGATGCACTCTCAAGAAAGGATGAGGATGTGGAAGCATTGTTGTGCGCCATTTCTATTATCCAACCAGATTGGATAAAAGAAGCAAGGGAGGAATGGAAGAATGATGAAGAAGTGTGGGCACTTATTCGAAAGCTACAACAAGATTCCAGTACGTCTGATACATTTAGCTGGCAAAATGATTCATTATGGTACAAAGATCGCTTATACCTCTGTAAGAATTCCCAGCTAAAACAAAAGATTCTTATGGAATTGCACACTTCTCCCTTAGGAGGGCACTCAGGATTTTTAAAAACTTACCACAGGGTTAAGAAGGAATTTTTTTGGGATGGCCTTAAATCAGATATTCAAAAGTTTGTGGCGGAATGTTTGGTTTGCCAACAAAATAAAGTTGAAACAATTAAGACACCGGGTCTATTACAACCTTTATCCATTCCAAGCCAACGTTGGGAGGAGGTTTCAATGGATTTTATCACAGGTTTACCCAAGTCTGAGGGAAAGAGTGTCATCATGGTGGTAGTTGACAGACTTACCAAGTATGCACACTTTTGTGCATTATCACATCCATTTAAAGCCAGTACAGTTTCTACTGCATTTATGGAAACAATTCAAAAGCTACATGGAAACCCAAAGATTATTGTAAGTGACAGAGATCCCATTTTCACTGGAAAATTTTGGACAGAATTATTTTCTTGTCTTGGTACTCAGTTAGCTCATAGCTCATCTTATCATCCTCAATCTGATGGGCAAACTGAGATAGTAAACAAATGTTTGGAAGGATATCTTCGTTGCTTTGTATCTGATAAACAGACACAATGGGTCAAATGGTTGCCTCTGGCTGAATGGTGGTATAACACTTCCTTCCATACAACAACAAAAATGACCCCATTTATGGCACTTTATGGGTATCAACCACCATCCATCACATCATATTTAAGAGAAAATTCTAAGGTTCAGGCAGTGGAACATCACATCGAACATCAACAACAAGTCCTCCAACTCTTAAAGGATAACCTCGTGTTGGCACAAAATAGAATGAAACAACAGGCAAATCAACATCGCAGTGAAAGAAGTTTTGATGTAGGTGATTGGGTTTTCCTACGGCTACAACCATATAAGCAAATGTCCCTAAAGCAAGCTAAGAAGGATAATAAATTATCACCAAAGTATTATGGTCCGTACAAGGTGTTGCAAAAGATTGGTACTATGGCATACAAATTGGAGCTTCCTGCAGCTTCTCGATTGCACCCAGTTTTCCATGTTTCATGTTTAAAGAAGGTTATAAGCGACAAGCTCCCAGTTCAAACAATATTGCCAGAACTTGACGAGGAAGGAAAAATTATATTGGAATCGGAAGCAGTCACAGAAACAAGAACTCGACAGCTACGAAATCGATCAATTTCAGAGTATCTTATCAAGTGGAAGAACTTATCCGCTGAAGATTCCACATGGGAGGATGAAAATTTTATGCAGAAGTATCTAGAACTACTTAAGCGTTGAGGACAACACTTTTTTGAAGGAGAGGGGCATGTTGGGTCCCTATAATACTAGTGATTACCCCATTACTATTGTAGTTATACCCCTTATTTATATTGTTGTGCCCCTATTACCCCCATGTTGTTATTTCTATGCCCCATAGAATCCCTCTATTGTTATTTTTGTGGCTTTATATTATTATTCTTAGGTCAGCTGGATTATATTATGACTCCTAACACTCCTATATATAGAAAGGAGGTTTTGTCATTTGAATCATCCAAGAATTGTTCATTTATGTAATGTAAAGGAGGTTGCCCCCTCGAAGAGGCTGAATTCTAAGGCGTTGATCTATCTTTTCTATCTTTTCTTGAGCTGGTTTCATAACATAGACAATGTTGTCAACTTTTTTATATGTCTCGATGAAGAATTCAAATATGGTGTTTTTAATCAAAAGATATTGATATCTCTTCCATCACGGTTCAATCCCAAAGTATCATCCCTTGAAGAACTAGCAGATGTAGACAAAATGACTATGGATATGCTTCATGGAACATTCTCAACATATTGGCTAAGGATAATAAAGAATCAAAGAATCATCATTTCGAGCAACTAAAGAAGAAAAAGCATGAAAATCAAGTAGACTCCAACTCTGATGAAGAAGAAGCCAAGTTTGTGTAGAAGCTAAAAACAAGGACTATCAAGTTCAAAGGTAAGCTCCCTTTTAAGTGCTTCGAATGTAGAAGGATAAGACAATATGCTTCTAGGTGTCCTTATGATAATATGAATGATAATGGTGATGATCCAAAATTTAAGTCTAAGAATCTAAAGAAGAAGCAAACCAACAATAAGAAGAATTTATACTCAAAGGAAGGAATTGATTACGAAAGCAATGAAAGTGTAACCGATAATGGGAAAGGTGAAATATTGTTCATCATTGAAACAAAATAACCTAAGGCAGAAACAAGTTATGAAGGAGAAATTAGAATTGTTTTGAAGGAAATAAAGGCCCTTAGAAATAGGGAAGTACAATTGATGTAGCAACTCTAAGATGCAAAGTTGAATGAGGAGACTATTCTTGCTCTCAAGGTTGATCTAGAAGAAAATAAAAGGATAAAAGAAGTTTTGTTAGAATAGATACATGAAAAAGTTTTTTTTTTTTTAAGATTATAAGAAGAAATTATACTATTCAAAGAAAAATTGTAGCATCTCAAACAAAACCTAAAGCTTCATAAAGGAGCTAAATCTATAAATCACATTCTCAGCATGTAAAGCTCTCCCCTCACTAAAACAGGTTCTAGATATCAAGAAAGTTGCAAGGAACCCAAGAAAATGGGTCTCCCAAGCACATCAAATGAATATCATCCGAAGAAGCTCAATCATACATTCATTGCATCCAACAATAACTCCCTTGAAGTTCCCAAACAAATGATGAATCAACCCAAGCATGTTCATTTCAATAACTCTTAAGATGATACCAATAAGCAACAAGGTACATTCAATTCAGTAAAGTAAAGTAGCCATAATGAAGGAAGAGAATCTCCCATGACAAAGAATACTCATAAGAGATCTACAATTAGTAATGAAGCAGGTGTTTAAAATAAAGATATGAATGAGGCCCCTCCAATGAACAACTTTAGAAGATCAATATCACCCTATAGCTCCAGGTATTGAAAAAATAAGTTCTTTGGTTATTGCTTCTTATGTACAAAATTTAGGTAAAAAGAACAATATTGAAAGACCTATGATATGATCAAGTATAGAGGATATGATCAGGTGCCTAGATGGACACATGTGGACCAAATAAGAAGAATACCTAAGTAGTTTTTGTAAATATTGAAGCCCAATGTTGAATGCTACATATGTCACAATTAAGGTCATACAACAAAATATTTCATACTCGAATTGAGATGACACAAGAGTGAGGGACTTCCTATCAATCAATGGATTAGTGTTGCATGATGGAGAAGAAGACAAGAAGAAATATGGCTAGATATAACTTTTCAGATCTAATACCTTGGTGAAGAATGTTTCAAGGCTATCCTTTGTTGAATCAAAACTTGAATAATCAATTCTATATTGGCATAATGATCAACTTGATATGAGCGCATCATAAGGAAAGTGACAAGGGATATTCTAGATGAAAAGTAATAGAATATAATAGAATGCATGTATAGGTAGAGAATCTATGTAGGTTCACCATCAAAGACGAGACAAATCAAAGTAGAATTTAAGCAACCTAAGGAAAACTTAGTATCAAGGGAAGACTCTATTAGGTCCACAAGAAAAACTAGGGACAATTTGAGAATAATTATTAAAATTACAAGAATATTGAAGATGTGTCAACAACATCGTCTAAAATGGAGACTCCATTAGGTTTAAGTGTAATTGTTGAGTATTAGAAGGCACTCATAGATAAAGGAAGCATGATCCACAAGAAAGTATATCAATAGGAAAGAAGCATTGGAAACATGGTCTCAAAGGAAGACCTTATTAGATCCATAGGAAAGTACAAGAACAGGAAAGAAGAATTGGTGGCATGGTCAAAGGGGGAGACTTTTCCACATTTAAGAACATTATATGGTGTATTAAAAAGAATTGCAGAAGTATTGGTCCTATGGTCATAGGGGGGCAACATTCTCACTTTCATGAATAGTGTATGGAGTATTGGTAGGCACTTATTAAATGCATACATTGACATATATGGTAGACAAAAGAAGATAATCTCTGAAATATTATAAATGATTATGTTCAAACATAATTATGTAAGAATTGGTAGGAAACCATGTCCCTTTACTATTGCTTTCAAAGGGGGAGTGAATGCACACATTGGCAAACCTTGAGTAGGAGGAGCAAGATAAACTAACATGCATTAAAAGTGAGAATGCATGAAATGAAAAAAGGAAGGAAATAAATAAGGAGGAATCTTCGTAGTTAGAAATGTGGAGTCCTCAACACTATGTGAGGGGCAGTATGAGAACTTGGCATATTGAAACCAATGACCGTCAATGTCTAGTGGAGTTGCCATCAATGATAAAGGGGGATATTTTTGTAAATAGTTTTTTTCAATGACAATAACATGTGTCATTAATCTCAAAGGGGATTTATAACACAACAATAGTGTTATTCATGAGTCAAAGAGATAAGTATCATAGTTAGATATCTTACATGCTCTCATTAGGTGAACTCAAAAGAAGTTTGAAGTTTACTGAGTCTTTGAAAAGGTTATGATTCCCTAATGATCCTATAAATAACATGGTCATGTGGTCCTCATCAAGACCTTTCCAATGATATATCCCACTATAAAAAGCTCCCCATGCATGAAACATTGTGCTTGTTTGAAAATAAACAGTAGTTAAGGGCCCAAAACTATACGGATAAACCACCAAATATTAATACGTTAAATAGTGTAGAAATTTTGAATAATATAACACTTATTCACAAAGATTATCCTGATTATACACTATTGCGGAATGCATGCATAATACATAACCTCCTCTATGTTGATAATCAATTTTGCGGAATTAAAAACAATGAAACATCAATTGCATGCGCAAATTAACACCGTATGTAATGGGGAAAGCATACAGCTGAAAACCCTAAACTATCCGTATATTTTAATGATAGAGAACATGTAACAATACATAGTACAATACTCCTCACAAGTGCTCAGTACTATCTCCACCTGCTACATGCAAACTAGCTTAGATCTAAATCAAGTCACAGGTTCAAATCTCCTCCACTGTTTGCCTGCCTCTACTACGCAATCCAATGTGAGAATGGGAATGATCCAAGTTCGAATTCCCTTTTGTTGTACTAAGCAATCCTCATTGGCAATCTCAATCAATGATTGTGTAAATCTCATGCACAGCTATAGTCACAACTGATAGCAATCTCACTCTTTCACCCACCTCTAACACTTGTCTCCACTGAACTGTCCATGCACTGAGTTAACTGATGTATTCTTTAGTTGATTTATGAGTTAATAATTAGTGAATTAATTAATAATTAATTCACATCACTCATCACTAGTGTATTTGCAGTTAGACTAAATACAACTAGTTCAACTAAGTCAAACTGAACACAACTCCTCAATCAACTCCACCAAACTCAATCACTTGAGTTCTAACTGAAGTCCATCATGTAATAGCTCAACTGACCCATAAGAAAAGCGTATTTCCTTCTAGCAGTTGCATGTGCCACATCTGTAGCTCGAACTGAAGTGCTTCAAGAGGATAAGATAATGTTTATAGTCCAAATATTATTAAGAGCTAATAATATTTGACTGTTCTATATTTAGATTAGTAGTCTAAAAATAGACTCCGCCCATATGTCTAAACATAGAAGTCCATCTATTTTTACCAACATGACCAATCATCCACAAATAGCATCCCGCAACTCATAGACCATGATCCATATGTCTAAAAATAGACGTAGTCTAAAAATAGACTTTGCACCAAAAATAGCCTGTGGGCCCACTTAGTGAAGGCAACTTCTTCTCACTAAGCTCCATCATCTTGTTGCATTTTCAACATTCCCTCTCAACAATATATGGATTATCTGCAACCCTTATCCTGCAACTCTAGAATGTTTTGCATTCAACACATTTTCCCAGTACACTTGCTCCAACAACACTTGGAACAAAAGCACTCCCAACTGACCACTCTCTTGGGCTAGGAACATACTCTGATGCTAAAGCTCTACCTGCTGCTATCAAGTGCTCCCTCTTTGACATCTATGCTACTACAACATCTCCATGCATCTCGCACCATTGCACACTTCTCTGTGCCACCTAGCACTGTGCAAAACACTTGTGCCTCTCGCATTGCTGCAGCCTGCTAGCTATGCGTTGTCCTGGGATTCCCTACACTGTCGCTCTCTCTGCCACTCCATCAACATCTATCTCTACCAAATCAATCAGTTCCTACTACTCCACATCGGGGTTCCCGTAGCAAGGTCTCATCCAAGAGGTTGGGTACCTCAAGGATCCTGTCCCTCCTCCCTGGGACTATCAATCCACATCACCCCACATCGTACCTGGAGGTATGGCTACATGCAATCCCTCTGCCCACTTGGCTCAAAGTTTTCCCCTACTGGAGGTCTCTGCATGAGTAGATGCTTCTACTCGATCTCCTCTCAGCTTCCCCTATTGTGGTTGCTCCACAACCTCCTGAAGCTGCTTAACCAATCGTGGCTCCTCCACAATCGTCTGAGACTTCTTCTCGCTCTGCGTGTTGAGAGGTAATATACACTCCCTCTCAACCACCAAGTCTCCATCATTTGCCTCGCTGCTCAAGGCTTTGCATGCATCTTAAACCTCAAGAGCATACATGTTCCTGACCCGTGAACCAATCTCCTTCACCTATCTAGTGATGATGTGTCTAAGGAAAACCTTTCCCTTACTGAAGACTACATCATAGCCTCTATCTTCCAGCATCGTGATCGACACCAAGTTTCTCTTCAGTCCTAGTACATACTTGACATCGGTCAAGTTAAGGCAAGCTCCATGCTCCCTCTGAAAAATAACCGTGCTTGCACTTGAGACACTATACTTCTCATCATTACCCATCACTATGAGTATCGAGAGATCTTTCTCCTCCAAAGTACTGAACAAGCTCTTGTCACCGGTCATGTGGAAAGAATCTCCACTGTCAAGAAACCAACCACTTCCCTCCATGGATGAAACCATGCATGCAAAAAGTGTGAAATCCAACTCAAACTGTGAAGCAAGTGCCTCACCTTCAGATCCTTCCCCGGATCCCTTCTTGGATTTCCTCCATGGACAATTTGCAGCATAATAGCCCACCTCATGACAATGAAAGCATCACACATTCGATTTGTCAACGTTCTTCCCATCATTGGAAGAACTGGATTCGGAAAGAGAACCCTTCTCCTTCCCCTTCTTTGCTTTGGCAGCCAAAGCGCAATTTTCTTCATCAGATGCCTTTGATGAAGATCTGTCCCTGGTATTCCACCTGATCTCCTCTTGCACAAGATCTGACCAAAGTCTCTCCCAACCATTGACAGATTCTTGATAGGAATGCCAACTCTTCAGAAGACCAAGGAGAGCCAAGTTCACCAAGTCCTCATCATCGACAGTCACCCCCACACTTCCCAGCTCATCCCAGTATTGGGTGAACTTCGTGAGATACTTGGGCATACTATCTCCATTCTCACACTTAATGTTTCTGCGTTTATCCTTGAGCGCTAACTTCCTCTGGTCGCTCTTGCTTTGGAATAAATATTTCAATGCTTTCCACATCAAGTATGGAGAAGCCTTCCCATGCAGGCTGGATACAATGTGATCCTTCATGCCCTCCAACAGAATCCTTCGACACTTTGCTGTCTTCTTTTGCCAAGCCTCAATGTGAGTAGCATCAGTAGGCTTTGGGACCTCAACCTCTATGAAATCCATCAACCCATTGTCATCTAACACCACCTCCATCCTGTCTTTCCATGCAATATAATTCGATCTACCTTCAAGAGCATACTCCAATCGCAAATCGTTGAAAGAAATTTCAACTTTGACACTAAGAACACACTGCTGCAAATTCGAATTCCACCAGCTCAAAACCCAACCACTTCTGATCTAAAATTCGTGAGAACAAATTATTTCTCATACAGAGATTGATTGTATGGGCTTTTACCGGATATCTCACCTTCCAAAAGAAGGATGAATCCAGAGGCTACCTGGCCCGATTACAGACTCTGCCTGAAGAAATAAAATGTAATCACTGTTTGAATAATAGATCTGATGATCAACTCTGCTCTGATACCATGTAGAAATTTTGAATAATATAACACTTATTCACAGAGATTATCCTGATTATACACTATTGCGGAATGCATGCATAACACATAACCTCCTCTATGTTGACCATCAATTTTGCGGAATTAAAAACAATGAAACATCAATCGCATGCGCACATTAACATAGTATGTAATGGGGAAAGCACACAGCTGAAAACCCTGAACTATCTGTATATTATAATGATAGAGAACATGTAACAATACATAATACAATACTCCTCACAAGTATTCAGTACTATCTCCACCTACTACACACAAACTAGCTCAGATCTGAATCAAGTCACAGGTTCAAATCTCCTCCACTATTTGCCTGCCTCTACAGCGCAATCCAATGTGAGAATGGGATTTATCCAAGTTCGAATTCCCTTTTTTTGTACTACGTAATCCTCATTGGCAATCTCAATCAATGATTGTGCAAATATCATGCACAGTTATAGTCACAACTGATTGCAGTCTCACTCTTTCACCCACCTCTAACACTTGTCTCCACTGAACTGCCCATGCACTGAGTCAACTGATGTATTCTTTAGTTTATTTATGAGTTAATAATTAATTCACATCACTCACACTAGTGTATTTGTAGTTAGACTAAATACAACTAGCTCAACTAAGTCAAACTGAACACAACTCCATCAACTCCTCAATCAACTCCACCAAACTCAATCACTTGAGTTCTAACTGAAGTCCATCATGTAATAGCTCAACTGACCCATAAGAAAAGAATATTTCCTTCTGGAAGTTGCATGTGCCACATCTGTAGCTCGAATTGAAGTGCTCCAAGAGGATAAGATAATGTTTATAGTCCAAATATTATTAAGAGCTAATAATATTCGACTGTTCTATATTTAGACAAGCAGTCTAAAAATAGACTCTGCCCATATGTCTAAAAGTAGAATTTCATCTATTTTTACCAACATGATCAATCATCCACAAATAGCATCCTGCAACTCATAGAACATGATCCATATGTCTAAAAATAGACTTTGCGCCAAAAATAGCCTGCGGGCCCACTTAGTGAAGGCGACTTCTTTTCACTAAGCTCCATCATCTTGTTGCATTTTCAACGAATAGTGAGCAACTTTCAAGAATCTTCATGGCTAATTAATGAAACCCACAACCATTGGTGACCAAACACACGTGATTTTTAATATGTTTAAAGAGTTCACTTAGATCAAACAAAAGATATATGCTAACATGTGCACTAGTTAATCGAAGCAACCTCACCATAGTGACTAATATTGGTATGACATGTGGAACCATCTGAATGGATGGTTTGATGATGACATGGGCACTTGCATAGTCAAAAAAATGAGAAATGGGAAAGTTTAGATTGGTGTTTTGATGATAATTTTTTACTTGCACAGTCAAAAAGGATGACACGTGGCAGTATTTGTTTGCATGATTTGGAAATGACATTATCACTTGCATAGTCAGTAAGGATGACACATGGTAACGTTTGGTTGGGTGTTGTGGAAATTGATGGGCCTACCAATTAGGTAAAATGTAACACCCATCTAACCTTTCCTATGGAAATAAATGTTATATATGACCTTCCTATTTGCACTTAGTAACATTTTCTTAGCTTAAATGAGTTCCTAGGATGGTTAAATAGATTTTGCATGCTTTATGTGCCTAATATGATTATTGTGTGGAATATTAAGAGGATTTTTCATAGATTGTAAGAATACTCAACCAAAGAAATTCATGGAACCTGCGTCATACTATAGAAGGTTCAAACTTGATTGGCTTGAGACAATAAATACTCCTTCCTATTGTTGCGAGATCACTCAGGGAACATGATCTAATTTTCTAGGAGTTCTTGAAGGGAAAGTGTTGAGCTAATTTGTTTACCTAAATTAACACAATTATTTCTTATCAATCCGGGTTGTTTATGCTTCGAGGCAAGTTCACTATATGTGAAGATCAGATGTAATCAAACCTTGAAAGATAAGTTATTCAAAAGCTTAAAGTAATACATCCTACAACTCTAATTCAATTAGTTTAAAAAGAGGAAAAACATTGAAATGGTTCTTGACTCAAGAAGTCCACTTTTTCCTCAATTACCACTTAATGAATCAGAGGTTAAAACCAAGAACTTAAGATGGATAAATTATTAATGAAATAAGCTCTTAACTTAAGAGACACATAAGATATTTCATCATAATTCATTCATCTCAATACCAAAATCTCAATAAGAAACTACTTGCATGCAAACAAAGGAAACTAGTTTTAATTCATCATTTTAGTAGAAGGGATGCTAAACTTGAACACTTGTTTTTACAACTTAATAAAGTGATGAGTAAGCTAAGAACTAATGAAATCAATCGCCATGCATGAACCATAAAGCAATATGAAATAAATCTTTGAAAAACCAGTTCTACAATAACTAGATTACAAGAAATAAAACTAGTTAACAAGGAAGTGTACTTAGCTTGGAATGGGGGCCCTCCATCCTTGCCTTGCACACTTGAGAGGTGATATCAGAAGCTCAAATTCAGTCACACATCCATAGCATTGAACAACAAAATAATAATAACACAAGTCTTCAAATTAATTCTTCAATCCAAAAGTGTCACAGCATAAAACTATAATAAGTCAATACATAAGCCATCAAAGTTTTGGCTCTTAAATAAGAAGTCTCATGAAATAAACTGATCTATATTCACTCAAACAAACCCATCTACTCTCATCCACCTATCTAAGTCGAATTCATTACTCCCATCCCAAGAAATATGATCAATCCCATAGAATCTCAAAACTTCCCTATTTCTATGGGATTTCTGAATGACTAGTCATGATTGACTAGCACCAAATGGGCCTAATAAAGCTTGTTCTGTTCGAACTAAGCATAGCTGGCTTAGTCCTAGTTCCCAAGTTGTCCATCCATGCATTCAATTCATGCCCAAATTTCCTGCAACCACATCAACCATAGAGCTATTACGGGAATTTCTAAATCTGCCAATTTTGCACTAAAAACCAAACTTTCATAAAAACTTTAGAAACTGAAAAATTAAAATTAAATACCTGAATGGATATCAAATATACATCAAAATGAGATGAATGAATGGAAAATTGATGGAAAATAGATGGATTAGTAAGTTTCTTAGGGCAAAAATAAGACCAAAACTAAGGCCCAACATCTCTCCCTTGCTTATCATCAAGCATGTCCCCATGCTTGCTTACTCCTCTTTGATCTTCTTCTCTTTGTAGTAGATGTTGTACCTATAGATGCTTCCTGTTGTGCTGCCCTGACCAAACAATCCAAACCTGAGTCATGTCTTTCCCTGAACAAAGTTTCTTTTACCTTCTGTTTTTCATAGTTTGTCTGCCACATATTCTTTTCCTTTAGCCATTTAAATGCTTGCTTAGAAAGTAGATCATTTTTTCGTTTCAGTATCCCTAACTCTTCATTTAAATTTTCATTTTCCTTGACCAACTTAGCATTATCTTTCTTATTTGCCTTGTTTTCCTCTTTTAATTGTTTTTCCAGGATTTTGCTAATTTCCAATTGGTCAGTTAAGTTCCTGATTCTTCCCAAATTGATTTCTTTTTCAAAATCTTGTGTTGTTTTCATTAATGACGATGCTGCTGCATCATCATATGAAGAATCCCTCTCAAATACTTCTTGTGCAATGTCATTTTCTTCTTGTTTTCTTGGAGAATATGTTTCTACTTCCTTGTCTAAGTCAATGGGAATTTTATTCCTAAATCTTCTAGGAATAGACATAACAAATGTTTCATTTTCCTACATCGGCATGTTATTTTGTTGTTTAGCTCTTGTTCTGGGATACAAGGGTGAATTCATCAATCCTCTATTTTCCTGCTCTATTTTATCCTGTACTTCATTAATCTGTTCAATGAACTGAATTTTAGACATGAACTCTCTCCATACTATTCCTTGTGACCTCACCTGATACTCAACTAGGATTTTGATCAATCCTTGGTGGTAAATCTGTCCTGCTTTAGGCCTGTGTTCATGTCTCACTGTTTCAATCATTCTCAAGAGGCTCCTATATAGGAAATATGGCAAGTTAATCCTATCCTCTCCCTTAATATGTTGTAGAAGCCTGACATGATACAAGTGGGCAACACTATATCCTCTATCACAAGTCAAAAACTTCTGGATGACCAAAACCAACTCACCCCATGGTTCATTGAACCATTCCCTTGGTATCCCCTTTGTTCTATCAAAAGTCCCTTTCCGGTTCTTCTTAAGAAAGAAAGTCCATGCTTTCTCCTTGAAGTGCAAGCCTTTGTAATATTTCTCACCTATCATGGGTAGATCTAAAGCCTGGGAAAGATATTCCCGAGTCACAAGAATAATAGCATCTCCTACTCGTGACTGGTCCTGACTGAAATTGTTTATAAATTCCTTGGTTATTTCTTCAGAGTGGCCATAAAATTTTTGTAAAAAACCTATGATCCCTGCTTGGTAAAGTTTTTCTATAGTTTCCTTCCCCCAGCTCTCTATCTGAAATTTTGTCTCTACTCTGGCTGACATTGTTTCTGAAAACCAATGAATGTATGCTTCTGTTGTTACTAATTTCATCTTGACAATAATTTTTTTATCACTATTGTTCTTTTTCAAAATGAAATTCTGAAAGCAGAGAAGCTTACCTTCCTCTTCACAATAATTCAACTTTGATTTCTTCAGCCCTTGTTTACTCTTTCTTTGTAGCAGCACTGTTTTATCTCCCTGTTCGAGAAATCAAACACCTGTATATCCCTGTCAATATGCTAATCTCTGTTCTGGTAAACAAAATACATATGAAAACAATTTTTTTCATATTGTTCCATGTATGCTCATCACCCTACACTATGTATACTATCACCAAAATCAAGCCATATGTTCACTGTGTATATACAATCATTAAAAACAAACAGTGTTTCGACTAGCAACGCATTCAAATGGCTCTCGACCTCAACATAAAAATTTGAAAATCGACAAAATGCTCTCAGCCTGCTTATCTAAAAGCTTGAAAGACAACGCTTCGGCCTCAAAACAAATTGAAACAAAACAAATAGCGCATTTAAAATGAATTTTAAATGGCTCGGCCTTTACTCCCTCTGGCAATCAATGCTCGGTTTTAGACACATTACACAGCAACTAAATCGCCCAACATTACACAACTCTTCTGTTAAACATGACTCGGCTCTTTCGGCCCACACAGACTTCAACCCATTTCTTTGGTCAAAACAAAGACGCACAGTAGCAAAAAGGTTCATAACAGAGATACACCCATTATGTTTTTTCACCATTCGGGCCGTTTCCATACACAGGCATATGATATATCAGTTATATAAATAATGACAGCACGCAACAAAACAAAGGATGTATATCAATGTGCAATCAACCAACAGTGCACATTCAACCAACAACACACAATCAAAACAAACATGCCATGAGAATCACATTTCGGTGCTATGAACTAGACTCTGCCTC
Organism: Pinus tabuliformis; assembly: GCA_031772625.1. Taxonomy (NCBI): domain Eukaryota; kingdom Viridiplantae; phylum Streptophyta; class Pinopsida; order Pinales; family Pinaceae; genus Pinus; species Pinus tabuliformis. The sequence goes on from CM062817.1 coordinate 929,674,235, forward strand.
CTTTGTTTATAGACTTTGTTGTGATTTAAAACACTGCACTCCGTTTTAGTTCACAAAACTTCACATGCGATCCCCATACCCTAACGTGTTATCCATGCAACATGTTTAAACTTAAATTCTGCGCTATTTACTAGTGTTCTATGCCACGCTTTACGCAGTGAATCTTATCACCATATTTATTAACTACTATCAACCGACTTATTGTTGGGGTTAATGTGTGGTTTCGGCGTTACCTGGTTATCAACGAGCACTGAGGAGTGTTACACGGCGCTCCAAATCCCTGTTCATTCATTCAACTGACTGGTGGCAAGGGTAGAATAATTAACCATTAATTCCAGGAAATTTACAACTATATTCCACAGTTGCCAAGCTTAAACAAACTACTCCGTTACCTGAATGGATCCCGAAAATCAGTGATCACTCGTCATTAAATCCGGGGTAAATTTTCTTCTTAAATCCTCTCAAACCCGCTTCAATCTCCTTTTCACTAGTTTGCAGCTCCAAACACCGTCGTTCTGAGCTATTCAGCAATGAAGAATGAGGTTAAAGAGTGCAAGAACCGTCGGTCAGTTCATGACCGTTTCATGGGTGTACTGTGCACTTTGTTTATTGGTGTTACAATGTATGGTTGGTATGGGTGTCCTACTGACTAGTCACCCAATTGTGTCATGAGGATGGCCAAATCATAGTTTTAGTCTGAATGTATGCGCATAACTCCTGCACAGCGCACAGTCCAATGAAAAATAGTCGCCATGCCACGGTGTTTACCCCGTACCTATTTGCTGGCCAGTATTGACGTGGATTATCACTTTGTTGATGTCGTTTCATTCAGTCGCTTACCCTTGGCTGCATATAATATGATTGCACCGTCGTGTGTTTATACACGTGCTCCTCACTCATTCTCATATGCAATGATGTTCAACAATGCGTTCGTATTGCAATGAGTTTGAGTGATGTGTAGTTATCATTTAAACCATACACAATACCCTGCTGCCACATATGCAATCACAGTTTTGTTCTTTGTACGCGGTCGTGCCATATGGTTTGCATGCGGCCTTCCCTTTATACACCTTACCTTATATTATATGCGCCCTTCCTTATATCATATACATGCCTTTAGTTTATACCATATATATATGCGCTTTAATTTATATCATATACATGCGCTTTTGGTTTATGATATATGTATATAATCTTTACTTCACCATTTTGACTATAGCACATGCATATTATAACCATTTGGACTATAGCACATATATTTGCATATGGCATATATGGATTTTCATATAGCGCATGACTTTTTTTTTTATATGTACATCTTTATAATTTTAAAATGACCATATTGGGTCATATTAAAAATTATCACCATTACTAATTCTTGAGTTGTATGTGCAGGTTGAAAAGTTGTCCCAGTTTGGTCTTTTTATGCTTCTAAAGAAAAATACTTAGGGGTTAATGATCATGAAATAAATATGGGATATGTATGGAGATGAAATGGAATATGATGTATAAGGGTTATAGGGTATGTATAGGGAATATAGGATATGAAATGATAATGAATATCCTCAGGTACTAATTTCAACTTAACAAAGACTAAAAATTTCTAAGAAAAATTTGAATTTTCAAGCACAAAATGACTATACATATACTCCCCTAGATGATGTCTGTACAAGTGGGATGAAATCAATTGATCAAATGTTGTAGATGGATTGAAAAGTAAACTTTATTGCTGCTCCTTGTTCTTCATGCTCTGTTTCTAGAATTGTTGTTCAAGTCCCTCTGTAATGATTTCTTGTTTCAGGTCCCTCTGCAATGATTTCTTATTTCAGGTCCCTTTGTTGACAATACAAGTTCCATCTATACTTCAGCTTTCCAGCTAAAGGTCTTATGCAATTCTCCCCCTTGCTTATGATTTGACTTGTCATCAAGTCAGTTGTCTGTGGAGAGTTCCTGCATTGAAATTATGTGAGAACGGTAGAGCAAGAATAAGGAATTCATAGAGTCCAAGTTGCCATGGTTTTCCCCTATGAATTCGAGTTTGCTTAGTGCCAGTTTCCTAGTTTTCACTAGCAAACAAATTATTTATCTTTTATATGTTATATATATATATATATATATATATATATATATATATATATATATTCAACTACAAGACTGGAAGATGGCTGAGCCTAGTGTGCCATGATTTCTAGTTCTGTATCCTCTATCAGTTGTTTCATAAATGCTTCTTTACTGATAGGCCTATTATAAACTTTGAGCCTATGTCCATTCACTACAAATGAGGTGGAGTCCTGGTCGATTGTCCTGATCTTTACTGCTCCATTGTCAAAGATTTCGTCAATTTCATATGGGCCTAGCCAGTGTGTTGTGAACTTTGCTTTGAAGTCTTTGAATTTGGAGTCAAAAAGTAATGCCCAGTCTGCCTTGTGAAATGTCTTTGTTTTGATATATCTGTCGTGCCACTTCATTCTTTGTTTTTGCACCAATGTGGTATGTTCTATGGCTTGCTGACGATGCTCATCTAATTGATTCAGTTCCATGATCCGTTGCTGTTGTGCTTCATTCAGGTCTAGTCCTAGTTCAGCTACTAGTCTGTATGTTTGTATGTGAAACTCTATAGGCAATAAGGCCTCTTTTCCATATACTAACTGATATGGACTAAAACCAGTTGTATTCTTCCATGTGATTTTGTAGGCCCATAGTGCATCTTTTAATTTCTTAGACCAATCTCTTCTGTTCAACTGTACTGTTTTAGTCATGATATTTTATAGGACTTTATTTGATTCAACCTGCGCATTTGCTTGAGGATGATATGGTGTAGGTTTCCTGTGTTTGATCTTGTATTTCTATATTAGATCTCTTACCAGCTTTGATGTAAACTGTGCCCCTTGATCTGTTACAATTTGTCTAGGTGCTCCGTATCTGACAAAGATTTCTTCAAAGAGAAAGGTGACCACTGTATCTTCTGTTTCTCTGTTCACTGCTTTGGCCTCCGCCCATTTGGTTACATAATCTGTACATACTAGGTTGTACCTCTTTCCATTTGATGGTGGATTGATAGGTCCAACAAAGTCAAGTGCCCATTGTTCAAATTGTTCTATGAGGACCTGTGGCTTGAGCAGCATCTCATCTGATGTGATTGGTCTCCCTGTTCTTTGGCAACTGTCACATTTCTTGACATATGCCTTAGAGTCTCTGAAGATGGATGGCCACTAATAGCCCAATTGCAGCACCTTATATGTTGTTCGTTTGTCTGCAAAATGACCACCACATGGTTCATCATGACATGCTCTCAGAATGTCTAATATTTCATCTTCTCGCACACATTTTCTAAGCATTAGATCTGAACCAGTATAAAATAAATCACCATTTACCCAACTATACCTAGAACTTTCTCTAACAATTTTTCATTTTTGCTTTTTAGAGAATTGAGTTGGAAACTTTCCAGAAGATAAATAATTTGCAATGTTTGCAAACCATGGTGTTTTTACTATTATGGCAAACAAGTGTTCATCTAGAAAGTTATCTACAACCGGATTTGGATCATCAGGTGAATGTATGCGGGACAGAAAGTCAGCCACTTGATTTTTCTTGCCTGGTCGGTCTTATATTGTGATATTAAATTCTTGCAATAACAGTAACCATCTTGTTATTCTTCCATTGGTGATGGGTTTATTCATCAAGTATTTGATTGCTGAATGATCTGTATGAATGAAAACTTGATATCCTGTTATATAGTGCCTGAATTTATTTACTGCATGTATAATCGCTAACATTTCTTTCTCTGTGACCGTGTAGTTCAATTCTGCAAGTGTTAGATTTTTACTTATAAAGTATATTGCATAATTGAACAAGTTCTCTTTCTGCCCAAGAGAGGCACCTATCATGGTATCAGATGCATCAGTTGATATATGAAATGGAAAAGACCAGTTTGGCCCACGGAGAATGGGTGCAACTGATAATTTTTCTTTCAGAATTTGAAATGCATTTTGACAGTCATTTTTCCAGTGAAATTCAATATCTTTTGCTAATAGTTTGAACAGAGGTTGGGCTATTTTACTGAAGTTTTCAATGAATCGTCTATAATATCCTGCATATTCTAAGAAACTTCTTACCTATTTTTGTGTTGTAGGAGGCATTAAGTTAACTAGGACTTGTATTTTTTCTACATCCACCTTAATTCCTGAAGCAGAAATATGGTGTCCCAGAACTATTCCTTCTGTCAACATCATATAGCATTTCTCATTGCTCAATGACAAATTTGTTTCAATGCATCGTTTCAGGACTTTCTCAAGGTTATTTAGGCAATCATTATATGTATTTCCATAAACTGTGAAGTCATCCATATAAACCTCTACACATTCATGAATTAGATCAGCAAATATTGCAAGCACTGCTCGTTGAAAAGTTGTAGGTGCATTGCATAAACCAAATGGAAAAACATTATATGCATAGGTTCCCCATGGGCAACTAAACGTTGTCTTGTCTTGGTCTTATTTTGCTATTCTTATCTGGTTGTATCCGCTAAACCCATCCAAGAAGAAGAAAAATTTCTTTCCAACTAATGAGTCTAACACTTGGTCAATGAATGGTAGAGGAAAATGATCTTTTAGTGTAGCTTTGTTTAGTTCCCGATAGTCCACACATACCCTCCACTTTCCATTTTTCTTTGGTACTATAACCAATGGAGAAACCCATTGGCTATCTGAAATAGGATAGATGAATCCAACATTTAACAATTTTTGCAGTTCCTCTTTCACTATTTATTTCATCATGGGATTCATTCATCTTTGAGGTTGCCTTACAGGTTTGAGTTGATCATCTGTATAGATGTGGTGGATACATGTGCTAGGATGGATTCCTTGCATGTCAGTATAATCCCAGGCAAAAGCTTTTGAATATTTCTGTAATAATGCAATTACCTCTTGCTCTTGTGCTAATTGCAACTGGTTTCCAATGTTTAAATGTTTTTCAAGATATACCTCAATTGTTTTTAGTGTTGGATTGGAGATTGTGTTTACAGGAAAGGTGTCTATAAAAGAATTCTGCAAAGTTTGAACAGTACAAGTTTCCTGAAAGCATTGATTCAAAAGGTTACTTGCAACTTCATATTGGACTTCTCTAAGCTGCTCTGAAATACTTGGTTCTGAAATGAAAAGATCCATTAAGTCTTCATTCTCTTATTCTTCTCTAAAGTCAAAGAATTGATTTATACTTAAAACTGATTTAGATTGTTGTTTTTCTTGAGTTTCAAGTACTGATTCTAAAGAAGTTGATTGTGCAGGTGAATAAAGAGCAATGTGTTTCCTTTCATCTCCATGTGAAATAATCATGCTTCCTGATCTGCATCCTATGAAGGCATCAGCGGTAGCTAACCATGGTCTGCCTAAGATTAGAGGATGTCCTCCCAAATTTGTTTTTGGTTGCAAGATAAGGAAGTCAACAGGCAGGGAAAATTTTAAGAACCCCCCTAAATTTATAAATATAATAAATGGGCAAATGTCCATGGTATATAGGAAAAATGGAAGGCGATTTTATCAATAATATAATATGTATATATAATTTTTTGGCGAATCTCTCACCAGGCATGGCGAATATTTTACTCAATTACAAAATCTTGTAAGATCTTGGCAATTCTTTCACTAAATAATAAAACTTTGTAAACTCCTAGTGAATCTTAGCATAGGCTACATGCTGGTTTAATTCCCCCATTTAAATAGGTTACATTCCACGTGAATACCATGGTTCAATACCATGTGCCATTTTGGTGAATACCATGGATCAATACCATGTGCCATATTGGGTTAATACCATGGGTCAATACCATGTGCCATTTTTATTTTTATCAATTCTAATATTAGGGTTAATAATGGTTTTTTGCATGGTATTAATAACAATCTAGTCCATGGTATTTGTCCCATAGTATTTTGGCCATAGGTTTCACCTAAATATAACCCATTTTTTGAGTGTTCGTAAATATAAGGTGACTTATGGAGTAAATATAAAAAAATATTTTATTTGTTTACCATACCTCTCATTTATTTATATTTTTATTAATTTACCATACCTCTTTTACAAATATGGTATTTGGCCCATAGGATTCACTTAAATAAAACCTCTTTCTTGAGCCTTCATAAATAGAACGAGGGTTATGGACTAAATATAAAAAGAGGTTTTATTTATTTACGATACGTCTAGTTTATTTATATTTTTATTTATTTACCATACCTTTTGAGTAAGTATAAAAAGACGTTTTATTTATTTACCATACCTCCACTTTACTTATATTTTTTTTTGTTTACACCCTTACATGTATATAAGGTGACTTATGGAGTAAATATAAAAAATGTTTTATTTATTTACCATACCTCTCATTTATTTATATTTTTATTAATTTACCATACCTCTTTTATAAATATGGTATTTGGCCCATAGGATTCACTTAAATAAAACCTATTCTTGAAAATGGGTGAATGGATTGAATTAAATAAAACCTATTCTTGCAAATGGGTGAATGGAAGGTTGTAAGTCCTAATTTCAAGGGCTAAATTTACCTTTTTTACCCTCTCCCTTAAAATAAGGTGGGCTATTTGAGGTGATTTGTAAAAATGTACTATGATACAAAATATTCGCCCACTAAAAATTTAAAACCCTTAATTTCGCCAAAGGGCGAAAATTCGCCCCTAAAATTATCCTTGTCAACAGGATACTCCCATGAATCTAAAGAGACTATGATATCTTCTAATATTCCTTCCGGAACAACTTTAGATCTGTCTGCTAGTTCTAAAATTGTAGAAGTTGATCTAATGTTGTTTAAATGCAGAGTTTTCATTGTCTCCATTGTCATTACATTTATAGCTGCTCCCAAGTCTATTAATGTGATTGGTACTGAGAAATTATTTATTGATATAGTAACCATAGGGATACCAGGATCAATATATTTCTCTACAATGGTTTGTGTAGACATGAGGCTTGCTAGTTTACCAATGACTTGGATTGTAGTAGGATCCTTCTTCTTTTTCCCTGATTTCTTAATGCACAATTCCTTTATTGGTTTAGCATATATTGGTATTTCTTTAATTTCCTTCAACAAAGAAATTTTTACATAAGCATTTTTTAACTCATCTAAAATATCAAATTCAGGAAGGGTTATTTCTTTTTGTTGTTCCACTAACCTTTCAGGATAAGGTGGTGTTTGAGTTGTAATGGTTTTTCCTTTCTGAATTTGTATCTCAGTCTGTGATGTTTCAGGTGATTCTCCTTGTTCAGTTGGTTCTTCAATGATTGGAGGAGAATCCTTTTTAATCACTTTTCCAGACCTTAGATGGACATCATTAAGAGGAAGAATCGAATATGTGGGAAAACATGTTGCTTCCTCTACAATGTATGCAGATTTGTCCACCTTATTATTCAGATTTGCCATTGGTTGGGCTGGTAATTGAGGTGGTCTGGGTTGATTTGTGGGTAGCTGTAGCTGTTGTGGTTGGGTCAACAACGATGGTGGATTCTGCTGTGGAAATGACATGGATTGTGTATATGCAGAATGTTGTTGTTGAAATGGTATGGGTTGTGAATATTGTGGATATGCAAATGGATGTTGGTATTGTTGTTGATATTGTTGAGGTGGCTGGTTTCCATAACCATATCCTCTCCAACCTTGTGCAGTTTGTTGTGAATATTGTTGTGGAGGCCAAGCTTGCCATGGCATTGGAGGGGTCCAAGGATTTTGATTTGGATAGAGGTAATTTTGTTGAGGGAATTGTTGTTGATTTTGTTGAGGCATCCTAGGTTGCCATGGTATTTGTGGTGCTACATAATAAAAACCTTCTATTCCTGGCACTTCTTCCATTGAGTTCATTTGTAATTCTTTCAATCTTAGACAATTTTCTGTGGAATGATTTTCTATACAAAGACCACAAACCTGAATACTATCCAAAGGACATTCTCTCAATGGATGTTTCTTTCTACATTTGGAACAAAAGATTGCTAGAGCTTGTTCTTGTTCTTCTTTCTTCTTGTTTGCCTTTAGAACATCTACTTGTGTCCCTAATGTACTCAAGAGGTCTATTTTGAAGTTTTCCAATAAGCTTCCTATCTCAGCTCTTGTTATCCCTCCTGCAGCTAACTTTGTTGCTTTTGAACTTGCTTCTCTCTTTCCTGTTTTTGATCTTCCTCTAGAATATTTTTGACATAACTCAACAATTTATTCAAATGGTAGGCTTGAATGTCTCCTTTACCCATCACATTCAAAATGTCAAGGTATTCATCCCTTACACCCTTGAGAAATATTGTTCGAATGGTTTCTTGATTTATAGAGTGTTGTTTAGATTTTTGTAGATTATATGCAAATCTTTCCAAATACTCTTCTAAACTTTCATCTTCTTGTTGTGTCATTCTGAAAACATCTTCCTTTGAATCTCTAGATCTACAATAAGCTTTATATTTTTTAAGGAAGACTGATCTCATATCATCCCAAGAAGCTATTTTTTGTTCTCCTAAACCCATGAAACATTTTAAAGCTGTTGCTTTTAATGTTGCAGGGAAAAGACAAAGTTTATGAATGTCATCAGTGTATCCATATGTTCTACATAGAATATCAAATTCAAACATAAATGCATCAGGATCTTCCGTGGACATTCCATAAAAATTTGGAAATATAGAAGGTGGAATATTTTTCATTTTCACTTCTTCTCCTAATATTGCACTTGTGTCTACTATTGGAAAGCCAAAGGTAGCCTCTTGATCATTACCATCTTCTTGTCTTTTCCGATCGTTTTCTATCTTTCTATCATTTTCTTGTTTTTCCTCCTCCTCTCTCTTTCTTCTCCATTCTCTTTGTTGTCTTTCATATTCAGCTCATTGTTCAGGAGTGAAAATAACAGATCCATGTCCCTCTTCTGCCATTGGTTGATTTGTTTCAATTTTGAGTGGAGATTCAGGTTGTTGAAAGATAGGTGGATTTATGGATGGAAAGACAGGTTGTTTTCCTTTGATAATTTCTTTTTGTTTTCCAGAAATTAAAGATTGTTTTTGCTTTGCTTCCCAAGCTAACAAATTTTTCCTCTCAATCAAAGTTAATCTTTGTCCAGTTCTTTATTTTTCTGCCAATTCCCCAATTATTGGATTACCAGTAACTGGGGTGTTTGATGATCCTATCTCTATTTGTGCGGGGTTTTTAATAAATCTACCTTGAGGATATCTATATATAGGCATAAATAAACATAACTAAAAAGGGATGTAACTAATATTTTTGTTTGTTTTAAAATTTATCTTTCTATTGATTATGCCGATATTTGCCTCCCCGACAACAGCATCAAAATGTTGAGATAATTTGTTTACCTAAATTAACACAATTATTTCTTATCAATCTGGGTTGTTTAAGCTTTGAGGAAAGTTCACTATATGTGAAGATCAGATGTAATCAAACCTTGAAAGATAAGTTATTCAAAAGCTTAAAGTAATACATCCTACAACTCTAATTCAATTAGTTTAAAAAGAGGAAAAACATTGAAATGGTTCTTGACTCAAGAAGTCCACTTTTGCCTCAATTGCCACTTAATGAATCAGAGGTTAAAACCAAGAACTTAAGATGGATAAATTATTAATGAAATAAGCTCTTAACTTGAGAGACACATAAGATATTTGATCATAATTCATTCATCTCAATACCAAAATCTCAATAAGAAACTACTTGCATGCAAACAAAGGAAACTAGTTTTAATTCACCATTTTAGTAGAAGGGATGCTCAACTTGAACACTTGTTTTTCCAACTTAATAAAGTGATGAATAAGCTAAGAACTAATGAAATCAATCACCATGCATGAACCATAAAGCAATCTGAAATAAAGCTTTGAAAACCAGTTCTAAAATAACCAGATTACAAGAAATAAAACTAGTTAACAAGGAAGTGTACTTAGCTTGGAATGGGGGCCCTCCACCCTTGCCTTGCACACTTGAGAGGTGATATCATAAGCTCAAATTCAGTCACACATCCATAGCATTGAACAACAAAATAATAATATCACAAGTCTTCAAATTAATTCTTCAATCCAAAAGTGTCACAGCATAAAAGTATAATAAGTCAATACATAAGCCATTAAAGTTTTGGCTCTTAAATAAGAAGTCTCATGAAACAAACTGATCTATATTCACTCAAACAAACCCATCTACTCTCATCCACCTATCTAATTCGAATTCATTACTCCCATCCCAAGAAATATGATCAATCCCATAGAATCTCAAAATTGCCCTATTTCTATGGGATTTCTGAATGACTAGTCATGATTGACTAGCACCAAATGGGCCTAATAAAGCTTGTTCTGTTCGAACTAAGCTTAGCTAGCTTAGTTCTAGTTCCCAAGCTGTCCATCCATGCATTCAATTCATACCCAAGTGTCCTGCAACCACATCAACCATAGAGCTATTACGGGAATTTCTAAATCTGCCAATTTTGCACTAAAAACCAAACTTTCATAAAAACTTTAGAAATTGAAAAATTAAAATTAAATACCTGAATGGATATCAAATATACATCAAAATGGGATGAATGAAGGGAAAATGGATGGAAAATAGATGGATTAGTAAGTTTCTTAGAGCAAAAATAAGACCAAATCTAAGGCCCAACAGAAAGAAATCCTCCTTCCAAGGCTAAAAATAGAATAGATATTTTTTTAGTTATTTGAGATATTTTTTGTTCCTTCATTGGAATTATCATAGATTTTCTTGTTTTCTTTCATTCTCTGCAATTTCAAGTTTTTTCTGTAGCATAGAACAACTAGAATGGTCTTTGTGTAACCACATCTCATATTAACACTTCCACTCATGTAAGAGTTAGAAAAAAAGGGATATAGTTCTTATTGCACATATATAGCTTACCTTTATTAAGTTTTTATGAACCTCAAGTTGACAATTAAGGCTGAGACCTTTGGGAGTTGAAGCATTGTTGCTACAATACTAAGGGTCATCACTTTTTAGCGTCATTCTTGAGGAGGTGTCAAATTATGTACTTGATTGTTCCCTAGTTGACCTGTTCTTTTTCTCATTTCACTTTCTACAAAAAAGAAAAGAAAAAATGCATTATTTTTTCATTTCCAAAAAATTACAAAAAAAAAATATGCCTTGAAGATATAGAGATAAAATAGGAAAATTTGTACCAAAATCCCCACTTCTACTAGTAGTCAACCCCTTTAGGTTGATTGTGAGAATCTTTCCCTATATATAGAGATCCTTGAGGCCCTTTTTAGTGAGAAAGTGAGGATTTATGAGGAGCTTTCAGAAGGACAAAGACCTTCAAAACCCACCAGTACAATGGTTGGAAATAGATAACTAGAAGTGTTCACATTCCCTATTAGGGAAATAGATGTAAAGGCTAAAAATGAAAAACATCAATTCCTATGTCCTTCAACACATCTATGGTATGACTACTAAAGATCCTAACACTTTTATGTTTGAGTTCATTATAGTTTATAGGACTTATCAATACAAAAATAATGAGCAGAAGCTCAAACTATTGCCTTCCACTCTTAAGGATGCAACCATTCGCTAGTTCATGAGCCTAGAGGGTGACAACATCACTTCATGGGAGCAAATGTATTAAGGTTTCAACACCAAGTACCAATATTATTGTATAGCAAGAGATACCAGAGATGATATATTCATAATGACTCAAGGAGAAAATGAATCTCTAAAATATTTTGAGGAAATATTTTAGTTGAGTTAGAGAACAGTGAAAAATTACACTCTATACCGATATTCCTTGAATTTAGTCCTGTTATGAGGATTAAGGGAATAACTAATGGAAACACTCAACCTACTGACCAATGGATACATATATAAACTCAACCATGATGATATTGTAACGGTATCCAAAAACCACTCTAGGGCTACTAAAAAAAGAGGTAGAGAAAATGGAAGTTTGGTAAGTCCCTCTTCCTCTTCCTTGATTACTAAAACTAAGATAGGAGGTATACTAGAATACATTATGTTGAACATTGGATAAACTAACGCTCCCCATGTGTTTCATGACATGTTCTTAACAACCTCTCGTGGATCCTTTAACTCTGGTGATGAGTCCATTAACTAACACCTGCAGGTTTTGGTGTAATGGAAATTGTGATTTTAACAATTGGTATTAGAGAAAGTCTCCCTAGTAAAGCTTAAACACTTGAGAGTGTATTAGGAAAAGTTAGAAGGAAGCACAAGAAGAAAGAAACACAAAGGAAGAGGTCAAGTCAAGAAAAATGTGACAATATATGTATCTGATGGCATGGTAATATCAACAATCATAGGTTAAGAGAAATTAGTAGCGGAACAAGACAAGATATAAAGAATGGATAATAAAGGTATGTTTGTACTCAATGATGTTAGTAAATCAAGGTTGGAGAGAAAATATGAAGTATAGGATAACGTTCCTCGAATCTGATGTTTGGAGTTTAGTCTGTAATAGTTGTACTAAAACTTCACCATCAAGATAAGAAATCTAGAAGAATAGTAAGGAATTAAATGAAATCTTTTGTAGCGTACCTAATTCATTTTTAAAGAAAATTATGCACTATGAAACCGCAAAGGAGGTATGTAATAATATGTAAGCCATTCATGAAGGAAAAGGAAAGCTAGTAACAAAGGAAGTGTGTTCATCAGGTAAATCAACATGTAATCTTGTTTCTAAAAAATTAAATAAATTGAAATGGAATTGTGGTTTATCATAAGATGAGAGTGATCATGAAACATCCTTTATTATATGATATGAATTTACTGATTCAAAAGAAGACAGGTTAGAGGAAGTACTTAAACTTGGGACAAATCCTACTTCTACTTTGAAAAATATTAACATTCTTAAGAATAAGTTGCATGAATTTGAAAACATGGATCATGATTAATTAGTGAATATTGTAACAATAAAAAAATGAAATGATATTGTGAAGGACTTGAAGTTGAGATCATCTCTCTAAGATCATATTTGGAAAATTCAAACAAATGAAATGAGGAGTTGTTGCAAGTATTTGAAGAACAAGAGAATGGACTTAAGGAAGAGATTATAAAATTAAGAACAAAAGTAGAAGAAAGAAGAAATATTGAAGAAGGACTGAGGAAGCAGTATATGAAAAGGAAGATCAGTGTCAAAGACTAGAGGCTAATATAAGAATTATAAAAGATAACTTAATAGAAAAGGACAAACATTTGAAATACCATGATAGTACCTAGATATTGTGAAATCTTCTTAACAGTCAAAGGTTCCCCTTTATCAAATTAGGTATTGGTTTTCATGAAACTATTAAAGGTTAGTCTAGCTCGCAAGCTTATTCTGAGGTTAAAAATAAAAATAAAAAAATTGAGAATCCTAGTAAAGAATTAAGAATTCAACCAAACCAACAACCAAGGAAAGTGAAATTTCAATAGAAATAATTTGCTCCCAATAATAAAAACAACAATCGATTCTCTCCTTTGATCAATGCTATTCAATGTTTTATATGTCATCACTATGGACACATTGAAGCCAATTGGAAAAGAAGATTTTTCAGATGTCATGCAAATGGTCTCTTCATAGGTAGATCATCAGTTTCCAAGTACTCAAGTTTCTTTAAGGGGTATTGTTTTATATGCAATATATTTGTCACAAAGTTATTGATTGTAATATGAAGTAGAAATATTATTATTCTCCCTCCCCATTCTCTGGTCATGTAAGCTGTAATACATGTAAGAAGTTTAGACATGTAGCGAAATAATGTAGGGACAAGATAATGAATTCATACAGACAATAGATAGATTCTCTCCAAAGAAAGCACATACAAGAATATTGTTGTCAAATGACCTGAAAAAGATGGATCCATCATCACTCCTCATATTAAACAGAGGGAAGAGGAACAAGTAACTCATGATCTTCCTTTGTGTGCATTTGAAGAATAAAATCAATGGTACATAGATAGCAGATGCTCTCATGACATGTCTATAAATAAGAGAAAATTCACCTCTCTCAAAAACAAGAGTGGTAAGGTTATTCTTGGAAATAGTTCACTTGCAAAAGTGCTAGGAAAGGGTAATGTTTATCTTGATGTTAAGAATAGAGAAGTAGCTAATGTATTATTGGTCAAAGGGCTAAAGCAGAACATTCTAAATGTAGGCCAAATAGTTGATGAAAGGAATGTAATTGTATTTACAGCAACTGGATGCAAAATTATAGAAGACAATGGAAAATTTATAGAAAAAGGATTTAGAAATGCAAACAAATTATATGTTCAAAAGAAAAACCCAGGAATAAATAAGAAGTAAATTTCCCCCTCTTTAGATTTGGAGTAGGGGAAGATAGTTTGCATTGTAGTCTATCATATCTAATGCTTGTTTCTGAAAAGACTGTAGAAATTCATGCTTAATGACAACTAGGTCAACAAGATCAGTAGTGAATGATCTTAGGGGGAGATATGCATATATGTTATTTTGCTTTCATGTATTATATTTTTTATTATAATATATGATACTAATGATGCATTTGTATTCAAGATTCATGACAAAGGGTTGACACAGGTTCAGGGGGAACATCTCTTATGCTTCCAACAACTCATTTTTGGCATTATGGTTTTGACATTGGTTTATTGCAGACTGTTGATCTGATCAAGTCCAAAGGGGGAGATTTTTGGAATTATGGCTATATGTTGTCCTTAATGTCAACTTAATGAATTCACAAGAACTTTACAGGATTCACAAGAAAAATATGTGTATAACTCATTTAGTTAATGTTGATTGGTTAGTATTCAATTGGTTAATGTTGTTTGGCCATGGAGATTATGGCTAGTGAAGTGGTGTGTTAAATTATTCATTTTAAAAGAAGTGTGGTCCAAATATTTATGGAGATATTTGATTATGATTAGAGTTATGAAGTTGGATAATTTACAATTGGTAAAGAATTAAATACAAAACAAAAATCCTTGGAGGTGGTTATCTTTGGTCATTGATTAGATATTTTATTTAGGGTGATTATATTAAATTTACTAATGAACCAATTTATTTTCATAAAAGAATACTTAATTGTGAGGATCAACGATTTAAGTCAAACTAATTTTCATTTAGGACACTATTGGTAAAAATTGATTTAGTCTGGACGGTTGTAGAAAAATTCATTTTAAATATTAAATAATGAGTCCTTGGTCCAAAGGTCAAAAACCATCCATTGTTCCAACTTTTTCGAGCCCGTGGTTCATTTTTCTCAAACGACCCTACAAAATCTACAAAATGTGACTTCTAAGAGACATTTGTGTGTGAATTTTATCTTAGATCAATCTGGTTTGATTTGGTGAGATCGATCTGGTTCAGACAACGCACTTGTGAGATCGATCTTGATCATTTGTGGTGCAGTTTTTCTGATTGCTAGAGCTGCGTTGCTTATGTAAAATTCTAGAGGATCAATGTAACTAAATTCTACCACATGTTAAAGGAATATGCACTTTCCACATGTTAAATCTTGAAGTTTTTGTCTTGTTCTATGATGTCTTGTTGTATGTAAGTTATTTATTTATTGCTGTAGGCACTTATTGTATTGGAGATGCATGATCTAGATATAAGTGGTGTTGTGCTCTTGCAGAGATCAACAATTGGGACAGTATTCATTTAAATCTTGTTGGAGAAACTATATGTGTTGGGTTTAACTTGTTTTTTATGCAGATATCAGTTATGCTTTTGCAGATCACTAAATCCAATGAGCACATTGAATAAGTCAATACTCCTCTGATCGATCTCATAGCGTGTTGGTCCAGTGCACAATCTAGTTAAAACATAGAAGAGAAATTGATCTATTTCTTGAAGCACAAGTTGCACTATCTTATTGGTCACTTATATTTTAAAATTAATTCTATATGTTGAATATTATGTCTTGGACTGACCTCTTGGACTGACTCATAAGCTTTGGAAGTGCGTTGGCACTATGAGCACTATTCAATTTGACTACATATATTTCTCAACGTTGAAAATTATCATGAAGATTCATATTGCAAGTGTTGACTAACCTCAATATTTGATGCATTAATACAAGACTTTTAAACTTGGCTTATAGTTGGGTGTGTGTTACATTGCGGGGAGAATTAGTCTCACACTTTTTGTGTTGCATCAAATTCTGAAAGTGTTTTGGCTTGATTTGTTCGAGGGTTTATAAGCTTATGCAGGACCGTATCACTATGTATATGCAGGTTTTCTTTTCATTCTTAAGCTTAGATATGTATGGCAAGTATTTCTCTTATACAGAAACCAATGCCATTCTACTGCTTCTTATTGATGCAAAGATTATAGGTTTGTAGAAGGGCTTTATAGTGGAGACCAATGACTTAATGTTTTGATCTTATATGTTTGACACACACAAACTAAATGTATGCTACTAGATTCATTGCATGGGGTATCCTTATTATATGTGCACTAGTGATTCATTGTCTTAGCTTGTGCACTTGGATCTCATAGCGAAAGGAGCGATGGTTTTATTATTGATCTGCATTATATATGTAGGGCAAAGAATTTCTTTGAATAGAGGATCGTGAGTCATCTAAGGAATTCAGATGCCTATCTGGGATCAAAGGTATATGGTGATGACTACATAGATAAACCTTTGTTTTAAGTGATTGATGTAGAAATCTATAAGTCATGTTGTTGCTTGTCTTTTTTTGAGATTATTTGTCCTTGAGATTCCTTTCTATTGTCAAGGTTGAACTAGCATTGATTAAGTTTCCTAAAGTTTGATGGTTCATGTTATGAATTTTGCTTCATGGTAATGTCTAATTGGCATCATACAGAGAAGGATCGGATAGTGAGGCTTTGATATTGGTTGAATGACCTGATTAGATGGCTTGGTTGTGTGCAAATATTTGGACATAGTACTTCAAAAAGTGACACTACCTGGTTATGAAAGTGAAAGAGTCATGTATTTTTTACTGCTATTGATATTATGAAAAGGCTTGACATTAATGCTATATATAGAAATGTAAATGGCTTGATGATCATAATATGGGTATTGGGTTGTCTTGGAATCTCATAGGTTTTATAACAAGTTCCCTTGATACAATGAATGTGATGATTGATCACGTCTTTTTGAGTCCGTTAATGTGCGATATTTGTTTTGAACTGAGTATATCACTTGGCATTTGACAACATTGGTGAGTTAGGGTTTGAATTAATACTTGACAGCATTTGGATTGGCAGTATTTTGGCTTAACATTTCACAATGATGATGTGACTTGTTATTGACAAGTTATTGAGGGTTTTTGTTGGTATGGATCAGTGATATGATTCCAGAGGTGTAATTGGTTATTCAACAATTAGTATTCGGTTATTCAGCTTGATGAGTGTTTGGTATCTTGGTATTCAGTTTGAGCATATGGTTAGTGTGGAATTGGTGGCCTATAGGTTTTGGGTTTTGATGGTTTATTGAGATAGGTGGATCCGGTATGAAAATCTTGAAACCTCGTCCACAAAGGTGTTGACGCTTGTAGCCTCCAGTAAAGGAGTAGGAGTTTCCTTCCGGTTGAAATTGGTTAACTTGTTGAGGGGGTAGGAGCTTCCTACTAGTAGGAGTCTGTAAACTTCTTAAGGTGTAGTAGCTTCCTTCTAGTCCAAGCTAGAGAAATAAGAGGTGGTAGCCTCTCGTAGGTATGAGCCTACATATTGGTAAGATTCTGTGCAAGTACAAGATGTAAATAGATTTTATTCATTATAAGTAATGAAGACAAAGAGGACAAAAAAGGTGGCTTTCTCCCACATTGCGTTTCCACCTAAAATCTGGTGTCCATATGTGTTGATGTGTTTTGGATTCGTATGGTTTACATGATTTTGTACTTAATTTTGGGCATGGTTTACTAAATAAGCTATAATCTATAACATAATGTTTTGCTAATGAAATAACTAATCAAGACAATTTTGGAAATGAATGCATAAACTAAGTAAATTTGAATTGGGAATGAAATACTGATTCACCCCCCCCCCCCCCCCCCCCCCCCCCCCGAGTATTTCTAACAATTGGTATCAGAGCCAAAGGTATCGAGTTTGAATCACACTTGTATCACGCTGGGGGAGATTTTGGACATTGGATAAACCAGTGACCCACATGTTTTCATGGCATCTGCTTACTTGCCTCTCGTGGGTCCATTAACTTTGATGATGTTTTCATTTACTAACACTTGCAGGTTTTGGCATAATGGCAATCATGATTCAAGCACATGAAGACCAATATATTACACACCTCTTCCATGTAGATGGCCACACTACAGATTAAGAGGGGGAAAAAAGTAGAAAGGGAATTAGCCATATTTTTCCTTAAATGCACTTAAAGACATCCTAGGAATGAGTGTCCTTAAGATTTCATAGAAATATGTTCTATATGTGAAGAAATTTACTCTACTAATAAATGTCCATCTTTTCCAAGTTTCAAATTTATATACCAAGGAGTAGAAGGAATTATGGAGCAGTTATTATTTGTCAATCAAAAAATACCACAAGCCCCCTAGAAGTTTAAATAAGGTATGAACTACCCATCTCCTTTCAATACAAATCATAATGCACATTATCAACCTTGGTTTCCTCTTAACCCTTCACCCTGGTCTATGCCCATTCCATGGCCTTATTCCCCATAAAATGGTATTCCTCCTTTTCATCCATATTTGCATCAACCTCCTCAATTGGGTAATCCATCTCTAATATGAAGGCCCAAAGAAACCCAACCGCCTAACTTGATGCCTCCTCCTCCTCAACCAGAAGTACCCCAAAATAATCCTCCAAAATAACCTCAAATTCCCACCCAACAAAACCCAAACCCTAATAATAAATGGATGAAAGGAATACATCCTTATGTGTGCACTAGCCATATATATATCAAGGAGGATCATAAATCTGTTCACTAGCCACAAAGCTGAATGAACCCTTCATTAAAATACATTTTGAAAGATGAATTGTAGAAATAGTTGGATGTAGGATTCATCTATCCAATCTCAGATAATGAATGGGTGTTTTCCCTAGTCAATGTATCTAAAAGGAATGAAAAATGGAGAACCATTGTTGATTACAAAGAACTAAACAAAGCCACTAGAAAGGATGATTTACCCTTTACCTTTATTGACCAAGTCCTTGATGTCTTTGTAGAGGAAAAGTTGTTCTCATTTTTGTATGAGTTTAATGCGTACAACAAAATTTGGATTAGCCCTGAAGATCAGGATAAGACCACCTTCACATGTCCATGGGGAACTTTTTCTTACAGAGTTCTCCCATTTGGTTTGTGCAATGCCATCACCATCTTCCAAAGGGTTGTGTTGAGTGTATTATATAACCTTGTGCATGATTCAAGGGAATTCTACATGCATGATTTTACAACCTACGAGGATGATTTCTACGAGGCTCTCTCAAACCTGTGTAAATTCTTGTAGAGGTGTAAAAAAGTGGACCTCTCCTTAAGCCATGATAAATGTCTATTTTTTATGAATGAGAGAATTCTAATGGGGTAGTTTCTCTCTTCAAAAGGAATCCAAGTGAGCTACATCCTCCTCCCTTGCAAATCCACATTACATGTGAGAAACATATGACACCAGACGAAAAAGGAGAACATATATATATATGAAGAAAATTACATTCATTGGTGGACACAAATCCATGTAGATACAAATATTGAAGGAAAAAAGGATACAAACACTTCAACAAAGATACAAAGATAAATTAGATAATGACATGTATTTACAACATCATCTTTAGCTAGAGGTTAGATGTAAAAATAGTATTAATATGTATGAAAATGTAGGATGCTTGTTTCCCTAAAAATTAAAGCATTTCCATGATTAATGGACAATTTTGACCATTGAACTTCTAATTTTTAAATGAAAAACTATTGCCCTTCAAACAAAGAATATAAACATGACCAAGCATGCAAGAAATAGAGATCAATATTTTTGGATTCTAAATATTGAAGAACGTTTTGAGTTATCTCATTGGATATCAAATATTATGAATTTATTTTAAATAATAGTTTTTTAATGGTAAAAATCTAAATTTTGCATAACCAATATACTAATGGTTTAGTTCATTAATTTTATTATATAATTCATAAAGTCTTCAATCAATATAAATATGTGTATAACAAAGTGGTAGAAATCTACTTTTAAGTAAATCTACTAAAACTAACTATAATATTAATTAAAGAAAATTAAAGATCTAATATGGAAGAGATGTTGTAATGTCCTATCCTCTCATCTTATCTAATAAAAAATTATAAAATAATAAAAATAAAAATTTTACATTATTATTATTATTATTTTTTATTAATTTTTGTTAGGTAGTTAAGATAAACTAGACTTAGTCAAGCTACCAACAAAAACGCTAAGTTTATGAAAACCCATGACATTGACCAATAATATTCATGTGAAATATAACCTATTAAAAAAAAAAAATTAAACCAACCTAAATCTATTTTAATTCTAGATCTATCAAGCTCTAAAAAAATCAAATATCTTTTAAACTTAAAAAAATGATTTCCATTTAAAAAAATATAATCATAAATCTTAAATTAAAATAAAAAATCCAAATAATATGAATAACTCATCCTCTAAACATACACTCATGTGATTGAACCAATAAATATGCCAAAGTCTCTCTAATGTGCTCACCCATGCTCAAAATACTCGCATGGTTGATCAAACTTGTAAATAATTTATCGAGTTTTAAATGAATATTAATCAATGTAGTTGCACCGGTAATAGTATAATCATGCCACCCTTCCTTCAACGACTTCGTTCAAAAACTTATCCTTAGGAAAAAATAAAAAATTAATAGCAGATTAATTATAATTTATATAGATTTAGTCATAAAATAACTATTAAATATATATGTCAATAATTTTATTTTCAAAAATTATATAGATGATTTTATGATTTATTTACATATAAGTGAATTAGAAATTATTTTTATGTATTTTTTATTAAATTAGATAGTAATTTTTTGGGAAAAGAATGATGCTTAAATGTAATAGTGTATGGTTAAAGTTTCTTTAGTTACCACTATAGATTGAGTGTATAGAAGTTTGAGAATCATTTCAATTTTGTAGTCATATTTAAGATTTTTTTTCTAAGCCTAATTCCTAGTTGAATAAGCTACTGTCAAGTGCCGACAATTTTTTACCACATTGGGCTCTTTCATGGTCTCTCTCAAAGATGAAGTTGAGGCATTTTTCATGTAGATTTGGACTTTCTCTTCACATAGTTGTCCATTCATAATTAGTTTTTTGAAAAGTTGGATGGCATTTCCATCATGGATCTCTGATCCATGAGGGCAAGAAAGAAAGCACTCTTTTTGTCTAAAAAGGCTTTGGCCAAGAAATATAGGCCTACAACCTAGTCTAGAAGTGGTGGATTCATATGGAATAGAACAATGGATCCAAAAAATCAACAATAAGGGTTTTTTCATTGCATGGGTATTTGATCTTTCTTTTCTCAAGTAAGAAAGATTGATATTTAATATTTAGATATGGCCTTTTTTATTGGTTTCAAAGTTAAAAAAATTCTCTATGGATCCTTAAGTTCAACCCAAAATATGAAATCACCTCCTCCCTTGTCTAGAGTATGTGATCTCACCTCCCACTAATTTTGTGGGATGAAGTTCACTAAAAGAGATTGGAAATAAACTAGGTAACTTCATTGTTTGTGAAAATATAAAAAGGAACTTATGTTCCTATGCAAGAACATGTGTGGAACATGATCTATTAAACAAAGTCCTTGAATCCCTTTAAATCAGCCTTGATTGATTGAGTCATCAGTGAGCACTATACTATGAACAAATTCCTTTCAAATGCATGATCTATCATGCTTATGGACACTTTGTTAAAAAATGTTGAAATTTAGTAAGGATATCCCTCCTTTATGAAAGCAATAAAAGCAACAGTCGAGGAAGGAATATGACTTCAAAACAATAATAAATAAGCCAAGGAGTTTTCAACAAAAATGGGACTCCAAACAAAAATCATCAAAAGAAGGACATTCTTCATCAAATATCAACTAGTATGAAATTCTTGGGAATCTCAAGGAACGAAATAGATCATATTCATCCATCTCATCAAAATAATAGTCAAGCGCCATCTGCAAAGGTCTCAACAAGAAATGTAGCACACTAATCCATCTCATGAAAACAATGGCCTACTAACATTGGCCTACTAACATGTAAGAAAAATTCAACACTCAATGCACAAGAAAAAGAGGAAACCAATAAAGAGGAAAACTCAAAAATAGAGAAGGAAGAAAGTGATGACACAAAAAAATCAAACTAAAAAGGAAAGGACATAACTCAAGGAGAGGATTTCGTGGTGAAACCATATTTGTAGATTCAACATGATCCTAGCCAATTTTATATTGGAATGCTAAAAAAGAAACTAAATCCTCCTGCCTCTTATAAGAAGAAGAAGTTTAATAAAACTAGAAAATTGGTAAAACCAAATAATATAAACATTAATTTTTGAAATAATTATGTAATGCCTTCACAATCCTTTTTATAATGAATTTGTGATCATTTATACATGTGCTCAAGAAATTGATAGGACAAGTTTTACTCTCAACTAAGCAAATTTTGGACAAAGAGATGTGTCATCCCCATCCACTCTAAAAACGTTTTTGTAGAAGCTTATTAACTTTATTTCTAATCATATTTTTTTAAACTATTTTTTATACAAATAATTTGATAATTGCAAATATATATGTTTTCATATCGCTTAAAAAAAAATTAAGGGAACAATTTTTAAAATACATAAAATAATAATGATCTTTTTTAAGAGAGAGCATTTTTTTAAAGGTATCACTTGGTTTTTACACGATAATATCTTCAACCAAAATTGACCGTAATATTTTTGGTTATCTATACACAGTTTTGGCATATTATTTAGATAAGGAGGAGATATGTGGTTTATTGAAACCCTAATGATCTTTTTTAAGAGAGAACATTTTTTTAAAGGTATCACTTGGTTTTTACACGATAATATCTTCAACCAAAATTGACCGTAATATTTTTGGTTATCTATACACAGTTTTGGCATATTATTTAGATAAGGAGGAGATATGTGGTTTATTGAAACCTTATGAGCACGCATATGTATATAGTTTGAAGAGATGATGTCGGTTTATTAAAAGCCATGTGAATGTATATGTATATCTATATATATATATATTTGCAAGGTTTAAAGATATGTCGATAGTATTTTGGGCTTTTTTTATTCTTTGAATATATATAGATAGAAAGATGTGGTCACGACAATGAAAACCATAGTGCTCGGAGCATACATTTAACCTAGAAAATTACCTTGCATATTTTGGTGGAAAATATATTGGTAAAACCATGTAGGTATCATATGCAGCAACCAGATTCCCACAGTTTGAACTGTACTATGATCATGCCCACAATGCTTTCCAATTTGACACATCACCCTAATGCATGGAAGTCTTGGGTGTATGGTTTTCTTGGGAATTCGTTGGTAGCAAAAGAGGTTGGGACCTTCCTTTTTTTTAATTTGTACTTGGAAAGCGTTGGGTTAGTATATTGTAGGCTACAGCATACACAAGAAATCATTGAGGGCATTGTGAACATATTAAGCAAGGAAGCTCCAAGGAAAAAGGACATTTGTTTGTGGAGAGATATGTCGGACATTGATCACAAATCATGATCATGGTTTGAGTGGAGCACCTTCTCCCTCTCTAAGGGCTTATTGTCTATAGATGAAGTAATCATCAAGCTACAAAAGATTATTGAAAAGAAAATTTCCCAAATTTGGCACTCTACAGGGGTCCATTTGGAGAGTCTGGAACTGGGCTTATAGCCCATTGTTTAGTATAATAGTGAAAATCTCTATCGTCTCATAGACCACACAAGATTTCACTAAGTCCTAGGTCCTATATTGAATATAAGCAAGCTTTATCCAACAAAATAGGAGCTCTTTGTTAACAACTGGACTTGCACAACTAATAGTTTGGCTAATATCTTCCTTAAAGAGCTCTTGCTCTTTCCAAGCAGATAGGGGCAATGAAGACACTTCCTAGTTGGAAGAATCAAATGCAGATGCAACTGTACTTCATGAACAGTAAATCAATGTGATATTTGTTACATTGATGATGATGGCTACATCTTTATGGCACACAAATTGAATATAATGGTTACCAAGTGTGACCTACATCTATTTGAGAAATCTTAACTTTTTGATATCTATCTTTTGCAAAACGTTTTCAATTGATTAGGTAAATTTCTCTTAAACTCAACCATAAGACAAACTTTTTTGGTACATGGAATTGTAGGTTGCTATTGTTGAATTAGAAGCACTTCTACTTTCCCACCCTAAGATTGCAGAGGCTATAGTAATCCTGTAAGTACAATGTTTCTTTCTACTTGATAACATACACCTCTGAGAAAACACCTCTAAGCAAGGTTTTGATTATATTTTAGGCAAAACTGGACAGAAAATATATATCCAGAAATTTGTCAAGTACAAAATGTACTATAATTTGTCATTGTTTTCAATTTTCTATTGATTCCTCTATAAATATCTTAATGTTTTTTCCCTCTGAAGGTTTCCGACTATCTTTAAAAGTGCCCTCGGATTCTCTCTAGATAGGATTCATATCTGGACCTTGAAAATTTATTATGTTTCTTGTAAGTCAAATCTCCCATGTCGGAGAGAAAGACAACTCTGAAAGGTTTTCAAATGCAATATGTTAACCATGAGTAGAGATAATCTATCGAAGTTATGAATCTTATTTTATTTTAAGATGAAATTTGCAACACTTTATACCCATGATCTAAAGAGGATGAAGGATTTTAGTCATCTATGGAAGTTATAAGTATCGTTATTCGGAAGAGAGGATTAATTTACAGATTAAGTAAATTGTTTTTCATGGGTCATTGGATTCCATTGATTAATGTTTAAAGTTATTCCAATTATTTGTTTGAAGAGTGAAACTAAAGTTATTCCAATAATTTGTCTATGAAAATCCTACCACCAAGAAAATTTAATAACGAACGTGAAGTTCAATAACACTCAGAGAAAATATATTGACAAAACACTTTATAGATGTCTTTAGTAATCACTAATCAATTGGGAGAACAATAATTTCTACTACATAAGTGTACAGAGATTTGGAAAAGAAAACAAAACCAAAGGATTTGGAAAAGAAAACAGAACCAAATATCAATGGGTTCAGGTTAAGAAACCACTACTTTGATCGAAAAAATATCTAAAATCATCAAATTTGTTTATACCCAAAAACCCTCACATATATTTTTTGATTCAAGTAAAAGAAACTGAAGCTTAGATACTCTTTAAATACATAAATAAATAAATAAGTATTCAATTAAAAGAAAATGAAAATTCAGATGCTTCTTCAAATTGCATCTCGAGAGATGAAAAAATATAGTAAACAATTTTGTATTCTACTACTTTGCCCCTCATAATGCAAATCACAATTACAAAGAATAACCTCGAGACCTAGGGAGTTGCAAGATCATAACTCAGATTCAATAATTTAGTGCAACAAATAACCTAATGTTTCTTGTGCTCCCACAATTAGATACTAAATTTTATTTAATTAGAGAAAGTGCATATGTATCATTACATTAAAATTAAACACCAGAGCATCATCAATTAAACTCGCGCAACTAGTTTCTTGAATTTCAAGACATCGAAACCAGTGGTTTTTTAAATGCAAATCTCTTTGAAGTCTAATGATTTAGAAATGAATCATACAATAAACTTAAAGATGAATTATTTTTTTATTTCAATAAGAATTTACATCATTATACATAATCTTTATCCCAGTTCCTTTATATTCGCTTCACCAAAACTTTGAAAGAGCTATTGTTTTTTTCAAGTTCAACAAAAAATTTAAATATAATAGGAAAATGGATAACTGAAGTCTAAACAAGTCTAGGGATGGTACCTTAGAAAGGTACCTGAGAAAGATATTGTTAAAGAGAAACATTTCAAGGACAGATAGTATTCATGTGGTGATTATTGCTGACAGAGAGACAATGAATCAAAATTGAAAGATGAGTGATGCTTATATTGTTGGCTTACATTGCCTTTGAAAAGTAGTCAACAAAATAGGGAACTTAATGAGTGCAGTGTCCCCTGTGACATTTATCGCTATTGTTAGGAACCTTCGCATTTGTGGTGACTACCACTCTGCCACCAAATTAATATCCAAGATTATTGTCGGAGACATGGTTTCTAGGGATTCTAAACTTTTACATCATTTCAAGGATGAACGATGTTGATGTGGCGATTGTTGGTGATGTGGAGATAGTGACTCAAAATTGAAATACCAATGATGCTTGAAATGTTGGCTTGCATTTCCTCTGCAAAGGAGTAAAGGGAACCTAACGAGTGAAGCGTAAACTTAGCTCAAGTCAAAATCCGTGGGGTAGGATGATGGGGTAACAATTTTGTCAAGAAACTTGGCCTTTGCGGTTAGGGCTATCCTGCCACAAAATTCATCTCCAAGATTGTTGCTAGAGATGTAGTTGTGAGGGATGCTAAACATTTCCATCATTTCAAGGAGAGGCAGTGATCATGTGGTGATTATTGGTGACACAAGCAGTGAATCGATATTGGAAGACAAGTGAGTCCGGTGATTATTGGTGACACAAGCAGTGAATCGATATTGGAAGACAAGTGATTCTCGGACTGTTGGCTTGCATTGCCTTTGCAGAGGAGTGAAGAAAAAGAGGGCAACTAATTAGTGTAGTGTCTTCCCAGATCCAATCAAAACCCATGGAGTAGGATAATGCAGAACATCTTTTCCCTTCTCTTTCCAGTAAAAATAACAGGTGGCCAAATTGGTGATTTTTGACAGAAATCTCGTAAAACTGATTTGTACAATTGAAAATTCACATATCAGGTCATAGATTTCATAATCTAGATGCAGCAGGGGTTTGAGTTTTGGAGACTTCTAAATTCATTTGTGTGATTAAAATCTCTATTTTTCAGTTTGATTTCATAGTGATTTTCAACAAAGATTAGAATGTAATATTCCAGTGGAGGCAAATCCAAGAAGGGAAAATTCGAAAGAAGCAAAGATAGGATTGCAAGATTCCAGTGGATCAATTCAAAAGTGAAAATAATTGACCCGTTATCCTACTCCAAAATCAATTGGTAACTCTCCCAGCGCAAAATGAAAATCAATCGGTCTGTTGATCTGTTATTCTATTCTAAAATCAATTGGTGATTCTTCAAGCTCAAAATGAAAATCAATTGGTTTTCCATTCTAATGTTTGAAATTTGTGTCTCTCACTTTTACTTAAACAGGGCTGACTAGATACTCTTGTATTATATTTCAGGTCAAATTAAGTGATTCACTGACTTATTTTCAATACAGATATATGTTATCTAAGTTAAAGAAAGATTTCCTAATGTAAAGAAATGGGTAGATATTGTGTATCATCCTTGGGTGTTTCATTGATCAAATAGGGGACCACAGAAGCTTGATGAGCATTACTGAGTAGTACCCATTAAGGATCCTTTTAAGGATATGCATTAGCTTTGGTTTTAATGTTCCCCCCTTGGTACCTTTGTTATGTATAACTCCTCTCTTCACTTTCTTGTCATATGAGTATATACGTATGTAGTCTTTCCTTGTGAATATTGGGCCCTCTAATCACCCGAATCTACATCTATGTTAATTATGGCATTAATAAATGCACCAAGGATGTTTTTTTTTATTTTTTTTTTGAAACTGTAATGAGAAATCGATATCAGGAAAAATTCTACATCTGGATCACATCTTGTACATTAGGTGATTGCATTGAAATTCTACTTGAGTTAAAAAATAACTTTAACATAATCAAGACTGTCATCCATCATATGTACTTGATTACTAACTTGCTTAATATGTACTTGACTACTGAATTTCCTAATAAATGTCACGTGATTGGAGATATACACTCTCCAAAAGACTAGCAAGATCATCCAAAACTTACATATATATAGAAAAATTCATGCAAGTTCCAGAGTTATCCTTTGCTACAAGAAGTACATTGAAATCTAATTTTATTACATCTCTTGTGAAGACCATTTGCCTCATCCTTTAACTTCCTTTGCTGAGTTATCTAATCTCCTTATCTATATTGGAGGAGATATGAAGAGACACGGATTTAATTGCTGCCTGCAGATCCTCTAGCTGCTTGTGAAGACCATCTGCCTCATCCTTTAATTTCCTTTGTTTAGTTATCTAATCTCCTTTGTTGAGTTATCTAATCTCCTTATCTAGATTAGAGGAGATATGAAGAGACAAGGATTTAATTGTTGTTTTCCGATCCTCTGGTTGCTTGTGAAGACGATCTACCTCGTCCGCTACTTTCCTTTTCTAATCTCCTTTGCTAAGTTATGTCTTCCATCAATAATTCTATAGTTGTCAGGACAACAATAAAGACCTGGTTTAGTTTGGTACACATAAGTTCTTGGTTTGCCTCTGGCTTATCCGTTTTTTGTGCCAATGATTTCATTGCAATACCTTCATAAAAAATTCATGTATCACAAGTTTCCCCCTCTGTATATTTAAAATTAAGTGTCCAATTGTTAGGGGCCCATGAATCACTAATGGCTGGTAGGGCCCTGCGCCTCTAACCACATAATGAACTTAGATATATAAGATAAGAATGTAGCCTCAACATCAATGGTGCCTTAAATGGATGACACTGAGTAATTGTCTACAGAATTTTCCATATCATCACTTGCCAAATTAAAACATTACACCAACTCAGTGCCAACAATACATGCCTAACAAGCCTTGCCTTTACTACTTGAACAATGAAGAAATTCTAATTGACATGGAAATTTTTTGAATTACCTTCTTGATATATGAGAGAGCCAATGTCCAGTTGGTGTTGAGAGCTCCCTATTGGCTTTGAGGCTACTACCACAGGATACCACCAATACAGAAAGTTGGTAGTTGGATAATGGACCTCCTTAATACACCAATGGTTGAGTAATTAATAATATGGAGTTCACAAAGGCTCTTGTCCTAGTCTTTACTCCAAATCCCCCAGAGCAATCACACCTTCTCTCCCTCCTTAAGACCACATTGAATAACTCCAACAAGGAAAATGGTTGACTGGAGTACAATCAAGTCTGGGGATGGTACCTTAGAAAGGTACCTGAGAGAGATATTGCTACAGAGCAATAGTGCTAGAGCTTTGTGTGTAAGTCCTCCATATAACGATCTCATACCGCCTATTGGAGTTGAGTAGCTTTCATATTCAGGCAAAGAATCTTAGAGCAATAGTGCTATCTGGAGAGCATTGTGTGTAAGTCCTCCATATAACGATCTCATACTGCCTATGGAGTTGAGTAGCTTTCATATGCAGACAAAGAATCTTAGGAGAAATGAATCGCACAATAAACTTAAACATGATTTATTTTTATTTTTTTATTATTATTTTTATTTTATTTTTTATTTTTTCTTTTCAGCTAAAAAGTATATCATTATACCTAATATTTATCTCAGTTCGCTATATTCACTTCACCAAAACTTTGAAATATCTATTGCTCTTTTCAAGTTAACAAAAACTCAAATCAAATGTTCAATTAACTAGACTTTTAAGAGAGT
This sequence comes from Pinus tabuliformis, assembly GCA_031772625.1. NCBI lineage: Eukaryota > Viridiplantae > Streptophyta > Pinopsida > Pinales > Pinaceae > Pinus > Pinus tabuliformis. The sequence goes on from CM062817.1 coordinate 929,703,818, forward strand.
TTTTCAAGTTCAAATAAAAAACTCAAATCAAATGTTCAATTAACCAGACTTTTAAAAGAGTTGCTGTTTTTTTCTAAATTCAACGAATTTTTTAAATATAATAGACAAATAAATGACTGTAGTACAATCTAAGTCTGGGGATGATACCTTAGAAAGGTATCTGAGAAAGATATTGCTACAGAGAAACAATGCTCACGACAAAGATTTGTGTGTAAGTCCTCCATATAATGATCTCATGCGGCCTGTGGAGTTGGAGTTGAGTAGCTTTCATATGCAACCAATGGAGCACAGGTTACGAGAAAGATTTGTAAGTCCTCCATATAATGATCTCCTGTGGCCTCTGGAGTTGAGTAGCTTTCATATGCAACCAATGGAGCACAGGTTCTATTTTGGCCGAAAATGAAATAATCAGTAAAAACAAAAAAAAACAAAAAAATAATAATAAATAAAATAATATACATTTGGACCTCATGCATACCTTGCATGAGGCTCACCTCGCATTTCCGCCATCAAACTCTCACACCCACATCGCAGATCATGAGGAGAGCATAATGCAACAGTTGCAGCTGCCATAGGCAGGTCATGATGGTCGATTCACACAATTTTGCTTCATTTCGTAGATCTGGTCATTTTTACAATGCTTCCCTACTCCGAGTCTACATTCGCACAATTCAGTTCCACAGTAGGAGATGAGCGCCAGAGCTGCAATAACATAGCCAGAGGGGCGACATTGCACTTAATTGTTTCCTGCATCTGTATAACTTGCCCAGAAGCGATTACCATTAACAGTCCCATAAAGACAATATTAATCCTTGTAATGGAGAATCTATGGTTGGAACACACGATGGGTTGGATGAAGTGCCTCAATCCACAGATTCATGGCGTCACTGCCAAGGAATCGAATCTGATATCAACAAACAATCCCACTTTTCTGAGGTTTCTCCCCAGAATGAGGTAGAATACATGGATCCGGACCCTGGGCACTCGATTCCGGCCAGAAAAAAGTACGTCTTTGGCTCCAATGGCACCTCCACTAATATTTCCCCTCAACGGATTTGTCCAGCATACAATTCCTTCGGGTCCCAACAAGTCACAGACCATCACGAATGGCTTCAGGTCTGAGATCGTTCATGTATATAATACTCTCCTAAATGAGTTTTTCGTATTCAATCAGTGGTTTGTTGGATTCTCGGCTTCATCTCAACCCAAAATACTGTACATTCATTGAAGAACTTCGCACGGAGCCACCAACAATATACCCAAACTGTTGATTGACGGGTACCCACATACTTCAAGCCCACCCTATCATCGAATCTCTGATGTTTTTAGAAGTAAACTAGCTAGTCGTCCTCTCGAAAATTCTGCATGGCCATTGGGTGACTATTGAGGCATCTCAATCCGGTGAGCCCCATGCGTTTTTGGTAGGAAAAGCAGTAGTTTGTTTGGCGCAATTAACACCAGGCGAGTTGCTTGCAAGAGACGAAGGTAGTAGGATCAACCCAAATTCCTTTCAATGGCTAGCTAGAGTAGCACAACAATGGATTAGTAAGACCGCCCTACTGAATCCATTAGTTCACGAGTGAGTTCTCAGTGAAAATTCAACCTATGCAAAACTTGCCCTGAACTCGTTCTACGTGTTAGAATGTGTGTTAAAATGTAGTTGGCTCAAACGATGAAAATTAAGCTCTGTGATTGGCCGGGTGAGCAGTGTTTGGCCACCCTAACCCCGCAGAGAAAACGCCTATCGGCGTAAAAATGATATATTTAGAATTATGAGATTTTCAAATTATATTTTAATAATATTTTTAAATTTTGATATATTTTTGTGATAAAATTCTATAAAAATGTGTATGATAATTGTGATGATGAATACTATTTATTAAGATTGAAATTTGTTTTTTTGGACATTTGTTTAGTGGTTTTTTTTTTTAAGAAAATCATTTCAAGATTGTCTTATTTTTGTTATGTTAAAATATTAGGAAGGTTTGTTGTGTGAAACAATACTTTTTTGGTAACAAAACCATGATTAGATATACCATAGCTAAATTTTGGCATTCAAGTAATCTTAATTAAAATTTTACATAAGATTAATTAATCTTAGTAGTGTTGATTCAATGGAATAAGTAATTGCCAAAAGAAATCACACCAAAAGAGTAGTGTAGAGAATTTGTAGCTACCTTCACAAAAGTTCTCTATCTCTCACTTGATACTTAACATAATTGTTAAACATGTGCTCATTTTTATTCATGTAATATTTCAAAATTATTATTAACATTTTTAAAATATGTGCTTTATGACCTCCTATGGCATGCCTATGACACACTTGATTTGAGCCAAAATGATGAGAATTGCACTAGAGAAATGAGCGCTAGTGTTTGCACTGCCTCTTGCAATGCTTCCAACGTTGTCGCCGAGCTTCTGTGTGGCTTTGGTGATCTCAATGTTTGGCGATTGGGGGGATATTTCACTTCATCATGAGTATGGACAATATATTCATGATACTCAGGGTCTACAAAAAATCATAGCGTGAATTATTAGGGTAGAGAATACCCCTTCTACAATTAATCCATCCATCAGAAAGAGTGAAGAAAAAGTGGTTGATAGCATTCTCATTATCAAACTTTCAAAATCGATTGCCCCTTATTGCTAGTGCTGGAGATCTCATACATTTCCTCTTTGTGATGGAATTCATGTCAAACACAATAGGGTGACTAGCGATAATATACATGGAGCATGGGTAGATGACATGGAACGGGAGGAGGTTGAGCAACGCTTCACCATTCTAAGGTCTAAGAAGGAACAAGATAAACAACCTATAGGCCTCAAACCCTTCTAGATCTCAATAAAAACATTGTTTGGACATTCTCTTCTTTTATGGGTGTGATCCATAGATCTAATAAGGGACCTCAAACTTTCATTAGAACTCAAATTAGGGTTTCCCCAAGTGGCTCAACACCTCATTTTTTAAGGCAGAAAATTAGAAGATCATCTTTCCATTTATGATTATAATATTTTCGAGGATGATAATGTGCCCTTGATTCTTCTCTTGCGAGGGGGTGCCTTGGGCAAACCCTCCTCCTCCCAGGATTTTTCATACAAAGATGAAAATCATACTTAGGCTCCCTAGGATATTGGTCCTCCTTCACATCACCGTCAACCTCAAGGAAAATTGGCCCTTTCTTGAGTTGTTCCTAGTCCTTTTATAGTGGAAAAAATTGAAGATATTCCCTATATTGACATTTCCCATCCCGACCTGGAAGATCTTCAGGAGCCAATGACAAAGAATGGCCCGATCTATTGCTTTACTAGGTTGAAGCCTCACACAGTGGATCTTTATCAATGGATCCACTATAATTGGACCAAATATTGTAGGGTTCTCTTTTGTTCTAAGGGGTTCTTCATAGTTGTGTTTTCCTGCCAAGAATAATATCAAAGTGCTTTGTCCAAGGGACCATGGTTATAGGGACAAGTTGTTAAATTATGAAACTGCAGTAAAATTCCACATTGGAATACTCATTTTATGGATATGAAAATGGAATTTGATTCATCTTTTCGAGAGGACCAAAATCAACCTAAATATCACCCAATTTGGTCAAGCGGAAGTTGAGTTATGAATTATTTTATTCATACAAATATTCTGGACTAGGCCGTTCCTATACACATGTACCAATGGACAGGTTAAGTGGATCCTCATGGAATCCTATAAATAGAAGAGACCTCAAATTCATTTAGACACATTTATCAATCTCTCTTCTTCTCTTCTATATTTTCTTGGCTCACACAGGTTTGATGGAGGAAGCTCGGACAAGGGTCTGAAGCTACATGATGAAGCTTGCACTGAGTTAAGGTTTTCTAATTCCTGGATACTGGCATAGAACTGAGAAATTTAGTCCCTCGACGCTAGCACAGAATGGTCATGAGAGGATCCAGGGATCCTTGGACAATGGAACAGAGTCTTCATGAGAGCAACTAGGAGTTTGGGTCACTTTGGTCCCGAGTCGCCCACACAAAATGGTATGGGAGCGACCGAGCTGCCATAGTCATTATCATGCAATTCATAGATAGAGACTAGGTCTATCATAGTCCCTTGCACAACTCCTCATCCCTGTATTCGAGACTCCAATATGATATTTCAGTGCTCTGAATATTTTGGTCAGTGACAGAAGTGTTCAGCGGCGTGATACAGGTAGTGACAGTACATTACAATTATCTGAATCAGATTTTTCATATTTAGATGAATTTCATGGATATTCTAGTTGTTTTGTAGATATGGATCATTGTACTCTCTTTTGTTTAATCATTTGATGACAATGTATTAGAAGAATATTTGCAATATTTTTCCCCATAGTGAGTTTTTCCCTAGTCCTCGACCAATCCTGGTGTCTCTATGTGTGCATGATTTTCTTCTATTGTTCCTTTATGTTATGTTGCATTGATGATGATAGTATTATTCTTTATACATAGTTTCATATGTTGGTGAATAATGTTATGATGTTATGGGGTCAACTTAATGTATTAATGAAGATATTCAATTTTCAAAGAAAATGACAATGTAGCCCTATGAAAAATTAACATGGTAGCAGAACTGGGCTGAAGAAAAGCCATGGAGATCACCCCCATGGATACACTTTTGATGGAAGAAAGTAGAGAATGGTGGAGACCTAAAATAATCCTAGGGTATGAAGGAAACTCTAGGTAGTTAGTTCATAAGGATTTTATGGTTAGGGTTTGAGAGAAACCTTGGTCTATGGAAGATACTTGATATTGATGTATGAAACTCTAGCATGGTCTATGTGAAGATGCTCAAGCACTTGGGATAGATTTGATGAAGCTTTAGATGACCTAGTTGTTGATAAAGTTGATTGGAGGCAGCATTCTTATGTTAACGATCGATAATGATGACTCTTGAAGGTTGGTTCAATAGGGAGAGGATCACCTCTCATTTAAGATAAGTACTCCTTGACTTATGATGTTTCTTTGTGTCTTTACTCTTGTTTAGACTTATGGATTTGATCATTATGATAATTATTTTGATCATTTCTTATACTTCCTGCATGTATATTTGAGTATAAGTATGTATCTAACCTCCTTGATGAGATGTGATAAGTAGATTCCTCTTGAGGATCATTTGAGATGCAGGAAAGAAAAGTTATATCTGGAAAGAGGTAAAGAGGCACTTGATGAAAAGGTGACAAGCACTACAAGCTGCCTATGAGAAGGTGCATAGGAATTTGAACACTACAAGGTATGAAAGGTACATTATTCCAATGTTATGTTTCAACATTGGATGACTAGGTAAGCCTTATGGTATGTTGAGAATTCCTCCTTCACAAATGGCTCATGCTCTCATATCAAAGATATTTGGATTTATGTTTCCTATGAGGAAATAGTGCACGCGTATTGAATATTTTGATCGTGTTGATCGTCTTTATTCTATGAGGTTACTTATTTCTTATCTTGGATATACTGGTATAACCTTGATGTTTCACTAACATCTATTGTTCTTGGAGATCCTAATTCCATGAAGAAGGATAGTATCTTAACTCTAGTAAATGATACTCTTGACATGCACTTGACATGATGGATATCTTATAGAAGGTTACCTTATTGATACTGATAATGCTTGTGATAAGTATGATGAAAGTATGTTGACACTCTTATTGTTTTGGTAAAGTTTTATTGAATGACCTGACTTGGTCCTATGGTAACCTTGATGATAGAACTATAATATTGATACTCTAGATGTCTTATTAACGTGGTCATGCCTTTGATAGTAATTATGGCATATGGTAAAACTGAATACCTAAAACTGATGGATTGAATTGATAGAAGTGATATTGTGTTCACAATCTTTGAAGTGTGTTGTCACACCTGTCCACTACTCCTATCATGTGAATCTGGCCTTTGATGAAAGATTTATGTCTTGATGTAGTAGATGGCGTGAGCATGTTATGACCATGACAAATATATGTTTGATTCTATGATCTAACATATATGTTGTTGTAGTACTCTAGTAAAGACACGTTGATGACATGAAAGAAGACGAATGAAGTAGATTCCCGGTCAAAGGGAGAATCTCTTCTCAATATTATTAATCTTATTACTATTTGCATTTTGTATATGATTTATGTGCATCTGACATTATTTATCTTCAACAAGGTTTCAGATCTGAAGCATGTACATAAGTTAGGGTTTCTTCTCTGGCCGCAAGCATAGGACTGGGAAATCTCATCCCTCGATGAAAGCATGCTAAGGCCTAGGTAGCATCTAGGTATCTAAAGACGCTCCCATGCTAACTTGAAGGGAGCATCTAGAGGTTTGAATATTGTTGACCATCATTTGAATATTTTTGAAGTTGTCTGAACTTTGAATCAAGTGTTCAACTAGAGGATGTCAGTTCCATAGATAAGTAGTAGATATCCGAAAAGAATGAAAACAAGGAAGTTTGGATGTTTGCAGATGACCATGATATACATATAGATATGTCATTATGTTTAACATTTCTACTATAAGAGTTTGACATTATTTGGTTGATTAATATATATGAGTTGTATGATGTTTGCTGATGACCTAGATTCTTGACTCGATGATTGAGATATGTCTTGGACTATAGATATGTTTTATGATAGCAAATTTGGATATTGACATGATGTGTAATGTTTTGACTTGATGACTGATGATTTTCTTTGATGTCAATGATATATGATCATAGTGACTTCCTATGACTTGTATTATGGGAATGACTTGATTGATATTGTGTGGTTGATGGCAAATTATTGGCATGATAATAGATGATGTCATTATAAACAACATTTTGTCACTATCCATGTACTCCTCGTCTATGATCCTGGAGGACCTCTACAGTGTACCCAACATGCTTTACCGTCATGAAGAAACTCCCAATATGTCCCTCTTCATGAGTAGAATAATTCCCCTTTGCATCATTTCCCAAAAATCTCCCCCCTATCCCAGTTTACAAGACCAACGCTACTAACCCGTTTTCTCCTCGTGTTGATTTACAGAGGTTAAGACTAGCCCTCGTGTCATTTGAATTGACTGAGCCCTTTTCCAGTCATGCCGATCCTCTTTTGGAAGGTTTTTTAAATAAGGAGCTGAAGCTTCCATGTCTAGAAGTTTCGTAACGGAAGTGTGGTAGATGGTTGAGCCAGATAGAGTTGAGGAAGTTTGTTTGGGCTCCTTTCTCCTATTAGGATGGAACAACCTCAAGAGATAAGACCTTCTCCCATGATGAAAGGAACCATCTCTCATCCATCCAAGCTATATAAACCTCTCTTTTTCCCAAGCAAAAGCTAGTTGGAGTTTTGGAGCAAGTTTGAATAATCAACAAGTCATCTATAGCTTGTAGCTTTCTAGTGTATGTTTGAGGGAGAATAGTGTGATTTTGGTTTGGTTTGAGACTAGAGGGAAAGAGGCCTTAAAACTTCCATTGTTGGGGCTATCCATGAAGTGCTAGCAGAAGTGTGGGAACCCGGATACGTCGGAGGAGACCAGCAATGTCAAGGCACCAGTTGTAATCTCTTTCTGATTTATATAAATGCAACTATTGATTGATTTCCTACATGAAGTGTCATTTTACATCTTTATGGCTTAATGTTCCTTGACCTATTAAGTAGGCTAAATACAATATTGTATGCTATCACGTTTGTTGTTTTTGTTGTTTGCTTGTTTCAGGTATTCGAAGGAAGGAAACAGAAGATAGTTGGAGTGAGGAAGCAGGATCATCACCAAGCGGAATAGTGTTCTGTTAGTGTCGGTATCTTCATCCCTCCGTCAATGATCAAATTCTCTTGTTGCATTGCATTTTAGGTATCTCGCTTGGTTAGTTGCATTCCAATAGGATCATGGATCATCTGATGGTAGTGGCTTATTATGCATTTTCCCGCATGTCCTTTACCTGCTGGACCATTTTCATTCATCTAGATCACCTGTAGTCATTTTTTGTCTTTAAATCTGAAAAATTTATTTTTAGGGTTTTAGGTTTCATTAGGTCTAGGGTTTCATCAAAAAGGTCTTCAAAATATCCAATAACAGTCAGCAGGCACATGAAGAGGCTGAATAAAGTTCTAGTATCAATAATTTTCACTCGGAAATGTATTTTTCCTCAAAACTCTGTTTTGAGGAAAAAACAGAGTATTTAAGGTTTTATTTGTATAAATTCATGTATTTTCAGTTCTTTCATATGTACATCACTTCAGTGGTAGCCCTGGTCACCTTTCCAAGCTTCAATAGCTCCATCCCTTGCGAGGCAAACAAAAATCAAGAAAAATCAAGTCATTCAGTTCATCAAAGGGCTCAAATAAAGCAAACTGCTAAAAAAATAGAGGTGAAAAACAAAGTCACATTGCAAACATTATTAAAGTGGGTATTATGAAACAAAAATTAAAAGCTCTTCTGTATAAATCATTCTTCTTAATTTAAAAGCTCATTTTCATTCAAAGAACAAAGTGTGAGAAAAGTGAAGGTCGTGTTGAGCAAAGGGAGCGAACTTGGAGAAAAACTGTGTAAAATTGTGGGCGCGATGCACTGGGTGAGAGGCGCAGCGCATACAGCTAGCGCGGCGCATAGAGCCGTGATTTTCAGTGTAAAATTGTTCTGGCGTGGCGCACATAATAGGCGCGGCGCGTTGGGTTTGAGGTGCGGCACATAGAGCTGCCAAGCCCGATTCTTTAAAAAACTCCATCAAATTGCCAAAATTTCTCAACTCTTCTAGTGTGCAAGTAAGCTAAGCCCTCATCCCTGCTAGTAAAGGATTTTTTCTTGAAAATTTGTGGTGGTTGTGTGAAAAAACTTAAACCCTAATACCTTGCAATTTCTCAAAAGCCATTGCCTAGGGTTTGTCCTTGTTATTTTGCTGCCAAGTTTATGCTACCACTCCCTCTTTTTTTCACTCCATTCATTTTCTCAGCTTATCCACCCATTTCCTAACTCCCATAGTCAGTCATCCCTATCACCAATTCCCATTTTCCCAAATCCTAAATACAAAATCCCCAAACCCTAATTGTTGTCCCTAAAGCTTCCATATTGTTCCCTAATCCCCTGTTTCCCACAAAACTTGTCATAATAGTCCCAAAACCCCTCATACCCTCTCCCTCCACAGTCCCTCACATATTCTTACCCTTGGTGGCAAAAAAATAAAAACACTATATATCTCTTCATACTCATCAAGAAAACTCATACATTAGCAAGCATGGAATCTGATCCTTCATATGATCGAGATGAAGAGACGCACAGTGACTCTCCTACAGAAATAAATGCACCAAGGAGACCTCATAAGGGTGGCAAACATATACAAGAGGAACCTACCACACTTGCTGAGCTGTTGGACTGCCCTCTCCCTATCACATGCTTCCAACACCAATCCTGCTATGAGTTCTGTGAGATGGTTGCTAGAGTCCAGTATCATCATGAGTTGGCCCGGTTGTTTGTGCTTCACTTACATGATGGTCAAGCCACTCTAGATGGTGTAACATTCACTTTAACACCAGAATCTATTTCTCTAGCAACTGGTATTCCTAATATTGGAGAGCAATGGCACAAAAGGAAACAAATTGACAGGCAACATTATGAACCATACATCAAGCCCAGTTATTTGAGACAACTCAGTAGAGTTTTTCCTTTTCGGTACCTGAAAGATTCCTATGCTCCTTTGATGAAACTGATAATGAAGTATTTCAGCTATGAGGGCTAGTTTTCTCGTTTATATGCCTATCATATCAAGTTGCTGATGCATTTTACCAAGGTGAGGATGATGAATCTCCCCTACTTCATGTGCCAAAATATTGAGAAGATGACCGCCCTAGTACAACAAAAGACTCCTCAGCAGCAGTTCAATAGTACTTACCATTTTGCTCTCATTAAGATTGTGGTTATCCATCAGCTTGGTGTGCAGGGCATCACATGGGAAGATTTCATTTCTCATGAGTTCTTCACATCTCATCCGGTACCTCCAGAGACTTTTCATGAGACAGGTGGACCTTCTCATTAGTAGGAGGGTCATGAAACATAGACCACTAGTGTGCTGGTGTTTGTCACATATCAAAAGTGCACTAGATAGTTATTTGCAGCAGCAAAGCGAGTATTATCTCCACGTGGGGTGGAAGGGGTCTCACTTCCTTCATCAGCACAACAGATTCAAGACAAGGGAAAGAGGCCATTATAGGATGAGGGGCCTTCAGGTGAGTAGGAGACCAATTTCATTCTCATTGAGGGTGATGATACTGATTTGGGCTCACAAAGCTCAAATCTCAAAGAAGTCATCCAAGAGCAGCAGGCGGACATCAATGCTTTGTCCCTCAACTTAGAAAGAGCTAAGTGGATTATAAAGTACCTGGAGCAAATAAATAAGCATCTTGAGGATCAGCAAATGATTATGGAGTTGCAAAACATTCGGGAAAACCGCCAAGCTGCTAAAAGGAGGAAGCTGAAGCTCACATCGCTTGAGCAAGAGATCAATGCTGATCAGGAATCTTGGCTTGAAAGAGCTAATATCCACTTAGAGAGGTTTTTAGAGAAAGCCAACAAAGAGAAGGCATTATTGAGGCATATGGCTTATCATTACATGGTGAGAAACAAAGTCCGCAAGGCAAGAATCAGGAGCTTGAAGGAAAAGTTGAAGAGGGAATCGAGGAGGAAAAAGGAGCAAGATAGACTTCAGATATTGGCTGAGGCTTCCTTGGCCCAACACAACACTTGATGGAGAAGACTCAGCCCAAATTTCAAAAAATTTGGGGTACTTTTTGCATTTTTGGAATTTTTGGCTCAAAAAATAGAATTTTTTGCCCTATGCACGTGCCACCTAGTGCCCACTTTTGATGGGAGCCTCCAAATGTCAAAAACCCAGCATTTTTGGATTTGGCATGGAAAAATATGCTTGCCTACTAATGGTTAAGAAATTTTGACAAGTTTTGAGCCCTAAAAAAGGTCAAAAACGCTCAAAAAATGACCTTACTGCCTTTATTTTGACACACAGGAAATAGTGTTGGGAGAACTGAACTTTGGAGGGGCAAATGGAGGCCAAATTCGAAAATTCCACTTGGGTTGGAAAGTAAACAAGTAGATATTTCTAAAAAGCAAACTTGGAGAAAATTTGGACACCAGAAAGGCCTTCAAAAGTGGCTGCAAATAGGTGCTACACATAGGGAAATCAGTGTGGCGCATTGGGTAAATTTTGCTCAGTTTGACCAAGAATACTCTGTTTTTCGCCTAGCTTTTGACAGTTTGACTTTTTCTCCTTCTTAATGTCAAAATTATGATGTAATTTAATGTAAATTTATGGATCTTGATGTAATTATGTCAAATTTTCACTCATGAAGGTAGATTCATCCATGAAAAGTTAGTTTGCAATTGAATGAATCAGTTCCCTAGTTTTTAGAGGCATGTTGTTCCACTGCCTAATTTGTAGTTCTCAGTTTAGAATTAGTTGGAACAGATCATAAACTCATTATCTCAACCCCTAGAGGCTAGGATGAGTTGTTTTTTTCCTATATCTTATGTTTTTTCAGTCATTAGCATGGTTGGACTTTTGAGAAAGCTTGGAGCTTCATTGTATACTCATATCAATAGTTTTGGCTAACGAATAGACCAGTGGTTTGCAGCACTCTTTGGGATTCATGTGGCATGTTGATTTTATATTTTGTTTCCTTTTGTAAATTGTAACTTCATATGTGTTTTTCTATGCCATTATCTCTCTTGTTCTTCTTAACTAAAACAAACAAGGATATAGGTAGAATCCATTGAAATTGCAGTGCTCTACCTAGGTTTTGCTTAGTTATTGATGTTTTCAGCTGTTTGAAGAGGATCCCTGAGTTTTTCTTGCCCTCTTCAACTCCTCACCTGTCTAAAATCTCTCCATTTCACTCAATTTGAAGTACCAAAATCACTTGCCTACCTTGCCCCATAAATATCTCTACGAAACTGAGCCTCATTCCCTGGATCCAAATCTGCATTTCACATTTGAGCCAACAAAACATCATCAAATTCAAACAAGCACCTCTATACACATACCTAGCCTAAAATCAATCATCACATCAGTCATCTCAAAGCTTTCATTGGCCATCTTTTTTGAGATTGACAAGTAGAGAGCCCTCTCCCGACCTGGTAGGGCTAGCTACTAGGTTAAGCGTGGTTTTATGTTACCCTAGATCCTACCTTTCTCAGCCTGCGGTAGATTTAGGCACTAACATGTTCTAAGAGGTAGGCCCTCTTAATTCATTCTAGCTTAAAGATATTTTCCATAGATTGTTTGTTTGTGGCTAGACCTACTCTCTCAAGCTAGAAGAATTGTTTGTCTGCACAGAGAATTTACCTACACCACAAATTGGTGACTCTGCTAGGGAGCCAGTCCTTCTGTTTTATCGATTGTCATTTTATGGTTTTGTGTGAACTTTTATAGTATCGCCATTTCCCTTTAGTGTTCTCTTTTTTGCCTAGTTTATTGCTCTAAGCATGAAATTTACAGTGGCAAGACCGGTCCTAGCCTTTGACAGTCGCCACTGTAAATTTCACGGTTACTGGGTAATCCTTTTTACCTAGATAATCCTGAGTGGGAATTTTGATATTTTTGACTCCCTAAATATAAAATATCACCTGCGTGCTTATCCTTTTGAGCTCGTTTCAAACCAAAACTGATAGAGTCACCTTTGCTTCTTTCTTGACTCTTAAAATATGAAAGAAAACCAGTTTGTTTTTGTGTCTTAAAAATTTGTTGCACATGATCCTATAAAATCCATTTTAGTCCTTTTTAGACCACATCATGAGTATCCTTTAAATACATTTTAAAGCCCTTTAAATCACTCTCTCTTTTAGTTATTTGAAACAAAATCATGGTGGCTAAACCAACTGGTTCACCTAGTTCTTCTTCCTCTCCTTTGTCTGAAACATTGTCCAAGGAGCCTTTTCCTAAATTCCCACGGTCGCTTGAGGACCAAGGTGTTGAGCTTGGAATTGTTCTAAGTATTCAACCTTTGTCATCTCATCCTCCGCCTTCAGATACTGGTCACTTTCTAACATTGGCCTAGAATCTCCGGATAACCCTATCTAGACTCCCAAGACTCCGCCGAGTTTCGAAGGTCAACTTGGACTGGTTGTTTATCCTTTGAATCCTTTGTTTGATCTTGTTGTGATATCACCATAGTGTTCGTATAGTCCGTACGATCAGCTAGGTATTCCTTTGGAATTATCCCCTCGAACATCTTCGGTAGCCCGTCATCATTTGTTTTAACCCATGGAATCAAAAGGTGAAATCCAAGTCTCCTCTCTGGGTCACTCGGAGGTTTCCACTCCATGCACAGTCGAGAAGCAGGAATATCCTTTCTCTCCTGAAGGTTTCCCTTACACGGGAAGCAGTCCAACCAGTGTTCTTCCCGAGTTACCACATAATTACGTGACTTTAGCTCAGTTGGTTTTAGGCATGCCTACTGCCCCATCATTGTATCACAACCCTATTTGGAATTCTGGCACTATGCCTACCACAGGTCCGTTCATTCAGAACATGACCTCCCAACAGACAGTAATTTCTGCAGTTACTTCAGTCCGAGCGCAACCCACCATTCTCAATCCTCTTGTTTCGTCAGTCCAAGTAACGCATCCGTTTCAATCGACGATCTCAAGTCATGTCATTGTCAGTCCTTCGATCCCTCTAGTGAGTGGATAGGTTATCCCACCACCTGGGGGGCAGAGTCTGAATGTTTCTATGATGTCTAACACAAGCAATGTGAGTGGCTCACAACCTCACATGGTTTCGATGAACCAACCCTCTTTAGGTGCCATTTCACATCCTTTTTTCCTGCTGGATCAAGTAATGTTGAGTACCAACAACCCAATGTTGGTCCATCTAGGTCAAGTCATGTCTAGCACTGAAAACCCAATGTTGGTATGTCTGGCTCAAGTCACATCCAGTACCAACATTCCAATATGGCTCTAGGTCAATACCAACCTCATTATGTTCCATATGGTTAACCAGTGATGTCTAATCCATCATACATCCCTTAACCTGGACCTTATGTCCAACCTAGTTCATCTTACGCGCTTGGTGGGTATGGCTAGATACATTTCGAGAACTTTCAAGTTGTCATTTTGGGAACTGTTCAAGTACCTTTGTAGCAACAAGGGCAACTCCTGCAACAACAAGGGAAACCTTCATTGCAGCAAGGTCCATCCATGTAGTAGCAAGGGAAACCTTCGTTGCAGCAAGGGCCATCCATGTAGCAACAAGGCCAGATGATGCCGCAACAAGGACAACTACAACAACTGTAGGGGAAACCCCCTTAATAGTTGTAGAAAATCATGCAGCCACAAATGTAGTATGTGCCGCAATACTCCTAGCCTATGCCTTCGCAAGGTCAACCTCTGCAGCCATAGTTACAACCTTTACAACGGCAAGGTCAACCCTTGCAGCAACAAGGTCAACCCAGGAAATAGCAACCCTTATACTCATATCGACAGGGTCAACCCTTGTAAGGGAAAGGCCAAGGTCAAGTCTTGCAGCAGCAGGCATAGAACCCTTATGTCCAAAGGCAACAGGTTCAACCTCCTTTTTTCCAAGGACAACAAGTCCAAAATCCTTATGTCCAAGGAAAACAAGTGTAGAATCCTTATGTCTAAGGGCAGTAGGTCCAAAACTCGTACGTCCAAGGGCAAAAGGTCCAAAACCCTTATGCTCAAGGACATCAGTTGAAAAATCCATATGTCCAAGGCCAGTAGGCTCAACATCCTTTTAATTTGTATGTTTCTTCTCAACAACCTCTTGCCAGACAGTTTCAAGGATTTCATGATTAGAATCCTCCCTACAAGCAAGGTAACCTACAGTGGGGGAAATATCAAATGCCTTATGGACAAAATCCTCCACTTTGGGGAAAAAATCATTACCAACAGTGATGGGCCCTGCCAGTTGGGCTCCCTTATCGAACTCAAATGCATTTCAATACCCAACTTCCATTCTTGGCTACACTGGAATTCCTAGATGTGTCTAGACTCATGAATGACCCAATCCTTCATTCGCCATACTAGCCTCTAGTTCCGTCCAAGATTCTGAGAAATTGTCCAAAGTTTGAAGGAAAAGCAAAAGAGGATCCTCAAGTCCACATGATGTCATATCACCTCCGGTGCTCCTTGAATTCCTACGTTGATGATTCCATTCGTCTTCGCCTTTTCTAACGAACTCTTATAGGGACTACAGCAAAATGGTATATCAAGCTACCTCGGAATACTTATCATTACTTTAACGCTCTCACCATGGCCTTTCTCACATAGTTCCAACTATCGGTTCACTATGAAACTAACACCCATCTGCTAATGTCACTCAAGCAAGACACTGCATCTCACGTCTCCGAACACATCCATGAATGGAGATATAGGTGCCGTCTTATTAAGTTTGAAATTTTTGATCAGTTGTTGACCGAGTGGTTCACCAAATCATTTGTCAAAAAATTGCTAAGGACATTGCTATGGGTGGACGCATCACTGAGGAACAAGCCATCACACGTGCTTAATATGTAGAACTTGTCTATTCACAGTTTGACACGTTATATGTTGTGTTACCCAATGAGCCCAGACCATCGTATGATCTAACAACATCTAAGTCTCTAGTTGCCCCTCTTATTGATGGAGTAATTGGTTCAATGAATCATCCCCTACAAAATCTTCTTCCAAACAGAAGTCGATCTCCAACACTACTCCAAAGGATTCCTCTCGCAATGCATCCAGCCCTGGTAAAACCTTAGAGGTTCACGTTGTCTAGTCTACTACAACAGATAAATCCTCTAAAGGTAAGAAGAAAGGAAAAGGAAAGGTTAAAGACGATGCCCCAAAATAGGGTCCTCCTAAGTCATCTGTTGGTGATGCTTCCCAACGGAAATGCAAGTATCCATGACTCATCTGTGAGGAGGATCACTATACTAAGGATTGTCCCAGACGGTCTGAAGTTAGTTGTTTGCTCAAAGGGACCCTAGTTGTCCTGAAAGAGTCCTTTCCATCCCAGTAGAATCAAATGGTAGACCAACCTTAGTCATCTGCTTCCTCGGGTTCACAAGTATTCATGATTAGTACCCCGATCAACGTGGCTACCAGGTCAAAAGATTATAAAACTCCTATCCTGTTGATAGGGAAAGAGAAAGAAGGTACCCCTTCTTCTTCCGCCTCTTCCAGTTTTGGTCCTCTACATATAGAGCGACCTAATCTTGATTCCACCATTCGACCACCTTCACGAGGTGTGCTTCGAAAGTCCTTGTACAAACGCAACGCTTAAGCCACTCAACATTATAATATTGTTGAAGATTTGGCTCAAGTGCCATTAGCTATGTTTGCCCTTGAGGTCCTTCAAAGCTGTCCTTCTCAGTGGAAATCATTACATCTATTGGGGGTATTGATCTAGCTGACTCTAATCTCATCTGTTTTGACCTGGAAAAAAAACATTCCATGTTTACCTCATCAAATTTCCTTTCTCATTCAGGTAATCATAAATGAGAAAACCATTCATAGGACCATCATCGATGAAGGTGCTTCTACCTACATCATGTTTATCGCTTTTTGGAAGGAAATTGGCTCTCCTACTTTGAACCAGTGCCCTAACACTGTGGAAGCTTTTGACGGGCGCGATTCGTGACCATTCGATGTCCTTCCCAACCTTTCCATTACGTTGGAGGGGAAGACAGTACATGTCAAAGTAGAGATCATTGATGCTAACCTTAACTACAATCTTATGCTCAGACAGAGCTGAACCCATGCCATGTGTGTTGTAGCCTCCTCCCTTTTCTGCGTGATTCGCTTTCCCCATCAAGGGAAGATAGTCACAGTCGACCAACTGTCTTTCTTTGCCTCTTTCTCCTCGAATGGCAATGTTCCATATCTCAAGCACACTGGTGCTCCTTATGAGAGTGTGGGTGTAGGACTTTTCAAATATCCTTCCTTGACGGGCATATTTCTGCTCCCACCTCCTCATTTTGCATCTATCAGTATGATTTTAGTCAAGTCTGATCCTTGGGCCATTTCTTCGTTGGATCTTGTTGATAAATGGGTCGAGGTTATGCCGCTAAGTCCTGCCGAAATCTATTATGTGGAATTTTTTTCGGCTTCACCTTTGGTATCCTCTAATCATCCTGTTTCGAGAACATCTCCCGATGCATATTCTCAATCACCATGGCTTGGTTCTTTGGAATCTCTTGATTCCTTAGCTGAGGCTTTTCTTTCTGATGAGAGTATCATGGAAGTAATATATCTAGAGGAAGTACCTTGGAATGACACTCATCATTGTTCCTCGTTCTTGCCTGGCCCGGTGGTCATGTCTACTTGTCTCGAGAATTTCTCCTCTCAATTCCCATCCCTACCACTTCAGAAGGTGATCATTACTCATGAAGTTTGGTCGGAAGGGAACATGGGTAACATTACCCAAATGATTCCAATTGATATTTCTGTCAAACCCGGTGTCTTTGAAAATGCCCATATCGGGGTAACTTGTTCTCCAGAAGAGATCAAGATCTATACTCGTCTGTATTGGAGTCACATTTCATCTCCTTTATTGACTCATAAAACTCAAATGAAAATATCACCGATTATTTTTCCCTTTTTGACTCGTAAAAGAGAATAAAATGGGGGGTTTGATTTCAAGCTCTTTTCTGACTCTTTAAACATGAAAATATTGTTGAGCTTTTGTTGTTTTGAACTTGTTAAAGGCTACGAAATGTCATTCACCCAATATATGTTTACCCGTTTTTCGGGCTGGGATGCACTATTTACGAAAAAGGTACTCCTTGACTGAAATGGTCAAGTGGTTCTCTCAAGTATCGTTTTCTACCTTTTCGGGCTTGAGAGACACAAATGTCCAAAAAGGGACCATGTGGAGTTTTCTTTTCCATGTATTTTTCAAACTCTCTAAACATGAAAAAGATATTGAGCTACTCCTTTTTCAGACTCATTAAACCATTAAATGACATTGTATTCGTCGCCATGATGAATGTGAGCTTCTCCTTCTTAGGGCTCACTAAACTTACTAGGTCGGATTCGTCCGAAGGATGAACTTATAGGGCAAGCATATGCTATCCCCTTGGTGGGGGGAAGTTTGGAAATTCTATTAGCCATGTTAGTAGCTCACTCTTGAATGTGACACTTTCTACTTTGTGTCGGGTTTGGATATCCTCCTTTTCATTTGACCTTCCTAGGTTGGGTCGCTCATTTTTGCCTTCCATTTGATCTCTGCCACGTCATCATGACCATTGATCCTATGGATCCAAAAGCTGCCAAACTCCAGAATTGTGTCGTCAATATGTTCAAGAATCAGTCCTTATGCAATTAGACTTACTCCTAATTCTCTATATCATCTGAAATAATTCACATCCCTTTGTCCCATGTCGATGATGTGGGATGCATCATGGCCCTCCATCGACACAATCACTTCCTGTTGACTTCAACTCATTATCTGGGAAGTTGACTGAGAGACTCCCTTCGAGTACCTTAGAGCTTGCATGCACTAATGGCAAGTTCTTCGCACTCGACGAAAAATTCACATCATTGGCTTTCGATTGGGTGATTTCATGGGTGTTCAACAACAGTTCCTATATTCACATTCCATGAACTATGATGCTAGTACCTTGAGAGCCATTGTCATTATTTGTGGTTTCTCTCACTCTTGTTAACGGTTCACATCATTGATCGGTAATCAAGTGAGTTCCTAGCATTTTCGACTTCAACACATTCATTCACATGTTTGGATTTGTACTTTGATCGTGTCGTTTGGAGCGCAATACCCTGGGCTAAGATTATATAAGTCAAGGTTGCAAGGCGATGTGATGTGGTCATGTTGATATACATGTCTCTTTCAAATGGATGGCTGCGACCATACCATGAGTTTTTATATGTGATCCTTCTCATTATTAGATGCCTGCAACAATACCTTGGTTTCATTATGATCCTTTCCACTGGATGGTTGCACCCATGCGTTGGATCCATATACATGATCATTCTCTAGATGGCTGTGTCCATACCATGATTCATGTATCATTATTTAGAGTTTTTAGTGATGTATATGTAGCTATGCTTGCTTGCAGGTTTTCCGATGACGAACTCCAGTTCCCCACTTCCACTTGTAAAGCATTTCACCCCTCACTCTAGTTCGACCTTCACGCTTTAAGGGGCATCTATTACAAAACATTTTGTCACTATCCTTGTACTCCCCGTCTAGGATCCTAGAGGACCTCTACAATGTACCCGACATGCTTTCCCATTGTTTAGTCAATTTAGTGTCCTAAATTGCTCTACATAAATTATCAATCCGAGTATCGTAAACTAATGAAGTGTAGTGCACTATATGTGCTAGATGACCCTTCTTACCTCACTGTTTTTGAGTTTTATGTTGTTTTGGAGGTTTGATCCTTTAATTCAGAATGCTTTGTAATGTATTTAACAAGAACTTAAATCTAATTCTGCTAATGAAATGAGGACTAAGAGTGCTTTAGGCCAAATTCGGAAGTAAAGCTTTTAGTCAATTAAAGAAAAAAAACATAGTTTCTATTCTTGCTAATATGATTGTTTCCAAAACATGAACTAAAAGGACGTAAGAGTGAAATTGCGACTACTATCTAATCAATGAAAAAACCAAAGCTTAAATGAGATATTAAAAATTGAAAATGAGATTACAACTACTGTCTAGTCTATTTTAGGATCAAAACTTGATGAAAAACTGAAAATGGTATTACAACAAAACTAAATGAAAAACTATGACTGAAAAATGAAATTGCAACTAGTCTACTATAATAGCTAAATGAAGTGCTTTTTCACTCTGCTACACAATTTTGGGAGAACAACCTCCTTGTGATAACATTTTGAGAAATTCAATACTTCATTATTCTAAGATAAAACTAATGTTGAGAATGGAATTGCAACAAAGCAAAATGAAATGCTAAGACTAAAAATAAAATGGCAACTAATCTACTATGGAAACTAAATGAAGTGTTTTGTCACTCTGCTACAAAATTTTGGGAGAACAACCTCCCTGTGATAGCATTTTGAGGGATTCCATACTTCATTTTCTAAGAGAAAGTAAACATAAAAATGCAAAGAAAGACTCATTCATAAATGAAATATTTCACCACTTAGTTTTAAGATGAACCATCAACTGAAAGGGCTTTTGGAAACATTCACTTACAACATGAGTTACTAAACTAATAATAAAATGGCATTGATCAATTTAATTCAAAATCTAAAGACTAATGAACAACAAATGAATCAATCTATGCTACTGACATAAACTTCGAGCTACTGATAAGAAACTAGAAAGTAGTGAAACAAAAAGAACTATTCTATGCTAAAATAAAACTATTTTGAGTTAGTAAGAAGATGACAAAAACTGTTTATTTATTTTAAAAATAATTTTTAATTATTTATTATTATTATTTGAGGGACTGTCCCCCTCTAGGGTAATTTTTTCCCCTTAGATATGATTTTTAGTTATTTGTCTTTAACTAAATTTTAACATGAATTATTTTTAGGTAATAATTGAACATAACTATTATATATTTTTAATTATTTTTAATATTTTTATCACAATATTAATTTATTTAAAGGACTGGTCCACCCTGGTAGCATTTTTTAAGGTACCTAGTCAAAAGTAGTTGTTAGTCTTTTTAAATGTTGGGGGCTTTGCTCTTCTATTTAAACTGCTAAGCTGGATATGTTTCTTCAACTTGTCCTGACGATGAACCACACTGGTTGGTTCGAAACGCGTCGACAAATGATGTCTCATGTGATCTTCGCCGAATTTTTTTTTGTAAACTTGATATGGATCACAGAAGCCTAAACTCTACTAAAAACTGTGTTACAAACCAAGTTAGAAAATGGTTATAAACATCATGGAAAAACATAGTGAATTTATAGTTAACTATGAAAGACAAAATATAAATAAAATGTAACCTTAACCAGCGCAGGGGCCCTCTACAAAGGTCTCACTTATATGGACTTAATCAATACTCTAACAAAGCTTTCAGGTATCCACGAAACATAGTCTTTATATTAAAACAGAGAATGAGTTCTTGAAACTATAGAGCGGAAATCTGAGCTTAACACATGAGCAAAATCGAACTTGTTCTATGTTCTTCACACCGGTATTTATAGAGAAATTATACAACTATTTTAAAGAGAGAAATAAGCTACAACAAAACACGTAGGCAGGAAATTATGCGGAATTCTTGTCTGTGGTTTCTTGGAAACATAAATCTACGATAATGGCTATTGGATTCAGTTTGCGTAGGTGGTAGATGAAGTTCGTGGCCTCGGTAAATTGCTTCGGATCCCATCACTGAGAAATGTGTATAGAACAGAGTCATGTTTGCCATAGGTTTCTATGTTTGACTTCCCTTTGACCAGAGTCTTACTCATCGATCTAGGCTAGATGAATAGGATACAATCCATGCCCTGATGTTTTCCAAGCTACCCATGTAGTCCTTTTCCCCTCTCTACACCTGGAACCTGCAAAAGCATGGAAGTAGCTGGGAACAACCGATTAGCTGCAGAATGTGGTTGTGTTCCGTAGCTAAAAGACCAAAACTTATTAAAATAGCAAACATAAAAGTATAACATGTAAATCACTAAAATATACTCCTTGAGGCAATGTATAATGGTTTTTGATGATGAGGATGCATTTTTCATGGAAAAGCAAAGAAAGAAGGATGAGAAAAGTTGATAAGGGAAAGGAAATTTTGGAACTCAACATACCCCCACTACAAGACTATTGCATGTCCCCATGCAATCAAAATTGTGAACTCCCTCATCCTATTGCATTTGTTCTGAGACTTCAGCCAAAACATCCAACCTGTTCTTGCTTTTCTTTGCACAAACTGCCATCCTAGGTTTCCTCATGAGAAATTTGTACTTGAGGTTAATAAGTGCCCTGTTTAGCTTCTTATTCTTCCTTTTTATTTTTATTTTCTTTTTGTGCCATAAACCCAAGTGAAACATAGTGTTATCATGGATAATCTTATCCAACTTGTTCTATTTTTTTAAGGCTTCATTTTCTCTTTCGATGTGCCTATTTAGAACTTCTAGCTCATAGATTTCCTGTTTAAGTGAGCCAATTAAAGTTTCTTGTGATGTGGCAGGCGGCTCAGGATTAGCTGAAGTCCTTGGGTCCACTGATGTACTCTTTTTCTCTAATGACTCTATGTAGTCATAAATCTGTTGTTGGATTTGATCAATGCCTGGAGAGGCTCTTCTTGGGCTACTTTCAAAGTTTTGTGGAGGAGAGTTCTGTGGGCTTTGCTCATATGGAATATTGTCATGGGACTAAGTTGGAGTTTCTTCCTCCAAATCTATGAATTGGGTCTCTTTTGATTTTTCTTTCTTCACTTTTCCCCTGGGTCTAGAACTTCTCCTCAAACTCTGGAATCCTATGATTTCTTCCTCTATAACCTGTTTCCTTTTTCCTTTCTCCTTATCTTTCTTGAGTTGATCCCTGATTTTGATTAGTCTCTCAGAAAGCAGTTGTTCATCCTCCTTAGATGATGAAGGTTCAGGAATATTCTTGTAGATTTCCTCAACCTTTTCTTTCATTTTTCTCCTTTGCTTTGCCTGCTTTCTAATCTCTATTAATGTTTCAGAGATTGGCTCTTCTTCATTGCTTTTCTGTGCTGAAGTTTCATAGGTGTTTTGAATGGTGAGATTGGTCTTCCTTCTCCTACTTATTTTTATGGGACTTCCCTCAGGCAATTCTGGAGCATCTTGGAAGAAGTTTCTCACCAAAAAGTCCTCCCATGTGTCCCCTATACTTCTTAAGTGAAATTCAACTAAACTTTTTACTAGTCCATGGTGATACAAAGTGGTTTCTATTGCTTCAATTTTCTTTTGAACATTAGTGGCCATTCATCTCAAACTATTCAATAGGAAAAATGGGAGATTGAGGGTTCCATCTTCTAGAAAATTCATTAACAGTCATATGTGATATACATACATCGAACCAAACCTCCCTTCACATGTAATAAAGTTTTGCAAAATTAATAACATGCTACTCCATTTGCTTTTAAGTGTAGAGACTGGAATCCCTTTCCTAAAAGCTGAAGTGTTCATACCTGGATTTTCTAGAATGACCTTCCAGGATTCATCATGAAATTCTTTATTCTTGAACCACCTTTCTCTTAGCTTTGGTAGTTTGGTTTCTTCAGCAATAAAAGACTCGGTAACTGCAAATTTTATGTCACCTATTTCAACGTCCATTCCATCAAATAATCTGGGAAAGGATTTGGTGATTTCTTTATGATAACCGTTGAATTTTTCAATGAAGCTCAACCAACCAGTGGTCTGTAACATTCCTTTCAGCTGAGGATAACCCTCCATGTACTTCACCCCAATGGGTTCAGTTCTGACGATGAGCCCCATCACCTTTGTTCTCTGCTATTCTTCAAAATTCCTTTCACTGTCTGAGAAATGGAGTGGCTGTGTAAAGAGGATTGTGTATACGACAGTGGAACAACTGGTATATAGAAACAAAAATAACTATGGATATGGGGATGGAATGACAGAATATATGGAAATAAAGTGATGAGTATGAGACAAAATGACTGTACATACAGGGTATATGAAAACAGAGTAGCTGTATACATAAAATGTGTGGAAATAGAGTGTGCACAAGGTATATGAAAACGGAGTGGCTGTATATGTAAACTATGTGAAAAACAGAGTGATTTTTATACACAAAGAATATGAAAATAGAGTGGCTGTGTGCACAAGGTAACAGAGTGTTTGTATGCACAGAATATATGAAAACAGAGTGATTGTATGCACAAAAAGGTAGCGGAAGTTTAAGAGAAAAAATTGGTGTAATAATGAACAATCAAGGTTTTGAAGAGTCGTATTCAAATAGGTTATGTCTCTAATCTAACCGTTTAACAGGTGTGTTGTAGAAGTCCAATTAAGTACGAGTCATTGAGTTTAAAATGGAGATTGCATCATTAGACCGTTTGGCATCAAAGATGGAAGGTGTGGTGGAATCATCATGGTAGTCAAATCTCATAATGATGAATCAAAGAGTCATGTGACTATATACGTTATACAAACTTATGTTTTTGTATTGTTTTTTGAAATAAGTTTTTGTTTTTACCTTTAGAACCTTACCTTCCACTTGCTAATATCTTGTTGTTTGCTTCCACAGGTACTTAGATGTGTTTGGTCTTCAAAGTTGTTCTCTCCTCAATTACCTGCATATGAGATTCTATTATGAATTGGCCTCTTTGTGCTTGGACTGATAATTGATTTGTTGCTGCAGAATCAGATTGGTTGTATAATAGGATTAGCTACGGAATGGGAACAACTGTAGAACGTGGAAACAACTACAAAATGTAAATCAGAGAACAAAATATGGCTTATGAATGAATGGAATGGAAATGGTTGTGTGAGTGAAAATATGACAAGATGATAAATGAAAAATGGAGATGGAAGAAATGATGGAGAGGAAAAATTTATTGGTGGAATATGGTAGTGGAGTGAAGTGAAACTTGTAATAGTAAAAGGGAGTGAAATGAGATAAAAGAATGAATTTTGCAGAATGCAAAGTGAGTCACCATTTTTTTTAGAAAAGGAAATGGAAAATATAGGGTGTCAGAAGCTTATGATTTTCACCTTGTATTTTCTGTATAAGCATGTCAATCAGTGATTGGTTTTCAACCTTATAGAATTTATTTTTTTTCTTTTTTAATTATTTAATTTTATTTTTATTTTAGATAGGAAAAACAAAGACTAAGTTGATGGAGAAGAAAGATTCTTCTTCACCAACTTCATTTCAAGATTGTTCTGAAAGATCTTGATGAACTCCTCCTTTGAGATTGGTTTTTGATAAATTTTCAATCTATGACCATTCACAAGGAGAGGAGTTTGACTTTCATCTATTGTTCTGATCCTTACTTCTCCATTACTGAAAACTTTTTCAATCTCATATGGCTCAAGCCAATGATTTTGAAACTTCCCTTGAAAATATTTAAACTTTGAATCAAATAACAATGTCCAATCTCCCTCTTGAAACTTCTTGTCCTCGATGTACTTGTCATGCCACTTAGCCCTATGTTGCTGAACTAGACCAGTCCTTTGAACAACCTCTTTTCTGATTTCATCAAGTTCATTCAATTTCTCCAATGTATGATTTTGAGCTTCTGATAAATCCATCCCCAACTGGACTGCCATATTGAAAGTTTTGACTTGGAACTCTATGGGGAACAGGACTTGTTTCCCATAAACAAGTACATAGGGTGTATGTCCAGTTGTGTTCCTCCCATGTAGTTCTATAGGTCCATAAGGCTTCAGGAAGCCTTATTTCCCAATCTCTTCTATGTAGATGTACAGTCTTGGTGGGGATTCCTTCAATCACTTTATTTGTAGACTCCACTTGACCATTTGCTTGTGGATGATAGGGAGTGGATTTCCAATGCTTGATCTTGTACTACTCCATAAGCTTCTCCATCATGTTGGATGTGAATTGAGATCCATCATTTGTCACAATATTTCTTGGAACACCAAAGCGAGTAAAAATATCCTCAAAAAGAAAACTAACTACAGATTTTTTGTTAGTAAAGTAATGCTTTGGCTTCTACCCATTTGGTGACATAATCAATGCATACCAATATATACTTTTTCTTCTTTGATGGAGGATTAATAGGTCCAATAAAGTCTAAAGCCCATTTTTCAAAGGGTTCGGTAAGCACCTGAGGTTGTAATGGCATTTCATTTGAGGGAGCAGGTTTCCCTACCCTTTGGCAGCTGTCGCACATTCTGACATATTCTTTAGCATCTTTGAAGATGGATGGCCAATAATATCCTAAAGAAAGGATTTTATAGGTTGTCCTCTTGTCACTAAAATGTCCAACAAACTGCTCATCATGACACGCTTTGAGAATATCAGGAATTTCATCTTCCCTGACACACCTTCTGATCATAAGATCTGACCCTGTTTTATACAATTCGATAGTGATCCATGAATATCTTGCACTATCTTGAATAATCTTTCTTTTCTCTCTAGGAAATAAATGTGAATGTAACTTCCCTATAACCAAGTAGTTAGCAACATCTGCAAACCAAGGAGTTTGAGTAGTTACTGTAAAGAGATATTCATTAGGAAAATTATCTTCAACTGGAGAGTCTTCTTTGATATTCTGAATCCTGGACAAGAAATCAGCAACTGTGTTTTGTTTTCCGGGTCTATCTAGCACAGTAATGTTGAATTCTTGCAAAATTAAAAGCCATCTTGTAACTCTGCCATTAGTAATAGGTTTATTCATAAAATATCTAATCGCAGAGTGATCTGTATGAAAAAAGGTTTCATAGTGTATTATATAGTGTCTGAACTTGTTAATTGCATGAACAACAGCTAAGAGTTCTTTTTCAGTCATAGTATAATTCAACTAAGTGGGAGTCAAATTTTTACATGTATAGTAAATGGCATAAGAAATCAAATCTTTTTGTCCCAATAAAGCTCCCAAAGCTGTATCTAAAGCATCTGTATAAATATGGAATGGAAGTTTCCAATTTGGTCCTCTTAAGATAGGTGCTTCAAATATTTTTTCTTTCAAGGTTTCAAATGCTAGTTGGAAATCAAGATTCCACTTGAATTCACAATCTTTTGTAAGCAATTTGAAGAGTGGAGATGCTATTTTAGTGAATTTTTTTATAAATCTTCTATAGTATCTTGTAAATCCTAGAAAACTTCTAACATCCCTTTGGCAATTTGGAATTGATAACTTAGAGATGACTTCAACTTTAGATTTGTCAACTTTGATCCCATCTCCTGAAATGTGGTGTCCTAAAACAATACCTCCTGTAAACATCATAAAGCATTTTTCATGGCTTAGTGAAAAGTTTGTTTCTTTACATCTTTTAAGGACTTTTTCCAAACTTTCCAAAGCTTATTCAAATGTGTTACCATAGACTATAAAATCATCTATATATACCTTTACACAATCATGTATTAGATAAGAAAAAATTCCTAGTACTGGTCTTTGGAATGTTGCTGGTGCATTACATAACCCAAAAGGAAGTACTCGGTAGGAAAAATTTCCCCATGGACAAGTAAATGTGGTTTTATCCTGATCCTTAGGTGCTACCTGAATTTGATTATAACCACTAAAACCATCCAAGAATGAGAAATACTTTTTACCTGCTAATGTATCTAACACTTGATCTATAAAGGGAAAAGGAAAGTGATCTTTCAAGGTTGCTTTATTCAATTCTCGATAATCAATGCACACCCTCCATTCACAATTCTTTTTAGGCACAATTACCAAAGGAGAAACCCATTCGCTATCTGAAATTGGGTAAATGAAGTTTACATTGAGTAATTTTTGGAGCTCTTCTTTCACAATTTCCCTAAGATTTGGATTCATTCTTCTTTGAGGTTGTCTGATTGGTCTACTGTTTTCCTCAATATAGATATGATGGATACAATTCTTAGGATCAATACCTTTCATATCGGTATACTCCCATGCAAATGCATCAGAATGTTTTTGTAATATTTTGGTTAGCTTTTCTTGTTGTAGTTTCTCCAAGTTTTTGTTTCTGTTCAATGTCTTACCTGGAAAATTTCAATTGTAGAGCTACCAAACTCTTCCATAGAATAGAGAGACATATACCTAGATGACAAGTATTCAAGATTAGATTTTTCTTGGAATTGTGCATGATCATATTCTGAATATGTTTCAAAATTTTCCAATGTGTTCAAAATTTGACTATCTTCACTAATTTCTGACATAGTAAAGAGAGATTGAATATCATCTTCTTCATCGATCCATTCCTTGTAATCTATTTATGTGATTGATTTTGTTGGAAGATACAAAGTAAATTTCTTTGTTGAATTACCATTAGAAATATACATGTCACCAGATCTACAACTAATAAAAGCATCAGCTATGGCCAGACAAGGTCTTCCTAATATGAGTGGGTGTCCTCATAAATTATTCTTGGGAGTTAAAATCATGAAATCAACAGGATATTCCAAAGAATCTAAGGAGATTGAAATATCTTCTAGCACACCATTTGGTTTAATTACTGATCTATTTGCAAGTTGTAGCAAGGTAGGTGTGTAAAGAAGATTAGGAAGTTTAAGCTGCTCCATAGTTTGTCTACTCATAATGTTTATTTCTGCCCCTAAGTCAATCAATGTGTTTGGAATTTGAATTCCATTTATATGTGTCTTGACAATTGGACTTCCTGGATCCACATATTTCTGCATGGCAATATTTCCCATCATTATATCTGCTATCTTTCCTACCATGTGAATTCTTTTTGCTTCTCTTGGTTTTCTTCCTGGTCTTTTGATGCTCAACTCCTTTATTGTCTTGGCTAGAATTTGAATTTCTCTAATGTCTTGTAACAAAGGAATTTTGATACAAACATTCTTCAATTCATATAGAAAATCATAATAAGGCAACAAGATCTGTTTTTCTACCCCTCTATCAATTTGTAATCTCTCAGGAAAGGGTGGTGTAGAAGTGTCTTGTTCTTGAATGACTATAGAAGGTTTTTCCTTTTCTAATAGCCTACCAGATCTAAGTTGAACATCATTAAGATCTAGAGGAGTAATCATGTAAGTTGGAAATTGTTGTCCTCCTACCATGTAAGCATTCCAAGGGTTTTTATGATTGGGGTTTGGCAATGGTTAGGCAGGTAACTGATTTGGTTTTTGTTGAAATGGAAGCAAGAGTTTAGGCTTTTGACTTTGTTGTGGAAATGGCAATGAAAGTTGAGGGTTTTGATTTGGAAGTTGTGGTTGCTGACTTTGTGGGGGAGGATAGCTTTGATAAGATGGAGGATATTGATAATAATGAGCAAATATCCCATAAGGATGTACCCCTTGTGCCCACGGTTGAGATTGATACTGAGATTGACGTTGAGGCCAAGGTTTCTGCCAAAAATTCCAATTTGGTGGGTGCTGAAAATACATTGGATTGTTAAATCCTTGATTTTGTGGCCCTGCCAAGGTCTTCTTGCAACAAAACAAAGAGGTTCTTCAGGATTTGGGACTGTTTCCTCTTGAAAGATAGCCTTAAGGCCTTGGATTGAGGGACAACCCTTGGTCTCATGACTTTCTGAACAAATCATACAATTTTCTACAATTTTTGCATCTAAAAGGCATTCCCTTAGAGCATGTTTATTTCTGTATTTTTGGCAAAAGATGGCTAAAGCATCAACCACTATTTTCTGCTTGTTTTGAATTTTAAGGGTGTCTAGCTGCTCACTAAGGCTCGCTAAAATGTCAGTTTTAAACTCATCAAGCATATTGCTGATTTCTGCCCTACTTACAGATCCAGTTGCAGATTTGTTTTCTCTAAAAAGAGAAGGATCTCTCGGCCCTTTCCCGATTTTAGATTTCCCTCTTGAGAGATGAACACATAGTTCTGCTATGTCACTCAATGGAATTTGAGAGATATCTCCCTTCCCCATCATGTTAAGGATATCTATCCATTCATCTCTAATGGCCTTTAACAAAAGAGCTTTCAAAGTTTCTTCATCTAGATTGTTCATTTTTTCTCTTTTCAAATTATAGTTGAATATCTCAAGCAAATCCTATAAGTTTTCATCTTATTTTTGCATCATTTTGAACACCTCATCTTTATGATTGGTAGGAATACAATAATCCAAGTATTTATCCAAAAATGCATGGTTCACGTCATTCCAAGTTCTAATGGATTGAGTGACTAACCCCATAAACCATTTCAAAGCAGTCCCTTTTAGTGTTGAAGGGAACACTTTTAGTTTTTGAGAGTCTTCTAGATAGTCATAAGTTCTGCACAAGACTTCAAACTCAAACAAAAATGTTTCACGATCCTCACTTCTCAACCCATAAAAGTTTGGGAGGACAGATGGTGAAATGTTTTTCATTGTGGTATGTGTTTCCTCATCCACTATAGGGAATCCAAAGGAGTTATCTATTTCCCTATTTCCTCTGCCTCCTCCATGATTACCTCTACCTCCTCCATTGTTTCCTCTAACTCTCCCTCTACCCCCTCCTCCAAACAGTGAGAATTCTCCATCTTGTTCTTCTTCTGCCATTATAGTTTCTTAAGAGTCATTATAGGGCTCACCTTGCAAGGTTATTCCCTCTTCCTCTAGTTCTTCTATCAATGGACTGTGAGAGGGAGTTCCTACCTTTTATTCCTCACCGGGTATTCCTAGTTCTTCAACTACAATAGGCTCCCCTGTGGAGGTGAAAGAGGTCTTCTCTCCTAGGACTGTTTTGGTGGATGATGTAGGAGAATATTCTTATTGAGTTTGAATTCCAGGAATTCTATGGCTGGGAGTATGAGTCTAGGATGGAGGTGTCTATTTTCTAACTCTTGGTGGAGTTGTGGGAATTGAACTTCTGCCCCTAGCTATAAATCTACCCTTAGAATCTCTTTCTCTATGCATGTCATTGTTTTCTTTTGTTGTTTTTTTGTTTTTTTTGTTTTTTTTTTTAATGAATGTAAGAGATAAGGCTACCTAGTTAAACTTCCTCGGCAACGGTGCCAAAATGTTTGGTCAATTTATTGTCCTAAATTGTTCTACATAAATTATCAATCCGGGTATCGTAAACTGATGAAGCGTAGTGCACTATATGTGCTAGATGACCCTTCTTACCTCACTGTTTTTGAGTTTTATGTTGCTTTGTGGGTTTGATCATTTAATTCCTAATGTTTTGCAATGTATTTAACAAAACCTTAAATCTACTTTTGCTAATGAAATGAGGACTAAGATTGCTTTAGGTCAGATTTGGAAGTAAAGCTTTTAGTCAAGAAAATAAAAAAAACAGAGTTTCTATTCTTGCTATTATGATTGTTTCCAAAACATGAACTAAAAGGACTTAAGAGTGAAATTGCAACTACTATCTAATCAATGACAAAACCAAAGTTTAAATGAGATATTAAAAACTGAAAATGAGATTGCAACTATCTATGATGAACCAAAAATGAAATACTAAAAATGAGATTACAACTACTGTCTAGTCTATTGCACGATAAAAACTTGATGAAAAACTGAAAATGGAATTACAACAAAACTAAATGAAAAACTATGACTGAAAAATGAAATCTCAACTAGTCTACTATAACAGCTAAATGAAGTGCTTTGTCACTCTGCTACACAATTTTGGGAGAACAACCTCCTTGTGATAACATTTTGAGAAATTCAATACTTCATTATTCTAAGAAAAACTAATACTGAAAATGGAATTGAAACAAAGCAAAATGAAATGCTAAGACTAAAAATAAAATGGAAACTAATCTACTATGGAAACTAAATGAAGTGTTTTGTCACACTGCTACACAATTTTGGGAGAACAACCTCCTTGTGATAGCATTTTGAGGGATTCCATACTTCATTGTTCTAAGAGAAAGTAAACATAAAAATGCAAAGAAAGACTCATTCATAAATGAAATATTTCACCACTTAGATTTAAGATGAACCATCAAATGAAAGGGCTTTTGGAAGCATTCACTTACAACATGAGTTACTAAAATAACAATAAAATGGCATTGTTCAATTTAATTCAAAATCTAAAGACTAATGAACAACAAATGAATCAATCTATGCTACTGACATAAACTTCAAGCTACTGATAAGAAACTAGAAAGTAGTGAAACAAAAAGAACTATTCTGTGCTAAAATAAAACTATTCTGAGTTAGTAAGAAGATGACAAAAATTGCATTACAAAACAAGTTAGAAAATGGTTATAAACATCATGGAAAAACATAGTGAATTTACAGTTTACTATGAAAGACAAAATAAAAATAAAATGTAACCTTAACCAACGCAGGGGCCCTCTGCAAAGGTCTCAGTTATATGCACTTAATCAACACTCCAAAAACGCTTTTAGGTATCCATGAATCATAGTCTTTATATTAAAACAGAGAATGAGTTCTTCAAACTATAGAGCGGAAATCTGAACTTAACACATGAGCAAAATCGAACTTTTTCTATGTTCTTCACATCGGTATTTATAGAGAAATTATACAACTGTTTTAAAGAGAGAAATAAGCTACAACAAAACACGTAGGCAGGAAATTATGTGGAATTCTTGTCCTTGGTTTCTTGGAAACATAAATCTATGGTAATGGATGTTGGATTCAGTTTGCGCAGGTGACAGTTGAAGTCCGTGCTTTGGATCCCATCACTGAGAAATGTGTACAGAATAGAGTCCTGTTTGACATAGGTTTCTATGTTTGACTTCCCTTTGACTACATTCTTCCTCGTCAATCTAGGCCAGATGAATAGGATATGATCCATGCCCTGATTTTTTCCAAGCTACCCATGTAGTCCTTTTCCCCTCTTAACACCTGGAACCTGCAAAAGCATGGAAGTAGTTACGAAATAGCGGATTAGCTACAGAATGTGGCTGCATTCTGTAGCTAAAAGACAAAAAATTATTAAAATAGCAAACATAAAAGTATAACATCTAAATCACTAAAATATACTCCTTGAGGCAATGTATAATGGTTTTTGATGATGAGGATGCATTTTTCATGGAAAAACAAAGAAGGAAGGATGAGAAAAGTTGTTAAGGGAAAGGAAGTTTTGGAACTCAACACCCAACATGAAGAAACTCCCAGTATGTCTCTCTTCATGAGTATAATAATTCTCATTTGCATCATTTCCCAAAAATATTCCTTCTTTCCCAGTTTACAAGACCAACACTACTGACTAGTCTTCTCCTCGTGCCGATTTACAGAGGTTAAGACTAGCCCTCACACCGTTTGGACTGACTGAGCCCTTTTATAGTCTTGTGATCCTCTTTTGGAAGGTTTTTTAAATAAGGAGCCAAACCTTCCATGTCTAGAAGCTTTGTGATGGAAGCCTGGTAGATGGTTGGGCTGGACAGATCCGAGGAAGTCAGTTTAGCTTCCTTTCCCTTATTATGATGGAACAACCTCAAGAGATAAGACCTTCTCCCATGATGAAAGGAACCATCTCTCATCCATCCAAGCTATATAAACCTCTCTTTTTCCCAAGAAAAAGCTAGTTGGAGTTTTGGAGCAAGTTTGAATAATCAACAAGTCATTTATAGCTTGTAGCTTTCTAGTGTATGTTTGAGGGAGAATAGTGTGATTTTGGTTTGGTTTGAGACTAGAGGGAAAGAGGCCTTAAAACTTCGATTTTTTGGGCTATCCATGAAGTTATAGCAGAAGTATGGGAACCCAGATACGTTGGAGGAGACCAAAAACGTCAAGGCACCAGTTGTAATCTCTTTCTGATTTATATAAATGCAACTATTGATTGATTTCCTACATAAAGTGTCATTTTACTTCTTTATGGCTTAATGTTCCTTGACCTATTAAGTAGTTTGAATACAATATTTTATACTATCATGTTTGTTGTTGTTGTTTTCTTATTTCATGTATTCAAAGGAAGGAAACAAAAGGTAGCTTGAGTGAGGAAGCAGGATCATCACCAAGCGGAATAACGTTATAAGAAGTAGGCCCTCTTAATTGATTCTAGCTTAAGGAGATTTTCCATAGATTGTTTGTTTGTGGCTAGATCCATTCTCTCAGGCTAGAGGAATTGTTTGTGTCCGCATTGAGAATTTACCTGCACCACAGTAATTACTTGATGAAAGCCCTACCTCTCATCTAGTTCAAATAATTGGCACTGAGATATTGATGGTTTTTGATATTACAACGGATATAGCTTCTAAAATTTGATGAGCTTATTGAGTTGATTTAGTTGATTTGATTGCACATTAAGGATTTATGAAGGCCTGATGGTTTGGTAAAGTGTTATGGTTGTAGTGAGCATTTCATGAAGCAAGCTCCCTCGATCCAAATATGTCTGCATTGACAGTTATTTGATGAAGTCAGATGATGTTTTGATTCAAGCCTTTAACTAAGAAGTGTTCCAAGGTATGACCTTGATTTTGATTTTGGTTTTTACATACTAATGATATACTATTTTCAGATAAATAGACTATGATGATATATGTAAGAGGGAAATGGCTTCTGAATCTCATAATAATATATCATGGTAGGATGAATAGATTTCTGAAGTTGGGAAAAGATAATCTATATTGGGAAGCTATTGAAGAAGCATTGAAAATTGGAAATGAAAATCCCTGGACACTCCAATTTGAAGCTAAAGATGTTGTTGAACTTGACATGGATTTCAACATTCGATTGAAGCATTGATGTTCTGTCTAGAACATCCATCCGTGTATCTATCTATATATATATATATATATATATATATATATATATATATATATATATATATATATGTGCATAGAACTTGAATAAGTTCATGATTGAGCTGCTTCATACACATTGCCGCCAAGAATCCTTGGAGATGTTTGTGCGATATGATCTATTCTTGGTCTGAGATATCCTTCCTATGACATATGACTATATGGAGATGTTAATGTTGATTATTGATGAGCACATATGAGTGATATATATATATATATATATATATATATATATATATATATATATATATATATATATATAGAGAGAGAGAGAGAGAGAGAGAGAGAGAGAGAGAAAATGTGCATAGAACTTGAATAAGTTCATGATTAAGATGCTTCATACACATTGCCACCAAGAATCCTTGGAGATGTTTGTGCGATATGATCTATTCTTGGTCTGAGATATTCTTCCTATGACATATGACTATATGGAGATGTTAATGTTGATTATTGATGAGCACATATGAGTGATGCATTAGTATGAGATCTTCCATGATGAGAGTTATGTGGCACAACCAAATTTTAGTACGATGTTACTAGCATCACTAGCTATGGGCAGGATAAAGAAGCTCCTTAGAGAATTGTCTGAGCATTATCTAGATATGACATGGATACATTGAGATAATAAAGAGTGGGATCAAATTGGCAGAGAATCCCATATATATATAGTTGGGACTGCGATACTCTCATATATTGAGATAGTGTAACTGTGCAAGACAAGCTAAGGCTTTGGTTGGCACCTCCTTGAGAGTATACCCCAATTGGCATCATACCCACAAGTTGGGCTTGTTAGGATTATCCCTCTGCATCTGGCCAACAGTTGAGGAGGCTTGGAGGCATGAGATACTTACCTTTGGTAAGTTGCGTATCTCTCCCAATCTAGGACTATGATGCAGGTGTTCTACCACTTGACTATTCTTGGTCATTGATGGGAAGATTAGTAGGCAATAGGATGGGTTGAGTAGTAGCTCCCCCATATCAACTATTGCTTGATATGGGGTCGTAGTAGTAGCTCCCCCATGGGATTTCAGGTTGAGTAGTAGCTCTCTGATATGGTTCCAAGTTGAGATGTGCTCCTTGACTATATGATCTATGATGTTGATGTGGGTTGAAGATCTAACTCCTCGGTGATATTTCCAGGTAGTAGCCCAATGACATTTCTAGGTAATATCTTGATGACACATTTTCAGGTAGTAGTGTGTTCACATATTTCTAGGTAGTAGCCCATTGACACATATTTTCGAGTAGTAGCCCATTGACATATTTATGGGTAGTGGCCCATTGACACAAATATTTTGGGTTGTAGCCCATCGCTTGATATTCCAGTTAGTAACCTGCTGATAGATATTATGTGTAGTAGCCGACTAATAGAGATTATGGGCCGTAGTCCAATGAATAGATGGTGGTAGCCTAAGCTCCCCTTGGAAACAGATAAGCAAGAATAAGCAAGAGATGTATATTGATGATCTGATATGATGAGATACATGAGATGGGATGTATGTCATGTTGATCGATGGTCCAATATTGGTAGGTGGAATTCTCCCTAGTTGAGAGGGAGTGTTAAAATATGAAACTATGGTCAAATTCCACTTTGGACTAATCATTTTATGGATATGATGATGGAATCATATTCCTCTTTTTGAGAGGACCAAATTCGACCTAAATATCACGTCATTTGGAAAAGAAGAAGCTAAGATATGAATTATTTTATCCATACATATATTATGGATGGAGTCAGCCCCATGCACATGTACAAATAGATAGGTCAAGTGGACCCTCATGGGAGCCTATAAATAGAAGAGACCTCAATCTCATTTGGATACATTAATCAACCTCTCTTCTCTTCTATTTTGTCTTGGCTCACACAGGTTTGATGGAGGAAGCTAGCACAAGGGTTTGAAGCTACAGGATGAAGCTCACACTAAGTTAGGGTTTTCTGATTCCTAGATGCTGTCATAGAACTGAGAAATTTAGTCCCTAGATGTTGTCACATAGTGAATATGAGAGCTTACAGGGACCCTTGGATGCTGACACAAAGTCTTCATGAGAGCGAGTGGGAGTCTAGGTGAGTTTGGTCCCCGGTGGCCCAGACAGAATGGTACAGGAGGGACTGAGCTGCCATAGTCACTATCATGCAGTTCACAGAGAGTGACCAGGTCTCTCATAGTCTCTCACACGTCTCCTCCTCCCTGCGTCTGAGACTCCAAGATGATATTTCAGTGTTATGAATATTTCTCTCAGTGAAAGAAGTGTTTGGCAGTAGAGTACAGGTAGTGACAATATATTACAGTTATCGGAATAAGAGTTTTGATGTTTAGATGCATTTCATTGATATTCTACTTGTTGTGTAGATATGGATCATTGTACTTTCTTTTTCTAAATCATTTTATGACAATCTATTAGAAGAATATTTTCAAGGGTTTTCCTCATAGTTTATTTTTCCCTAGTCTCTAACCAATCCTGGTGTCTCTATATGTGCATTGCTTTTCTTCTATTGTTCCTTTATGTTATGTTGCATTGATGATTATATTATTTTTCTTTCTACATAGTTTCATATGTTGATGAATAATGTTATGATGCTATGGGGTGAACTTAATGTATTAATGAAGATATGAAATTATTAAAGAAAATAACAATGTAGCCCTATGAAAAATTAACAAAAGCGAGGTTGTTCATCACCCCTGATAACACCCTCCTCCCACATTTACCCAAGATAACTAGTCAGTTGGAGTAAAAATGTGACGAGAGGCTACTATTATGTGATTCAACTCCCCATGTACAGTTAAGGAAGTGGAACTGACAAAAAAAACCATTTCAACCTTCCACAACCAACCTTTCTAGGTGATCAACCCCTAAGACAACTTGACATTTCACTGACCTGGACCCTTAGCCGCTCCCATGACAATCCATGCATGCAATAGAAGCCTTCAAGTCACTCCCACAGTAAGGGCATTCCAACGACTTTGGAAATTTTCAGTTAGTTCTAAGCCAACGATCCCAGATTTTCTACCTTTTTTTAGGGCCAAGACTCAGGCCACTACCCAAAACTTCATGAAACTTACAAAAATGATAAATGACATTGGAAAAAATGTACTAATGTAAACACTCGATCACTGCATTGACTGGACCCCTACTAGCCATGATAATAATTTCATCAAACATGTCACAAATATGCAATCTACAAGTCGTAACAACATATTTGAGCATAGGGGTCTCATACATATATGATATTCGTAAAGAAGAATTTTTGTGATATCATAATACTTTAATTATCATCTATTAGGTCATGTATACATTGTACATTCATTTGAAAATCAAAACATGATGAGAGCCATACATCAAGTGTGTTATAAAGCATACTCATAACCAGCATATAACCAACAAAAATAACAAGGATATAACAACCATAAAACCCACATATAAGCCAATACATTTACACATGAAATACCAAGGATAAAGAGCTCTTATTATTATTGAATGCAAAAGCCAACTAGGTATGGGATTTTGACGAACCACACGACCATAGATTGGTTGAACCAAATATCACATCACGCTCGTGCCATATTCCAAGCATGAATGTGGGACTTAAAACCAAACCGAACCAGATTTCTGTAGGCTTTACCTCAATCACCACTGAATCACTAGGCCCTAAACAGGCATGGATTCCATTGGATTTCTCCTCCTACACTATGAGGAATTTTCTTGTCTCCTAGTCTCTAGGATTTACCATATGTCCCTCCATACAACGGTCGATGATTCCTATGCCTAATTAAGTCTCCACCATCTAGGATTTACCATATATACCGCCATTTACCAGTCAAGGATTCCTAAGCCAGATTGAGGGCACACACCTCAAGGATTTACTGAATAACCTGTCATTCACCATTCGAGTATTCCTAGGCCCACCGAGGCACATTAAATCTATCTTTAACACAATCCTACCTTCTCTAGTATAGGGATTCCTAGACCTTGTGTTATTTCTTTTAGAGACCACCTCACTCAATTTCGAAACCATCTAGAAATCCATCTCAACCAAATACAAGAGAACCCATAACATAATGGCTATTAGAAAATAGAAAGGTAAGGTTGAAGAACACTATCACACCTAGCAAAACCCATGCCAACGATAGCAAGAGAACCACATACACACATGCATGTACCATGCATGCTAGATCTAGCAAGGAAATCACACATGAAAATCAATACATGAAAATAATATCATTGTAGTTGTTTGATGTTGCTCTTCCTTGATTTCTATTTGCTTCCCTTTGTCTTCTTTTTCCTTCCTTTTCTTTCCTTGATCCAATTCTAGAGTGCTCCAAGAAAACTATAAGTGTCCAAGAGTGAGAGAGAGAGAGAATAGAGAGAGAGCTCCAAAACCTAACTAAAAATATGGTACCAACTAATCCTCGGAGGCCTTTCTATTAATGAGGCCTGCAATTTCTTTAAGTTTCCATTATTTTCCTTCAATTTTCTCCTCACATACAACCTGTGACCTTTCACCTTCCTTTTCTCCTAATTTCCATTATTTTCATAAGTAAAATAGAAATTAATGCCTCACGCCTTTCCAAATCCTTTTCCATTGCCTTTGTCAATTTCCTTTAGCCATAACAACCAAAATGAACTCCCAATACGATGTTTAGTCCAACATTCAGCTTGGAATGTGTGTCCTGTAACCTTGGTCTTATTTACTTTTACATGAATTTTAAAAAGGGATATTACAGAACTCTCCCCCTTGTGGGACCACCATCCTTGGTGTTAAATGACACCTACAACAAGCTAAAACACTGGAAAACCAAAACATAATTCCCATGAAGTTTTATAACACAACTCATTACAGTATTTACAATGACATGCAGCTAAAAACGAAACAACGTACCATTACGATATTTACAATAACAACTAGATATACTTATGCAAATTTGCTTCAACTAAAAGATAACCATATTGTTTAAGAAGCTCTATAAATCTAGATCGATACATTATTTATAATAATATATACATATGCATATTTTTTAAACTATTAAATAAAAGGATATGATGTCGGTATCAATCAACAAGGGAATTTAGAGGCTCACACCTACACCCTTTAAAGTAGTACCATGATTCACTTCCTTCCCAGGAAGTCCAAAATCTTCTGCCAAAGTCAAATCTACATCTAATGTCAGCACTACAATCATGCACTATTTTCCTCTCAATGAATGGTTACCGACTCCTTGTTCTAGGGCACAATCCCATTGTCCATTGATTCCAACTCGAAATGCTCATGACTAGAACAAATCCATTCCCCAGTCTTCCCCTCTCTACTACACAGTTCCTCGAGCAATAAGGTAACCCCCTTCTGTGCAGTCACTCACCTTCCAATTTCCCCAACATCCCCTATCTTGGGAAATCCATCGCTTGGTAAGGATTCCTTGTATCAAAAGATAAAAAAACCAAGGCATATCCATGCCTCAAAACCATCATACCAGTCATAGCATGTTCATGGAAATCAATGGAAACAATTGGGTACAAGTGTCACACAATGGTATTTCTCTTGAAATTCTTTACCAAGGTATTGTTTCCTGTTTCAATTCATTTCACTACTGTTGCTAACACACTTTGATAGCCAATTCCAATCACCCAAACCAGACATTCCCATGTGTTGGGTCCCTATAATACTAGTGATTACCCCATTACTATTGTATTTATACCCCTTATTTATATTTTTATGCCCCTATTACCCCCATATTGTTATTTCTATGCCCCATAGAATCCCTCTATTGTTATTTTTGTGGCTTTATATTATTATTGTTAGGTCGGCTGGATTATATTGTGACTCCTTAGACTCCTATATATAGAAAGGAGGTTTTTTCATTTGTATCATCCAAGAATTGTTCATTTATGTAATGTAAAGGAGGTTGCCCCCTCGAAGAGGCTGAATTCTAAGGCGTTGATCTATCTTTTCTATCTTTTCTTGAGCTGGTTTCATAACATTTGGTATCAGAGCTTTGGATTCTAGGGTTTCGCTGCTCCAAACAGGTCATCGTGGAATTTTCGCTATAACTTGTTTTTTGTGACATTTCAGAAGTCTCAAAAAAAACCCATTTGAGAAGAATTGGCGGTGAACCTTAGATCCGAATTTCAGAGCCTTTCGCATGATATTTTCGGAGATATGATCTGAGGAAATTTTCTTTTTTCAGACTCCTGAATTACATTCAAAACAGGTGACCTGGGAAAAATCGTCATAACTCTCTCTCTGAGGATCGGATTGAAATTTCGTAAGAAGGTACAGAAAGAGGACGGACTGTAGTTTCTTTTATGTGTGTTTCAGATTCAAAGGTTGAAACAGTGACTCGTGGCACG
Source organism: Pinus tabuliformis (assembly GCA_031772625.1). Taxonomy (NCBI): domain Eukaryota; kingdom Viridiplantae; phylum Streptophyta; class Pinopsida; order Pinales; family Pinaceae; genus Pinus; species Pinus tabuliformis. The sequence goes on from CM062817.1 coordinate 929,744,353, forward strand.
TCATACAAGTTTGCTCTACTGAACCAGTCTAAAAGCAAGTCACTGTGGGAGATTTCACATAACTCTTCCTTGGAGAATCCAATTTGGCTCAGACTTGTGGCATTGGAAAGAGGACACAGAGGGCTACTACAGGTAGCAATTTCAGAACTGGATGATCCGAAATTACAGAGATACATCAGATTCAATATCAGGCTTCTATAAAGTGAAAAAAGGTGTGTAGTTTTTTTTTAAATTTTTGTGTAAGCTTGGTTTAATGGAATTCAAAGGGCATAGTAAAGCATTATTATCGGTAACTGATGCCCCGAGGAAAGAAAATGCAAACACCTAGTAAGGAACCTGAAAGCTCTAGCATGACTCATGAAGAAGAAGAAGAAATGCTACATGATATATCAAAATTACAAGAACAAGTGCAACAAATGTCACGCTCACAAAAGCTAACAGAAGCTAAGATAAGTGGCGTGGAATCTAAGATAAAGGACATGGAAGCTAAGATGGATGATTCAAAGACAGATTTGAAGAGAGACATGGCAGATTTGAAGATAGATTTGAAGACAGATATGGAAGAATTGAAGAAGTTGCTACAAGAAAGGGTCACTAATGGTGAAAAGGTAGTAAAGGAAACTCATGATGAGAACAAAAGAAATGTTAATCATGATTCCATAGACGCTAATGTTGGATCGAAGAATCACCATATTCCAAAAATCGATATGAGGAAGTTTGATGGCAAGGATCCCGCCACATGGATATTACAGATGGAGCAATTCTTCGATCTCAATAATGTGCAAAACACACAAAAGGTACGTATGGCAACTGTATATTTGGAACCAAATCAGTTTGTATGGTATCAATGGCTTTGCTCTCGTAAACAATTTATCACTTGGGCAATTTTTACGGAAGAATTGATAGCACATTATGAAGATACAAAAAGCAACACTTTTTTTAGCCAATTGATAAGTCTCAAACAAAAGGGTTCAGTAATGGAGCACATTGAGGAGTTCCAAAAATTGAACATAAGGGTAAAAGATATTCCAGAGGAGCATAGGATTGATGTGTTCATAGGGTCTTTAAAGGATAATATCCAACATGATGTTCGCCTTTGGGAACCTGATTCATTAGAGAAGGCATTCAGGTTAGCAAGAAAAATGGAAAGCAAAATTATGGCAACCAGGAAGCATACCACTCACAACTATAAAGATGGAAGTGTTGTTGCCCCTAGTCTTCCACAACCTATAAGGTTGACACCACAACAATTGGAAGAAAAAAGAGCAAAAGGGCTTTGTTACAGTTGTGATAGCAAATACACTAAAGGTCATAAGTGTGCTGAGAAGAAATTATTCTACATAGATTGTGAAGAGGAAGAAGAAAAGGAGCAAGAAAGGTCAAAAGAAGAAGATATACTCCAGGAACAAAGCCTAGATGAAGAACAAATAAATCCGACCATATCTTGTAATGCATTGGCGGGAATTACCACTCCTCAAACCATCAAGATAGAAGGACAAATCAAGAAGAAAAAGGTAATAGTGTTGATTGATTCAGGAAGCACCCACAATTTTATTCATTGTAGGGTAGCAAAAGAATTGAATTGCTTCCTATATCCAGCACCAGAGTGTCAAGTGATGATTGCAAATGGAGGAACAATAAATTTCTCTGGAAAGTGCCATAATATCAAGCTATCCATGGGAGAATATGTATTGACTAGCCCAATGCTTTCCATTCCAATGGGAGGTGCTGATGTTGTACTAGGAGTCCAATGGCTACAATCCTTGGGTACAATAGCTTTTAATTTTCAAGAACTTTTCATCAAATTTTCTACGGAAGGAAAGGAAGTTGAATTAAGGGGTATTGCAGGGAAACCAGGAAAGATAATCAGCTCTAATGGTATGACAAAGCTTCTAAAAAAGGAGCAAAGAGGTGTAATTGCACAATTATGTTCGCTAGATGTTTCCACATTGGAATCATCTATTTCTCCAGATCTCCAAAAAGTCTTGGACAATCATTCCAAGGTATTTGAGACTCCCAAGGGTCTCCCACCTATGCGTGATCATGATCATGCTATTCATCTGATTCCAGGAAGTGTTCCTCCAAACATCAGGCCGTACAGATATCCCTATGTCCAAAAAAGTGAAATTGAACGTATGGTTGCAGAAATGCTAGAGGCTGGTATAATTCAACCGAGTCAAAGTTCTTTCTCAGCTCCAGTAGTATTGGTGCACAAGAAGGATGGATCATGGCGCATGTGTCCAGATTATAGGGAGCTCAACAAGCTCACTATTAAAGATAAGTTCCCCATTCCTGTTATTGATGAATTACTGGATGAATTGCATGGATCAATTTACTTCACCAAGTTGGATCTTCGTTCGGGATATCATCAAATCAGAATGAAGATTGAAGACATTCTAAAAACGGCATTTAGAACTCATGAGGGTCATTATGAATTTTTGGTCATGCCTTTTGGCCTTACCAATGCACCTTCAACATTTCAAGGTTTGATGAATTCAATTTTCAAACCATTCCTTAGAAAATTTGTGTTAGTATTTTTTGATGATATACTAATCTACAGCAAGTCTTGGAAGGATCATGTTGAACATGTTGACAGGGTGCTACAACTATTGGAGGAGAAACAATTATATGCAAAAAGATCCAAATGTTTCTTTGGAGTCCAGGAGGTGGAATATTTGGGTCATATTGTATCTCATGAAGGAGTTAAGGTAGACCCTAGCAAAATTAAAGCCATTAAGGAATGGAAAATCCCCACATCCATAAAGCATCTGCGAGGATTTCTTGGGTTGACAGGGTATTATCGCAAGTTTGTTAAGAATTATGGGAGAATAGCAGCACCTCTAACAACATTATTGAAGAAAGATTCATTTTCATGGACTCCGGAAGCAACAAAGGCCTTTGAACATCTTAAAGAGGCAATGTGCCAAGCACCGGTCTTAGCTACACCGGACTTCACAAAAACCTTTATTGTGGAATGTGATGCTTCAGGAAATGGAATTGGTGCTTTTCTAATGCAAGATGAAAGACCCATTGCTTTTGAAAGTCGTCCAATCAAGGGAAAGTTTTTAAGCAAAGCTATTTATGAGAAGGAAATGTTGGCAATACTCCATGCACTTAAGAAATGGCGACCCTACCTAATGGGAAGACACTTCAAGGTAAAAACGGATCATGATAGCCTTAAATACTTTTTAGAACAAAGATTATCCTCTGAAGAGCAACAAAAGTGGGTCACAAAGATGTTGGGTTATGACTTTGAAATCATCTACAAAAAAGGGAAGCAAAATGTGGTGGCAGATGCACTCTCAAGAAAGGATGAGGATGTGGAAGCATTGTTGTGTGCCATTTCTATTATCCAACCAGATTGGATAAACGAAGCAAGGGAGGAATGGAAGAATGACGAAGAAGTGTGGGCACTTATTCGAAAGCTACAACAAGATTCCAGTACTTCTGATACATTTAGCTGGCAAAATGATTCGTTATGGTACAAAGATCGCTTATACCTCTGTAAGAATTCCCAGCTAAAACAAAAGATTCTTATGGAATTGCACACTTCTCCCTTAGGAGGGCACTCAGGATTTTTAAAAACTTACCACAGGGTTAAGAAGGAATTTTTTTGGGATGGCCTTAAATCAGATATTCAAAAGTTTGTGGCGGAATGTTTGGTTTGCCAGCAAAATAAAGTTGAAACAATTAAGACACCGGGTCTATTACAACCTTTATCCATTCCAAGCCAACGTTGGGAGGAGGTTTCAATGGATTTTATCACAGGTTTACCCAAGTCTGAGGGAAAGAGTGTCATCATGGTGGTAGTTGACAGACTTACCAAGTATGCACACTTTTGTGCATTATCACATCCATTTAAAGCCAGTACAGTTTCTACTGCATTTATGGAAACAGTTCAAAAGCTACATGGAAACCCAAAGATTATTGTAAGTGACAGAGATCCCATTTTCACTGGAAATTTTTGGACAGAATTATTTTCTTGTCTTGGTACTCAGTTAGCTCATAGCTCATCTTATCATCCTCAATCTGATGGGCAAACTGAGATAGTAAACAAATGTTTGGAAGGATATCTTCGTTGCTTTGTATCTGATAAACAGACACAATGGGTCAAATGGTTGCCTCTGGCTGAATGGTGGTATAACACTTCCTTCCATACAGCAACAAAAATGACCCCATTTATGGCACTTTATGGGTATCAACCACCATCCATCACATCATATTTAAGAGAAAATTCTAAGGTTCAGGCAGTGGAACATCACATCGAACATCAACAACAAGTCCTCCAACTCTTAAAGGATAACCTCGTGTTGGCACAAAATAGAATGAAACAACAGGCAGATCAACATCGCAGTGAAAGAAGTTTTGATGTAGGTGATTGGGTATTCCTACGGCTACAACCATATAAGCAAATGTCCCTAAAGCAAGCTAAGAAGGATAATAAATTATCACCAAAGTATTATGGTCCGTACAAGGTGTTGCAAAAGATTGGTACTATGGCATACAAATTGGAGCTTCCTGCAGCTTCTCGATTGCACCCAGTTTTCCATGTTTCATGTTTAAAGAAGGTTATAGGTGACAAGCTCCCAATTCAAACAATATTTCCAAAACTTGATGAGGAAGGAAAAATTATATTGGAACCGGAAGCAGTCATAGAAACAAGAACTCGACAGCTACGAAATCGATCAATTTCAGAGTATCTTATCAAGTGGAATAATTTATCCGCTGAAGATTCCACATGGGAGGATGAGAATTTTATGCAGAAGTATCCAGAGCTACTCAAGTGTTGAGGACAACACATTTTTGAAGGAGAGGGGCATGTTGGGTCCCTATAATACTGGTGATTACCCCATTACTATTGTAGTTATACCCCTTATTTATATTGTTGTGCCCCTATTACCCCCATATTGTTATTTCTGTGCCCCATAGAATCCCTCTATTGTTATTTTTGTGGCTTTATATTATTATTGTTAGGTCGGATGGATTATATTGTGACTCCTTAAACTCCTATATATAGAAAGGAAGTTTTTTCATTTGTATCATCCAAGAATTGTTCATTTATGTAATGTAAATGAGGTTGCCCCCTCGAAGAGGCTGAATTCTAAGGCGTTGATCTATCTTTTCTATCTTTTCTTGAGTTGGATTCATAACACCATGATTTCTTGTACCAAGCACATAGTTTCCATTAGATTCAAAACAAATTGAAATAAATTCACATCATACCTCATTGGTAGCTCATCAACAAGGTACACCTACAACTCTGTTTACTTCCTGTCACAACAAGTCAAACTAGCCCTTTGACCAAATCATTATGTATAAGCATATCGCATCAAATTATCTCAAAATGCAACCACCATAAATTAGAATCATTAATCACATGTAACCATCATAAACTATAATCACAGATCACATATAATCATCATAAATTAGAGTTGTAGATCACATGCATAATAAAACTAAAGTAAAATATAGATACTTATCCTTTAATCTATCCTTAGATTCTACCTTTATCCTTTTTCCTTTCTATATGCACATCAGATCGGTTGCTACAACCAACAAACACCCAATGCCTTCCCTTAAACCACATACACATACACATGGTATACATCACACACATACACCCACACATGACATACAACTTCGCACAATAAATGCAGTTGCACCCGGCACACAACACATACACCTACACCCGGTCTACCCCACAACACAACACATACACCTATACCCAATATACCCCAAAACACAACACATACACCTACACCCTGTGTACAACACAACACATACAGCTACCCCTAGTGTACAACACAATACATATACGTACACATAGTAAAACACAACAAATACACATGTCACGATACCACGACTATGAAATTCACATACACAACACCACACGTACATGCAACAACATGTACAACATGCACAAAATACCACATGTATACAACACCACTTACACAATATGTACACAGTTTCCCCTGTACACAACACCACCTTCACAATGTGTACACATCACCCCATGTACACAACACCACCCGTACAATGTGTACACAACACTCTGTGTACATAGTACCACATACACAATGTGTACAAAGAACCACATGTACACAACATTGCATGCATGACATGTACACAACACCATATGTACAACATGTACACAACACCACATGCGCATATCGCCACATGTACAATCATGCACACAACACCACATGTACATAGCACCACATGTACAACATGCAAACAAGACCACATGTACATAACACTGCATAGAAAACATGTAGATGGCACCATATGTACACAACAACGCATATCCAACATGCACACAACACCATAAGTACACAGCATGACATATACAACATGTACATAGCACCATCTATACCCACATTGCATATGCAACATACACACAACACCATATATACAATAGGCACACATCATCGTATGTACAAAATACTACATATTCAACATATACATATCACCATATGTACATAGCACAACATATACTATACGTACACAGTATAATATATGCAACATGCATGCAACACTATATGTACACAATACTGCAAATGCAACAGGCACACAACACTATAGGTACATCATGTACAACAGATACACAATACTAGTAATGCACATGTAGGAGCCACATTGTCTCTACCAAGCAACCTTACTTCTAGTGTCTTTCCACTCTCCATGCTTGTACTAGCATGTTGTAGATCACACTAATTTCATTCAACTGATGTATCCCACGGCATTACCTGCTATAGCATAAACATAGACATAGTATAAACACATAACATCAATTCATATCCACATGATACTGACCTCATATATTTTTCATGACTACTCTTCCCACTCGATTCCTCATAAATGAGGAACCCCTTCATGTCATTCACCTACATAAGAAATCATTCCTCCACAAGAATGATTCCTAGCAACCCTATTAAACAACAACATACATACATGCATATATACATATAAACATTAGCATAAAAAAATCATGATGCATGACGACCCTGTCAAGCGTGATATACATACATACATACATGTATACATATATACACATTATCCTAATCATGACCACAACATAGTTACCAAATATCATAAGTTCAAGGTGAATAAAACTCCCTTTATCCATGCACAACATGCACAACATTGACAACAATATTTAGTTCCCAACATAGCCAATGTTGGAAAATCAAATATATTATATTAGGGTTTGATTTTCCTTTCTTGGTAATTACTTGTGAGTGTGTTGGCTTCTTTTACTTCTTTATTAGCGTATCTCTCATCAAGCAATTTTACATACATGAATATCAAAAAACAAGAGACACAAGATATAGGCACATGCCAGGGGAAAACCCCCGTCCAGGGGAAAACCTAGTCAAAGTAATTCTTCCTTTCAATAGTATTCTTTGAGAATATTCACCCTAAACCAAGACCAAACTTTCCTTCCACACCATGTCAGCCTCAAAGATCTTTGATCCTTTCTAGTAACTTCAACTATGCACCAATTCCCTGCAACATGCAACTTACGGTAGCAAAAGAACCCTAGGAGACTTTGATCTCCTAAACAAGACAACGAAACAGAGAGAGAGAGAGAGGCAACAAAAAGTTTATTTTTTCTCTTCTCTAGAGACTCCCCCAAACTCACACTTCTTTATTTCTTCCAGCAACAGACTTCACACTTCCCAGCTCTTCTAGAGATATTGAATTGCTTGAGAGAGTGAGATCTCCAAATGACTTCAACCTCCTTCAATATATAGGATTCTTGTGGGTCGAATGGGGCGCTTTGGGCAGACATGATCTGAAGGAAACATAATTCATATTTTACTTGATACAAAACCTTTTTACATGATCTGAAAGCCCAATAAGGGTCTCTTCAAATGTACAATGACTCTATAAACTCAATATTAATCCTAACAATCCACAATGGGGACTTTGACTAATATAATGATGACCCAAGCATGAAAACCATGCTTTAATAAGTGACAGTTACAATAATAAAAAATAATTTCTTTATTCTTTTGAGAAGTACATTACATAATGACTCAAGTACATTATTGAAGACCGAACATAGTTACTCTTTCCAACACTCCCTCTTAACGAGGGATGTATTCATAATGTACAAATACAATGGAAGATCTCAAACTATATGAAAACATGAAGAACCTTTAGGCACCACAATGCCATGGACTAGATTCTTGACCATGGTAATGTTGGCATTATGATTCAAGTGTTGTCCTTGATGGCAACTCACTCAGAGGTTGGTACAGGTGCTCAGAGGTTGGTACAGGTGATGGCAACTTAATCAGAAGACAGATCTCAGTACAGCATGCCAAGGAAGTTCATACACGCCGTTTCGTTAAGCCCAAGCCGCGTGTACACGCTAGTTCGATTCAGAAAAAGCGCGTGTATGTGGAAAGGTCCCTTTGGTCCATGGTGGTTAGTCCTTGGAAGTTGTGCCTATGATTTCGGACCATTATGTCTCGACGGGCGTGTCGATCCCTAGTTTTAAAGTTGATGGTATTGTGTTACTATGGTTTTGGCTCTTGGTATTGAGCAAGGCCTAAGGCTATATAAGGAGAAGAAGATCATTAGGCAATATCATCTTTGGACAAGGCTTGAATATCTAAGAGAGAAAGAGATCTGATATGCAGGTTCTGGGTTGCTTGATCTAAGCCAAGGAGAGATCACATCGGTTGATGGAAGACTAGATCTAAGGATAGATCGGGATCTAATGGTTTGAAATGCACTATCATGATATGGTTGATTATGCGTATTTCTAGATCTGCATATTGTCGCAATGTTACGTTCTGGGTCTAACTAATGTCTGGTACAGCTGCAAATTGAGAAAGTTTATTTTTAGATCTGTACGCAGGTTGGCTTCGGTAAAAGCGCGTGTATACGCGGTTTTTGCTCATTGAAGTAGCGTATATCTTTTGAAGCTTGATTTTGGGTTTACAGTGGGGTCTGACTGTTATTGCAGAGTTCTGTAGTCTGCTCTGTGTTCTGGTAACTGGTGATTGACAGGGTTCAGTGGTTCAGTGATTCAAAGTTTGGTTGTTTTATGCTTCAATGATCTGTTGTGGAAATTGAATGAATTGTGGTCTTCAGATTGTAATGTTGTGCTTCAGGAATATCCAAGTCTGAAAATGTATGAAAAGTGATACCTGAAAGAAGGAAGATTGTAGGTCAGCACCTACGTACTAGTATCTTGGCTAGTACAAGAGCAAAGGGGGTTGGAGCTCCCTTCCAAGGAAGTTTGGAGAACGAGAGAAGGTTGTAGCCTTCTGCAGGTTGTAGCCTGCGTACTGGTATAAGGCTGCACCAGTACAAAAGATTGTAAACTGAAGTTTCATATTAAAGAAAGATAGAGACAACTTGCAGCAGGTGGTTTTCACCCACATTGGGTTTCCACCTTATATCTTGGTGTTCATGTGTGTGGCTTTTTATCTGTTCTGTTATACTGCACATGTTAACTGTTAATGTGGTGAATAATGTCCTGATGCACTTAATTGAAGAATAAGCTAACTAAATTGTGAAGTTTTCTTCTTATACGCTGTTTTACTTCGTCACAGTAGCGTGTACACGCTGGTTCACTTAACTGAAGTAGCGTATATGTTTCTGAGCATTTAAAAAGTTTGATTAATCTGATAATACTGATTCACCCCCCCTCTCAGTATTATTTCCAACAATTGGTATCAGAGCAGGTCCTTCAGAGAAGCTTGATCGCTTGAAGGAAGATCATTCATCATGAGCAACTACGAGAAAGAAGCATCAATCAGGCCACCGGTTTTTGATGGAACAAATTTCAATTATTGGAAGGTAAGAGTTACTGCATATCTTCAATCTCTTGGTACAGAAGTTTGGGACATTGTAGAAACAGGCTATGCTTTTCCTTCAGCTACTCCTACAGATCCAGCTGAGAAAAAGGCATATGAAACAAATGCAAAAGCAGTCAGTACTCTATTAGGAAGTATATCTCAAACAGAATTCATGAAGGTCATGCACTTCAAATCAGCAAAAGAGATATGGGACAAAATGATCACTAGCTATGAAGGAGATGAACAGGTAAAGCAAGCTAAACTTCAAACTCTCAGGATTCAATATGAGACCCTCAAGATGTATAATGATGAAAGTGTGGCTAATTATTTTCTTCGGGTAGATGAGATTGTTAATTGTATGAAAAATTTGGGTGAAGAAATAAAAGAGACTATAGTAGTTCAAAAGATTCTAAGATCATTATCCCCCAAGTTTGAATCTAAAGTATCTGCAATAGAAGAAAAGGAAAATCTCAAAGTTCTCACTATGTCTCAGCTACATGGAATTCTAACTGCTTATGAAATGAGAAAGGGAGGTCCATCAGACAGAAGGGAAGCTGCTTTTAAGGCATCAAGAAAAGAAGATTACTATGAAGCAAGCCATGTTCCAGAAGAAGAGGAAGAAGAATCAAATTTTGTCAGAAATCTTCAAAGGGGTGCTGGAAGGTTCAGAGGTAAGCTACCTTTCAAATGCTTTGCTTGTGGAAGAGTAGGTCATTATGCTGCAAAATGTCCTAATAAGGATAAAGGAAAAGAACCTGCTAGATGGAATAAGAAACAAAGTGCAAATAAGAAAAGCTACTACACCCATGAAGATAGTGATGGCTTATCAAACAGTGATGAAGATGAACAAGGTAATAAATATAAGCTATTAATGGCATTTGAAGATGATGATTATGAGGATGCTGTAGATGTGGATAATCTCTATAATGAAATTACTAGACTCAAGAGATGCATAGAAGAAAAGAGTGTGATCATTGATACTTTGCAATTTCAAATTGATGAAAAGGAAAAACATCTTGAAAAACTAGAAGGTGAAATTGTTGGTCTCAGAAAAGAAATTGAGAAAACAAAAGCTATTAATCTTAAGTTTGTCAAAGGATCTGAAACTTTGGATGAGATTATCAATGTGCAGCGGTCTCCTCTAAACAAGACAGGTTTGGGCTATAATGGAGAAACCTCTCAAGCATCCACCTCAAAAAGTTATCTTGATGCAGCAAGAAGAAATGAGCAGAAGAACAATGAAGATAATCAGGTAAAGCAGGGACGAATTACAAACAGAAACTATCAGGGACAATCCTTCTTAAGGGTGAACAAAAGCTACAACCAACCACAGGTAAAATCTTCTCAGTTTGGCACAAGAATAGATGAAAATAGAAATTACAATCAGTTGGCTGGTAGATTCAATAACCGCAGAAGCTTCTTCAATGGACAATGCTTTTCTTGCCATAACTTTGGTCACAAAGCAGCTCAATGTGTTGCATATAAAACAATCATGACTAGGGAAGCTCAAAAACAAAGAAGTATGACAGGGATTACAAAGAGGACCTATAACAACTTTTCGGTTCTTGAAAATGAAGTTGAATGTTCTATTTGCAATAATTTTGGTCATAAAGAATCTGAATGCAGGAGCAGGTTTCAGGAGAAAAAGGAACAAGCCACGAGCACCAAAAAATGGAGAATAAAAGAACCTCAGACAGAAAGATGTGGGATAGCGTTTTATGCAGAAGGACAGGAAAATCTATGGTACATTGACAGTGGATGTTCGAAACATATGACAGGTGATAAAGAAAAACTTGAATCTTATTCTACTTTAGAAAAGGGAAAGAAAGTTTCTTTTGGAAATGATACTCCTGCAACTATAAAAGGAAAAGGTATTGCTCCTTTGAAAGAAAAGGTCAAGGCTGGAAATGTTTTGTATGTTGATGGATTGAAGCATAATCTTCTAAGTGTCAGCCAGATGTGTGATCAAAAAACCGAGGTTATTTTCAGATCGAATGGATGTCTTGTTCGTGATCTTGATACAGGTAAAACAGTTCTCAAAGGCAAAAGAACTCCAAATAATCTGTACATATTTGAAGAAGGACAACAACAATGCTATCTTAGCAAGGATGAAGAGCACTGGTTATGGCATCGAAGGTTGGGACATCTAAGCTTCTCACAAATAAGGAAAGCATGCAAATATCAGGCAGTTCGCGATCTTCCAGATATCAAAATTCCAGACAACACTATATGCAAATCTTGTCAGTTTGGAAAGCAAACCAGAACTAACTTTCCAGAGAAGGAAGGATCAGCTAGCTTGCCTCTTGAGCTAGTCCATACAGATGTATGTGGACCATTTAGGAAAAGGACACCTCGAGGAGAAGAATATCTGATATTATTCATTGATGATTTCTCAAGGTTTGTTTGGTTAGGGCTTATGAAGCACAAAGATGAAGCATTCGAAAAATTCAAATCCTTCAAAGCATTGGCTGAAAATGAATCAGGACACAAAATTAAGTGCCTCAGATCTGACAGAGGTGGGGAGTTCACATCAAATGAATTTTTCGATTTCTGCGATGAACATGGGATAAGAAGAGAATTCTCTACAGCTAGAACTCCTCAGCAAAATGGGGTTGTGGAAAGAATGAACAGAACTATCCAACAAATGGCTCGTGCTATGCTCGATGAATCAGGTACTCCTGCAACCTTCTGGGGTGAAGCTGCACATGCTGCTGTTATCATTCTTAACAAAACAAATGTCCGAGTAAACAGCACTCAAACACCTCATGAGCTTTGGAGTGGTAAAACTCCTTCCGTGAAGCATTTCAAAATCTTTGGGAGCAAATGTTATATTAAGAATACTGATGAGCAACTTGGCAAACTTGAACCTAGAGCAGATGAGGGCATTCTTCTTGGTTATTCTCCACATAGCAAAGCATACAAGTGCTACAATAAAAGACTTGGCAGAATTGTTGACAGTATTGATATAGTGGTTGATGAGAAGGGATATATTCCTAGGCAAGTTCATCATGAAGACATTGAAGAAGATGAAGGTTACTCTCAAAGGCGAAATGATGAAGAAGAAGAACCTCAAGAAGAAGAAGAATCTCAAGAAGAACCAGAGGAGCAGACAAGAATAGAAGAGAAGACTCCATCCAGATATGTTCAAAAGAATCATCCAGAAACTCAGATTGTGGGGCAGAAAGAAGCAGGAGTACAAACAAGAAGGACACTTGCAGAAGCTTCAAGCTACTTGGCTCTACTCTCCTCCATTGAACCACAAAATGTGAAAGAAGCATGCAAAGATGAATGTTGGGTCAAAGCAATGGATGAAGAACTTGAGCAAATCGAAAGGAACAACACTTGGGAATTAGTTCCTAGACCAAAAGATAAGAATGTAATAGGAACAAAATGGGTCTTCAAGAATAAGTTAAATGAAAATGGAGAAGTAATTAGAAACAAGGCCAGACTTGTTTGTAAAGGGTATGCACAGCAAGAAGGAATAGATTTTGAAGAGACCTTTGCTCCTGTGGCAAGACTAGAGGCCATCCGAATGTTCCTTGCTCTCTCAAGCTTTCAAAACTTCAAGGTATTTCAAATGGACGTGAAATCAGCCTTCCTGAATGGAGACTTAGAAGAAGAAGTATATATTGAGCAGCCAGATGGGTTCATTCTTGGGAATGATCCAAACCTTGTATGCAGATTGAAAAAGGCACTCTATGGGCTCAAACAAGCTCCAAGGGCTTGGTACTATCGGTTGGACAAATATCTTCACCAACAAGGCTTTTCAAAAGGATCAGCAGATAGCAATCTCTATATAAAAGTTGAAAATAACAAATTGCTAATTCTTGTTGTTTATGTAGATGATATTATTTTTGGCAGCAATGAAGAGACTATGAGTCAAAATTTTGCCTTGGTTATGCAGAAAGAATTCGAAATGTCACTTCTTGGAGAATTGACATATTTTCTTGGATTGCAAATCCAACAAAATGAAGGAGGTATCTTCTTGTCTCAAACCAAATACCTCAAGCAGATCTTGAAGAAGTATGGCATGGAAGAGTCAAAGCCAGTATGTACACCCATGGTTACAGGATGCAGCCTCAGTGCAAATGATGAATCAGCAGCAGTCCACCAACCCACTTATAGATCCATGATTGGGAGTTTGCTTTATTTGACAGGTACTCGACCAGATATTACACATGCAGTAGGAATGGTTGGAAGATTTCAAGCCAACCCAAAGGAAACTCATCTTCAGGCAGTCAAAAGAATCTTCAAATATCTTCAAGGGACCCAAAACTATGGCTTATGGTATCCTAGAAATACAGATCTCACTCTTCATGCTTACACAGATGCAGATTGGGCTGGAAGTGTGGATGATAGGAAAAGCACAAGTGGAGGTGCTTTCTTCATGGGTTCCAGATTAGTATCTTGGTTCAGCAAGAAACAAAGTTCGATTGCCTTATCTACAGCTGAAGCAGAATATGTGGCTGCAGCATCTTGTTGCACACAACTTCTTTGGATGATGCAGACCTTGCAGGACTTTCAAATCACTTGCACTCCACCTGTCTCTATCTTATGTGATAATACAAGTGCAATCAGCATTTCAAAGAATCCAGTCATGCACTCAAAGACCAAGCACATACCAATCAAGTACCATTTTCTTCGGGAACAAGTGCTTGAGCAGAAGGTCAAGTTGGAGTATGTTCCTTCTAAGGAGCAAGTTGCCGATATTCTCACAAAGCCACTGCCCAGGGAAACTTTTGAATGTCTCAGACAAAAGCTGGGAGTAGTTGATGCTTCATCCTGTTGTTGAAGTTTGTTTGTTCTACAAAAAGTTGGTATACGCAGGTTACGGAAGGGATATCCGCGTATATACGCGGATTCATGCTGGGTAAGTCGCGTGTATGCTGGACGCTTGTTGCAGAAAGAATATCCGCGTACATACGCTGTTTTATACAGGATAAATCGCGTATATGAAGTTCTGAACAGCAAGGGAAAACTCTGAAGTTCTGAACAGCAATGGGAATATCAGAATTCTTCAGGCACAGTTTCAGGGAGTGCAACAGGCACAGGTTCAGGGGGAGCAGCTTAAAAGTCTCATAAAGCATTGTTGGCATTCAGATGTTTTGGTTGTTGGTTTCAGGAGAAGGAGCTCAGAAAGAAATTCTGGTTGCTGATCTAACAAGATGTTTATCAGATGCTGCTGGTGCCTTTCCTAAGTCTTGGTCTAGATCTGTTGTCTCTATGTCATGTATCTCTCTTGTCATATCTCTTTTATGGTGTCAAGGTCATGTAACGGCCTTTGTTGGTTTCCCCACTATGCCTGGGATGAATGCTGTAATATAATTGGTTGTTTCTGATATGTCCCCTCTTGGTAGGGAGTATGGATGTATGTATTGAGTCTTTTGGTGATAGGAAGGTCCCTTATGGTGTACAAGTCTTGGTTCTTGTTGAAGAACATCTTTTGCAGATCTGGCCTACTGTCAGGGGGAGCACGAGTCAGCACAGCCAAGCAGAGGTATCAGCATGTCCTCAGGGGGAGCACAGCCCTTTGCCCTTGATGTCAAAGGGGGAGAGTGACTTGGTGTGGTGACCTGGTGTGGTGGTTGCCATCAAGTCCAAAGGGGGAGATTGTTGGCATTATGATTCAAGTGTTGTCCTTGATGGCAACTCACTCAGAGGTTGGTACAGGTGCTCAGAGGTTGGTACAGGTGATGGCAACTTAATCAGAAGACAGATCTCAGTACAGCATGCCAAGGAAGTTCATACACGCCGTTTCGTTAAGCCCAAGCCGCGTGTACACGCTAGTTCGATTCAGAAAAAGCGCGTGTATGTGGAAAGGTCCCTTTGGTCCATGGTGGTTAGTCCTTGGAAGTTGTGCCTATGATTTCGGACCATTATGTCTCGACGGGCGTGTCGATCCCTAGTTTTAAAGTTGATGGTATTGTGTTACTATGGTTTTGGCTCTTGGTATTGAGCAAGGCCTAAGGCTATATAAGGAGAAGAAGATCATTAGGCAATATCATCTTTCGACAAGGCTTGAATATCTAAGAGAGAAAGAGATCTGATATGCAGGTTCTGGGTTGCTTGATCTAAGCCAAGGAGAGATCACATCGGTTGATGGAAGACTAGATCTAAGGATAGATCGGGATCTAATGGTTTGAAATGCACTATCATGATATGGTTGATTATGCGTATTTCTAGATCTGCATATTGTCGCAATGTTACGTTCTGGGTCTAACTAATGTCTGGTACAGCTGCAAATTGAGAAAGTTTATTTTTAGATCTGTACGCAGGTTGGCTTCGGTAAAAGCGCGTGTATACGCGGTTTTTGCTCATTGAAGTAGCGTATATCTTTTGAAGCTTGATTTTGGGTTTACAGTGGGGTCTGACTGTTATTGCAGAGTTCTGTAGTCTGCTCTGTGTTCTGGTAACTGGTGATTGACAGGGTTCAGTGGTTCAGTGATTCAAAGTTTGGTTGTTTTATGCTTCAATGATCTGTTGTGGAAATTGAATGAATTGTGGTCTTCAGATTGTAATGTTGTGCTTCAGGAATATCCAAGTCTGAAAATGTATGAAAAGTGATACCTGAAAGAAGGAAGATTGTAGGTCAGCACCTACGTACTAGTATCTTGGCTAGTACAAGAGCAAAGGGGGTTGGAGCTCCCTTCCAAGGAAGTTTGGAGAACGAGAGAAGGTTGTAGCCTTCTGCAGGTTGTAGCCTGCGTACTGGTATAAGGCTGCACCAGTACAAAAGATTGTAAACTGAAGTTTCATATTAAAGAAAGATAGAGACAACTTGCAGCAGGTGGTTTTCACCCACATTGGGTTTCCACCTTATATCTTGGTGTTCATGTGTGTGGCTTTTTATCTGTTCTGTTATACTGCACATGTTAACTGTTAATGTGGTGAATAATGTCCTGATGCACTTAATTGAAGAATAAGCTAACTAAATTGTGAAGTTTTCTTCTTATACGCTGTTTTACTTCGTCACAGTAGCGTGTACACGCTGGTTCACTTAACTGAAGTAGCGTATATGTTTCTGAGCATTTAAAAAGTTTGATTAATCTGATAATACTGATTCACCCCCCCTTCTCAGTATTATTTCCAACAGGTAATCTATCCAGGTGGTACTAAGGTGGACTCAATCTTTCAACCCCTATAGGTACCATCAGGCTTACTTGGTAACCACCAACCCAAATATGCATGTGTCTATCCAAAACCGATCTCAATAAAATACACCACCTTTTCAATTCCAAGATTCCTGACATCAACACATAGTGTCAGCATGATGTCTCCCCAGGAAATGCTTCACTCGCGAAGCCTCAACAAATCTCTTCCATTCCTTTATCATCAATACAATCACCAATATCTACAAAACCCAGGAGGTTCCTTATATATTCGAACTTCTTATGAGGAAGAGCCTTTGTTAGAATGTTTGCTACATGTTCACATGTCGGAACATATTCTAACTCCATGATCCCATCCTGAACCAAGTTCCTAATAAATTGGAACTTATTATTGACATGTTTTGTCCTCAAATGTAACACGACATCTCTAGACATCTTGATAAACTTTGATTATCACAATTAATCACATTAGGACCGAGAGACTTTTCAAACAAGTTTGCTAGAAGCTTCCTTAACCAAACAACCTCTTTTCCTACTTCACATGCAGCCACATATTTTGGCTCGACACTACTCATTGCAACAGGTTCTTGCTTCCTACTTATCCATGGGATCATATCATCTCCTAGACTAAAGCATCCTTCAGTATTTCTCCTTCCATCAGTCTCACTGCCACCCCAATCAGAGTGACGGTTCTATTAATCCAATTATCTTAACTTCCTTACTATCATACATTAGGCAGTGATGTATAGTGCCACGAAGATGCCTCAATATATGTTTGGCAGCTATCCTGTGATCATGATGAGGTTCCAATTGAAATTGACTAAGAATTCTCATTGAAAAACACATATCTGGCCTAGAATTTACCAGTTACATCACGAAACCCACCAATTGATGATATGAGGTTGGATCCACGAGACTTGAGTTGGATCTCATCAAGTTATTGAGGTTGGTGATCATAGGGGTAACCATTGGCTTGGATTCCATCATCCCAATTTTTTGAAATAATTTGATGATTTACTTTCCTTGCCCAAAATATATCTCCCCAGGCCTTTGCAATACTTCTAGACCTAGGTAGTAATGCATGAGTCCCAGATTTTCATCTCAAATTCAATTGCCAACATCTTCTTGCATTCTTGAATTTTTCGTTCTACACCGGTGATGAATAGATCATCCACATATAGCAGAATAATGACTGGCTCATTATTCACGACCTTGATATATAGATTCAGATCAATAGTTCTCTTCATGAACCAAATCCTAAGAAGATATGCATCCATTCTTGCATACCATGCCCTTGGTGCTTACTTCAAGCCATATAGAGCCTTCTTGAGTTTGAAAATATGAGAGCCCCTGCTTTTCACTTCAACTCCTTTAGGTTGTTCGATGTACACTTCCTCATCTATGGTCCAATTCAGAAATGTGGTCTTAACATCCATTTGATGGATATTCCACCCCATTGTAGCAGCTAATGAAACCAACGATCTAATGGTAGTGTACCTTGCAGTAGGTGCAAATGTTTCTTCATAGTCAATGTCTTACTTTTGAGAGAAAACCCCTTGTAATTAACCTTTCTTTTTTACTTATCTATACATCCATCAACAACATGTTTGATCTTATAGATCCACTTCAATGTGACAACTAATTTATCACTAGGTCTAGGAACAATTTCCCAAACCCCATTCTTCATGATGGATTGAAATTCTCCCTACATAGCTTTCTTCAAAACCTCTTCATTATAAGCCTCCTGGAATGTAGATGACTCATCTTCAATAAAATTTGTCATATGTGCAACATAACTAGAATACATTTTTGGTTTCTTACTTTCCTTGGAGGACCCTTTTCTAGCTTCATGTCCTTCAACATCTTCTAATGTAGCTCTCAACTAATATGCTAGGTCCCTATACTAATAGTGTAACCCCTTATTGTTATTATTGCAACCCTTATTATATTGTTGTTCCCATATAGTCCCCATATTAGAATCCCACTATTGTTATTACTGTGCCCTTACATTATTATTGTTATGTCGGCTCTGATTATATTATGACCCCTTAGACTCCAATATATAGAAAGGATGTCTTTTCATTTGTATCATCTAAGAATTGTTCATTTGTGTAACGTAAAGGAGCTTTCCCCCTCGAAGGGGTTGAATTCTAAGGCGTTTATCTCTGTTTTCTATCTTTTTGTGAGTTGGTTTCATAACATTTGGTATGAGAACTTTGGATTCTAGGGTTTCGCTGCTCCAAACAGTCCTTTGTGGAATTTTAGTTGTAAATTTTTTTCTATGACATTTCACAAAATAAAAGAAAAACCATTTGATAAGAAATCGTTTTGAACTTCGGGTTTGAATTTTAGATCTTGTTTCTTTATCTTTTTAGATATATGATCTGAGGAAGTTAGCGTTTTTGCAAGCTCCAGAATTCCACCTCAAACAGGTCATTGTGGAATTTTTGCTATAATTTGTTTTCTACGAAGTTTTAAATTCTGAAATTAAAACCCATTTGAGCTGAAATCTTGGTGAAGCTTAGGCCCGAATTTTAGATTTTGTTTCACTACATGTTTGAAGATGCAGTCTAAGACATTTAGGGTTTCGGAAGGCCCCCAAATTACATCCCAAACAGGTGACCTTGGGAAAATCATCATAACTCTCTCTCTCTCGAAGCATATGATTCAAATTTCATAAATAGTGATAGGAGGAATATGAGCTGTAGTTTGTTGGGTATGAGTTTCAGAACCTAAGGTCAAAATAGTGACACATGGCATGTCATACAAGTTCACTCTAATGAACTAGTCTATAATTAGGTCATCACGAGAGATTGGGCATAACTCTTTCTTTGGGAACCTAGTGGCGATCAGACTCACGGGGTTAGAAAAATGAATCAGAGGGATATCATAGGTCGATAGGTCAAACTTAAACATATGAAATTATGGAGTTATAGTTATTTCAATATCGAGCTCCTAAAATCAAGAAAAAGTGATATAAGGAAGTTTGATGGCAAAGATCCGGTAAATTGGATACTACAAATGGAGTAATATTTTGATCTACATGACGTGCAACTATTATGAAAGGTATGTATTGCATCTTTATATTTAGAACCGAATCAATTTTTATGGTATAAAGGGCTTTTTTCTCAAAAACTGCTTGTCACATGGTCAATTTTCACGGAGGAAATGATAGCACATTATCATGATACAAAGAGTAACACCTTCTTTAGCCAATTGATAAATATCAAACAAAAGGATTCAATGGAAGAGCACATTGAGGACTTTCAAAAATTGAATATAAGGGTAAATGATATTCTAGAGAAGAAGAGGGTTGAGGTCTTCATAGGGACTTTAAAAGATAACATCCAACATGAGGTTCACCTTTGGGAACTTAGGCATACAGGTTGGCAAGAAAAGTGGAAAGAAAAATTATGGAAAAAAGGAAGTTTACCCATCACAACTATAAATATGGAAGTGTTTTTTCTCCTAGCCTTCCACAACCTACAAGGTTGACACCACAACCATTGGAAGAAAAAAGAGAAAAAGGGTTTTGTGACAATTTTGATAACAATACATTAAATGTCATAAATGTGCTGAGAAGAAATTATTTTACATCGATTGTGAATAGGAGGAAGAAAAGGATCAAGAAATGTCAAAAGAAGAGGATATACACTGGGAACCAACCCTAGAGAAAGAAAAAATGAATCTGACCATATCTTATATTTCATTTGCAGGAATTACCACTCCTCAAACTCTCAAGATAGAAGGACATATCAAGAATAATAAGGTTCAAGAAGTGAAATACCAGGAAGAAAATGATCAAGAAACGTCAAAAGAAAAGGATACTCACCAGGAACCAACCCTAGAGAAAGAAGAAATGAATCTGAACATATCTTGTAATGCATTGGCCGAAATTACCATTCCTCAAACTATCAATATAGAAGGACAAATCAAGAAGAAAAAGGTAGTAGTGTTGATTGATTCAAGAATTATGCATAATTTTATTCATTGTGCGATAGCCAAGGAATTGAATTTATTCTTATATCCAGCACCACAGTGTCAAGTGAGGGTTTCAAGTGGAGGAACCATAAATTTCTCTGGAAAGTGCCATAATATCAAGCTATCCATGGGAGAATATGTATTGAAAGGCCCAATGTTTTCCATTCCAATGGTTGGTGCTGATGTTGTACTAGGAGTCCAATGGCTACAATCCTTGGGTACAATAGCTTTTGATTTTCAAGAAATTTTCATGAAATTTTGTTCGGAAGGAAAGGAAGTTGAATTAAGGGGTATCACAGGGAAACAGGGAAAGATAATTAGCTCTAATAGAATGAAAAAGGTTTTAAATAAAGAACAATGAGGCATAATTGCACAATTATGTTTGCTATAGGTTCCCACATTGAAATCATCTATTTATCTAGATATCCAAAAAGTCTTGGACAATCATTCCAATGTATTTGAGATTCCCAAAGGCCCCCCACCTATTCGTGATCATGATCATGCTATACATTTGATTCCAGGAAGTGTTCCTCCAAACATCAGGCCTTACTGATATCCATATGCCCAAAGGAGTGAAATTAAATGTATGGTTACAGAAATGCTAGAGGCTGTTATAATTCAACCTAGTCAAAGTTCTTTCTCTGCTCCAGTAGTATTGATGCATAAGAAGGATGGGTCATGGTGCATATGTCCAGACTATAAAGAGCTCAACAAACTCACTATTAAAAATAAATTTCCCATTCCTGTCATTGATGAATTATTGGATGAATTACATGGATTAATTTACTTCACCAAGTTGGATCTTCGTTCAGGATATCATCAAATAAGAATGAAAACCAAAGACATTCTGAAAACAACATTATTGAAGAAAGATGCATTTTTAGGGACTCTAGAAGCAATGAGGGCCTTTGAACATCTTACAGAGCCAATGTGCCAAGCACTGATCTTAGTTATAGTAGACTTCACAAAAATCTTTATTGTGGAATATGATGCATCAGGAAATGGAATTGGTGATGTTTTAATGCAAGAAGAAAGACCCATTGCTTTTGAAAGTCATCCAATCAATGAAAGTATTTACACAAATATTTTTATGAGAGGGAAATGTAGGAAATACTACATGCACTTAAGAAATGGCGACCTTACATAATGAGAAGATCCTAGTTCAAACAATATTGCCAAAATTTGACGCGGAAGGAAAAATCATATTGGAACCTCAAGAAGTTACAGAAACAAGAACTCGACAACTATGAAATCAATCAATCTTAGAGTATCTCATAAAGTGGAAGAACTTACCCAGTGAAGATTCCACATGGGAGGACAAAAATTGTATACAGAAGCATCAAAAACTACTCAAGAGTTGAGGACAACACTTTTTGAAGGAGAGGGGAATGTTATGTCCCTATACTACTAGTGTAACCCCTTGTTGTTATTAGTGCAACCCCCTTATCATATTATTGTTCCCATATAGTCCCCATAATGTTATTATTGTGCCCCATAGAAGCCCACTATTGTTATTATTGTGCCCTTACATTATTATTGTTATGTCGGCTCTGATTATATTATGACCCCTTATACTCCTATATATGGAAAGGAGGCCTTGTCATTTGTATCATCCAAGAATTGTTCATTTCTGCAATTTAAAGGAGGTTTCCCCCTCAAAGAGGCTGAATTCTAAGGTGTTTATCTCTCTTTTCTATCTTTTTGTGAGCTGGTTTCATAACCTCTTTATGCTATGCTTCCTAGAATGTAGATGGCTCGACTTCAATAAACTTTTTCATATATGCAACATAAATAGGAAACCTTTTTGGTTTCTTGCTTTCCTTGGATGACCCTTTTCCAACTTCATGTCCTTCAACATCTTCTAATGTAGCTCTCAACTAATATGGCCTCTTCCTTGTGGTTGGGATAACCACCTATTGAATATGCTCACTTCGTCCTTCTTCTTCATCATTTGCGGTAGAGTTCTCATGAACTTCGTCTTCTTCAAATATGAGAACTTCTTCATCATCAAAATCAATTGGAATTCCTTTGATTTCTTGTAAGCTTGATTCTCATCAAATATGACATCACTTCTTACTTCAATGTATCTTCCCTCCTTTATGTAGATTCTATAAGCTTTTGAGGAAAGACTATAACCAATGAATATTCCCTTGATTCTTGTTGAGTCCAACTTCTTTCACTTGTCCTTCAGAACATGGACATATGCTAGACTTCCAAATATGTGGAAATGATACACACTTGGCTTCTTTCCTGTGAATACTTCTTCGGGTGTATTGTTATCAAGAATATTATGAGGTCTTCTATTTTGAATGTACACAACAGTCATTGCTACTTGAGCCCATAAGAACTTCAGTAGATCTTGATCAAGGAGCATAGTTCTAATACCTTCTTCAATTCACCTATTTTTTCTTTTAGCTAATCCATTTTGTTTGGGATAGTAAGGAAAAATGAGCTCCCTCTTTATACGTACATCCTTACAATATGCGATTAACTATTTAGAGGTGTATTCTGCACCATTGTCAGACCTCAGAGTCTTTATCTTCTCTTTAGTTAGGGTTTCCACCTCAGCTCTAAACTCCTTGAACTTATCAAATACTTTATCTTTATTTTTGGGTAGGTAGAGCCATGTCTTCCTTGAATGGTCATCAATGAATGTTACATAGTAGAGATGACCTCCAAGTTTCTTGTAAGACATGGACCCCCACACATCGGAATGGATGAGATCTAGATTCATTATGATGAAATGGCTTTCTAGTATGCCTCCCCAAAGAATATCCCTTGCATACACCTTCATGGTATAGCTTCATATCAAGAATTCCATTAACCAATTGATTAAGAGTAGGGATGACCCTATAATGAATATGGCCATAACTTCGATGCCATAGTTCAACGGGATTTATTTCCATATGAATGAGAGCTTGAGGAGATGGAGTGATAACCTGGTAAATACTTCCTTCGTGAACTCCAATAACCATAAATTTGTCAATACTAGAGTTATTTCCCCAAACCAATACTTTTCCATCAATAAAAGCAATCATTTCCCTTTATCTTCTAAACAAGAGCTAGAAAGTAAATTATTTTTTATGAACCTCGTTATTGCAACAAGAATGTTGCAACTCCCATGGCTACCAAATTTAATTATCAACGTGGGGTTCATACAAACATAAGAGGTATTGATACAATATATGCAGATACAATGTGTCCTTCCCTTGCTATCATGATGTAATGGAGTGCATGTACTAAAATCAAATCCTAAACTAATTGCAAAAAATGAAATGCTCAAAATGGAAAACTTAACCTATTGCAAGAAATAAAGTACAAGGAAAGAAACCTATTCTAATTGCATAAAGATCATGAACTAAATGTAAAAGAAACCTAGCTTAACCCTATTTATCACATGTGATGATTTTAAATAACTGAGCATGGAGTCTGATCTAGGGAGTATTAACTGCTATGTGCATGTGTTAATATAAAAGAACTCTTTTTTTTAATCTTTTTGTTTTATAAATGCAAATGCTAATCTTTCATTCTTCTTTGGAAGGGGAGACAGATATGGAGGAAGAGGGTTACAATGGTTTTTATGGCATGGAGATCAAGTAGGGGCATAATCCTAGCTTCAATGATGACTCAATTCGGTCTCAAAACAAGCTGCTACAGGATTTCTTACAGGATCCCCTATTTTACTACAGGAATAGGACAAAAGCTTAGGAAGTGGTCTAGAAGGTGGAATGATGCTTTGGAAAGGTGTATAATGGAATAGTAAGGCATGGAGGTGGTGGAAAGTACCCATAACTCAAGCAAGGGCTTCAATATGGTTGGATTTTCTTAACGGAAATGGTAATTTTTTCTTATAAAACAAGAATTTGGATTGAGATTTTAGTGGATTTTGGAGAGATGGGTGGATGATGCTTGGATGAGGCAAACAAGATGAGGTATCCTTGCAATGTAGAATCTCCTACACAAACACACATTCTTGTTTGTATCTATACACAAATTCATCTATGCATAGGGAATATTTATTAAATGGAAGAAAACATAACTGTTACCATCTAATGGCTAGGTGCATGAATGGAAGTGCTTCAAATCAATTAAAAACTTCTTTGAAACCAATACGAAATCTAAGATCAGAAATGAAAATTGCAACTTATCCTAAGAAACTTAAAGATAATTAACCCATGCTAAAATATAGCGGAAAATTACTAGTCTAAAATCTAGAAATTCAAGAACTAGTGAGCTAGTAAATCTATAAAATTCCTAACCTAATAAAGTGCAAATTTAATGGTGTAATTTTTGTTATTAAATAGAATGTTTTTTTGATCTAATGCAAGTGGAACCAGCTCGATGTTAACATGCTCTAAAAAATATTAGAAATTTATTGTTCTTTGCCACAAAGGAGTTCCAGAAATCTAGATTTGGGAATAAGAAAACTAATCCAAGTTAATGATTACTATGAACTTCCAAATATTTTCCAATGATGAAATGATTCTTGTGATCCTACAAAATAACTTACATTAACCATTAAATACAATACTACAACAAGAAATCATTAATACTAAATGCAGAAATAGAAAGAAACAAGAACAAGAGATGCATGTGAATAAGAAGTGACCAGAAGAAAAGAAAATGATACAAAAGGGATTTGAGGCTCCTAGGATGGCCAAGCCCAAGTAAAATTAGAGACCTATGGAGAAGAACAAAATTTAGAAGTTGAACATGACACCAATCTTCATTATTTTCATCAATACAATTACATCCCTGCAAGAAAGTACAATGGAGCTGCAAAAATACGAGTTCTCTCCACAAGGAGAAATAAAAATCTACCGCTAGAGGCAAATTCGACTTGGTACTTATACAAAATGATTAGTAATAATTCCCCATGAAAGGAGGAATATTTCCCCAACAAAATCCCTTGATTAGTGGATCTGGTTCCCCATACTAGGAATCTACATTAAATGGCACAGAACACATTCCTAGATTTTCTCAATCATTGGAGTTCCACAATATGTGGCATAACTCCATAATATCTTGTTGATTTATTATTTAATATTGATCCTCCTATAGTAGGGAGCAAGTCCCTAAATTATCTCCTCCTCCAAATCTTCATAATCTCCCCAATATTCTCATAATATTCCACAAAAATAAATAATATTAGGCATAAATATGAAATTATTCATAAACCCTCCTAATGAACATATTAAAGCTAAAAATACATTATCTAATACAAAAATAGAGGTTTAATGTGCTAAAGGATGGTTATATGGGCCTTAATTTATGTTTAATTTAGAAGCATGGGACTTAATTTATGTCTAATTTTGAGGCCCATCATACCCCCTGCTGAAAGTGTTGTTCATCCTCTGAGCAACTTAGTGACCATTGTAGCTCATTCATGGCCGTGGTGTCCTCTCTCTTGTGCATTCCATAGTCCTTTCTCTTAAGAATCTTGGTTGTAATTTCTGCAAGGACAAGCCCAAAAATCTATTTGTGCATAGAAAAATCATTGTTTCCTGAGACCATTAGCTTGCCTTATTCCCCTTATTCAAGATGGGTTCTTGAATATTTTTCAGTTTGAAAAGGTATTCCACATCCTTATCAACCTTCTTCTACCTTGTTCCACCATTTAGAAACCTATGAAACCTTAAAAATGCCTTTAGATGAGAACTAGGACATCCTGTAGTAGTTCTTGTCAAAACTACAGAAAACCTACAGGAAACCCTATTAAAACTATAGGAAACCTGATTTGAGCATAAATGATAGTTTGAGCCTAGTGTAGGCCCTCAAATTTACTTCCATGTCTTTCTCCCATTTCTATAACATCTTTTAAGCCTTGGGAAAAATCTAGAAAGAGATTAGAGACCTCTTGGAAAGCCACTTTTCATCGCTGCAGTTTGAGTTCTATTTTGATGGTGAATGCCTTATTTCCTTTTGTTGCCTTCTTCTTGTATTTTTTGGCCTAGGTGATTTTGTAATGGCCTTGGAGTTGTATTTTTTGATTAGGTCTCTCTTAGGCAATTTCATTTTGGGTTTTAGCACAATTTGTTCCTTTCTTCCTTACTATAACAACATTCTTCCTTCCTGTAGTATCCATTCCTCCTCTTTCAGGGTCTTCTAACTATATGGGAGTGATGAGAAATGATGTAGAGGGCTTGGAAGATGATGCTAGGAATCAAAGGGAGTAGTGTAGGTTTGTGAAAATGGAGAGGATGCTCTATTTTTTTTTCAAGAAATTTTTAGGGTGAGACAGAGTGTAGGGTTTGTTCTTGAAAAATATTAATTTTTTCTTATGAAATGGGATGGATGAATGATGGATAGATAGTGGATATGAAGTGGATGAAGGGATTGGAATGATCTGGTGAATTGGCCTTAGCAGAAATTTTTCATTTAAATGCTGTCCCCATTCCCCGAAGTCATCACCTTTCCTAATTTGACTTTTCCACATTGCATGAGTGAATGAGTGAGCTGAAATTAACTAGTTGAAGGTGGCTGAGGCTGTTGACCCATCCTTAACTTATAAAACATCATCTCTCATTCATTGACAACAAATTTCTAACTATAATATGCTCAAGAGAAGGGGTCAAGAATATTGCATACTTGTACCTACCTTGTGATTGTTGGAGATACATGCATGCTGCTGCTGAGTTGATTTTTTTATGCTTCTCATGACTCTGGTACATCTTCTTGTCTGCCCTTTTCTTTTTTGTTGATCTTATTTTGATGATGGGTTGTCTTCTTGTTGATGTGTAGGTGTTGGCTTACTTTATTGTTGTTGAGATTTGGAGGGTTTTTCTTTTGCCTGCATTCATGCTTCTTCTCTCTCAATCATTGTGCTGAAGGTTAGGTCTGGAGTTGCTATTTTTTTTTTACAGAATAGGCTGCTACAGGATTTCCTATAGGAAAACTATAGGATGTCATGTAGCTGCCTTTTTCTTAAAAGAAAAATCATCCTTCCTCTTCTCAGAGGGTGAACAGGTATTGGAATGAGTGGTGTAGAAATTTTGAATAATATGACACTTATTCACAGAGATTATCCTGATTATACACTATTGCAGAATACATGCATAATACATAACCTCCTCTACGTTGATGATCAATTTAGCAGCATTAAAAACAATGAAACATCAATCGCATGCGCACATTAACACAGTATGTAACCCGGGGAAAGCATACAGCTGAAAACCCCACACTATCTATATATTATATTGATTGAGAACATGTAACAATACATAGTACAATACTCCTCACAAGTACTCAGTACTATCTCCACCTGTTACACACAAACTAGCTCAAATCTGATGCCTCAAATCTCCTCCACTGCGCAATCCTGCATGAGAATAATGATGAATGGTTGAACCAAACTCGTATTTCCTTGGCTGAACCACGCAATCCTCATTGGAATTACTCAATCCATTGATTGTGAAAATCTCATGCACAACTATAGTCACAACTGATAGCTGTCTTGCCCGTTCACTCACCTCTAACACTTGTCTCCACTGAACTGTCCATGCACTAAGTTAACTGATGTATTCTTTAGTTGCTGTATGAGTTAAAAATTAGTGAATTAATTAATAATTAATTCACATCACTCATCATTAGTGTATTATGTAGTTAGACTAAATACAACTAGTTCAACTAAGTCAAACTGAACACAACTCTATCAACTCCTCAATCAACTCCACCAAACTCAACCACATGAGTTCTAACTGAAGTCCATCATGCAATAGCTCAACTGAACCATAAGAAAAGTGTATTTCCTTCTGACAGCTACATGTGCCACATCTGTAGCTCGAACTGAAGTGCTCCAAGAGGATAAGATAATGTTTATAGTCCAAATATTATTAAGAGCTAATAATATTCAATTGTTCTATTTTTAGCCTGGGAGTCTAAAAATAGACTCCGCCCATATGTCTAAAAATAGAAGTCCATATATTTTTACCAACATGACCAATCATCCACAAATATCATCCTGCAACTCATAGACCATGATCCATATGTCTAAAAATAAACAATTTAAAAATAGACTTTGTGCCAAAAATAGCCTGCGGGCCCACTTAGTGAAGGCGACTCCTTTCCATTGAGCTCCATCATCTTGTTGCATTTTCAACACTCCCTCTCAACAAGATATGGATTATCTACAACCCTTATGCTACACCTCTGGAATGTTCTGCATGCAACACATTTTCCCGGTCCACTTGCTCCAACAACACTTGGAACAAAAACACTCCCAACTGACCACTCCATTGGGCTAGGAACATACTCTGATGCTAAAGCTCTACCTGTTGCTGACAAGTGCTCCTTCTCTGAAATCTACGCTACTGACACATCTCCATGCATCTCGAACCAATGCACACCTCTCTGTGCCACCTAGCACTGTGCAAAACACTTGTGCCTCTTGCATGTTGCAGCCTACTAGCTATGCGCTGTCCTGGGATTCCTTACACTGTCGCTTTCTCTGTCGCTCCATCTTCATCTGTCTCTACCCAATCAGTTAGTTCCTACTACTCCACATCGGGGCTCCCATAGCAAGGTCTCATCCAAGAGGTTGGGTACCTCAAGGATCCTGCCCCTCCTCCTTGGGACGATCAATCCACATCACCCCACCTCCTACCTCGAGGTATGGATGCATGTGATCCCTTAGCCCACCTGGATCGAAGTTTCCCCCTACTGGAGGTCTCTACATGAGTAGATGTATCTACTCGATCTCCTCTCAGCTTCCCCTGTTGTGGCTACTCCACAACCTCCTGAAGCTGCTGCACCAATTATGGCTCCTCCACAATCGTCTGATACTTCTTCTGGCTCTGCATGTTGAGAGGTAATATACGCTCCCTCTCAACCACCAAGTCTCCATCAGTTGCCCCGCTAATCAAGGCTTTACATGCATCTTGAACCTCAAGAGCATACAGGTTCTTGACCCGTGAACCAATCTGCTTCACCTGTCTAGTGATGATGTGTCTAAGGAAAACCTTTCCCTTACTGAAGACTACATCATAGCCTCTGTCTTCCAGCATCGTGGTCGACAACAAGTTTCTCTTCAGTACTGGTACATACCTGACATCAGTCAAGGTAAGGCAAGCTCCATGCTCCCTCTGAAAAATAACAGTGCCTACACTTGAGACACTATACTTCTCATCATTACCTGTTGCTATGTGTATCTGGAGATCTTTCTCCTCCAAAGTACTGAACAACCTCTTGTCACCAGTCATGTGGAAAGAAGCTCCACTGTCAAGAAACCAACCACTTCCCACCATGGATGAAGCCATGCATGCGAAGAGTGTGAAATCCAACTCAAATTGTGAAGCAAGTGCCTCATCTTTAGATCCTTCCCCAGATCCCTAGTTGGACTTCTTTGGGCAATTAGTAGCATAATGGCCCAACTCATGACAATGAAAGCATCTCACCTTCGACTTGTCAACCTTCTTCCAATCATTGGAAGAACTGGATTTGGAAAGAGAACCCTTATCTTTCCCCTTCTTCACCTTACTTGCTAAGGCACAGTTCTCCTCATCATGCATGGATGAAGAACTATCTCTAGTGCTCTGTCTGATCTCCTCTTGCACAAGATCTGACCAAAGTCTCTCCCATCTTGGCAATTTCTCCCAAACATTGACAGAGTCTTGATAGGAATGCCAACTCTTCAGAAGACCAAGGAGATCCAAGCTCACCAAGTCCTCATCATCGAAAGTCACCCCCACACTTCCCAGCTCATCCCTGCATTGGGTGAACTTCGTGAGATACCTAGGCATACTGTCTCCATTCTCACACTTAATGTTTCTGAGTTTATCTTTGAGTGACAACTTCCTCTGGTCGCTCTTGCTTTCGAATAAATCTATGAACGCTTTCCACATCAAGTATGGAGAAGCCTTTCCATGCAGGCTAGATACAATGTGATCCTTCATGCCCTCCAATAGAATCCTTCGACACTTTGTTGTCTTCTTTTGCCAAACCACAGCTTCAGCAGCATCAGTAGGCTTTGGGACCTCAGCCTCTATGAAATCCTTCAACCCATTATCATCTAACACCGCCTCCATCCTGTCTTTCCATGAAATATAGTTCGAGCTACCTTCAAGAGCATACTCCAATCGCAATCCGTTGAAAGACATTTCAACTTTGACACCAAGAAAACACTGCTGCAAATTCGAATTCCACCAGCTCAAACTCAACCGCCTCTGATCTAAAATTCATGAGAACAAATTATTTCTTTTACAGAGATTGTCTGTATGGGCTTTTACTAGATATCTCACCTTCCAAAGGAAGGATTAATCCGGAGGCTAGCTGGCCCGATTACAGACTCTACCTAAAGAAATAAAATGTAAACACTTTTTGAGTAATAGATCCGATGATCAACATCTCTGATACCATGTAGAAATTTTGAATAATATGACACTTATTCACAAAGATTAACCTGATTATACACTATTGCGGAATACATGCATAATACATAACCTCCTCTATGTTGATCATCAATTTAGTAGCATTAAAAACAATGAAACATCAATCGCATGCACACATTAACACAGTATGTAACCCTGGGAAAGCATACAACTGAAAACCCCAAACTATCTATATATTATATTGATTGAGAACATGTAACAATACATAGTACAATACTCCTCACAAGTACTCAGTACTATCTCCACCTGTTACACACAAACTAGCTCAGATCTGATGCCTCAAATCTCCTCCACTGTTTTCCTACCTCCACTGCACAATCCTGCATGAGAATAATGATGAATGGCTGAACCAAACTCGTATTTCCTTGGCTGAACCACACAATCCTCATTGGCATTACTCAATCCATTGATTGTGCAAATCTCATGCACAACTATAGTCACAACTGACAGCTCTCTTGTCCTTTCACTCAACTCTAACACTTGTCTCCACTGAACTGTCCATGCACTGAGTTAACTGATGTATTATTTAGTTGCTTTATGAGTTAATAATTAGTGAATTAATTAATAATTAATCCACATCACTCATCACTAGTGTATTCTGTAGTTAGACTAAATACAACTAGTTCAACTAAGTCAAACTAAACACAACTCCATCAACTCCTCAATCAACTCCACCAAACTCAACCACATGAGTTCTAACTGAAGTCCATCAAGCAATAGCTCAACTGAACCATAAGAAAAGAATATTTCCTTTTGACAGCTGCATGCGCCACATTTTTAGCTCGAACTGAAGTGCTCTAAGAGGATAAGATAATGTTTATATTCCAAATATTATTAAGAGCTAATAATATTCGACTGTTCTATTTTTAGCCTGGCAATCTAAAAATACACTCCGCCCATATGTCTAAAAATAGAAGTCCATCTATTTTTACCAACATGACCAATCATCCACAAATAGCATCCTGCAACTCATAGACCATGATCCATATGTCTAAAAATAGGCTTTGTGCCAAAAATAGCCTGCGGGCCCACTTAGTGAAGGCGACTCCTTTCCACTAAGCTCCATCATCTTGTTGCATTTTCAACAAGTGGAAGGTGTGTTCATGGAGTGGTAGGTGAGGAAGGCAGCTGGTATGCCCCTTTGATGTTCTTTTCTCCTCTCTTTTTTTCAATTTTTTCAAAGACAACTAGGACAACCTCTTGTAGTAGACTTGTTTTGTCCATATCTCCAAAACGGTAGAATGGATTGACTTGAAACTTTCTGAGCATTTTTCCATCATTATTATACACCTCTCCATAAATAAATCTTGGCCAATGGATGCACGAATCTCAAGAACAAAATAAAAATGGATGAAGGTGATGGATTCCGATTTCTTGTAAACCATGCACTGGAATTTGCTGAAATTGATTGGGCACGTTACCATCATCCATATGCATCTCCCCATGAAACAAATTTTTAAACAGAGGCATGAATATCAAGAAAATTCAAAAAATGGTTGTAGGTGACGGAGGTTGATTTCTCGAAAAATGTGCACTGGAATTTTCTCAAATTGCTTGAGCATGTTACCATCATCCATATGCATCTCCCCCTGGAACAACTTGGCAAATGGATGCATGGTTTGTAGGATATGTCAAAAATAGTTTTTTGCTCTATGTATTTCCGTTTCCTATAGTAAAACAGAGCATTCTTGTAGTTTTTTAGGACAACAAGCAAACTGAATGGGAAATGCTTGAGAATGATGGGTGGATGGTGGAAATAGATGAGGGTGGTGGACTGGCATGGCCTTGGCCTTGTTGGAGCATTTGAGAAAATGAGGAGAAAGTCAAAATTTGACTTCTTTTGACTAGCCTTGACCAATTTTTTCTTTTGGTACCAACTTTTTGTTGTTTCTTGTAGATGTTGGAGAGTACATGCATTCATGAGAGAGATACATGGAGCAAATATTTTAAATTTTTTTCCTTTTTTTCTCTTCTAGGCCTACTAGTTGCCTCAATGAGGTTTTCAACTAGTAGGTCTACCTAGGCACCTCAAAGGAGGTTTTCACCTAGGATTCTTTCTTTTTCTCTTTTTTTCCAACCCATTGAATGCCTCATGGAGGTTTTCAATCAATGAGCCAATCTCGAACGCCTCAAAGGAGGTGTTCACCTGAGATTTTTTTTTCTCTTTTTTTTCATTTTTTAATTTTTTCTACCCTACTCTACTTGAAAAACAAAATAACTTTCAAGTATAAGAATACTTCCAATGGAGCCATGTTCACATCAATATGATAGACAAACTAAGTGTAGGCCTAAAATGTATGCTTTGACATGTACCTTAATTTGAGAGATCAAATGATTTGACTTTGATGATATCAAGCACAGTTGAAGAAGAGAGTGTTGTTGCAACTTAGTGGCTGTCTGGAACCAAACCTTAATACAACTTTCATCCCCTTGGTTTGATTTCTTATCTGGATCATTATTCATGTCTTCTTCTACCATAACCTTCAAATCTTCCTCTGTTTACTAATTATTCTATTGAATACATGGAGGATTTGATGGTAACCATGAGGGATCTTTCTCAATCTCTAATTTTGATGTCTACTTTTCATCAAGTGCGGTCCATGGTTCTTTGATCTTCTCTTTTGAATCTTTTTTTCCTGCATGTTTTCCTTCAATGGCATTAAGAGAATCACTTTTTTGTAATGTTCTTCCTGAGCTGAGATGAATACCATTGAGATCAAGAGGAGATATTTGGAAGTGTTGTACCTCAACATTGTAAGTGGGCTGAACTACTTCAATGTGTGGGTTTGGAAATGGTGGTACATGTAGTTGAGTGGGAGTGTATATTTGAGATGGATGTGGTTTGGGTTATGGTTGTGGTGGAGGTGAATGGTAGGGATAACATGGACTTGGGTATGGAGGATATTGAGGAAAATATTGAGGATATTGTGGATGCTCCCATAAGTTCCTTGCCAACTTTGTTGCCAAAATTGGTTTTGGGGTTAAGATGGCCAATGTTGCCAAGGAAAGGGTGTGTTCCAATTAGTTTGAAGTGGATATGCATAACCTTGAAATTGTGAATTGGGCTCTTGCACCATTCTAGGTTGACTAGGCTACCATGGTCCTCTTTGAGCTACATAAAATAGTTGCTTTGGTGATTGACTTGCTCCATTGCCCTCTTGGTAAAGTTCCTTCAACCTTGGTAATGATGGAAAATGTTCAACGTAATGTGATTATGCATGGACAACAAAAACATGAACATCTTCTTTTTCTTCATCTTTCATTCGTACAATTTCTACTTGTTTGGTTAGATTGCTAAGAATTTTTGTTTTAAAATCATCAAATAAATTTCCAAGTTTAGCTTGACTTACCGGCCTTGATGTTGATTTAATTACTCTTGCCCTTCCCCTTGATATGTGTTTTCATGTTTAACAAATTTATTCAAATGATAATTGGTATACATCATCTCTACTCATGAGATCGAGGAGATTAATCCATTCATCCCTAATTTTTATAAGTAAGCGGGTTTTTAGTGTGTCAGATCCTAAATGATGTAGTTTGTCCCTCTTAACATTATACATGAACTTCTCTATGATATCCTCTAGACTCTCACATTCCTTTTGATTAATTATAAAGACTTCTTCTTTAAGATCATGATATTTATATTTTTCTATAAATATGTTTTTTATTTCACTCCATGATCTTATTGAATTAGTCCCTAAACTCATGAACCATTTAAGAGCTCTATCCTTCAATGTTGCTGGAAACAATCTCAATTTTTGAGTGTTCAATAAGTAACCATAAGATATACAAAAGATTTCAAATTAAAAGAGAAAGATTTTCGGATCCTTTGACCTTAGATCATGAATTTTTGGAAGAAAAGATGGAGGGATGTTCTTTATGTTCACACTAACATTGATATCTTGAATGGGAAATCTGAGATGATCTTCCTAATTGTCATTATCTCCATCCATTTATTCTACATTCTTTTCCGTCTTTTCTTCTATCTTCAAAAGTGGATGATGATGTGGCTCTTACTGCACCATGTGATAAAATGGGGGGGTGGGTTGGCATTGGATATTTTTTTTGTTTTTATGATTGAATGGAAACACTAATGCAATGCACTTTTCTATTTTTGAAATGAAATATTCCTAATGCAAATATTTTTTGTTTTTTTCAAAAAGTAAAAATAAATGAATCAACTAGGGAAGAAGACAATGCATACTTTGACACTTCCCTGACAATGGCACCAAAAGGTGATGAGCCTCGGTATTGCAACAAGAATGCTGCAACTTCCAAGGCTACCGACTTTAATTATCAACTTGGGGTTTGTACAAACTTAAGAGGTATTGCCACTATATGTGCAACATACAATGTGTTCTTCCTTTGTTGTCATGATGTAATGGAGTGCATGTACTAAAACCAAATCCTAAACTAATTGCAGAAAATGAAATGCTCAAAATGGAAACCTTAACCTATTGCAAGAAATAAAGTACAAGGAAAGAACCCAATTATAACTGCATAAATAATATGAACTAAATGTAAAAGAAACCTAGCTTAACCCTATTTATCACATGTGATGATTTAAAGTAATTGAGCATGGAGTCTGATCTAGGGAGTATTAACTACTATGTGAACATGTGAATATAAAAGAACTCTTTTTTTTAGTATTTTTGTTTTATAAATGCAAATGCTAATTTTCATGCGGAAAGAGTCAATTTTGCGAACAAAACCGACCTCTCTAGAAGCTAAGGCTTTCTAGTGACAAACAAGACAATTAAGCACTATCTTTCCCTAAATATGCATTTAGAATACAAGCAACCAGGTGTTTAAAGCATACCTTTAGTCCAACGCTGTATGTAGCAGTCCAGCCTCTCCGATCCAGATGAGCTCCTCCTTCTCTTTGAAACCTGCATTCACTAACGAGCAAATGATTACATAGCACCTGAATAACTCATAAAATAAAACATATTCATCATAAAGACCAAGGAGTATATGAAACAAATTATATATAACAACTTGTTGAGAAAAATGAACTTAATTGTATTAAGTGGAAACAAAAGAAACCATTACAACTAGTGCCTTGGTGTTGTGCAGGTCCCTCCCAGGATCCAGCAAGAGTTCTCCTTTACTTTGATCAGCTCACCCACTCCCAAATGAAGCTAAGAAAGGATGGGAATCTCTCTCCTCTCAAGCTCTATAAGGGAGTCCTAATTTCAGCAGCATCTACCCTTAGGAATGTTCAGCTTTCAACCTCCTCTCCCTCTAGCCCAATGCATGTATTTATAATGCTTTGGAGGAAGTTAATCACGTCCACCATCAATGGGATAAGCCCCTCTTTCAATGGGATAGCTCCCCTCTTGATGGGATAAGTTCCTCTTTCATAGGGATGCATGAACCATCTGGAGGCACTCAATACACGTCAAACCATCTTCTAGAATGCTCTAGATTTGACCACAAGTAACTTTTTTGAAGTAAAACTCGTGCCTTTTGACCTTTACAGGAGTACGCACCCACCCCTTTACAGACAGAGCGTACAAGTACGCATGTATTGTGAACTTGGGGTGCGTACACGCAGGTAAGGTTAAGAGAAACTGCGTAACCAGAGTTAATTGACTTTTTAAGGACTTTCTCTCTTTCTTGGAGTTTGACTTGAGGAGCAGAGGTATGAGACTTGCCAAGGAGGATAGTATGATAGTTGATGGAGCCATACTAACTGCAAATAGTCATGGTGACAAATTTTAGTGTAACACTAATCTTTCCTTCTTCTTTGGTAAGGGAGACAGGTATGGAGGAAGAGGGTTATAATGGTATTGATGGAATGGAGGTCAAGTAGGGGCCTAATCCTAGCTTCAGTGATGATTTTTCTCAATTCCGGCTCAAAACAAGCTGCTACAAGATTTCCTACAGGATGTCTACAAGATGTACTAGTTCTCCTACAAGATCCCATGTTTTACTACAGGAACGGGCCGAAATCTTAGGAAGTGGTCTAGAAGTTGGAATGAAACTTGAGAAAGGTAGATAATGGAAGGATAAGGCATGGAGAGGGTGGAAACTACCCAGAACTCAAGTAAGGGCTTCAAGATGGTTGGATTTGTTCAATGGAAATGACAATTTTTGCTTATAAAACAAGAATTCGGATTGAGATTTTAGTGGATTTTGGTGACATGGGTGGATGGGGCTTGGATGAGGTGAATGAGATGAGGTATCCTTGAAATTTCAAATCTCCTAAAAAAGCCCACATTCTTGTCTGTAACTATACAAAAATTCATCTATGTATAGGGAAGATTTATTAAATGGAAGAAAACAAAATTGTTACCATCTAATGGCTAGGTGCATGAATGGAAGTGCTTTAAATGAATAAAAAAGTGCTTTGAAACCCATAAGAAATATAGGAGATTATAAATTAAAATTTCAACTTATCCTAAGAAACTTAAAGACAATTAACCCATGCTAAAAAATAGCAGAAAATTACTAGTCTAAAATCCAGAAATTCGAGAACTACTGAGCTAGTAAATCTATAAAATTCCTAACCTAATAAAGTGAAAATGAAATGGGATAATTTTTTCTATTAAATAGAATGTTTTTTTGATCTAATACAAGTGGAACCAACTTTATTGAAGCTCGTTATCATGCTCTAAAAAATAACATAAGTTTACTGTCTTTTGCCACAAAGGAGTTCTAGAAATCTAGATTTGGGAATGAGAAAACTAATCCAAGTATCTCAATGATTACTATGATCTTAAAAATATTTTCAAAGGATGAAATTATGCTTGTGATCCTCCAAAAGAACTTACATTAACCATTTAACCCAATACTACAACAAGAAATCATTAATACTAAATGCATAAATAGAAAGAAACAAGAACAAGAGATGCATGTGAATAAGAAGTGACAAGAAGAAAAACAAATGATACAAAAGGGATTTGAGGCTCCTGGGATGGCTAAGTTCAAGGAAACTCAAAGACCTATGGAGGAGAACAATATTTAGAAGCTGAAAATGATACCAATCTTCATTATTTTCATCAATACTATTACATCCTTGCAAGAAAATACAATAGAGCTGCATAAATACAAGTTCTCTCCACAAGAAGACTAATAAAATGTACCACTAGAGGAAAATTCGACTTGGTACTTATACAAATTATTAGGAATCATTCACCATTAAAGGAGGAATCTTTTCCACCAAAATCCCTTGATTAGTGGATCTAGTTCCCAATACTAGGAATCTGCATTAAATGGCATGGAACACATTTCTAGATTTTCTCGATCATTGGAGCTCCACAATATCTGCCATAATTCCATAATATCTTTTTTATTTTTGATTTAGTATTGATCCTCCTATAGTAGGGAGAAAGTCCCTAAATTATCTCCTCCTCCATATCTTCATAATCTACCCAATATTCTCATAATATTCCACAAAATTAAATAATATTAGGCACAAATATGAGCTTTTTCATAAACCTTCCTAATGAACATATTAAAGTTAAAAATACATTATCTAATGAAAAAAGAGAGGTTTAATGTGTTGAAGGATGGTTCGATGGGCCTTAATTTCTATTTAATTTAGAGGCATGGGCCTTAATTTATGTCTAATTTAGAGGCTCGTCACTTTTTCAAACCTTGAACATAGAGAATGTTGTTGAGATGCAACTTCGATCCATTGTCCAACTTTAATGATGTAGATGTTAAGCCTCTAATAACATAGCTTTTGTTGTTACCCAATTCCACTACATGGGAGGATGACTCCTTTGATAGCATTTGTATTTGACTACTTTCACCTGTCATATGTCTCGATGCTCCATTATCAATGATCCATGCATTATCATCAGTAAGAGATCCTTTAAGGGAAACCAAGAATCCATGAGTGTTGACTTTTCTTAATAGGTAGTAGATGATCTTCTTAATCCATATTCCTACATAGTTGAAACCTAATCTTATGTAGTTCACCATAGAGATCCATGCCAACAATGTGATCTTAAACTTCTCTTGATCGTAGCTCTGAAACCACGTTGGAAAATCAAAGATATTATATTAGGGTTTGATTCTCCTTTCTTGATAATTACTTGTGAGTGTGTTGGCTTATTTTTCTTCTTTATTATCTTATCTTTCATCTCCTAAACCAGACCATGAAACAAATAGAAAGAGGCACCAAAAGTTAGATTTTTCGCTTCTCTAGAGAGTCCCCCAAACTCACACTTTTTTCCTCCTTCCGGTAGTAGACTTTTCACTTCCTAACACTTGTAGAGATATCAAATTTCTTGATAGAGTGAGAGCTCCAAATTACTTAGATCTCCTTTAATATATAGGCTTCTTATGGGTTGAATGGGGGTATTTAGGCCAACTTTATCTTCCTTATGCCGACATGATGTGGAGGACACATAATTCATATTTTACTTGATACACATGATCTGAAAGCCCAAGTAGGGTCTCTTCGAATGTACAATGACTTTATAAACTCAATATTAATCCTAGGAGTCCACAATGGGGACTTTTACTAATATAGTGATGACCCAAGCATGAAACCCATGCGTTAATAAGTCATTGTTACAATAATAAATTATTTTCTTTATTATTTTGACAAGTACATTACATAATGACTCAAGTACATTATTGAAGACCGAACATAGTTACTTTTTCCAACATCCAAGGCATCAGATACCTCACATCCATTCACTTCACCTTTCTTGTTACGTTTCTCATGATTGTCTTGCCACCATCTATTTATCCCAATGGACCCAACCGATCCAATCGACTGTCATACTCTTGCCTTCAACTACCCTTCACTAATGTACCAAGCTTCATATGGGTCTTACATTACCTGTTGGGTTTCATTAATCTCCTCCTGAGCCCCATTAACTTTCCTCTTTTCAATCCAATTCCCAAGACTCAAACATAAAATCAAATAAAAATAAAAATACATGATGAAAACCATGCAAACTAATAACAATATGACACCACAAGCAAAGTGGCATGGCCATACACTAGACATAAAGGAAACTGAAAATTAAGCAAAAAAAAATCACAAAATACAAAAATCATAAACAAACAACAACACCATGACTTAATCCCAATGGTTCCCAAGCTTCCAAGGGAAATATCAACTTGAGCCTTCTTTAAGATTTCATAATAGTCTCTTTTTCCATGAAAATCCCCTACATCCTACTGCTATAGACACACAACTGTCAATGTATAAATAAATATAAAAATAGACTAGTTACTTACCTTGTTGTACCCATCATGCTAACCTATAACTGAACTTGTACATATATCATATCTCAGGGGACTCCATTTCCTTGACAAGTCCAACCATAGTCGAAACCAATTTAATATATATGTCAAATACATGTTTACGAATATAACATATATCCACATAAGATCAGAAAAAATATAGGTTAAGAATACTTATTGTATTCAAATCATTCCTTCGTTTGTAATTGTGGTTTCCAGACATAGCCAAAGGAATTGTCAGCCAATTCCTTTCTTTAACCTTTTACCTTGTTGCAATCGAGTCTTACTATATTCTATCACATCACCCAACTATTAGTTATATAAACAAATCAACTATTACCTTTTCATGCTAATACCAAGCATGCTTCCTTGAAACTATTCACACATGCCAATCACATGTTCCAAATATCAAGACATCATATCTCTCAATTTTAAATCACTCTTTACCAAGTCTAACAACCATGTCATAATCAACTAACAATCATTACTCATACTTCTATGGCTAGAACCTACTTACACTCAAGTGCATATAAGTTGTCTCAACACATATGTGTTAGTACAACTATCTTAAAACAAGACCATTCATTTGTGAAATCTTACCGACACATACTCAAATGATGCAGTTAATCAATCATTCAAACAAATTGCAAAAATACCATGTTAAATCAATCGACTAGATGACATAATGAAACACTCAAACACCAAATAGACGACATAATCAAACTCATACCTTAATGTATCTCAAGGGAGGCTACCTTGTCTGCACAATCATTCTAGATTAGCACGATATAACTTCAATACATATCAACTCAAACTTAAATAAGGTCATGATACTCATAACAGTAACTAGATAACATGTTCACATCATATACTCATAAACAATTATCATTCATGCATAACAATCACATATGCATAGTCAGTCTAAATTAGTATGACATAATATCGCAATATATTAACTCATACTTGAATGTCATAACCATAATCATATGTATAGGTTAATCTAAATTAGCATGATACATGTAACATCAAGATATTAAATACAATGACCATTACCATCATGCATATGACCACAATGCATATAATAGCAAGATACTACCATTCATGACTATTTGACACATGTGCATATGACTACAGTGATCAACTAGCATTTATCATACATGTAACCATAACAATAATAGAATGACAAGCATGTAAGTAACCGTAATTCTTATACAAACCATTAACAATGTACTTGCATGCCAAACATACAAACCTATATGACGATTTTCTCTTACACTGAGGTCCACTACTACAACCTCGCTTTGACAATGTGCATCTCTTGCTTCATCTCAACCAACACATTAGCATCATAACATACTAATAGCATCATGATGACACAAGACCACAACAATGACCATCACAATACATATACTACCTACTATACATGCGTAACCATGACCATGACAATGCATGCATAACAACATATAGACATTGATAAGCATAAAAAAATGTATATATAACTGACATGAATTCATGACAAACACATCCTAAAAACAACATCATCAACTCCTACATCGAAACACAATTGTAATAATTACCACTACCATGCATACATAACAAACACATATACAACCTACAAACATCCATGACAACACATTATGCCCATCCAGTCCAAGTGTTGAACCATGCTCTGATACCACTTTGTAATGCCCTCCTCCAACATTTACCCAAGTTAACCGGTCCATTGGGGTAAACATGTGAGAACACGCTACCATGATGTGATTCAACTCCCCATGTATAGTTAAGTAAGTGGAATGGACAAAAAAAAAACCATTTTGACCTTCCACACATTCTAAAGAACCTTCATGAGCCAACCAACCTTTCCAGGTGATCAACCCCTGATACAACTTGACATTTCACTAATATGGACCCTCGTGCGCTCCCATGAAAATCCATGCATGTGACTAAGGCCTTCCATTCAC
Organism: Pinus tabuliformis; assembly: GCA_031772625.1. NCBI lineage: Eukaryota > Viridiplantae > Streptophyta > Pinopsida > Pinales > Pinaceae > Pinus > Pinus tabuliformis. The sequence goes on from CM062817.1 coordinate 929,786,814, forward strand.
TCTTATAGAAAGGGCATGCTAGCGACTATGGACGTTTCAGCTAGTTTTGAGCCATAAGCTCTAGATTTTGTGGCACTTTTTTAGGGCCGAGACTTAGGCCACTACCCAGAACTTCATGAAACTTATATAAATAATAAAGTAGATTGGAACAAAGGTAATAAGGTAAACACTTTACCAATGATTTGACTAGACCCCTACTAGACATGACTAACATTTTGTAAAACATGTCAAAAATATGCAATCTATAGGTTATAACAACATATCTGAGCATAGGGGTCTCATATTTATCCAAGATTTGCAAAGAAGAATTATTGTCATATCACAATAACTGCATTATAATCTACTAGGTCATGTATACATTGTACATTCATTTTCAAATCAAAACATGATGAGATCCATACATCAATTATGTTATAAAACATACTCATAACCAACATATAACCAACAAAAATAACAACGATATAATAGACATAAAATCCACATATAAGCTAGCACATTTACACATGAAATACCAAGGATAAATAACTCTTATTAATGAGTGAAAAATCCAACCAAGTATGGGACCTCCATGAACCACCCGACCATAGATTGAGTGAACCAATTCTTTCTTTCATCCAATCACCCGTATGCCATATTCCAAGTGTGAATGTGGGACTCAAAACCAAACCAAACTAATTCTATTCATGCTTTACTACAATCCCTACTAGATCACTAGGCCCTAAACAAGCATGGATGCCACCGGATTTCTCCACCTACACAGTGAGGAATTTTCTTTTCTTCTAATCTCTAGGCTTTACTGTATATCTTGCCATACAAAGTTCAAGGATTCCTAGGCCTAGTAAAGACTCCACCCTCCAAGGTTTACCATATATCTCTCCATTCATCACTCAAGGATTCCTAGGTCTGATTGAGGGCACACACCTCTAGGATTTACTATATGTCCCATCATTCACCGGTCAAGGATTCTTAGGCACACCGAGGCATACAAAATCCAGCTTTACTGCAATCCCACCTTCTCTGATGCAAGGATTTTTAGGCCTTGTGTTCTTTCTTTCAGAGACCAGCTCACTCAATTTTGAAACCATCCAGAAATCCAAATCAACCAAATACAAGAGAACCCAACACACCATGGTTATCCAAGAATGGAAAGGCAAGGCTGAAGGACACTGTCACACCTGGAAAAACCCATGTCAATGACAACAAGAGAAACAAATACAGATATGCATGTACCATGCATGCCAAATATAGCAAGGAAATCACACATGCAAATCGTTACCTGCAAATAATCTTGTCGTAGTTGCTAAATGTTTCTCTTCCTTTCTTGATATTTGCCTCCCTTTGCCTTCTTTGTCCTTCCTTTTCTTTCCTTGATCCAATGCTAGGGTTCTCCAAGAAAACGTTAAGTATACAAGAGTGTGAGAGAGAGATAATAGAGGAAGAGCTCCAAAGCTTAACTGACAAAAGGTTGCCAACTGATCCTCAAAATCCTTTTTATTAATGAGGCCTCTAATTTCTTCAATTTTCCATTATTTTCCTTCAATTTCCTCCTCACATATAACATGTGACCTTTCACCTTCATTTTCTCCTAATTTCCATTATTTTCATAAATAAAATGTCAATTAATGCCTCATGCCTTTCCAAAGCCTTTTCCATTGCCTTTGTCAATTTCCTTTAGCCATAGTAACTGAAATGAACACCCACTGGGATGTTTTTCCCAATATTCAGTTTGGAATATGTGTCCCATGACCTTTCTCTTATGTTTTTTACATGAATTTTAACCAGGGTTGTTACTCCCCTTGGTTCCCAAAATTTGACCCCTCTTCAGCAGTAATCACAAAGCTCCCCATTTGGGTCTGACTTCCAAACTGTCGACTCATCTATGGCATGGTTATGTGTTTATCAACATCTGAAACACCCAAGGTCTCTTCAACAACCACAGATCCTACGTGAGGCCAAAGTGGAGTTTATAATTATGGTAGGATCTATGTAAAACTCAACATCATTAAATGCTTGCCTAGAAACATCATCTTGAAAGTAGGTGATTTCCACTGGGTGTAGCTCCTGAACTATGAGAAAACGACTTTTTGTTGCTGCCTCTACCATCAAACATGACACCTACAGAATTCTTGCGCTCAAAAGATGGTAAAATGGAAGACTAAATCTAAGGCTTGGAAGCCATGTAGCCCATCCCCTCTAGAGGAAGAGGACTCTTGTTCTTCAAGTCAGGAAGACAATGATTCAAATGATAATATGTTTTCCTTGGATGAGGGCTGAACTCCAGATCTTCAAATTGCTCACAAGGAGAGTAAGGAGAATAAAATTTTAGCAGCTCAAAAGGGAATAATCAACATTATTATTTCATTAGAAGCAGTAAATTGAGCTCACAGATCAATTTCCTCACACTATAATAAGGATGTAGTAGTATATTGTCAAGAAATTCTTCAACAAGACTTGGTTACTCTTTTGCTAAATGGATGGGTGAAAGTAACCAAAAAAGAAACGGAAAAAATTAAATCCAAAAATCTACCCCAAGCTGGGTGATACTCTTTTTCTTTGTTACTCTGTTTACATTTATCTTCCTTATAATTTATTTTCGGTCTCTCTATGTAAATCCCCACCTTCAAGTGTTATCAATATAATACTTATCCCTTTTTTAATAGAAATCACTTGCAAGAATTTACTATATATATATATATATATATATATATATATATATATATATATATATATATATATATATATATATAGATATATATTATTGTGTTAGTTAAGTTTATTAAAGTTTATTGGTATAGTATTTTTATCTATGGATTTAGTTAATTTTATTAATGTATTTATTTTATTATTTTGTTATTTATTTATTTTAGTTGGTTGATTCATAGGGGGGTTTGAACCTGGAATCTCAACAAAATATAAAACTTGATTATCAAGGTGAACACTAATTGAGTTACCGAATGGTCTTATGTTAAGTTTTTTTTTGTTTTATTTTTTCAAATTTTAAGATAAGTTATCCTTTCCAAATTAGAATTTTCTTAATTAATATTTTTTAAAGTATGTTATTCTTTATTATAATCAAGATTAGGGTTATAGTATCCCTTGTCCAAAAAAAAAAGGTCACATACACCAATTTGATGTTTGGCTTGGTCTATAACCTTAAAATTATATTATTATTATTATTAGTAGTAGTAGTAGTTACCTACAAACATGATATATATTATAATATTTAGGTTTCACCAATTTAATTTAATGTTTGTCAAATTGTATTGTAAGATTTCATAGAGTTTTCATGACCACTATCACTATTGAAACATCCATTCTCTATTGAGTTTAATTTACTACATTTCCAAAAAATCTAATGGTCATTACGAAAGTTTATAAACATAACATTAACCAATTTAAGAAACAAGATTTATTTCTTTTAATTTTATTATATATCCTTAAATAAAATGTTTGTTGTGAATGTTATTCACATTGTAAATAAAATTGATATGCTATTGAACTTCATATGTATTCTCCATTTCTCAAGCTTCCTGGGCACTATGATCAAATCATACTTCTTGAGCTTATATCCCTTCCCTTGGGTGCATTTCCCCAGTGTACACCATGATCTCAATTTTTAATAGGTTAGTTTGTCTAAGATACCAACGTATTCATACAACACATCACTCATAATCCATCACATGAAGTATCTCATCAATAAAGAATAATCATAAATTGTATTATGAACCCTAGTAAATGGGAAAGGTATCAAATGGTACAAAGTTATTCAATCATTGAAATAACCATGATCGTAGCAATGTATCCAACCGATCATAACAATAGATATGATCATAACAAGCTATCTAATGAATCATAGCATTCACAATGATCATAGTAAGGTATCCAACCAATCATAGCAATGAATCCAATAATATTGTCAGGGCTTGAATTAGCAATAGAAATCATAGAAATAGCTTGAATTAATCATAGAAATAATTATGATCATAGCATGGTTTCTAACCAATAATAGCATTAACAATGATCATAGTAAGGTATCCAGCCAATCATATCAAAGAATCCAATGATCATAGTAAGGTATCAAACCAATCATATTGCAAGGAATCCTCATCGAGTATCTTACATTAATATTTTTTCCTCCACCCACTTTTCATAACTTCCATAAGAATTAGATAGGGACCTATAAATTTAATGCTATTCTTCCTATTTAATGAAATATTCTCCAAAACTTTATAAAATTTTATAATTTATTGAAAGTTGTAGAATTTACAATTTATAAAGTTTTAAGGTCTAATTTTTTAAAGTCTAATTCTTTAAAGGGTGTCAACTCAATGGAAGAGAACTTTCTTTACAAATAGGAGTTTGGTGGTTCGATTCCATTGTGCCATGATATCCATATGGAATAGATTTATCGTGGATCAAATCTCTCGAGGTGCAAACCTTTCCTCAAGTTCTTCACTCAAAAAAGAGGTTTTCATATCAAGAGCATCGAGCATAATTGACCCTGTGACCTCCCATTAGCAAGGTGCTTATATGGCAGGACTCAACCAATTTATCTAACCGTTAGGGCTAGCCTAGGATTAATATTATAAACCCAATGGATTGATATTAAAACCTAGAATTAATATTGTAAACCATAGGATGAATATTAAACCCAAGGAGTATAATCCCTAATATTAATATTATAAACCCTAATATTATAAATTATAAACCCAATATTAAATTTAATATTATAAACTCTATATCAAAAAGCCCTAATATTATAAACCAAATATTAAACCTCAGTTTCATAGTGGAACAGTGTGACATTGAATAAATTGCAATCTAATGTAACATTGCGACAATGATTGTCAGATTGATTATCATATTGAGACAATGTTTGTCACAATGTGACATTGGATATATTTTTGTACCATTCCAACATCACAATATTAATCCTAATATGAAACCCTAGCATTATAACACCCAATACAATAAACCGTAATATTAATATTATAAACCTTAATATTAAGCATCATTATTATAAATTATAAACCCAATTTTAAACCCTAATAATATAAACGCAATATTGAAAACCCAAATATTGTAAACCATAATAATAAACCCCAATTTTTTAATGTCACAACGCGATGTTGGATACATTTTTTGTACCATACCAATGTCACAATATTAAATCACAATAAAAACCCATAACGTTATAAAACCCAATATAATAAACCCTAAGGTTATTATTATAAACCTTGAGATTATAAACCCTAAATATAATATATTAAACCCTAGGATTAAAATTATAAACTCCAGGATTAATATTGTTAACCCCAACCATCCACTATAAGACTCCATGGTTAACCATGGACATTTTCTATGATTCAGTATAAGTCACTTATAGATAGACCATGATTATTAAGGTAAGTATGGTTCACCATGGTAGTCATATTAACTATTTTTGACTATTATGCCCTCGACTATAGTTGACCATGTAAACAATAGTCAACCATAGTTAACATGTTTTAATGTATAAATATTACTAGCCTATATATATCTTAACCCCACCATATATATGCATCAATAATGATGGCCCTGAAAGGTCCATCACCATAAATTTTTGTCGTTCATATGAAATGGTGATGATTATTATCTGTCATTATAATCATTATTTGTGACGGACCTTGAACATCACAAAACCTATAGCTTTGGCAATGTGAACTTTGGTGACATTCAATTTTTGGTGATTGAGGCTCCTTTGACCATCACCAATGAGTTTATGGTGACATTTTTTAACCCTCACCAATATATGAAATGGTGACCGTCAATGAACATCACCATATATATGTATCAGTAGTGATAACCATGAAAGGTGCATCACAATAAATTATTGTTGTTCATATGAAATGGTGACGATCAATATCCATCATTATAATAATTATTTTTTACGAACCTTGAATTTCATCCCAACACCTATATTTTTTGCAATACCACCTTTGGTGACATCTAGTTTTTTGGTGATAGATGCTAAGATATGTCACCATTGCTCATATGAAATGGTGATGGTCACTATCCATCATTATAAATCATTATTGTTGAAGGACCTTGAATGTCACCACAACACCTATACTTTTGGTGACCCCTCCTTTGGTGATGTTCAATTTTGGTGATGAAGACTCTTTTAACCACCACCAATGAGCTTTTGGTGACATTTTTTGACCCTCACCAATATCCTTTTTCTTGTCGTTGTAGTAGTTCCTTTCAATGATAGTTGATAAAAGCATGGGTAGTAAATCCTTTGAGTGGTAGCTGATAAAACCAAGTGTACTAGATCTTTTTAGTGGTAGCTAATAAATTGGGGAGTGTTATGAAAATGATTATGTTTTTATGTGTTTCACATGATTGATGTATGACGCTGCTTATATGAATGATTTTAAAATAGCTTGAAAATTTTAATTTGGAAATAGTTGTATAATTTGGTCACACTATTTATTCACCCCCCTTATCAGTAGTGTCTTGGTTTCTAAAAAATATACCCTTTTCCATTTGTTAGTCCTTACAATATCCTAGGCTGAAAAAGAAATCGACAAGGGTAACCTCAAACCACTTCAGCTCAGTAGCTAGCCCTACTGAGCATGAGAGGGATCTCTCGAAGTCTTTTATCAATGATATGACTTTAAAGAAAATGAATTTTAGGCTAGATATGTGTATTTGTTTGTGTGTTTGTGAAAATTTGGTTTTTTAAGTATTTGTTGAATTTAGGGTTTTGAGCCACAAGTAGGTCTAGGTTGTGGGAATGCAGGAGTAAACATAAGAAGGATCTAAATATCAGAAGCCATGGTGTAATTTGAGTATTTGTCAGTGTATTATAGAGGATATAGTGAGGAAGAAACTAATGAGCATAAGTAAACATGATTTCATTAGCTTAGGAAGACAAAACACATAACTATGAAAACCAGATAACAGAGCTTGAGAAACAAGAATTCTAAGTATTTTATCACAAGCAATTCATAGAAAGGAGAGATATAATGTAGATAAATATGTTTATACCATGAGAAAACAAAAATAATGAAGTACAAGCACCATGAACTCACCGGGCTAGAGTTCCTTGAGATAAAATACCATGAACAACCTGTATCTGTATTAGCTGAAAGATGATTACAATGCAAGTCTCCTTCACAAAAAGTTCAACCCTCTTCTCCTGAAGTGAAATGATACTTATAGACTCTCCTAGACCACTTTCCCACCTTCAAGAGTCAAATTCCTTGGTGGAGGAACTAACTCCAAGATTCTCTCAACCAATAGGTGAGAGTCAGGAGGTGCAACTCAAACACTTCATGAAGAGTTTGTTTAGGAGTTTGCTTCTTTTATGAGGCCTAATAAACATCAAAAACAACCTATTATGTAAATTTATTCATGCCTACATCACCTAGCCTTGTAAATAGTTCCATTACATAGAGAATCTTGAATTTGACCAAGTCAGACTAAAAACTAGAAATTTTACAAAGTGAAAATTTTCAAATAAAAACACAGAAAGTGCAAAAGCACAGGGCTGACTTTGAGATGATTTTTGGGTGCCTTCCAAGAGTCCAAATGAAAATATGAGAGAATGGTCAACTATCCCATCAAGTCTAGCTTCCAGAAAAAATTGAATTTCTTCATTTGGAGCATCGGAAGACCTTCAACAATCCATTCTCCCACGGTTACTCTAGAAGCGCAGTGCCTATCAAAAACTGGTCCAGAATGCTAGTTTTTTGCCCCTTTTTTGCATTTTTATCGAAAAATAAGCCACCTCTGCAAAATATGGAAAAATGGGTTTTTAGAGGATGTCAAGAGATTTCCAAAAATGTATACCTCTCCTCAAGTGGAGGCCTGACGAAAAATCGTAGCACCAAGGCGTTGTGCTTCTGGAGCAGCTAAATTTCTAAACTTAGACCAAAATTTGTCAAAAAACTCAAAATGCTTAGAATTTGCTCAAAATTGGAGGGAAGGTGTAAAATTAGGTTTTATATAGCTTCATGGATTCTTTAGAAAGAATCTCTAAGTTTCCATCCTCCTTTTGATTTTTTTTGGCCTCCTTGAGCTTATTTTCAAGTTGTTTTACCTTGACATTAGCGATCATGTTTTGAGCTTGATAGTGATGCGCCATGTGTCTGAGCAATTGATCGTCTCTGTTTGCCTTCTTAAGGAGATTCTCCAATTTTTCATTCACCCTAATAAGCCAATATTCTTTATTTTGATGAACCTCTAGGGCAATCCTTTCTTCTAGGTCAAGGTCTTCATTAAGAAAAAATTCTTCTTGTTCCTCTTGCAAAGATTTCTTGAGGCCTCTTGTCCTTGGTATTTTACTTTTTCCTCTCATCTTTGATGCTTCAGGCTCGCTTGATGTCAATATCTCCTTACCTTTTCCAATTTGTTGCATTAGCTTGGTTTTTTCCTTTTCTAGGATCAACTCTTTTGCTTTGAGTCGATTGTTTTCCTATTCAAGGAATGATATAACATACTTTGCCCTTTCCAGATTTATTACCAACTCCTTGATTTGGTAGTCCTTGTCCCTGATAGTCTGTCTCATGATTGAAGTCTGATCTTCCACCTCTAAATCAATAAGTGGTGGGCTCCAGTATTGCAGCAATAATGCTGCAACTCTTGGGACTCCCTTCTTTACTCTTATCAACCCAGTGGTTCGTAACAAACTTGGAAGCGACGATGCTGTATGCACAAGTACTAGCTCTTGTTGCGGCTGTCACTTGGTCAGCTAGCACAAGCCCGCTAGGAGCTTAAGCCAACTTTTATGAGCTCTTAGAAGAAGATTTTTAACTTACGGATGAAAACTAACTCAAAGAAGGCTAATCTATTTGCAGAAAGAAATTGGAAAGCTGAAAGGAAACACAAACACTAGCAAACCCTAATTTTGCCAGCTAGCCTTACTGATGCAAGAAATAGGATGCAAGCTACTGAAAGATATGCCATTGACTTCTAGGAAGGTAAAATGAATGTGTTTAAGCTACTTCTACAGTAACATCTGTAAAGAAAACGTCTTTTTGTATTTTTGAATAAGTTGTTAGAATTATCATGCATGTGCTTTGATTGTTTTGACTATGAAGAGGTGGATTGGCAAGAGGAAATGCTTGCAGACGATTGGGAAGGTTCAAAGAGGGTCTAAGGGGTCCCTAGCACCCTTCTAGAGAGTTTCAAAAAGTTTAGCTATCAAGAAACCACGTTCGTGAACTTCTATAGGAAGTCTGCAAGGGTTCTACACGTTGTTCTGTATTTTCTACAGGATGTTCAGAAATGGGATTTTGGAGGGTGGATGGAGGGAGAAAGGTAGAGAAATGAGTATGGAGGTAGGATAAGGGTGTGAGGAGGTCTATGACTTGGTGAATGGAGCTGAGGAGAGATGAAGATGGCTGGATTTGTTTAAGGAGGAGTGAAGCAATGTTGCACAAAAATTAGGGTTATGTGAGCAAATGTGGCAAACGTGAGGCAAGAATCCGCATTAGGGTATGGAGCATATGGGATTGATGGAGTATGGGCAGATAGAGAAGTGGTACAGGTGCTCTGCAAGTTTTTCCTTTAACTTAACACACAATGACTTGGAAAATCAGAGACCTAGTTACGTTAACCTAATCTGATCTAGCTAATAGTAAAGAGAATGAACAGAAGTTTATTTGCAATGAAACCATGTATAACAACTATGAAACGAAGCAATCAAGAATCTGAACATGTAACCAACTTCTGAAAATAAAAATCAAACACTAATGATTGCATGGCAAGGCAAAGACAGTGTTTTTGTTGGCAAAAAGGTCACCCTTGTCCTAGCTCATGATCCCAGTGAGGGAGAGGTGAGATCAGAGATTCATTATGGCATTTTTCTAGATATCTTCCATGTTAATAACCTATCAACTCAATCTGAACATAAAAATCCTTTTAAATCATTAAAAGCAACCTAAATAACAAAACAAGATTTAAATCTAAATAGCAGATTTTGTTCTAAGAATGTAGCAAAAACGCATAAAAGTAAACAGAGGAGGTACTGGGGACTTGGTTTGGGCCCAACCCCAAGAGCTACAGCCTCCTAAGAGAGATTAGAGCTGGTGCAAAGCTGGATTAATCTTTATTGATCAAAAGAATAGTTAAATTCCAAAAATTGTCCACAAGGAAAGCTCGAAAATGTGTTGAAATGCAAAGCTAATCTACTGCCTAAAAAATGACTAAAAGAACGACTAAAATTGAACTACAAACTAGCTAACTTCTACCTACAAAGTGAATAATTGAAATGAGGCCCTAAGCCTTCTTATTATACAAATTGAGGACCCCAACAGCCCTCCTAAACTTTAGGAACTCGGCTGCCAAAACTTGTAGTTAACAACAACTTTACTAGCCCTTACTCGGTTGCCCTTGTGATAATCGACTTGGTGGCCCTTGAACTCCAAGATGATGGTGGATAATTCTAGGTAAGGGCCCATAAATGAAGGGGACACCTTCCTACAAATCCTCTCCATGAATTTGGCTGCTAAGTGCTCATTTAAACCTTTGATTTTGTCTCCAAATTGACCAAAAAGACTGCATAAAGCACACATTAGACTTTTTGGCATAATGACTAACCCAATTCACTCTATTAGCATAAATATAATAAAAAACATGCAATAAAATAATGAGAATGGTGGATTAAGTCAAATTAGGAGGCTGAATGAGGCCATATAATTATCCATTTTTGGGGCTCATCAATAAGCTCAAACTCATGCTCAACTATCTCTTTATCCCTTGCTGCCAATCCTTGATTTGTCGATGAAGAAGGCTTGGCCCCTTTCTCTTTGTGAGAATAAAACACAAGTCTTTGCCCTTTCTTGTACACTTTAGTCACCTCAGGTTTGGGTACCTAAGTCTTCTCCACTGTTTTCCTAGATGACGTCCTCTCTGTTTGTTGTTTTGGTGCGCTTGGAAACTGAGATGCTACATTTTCCTCATGCCATTTTAAAGCTACTTCTAAAAAGGCTTCCCAAGCCATACCTCTCTCTACTAGCTGGTGAAGGACAATGGTTTTGATGAGACTGTGATGGAACAAGCTCGGGGAGTTCTCTTTGTCCTTTAATTGTGTCTTTTCAAACATTTTTGAAATGCTCCTGATCAGGTAATTACACATGTTGAGTGGCTTTTGAGATGTGAACTGCATCAAGAGGTGAATATGATAGGCATACAACCTGGAGAATCTACATTCACAAGTAAAGAACCTCATGATAGTTTTCAATAAAGGGGCATATTTCTCGAGTAAATATCTGAAAGGCATGAGGTGAGTATGTGTATCTCTGTATGGCATCTTTAGGAAAGGCTTGTAGTTTTCAAGATCTAGACTTACTCCTTTGAACCAATATTTGCCATTGTTTGGTAAGCCAGTTGCTATTGAGATGGAGGACACTAAGAAGCTAAACTCAATACTAGCAATGAAAGTAGTCTCTCCTTTCAGTTGTGTTGCTACCCAATCTGTCAATTTCTCATAAAACCCTGCGTCACTTATCCTTTTGCAAAATTCCAAGCAGTGAACATCCTCAAAGCATTGTTTGATGAGAGCATAGGAGTTGATTGTGTTGCAGTCTAATGGTTCATGTCTAAGAATCCTCCCTCCTTTCTGTTATCTCTTTCTTTCTAGTGAATATTCCACCTCCATGATGACACAAAGTCCTAACAACAGGAAGTGAAAATAAGATGTGAGGTGTGAATGGAAATGAAGTGATATGTAGGAGATTTTGACAAAATGATGGGAGGGGTTTTAGGAAAGATGAGATGAATTTGAAAACTAATGAAAATGAGTGAAGAAAATAGTGAAAAGATGTTGTTTCTTGCAAGTGAGACCAAGAGGGTGTATGATGAAATTTTCCAAAAAGAACTCTAGGAATGAGCTAGCGTTTTGCTTGTTCAGTGTTTAAACTTTGTTTTGAGGTGGATGAAATGGTCAAAATGACTCATAAAAATGTGTGCATGTTTAGGATATCAATTTACATGTTTTGGAGATCAAAATTTATGATGCCCATTTTCACCCTAACATTTCCCATGCAAAATTTGCTGCAAACCCTAACTTGAAAAATTATTGACATGGAATGAAATTGGGAAAGAAAAAGATAAAGGGTGATGGTGTACTTACTTGTTCCTTAGCTTAGAAGATATTTAAACCAAGCTTGCAAGTGAAAATTTTAAGTTTGGGATAATTTTGGTGAGTTTCGAGGCACTCTGTCCTGCGCGCAGCGCAGTGTTTCTACACGCAACACCTTCAAATAATTTCTATTTTCTCCTAGGAAAATAAGTTTTTTTCTTTTTTGGGCGAGAAGGATTGATGGTAAAGAGTGAATAGGATATGAATGAAAGTGTTATGGGGCTTTTTGAGTTTATATAGGGAAAATTTCCTCACTTTTTCAAAAGGAAAAGAAACCCACCCTCCTTTAGGAACTGATTTTCACTTTATGAAGACAGATTTTACCTTTACCATTGCAAATGTGCTTTTTCTTTCCTGAGTGTTGGAGCTTCCTTTTCTGAAACCTTTGATATCATGAGAATATGAGGAGTGTGTGGATAATCATGATCAATTCTTCAACAGTTTCTTTGTCATGTTTGACTTATTGCTGGTTTTTTTATGGAAATGATGGACCTTGGAGACCCTAGTGACCTAATGGATGACCTAAGACCTAATGGATTAATGATGATGATAGAACCATTTTCATTGTGAAACCTTCATAAAGTGTGATAAGTGACCAGCATGAGTGAATTTTCAAATGATGACTTCATCTTTAGACTGACCATTCAATGACCAAATTTGTTGTGTAAACCTAGTAACGGAAAAATGTGATGGTGAAAGCGTGAGAAACAAGGTAAAATAATTTTTGACCTATGTGATAAGCTAACAAGAGTGACACTAACATTGGCTCCAACTGGGGATGGCAGCTCCTCAGAGGTGTAAAGAACACCATAGATCAAGTAGCCTTATTCATTTGGGAAATGTAGTCAACATGCATAAAAACTAATTTTTTGACTTGAGACTGACTAACCTTTTGACATGACAAAAGAAATGAATAACAAAAATGAAAAAAACGCTAACTCAAAGAGCCTTAGGGCCTTCACTTCAGGCTTCAAACTCTGATGACAACTATCTAAAATGCTAGAAGTAAAATACACACCAGTATGTACAATGATGTTGACCTTTTATGATTTTAGATATAGTAGTGCTTGAGAAGCCTACCATTGGTCTCCCCTCCTGAATAATATTTTCCATCCATTTCTTCTAACAAGAAAACATTATTTCCTCTGAAAGCAAAATTTTTTATGGTCCCTTCCATAAGTTCTCAAACTTACCATGTTTTCCTTTGTCTTCATTTCTAACATCCCACCGAAGGACTACATCTCCTAAATTGAAATTGTCTTCCTTGGTTTTGCGGTTATAAATATTTTTAATCTTTTCTTGGAGTTTGGATGTGTTCTAAAAAATTCTTCTCTTATCTGTTGTAAATGAATCATCTGGTTTATTCTCCTTTGTATGTCATTAGTTTCACTATCCAATTGCTGTAGGATTTTCATTACTGGGACAACAAGAGATAAAGGAAATATTGTGTCAACTCCATATACTAGTTGGAAAGGAGACATACCTATTGAATTTTTGGTGCTGACCCTGTCTTCCCACAAGGCATTGATGAGTTTTTTATGCCAATTCTTCTTGTTCACCTCTAGGACGTTTCTGATGATGTTAACCAAATCTTTGTTGGAATATTCAACAAGCCTGTTTCCCTGTGGATGATGAGCAATAGAATGTCCTAGCACAATATGATATTTGGCACAAAAATCCACCATTATTTTTTATTTAAAAGCAACATCGTTGTCTATTATTACTTTTTGTGGGTAGCCAAATCTAGATAAAATATTAGACTCCAGAAATTGAATGATGACAGAATTAGTAGCTTGCCTGGTTGGGATAGCTTCAATCCACTTTGTAAAGTAGTCGATGGTTGTTAATATCCATTTGTGTTGTGTTGAATATAAAGGATGGATTTCGCCAACAAAATCAAGACCCCACTATTAGAAAGGATCTGAAATCAAAATTGGTTGTAGTGGTGATGGAAAAAGTTTCCTCTTTCCTTGAAAAGTTTGACATTCATGGCAGCTCATGACTGTTTTGTATGTATCAGAAAAGAGGGTGGGCCAATAGAAACTAGATCTTAAGATATTGTTTGCTGTAGTTTTCCAAAAATGATGACCACCACAATATCCTTTATGAAAATCCTTCATTATATCTTTAGCTTCATTTTCTATCAAACAATTTAGCATCACACCTCCAGGATCTTCCCAAAATAAAACACCATCCAGAATACAATATTTTGAAGCTTTGAGTTTCAGTGATCTAACTTTAGCTTTGGGGACTTCCGAAGGAGGATTCAAGTGATGCAAGACATAGAAAATGTCGGAGTACCAAGGTGAGGACATGAACATATCGGACACCTGCAGGAAAGGGTCATTTTCTTCTCGTTCCTCTGATAGTGCAGCCATCAAATTAATATCCAGTGCATGTAGATTTGATTCCGCCATAAGTTTGGCCCTTGCCCTTTGATGAGCTTTGGAGGTTTTATCTCCAAGTCATATTCCAGCATTGCTGCAATCCACTTTCCTCTCCTGCCTTCAGGATCATTTTGCACAAGAATTTCTTTTACTGCTGTTGTAGGGACATAAGCAATGGTACATGAATGTAGAATATAAACTAGGAAATCCTTGAGGGCTTTTACCAATGCCAATGCCTATTTCTCAATGATATTATATCTCAATGTTTCATCTCTTATAGTGCAAATGAAAAATGCTATAGGCTGCTCATTTTTCTGATCTTTTTTCTGCATTAGCACTGCTGCTAATGTGTGCTTAGAAGCAAAAGAAAAAATGATGAAATCTGAGGTATAATCTGGGCTAATCAAAATAGGAGTAGTAGATAATGCAAATTTTACTGCATGAAATGAATTTCTTAGCCTCCAAATACCACTTTAACTCGCTTTCCTTTCTCAACATATTTGTCATTTCTTTTAAGTTCTCAACTAGATTAGGAATAAATCTCCTCAAAAAATTAATTTTCCCATTGAAGGACTGAATCTCTTTCTTATTCATAGGGAAGTCTAATTGTTGAATAGCCTCCACTCTGGTAGGATCAATGTGGATGCCATCTTTAGAGATGATGTGTCCTAGTAGCTTACCTTCTTCCATGGCGAACAAGCTCTTCTTTGGGTTAAGTGAGATGCCAAATTTTCAGCATTTCTAAAAAACAATCCTTAAGTGATGCAAGTAATCTTCATCAGATTTTGAAAACACTATTAGATCATCTAGATCGATAACTAGAAATACATCTTTTTCATTTGCAAATGCTATGCCCATAGCCCGTTGAAAGGTAGCTCCTGCATTCTTAAGCCCAAAAGGCATCTTGGCATACATGAATGTACCCCATGGTGTTGTGAAGGTTGTCTTGAGCTGATCATCTTTGTGTACCAGAATTTGATTGTACCCAAAGTATCCATCAAGCAGTGACATCCTAGAGGATCCGATCACCTTCTGAAGTATGTGATCCATTTTAGGAAGGGGATAGTTGTCTTTCAGGGACGCCTTATTGAGATTTCTGAAATCAATACATAGACGAATTTCCCCGGTCTTCTTCCTCACAGGTACTAGATTAGACATCCATTCAGAAAACCAAATGGGAACTATTATTCTAGACTTATAAAGTCTATTTACCTCTTTTTCAATTGATGGCAACAACTTGGGATTGATTCTTCTCAATTTTTGGCGAAATGGCTTCTGATCGGGCTTTATAGGAATGATGTGTTGAATAATACTCTTGTCATAAACTTTCAAATCTGAGTAATCCCAATAAAATGTGTCAGCAAATTCCTTCATTAAAGACATGTACTTACCCTTTGTTTTAGGAGATAAAGACTTTGATAGTTTGACCAATTTAGGATTTTCAGTTGTGCCAATGTTTACATCTTATACTCCCTTTTCTATAGGAACCATGGTGAGCTTCTTGGCGATAATTCCTGTCAAAAAACTCTTCCAAAGGCACCAAGACTCTTGGAATGTTGTTGTCCTTGAGCTGTAATACTTCAATGTTAGCTTAGTGAATGTGGTGATCATCAAAGTTGTAGGCATCATCAATGTGAGAATTCTGAAATTCCCCCTTCAATTGTAGAAAATTGTTTATCTGCTTATCATCACCAAACACTTGCCAAAACCTCATGTTATCTGGGATAGTTGGGCGATGCTTAACATGGATGGAGTACTTATGATTAGGATGAATAGGGATCTTTACCATACTTGCTGCAATGGCAAGTGAATCAGCTATGACATTCTGAGTTCTAGGAATAAGAGATAATGTATATTCTGAAAAAGTTATGAGAAAATCAAGTACAACATTACGATAAGCTCTCATTCTTGGGTGTTTGGCCTGGTATTCCCCTTTGACTTTCTTGATCACTAATTCGGAGTTGCCATAAACATAAACCTTTTTTGCTCCCAACTTTTTTAGAATTTTGAGGCTAGTAATCAATGCCTCATACTCCGCCTCATTGTTTGAACATTCAAAAGCCAAATTGTAAAAGCTCATTCTCACATTTCGAGGGATTTTGTTTGACTAGTGTAATGGACCATGTATCCAAACACCAATTCCTACTCCTTCTCTTCCTGATGCACCATCGAACTCCATGGTCCAAAGACCATTTTCTTCATCCGGAAAAAGAATTTCTGAAGACTGAATTTTTTTATTTTTAGGATTTTGAACGGCTAGCTCAAAACTTTCTGTTTTCTACACTATTCTTTGAATCTCCTCAATAGGATTTGTAGGTTGTCTACATTCCTCACCAACCTCTTTACCTTCTACTGTAATAGTTTCATGTATGCCTCCTATTAGGTTGGGAACTTCTGAAATTTCCACTAACTGACTTTCATCATAAATAGAATTCATATCACTAAACAGAATGAAAGAGTCAAGATCAATATGAAAAGCATGTACAGGATGATTGACTAGCTTCTCTTTGCTGCTGATCATAAATTTCATCTTCTTTTCTCTATAAAGTTTCCGGAGCTGTCCAAAAATGAGGATAGTGGCGTATGAAAAGTCAACTGCAGAGTGCCCTTTAATTTTGCTCCCCAAGATCTTGAAAGCAACATGCCAAACCTAGGAGGAATATCAGCAACTATGACATCCATAAGTACATTTTTGGTCGGGATTCGGTCTAAGGAAATTACCAAGTCTTTAATGAGGCCAAGGCATTTCACTCTTCCAGAATCAAAAGAATAAATATCATGGTAAGGTCAGGTGATGTTCAGTCCTAGTTTATCCATGATGGCTTTAAGCATTAGATTATGAGAGGCAATAGAATCTAGCATAGCATTATGAAGGATAAAGTCATGAAGTTTAAGACTTGGACCAAAAGGAGGAATTTCACTATCTTCTGGAAATCCTTCTAAGGGTGGACCAAAAAGGATTGCTGGCTCATCATCAACTACTTTTAACTGTATCAGACATCTGATTAACCCTAAGCGTTTTTTCAATCTGAAATTTATATTTGTCATTCCTTACCAATTTGGTGAGGGGAATGGCTATTTTCAATTTAGAAACTTCATTTTCCAAACTAAAAAGATTAGATTGCTTTTCTACCTCTTTTGAAGTGATGTCCTTCCTTTCTGTTTGGCCTTTAGCTTGAGGTTCCTTCCTTTGGCTTTCAGTTTGCAATTCTTTATCCTTCCTCACATTGCTAGTGTAGGCTTCATTGGTTCTATCCCGATTCAGTATGACCATATCTTTGTCTTTATTCTAGTCTGCAGGAGTGGTTTCTTTGCTTGGTGCATCTTTTTGTGAATTGTGTCTTTTCTGAGTTAGAGTAACGGGTACATTTCTATTCCTTAAATTGTATTGCTTTTGGAGATGACTGAGGGAATTCTGATATCCTCTTTGGTACTCTTCAGTCCTATCAGCCCACATATCTTCGCTTGTGAGCACAAATTGTTGATCATTTGGTATGAGAGAGTCTTCGGAAAATTGATCTTCCTCTGTTAGGAAAGTAGGCAGTTCATCCTCTTGAAGAAGTGATTTGCTTCTACAATTTCTTTTTCATCTTCTTCCTGACCTTCAGTGTAGTTTTGCTGAACTGGAGCTCTTACTTGACTTTGAGGATCTTGATTTCGTTGCTCTTTCTGTCTATTTCTAAACTATTCTTGTTGTTTTCCATGAAAGTTAGGATTCCTCACTGATGGTTCAGCTTGTCGATCAGTTATGGATATTCTATCCATCATCCTCTCCATAGTTTTTATTAGACTCTCAAGCTTTGCATTAGAAGATGATGCAGGCTCTTCTCTGAAGACAATTTTTTTCTCTGCCCTCTTTGGCTTTGATTTTGACTTCTTAATGAGAAAATTGGCTTCAACACTTATTGCATTCCATTGCATCTCTTCAAGAGTAGTTGGGTCTCTTTCTCTGATCTGGTAGGCCATATCTGGATCGAAACCATTAGGATAATGAAGAAGAGCCAAACTAGGAGGAGGTTTCATATCATCAGGTATAGAATTGTACACTGTATTAAATCTTGATGTGAATTCTTGAACTGTTTCATTGGGGTTCCTTTCATTGAATTATACTCAGTCAATATCTGTAATGGATTTTTCTTCTCTTGCTAACGAGCTAGAAATAATTCAATCAATCTTTGAGAACTGTTAATAGAATTTGCAGCCATACTTCAAAACCATTTATTAACATCTCCTGAGAGACTCTGAGAAATAATCCTCCTTTTGGCATTCTCCTCATCAATTTCTTCTAAATCAATTAATTCTATTAACTTGTTAACATGCCGCTGAGCTGTAATTTATGCACTTCCATCAAACAAAGGAAGTCTTTGACCATAGTTCTGAAGAAAAGCAGTGAGTTGAGCAGGTAGTAAAAGAGGCACAAATCTTGCCATGGCTGCTGGAGAAAGTGAGGGTGTTACAATGGATTGTGTAAGTAAGGGTGGTGATGCTGATGAGGATGATGCAACTACTAAAATGGCTTGTAGAGTCAAGGATGGAACTAAGGGGGGAGGTAGGAAAGATGATGAAACTGAGGCTTTAGGAGATGTGGTAGATGAGCTTGGAGGTGAAAAAGAGGATGAAGTTGTGGCTAGGTATTCAAGTTGGTATTGAACAAGATATATTTTAGTAGTGATCTGGAGTTGGTCAGCAAGGCTTTGAATCTTATCAAAATTTAACCATAGTTCATGATCAGTATTAGCAGACACATATTCTGAAGAAAAACAATGAGTTTCAACCTTTAAATGTTCTAATGTTATATCATACATACAAGGGTTAGACTTGGACCTTGTAAGTGATAATTCTATATGCTCTTCAAAATAATTTGCTCAAAAGCGAATAGGTGTTTAGGCAGAGAAGTTGTTCTTTTAATTTTACAAACTGCACTTTTAGTGATAGGTAGTTTAAGTTTTCTGAGAAGTCTTTCTAGATCTTCAACAATGAAGGTTGGATTTGGGTCAGGATTTGACCTGGTATGCCTTTTGGAAGCCAGAATGTATACACCCTAAACTGATGAGATTTATGAATTTCAACCTATCTACAAATACTGGAAACTAAGAGGTGCAGAACCAATTCTTTGAAAGCTCTTAGATATTTCCAAGGAATAATTTAACAGTCATTCCCTGGCCATGCCACCAAAAATGTTAGTCCTTACAATCCCCTAGGCTGAAAAGGAAATCGACAAGGGTAACCTCAAACCACTTTAGCTCAATAGTTAGCCCTACTGAGCATGAGAGGGATCTCTCTAAGTCTCTTATCAGTGATATGACTTTAAAGCAAATGAATTTTAGGCTAGATATGTGTATTTGTTTGTTTTTTTGTGAAAAATTGGTTTTTAAGTATTTGTTGAACTTAGGGTTTGGAGCCACAAGTACGTCTCGGCTGTGGGAATGCAGGAGCAAACATAAGAAGGAGCTAGATATTAGAAGCCATGGTGTAATTTTAGTATTTTTCAGTGTAGTATATAGGATATAGTGAGGAAGAAACTAATGAGCATAAATAAACATGATTTCATTAGCTTAGGAAGACAAAACACATAACTATGAAAACCAGATAACAGAGCTTCAAAAACATGAATTCTGAGTATTTTAGCACAAGGTGTTACAGGGAAAAGTGTCTACTCAGAACTTCTTATCCCACTAAGGTGTGATAGCTACCTTAGAAACAAATAAAGTAAAGCTACTTTCGTTTCTCCTTTATGAAGTATAGATAGAGAAGAACAAAGCAGACCAACCTCTGTCTTGAGCTAATCTCATGGTTCGATTCCTCTCCTTCTTGATAGTCTTTCGCTACTTGTTCCCTTGCACGCCCAGCTTCACAGAGTACCTGTAAGATCACAGTAGCATAGCACTATACAAGAACATGGATCTATAATCATAAACAATCTAGGATCAGATGTAAATTGACCATACAACTGCAACAAATATAAATGACACAAGAGTATGGAGGAAAACTTGAATAGCTTTTATTGATAAACAAGAAAGAGCCAAGGGGAGTTACAACCAGTTTTTCTGACCTAGCATCATCCTCTCAGCAAGGAATCCCCTCTTCACCTCATACAAAGCTTAGATCACCCAACAATCTGATGTTTGTCTTAAGAAACCAACAACAATTCCTTACAATATGCAAAATTCCACCCTTTGGATCTCTGGGATGATGGATCCATATATAGATATCTATAAGGGAGATGAGTCAGCTTGTCACTTGATTAGTTTCTTCCCTCTGATAGTTCTTGCTTCCACTTGGAGATTGATGATCTCTTACTCATCCTTGGTCGAAGTCAGAGAGGCAAGTGTCACAGGAGAAGTTTCTGGAAGCTTCCATTGCCTCTCCACCTCGCGGAATGACATTGCATTTGTCATTTCTCGCCCATCACACCCCAGAGAAGGGCTTTTTGAAATGCAATGCACCCACACAGTGTGTTTAGGTGAGATGCAATGCACTTTGTCTATGGAGCAGCTGAAATGATCCTGTTTTGACTAATTCTAAGCAATTTTTCATGGAGAACTTCTGGGAGAAGCTATAATCAGTTGACCTTGCTCCTTTAGGGGTTAGAACAACACTTTTAGGGACTTAGGATCCCTTGGTTTATGGAAATTTTATGCTTGGGGTTGCAGTGCCCAAAAATGTCTATAACAGTTGCCCCCTAAAGCATGAGGTCGTTAATCGTTTGATGTCGGGTGAAATGCTTTATCATGAGGATCCGAAGTTCTTTCAAGCTGGGAGGAGACCTGTAATAAGATACAATACAATACATTATCTTCATAATATTTTCATGATCTAGTTGAGGTGGGCATTCCCATGCTCAGCCTTATAAATTCATTTTCATGTACATAGGACAGACAATCGTCTGAGTGTAGACTAATGATTTTGGTAGAGCCATCATCCCTTTGATTGGATGATTATCTATGCAACAACAATGTACATTTAATGTCTTTATTTCCCTGAATATATATCGCAACCCGGATGGATGAAACTAGATTCGGGGTCTTCAATCTCGTTCGATCTTCACTCGAAGTACAAGTCGATCCATGTGAGAGATGTACTGGAGTCGAACATGGAAAGACATCACCTGATTACCAGCCAATGATGTAAGATGTTAACAGGCACGAGAGGAATCACTGATAATGATAATGAGCCTCAAGGTACTGCAGTACAATTCACGTGGTGTGAATAAAGGACTTAGCATCGAACACCACGCAAAATCTTTCGGTCGAAGGTCATTGATGTAAACCTATTACCGGAAGTGAGAAACTTGCCATTGAGGCATGCAAGCTTCAAAGTACTGAATGGGGTGTTCCTAGATCGACTTCTTGGATAATGAGCTGATGTCGACAAGAAGCGATCTGTCACAGGAGGGCCTTAATGAATCCCACATAAATGACACGGAATGGAGGAAATGATTTTAATGGAGGTGAAAACGATCTGGTGATATAAGGTTCAGGGTGGCGGTCATGAAAGAATGGAGTATAAATGTATTGTAGCGGGTGAGACACAGGTGAATTCTCTAAATGACTTCTCTTGAACATATTGGCGACACTGACGTGATGGATTGGTAGCATTAACCCCAATGTGGATGGTGTGATGGGACCATGGTGATGTGACCGGTGAATGAAACAACCCAACCCGACTTGGATGTGGAGTGAAAGTGTCATGTTCAAGAGCGACTTGCTACCAACAAAGTTTCTTCAAGTTTTCTTCCCAATTTTTCCCCAGTCATTGCTGACCAGTACCTCTTTATTTTTGTCCAGCTTGAGGAGGATAACATATGCTTGTTCTATAATTTTCCCTTTGGGCAAACCGATCGCTATGTTTTAACGAGCCTAGCGATAGTGAAACTCGTTCTCGTCTATAGACAAGTTTGTCGCTATTAAAATTTTAACGAGTTTAACGACAAAGATAACTCGACCCTTTTCAATTTTAGAGAGTCTGAAAAGGAACGTAAAGGAAACTCCAAAATTCCTTTTTCGTCATCTAATCCCTTAAGTCCGAAAAAGTATAAAACAATAAAGAAGGGATGAATTTTCAATACTTTTAACAAGCCGAACAAAACAAGCGCTCAATCTTTTTGTGTAATAATCCCTCAGGTCCAAAAAGATTAAAATTTAGAGGAGGGATAGCACTTCTGGTCCCTTTAACGAGCTGCAGAGGCCAATGGTTCGGCAATATTTTCATATTTTACGAGTCAATTGAAAAGAGCTTAAAGGAGACTCTTCTTTTGAGGAACGAGTGATAAAATTGGGTAGCAACTGATTCTCGGTAAGGTTTGGAATTTTCCAATCACGGTAGTGTTACAAGGATGGCTAGTGAGATCACTCATCACAAATATTCCTCAAAATGGGTAAATAATCAAATGGAGGTGAATGATCGGCCAATGTAAAAGTGGAGGTGACGGTGCAAACACGACCAAGGATTTAAAGGCCGAAGTATTACATTCACGATGTTTATTTACGAGAAATTGGTTCATTTTTTAATGAGCTTAAACTCTAGAGGAACATGTGCTCATTGCTTATGTTTATTTTTTAACGAGCATGAAGTCTGCGCTAAAACTTCTTGATTAATCCAGTCGTATAATAAGAATATATCATATATAAAAACGACAATTTTTAGAGTTTTGCCCCACATCCTTTCTTTATGCAAGTTAAGAAACGACCAATCCTACGAGTTTAAAGGGTTAGAGGACCTACAAATTTAAAAAATAAATAGTTGCTCTTCACTTGCACGCCAAAAGGTTTGCATGCCCCCAGGTATTAAACAGAGTTTCAAGGTCACCCTTCAAATCACCAAAAAAACATTTGTTTTATGAGGAAAGGTATACCTCTTACAGGTTACCAAAGATTGTTCTATTCACAACGTAAACAAAACACTTCTTCGGCGATGTTTATCGAAATAAACAAAGGTGAGTGACAATGCCTGCCAACCCACATAACTTTGACAAGAGAATCTTATTCCAGTCCAACTCCGTCTTCCAATCCCGAACGGGAGTACGAAGGTCATATACTCTTGTGAAAACCTACCCTATACCCGATTTTTTCCAGCCGAAGTAGACCAGGGTGCATGCCCCCTGGGTTTCAGCAATGTCCCCTGAATTACTCGCGCTCATCGGGTGGACAGACTGGGGATTGAGACATTTCTTGCGTAAAAAGACCATTCAGGGATGGTATATGACTATTTTCTATGCGTGAACCGGGGAATGAAAGCTGGTCTATGAGCTTGACCACTCTTCCTTCGTGCGGAAAACACATTACTCTAAAGAGTGAGTAGACAATCGCTCCCATGCAATAAATATAGTCTCGTCCAAGGAGTAGATTATAATCCAGGGGTCCTTGAACTACCATTACGTTCATTTGAACGGTTTCCCCCCTCAATGTTATGGGAACATTGGGAAGGATCCCTAACGGTTGACTGGTTCCTTTATCAAAGCCTGTTAGATTTCTCATCTCAGGCAAAAGCGATGGCGAACCAAGCACTTTCCAAGTAGTTGAGGAAAGGATACTCACAGAAGCCCCTTCATCTATGATGGTACTGGCCATAACCATTCTATATATTTGAACAATGATTCAGAATGGTACACTAGCTGGTAAATGGGGTCTGCCTAGTTGATTCCAATCAAAGGAGACAACTAGGTTCCTTGGAGGTGGGACCGAATAGACGGCTGGGTATGACTTTGACGAACTTCCTTCCTGCGGTGAAGGAACAGGTAAATTTCCCCCATGTTCATCGGAGTCTGTGCTCACGAAAAGAATTTGGACGGTGTCATCCTTGTTCTCTTCGGTGACTGTATCATCTGAAGATGGAACCTCTGAAGGCAAGACCGGGTCAACTACCGCCTCGACCTTTTGACTTTCGTCTGGTATGGGTTCATATGGTTTGTCTTCAATGATAGATGCTTCAGCCGACCACCTGAGCGGGCCAGCCGGATTTTCAACTAGTGATGGACTCGGCAAGAGTTTTTTATATCCAGGAGGAAGTCGTAACGATGAAACCGGACGATCATCCAAAACTCTTTTAGCCTTATCTAAGAAGGGACAACGGTGGACGACATGATCGCCTTCGCATAGTTTACAAGGAAATCTATATTTTCCTTTTTGTCTTGGGGCTTCACTTTCACTAGTCGACGGTGTGTTTTCAACATGATCATCAGAGGTTGATGACACCGGGTTGTGCAAACGAGGAGACCATTCCCTTAAGATCCGAGGGATGCAAGGAAAATCTCTATGATAGTGGTCTCCTTTCCAAATGACACATGGCGATTTAGGCCTGGTCAGTGCAGTGTGTGGATTTTCGCTAGACGACGCTTGGTTGCCCCCTTTCACTTTTGGCTCCTTCTTCTTCTCTTTCTTCTTCTTTTCCTTCTTCTTCTCAGGTACTTGATTTTTGGCTTTACCAGCCCCATCAAGCGAAGAGGAAGGAGGAAAGGAAGAATTGGAGGAAGTAGAAGGTTGGTGGGTAACTCTGGAATCGTCTAGTTGCTGACTCGATTGTTCAGGAATTGCGGTGTTCTGAACGACAGAGGTTGAGAAGAGCCATACAGGCAAGCCGATTGTCAGTCCTGGAAGCGACAATGTGGCCATATGGGGTGCACCAACATCTCCCCAAGAGGATAAAGGACTAGGATTTCCTCCAAGGGGAATTCCTTGGTTGGTGGATTCCATTTTCTCAACCCAAGATCAACGTAGGAAAGGTTGATGAATATTCCATTTAAAATAAATTTTATACGCTTTGACACAACTTGTTTTTTCAATTTTTAAGAGTTGAGAAAAAACAAAAGATGACTCTAGTCGCCTTCGATTTTTAATGAGCCTGAAGTGACAAGTGCTCAGATGGACCTTTCCCATTAAAGAGTCTGAAAAGGAACGAAAGGGACTACTCTGGAAATCTAGGTAGAGGGATTACCAAACCAATCACAAAACTGCAGAATACTTTTTATGGTACGGCAGTCAATCTTCTCGAATGCTGTGTTCAGTGCATTGCGACCGATAGGGCAGCAGACACGGCTTCCTATGGATAAAGGATTAAGCCTATGGTGGTCTCCCAAAATATACTCAGCGATACGTGGGAGCACAAGTCTGTACTGGCACTTATTGTCTCAAAGTGGAGGAATCACCCAACCATCAGTGAGAAAAACAGTTACCAGGATTTACGACGCCGGAATAGTCTCTAGCCTAGACTTCTAAATGTTGTGTGTTAGGTTCCAAAGCGTTGTTAGATTCATTGAATTTTTTTTATAGTTGATCTTGTTTATGAAGTTTGCCTTTCAGGTTCACCGCAAGATGTAGATGTAATTCCTAAAATGCAATCTAGGATGATAAGAAATCTTTTTATCTTCTTTGTGCAATGAAAATCCTAGCTACTAAGGAAAGAAAGACAAAATTCTTTCGCAAAGAGCAAAGAGCACACTCTAAATGCACTTTCCTAAATCAAACCAATCAGACTGTCTAAATGCAAATGCACATGCATGTATTTGTTTTCGACTTTCTTAGTATATGAATGATAACAAGAAAGTTGATGCACAAATCTGAATTTCTTTTCAAGCGACAATTATCAACAAGTTTCTTTTCGAAATAAAAAATGGAGACAATCACAACACCTTACGATTTTGAAATGAATACTTGTTTTTGACACTAGAAAAATTACAAATTCAGACCAAAAACATTACTAACAGGATAACCGACTATCAAAAGCAATCAAACTCTTTCCTATGATCGAAAACGACACTTGCGACACTTTCAAATCAAAGGACGACAGTGCGATTATGTTACTTTTTGCAAAGGAGAACTGAAAATGACTCAACAAACACACAAAAACATTTACAGTTATTTTGTACAAAGGAGGCGGAATAACAACAAGAAAAAGGGGTTTCAAACAGAGATATACTGATCACAGGCAGCAAAATTCATGAATAGAACTGGAAAGAATGAATCACAGAAACCAAAACTGAACAATGCCTAGTCTGATCAGCGCACCTGTAACACAGGGAATTTGAAATGCAGCGCACCTACTACACTCAGGAAGTGCGATGAATTTCAGATTCTCAGAACAGTATCTGCGTTGGGCCAGAAACGAGACTTTGCTTGGGTTCCAGGTCACAGTTTGCAGTTCAGTTCATGGGTTTTGGCTGAGCAAAAGGTAATCAGTAATGCAACAATCAGGGGTAGATCTAAGGAGGATCTAAGAGCTATCACAAGGGAAATTAGAGAGTTTGTGAATCGGTTGTTTAAATCATAAACAGATCCCAGAGATTGACTGAAGCGGCATTTATCTACTTTGCATTTGCATAGCAAATGTAGTTCGAAAGCTACCTGGCATGGCTTCAGACTCCATCTGTAATTTTATGAAATAGACAACAAGGAAGATAAACAAACAAACTAATTCGTCCCCAGCGGAGTCGCCATTTTGTTACAGGAAAAAGTGTCTACTCAGAACTACTTATCCCACTAATGTGTGATAGCTACCTTAGAAACAAACAAAGTAAATCTACTTTTGTTTTTACTTTATGAAGTATAGATAGAGAAGAACAAAGCAGACCAACCTCTGTCTTGCGCTAATCTCCTGGTTTGATTCCTCTCCTTCTTGATAGTCTTTCGCTACTTGTTCCCTTGCATGCCCTACTTCACAGAGTACTTGTAAGATCACAGTAGCATAACACTATACAAGAACATGGATCTATAATCATAAACAATCTAGGATCATATGTAAATTGACCATACAAATGCAGAAAATATAAATGACACAAGAGTATGGAGGAAAACTTGAATAGCTTTTATTGATAAACAAGAAAGAGCCAATGGGAGTTACAACCATTTGTTCTGACCCAACATCATCCTCTCAGCAAGGAAGCCCCTCTTCACCTCATACAAAGCTTAGATCACCCAACAATTTGATGTTTGTCTCAAGAAATCGACAACAATTCCTTACAATATGAAAAATTCCAGCCTCAGGATCTCTAGGACGAGGGATCCATATATAGATATCTGTAAGGGCGATGAGTCAGCTTGTGACTTGATTAGTGTCTTCCCTCTAATAGTTCTTGCTTCCACTTGGAGATTGATGATCTCTTACTCATCCTTGGTCGAATTCAGAGAGGCAAGTGTCATAGGAGAAGTTTCTGGAAGCTTCCATTGCCTCTCCACCTCACGGAATGACACTGCCATTTGTCATTTCTCGCCCATCGCACCCCATAGAAGGGCTTTTTGAAATACAATGCACCCACATAGTGTGTTTAGGTGAGATGAAACGCACTTTGCCTATGGAGCAGTTGAAATGATCCTGTTTTGACTAATTCTGAGCAGTTTTTCATGGAGAACTTATGGGAGAAGCTGTAATCAGTTGACCTTGCTCCTTTAGGGGTTAGAACAACACTTTTAGGGACTTAGGAGCCCTTGGTTTATGGACATTTTATGCTTGGGGTTGCAGTGCCCAAAAATGTCTATAACACAAGGCATTCATAGAAAGAAGAGATATAATGTAGATAATGATTTTTAGACCATGAGAAAACAAAAATAATGAAATACAAGCACCATGAATTCACTGGGCTAGAGTTCCTTGAAAATAGCTGCAACCTGTATCTGTATTAGCGGAAAGATGATTACAATGCAAGTCTCCTTCACAAAAATTTCATGCCTCTTCTCCTGAAGTGAAATGATACTTATAGACTCTCCTAGACCACTTTCCCACCTTCAGGAGTCGAATTCCTTGGTGGAGGAACTGACTCCAAGATTCTCTCAACCAACAGTGAGAGTGAGAAGGTGCAACTCAAACACTTCATGAAGAGTTTGTTTAGGAGTTTGCTTCTCTTATGAGGCCTAATAAACATCAAGAACAACCTATCATGTAAATTTATTCACTCCTACATTACCTAGCCTCATAAATAGTGCCATTACATAGAGAATCTTGACTTTTACCAAGTCAGACTCAAAACTAGAAATTTTACATAGTGAAAATTTTCAAATAAAAACACAGAAACTGCATAAGCACACTGCCGACTTTAAGCTGATTTTTGGGTGTCTTCTGAGACTTAAAATGAAAATCTGGGAGAACGGTCAACTAGCCCTTCAAGTCTAGTTTCCATAACAGTTTGAATTTCTGAATTGGGAGCATGGGAAGACCTTCAAAGCTCCATTCTCCCAAGGTTACTCCAGAAGCACAACCCCTGTCAAAAAATGGTCCAGAATGCTAGTTTTTTGCCACCTTTTTGCATTTTTCTCCAAAACTAAGCCGCCTCTACACAATATGGGAAAACGGATTTTTAGAGGATGTCAAGATATTTCCAAAAATTTAGGCATTTTTTCAAATGGAGGCCTGCGGAAAAAGCTTGGCGTTGTGCTTCTAGAGCAACTGAATTTCTGAACTTAGACCAAAATTTTTCAAAAAACTAAAAATGCTCAGAATTTGCTCAAAATTGGAGGTAATGTGTAAAAATAGGTTTTCTATAGCTTCATGGATTCTTCAGGAAGCATCTCTAATTTTCCCTCATCCTTTTGATGTTTTTTGGCCTCCTTGAGCTTAGTTTCAAGTTGTCTTACCTTGACATTAGCGATCATGTTTTGAGCTTGATAGTGATGTGTCATGTGTCTGAGCAATTGATTGTTTTTGTTTGCCTTCTTAAGGAGATTCTCCAAGTGTTCATTCACCCTATTAAGCCAATATTCTTTATCTTAATGAACCTCTAGGGCTATCCTTTCTTCTAGGTCAAGGTCTTCATTAAGCAAAATTTGATCGTGTTCCTCTTGTAAGGCTTTCTTGAGGCCTCTTGTCCCTGGTCTTTTCCTTTTTCCTCTCATCTCTGATGCTTCAAGCTTGCTTGATGTCACGATCTCCTGACCTTTGCCAATTTTCTTCATTAACTTGCTTTTTTCCTTTTCTAGGATCAACTCTTTTTCTTTGAGATGATTGTTTTCCTATTCAAGGAATGTTATAACATACTTTACCCTCTCTAGATTTATTGCCAGCTCCTTCATTTGGCAGTCCTTGTCCCTAATAGTTTGTCTCATGATTGAAGTCCAATCTTCTACCTCTAAATCAATAAGCTCAAACTCGTGCTCAACTATCTCTTTATCCTTTACTCTCGATCCCTGTTTTGTCGATGAAGAAGGCTTGACCCCTTTCTCTTTGTGAGTAGAAAACACAAGCCTCTTCCCTTTCTTATACACTTTGGTCACCTCAGGTTTGGGTAGCTGATTCTTCTCCATTGTTTTGCTAGATGACCCCATCTCTGTTTGTTGCTTTCGTGCACTTGGAAACTGAGATGCTACATTTTCCTCATTGTTATCAGGAAAACTAGTGTCCATTCAAAGCTGCTAGTCCCACTAAGATGGGTAGCTATCTTAGAAACAAACAAACTAAAGTTACTTGTGTTTTCCTTTATGAGAGATAGATGAGAGAGAAGCAGAGAGTACCAACCTCAGTCTTTCACTGGTCTCCTTGCTTGTTTCCTCTCTCCTTTGATAGAGCTTTCACCACTCCTTTCTCACTTGTCCCGCTTCAAAGAACACTTGTAGAGTCAAAGCAGCAAAATACTATCAAAGCATAGAGATCGATAACCATAAACAATGTAGGATCAGATATACATTAACCATATTAATGCATATACAAGTACAAGATTCAGATATATACAAGCATATGGAGGAAAACTCAAATAGCTTTATTGGTAGAAGTAGTAGAAGAGATAATTACAACCAAACTATCTGATCCAGCATCATCCTCCTAGCATGAAAGCCCTCTTCACCTCACACAAAGCAAGATCACCCAACAATGTCTTCAAAGAGAAACCAACAGCACTTCCTTGCAAATTACAAAATTCCAGCCTCTGGATCTCTAAGATGAGGGATCACTTCCTTGCTTGTTTCCTCTCTCCTTTGATAGAGCTTTAACCACTCCTTTCTCACTTGTCCTGCTTCAAAGAAGACTTGTAGAGTCAAATCAAAAAAATACCATCAAGCATAGAGATCGATGACCATAAACAATGTAGGATCAGATATACATTAACCATATTAATGCATATACAAATACAAGATTCAGAGATATACAAGCATATGGAGGAAAACTCAAATAGCTTTATTGGTAGAAGTAGTAGAAGAGAGGATTACAGCCAAGCTATCTGATCCAGCATCATCCTCCTAGCATGAAAGCCCTCTTCACCTCATATAAAGCAAGATCACCCAACAATGTCTTCAAAGAGAAACCAACAGCACTTCCTTGCAAATTAAAAAATTCCAGCCTCTGGATCTCTAAGATGAGGGATCCATATATAGATGTTTGCAGGAGAGTGAGTCAGCTTCTGGGATTTTGATTAGTGTCATTTCACTGATAGTTCTTGGTTCCACTTGGAGATTTCAGATCTCTTACTCATCCCTGGGCGAATTCAGAGAGGAAAGTGTCATATGAGCAGTTTCTAGTAGATTCTTTGAGTCTCCACCTAGAAAACTGCTTTTGCCATTTGTCTGCTCTCACTCTTTGCACCCTATAGAAGGGCTTTCTAGCATGCATCACACCCCCCGCATGTAATAGGTGAGATGCATCGCACCCTATGCATGGAGCAATCTGTATGGTCCAATTTTGACAAGTTCTGAGTAGTTTCTCAGGGAGAACTTCTGGGAGATGATGTAATCTTTTGACCTTGTTCCTTTAGGGTACGAAAAAACACTTTTAGGGGTTTAGAAGCCCTTGGTTTATGGACATATGTGATTGGGGTTGTAGTGCACAAATATGTCTATAATAGTTGCCCCGTAAAGCATGACGTCGTAAATCTTTTGATGTCGGGTGAAATGCTTTATAATGAGGATCTGAGGTTTTTCGAACTGGAATATGACCTGTAATAGGATACAATACAATATGTTATCTTCATAATATTTTCATGATCTAGCTGAGGCGGGCATTCCCATGCTCAACTTTATAAATTCATTTTCATGTACATAAGATAGACAATCATCTGTGTGGCAGACTGATGATTCTAGTAGAGCCATCATCCCTTAGCTTGGATGATTATCTGTGCAGCAATGATGTACATTTAATGTCTTTATTTTCCTAAATATATCACAGCCCGGATGGATGAAACTAGATCTGGGGTCTTCAAACTCGTTCAATCTTCGCCTGAAATACAAGTCGATCCATGTGAGAAGATGTTATGATGTTGAACATGGAAAGACATCGCCTAATTACCAGCCAATGATGTAAGCTATTAACAGGCACAAGAGGAAGCATCGATAATGATAATGACCCTCAAGGTACTACAGTACAATTCATGTGGTGATACATGAGTTGATGTTGAACACCACGCAAAATCTTTCGGTCGAAGGTCATTGATGTAAACCTATTGCTGGAAGTGAGAAACTTGCCATTGAGGCATGCAAGCTTCAAAGCACTGAAAGGGTTGTTCCTAAATCAACTTCTTGGATAATGAGCTAATGTCGACAAGAAGTGACTAGTCGTAGGAGGGCCTTAATGAATCCCACATCTATGACACGGAATAGAGCAAATGATTTTGTGGATGTGAAAACGATCTGATGATATAAGGTTCAGGGTGGTGGTCATGAAAAATGAAAAGTGAAGGTATTGCAGTGGATGAGGCATTAGCTAGGTTGGTGAATTCTTTGAGTGACTTCTCCTGGACACACTAGTGACACTGAAATGGATTGGTAGCGTTAACCCCAAAATTGATGGTACAGTGCACCAATGGTGATATGACCGGTGAACGGAATAACCCAACCCGACTCAGTCACGGTGATGGAGTGAAAGTGTCATGTTCAAGAGCGACCTACTACCAATGAAGTTATTCAAGTTTTCTTCCCTTTTTCCCTAGTCATTGCTGACCAGTACCTCTTTATTTTTGTCAAGCTTGAGGAGGATAACATATGCTTGTTCTATAATTTTCCCTTTGGGCAAACCTGTCACTATGTCTTAACGAGCCTAGCAACGATGAAACTTGCTCTTGTCTGCATGGACAAGTTTGTCGCTATTGTTTTAATGAGTTTAATGACAAAGATAACTCGGTCCTTTTCAATTTTAGAGAGTCTAAAAAGAGACGTAAAGGCAACTCCAGTGGTCCTTTTTCGTAATGTAATCCCTTAATTCTGAAAAAGTGTAAAATAATACGAAAGCGATCACTTTTCGATAGTTTTAACAAGCCGAACAAGACAAGCACTCGATATTTTTGTGTAATGATCCCTCAGGTCCAAAAAGATTAAAATCTAGAGGAGGGATGGCACTTCCGATAGTTTTAACGAGTTGGAGAGGCCAATTTCTTGGCAAACTTTTCATACTTTACGAGTCAGATGAAAAGAGCTTAAAGGAGACTCGTTTTTCGAGGAATGAGTGATGTTTTTGGATAACAACTAGTTCCAAGTAAGGTTTGGAACTTTTCAATCATGGCAGTGTAAAGAAGGTGGCTAATAGAATCACTCATCGCAATTGTTCCTCAAAAGGGTAAACAATCAAGTGGAGGTGTATGATTAGCTAAAAAGTGGAGGTGATGGTAAGAACACAACCAAGGCTCAAAAGCTGATAGCAATGCGATCACAAAGGTTATTTACCAAAGGTGGGTTCATTTTTTAATGAGCTTGAACTCTGGGGGAACATATTCTCATTGCTAGGTTTATTTTTTAAACGAGTTTGAACTTCGCGTAAACCTGCTCGTTTTCTTTTTTATATAAGCTAGGAATGACCAAACTATAAAGCTAAAAAGCTAAAAAATGAAATTGGTTGTTTTTTCTTGTATAAAAAGGTTTGCATGCCCCCAGCATAAAAAGTCTTCAGTAACCATATGGAAACTTACTGTGGTTAAGCAGGATGATTTTCTATCAATACTTATACAAAAAGCTTCCTGCACTTTGTTTGCCAAATAGACAAAGGTGAAAGGTCACTCGTACCGATCACATAACTTACAGGGAAACTTATCTCTACAGCCGGGTTTGTTCGCAAAATAGACAAGGGTGCATGCCCCCTAAGCTTTGTTACATTCACCAGACTACTCATAGTCATTAGGTGGATGGAATGAAGGTTCCTTTATGAGATCAAGTGAAAGACTCGACTTGGAACTTTGCTCAGCCTTGTTTCATTTTTTAACGAGCTTGACACAAGACAAGGAATTATGCTCAGATCCTAGGTTTCATTTTTTAACGAGGTTGACACCAGTCAATGAACTATCCTCTGGTGACCTTTGATCACAAATCATAAGGGGTCATGAAGGAAAGATCTGGTTCCAATGCCCCTAGTACATAATGTACAACATCACCAGATTGATCATCAGATGATGTAGGTATGGTAGGGATTTGAGGCAATACCTCAGGATGATCCACACTATCAAAATGTTCAAAGTTCTTCTTCACCTTTGTTGATGTAGAAGATATTGTGTGACAGGTTTCCACCGTGGCCACTTCAACCAGATTACTCGGAGGCGGAAGGGAAAAATTACCCATAAAGAAAGGGTCTTTTTGGAGACCTACTCTGACATGTTGAAGCGATTGAGAGCTTCCATGGATCAATGGAATGCTTCCAGTAAGTTGCGAACTGTTGGGGAAAAAGGTTAGTTGGTCAACGATTGTAATTCCACCTTGGAAGGGAAATGAAATATTTCTAAAATATGTTGACACAATGGCTGCCATAGCATAAATCCAGGGCCTTCCTAGCAAGATATTGTAGTCAAGGTTTCCATCAATGACCTCAACTTCAATTTCTACTGTCTTGCCCCCTAGTTCAACTTGCAAGTTACTTAATATCCCATATGGCATGTATGTTCTTCCATCAAACGCTTTTAATGTCGTTGATGATTGTGACAAGGGTGGAGAGCCTAAATTTTTCCAACAACTCATTGACATAAAATACAGGTAGATGCCCCCTCATCAATGATTGTTCGATGAACAGTTTTGTTCAGGGTTTTTACTTGTATAAGGAAAGCGAGCTGGACCGGTAACTGGAATCCATTGGATCAATCCCACCTATCACTGATATCAAAGCCTACTTTTAGGAGGGGAAATTCAGCAGTACTTCAAGTGTCGACATAACAGATGTAGATTGAGCCAAATCCTCCACTATATTATAATTCTGTGCTGCTCGAGCATGAGGATTAAACGTCGCTTTATGTACTACTCCTTTTGGCAGCTTTATTGTTAATTCAGGAATGATTGATGGAATAACTTCTGCTGATGTTGTTGTCGAACTACCGGGTTGATCTATAGCCTTGCTATTCGATGACTGTGGATTTCCATAATCTTTATTCCTTGTTGATATCAAAGCATCATTTTGTTGTTTTGAGATGGATAGCACAAGCACTTGGGATGGGGAAGCACGATCACTAGCAACCAATTTTGTATCTAGGCTCAGAAATGGATTAGTCAACAACGCTGGGGTATTTGAAGTTTTTAAAAATTTCATAACCTTAGCTTTATGTGGACAATATTTCGTGAAATGCTCGTCGTCACATATGTAACATGGATAACAAGGTTTCTTTTTCCCAATAGGGTTTTCAGAAGATTTTTCAAGAGACTAAGCATCTTGCTTCTTTTTTATTTTCCCTTTCATCTTGCCCCCTGGTTGCTTCAGTTCTTTGCCCAGTCAACATGGCATTAACCTCCGAGGCAAGAAGTTCTTCATTTGCATTTTGACCAGAAACCATACGGCCTTTCTTAGATGTAGCCTTTGCAGTTTTTGTGCTGGTAGTACCTATCACACCATCACTGGCATGAGAGTCTTTGTTTTATTTAGGAGGAGGAGGAATGGAAAACTATGTTCTAGGAGCATCAAGGATTTTGTCGTGGACCATGCCAAACTAAGTATAAATCAAGTCTAGATATTACGCATGAGCAATGACTTGCTCTTCAGTGACAACCCCCCCTTTAGCCACATCTTCTGTAATAGAAGGTAATAATGACTTAATAAACCATTCAGCTAGTAGCTGATCAAGAACATATGTTTTTACCATTCGACGATGACATTGCCACTCATGAATATGATCAGATATGTGAGTGGCTGTCGTCTATTTAAAATTGGTAAGAAGCTCCGTTCCTGTTTCATACCTTATGGGTAACTGAAAATGGGTTTAAAAGGTTGTGGCAAGGGTGCTGAAGTTATTGAATGAAGCTCTAGGAAATCCGATGTACCATTTTACTGTCGGACCAGTTAACGTTCACTGAAAGAGGCGAAGCCTAATCGAATCATCAATGAGAGTGTTGGACGAACACCACAGGTGAAAGGTAATCACATGATTCGACGGATCTTCACCCAGATTTCCATTAAATTTAGGAATATCTGACGGAAGTTTATGAGTAATTGCTGGCCACCAAGGGGCGTAAGAAATTGTATAATTTGTTATCCAATTCAGATCTAGTAATTCCAATGTTGCGACGAAAGGAAACTGTTGATTTAGGTTTGGTGAAGCATACCCAAGATAAGATGGGATTTCCTGAGCAGTGGGTCTTTGCATACCTGCATAATGTATTTGATGCTGATAACTTTGATAAGGTTGATGGGCATAACCATTATGATATGATTGATGGTGACCATTTTGAATATATGACTACCCATTACCCACAAAGCTTTGTTGCTCAGTTCCTTAGTAAGCTTGCTAGAATTACAGTTGTTGACATTGCACCAGCCATGGTTGTGAAGCCATTTGCTATTGTCCAATACTGGATGTTTGACCAAGATGAGGGGTGATAGTACCCGTTTGAGCTTGATTTGCTTCAATTAAAGAGCCACTAATCGGCGATTGTGGTTGTGTCATGAAGACAAGAGGTTGTTCTATTATGACCTGAGAGACTTGAGGTTGACATACAACAGGCAGTGCTTGTACTTGCGACATCGTTACAATAGCCGGTGTAGTGGGAATATTCGACACCGGTAGATTTCGTTGCATTGAATATACAACTCTTGGTTGTTGAGGCAGTATTAGCACCCAACCACTGGATGCAATTCCAGCTTGACCTAAATTCTGTTGTGAACTCTCATATGGTTGTTCTCCTGGAAGGAACAATGAAAAGGCATACTGCCCACCATATGGCAGCAATCTAGTGTTCAAAGCAAAAATCATTCTTTGTAGACTGGACTGCCCAAATTGATATTGCCGTGAAGGATCAATTCGTTGACACTCAACATAAGAAAATCCAGATATTATTCTAGACGAACAAATGGGAACAGACCATACTATTGAAACAGTCCCTGGGTGGACTCCATCTAGCGGTTGAGAGCTAGTTGGGACAGATGGTATACCAGCGAACATTGTCGGAGTAGTGGAAGGAGGTTCTGCTACTGCTATATCGGATGACACAGTCCTAGATGTCGATGGTTGTTCAGACATATTGAGTCTATCCAAAAGACTTCCTAGCGATTCTACAGGAACTTGCGATGAAGGGTGACTAACTTTTGAATTAGAAGGATATAGGTGGATCCCAGTTCCAAAATGTAATGGGGTACTAGATGGAAGATCCTCCACAATCTCTTCTATCACAATCAATCCAGGTGGAAGAGGTAGACTGTCAAGTTCGTAAAATATTTTTGGTGCCGAAGAAGGTACACACTCTGTAGTGACAGATGTTGGAGGGTGACACTTTTCGAATCAATCCTAGATGGAGTTGGTTCAGGAATAGATGTGTTTACCATTACACTACGATCAGTTCTAGTGTCCTCTTGTAACTGCATAACTTCTTTCGTAGAGGCAGGGATACCAGAAATAGTTGGAGTAACTGGAGTCTCTGAGGATGTTGAAACACAAGTTTCAGACAAACCGGGAGACTTTGCTCTAGTTAAATGATATTGCTTGGCCCGAAATGGTTTAGTTTCCAGAGTCAAAGACGATTGACTCATTATTGTCCGCAAACAATGGGGTTTTGATTGACTTTCTTCCACGATTGCGGATTAATTGATCAACTCAAAATAAAACGGGAAAACTGTTATTTCGAATTAAATAAATTTTATGATGCTTTGACACAACTTGCTTTTTCAAATTTTAAGAGTCGAGTAAAAGCTAAAGATGGCTCTAGTCGCCTTCAATTTTTAATGAGCCTGAAGTGACAAGTGCTCAAATGGACCTTTTCTTTTAAGGAGTCTAAATAGGAACAAAAGTGACTACTCTGGAAATCTAGACAGAGGGATTACCAAACCAATCACAAAACTGCAGAATACTTTTTACAGTACAACAGTCAATCTTCCTGAACGCCGTGTTCAGTGCATTGTGATCGAAAAGGCAGCAAACACAGCTTCCTAAGGATAAAGGATGTAGCCTGTACTCGATGGTACGCGATAGCACAAGTCCATACTGGCACTTGTTGTCTCAAACAGGAGGAATCACCCAACCTACGATGAAAGCGATAGTTACCAGGCTTTAGGATGCCAGAATACATCTTTAGCCTAGACTTCTAAATGTTGTGCGTTACGTTCCAAAGCATTTTTATGTTCATTGAGGTTTATTTTACAGTTGATCTTTCTTAAGAATTTTTCCTTAAGGTTCACCATGTGATGTAGATATACAATTCCTAAATATGCAATCTAAGATGACAAACAGTCATTTACTTTCTTTTTGTAATGAAAATCCTAGCTACTAAGGAAAGAGAAATGAAATTCTTTCAACATAGAGCAGAGAGCACACACTAGATGCACTTTTCCTAAGTCAATTCCAGCGTGCAGTCTAAATGAAAATGCACATGCATGTATTGTTTTTTAGTTTCCTTAATGTGAGAATGACAAAGGAAAACTAAGTATAGATCTGAACTATATTCTTTCAAAGCGACAGCACTAACAATTTTCTCTTCAAAAAATGAAAGGAAGGCTAAGAGGACACTTTGCGATTTTGAATTTAAAACTGCTTTTGACACTTGAAATACTAATGATTCAAATCAAATACAATGGCAAAAGTGTAATTGACTATCTAAAATAGGAATGATTTGTGACATTCTTTTTATTGACTGAAAATGACAGTTGCAACACTTTCAAATCAAAAGACGATAGTTCGATTAAGCTACTATTTGCAAAGGAGAACCATAAATGATGAAAAATACATTAAAAAAAAACATTCACAATTCCTTTTGATGGAGGCTGAATAATGCAAAGGAAGATGGTTTCAATAGAGATATATTGATCATATACAACAATACTACTAAATAAAGATGAATACAATGAAAAAAAAAACCAAAATCTGGAGGTAGAAACAGTCTCATTCAATCATTGCACCTGTAACACAGGGAAAAATCGATGCATCTCACTTGCAACACACGGGAGGTGCGATGCATCTAGATTTCCAAGAAGAGACAGTGCAATGGTCCAAGGACGAGACTGAACTTGGTTTTCACTCACATTTTGCAGCTAAGTTCAGGGATTTAGGCTGAGCTAATGATAGTTAGTAAACACAAAGTATAGGGGATGATCTAATGAGGTTATTTGCTACCACTAGGGAACTTAAGATGTTTTCAAGCTAGATGTTCAGTTCATAAACCAACCCAGAGATTGACTAAAGCAACATTGATCTACTTTGCAGTTACATAGAAAAAGTAGTTTGAAGGCTAGCTGGCTTAAATTCAGGCTCTGTATATGGTTTCTAAAGCAAACAACAGTAACAAAACAAACAAACTATTCTCTCCCCGGCGGAGTCACCATTTTGTTATCGAGAAAAGTAGTGTCCATTTAGAGCTACTAGTCCCACTAAGACGGGTAGCTATCTTAGAAGCAAACAAACTAAAGTTACTTGTGTTTTCCTTTATGAGAGATAGATGAGAGAGAAGCAGAGAGTACCAACCTTAGTCTTTCATTGGTCTCCTTGCTTGTTTCCTCTCTCCTTTGATAGAGCTTTCACCATGCCTTTCTCACTTGTCCTGCTTCAAAGAACAGCTATAAAGTCAAAGCAGAAAAATGCCATCAAAGCATAGAGATCGATAACCATAAACAATGTAGTATCAGATATAAATTAACCATATAAATGCATATAAAAATACAAGATTCAAGGATATACAAGCATATGGAGGAAAATTCAAATATATTTATTGATAGAAGTAGTAGAAGAGAGGATTACAACCAAGCTGTCTGATCCAGCATCATCCTCCCAACATGAAAGCCCTCTTCACCTCATAGAAAGCAAGATCACCCAACAATGTCTTCAAAGAGAAACCAACAACACTTCCTTGCAAATTACAAAATTATATCTTCTGGATCTCTAGGATGAGGGATCCATATATAGATGTTTGCAGGAGAGTGAGTTAGCTTCTGGGATTTTGATTAGTCTCATTTCACTGATAGTTCTTGGTTCCACTTGGATATTTCAGATCTCTTACTCATCCTTGGGCGAATTCAGAGAGGTAAGTCTCATATGAGAAATTTCTAGAAGATTCTTTGAGTCTCCACCTAGAAAACTGATTTTTCCATTCGTCTGCTCTCGCTCATTGCACCCTACAAAAGGGATTTCCAGTATGCATCGCACCCCCTGTGTGTAATAGGTGAGATGCATCGAACCCTATGCATGGAGCAGTCTGTATGGTCCAGTTTTGACCAGTTCTAAGTAGTTTTTCAGGGAGAACTTCTTGGAGATGATGTAATCAGCTGACCTTGTTCCTTTAGGGTATGAAACAACACTTTTAGGGTTTTATAAGCCCTTGGTTTATGGACATATGTGATTGGGGTTGCAGTGCCCAAATATGTCTATAACACTCATGCCATTTTAAAGCTGCTTCTAAAAGGGCTTCCCAAGCCATACCTCTCTCTGCAAGCTGGTGAAGGACAATGGTTTTGATGAGACTGTGATGGGACAAGCTCGGGGAGTTCTCTTTGTCCTTTAATTCTATCTTTTTCAGTCATTTCTGAAATGCTCCTGAATAGGTAATTACACATGTTGAGTGGCTTTTGAGATGTGAAGTGCATCAAGAGGCGAAGAATCTACCTTCAAAAGTAAATAACCTCATCATAGTTTTCATTAAAGGGACATATTTCTCGAGTAAATATCTAAAAGGCATGAAATGAGTATGTGTATCTCTGTATGGCATCTTTAGGAAAGGCTTGTAGTTTTCAAGATCTAGACTCATTCATTTGAACCAATATTCACCATTGTTTGGTAAGCCAGTTTTTATTGAGATGGAGGCCACTGAGAAACTAAACTCAATACTAGCAATGACAACAGTCTCTCCTTTCAGTTGTGTTGCTACCCAATCTATCAGTTTCTCATAAAACTCTGCTTCACTTACCCTTTTGCAAAATTCCAAGCAGTGAACATCCTCAAAGCACTATTTGATGAAAGGATAGTATTTTATTGTGTTGTAGTTTGATGGTTCATATATGAGAATCCTCCCTCCGTTGTGTTGTCTCTTTCTTTCTGGCGAAGATTCTACCTCCATGATGACACAAAGTCCTAGCAACAGGAAGTGAAAATAAGATGTGATGTGTGAATGGAAATGAAGTGATATGTAGGATATTTTGACAAAATGATCGGAGGGGTTTTAGGAAAGATGAGATGAATTTGAAAACTGATGAAAATGAGTGAAGAAAATAGTGAAAATATGTTGTTTCTTGCAAGTGAGACCAAGAGGGTTTATGATGAAATTTTCCAAAAAGAACTCTAGGAATGAGCTAGGGTTTTTCTTTTTCAGTGTTTAAACTTTGTTTTGAGGTGGATGAACTGGTCAAAATGACTCATCAAACATGTATGCAGGTGTAGGATATCAATTTACATGTTTTGGAGATCAAAAATTATGATGGCCATTTTCACCCTAACATTTCCCATGCAAAATTTGCTACAAACCCTAACTTGAAAAATTATTGACATGGAATGAAATTGGGAAAGCAAAAGATAAAGGGTGATGGTGTACTTACTTGTTCCTTAGCTTAGAAGATAGTTAAACCAAGCTTGCAAGGTAAAATTTGAAGCTTGGGAGAATTTTGGTGAGTTCTGGGGCACTCTGTGCTATGCGTAATGCAGTGTTCCTACGCACAGCGCCAAAGCATAGCGCAATTCACAGAAGCACAACGCCAGTCTCCTAAGTGCAACGCAATGTTTCTATGTGCAATGCCTTCAAATTTTTGCTATTTTCTCCTAGGAAAACAAGTTTTTTGCTTTTTTGGGCAAGAGGGCTTGATGGTAAAGAGTGAATAGGATATGAATGAAAGAGTTATGGGGCTTTTTGAGTTTATATAGGGAAAATTTCCTCACTTTTTCAAAAGGAAAAGAAACCCACCCTCCTTTAGGAACTAATTTTCACTTTATGAAGACAAATTTTGCCTTTACCATTGAAAATGTGTTGTTTCTTTCCTCAGTGCTGGA
This sequence comes from Pinus tabuliformis, assembly GCA_031772625.1. Classification (NCBI taxonomy): domain Eukaryota; kingdom Viridiplantae; phylum Streptophyta; class Pinopsida; order Pinales; family Pinaceae; genus Pinus; species Pinus tabuliformis. The sequence continues at coordinate 929,828,596 of CM062817.1, forward strand.
GCTTCCTTTTCTGAAACCTTTGATATCATAAGAATATGAGGAGTGTGTCGATAATCATGATCAATTCTTCAACAGTTTCTTTGTCATGTTTGACTTATTGCTGTTTTTTTTTATGGAAATGATGGACCTTGGAGACCCTAGTAACCTAATGGATGACATAAGACCTAATGGATTGATGATGATGACAGACCCATTTTCATTGTGAAACCTTCATAAAGTGTAATAAGTGACCATCATGAGTGAATTTTCAAAGATGACTTCATCTTTAGAATGACCATTCAGTGACCAAATTTGTTGTGTAAACCTAGTAACAGAAACATTTGATGGTGGGAGCCTGAAAAAGCATGGTAAAAGCATTTTTGATCCAGGTGATAGGCTAACAAGACTGACACTAACACCATTGATGTCAAAGGGGGGGATAAATAAAAAGAGGAAGATAATAACTATTGAGACAGGGGGAGCAATAATCATAGGGTTATTATGTGTGTTTTCATTAGTTCCAAAGGGGTAGACATTTTAAAGTTGGTTTTCATTGATGTCAACCAAAGTGGCATCCAAAAGAAACCCTGATTTATTTTCCTTTGTTAAGGAACATGATCATGAGTTTTCCTCGAAGATTATTATAGGGTGATTTTTCTTATCATGATGTTTCCAATAGTAGGTGAAATTCCATGTAACTCCTCATGGTTGAGGAGATATACCATATAAAAGATGAATCCCTGAAAGTGTCTTCATGGTGCTCAAATTGAATGATAAATGACAACTATATAATTGGTCAAAATTTGGGATTAATATTTAAGAAAACCTTGGATAAGTTATTTTGACCAATCCATCCCTTCATAAGTGAAATTATTCAATTTGAAATCGGCTTCATAAGAAGAAAACAAGGCCATCCTACAAAAATTAAATTCATTGAGTTATATTCATATGTGAAATTAGGTTTGATCCATGGGTTTAAGGGAAAGTCAACTCCCCTTCTATACACCCTCCTTAAAGTATAAATATGGTCCCTATTTCCCCTAAAAAGTAAATCAATTATCATGCTTATCACAAGTATGTTTATCTAATTTTCTCTGAGGCAAGGCTAGCATGCATATTTGAGGAAGAAGGTCGAATTTTGAGGGTGTTTTGGGCTCATTATTGTATCTTCTCTACATGATGTTTCATTGGACAAGATTTTTTTTTAGGTCTAATTTAGAAGTTGTGTGTGAAGGCTACTAGAGGCACATTTTTAGCATTTTTTTGGCCTATCGATGGCATAATTCGACCACTCTATGGCAAAAATGTCAACCTTGTTTAGGCCTAAAAAAAAGCCCCTTATGATGTTAGTTTTTCATCCTTCCTATGGCTCAGTCAAAGAATAATTTTGCACCATTTTAGAGGACTATTTTAATCCTTCTGGAGGCTCAATCTGAGGACAATATTGCACCATTTCTAAGGCCTATTTTTGGCCTTCCTGAGGCCCATTCTGAGAAATATTATGCAGCACTTTTCTAAGGAATGTTTCAAGGAATTTGTGTCTACTCAAACCACATCGAAATACTATGTTATAGGATTTGATAGACCATAGGAGAAGGCTCCTAATTAGGGTCTATTGATAACACAAATTTGTAGTCAAGTTAAACTTATATTTGTACAAACTAGGGCCAAAACTAGCACTAAAGTCAAGCTACATTTAGTCACAAAAAAGAGTTGTTTAAGGCCAAATTTAAATATCATCTAAGGGAAGATATTTGACTTGTTGAGGACTATTTAATTCAATTCAAGGATTATTTTACAATGCAGTGGAATATAAAGCAAAAGTACAGTTTTTTTTGGCCATTGTTAAGGGTCAAGACCATACATGTATTTTGGTTTGTTGAATATTTATTAGGAGCATCTCTAAGGGAATATCTCTTGAAATATATGAAGAAATAAATGGTATATAGTATAATTAATTTTAAGTATGGAAGTTATTCAATTTGTATTTAAAATACTTAAGTTGATTGTTGAGGCAAGATTTTGGATAGAATACCTATAACAGTATACAATAAGAAATCTTGAAGTATGATCTCTAAAGTGATAGGATAGTAACAACTTGATAGTTTGAAAAATGTTGTTGATTGAAACATCCATTGTATATATTTGTTAGAGTAATGAAACATTGACCACTAGGCATATGTGAATATAGGCAACATTAAAGTTCTATTTGTATATCATTGTAAGTGGGTCATTGTCCTTGGTACGAGAGGCCACATTTATTTTTCCATATTTAAATTTTAGGGTGGTAGGGTGGGTTAAAGTGGATATTGAAGTCTCCCTCAAGTTGTATCCTAAAAACACTTTATGGTGGTGTGGTGGTGCTAGGGTAGCATATTGATTCTAGTAGGGTGTTGGAGCATCCTTCCAGTTGGAGTTGGTAAAATCACGGTGTTGGAGCATCCTTTCAGGGAGTTGGGGCTTCCTCATAAATTGATTTTTTTTCAAATTGATGAATAGGGAGTTGGAGCTTCCCTTAAGTTGGATTTGATAAATTATTTTACTTATCATTTATATTAGAAAATGTTTGGTGGATTTTCTCCCAGAAGCATTTCTACCTAAAAATTTCCTATGTACTATTCATGTGATGTGATGTTGATTTATGATTTGATCTTATTCTAATGATATTTAATGCTCTATAATTTCAAAAATAAATAATTTAATTGAAATACTTATTCACCCCCCCTTTTAGTATTTCCAACACATACATGGAATGAAAACCTTCCATATGTTCAACATGGCTATAACAAAGATCTCCACAACTCTATTGGCCATAACTCTTTTCATTTGTGTTCAGGTGATCCAACTTTATGAAGAAATTAAATGAAATAAAGATTTAAACAAAAAAAAACATATGATGAAACTTAACTTCAATTAATAAAATAGAAAATATTGAAAACTATTTACATGCAGAATGAAAGAAAACTAGTTTGCGTGATGGTAACTTATATCTCAGAAGGGATGTGATGGATACATACCTTATAAATTGTGTTACAATGAGGCTCAATGGAATTTTTATCATTAAGAAACAATAAGAAACTCTAAATATCCAAAAGACTAACCATAGGAGATGAAATGCCAAAAGGTATGGGTCCTGATGGGGTTAGCTTGAATGTCAACTTCCCAAGGTCGTAACTTTGGGATATGATCCTGGTTTGGCATGCAAGATAGAGCATTAGAAAGGTATATCTAAGAAAAACAACTTTAAACTAGAAATTCCAATCAATGAATCAAATTTTCTTAGTTCCTCCAAAAAAATTGTTTAAGGCCTCAAAAAATCTTTGGAAGCTCTGAACTTGAAAACTACGAAAATAGAAAATTGTCGAAATAGGAAATTGCATGAAAAAATAGGAAACTAAGAGAAAACAATGCTAGGGGTCCAAGTGGAAAAGGAAGGTCACCACCAATATCCACCTAGATTCGTCCTCCCCCCTTACAAAGAAATTTTCCCCCTTGCATCGAGTGCCTCCATGAGATGAGAAAACTTTTGTTGAACTTGGTCCCTTATGAGCCACTTGCCTTGGTGAAAGCATTGGCTGGATTTGAAAATGAAATATAATTGAATCCTTTGTTGGTGAGTGTTATTAATTTGTGTGTCCATTATTTTATTAGTTGTGGCCTATTTAATGTAATTTGGGTTGAGATTTTTTGGTGTTAGTTTCTCAACAATATTTGATGTGTCTAACAATGGTGAAAAGTATGGTTGAAGGTGATCCACATTGAAAACTAGGTGCAAGCCAAGGAATGGGGGGATACTTAGCTTGAAAACGTTGTCACCCATAGAATTGGTGATGGTGTAAGGCATGGATCATAGTAGTTGAAGCTTTTGATGGGTTTTGGAAATGAATTCCTTCTGCAAATGCAACCAAACCTAGTCGCCTACTTGAAAATAATGTTGCACCTGATGTTGATCATGATGTTGTTTGTACTTAGTATTGGATTTGTCGAGGATATCATGAACCTATTGGTGTATGTGCTTAATGGATTCAATAAACTTGATGGCCTTATCAACTTCGGATTGAACATGTGAAAAATTTGTTTGTGTAGTTGCAAGAGGCATTGCAACATCAATGGGACAAAATGGTTGAAATCCTAGGCCCACCTGAAAGGGGTTATGGGCAGTTGAGCTATGGATAGCTTTGTTGTTGTTATGTTTCACATAGGGGAGACTCTCATCCCATGTTTATGGATGCTTAGAGTTTTACATATATAATATATACACAATCATCATGTTGACAACCTTTGTTTGGCCATCATTCTCGGGGTGGAATGCAGTCAACTTAGTGAGTGTGGTGTCCAAAAAATGACCATAGGATCAGCTAGAATGTTCTTAGGAACCTGTTATCTAATTCTAATATAATGGTATGTGGGATCCAAAAATGTACCCACACTCATTTGAATAATATCTTGGTAGTGGCTTCTGCTGCGATAATCTTCTTGAAAGTAGCCAATATGTCCATCTTAGAAAATCTATCAATGATCACAAACACATAGTCATTACCATGTTAGGTACAAGGAAGTCTAGGCATATAGTCCATGGAGATGGATTCCCAACGCCAACTTTGAGTAGGCATAGGTGTGTATAGGCCTTAGTTCTTAATGGTTGTCTCGATGATGGAAGAGGTAGTGTAGGATTTGATATATTTTCCAACATCATGTCAAACTTTTTCCCAATTAAAACATTTATGTAGTACTGCCATAGTCTTCTCCACACCAAAGTGTCATGATGTAGCATCCCTAGTTAAAAACTCATGTAAAAATACATAAAGCCACGGTGATCGGACACGTGTTCCAAGCTGAATGGCAAGGGAAACATCCTAGTGGGCATTGATTCATTTTATTATGGCTAAGGAAATTGGCAAAGGCAATGGCTAAGGTCTTGGAAAGAAAAAAAAAATTGCCACATTTATTTATGAAAATAAAGGAAATTAGGAGAAAAAGGAGGTGAAGGGTCACATGTTTCATGTGAGGAGTAAATTGAAGGAAAATAATGGAAAATTAAGAAAATAGAGGCCTCATTAATAAAAAGGCTTCTGAATATCAGTAGGAAGGACTTGGTCAATTCAGTTTTGAAGCTCTCTCATTATTCTCTCTCTCTCTCTCTCTCTCTCTCTCTCTCTCTCTCTCTCTCTCTCTCTCTCATACTCTTGGATACTTAGAGTTTCTTGGAGCACTCTTGGAGGGTGTGGCATACTTGTATTATTGGAACAAGAAGGTAAAGGAAGAGTAGGAAAGCACAAGAGGGCATCGGGATCAACAACTACAACATGTTTTTCTTATAGGTATCAAGTTTCTTTTATGTTTTCCTCATTAGTTTTGGAATGCATGACACATGCATAAGGTGTATTGGTTGTAATCTATCACTAGCATGGAGGATTTTTTGGATTGATAGTGGATTTGCCTAGCCTTGCAATTTCATGGATAGTCATCATGTTGTAGGTTTATTTATTTGTTTTTCTGGTTGGTTCTCATGTTTCCTTAAGTTGGGTTGAGTTATTAGTTGCTGAAGCCTTGGTTTGACAAACTCTCTAGAGCCTTGTAACGACTTGGGTTGAGTTACTATTCTCGTAGCCTTCTTGGAAAAATGCTCTAGAGCCCTATAAAAACTTGGATTGAGTTACTAGTCACATAGTCTTGGCTAGAAAATTTCCCTGGAGCCTTGGTTCGACAAATGCTCTAGAGCCTGGTAAAAGTTGTGGGTTGAGTTACTAGTCCTGGAGCCTTGGTTGGACAAACTCTCTGGATGTAGGTTTTAACCCCGTATAGAAATTACCTGCAGATAGATTCTAAAAGAAGAAAATAAATAATGGCAAGATCATAAAACATAAAATATATATACACAAAGATTTTCCCATGGATCCCAAAACCAGGACTACCAGATTGATATTTCGTTATATTCCTTTCAATGTTAAAATACATATATATACACATCGAAGCATCCACAAACCTCAATCCATTAACCATGGATTAGAACATAATCGTAGTTCCCTTGACCAGATCTACAAAATACCATGGGTAGAAAACCATCATGCCCAAAACCATGTGCGAAAGCCACACAAAAAACCATAGGTAGGTTTTCCCACCTAATATAAGGTCCAAAAAAAATATTTCCCCAGGGCGCTGCCTCAAACACCCTGAAAAGGGGGGCTTCTACCCCCCCACCCCCGGTGACCCCTTAGCTGCAGCCGACACAATGAACAGGAGGTGATTCCCCCCCCCCCTATGACCCCCCCACACATGGGGATAGTAGTGGAAAGAATATAACACACACCCAACATTCTCCCACTTTTTGTTTTCTTTCAACGAGGGCCATAGGAGAGCATAGTCATTGGTCTATCCCCGCAATGCCCATTGTTTCTATACACCAAGAAAAATTCTCAGTGCTCATAGACTTCGTCAGTGCATCTACAACATTCTTGAAAGTGTCCACCTTTACTAGCAACACCTTTTTGTCCTCAAGCATATCCCTCACAAAGTGATACTAAACATCAATATGCTTTGCCTTTGAATGATAAGAAGGGTTCTTTGCCAAGAAAATTGTACTTTGGCTATCACAGTCTATCTTTATATCTTGTTGTACCAACCCCATACTTGAACATACTCTCTGCAACCAAACTGCTTCCTTGCTTGCATGAGTGGCTGCCATGTATTCTGCCTCTATGGTTGAAAGTGCCACTACAGGATATCTCTTGCTCATCCAAATGATTTCACCTCCAAAGAGGTTAAATATATACCCACTTGTAGATATTATCTAATCCAGTTCTCCAACCCACTCTGCAACAATAAATCCACGTATGTCCAAAACTCTATCCAATACTAGTATTCCTTGGTAGAATAGACCATAATCACTAGTGTCATGCAAATACCTGAAAACCTACTTCATTGTTGTCTAATTCTCCTTCCCTGGATTTGACATAAACCTACTCAATACTCCCACTGCATGTGCAATGTCTGGTCTAGTACATACCATTTCATACATCAAGCTACTGACTGTACTTGTGTATCAAACACGAGACATGTCCTCTTCCTCTTCTTGTGTCTTGGGACACTGTTGAACATATAACTTTACACCTAAAGGAATAGGAATCTTCACCAGTTTATTATCCTGCATATTAAACATTTGCAATATTGTCTCAGCATGCTTCCTCTGGATTAACTAGAGCTTCTTTTTTTCTCAATCTTGTTTAATTTTGATGCCCAAAATCTAGTTTGCAACACCAAGATCTTTCACGTCGAATTTGGAGGAAAATTGGGTCTTCAATTCCTCGATAATTTATTTGCTATTTCCAATCAACAACATATCATCCACATACCAAACCAAATAAATAACATGGTCACCAGTTAATTTAAAATACAGACAATGATTTTCTTTATTTCTGGTGAAGCCAAGTCCCCGTATATATGTATCAAATTTTTGATACCACATCCTTGGTGATTGTTTTAACCCATACAAAGACTTATTTAACCTGCATACCAGTTCTTTCTTACCCTTCACCGCAAAGCCTTCAAGTTGCTTCATGTAGATCTCTTCTTCCAAATCCCCGTGAAGAAATGTTGTCATCACATCCATCTATTCTACCTCAAAATCGAAAGCAACAAAAACAGATAAAAATAATCTAATAGAAGCTACCTTGGCAACATGAGAAAAAATATCACAAAAATCAACTCTCAGAACCTCATAATAACGTTTTTCTACCAATCGAGCTTTGTATATCTCCACCTTTCCTTCTACATTCACCTTCTTCTTAAGCACCCATTTGCTTCCAATGGGTTTCCTTCCAGTTGGCAGTTCCACCAGATCCCAAGCCTCATTTTTGGGCAAAGATTCCATTTCATCAAGCCTCTTTCCAGAGTTTTCCATCCTCTAAATCTATTTCTCCCCTGACAGTTCTAGGATCATTATTAGTAATAGATAAAGAAAAATTTGAACATAAATCAGCTGGACTATACCTTTGTAGATGGCTTCCTTCTCGAATTGATCTTCTCACAATTGGTGTTTGTGGCTCTTCATCTTTTGATTCCTCTTATGCTTTAGAGTATGATTCCTCCTGTTTAGCTTAATCTCTATCTTCTTAGATTCCTTTGGAAGGAATTCATGTTTAATAACATCTCTCACCTCTCTAAACACCACATCACAGTTGTACACAATCTTCAATGTTTCTAGGTTCCAAAGCTTATAACCTTTTAAACCATCCTTATACCCATTAAAGATGCACCTTTCAGATTTACTATCCAACTTTCTTCTTTTCTCCTTTGGAACATGTACATATGAATCACATCCAAATACCCTTAGATGTGAAAGTGAGATTTTCTTACCAGTCCATATCTCCTGTGGATTCTTATCCTCCAACGTTGATGAAGGTGATTTGTTGACCAGGTAACATGCAGTCTCCACTGCCTCTGCCCAGAATTCTTGTCCTAACCCGACACCATTGAGCATGCTTCTTGCCTTTTCTATTAACGTAATACTCATTATTTATGCAACTCCATTTTTCTAAGGTGTGTATGGAGTAGTCTTCTGCCATGCTATACCACGCTTCTTACAAAACTCTTCAAATTCCTTCTTGTAAAACTCTTGACCATTATCTGTCATCAACACCTTTATCTTTTTCTCTGCCTGTTTTTCCACTAGAACCTTAAATTATTTAAACATGTCAAAGACTTTTGATTTCTTCCTGAGGAAATATATCCATGTATTCCTTGAGAATTAATATATAAATGATACATAGTAAACAAACTTACCTAGTGATGGAACTGACACAGGTCCAAACACATCACTGTGCACAATCTCTAGTATAGGTTTCACCTTCTTAGCACCATAGGGGAAATTCACTTGATTCTGCTTCCCATATACACAATTTTCACAGAAATAAAAATCCAGAGAGAAATTATACATACCTTCTACTCTACCATTACCATGAAGTATTCGAAGGCCCTTCTCTCCAATATGTCCAAGCCTTTGATGCCATAGCATGGTCTTTTCTCCATATACCACTAGATTTTCTGCTCCACTTTGAGGAACCACAGAACTGTTGCACCCATCAATATAAGTGCTACACTAAATATTTTACAGAGTTTGAATTTGAACTACTCACATCAATACCAGTGCTTCCCAAACCACATTGCAGGTATCTTTCTCGAACACTGTTTTTACACCTGCATCGTCCAGCTTACTTACAGAAATCATATTTTTGGCCAATGCAAGAATATGAAGAACACCTAGAAGTATTCTAATCCTTCCACCTTGCAACATCAACTTGGATTTTCCATGATCAACGATTCTAGCCTTCCTGTCATCCCCTAAGAAGACATCACCGCCATCATCTTTATCATACTCGCAAAACCGCTCCCTATGGGGAGTGAAGTGAAAGGATGCACCTGATTCAATCAACCATGCCTCATGATCTACATGTGTACTTGAATAAGAAGCCAAGTATACATCCCCACCTTCATCTGAGGTGGTTTTCACCTGTGCAAAAGGAGCATCATTAGATCCCTCCTTTCTCAGGAGCTTTAGATATACATTCCTTTTTGAAGTGCCCTTCCTTTCCGCCTTTCCAGCACACCTTTACAGGTTTTGTTGGAGATTTAGATTTCCCTCTAGATTTAGATCTCCCACTCGAGGATTTATTTTTGTTTCTGTTCTGGGACCGTCCTCATATAGACAAGGCATCAACATTTTGGCCCTTTGTATTTTTCTGTCTCATCTCCTCTGATGGAAAGGATGAGACTATTTCATCAAACTACAAGGCAGTCACAATACTACCTATTGCAACAACCAGATTATCCCACGAATCTAGTAGAGAACACAACAAACTAATAAACTTATCTTTATATAAAAAATTTATATCAACAGATAACAACTAGCTTATCATAGTATTAAAGGAATTCATATGCTCTGTCACTGAGTCTCCATACTTCATCCTCAGGTTATACAACGTTTTCTGTAGGAACAATTTATTCACTAGAAACTTAGATTGGTACAAATTCCCTAACCTGTCCCACAAAGCCTTCGTCAAGGCTTCCCATGATACATTCAACAATACTGAATCTGAGATACACAACTGTATTTTTCTCTTTTCCTTCCGATCCAACTTTACCCAGTCTTCAATTGTCATTTCCATTGGTTTAGTACCTGGATCTACCACAATCTACTGATCTTTATCCACTAGTAGATCCTCCATATTGTGTTTCCACAACTCAAATCTCTGACCATTAAATTTCTCGATCTCCATCATTCCATTTCTCACCATCTTCTTTCACCACAAGAATCGATCCCAAAAATTTCCCATTGAACAGGGTCTACCACAGGCTCAAGAAAAACCGCTCAGCAGCAATGGTGTCCCCTTGAAACCAAAACAACTCTCATACTAAATTTAGGTTTTAACCCCATATAACAATTACCTACATACAAATTCTAAAAATAGAAAATAAATAATGGGAAGAGCATAAAACATAAAACAAATACACAAAGATTTTACCCTGGATCCCAAAAGTGGGACTAACTGATTTATTTTTCATTATATTCCTTTTCAATGTTACAATACATATATATATATATATATATATATATATATATATATATATATATATATATATATATATATATATATATATATATATATATATATCCGAAGCATCCATAAACCTGAATCCATTAACCCTAGATTAGAACATAACTATAGTTCCCTTGACCAGATCTACAAATAACATGGGAAGAAAACCATCATGCCCAAAACCATGTGTGAAAACCATGCACAAAGCCATAGGTAGGTCTATCCACCTAATATAGGGTCCAAAAAAATATTTCCCTGGGGCATTGCCCCGAACCCTGTGCAAGAGGGCTACTTCCCCCCCTGTGACTCCCCTGCTGCACCCAACACAAAAAACAGTGGGAGTTTCCGCTCCCCCTGTGACCCCCCCACATGCGGGGCTAATTGTGGAAAGAATATAACACACACCCAACATTGGATCCCGGTGTAAGCTCTAGATTGAATTACTAGTCCTAGAAGTTGGGTTGGAACAAATGCTCTAGAGCCCAAGACTTGGATAGAGACCGCTCTGATGTTGGTTTTGTGATGTTCGTCTGTGAGGTGGAATCATTGTTTGATGGGTTGAGTTGGATTCCCTTTGGAAGCCTTGGATGAGTTTTGATTGATGTATTCTATGATATCCCACATTCATACTTGCAATATGGCACAGGGTGAATGGATGAAGAGATATTTGGCTCAGCCATTCTACAGTCGGGTGGAACTTGGAAGTCCCATCCCAGGTTGGATTTTGCATGATCAATAAGAGGTTATTTATCCTTTTATTTCTATGAGAATTATACTAGATTATATGAGGTTTATATGGCAGTGAGTTCATTGGTATTTATGTCCCTATTATGATGGTTATGTATATGTTTTATGACAGCAGCTATGTATGGCTCTCATCATGTTTCTCCTTGTGTATGAATGAACAATGTATCTATGGACTAATGGATGGAATGGTAGTTAATGTGATAAGGAATCAATTATTTATGGCAAATCTCAGATAAGTATGAGATCCCGATTCTTAGATATGTTATTTACACCTATAGTTTACATATTCATGATATATTTGACGAAATTCTTGTCATGGCTAGTAGGGGTCTAGTCAAGGTCTTAAACAAGTATTTGCTTTGGTACTGTCATTTCCATGTTATTTTACTATTTTGAAGCTATCATGAAATATTGGGTAGTGAACTAGGCTTTGGGCCTAAAAAAGTGTCTCAAATCACGGGGATGTTGACATAGCACTAGAAAATTGGGTCCCCAGATGTTGGCAGGGAATCATGTTAGAGTGACTATGGGTTTCTAGACACTTTCATGCCTATAGAATGAGAGAGACTGAGACTTAAGTTGTCCAAAAACTTAGTGGGACCCAAGGGGAAGATGTCTAAAGTGATGGATTGGTTCTTGAGGGCCCTGATGCTGAGGTTGAATGTTGGTATGGTGTGTTTATGTTGTTTCTACTTCCTTCACATGACTTGGGAGGTAGAATAATATCATAGTGGCCTCTCATCACATGTTTACCCCGTCTATGTGGTTGCTTGGGTAGATGTGGGAGGAGGGTGTTACAGAGTGGTATCAGAGCATGGTTCACCCCTTAGACTAGATGGGTTATGTGTTGGTCATGCATTTATGTCAGTTGCATGTGTGTATCTTATGCATGTAGTCCGTGTGCTTGTTGCATTTGCATGGTGTTGATCATTATTACAGTGATGTCACCATGCGAAGATTGATGGTGTCATCGTCATGAGTGTATGGTTGTATATGCATTTGTTATACACGTAAGTGTTCACATGTTTTCAAGTGCACATGATGTGGTTTTTATTTTCATGCATGAGGTCATGGTTTGTGTAGTTTATATGGTCATGCATTGATGGCTGGACTCTAGCTAGAATGACATGTATATCGTTTCGTACTCATGTGTTATATGTCTATATGCATATGTTATGCATGCATCGTCTTGGTTATATTTATGCATGAAATGTAGGTCAAACATGCCTTGTAAAGCAACATTATGAAATTTAGGTTATCATGATGCTATTGGTTGTTATGATGCTAATGTGTTGGTTGAGATAGTGCAGGAGATGCAGATCATTGAAGTGAAGTTGTAGCATTGGACCTTGAGGCAATAGAACATCGTCATACATGTGTGTATTTGGGTGTTCAAGTATGTAAGTTAAGGATTTTTATATGCATTAAGGTTATATAAATTAGGTTTATGTACATGTCTCTTGATGTTATGGTTACATACATGATAGATGATAGTTGATTAGTATAGTCATAAGCACATGTATCAGATAGTTAAGAATGATAGTAACCCATGGTTGTATGCATTGCTATTGTTACTTTATGTTAGATAAATTGATTATTTGGTTATATGTTGTTGATGAGCATGATGGATAACTTGTTGTTGTTATATGCTAGTAGCTTGATGATTAGGGTTATAACATTAATATCTTGATGTTATATGTATTGTGTTAACCTGGATTGGCCTATGTAGATGGTTATGGTTATGATATTCAGGTATGGGTCAACTTATTGTGACATTGTGTTGTACTAATCTAGACTGATAATACATATGTGATTGTTATGCATGACTGAAAAATGTTTATGAGCTTATGGCGTCAACATGTTAGATAGTGACTATTATGGATATCCTAACCTTATTATGGTTGAGTTGATATGTTGTGAAGTTATATCATGTTAACTAGATTGATCATGCAAAAAATATAGTCTCCCTCAGATACATTAATTTATGAGTTCACTAATATCGTATATTTGTTTCTTGATTGTTTGATTATGCCATCTATTTGGTGATCGAGTGTTTTGTGTCTATTACATTGTCTAGTTGATTTATTTAACATGGTATGTTTACAAGTTGGTTGAGTGTTTTCTGAATTGTATAATATGAGTATGTGTTCAAATGATCTTGTTTTAAGATGATTGTACTAACACATATGTGTTGAGACAGTTGATATGTACTTGAGTGTAAGTAGGTGACAGTTGTAGCACTATGTCTAATGAATATCAGTTGACTATGGATTATGACATGATTGTTAGTCTTGGTAAAGGTTGATTTCAAATTGATGGATATGATTGTCTTGCTATTTGGAACATGTGGTTGACATGTGTGAGAAGTTGCAGGAAACATGCATGGTGTTAGCATGACAAGGTCATATAACTAAAATTTGGGTGATGTGATAGTACATAGTAAGCCTTGATTGCAACAAAGTAAAAAGGTAGAAGAAAGGAATTGAGCAAGAACACCTTTGGCTATGTTTTGAAACCCTACTTCCAAATGAATGAGTGCTTTTCATATAGGAAGTCTTATTAATCTTGATTTTTTCTAACATTATGTGGATAGATACTATAGTCATGAACATCTATGGGATAGGTATATCACCTATTTTCCAGTTAAGGATGGATTCATCAAGCGAATTGGAGCCCCTTGAGAGATGGCAGGGACATGTTCAGTTACAAGGAAATGTGTTTGGCACAACAAGGTAAGGTAACAAATATGTTTTTATGTTTAATTATGCACTGGAAATTATGTGTTTATTACAGTATGATGTAGGGGATTGCATGGTAAAGAGACTATCATGAGATCATGAAGAAGGCTCAAGTTGAGCTTTCCTTTGGAAGCAATGGGAACCATGGGGATTGAGTCATGGTGTTTGTTGAGAGTCTTGTGCTTTTGGTATTTTGTGATTTTCTTGCACTTGATTTGCAGTTTTGTTATGTTTAGTGCTTGATCATGCCACTTTTTTTGTGGTTTCATAACGCTACTGCTTTTCATGGTTTTTGTCTTGTTTGTTTGTTGTCTTTCCTTTTATATTTTGAGCATTGGGAATTGATTGGAAAAGAGGAAAGTTAATGGAGCTCAAGCGGAGCTTTGTGGTACCCAAAAGGTAATGTAAGATAGATATGAAGCCCTGTTCATAAGTAAGCATAGCAAAAGGTAAGACTATGCTAGTCGATTGGACTTGTTTGGTCCATTGGTGTAAATGGAAAGTGGAAGTATAGACATGAGAAAGGTAACCAGAAAAGGTAAAGTGAATGGATATGAGGCATCAGATGCCTTGACTACATTGGGAACGATTTCTCTCAAATTTGTGCATGGTGTACACAGATAAAGGGCATTCTCTTAACCTTGACCTTATGATATTTTGTAATTATGTTGTGATCATGATTGTGTTGATGTTTATATATGTATACATGTATGTATGTACGTATGTCGTGTTTGATAGCATCATCATGGATAATGGTTTTTCAATGCTAGTATTTATATGTATATGTATGTATGTATATATATATATATATATATCTATATATATATATATATATATATATCTATATATATATATATATATATATATATATATCTATATATATATATATATATATATATATATATATATATATATAGGTATGTATGTCATTGTCTGACAGTGTCATTGGGAATCATTCTTGTGGAGAAATGATTTATTACACAGGTGAATGACGTGAAGAGGTTTTGAGTCTTACGAGGAAGCAATTGGGAGGAGTAGCCTAATAAATTTATGAGGTCAGTATCATGTGGTTATGAGTTGATATTATGTGATCATATTATGTCTATTCTATGGACAAGTAACTCAAGCGATACATTAGTGAAATCAAAGTAGTGTGGTCTACGACATGCTAGGAAAAGCATGGATAAGACATTGGAAGAAAAGTTGCTTGGTAAAGATAGTGTGGTTTTGGATGTGTGGTACTATTGTTGTGCACGTGTTGTATATGTTTCACATGTTGTATATGTTGTACATGTTGCATATGTGTTATTGTGTGCATGCGGTGTTGTGCATATATAGTGTCTGTACATGTTGTTTGTGCAATGTTATGTACATGATGGTACAGATAGTGTTGTGTGAATATTGCATATCCAATGCTGCATATAGATGGTGTTATGTATAGGTTATATATGCATTTTTGTGTATAAATGATGTTATGGACATGTTGGATATGCAATGCTATGTACCTATGGTATTGTGTGCATGTTGTACAGGTGGTACTAGGTACATATGGTGTTGTGTGCATGATTGCACAAGTGGTGTTGTGTGCATATAGTGTTGTGTACATGTTGTACAAGTGGCACCATGTGCAGGTAGTACTGTGTACATGTCATGCATGTGGCATTATGTACATGTAGTGTCATGTACATATCATGCATGTGATACTGTGTACATGTGGTATTGTGTACTCATTTTACAAGTGGTGCATTGTACATGTGGCATTGTGTACACATTGTGTAGGTGGTGCCATGTACATGTGATGCTGTGCACACTTTGTACAGGTGGTGTGGTGTACAAGTAGTATTGTGTACATGTTGTACATATGGTATTGATGTACGTGTGGTATAATGTGCATGTCGTACATGATGTATTGTGGGCATACAGTACTATGTATGTGAATTGTGTAGTCGTGGTATTGTGGCATGTGTATTCCTTGTGTTGCACTTTGTGTAGTAAATGTATTTTGTTGTGTTGTGCACCAGGTGTAGGTACATGTATTGTGTCATGTTGTACATCAGGTACAGATGTATGAGTTGTGTTTTATATCGGGTGTATGTGTATACATTTTGTGGTGTCGCACGTTGTGTGTGGACATATGTCTTGTGATGTACATTATGTATGTATACGTATTGTTTGGTGGCGTACACCAAACGTAGGAGTATGTATTGTTTTTTGTTTTACACTGGGTGTAGATGCATGTATTGCATGGTGTTGTATGTCATGTGTGGTGGTATGGGTGTGATGTACACTATGTGTATGTGCACATGGTTGAGGAGAAGTCACTGGGTGTTTGTCGGGAGTGGCAACCAATCCAGTGTGCATATGAAATATGGACAAAGGTCGAATACAAGGATTGATTAAAGGATACGTATCAATATTTTATTCAATTTTACTATGCATGTGATTTATGATTCTAGTCTATGATGATTACATGTGATCTACGATTCTATTTTATGATGGTTACATGTGAATTATGATGGTTATCCCTGATGGTTGTGTTATGAGCTAACCTGATGTGATATGTTTATACATGATGATTTGATCAAAGATGCTAGTTTGACTTGTTGTGACAAGAAGTAAACAGGATTGCAAGTGTACCTTATTGAAGAGCCAGTAATGAGGTATGATTTGAAGTTATTTCAATTTATTTTGAATCTAATTAAAATTATGTGCTTGGAATAGGAATGCATGAACATGCCCGGTTGAGTGGCCAAAATCAACTGCAAGAATTAGCAACATCTGTGAAATAAATTGGAACATGAAACAGTATGATGGTAGAGCACTTCAGGACTAGGGCCATTCTGGGAGACTAGTACCCAATAGTGTCCATTTCTTTTCATGAGAATGCTATGACCAATGCGATGGTTTAAGGCATGGATATGCCTTGGTTTTTTTATCTTCCAATGTGAGGAAGCCTTGCCAAGGGATGGACTGTTGGATAGGGGGTTGCCAGTGAAACTTTGAAGGTGAGTGACTGCATGGAAGGGGTTGATTGGATTACCTGATGGACTGTGTAGCAAAGAAGGAAAGATTGGGGATGGATTTGTTTTGGTCATTAGAATTGCCAGATGGAACCAGATGCACATTGGGAGTGCGCTTTGTAACAATGAGTCGATAACTATTCATTGAGAGGACAAGTGGTGTTGGATTGTAGCATTGGACATTGGATGTATATTTGAATTTGCAGTGGATTCTAGACTTCTTAGGAAAGAGATGAATCCTGGTATTACTTTTAGGGTGGAGGTGTGTGGACTCCCTTGTTGTAGGTGTAGGCATCATATCCTTTTATTTGATGTCTGAGCAAATGTATATATGTGTATATGTGTCTATTATTGCAAATATTGTATTGAGCTAGTTTATAAAGCTCCATAGACAATATGATTATTTGTTGGGTGAAGAAAATGTGCATGGGTATATGTGGTTATTATTGTAAATATCGTAATGAGTTGTGTTATAAAGCTCTAATAAACTATAGGATTTTCATCTTTTAACAAGTGGCCATTGTAAATATGGCAACGAGATGTGTTATAAAGCTCCATGGGAAGTATGTTTTGTTTTAATTAGTCTTATTTGTTATAGGTGTCATTGAACACTAAGGACGCTATTCCTCCAAGGGGGAGGGTTCTATAATATCCCTCGTTAAAAACTTATGTAAAAATAGATAAGGCCAAGGTGATGAGACACATATTCCAAGCTGAATGGTGGGGGAAACATCCTAGTGGGTGTTGATTCAGCTTATTATGGCTAAGGAAATTGGCAAAGGCAATGGCTAAGGCTTTAGAAAGACAAAATGGAATTTTTGGCACATTTATTTATGAAAATAAAGGAAATTAGGAGAAAAAGGAGGTGAAAGGTCATAAGTTGCACGTTGTTATAGCTCCAAATCTCACCCTTATGGTTTGTGATGTTGTACTCATGGCCTAGGGCAACCCCTCCTTCCAGACCTGGTCCTAAAATTTAAAAAACAGTGTTTTATCCCTTATACGCGACATTGCCCTGAGTTAAACACGTGTATACGCGGGTCTGTGTATATCCAACCTGTCACGCGGAAAGAGTCGTTAGTGTGGACACAACCGACCTTCCTAGAAAGCCTAAGACTCTCTAATGACAAACAAGACAAATAAGAGCAATCCTTACCTAAATATGCTTTTACAATATGAGAAATCAAGTGTTTAGATCCTACCTGTAATCCAATGCTGTTGTAGTAGTCCAGCTTCGTTGATCTGGATGAGCTCCTCCTTCCCTTCGAAACCTACATTCACTAACAATCAAACGATTAAATAGCACCTGAATATCACATAAAATAAAACATATTTAACATATAGACCAAGGAGTATATGAAACAACTCATTAATAACAAATTGTTGAGAAGAATGGACTAATTTGTATTAAAGGGTAACAAAAGGAACCTTTACAACCTGAGCCTTGGTGTTGTGCAAGCTCCTCCCAGGGTCCACAAGAGTTCTCCCTTACTCTGATCAGCTCACCCACCTCCCAATGGAAACAAGTAAAGATGGTAATCTCTCCTCACAAGCTTCTACAAGGAAGTCCTAATTCCAGCAGCATCTACCCTTAGGAATGTTCAGCTTTCAACCTCCCCTCCATTTGGCCCAATGCCTGTATTTATAGTGCTCTAGAGGAAGTTATTCAGGTCCACCATCAATGGGATAAGTCCCTCTTTGGATGGGATAGCTCCCCTATTGATGGGATAAGTTCCTCTTTGGTAGGGGTACATGAACCATCTGGAGGCGCTTCATACACGTCAAACATACTTCTAGAAGACTCTAGAAATGACCACAAGTAACTTTTTTGGAGTGAAACTTGCGCCTTTTGACCTTTACAGGAGTACGCACCCATCCCTTTACATACAGAGCGTACAAGTACGCAGGTTTTGTGAACTTGGGTTGCGTACCCGCAGGTAAGGCTAAGAGAAACTGCATACCAGAGATAATTGACTTTTAAATGACTTTTCTCTCTTTCTTGAAGTTTGGCATGGAAAGCAGAGGCATGAGACTTGCCAAGGAGGATAGTATGACAGTGGATGGAGCCATACTAACTGCAAATAGTCATGGTGACATTTTTTAGTGTAACAGATTGCCCCCTAAAGTGCGAAGCCTGTAGTAGATTAGGGTTTTTATGATCTAGGAAGGGTGAAGTACTTTGTCATTTCAAGGAGTATCTTGTGGAGGACCCGGTCAGAACCTGCAAATATTCAACAAAAAATACATATATAAGATGATATCATCGCTGAGGTAGGCATTCCCATACTCAGATTGAAAACTTTAACTAACAATCTAACTACTGCTCTGATACAAGAATGATTTCGCAGTACATCACAATCATAGACTTTTGTAGACACAGTATGGACGCAGCCATCTGTTTATGATTAGTATACTGTATAATGAATACAAAACTCCTTGCAGCCTGGATAGTGGAAACTAGATCCAGGGTCTTCATTTCTACCTCCCGAATTGGTACGATTCTATCCATGCGAATAAATGAGTTGATGTCGAGCATGGTAGAAACCACTTGATTACCAGTCAATGATGTAAACCATTAACAAGTGTGAGAGAGACCACTAGTGATGTCAATGGTTCTCAAAGTACCCAGTACAATCCATGAAATGTGAATGAATGAGTTGATGTCGAACATGTCACGGAATCCTCTGATCGAAAGTCAATGATGTAAACTGTCGTCAAATGCGAGAAATCTGCCATTGATGCATGCAGACTTCAAGGTACTGTCGATTTCTAAGTCATCTTTCCAGATAATGCGCTGATGTTGATAGAAAGTGACCCGTTGCAGGCAAGCCCACAACACGAAATCATTGTTCAAGTTGAAGAAATGTTGCTGTAAGGACTGACTCAAGGATGGTCAAATGGATGACAAGTATTTTGCATATGAATGGTTTATTTGCAGAGACCTCTTGAACACATAACGACACGACAGATGGTTTGGTGATGATTGACCCAAAGTTAATACCCGAAACGGTTGAAGACTTTCAAAGTAGCTTGATCAACTTTTAAGGCAAAGGATTTCCCAACCCAGGTGACCGGAAAGTGTCGTGTTCAAGAGCAGTGATAAGGTTCTTCTGTAACAAAGGATGACAAATTGGTTCATTCTTCTCTCTTTTCCCCCACCATTTCTGGCAAGTACCTCTTTATTTTTTACAAGCTTGAGGAGGATAACATATGCTTGATTATAAGCTCATCCTTCGGAAGGGTCCAACTTAGTTTAGATTCGGACCCTAAGAAGGAGTGGTCCATTCCTGTTTGTAATCGAACAGGTCCTTTACTATGAAATTTTAACGAGTCCAGTGTAGGAGAAACTCGGAGTTTTTCATTTTTAGAGAGTCTGAAAAAACTAAAGAAGACTCCACGGTGAACTTTTTCGTAAATTTGTGTCTCCCAAGCCCGAAAAAGTATAAAATAATACCTGAGAGAACCGCTTGATGTCGCGACCAAGGAGTACTTTCATGATTAGTGTCTCTGACCTGAAAAGTAAAAAGCGATCAAGGACACGTCGTTTTATTTCCGTATCGAGTTTGAAACGACAAAAACCCGGCAATCTTTTCCTGTTTTTACGGTCAGAAAAGAGCTATAAGGGGACCATCTTTTAGTTTCGTTTTAACGTGTAAAAGAAACGCTCGGCAATCTTTTCATGTTTTAGGAGTCAGAAAAGAGCTTAAAAGATGACTCTGATGTTTTGGTTCATGAAAAATGATGATTTTATTCTAAATTCCTTTTGTCCTGCACAAAAACGACACATTACTCATACCTGTTTAAGATGGGTAAAAATCATTGAAAAACGTCCTTTCATGGTGAAAAATAAACAAACTTAGCATTCATTCATCCAAAAAACCTATAAAAAGACCTTTTACCATGTCATTTTTACGATTTTACTGCTGAGGTTGAGAAAAGGGCTTTTGACAAGAAAACTTTCTGTGGACTTTGCGGAGAATCCGACCGTCAGAATCGAGCGCCATCTCTTTCAGGTATTTCACAACATCCCCCTCTTCAATTTCATCCGTTTAGAATTTCATTTCAAGTTTTAATTTGATTTTTTAGGGGGTTTAGGGTTTTAAAATATGTTTCTCGGGGTACGCAAGTGCCCTATGGGCAACCTGCGTACCCCGACTTTTTCGTATATAGGAAAAAGGTCGGGGTACGCAGCCCGCCTTCAGACCAGCTGCGTATCGCCGCTCTTTGTTCTGAACGCGGGGTGCGTACCCCGTGAAACACGCATTTTGAAACCCCAAACTCCAATTTCAACCAACCAAATATTATTTAATGAATTCTAACTATTGTTTCTTGGTGTGTAGGTCACTCACCATGCTGGATTGGCGTGAAAGAGAGCACGAAGACGTTGATTTGGCCGCAATAGGTCATCAACCTTCTATTGATGCGTTAAAGGCATGCGGTCTCTATAAATGCTGGGCTATACCTGGCATGAGGGCCCAGGTGCCATTCTTAGAGTGGCTGGTTGAAAGGTGGAATATTCAGGATCAATGTTTTTATATCGGAGAAAACCAGCTCGAGATAGAGTCCTCCGACATATACTTTCTCACTAGCTTGCCTAACAGGGGCGAGCAACTCTCTCTATTCGGGACTAGGCCGGGTGGCCAATCCCTTGCTAGTCTCCGGCTAGAGTGGTGCAACAATCAAAACCAGGAGAAGGGGATAGAAATCAAATATATATCCCGACCTGAACTCATGGTAATTGCCTTTACAGTTACCAGACTTTGCGGTGCTGCCGCTTTGCACATAGCCACTGGATCCCAAATGCGGATGGCTATAGATTGCTTCCAAGGCACCATTTTCAACTGGTGCAATGCTGTGTTGGCCAATATGAAGGGCCAACTAACCAGGGCAAAGAGAGGACAACTGAAGACCTTTGGATATGGGCCTTTAGTTGTGAGCTTTTCCCTAGAGAGAGTTCCAATGCTGATCCCCCAGCATCTTACAGTTCCAGTTGGGGCTCCTCGGGAGCCTAAGTTGACGAGATGGGTTGCGGTAATGGCCCGACATCCTAACGAGGTAGCAGCAGTTGTTCGATTTCCTGATGGTTACTTTCATTGGCTAGAGGGCCAGGTCTTTGCGATTCAGGATTTTCCGTATGCCGGAATGAATTTTCGCAATGATCCGGACATGGTTCTTCCACAGGGAGAACAATGGGACGACAGAGGTATTTCATTTTTCACAAGTTTTTAAATTATGTATTTTTTTTTGTTTTTTATATATCGCCTCAAAACTGACAGCACAAATTTTCAAAATGCAGATGTAGGTCCACGGCGTCCGGCCAACCTCCGGGCTTTTGAGAGGAGAGTACCAGCTGTACCAGCACCAGCCCCACAGGATGCGGCCACAGGGACCTTAGTCGAGCTGGAACAGGATCTAGAGCGTCTGACGGTGGATATACCAGAGACCACTATAGATGACATTCTTATCCGACTTCAGCGCTACGTGGTCGCAGTCCCAGGACCTTTCAGGAGGTTCCTGTGTAGGGTAGCGCGGGCAGTGGTCTCATATAGAGAGCACCACCAGTGATTGGCTAGTCGCTTTTGTAGACACATATGACATTTTTGGTTTTTTGTACTTATCATTTTTGCCGATCATAAGGTGTTTTTCAACCTATGATCGAAGACGATGTATATTTTTGACACACTCCTATCTATATATATCATTATTACCGGCTTATTTTGTTAAACATGTGTGATGAAATGTTTATAAATTTACATTTATGATTGTTACAAATGTCTATTTAACATTCGAGACGCCATTGCATCTGC
The DNA here is from genome assembly GCA_031772625.1 of Pinus tabuliformis. Lineage (NCBI taxonomy): Eukaryota > Viridiplantae > Streptophyta > Pinopsida > Pinales > Pinaceae > Pinus > Pinus tabuliformis. Next base: position 929,851,482 of record CM062817.1, read on the forward strand.
TAATGTATTTAAAGACCTTGGAATATGCTGATATTCAATGTAATCAAATTCATGTTCCAAGAGACGCACCCTCAAAAACAATCTTAATAACACTGGATTTCTAATGGCATAGACTCTATTAAGCTGTAATACAACGAGTTTGGAATCTAACCTCACTATCAAACTCCGAATCCCAAATGAAATAGATTCAGATAATAATTCAATCATTGCACTGTATTCTGCAATGTTGTTTGTTGTTTGACCGAGGCTCACCCCATGCATAGAAACTAACTCGTCAGAGGGCGAATAGATAACCCAAGCTGCGGAAGAGATATTCCATGTACTACGACAAGCACCATCAGCAAATCCAATGTACGTTTGGAGAGGCGTCGACATTTGCAATATCAAGAGTAAAACCAAGATAAGCCAGAATAACGACAAAAACACACTCTTTAAACTAAGCACACAGCCTAAACTAAGCAAACATACTAGTTAAAAAGAAAAATAACCTAACTAGGACTAACTAAATCTCCATACCCACCATTTAAGCATAATACCTCTTTAGGTAAAGTCCATTTCTGGGTTTACCCAAAGAGTCCCCATCAAAATCTACCAGCTCATAGGCCCCTTTTGCCAGCTTCCGCTTGACAATGTAGGGCCCATGCCACATGGGAACGAATTTTCCAGCACCTAATTTATTGTTAGCTTGATCATATAATAGCACTAGGTCTCCTTCCGAAAAATTACGAGGGGTCACGTTACGGTCATACTGAGCTTTCATCCTTTTTGCGTGAGTCTCGATTGCCAAAGCAGCGTCACGTCGATTCTCATCTAATTTAGCCAAGTATAACAGATGCTTTTCCTCTTTAGAAGTAGCTGGGAGTAATTCGATAGCCATTTGAAGTGATGGGATTTCGCATTCAATGGGCAACACTGCTTCCAAACCATAAACTAGTTGGAAAGGAGTGAACCCTGTTGACGTTTTTACTGAGGTTCGATACGCCCAAAGCGCTGAGAATAACATGTTATGCCAATTCGACCGATGAATACCAATGATTCGTCGGATCATGATAACTAGAACTTTGTTGATAGATTCAACCAAACCGTTTGCTTGGGGATAATAAGGAGTAGAACTATCATGGCGTAAACCAAGCTGGCTTGTAAGTTCTGTCATCATAATGTTTCGAAAATGGCGCCCATGGTCAGTGATTATCGCTTGTGGGACACCAAACCTAGCAATAATATGATTGAATATGAAAATCGTTGATGTTTTGCCGCTTGCCTCGAATGTAGGCATCGCCTCGGCCCATTTAATAAAATAATCAACCGCAAGGATGATATACGCATGCCCCCCGGCCGAGTGAGGGTTACAAGTAATAAAATCGATACCCCATTTAGCAAAAGGACCAATGGCAATTATAGGGTGGAGAGGAGCAGGTGGTGCGCGCATCTTGCGATCAAACACTTGGCAGTTGTGGCATTTTCGGATCGCAATGATACAATCTTTAAACATGGACGGCCAGAAATAGCTAGCACGCAACACCTTCTGAGCTGTGGCATACCCAAACATATGGCCGCCACATGCTCCAGAATGACAGTCATTCAAAACCCTTTCTGCCTCTTCATGAGTTAAGCAACGACGAAAAACCAAGTCCGCCCCACGACGATAAAGAGTATCTCCGATAATTCTGTATTGTTGGGACTGGAATCGAATTTTCCGGCGTTCCGAATTTGAAGCTTCAGGCCGAAAGGATTGGGTTTGGAGATAGAAGATTATATCCCCATACCACGGATCTAAAGTGCTGATAAGAAACAGAGATTCGTCTGCAATGGTTCCTTTGCCACAATCTTCGTGTCAGCACGCGGGAAGTCACACATCAATTCCGCAAAAACTAAGGATTTCTTAGACTTGGACTTCTCGAATTCCAAATCGAACTCCTGCAGGATAACAATCCATTTGGAGTACTTGCCCCCTAGCAATTGTTTTGTCAAAATATAGATCATAGGGTTGCAATCCAAAATCACTGTAGTTTTACGGAGAATAATGTAATGACGAAAACACTGGGCAGCCTGCATAGCTGCCAGGGCCATTTCTCCACATGCAAATATTTTAGCTCAGTGGGATTTAACGTCCTACTAAGATAATATATTACATGTTCCATTCCGAATTCATCTTCCTGAACTAAGACCATTCCAATGGTGGAGTGGGAGGCGACGAGGTACAAAAAGTAATCCTGGTTGTAGTTGGGAGGATGCAGCAACGGTGCATGGGTCAACGCGTGCTTAAGTGCATCAAAAGATTTCTGAGCTATCTCATCCCAAGAAAATTGAGCGTTTTGTTTCAACAACCGGGTGAAACCCTTTGTAACCTCGGCGTAGTTAGGAATGAATCGACGTAAAAAGTTTGCTTTCCCTTGCAAACTTTGGAGTTGGCACAAACTCGAAGGAGGAGGCAATTTGATGATAGCTTCGACCTTCGAGGGATCGATGCGGATACCGGCTTTTGAAACGACAAATCCTAGCAATCGTCCCACTTCTATGCAGAAGACACATTTGTGTAGGTTCAAACGAATTCGATAATGCTGACACCTCATAAAAATAGCGCGTAAATGGACAAGGTGATCAGCTCGATGTAAATAATGAGCAGGCAAATCATCGAGATACGGTTGCACAATGTGCTTGATGTCGTGAAACGCGTAAGACATTGCCCGTTGGAAAGTGGCTCCGGCATTCTTAAGTCCGAAAGGTAATTTGCAATAAGAAAACGTCCCCCAAGGACAAATGAAAGCCGTTTTTGGTTGATCGGCAGGTAGAATATTGATTTGGTTGTAACCGGAAAAACCGTCCATAAAGGAAAATATTTCACTGCCGGCACAATCATCAATTATTTGATCGATATAGGGTGTAGGATAGTTGTCTTTTGGACAAGCACGATTTATATCCCTATAGTCGATACATATTCTTATTGTTCCTTGTTTCTTGTTAACCGGAACAATATTCGATACCCAATCTGTTAACGGGATCGGATAAATGAAACCTGCTTTCAACAGCTTCTCGACTTCTGCTTTAATCGCAGCCGCTTTCCTAGGGTGTATCTGATGCAGATGTTGCCGAACGGGTTTAGCGTCCGGGCAGGTCTTGATTTCATGAACAACAATGGAGGGATCAATTCCTGGAATTTCCTCATAGGACCAGGCAAACACGTCGCGGAATTCTTGAAATAGGACCTTGTATGTTTGAATTTCGTTATCTGTACACGAGGCACCTATATGAATGTTTTCAATAACTCCGGTTTTGACTGAAATGTCGATGGCAATAGTTTGGGAAATGTTTCCCAAATTCAACTCTGAATCAGGACGTTTCATGGGATTCTGAGCGTCCTTGACATATTCAGCTGTAAAAATTGATGAAAAATCATTTTCAAAGTCATCACCCTCAGGTAAAAACGAAGATCTATGATGAAGATCTTCCCATGGTAGATTGTCTACACTTAGGATTTCGCAAAGTTGTTCGTCAGATGACACGACTTCAGGAAACGTTATCCGTTCTGAGGTTGATTTGAAAAGTGATTCCTCACGGACCACATTCATTTTGTCAAATTGGGTTGAACTGGAGTCGGAGAAAGGCTGCACGACTTCATAAGCAATTTCATATGGACTCAAAGGCATTGCATTACCGAAGGAGTCTATTTCAGATTCAGATGGGACAATCCAAGGATCATCGTAAATAATAGCGTCTGAAGTAATCATATGAATGGATGCGAATGAAGGGTCTGCATTGATGAAAGGAAAGGGAAAAGTTCCCAGTAAACCAGAATCTTTAACCAATCCTACACCAACATCCCTGTAAGGGATAGTCGTTTTACCGACATGCTGGATACTCTCTGAAGAGGCTGGGTCGGATGAAAAGTAAGCAAGCTGGTCTATTGTCACGATCTTACCATTATGTGGGAACTTTATAACTCTGAAGACTGATGACACAACCGCTGTCATAGCGTAAGACCAACTGCGACCCAAAAGAAGGTTGTAGTCTAGAGGGGCATCAACCACCTCCACATCTAGACTAACGGTTTTTCCTTCAACCCCTATAGGCAAATCCTGTAGAATGCCAAACGGATGGAACCCACGGCCATCAAAGGCCTTAAGGATTGTCGGGGATTGGTTCAGTGAAGGAGAACCAAGCGATCTCCAACACTGAATCGACATAATACACGTAGAAGCTCCTTCATCAATTACAGTCTGATGAATAGGCCTGTTTTTGACTATCACTGGAATCTGGAAAGCCATTTGATGAGGGAGACGCGGTGTACTATTTTCTAGATCAAAGATTATCAGGTTCGGGTCCTGAATATCAACAGCTCCTATAGCCGACAAGAGTAATTTTCATTGTGCTGGGCATGATTGCAGCACTTCCAAAGCCGACATTGCTGAGGGTGAAACAGCTAAATCCTCAACAATGTTATAATTCTGAGCTGCTCTCGCATGTGGATTGAAAGCAGACTTTCGAAGTATACCCTTGGCGGGCGGTTTAATTATCAAGTCCGGGTTAGGTTTCTCGATCTGTAGTGGATCGGAACCGGGAGCTGAGGTTGATGGATTAGAATGAGAAGATTTGCTTCTTTGCCATCAACAGGATTCTTACTACCATAATCTTGTGATCGAGTCGTCCGTACATGAGACATCATCAATATGGGCTCTTCACTGGCACTCGAGGAAGAACCTATCATTTTACTCTCCTACTTCGGAAATGGATCTTTCAAAACAGCAGGAGTTGGGGAACCCTTAACGATTTTCACAACCTCTGCTCGATGAGGGAAATCTCTTGTGAAATGATCTTCTTCACAAATTAAACAAGGATAGCGAGGTTTGCGCTTTTTGTCGTTAGATTCCGACTTCTCTTTTTTCTCCTTTGGAGCCTTGTCTGCTTTATCCTTCTTCTTGCCTTTCTTCTTACCACCATTTTTTGATTTAGCCGTAGATGACTCTACAGCATGAATATCGGCAGTAATTTCGGGAGAAGATTCTCCTGTCGGGGAGTCCGGTAAGGTGATTATTGGAGAAGAATTCTTTGAGGATTTCTTCTTACTTTTAGTATTCACCGTACCAATCATGCCATCAGCAGCATGAGACCCCGAAGGAGCAGCAGCAATTTGATTCGACTTAGGAAGATCTGGGATCTTCTCGTGCAACGTACCCGACTGAGTGTAAACTAAGTCAAGGTATTGGGCTTGAGCAATGACTTGCTCCTCAGTAACTACTCCGGCCTTAGCTACATCTTCAGTAATCTTCGGTAATAATGATTTTACAAACCATTCAGCTAAGATTTGGTCCGGGATAAAAACTTTCACTAAACGTCTTCGACGTCTCCATTCATGAATATGATCAGAAATATAAGTGGAGGTCGACTATTTTAATGAAGTTAATAGCTCCGTGCCGTTATCGTATCTAACCGGCAACTGAAAATGAGTTAGGAACGAGGTAGCTAATTGGCTAAAATTGTAAAAAGAGGCCCGTGGTAACTCAATGTACCACTTGGCCGCGAGACCAATGAGCGTACGCTGGAAAAGACGTAAGCAGATCGAATCATCCGAGATAGAATTTGAAGCACACCAGAGGTGGTAATTCATCACGTGATTGGACGGATCCTCTCCAGACTTACCTTCGAACTTGGGTATATCACTGGGCAACTTATTTGGCATTGGCGGCCAGAACGGAAGATATTGAATTGGATCATTCGTTAGGCGCGTCAGGTCTGGTAAATCCAAAGTTGCGATAAACGGTAACTGCCGATTAGGATCTCTAAAACTCTGGGTCACAAGACCAGTCCCAGGAGGAGGATATCCAGGATAACTTGGAACAGGAATCGCATTAGGGATATTATATCCTCCTAGAAAACCAGGATTAACCGGACCGTACTGGGGTTGTTGAGGTTGTTGATAAGTGTACCCAGGATACGGTTGATACTGGTAAACCGGTTGTTGGACAGCAGGACCGAATTGGTACTGTCCCTGGTACTGTTGGTGAGTAAATTGAGGTTGAGTTGTTACAACAGTACTTAAACCAAGCTGCCCTGCAGGCATCTGGACCGTGGTTTGAATCGTAGATCCGAACAACGGTAAAGATGTCTGAGGAGTGGTTGCAGAGACAGTAGAAATCGGAGCTGTCGATACTCCAGAAGTAAGTGTGGTAGATGTTGTGGTAGTTGCAGCAGCCGTTTGAGATGGAGTACTATGTGAAATTGGCGGCTGAGTAACTACTGAAGTTACAGAAGTTTGAACACTTGACTGGACAAGTTGCGGTTGCTGGGGTGGACCAGAAACTACGGGTTGTCCAATTTGAGGTACCAACTGTATACTTGGCTGCAACACCTTTTGACCTTGTGATGGATCCCACACTATCATTCTGGGGTATTGACCCGTAACAGGTTGAGGATACTGAGATCCATAACCGAATTGAGGATAGGATTGATAACTGAAAGGCATAGTTCCCATACCTTGAACATATGACTGACCTTGAGGTGGTTGATAACCTTGACTTGAGTATTGACCTTGAGGTTGATAACCTTGGGGTAAATACTGATACTGGGGTTGACCTTGACCTTGAGGTTGATACCCTCGAGGTTGATACCCTTGGGGTTGATACCCTTGAGGTAAATATTGATACTGAGGTTGACCATGGGGTACATATTGAGGCTGGGTTTGACCTTGAGGCATGTATTGTACCACGGGTACATACTGACCTTGAAGCTGCCCCCGAGACACAATTTGTGTACCTTGAGGTTACCCCCCAGGCGTTAATTGAGGCTGCCCCCCAGGCGGTAATTGACCACCTTGAGGTTGAGAAACGGGAACTGAACCTGACATCATGTAAATGTCCCCTACACCCAACGGTTTGTTACTATTGTTTCCAGCTAATAACCCATGATCAATGGGTTGAGGAGATGCCCCCGCAAAGGTACCAGAAAGTGATTGATACCCGGTGGGAACAGAAGGACCGCCGTGCAAGAAAGATTCAGGAGATTGAGTAAACACGGACGACTGACCAGACATATTTACAGGAGTATAAATACCTCCAGGTGGAAAAGGAGTACGAGGTGGAGAAAAACCTACCCCTGAGTTGTCTAAATAATTGGTTAACAAAAGGTACCAAGTAGTACTTCTAGGAGGACTGTAAAAGATAGATTCACGCTCCCTGAGATCAATAGTAGGTTGATCTTCAAGGGTAGATACGCCTAATTCTTCCTCTGGAGCAAGTTCTTCAATAGCTATCAAACCAGTAGGAAGATTTTCGGTGATGACTCTTTCTACCCTAGGTGAATCTGGTACACTAGAAGTTGGAGTAAAAGGTTCAGATATTTCAGGTTCTTCGCCTATATCACTAGTAGATGAAAAACTACTAGCAAGCTCAGAAACTTCAACTGCTTCAGGATTATAACCTGTCTCTAGACTTTGGTAATCTTGATGGACTACCAACGAAGACTCTCCTTCTTCTGGTGAACCTACTCTACTGCCGCTAGGAGGAGTTACAAGGACCTTTAAAGCTTCGTAATGACTTGGGACCTCTTGAGGAGATTCACCCCGAAGTCTACGGGATCTTCTCAACAATTCGGCCACAGAAACAACCTCAGGAGACTTTCCCCGAAGTCTACGGGACTGTCTCGGTAATTCCGCCACAGTTAAAAACTTTTAACTACTGCACACGCAAACAAAGTAAAATCTCAAAACAAACCACCTAAAGTCTCTAAAGAACCAAACAAATTTGAATCATACGCCTAAAGAATCTAGGGCGTCAAACCAAACACAAACAGTAGCCTTCCAGACCGAAAACGCTAGTTGGAGATGAAACCCAACATCGCTGGATTCAGTACAGAAGTGGTGGGTGGAACAGTTACCCCGACAACCTGCTTAATGAATAGACCGGCACAAGTTCCTCCACTTTAACCGTCTCGAGTGAAGTGAACCCCCCGGAAAATCCAAGTGAGTCTAGCCGACGTCTGTTCCAGGTACAGTGGGATCTTCCCTCCACCATCACCTCGGTAGAATCCTAAAGATAATGGTCACTAAGGTTACCAACCGCAACAAATGCACCTGGGGGAACGGTCTACACTCCGACAGCACGCAAGGGCAGAGTATCAAGCTCAATCCCCTTGCTGATTCCTTGACAATAATCCAAGGTTTATCGACAAGTGACCCCTGGCTCCTCGACAATGGTTAATCCGAGGTTTACCGTTTGTAATACGTGCGTGTCTGGCATCGTTCCCAACGAGGGGGGATTGATCCCCTCACTGGTTCGGACACGAGCTCGTGCTTCTCCTTTAAGAGGAGCTTTCCCAGAGTACAAATGAGACAATTGGATTTATTCTATCACAAGATAAGCTACTTGTTTGGTTTTGTTGTCTTGGAGAGTTAATTACTCTCCTACTCCAAGACACTAGCCTGATATAAATTGGTGTTTCAGAGCCCTAGTAAATAAAAGTTACTACGTTGATTTTACTTTAAGCGTTAATTTTATGGTTTTTCTTAAAGACAAAAGGTGATGGAGATGAAACTGGTGGTGTGTAGACTCGACTCGCAACCACTACAAAGATGCACCTAAGATGATTTACACTACTTTTCCTTTTCAATGAATCTCCTAACTAAGAGAGTTGGAAAATGCAAATTTTATAGAAAACAACTTTCTTAGTAAAGACAATCAAAGAAACAATTATCTTTATCTTTTCAAAACACACAACTCATGACCACTAATTACTCTACGAAATTTCCTTTTTCTTCCAAAATCTACAAATGCTACCAAAGCAAACTTTTTCCAAAAGAATTTTTGTGTTTTTTCTATGTTAATAAAGCATATAAAACTATTTTATCAAATCGAATTTAACAAATCTAAGGCAATCAAATCAAATTCATTCAAAAGCAAATCAAAAGCAAATTTACCTAAAAGTAAAAATAATGAGGACAAAAGCCTACAAGGATGATTCCCGGATGTTTTACTTAGTCAAAATGCAACTAAGGATTAGTTCATGCATAATCATAAACTAACCAAAAAACGAAATCGAAATCTTTTTGTTCTTTTTTCTCAAGAATGGAATTCAAGGCTTTAACAAACAAACTTTTCGAGATTCGCAAAGAGAAGACACAAAGGTAGGTCTCTCACTAGGGTGACTTCTATGACAGGCCCGACTCCTAAGAGGACTGATCAAAACCAGGGAGATCCAAAGTTTGACAACCTCTAACGCCAAAGTCACTACAGGACCAGTTAAAAATCAAACCCTAAGGCAAAATCCCTATGAATTCCACCAAAACCCTCGACACTAACGGGACAAGTTCAGGTGAAGATCTTTGACAGTAAACTGATGGATCTGGGCAGTAAAAACAAAGTAAAAGCAAAATCTAAAAGAGCAAAAAGAAAAAATTGAAATTTTCTCAAAATTGACAGGGGTACGCAGGTCATCTGTTCACACAGGCGCAGGTACGCACTGTGCACAAAGACGCAGTGCGTACAAGTACGCACTGTGTTAAACCCAGAGACTGCGTACTGCTGGCAAAGCTAAGAAAAATAAAAAACTAAATTGACTCTAAGCTAACCCACCCAAATACACAACTAGACAACCAAAAATCAGAAAACAAGCAAGTTTTCTCATACCAAAATATCAAACCAAAAAGAACTCAAACACATTCATGGATTCCCCAGCGGAGTCGCCATTTTGTCACGCAGAAAGAGTCGTTAGTGCGGACACAACCGACCTTCCTAGAAATCCTAAGACTCTCTAATGACAAACAAGACAAATAAGAGAAATCCTTCCCTAAATATGCTTTTACAATATGAGAAATCAAGTGTTTAGATCCTACCTGAAATCCAATGTTGTTGTAGTAGTCCAGCTTCGTTGATCCGGATGAGCTCCTCCTTCCCTTCGAAACCTGCATTCACCAACAATCAAACGATTAAATAGCACCTGAATATCACATAAAATAAAACATATTTAACATATAGACCAAGGAGTATATGAAACAACTCATTAATAACAAATTGTTGAGAAGAATGGACTAATTTGTATTAAAAGGTAACAAAAGGAACCATTACAACCTGAGCCTTGGTGTTGTGCAAGCTCCTCCCAGGGTCCACAAGTGTTCTCCCTTACTCTGATCATCTCACCCACCTCCCAATGGAAACAAGTAAAGATGGTAATCTCTCCTCACAAGCTTCTACAAGGAAGTCCTAATTCCAGCAGCATCTACCCTTAGGAATGTTCAGCTTTCAACCTCCCCTCCCTTTGGCCCAATGCCTGTATTTATAGTGCTCTAGAGGAAGTTATTCAGGTCCACCATCAATGGGATAAGTCCCTCTTTGGATGGGATAGCTCCCCTATTGATGGGATAAGTTCCTCTTTGGTAGGGGTACATGAACCATCTGGAGGCGCTTCATACATGTCAAACATACTTCTAGAAGACTCTAGAAATGACCACAAGTAACTTTTTTGGAGTGAAACTTGCGCCTTTTGACCTTTACAGGAGTACGCACCCATCCCTTTACATACAGAGCGTACAAGTACGCAGGTTTTGTGAACTTGGGTTGCGTACCCGCAGGTAAGGCTAAGAGAAACTGCGTACCAGAGATAATTGACTTTTAAATGACTTTTCTCTCTTTCTTGAAGTTTGGCATGGAAAGCAGAGGCATGAGACTTGCCAGGGAGGATAGTATGACAGTGGATGGAGCCATACTAACTGCAAATAGTCATGGTGACATTTTTTAGTGTAACACAACCCACATGTATGTATTAAAACACTTAAAAAAATATAAAACTCCTTATTTTCGGGCGGATATCGTGGGTTTTACCTGTTGATCACCTGTTAGTGCCTGTGGCCCAACTGTTCCCAACCAACTCCTAACTAAAAAACTACTTTCGAGATGGCATAAAAACACCTAAAAGGGAAGGCCTAAGGGGGGAGAGAGGAGAGAGAAAGGTTATTATGCTGAGAGTTTTCCCTTGACCAAGTCTGAAGTCCCTTGTGCCTTCTGCACTTCCCCCATTTTGTACAGGAAACTTTTGTTTCCTTGTGTGTTGATGTTCATCCACCATTTATGACATCATGGAGAGAGTCATGGAAGGAGTTTGTTAGAGGCTTGAGGCTGGAACAGATCCGGAAGGAAGCTTTGCTTGGAGCCTGCTGAAGGTGACTCAAGTGAAAATTTTCCTTTTTATGTACTTTATTTGTCTATAATAAAAGAAACACATGTCTTGGTTCCCGAAATGAATCTTCTTTATGTTAATGATATTCATGTTTAGAATTCATATGTAAATGGTTGTTTGGATTTCATAACTTGTTGGAAATAATACTGAGAGGGGGGGGTGAATCAGTATTATCAGATCAGATAAAACTTTTCAATCTCATACCCAGATTCATACACGCAGCTTCAGTTAAGGATATCAGCGTATATACACGACTTCGTTAAGGGCAACTAGTGTATATGCAGTAATCTTATGATTCAGTTAGCTTATCTTCAGTAAATGCATCAGAACATTATTAACCATATTAACAGTAAACAGGTGCAGTATAACAGAACAGATCATCACGCATAAGGCACACACATGAACACCATGATATAAGGTGGAAACCCAATGTGGGTGAAAACCACCTGCTGCAAGTCATCTCTATCTTTTCTTTAATAAGAAATTTCTTTTACAATGTGCTGGTGCAGTCCTTTACCAGCACGCAGGCTACAACCTGCAGAGAGCTACAACCCTCTTAGCTCTTGTACTAGCCGATCCATTTACTAGTACGTAGGTGCCTGCCTACAGAATGCTCCAACCTTTACTTGTTTTCCAACTGCTACTGAAGGGAGCTACAACCCCCTTTCTCTTGTACTGGCTGATATGTTTACCAGTATGTAGGTGCCAGCCTACGATCTACCCGGGACCATGTTTCATACATTTTCATACTGGATCCATAAGACAATCATCATTGTAGTACAACATGCATCATTGATCACTGAAACACTGAAACACTGTCAACAACACAGTCACCAGAACACAGAGCAGACACAGAACTCTGCAATAACCATCAGACCCATCTGCAACTTTAAATATCAAGCTTTACAATGTACATGCTACTTGGATGAACCCAACCTGCGTGTATATGCTCTTTTTCCAAGGCCAACCCGCGTACAGATCTAAAAATATTTCCTTATAACTTTGCAGTTGTACCAGACATCAATCATACTATAACACTTATAGAACATTATTTGCGTCAGTATGCAGATCTAGAATAAGCATAATCAACCATATAAAGATAGTGCATTTCAAACCATTTGATCCCAATCTCTCCTTAGATCTTGTTCTCCATCAACTGGTGAGATCTCTCCTTAGCTCAGATCAAGCAATGCATCATCAACCCATAACCTGCATACTGGATCTAATACTTCATCAGATATTCAAGACATTTCAGATACTTTGCCTAATGATCTTCTTCTCCTTATATAGCCTTAGGCCTTGCTCAATACCACGGGCCAAAACCATAGAAATCCAATACCATCAACTTCAAAACTAGGGATCAACACGTCCGTCGAGACACCATGGTCCAAAACCATAGGCACAACTTCCAAGGAATAACCGCCACGGACCAAGGATAAGTTTTCCACATACACGCTCTTTTACTGAAGCCAACCTGCGTGTACATGCGACTTGGTATATAGGGAACCTGCGTATACACGACTTGGTATATAGTGAACCTTCTTGTATACGCGACTTGGTATATAGTGAACCAACATGTATATATTTTCTCTTCATACTTGTAGTCTGATCATCAATTCCTTGCTGCTATCCTTCTGCACTATGATTTGTCATCAGTGTTATTTGCCATCAAGGACAACACTTGTCTCATAATCCCAACAATCTCCCCCTTTGGACTTGATGGCAAAGCTAACTTGTTACACTTAGAACTATCATCTGATTCCTTTGAGTTGTCCTCCATCAGTCACATTTGACATCTATTCTGAAGATTCATCAAGGTTATACATAAGTGAGATATTCTTCTATGAGAGGGTTGCCATCAAGTACAACACATGCATCATAATGCCAACAATCTCCCCCTTTGAACTTGATGTCAACAACACCAACTCACTCTCCCCCTTTGACATCAAGGGCAAAGGGTGGACCAATCTATTCTCTTCCTTTGCTGAATCATTCCACTGTCCATACTCCCCCTGAGTATCTGTTAAAATCTCGGAATGATCTCCCCCTTTGTATATGCCAAAGTGTACCAATCTGTCAAAGCTCCCCCTGAGTACATTCTGAGTCTTTGTACTGCTGAAGTGTGTTGTTCATGCTCTTCCTGACTGTAGGCAAGATCTGCAAAAGATGTTCTTCAAGAATAACATGACTCTATACATCATAAAAGACCTTCCTATCACCAAAGACTCATACATACATCCATCTCTCAACTAAGTGAGGATATACAAAAGTTGACTCATCCACCCAACCAAGTGGGGATATATCAAAAGTTTACATATGAAAACTAATCACATTGCATCAATCATCCCAGGCATAGTGGGGAAACCAAAATAGGTCGTTACATGACCTTGACACCATGAAAGAGATACCACAAAAGAGATATATGACATAGAGACGAAATATCTAGAGTAAGACTTATGAATGTCACCAATAACTGATATTGGCAGCATCTGTCAATCACCATTCAGATCAGCAACCAAGAGATCCTTTTGTTCTCCTTTCGCCCTTTGTTCCACCTGAAACCAACAATGAATGTGAACTAGAACCAAAAGCTTCTAAGATAATGCCAACAATGCATCATTGGAAGATTATTTGTTCCCCCTGAACCTGTGCCAGATGGTCTCTGTCAGACCCATATCAGACTCTCTGCAACCAACATCTGTCCCTGCTGATTTCCTTCAAAAATTCCATATACGCATCTGCATCCATATAAACAAGCGTATATATGCGGATAGGCCTTGTGAAACTCGCGTACAACAATTTCCATATCAGCAACCTGTAAATGTCCAGTAGAGAATAAGTCATCAACCTATAACAAGGTATGTCTGCATCAATTCATCCCTTTGACCAGAATTCAGAGTCATTCACATTATATCATGTGTGAAACCACCATAGTCATTTCATCAACCTCTACATGATCCAAGTATCATTACTTGGGAACATCTGCATCAACCAACATATGTCAGTATCAACCTATCATCATATAGATATGAACTCATCATCATGTCTCCAACAAAGCAACTTTGAGTAGTTATCCATGTATCAGCACTATGTATCTTGAGCTCAAGCTCATTTGACAAAGCTTCTTGACATCATCAACAGCAACAATCCTTGTCCACAAGAGTGCCTGCATCATAACTATATGATCTTTATGCATATGACGACAGCAGCATATGAGTGACTCATCATCAAGTGAGGAAGATGTGTATTCAAGCTTTGTACTTCTCCTTATCCTTATGAAGATCACCATATATGCATCATCGATGAGTCAACCATAAATCTGATCTGAACATCAACTATGAAACCCCAAGAATCATATGAGATTTTATCATGGACTACTCACAAGCAAGGTATATCATTTAGCCATATAAGTAACATCACCAAGTACTATTAATCCATAATGCCAAAAATACAATATTAAAGACATATTCTCCCCCTCAACCTGTGCCATATGTTTGCTGTTAGATCTGAACATGCATACATCAGTAGTAAGCATCAAGACATCATCACCATCAAGTTAGGATTAAAACACTTCTAGCATCTTACAAGTATCAAATCATTTCTAGACATTCTCAGCAGACTGTAACTGTTAACCAGTAGAGCAGATACTCGATTGAATCATATCAGACCCCTTTTCTGAGCCTGTCCCCACTGCTTTTCCACAGACTAACATATACGCGACTTTGCAGTGTATAACTCGCGTATATACGCGACTTCCCTTTAAGTAACTTGCGTATGAGATTCAGGACACTGAAGTTTTACACTTTCACCTTCCCCTGAGTCTGATATCTCTGTGCTGTGTTGTGTCTCAGTACATTCTGCTGTGCCACATCTTTCTGACTGTACTTCCTTCTTTTTCCATATCTTCAAGTGTGATGTTGTTTTCTCCTTTTGGTGTGGTATCCGTGCTTTGTTCCTGCATTCCTTTGCTATATGTCCAAGCTTGTTACATGCATAACATCTTACATGTTTCAAATTTCTCCTATAGCAATCAGCAGCTTTGTGACCAAACATATTGCAAGAAAAGCAATATCCATTAAAGTACCTTGAGTGTGATGATCTTTCTGCATGATGGTCTTGAACCCTTCTTCTTCTACATCTAGCTGCAACATGTCCAAGATTATGACATACATAACATTCAACATTATTCATAGGAGGAGTAAAAGATTTTCTTTGAGGAGTCTCTTTCCTTGATTGTTGATGGGGTTGACCTTTCATCTCCTTGTTGATCATTTTAGATTTCTCTTTAGAGTTCCTTGCCTCACCTTGTGAACTAGATTCACCTTCAGCAGATTCATGAAAACCAAGACCAGTCTTGATAGCAGGAGACCTTTGACTACTAAGAATATCATCCAAGACTTTAGAGCTATGTTGAAATCGTAACAGCTTATCCTTTTCTTCTATTTTACCTTTCAAGATATTTACCTCAACCTGAAGCTGTTCTTCCTTTTCAAGAGATTGCTTTTTCCAATTTTCTTCAACTTTTCTTCCTTCTTTCATTTTCTCCCTTAGTTTGAGAATCTCCTTTTCTTGTTCTTCATTCAGATCCTGCTGCATTTGACGAACTCGGAAAGCACATTCCAGCTGGGATTTTAAGCTGATGACTTCATTTTCTTGTTTTTCAATTGCTTGATGTAGATCTTCATTCTGCTTCCTTGATTCTTCAAGATCTCCCTTTAGTTAGAGGATTGTAGCTTCAAGATTTTCATAGTAGCTGGATCTATCTTTGAGTTTCTTGATGGTTGTGTTCTTGTCATTGACTTCATTTCTTAGAGATGTTGCTTCAACCTGCAACTTTTGATATTTCTCCTTGAATAACTCTCGTTGAGCCTTAGCAGTACTATGCTTTATGTTCAGAAGATCTTCTTGAGCTCTAATTTTGCTTCTCAGTCTTCTAAATTCTGCTTCTATCTCATTTTCTTCTTGTTCACCCATAAGAGCAAGTTCAGTAGTTTCACTATCACTTCCATCTATTTCACAAGGAAATATAGCTGGACCATCAGAGGATAACACGTTCATACCTGATAATGATTCTGAATCTGATTCTGAATCTGAAGAGCTTCTTATACCTAATCCCCAATCAATTCTCCCACTATCATAGTCCTTATGAGATGTCTTCTTCTTCTTATGAGCTTTCTTCTTAAGCTTCTTTCCCATTGTTCCATGGATCTCCTTCAAGCGATCAAGCTTCTATCAAAGGACCTGCTCTGATACCAATTGTTGGAAATAATACTGAGAGGGGGGGTGAATCAATATTATCAGATCAGATAAAACTTTTCAATCTCATACTCAGATTCATACACGCAGCTTCAGTTAAGGATATCAGCATATATACGCGACTTCGTTAAGGGCAACTAGCGTATATGCAGTAATCTTATGATTCAGTTAGCTTATCTTCAGTAAATGCATCAGAACATTATTAACCATATTAACAGTAAACAGGTGCAGTATAACAGAACAGATCATCACACATAAGGCACACACATGAACACCATGATATAAGGTGGAAACCCAATGTGGGTGAAAACCACCTGCTACAAGTCATCTCTATCTTTTCTTTAATAAGAAATTTCTTTTACAATGTGCTGGTGCAATCCTTTACCAGCACGTAGGCTACAACCTGCAGAGGGCTACAACCCTCTTAGCTCTTGTACTAGCCAATCCATTTACTAGTACGTAGGTGCCTACCTACAGAATGCTCCAACCTTTACTTGTTTTCCAACTGCTACTGAAGGGAGCTACAACCCCCTTTCTCTTGTACTGGCTGATATGTTTACCAGTACGTAGGTGCCGACCTACGATCTACCCGAGACCACGTTTCATACATTTTCATACTGGATCCATAAGACAATCATCATTGTAGCACAACCTGCATCATTGAAACACTGAAACGCTGAAACACTGTCAACAACACAGTCACCAGAACGCAGAGCAGACACAGAACTATGCAATAACCATCAGACCCATCTGCAACTTCAAATATCAAGCTTTACAATGTACACGCTACTTGGATGAACCCAACCTGCGTGTATACACTCTTTTTCCAAGGCCAACCCGCGTACAGATCTAGAAATATTTCCTTATAACTTTGCAGCTGTACCAGACATCAATCATACTATAACACTTATAGAACATTATTTGCGTCAGTATGCAGATCTAGAATAAGCATAATCAACCATATAAAGATAGTTCATTTCAAACCATTTGATCTCGATCTCTCCTTAGATCTTGTTCTCCATCAACTGGTGAGATCTCTCCTTAGCTCAGATCAAGCAATGCATCATCAACCCATAACCTGCATACTGGATCTAATACTTCATCAGATATTCAAGACATTTCAGATACATTGCCTAATGATCTTCTTCTCCTTATATAGCCTTAGGCCTTGCTCAATACCACGGTCCAAAACCATAGAAATCCAATACCATCAAATTCAAAACTAGGGATCAACACGTCCGTCGAGACACCATGGTCCAAAACCATAGGCACAACTTCCAAGGAATAACCGCCACGGCCCAAGGATAAGTTTTCCACATACACGCTCTTTTACTGAAGCCAACCTGCGTGTACACACGACTTGGTATATAGCGAAACTGCATATACGTGACTTGGTATATAGTGAACCTGCTTGTATACGCGACTTGGTATATAGTGAACCAGCGTGTATATATTTTCTCTTCATACTTGTAGTGTGATCATCAATTCCTTGTTGCTATCCTTATGCACTATGATTTGTCATCAGTGTGATTTTCCATCAAGGAAAACACTTGTCTCATAATGCCAACAATCTCCCCCTTTGGACTTGATGGCAAAGCTAACTTGTTACACTTAGAACTATCATCTGATTCCTTTGAGCTGTCCTCCATCAGTCACATCTGACATCTCTTCTGAAGATTCATCCAGTTATACATAGGTGAGATATTCTTCTATGAGAGGGTTTCCATCAAGTACAACACATGCATCATAATGCCAACAATCTCCCCCTTTGGACTTGATGGCAACAACACCAACTCACTCTCCCCCTTTGACATCAAGGGCAAAGGGTGGACCAAGATATTCTCTTCCTTTGTTGAATCATTCCACTATCCTTACTCCCCCTGAGTATCCGTTAAAATCTCTGAATGATCTCCCCCTTTGTATATGCCAAAGTGTACCAATCTGTCAAAGCTCCCCCTGAGTACATTCTGAGTCTCTGTACTGTTGAAGTGTGTTGTTCAAGCTCTTCCTGACTGTAGGCAAGATCTGCAAAAGATGTTCTTCAAGAAGAACATGATTCTTTACATCATAAAAGACCTTCCTATCACCAAAGACTCATACATACATCCATCTCTCAACTAAGTGAGGATATACAAAAGTTGACTCATCCACCCAACCAAGTGGGGATATATCAAAAGTTTACATATGACAACTAATCACATTGCATCAATCATCCCAGGCATAGTGGGGAAACCAAAATAGGTCGTTACATGACCTTGACACCATGAAAGAGATACCACAAAAGAGATATATGACATAGAGATGAAATATCTAGAGTAAGACTTATGAATGTCACCAATAACTGATATTGGAAGCATCTGTCAATCACCATTCAGATCAGCAACCAGGAGATCCTTCTGTTCTCCTTTCGCCCTTTGTTCCACATGAAACTAACAATGAATGTGAACTAGAACCAAAAGATTCTAAGATAATGCCAACAATGCATCATTGGAAGATTATCTGTTCCCCCTGAACCTGTGCCAGATGGTCTCTGTCAGACCCATATCATACTCTCTGCAACCAACATCTGTCCCTGTTGATTTCCTTCAAAAATTCCATATACGCATCTGCATCCATATAAACAAGCGTATATATGCGGATAGGCCTTGTGAAACTCGCGTACAACAATTTCCATATCAGCAACCTGTAAATGTCCAGTAGAGAATAAGTCATCAACCTATAACAAGGTATGTCTGCATCAATTCATCCCTTTGACCAGAATTCAGAGTCATTCACATTATATCATGTGTGAAACCACCATAGCCATTTCATCAAGCTCTACATGATCCAAGTATCATTACTTGGGAACATCTGCATCAACCAACATATGTAAGTATCAACTTATCATCATATAGATATGAACTCATCATCATGTCTCCAACAAAGCAACTTTGAGTAGTTATCCATGTATCAGCACTATGTATCTTGAGCTCAAGCTCATTTGACAAAGCTTCTTGATATCATCAACAGCAACAATCCTTATCCATAAGAGTGCCTGCATCATAACTGTATGATCTTTATGCATATGACGACAGCAGCATATGAGTGACTCATCATCAAGTGAGGAAGATGTGTATTCAAGCTTTGTACTTCTCCTTATCCTTATGAAGATCACCATATATGCATCATCGATGAGTCAACCATAAATCTGATCTGAACATCAACTATGAAACCCCAAGAATCATATGAGATTTTATCATGGACTACTCACAAGCAAGGTATATCATTTAGCCATATAAGTAACATCACCAAGGACTATTAATCCATAATGCCAAAAATGCAATATTAAAGAAATATTCTCCCCCTCAACCTGTGCCATCTGTTTGCTGTTAGATCTGAACATGCATACATCAGTAGTAAGCATCAAGACATCATCACCATCAAGTTAGGATTAAAACACTTCTAGCATCTTACAAGTATCAAATCATTTCTAGACATTCTCAGCAGACTGTAACTGTTAACCAGTAGAGCAGATACTCGATTGAATCTTATCAGACCCCTTTTCTGAGCCTGTCCCCACTTCTTTTCCACAGACTAACATATATGTGACTTTGCAGTGTATAACTCGCGTATATACGCGACTTCCCTTTAAGGAACTTGCGTATGAGATTCAGGACACTGAAGTTTTACACTTTCAGCTTCCCCTGAGTCTGATATGTCTGTGTTGTGCTGTGTCTCAGTACATTGTACTGTGCCACATCTTTCTGACTGTACTTCCTTCTTTTTCCATATCTTCAAGTGTGATGTTGTTTTCTCCTTTTGGTGTGGTATCCGTGCTTTGTTCCTGCATTCCTTTGCTATATGTCCAAGCTTGTTACATGCATAACATCTTACATGTTTCACATTTCTCCTATAAAAATCAGCAGCTTTGTGACCAAACATATTGCAAGCAAAGCAATATCCATTAAAGTACCTTGAGTGTGATGATCTTTCTGCATGATGGTCTTGAACCCTTCTTCTTCTACATCTAGCTGCAACATGTCCAAGATTATGACATACATAACATTCAACATTATTCATAGGAGGAGTAAAAGATTTTCTTTAAGGAGTCTCTTTCCTTGATTGTTGATGGGGTTGACCTTTCATCTCCTTGTTGATCATTTTAGATTTCTCTTTAGAGTTCCTTGCCTCACCTTGTGAACTAGATTCACCTTCAATAGATTCATGAAAACCAAGACCAGTCTTGATAGCAGGAGACCTTTGACTACGAAGAATATCATCCAAGACTTTAGAGTTATGTTGAAATCGTAACAGCTTATCCTTTTCTTCTATTTTACCTTTCAAGATATTTACCTCAACCTGAAGCTGTTCTTCCTTTTCAAGAGATTGCTTTTTCCAATTTTCTTCAGCTTTTCTTCCTTCTTTCATTTTCTCCCTTAGTTTGAGAATCTCCTTTTCTTGTTCTTCATTCAGATCCTACTGCATTTGACGAACTCGTAAAGCACATTCCAGCTGGGATTTTAAGCTGATGACTTCATTTTCTTGTTTTTTAATTGCTTGATGTAGATCTTCATTCTGCTTCCTTGATTCTTCAAGATATCCCTTTAGTGAGAGGATTGTAGTTTCAAGATTTTCATAGTAGCTGGATCTATCTTTGAGTTTCTTGATGGTTGTGTTCTTGTCATTGACTTCATTTCTTAGAGATGTTGCTTCAACCTGCAACTTTTGATATTTCTCCTTGAATAACTCTCGTTGAGCCTTAGCAGTACTATCCTTTATGTTCAGAAGATCTTCTTGAGCTCTAATTTTGCTTCTCAGTCTTCTAAATTCTGCTTCTTGTTCACCCATAAGAGAAAGTTCAGTAGTTTCACTATCACTAACATCTATTTCACAAGGAAATATAGCTGGACCATCAGAGGATAACACGTTCATACCTGATAATGATTCTGAATCTGATTCTGAATCTGAAGAGCTTCTTATACCTAATCCCCAATCGATTCTCCCACTGTCATAGTCCTTCTGAGATGTCTTCTTCTTCTTATGAGCTTTCTTCTTAAGCTTCTTTCCCATTGTTCCACGGATCTCCTTCAAGCGATCAAGCTTCTATCAAAGGACGTGCTCTGATACCAATTGTTGGAAATAATACTGAGAGGGGGGGTGAATCGGTATTATCAGATCAGATAAAACTTTTCAATCTCATACTCAGATTCATACACGCAGCTTCAGTTAAGGATATCAGCGTATATACGCGACTTCGTTAAGGGCAACTAGCGTATATGCAGTAATCTTATGATTCAGTTAGATTATCTTCAGTAAATGCATCAGAACATTATTAACCATATTAATAGTAAACAGGTGCAGTATAAATGAACAGATCATCACACATAAGGCACACACATGAACACCATGATATAAGGTGGAAACCCAATGTGGGTGAAAACCACCTGCTGCAAGTCATCTCTATCTTTTCTTTAATAAGAAATTTCTTTTACAATGTGCTGGTGCAGTCCTTTACCAGCACGCAGGCTACAACCTGCAGAGGGCTACAACCCTCTTAGCTCTTGTACTAGCCGATCCATTTACTAGTACGTAGGTGCCTGCCTACAGAATGATCCAACCTTTACTTGTTTTCCAACTGCTACTGAAGGGAGCTACAACCCCCTTTCTCTTGTACTGGCTGATATGTTTACCAGTACGTAGGTGCCGGCCTACGATCTACCCGGGACCACGTTTCATACATTTTCATACTGGATCCATAAGACAATCATCATTGTAGTACAACCTGCATCATTGGTCACTGAAACACTGAAACACTGTCAACAACACAGTCACCAGAACACAGAGCAGACACAGAACTCTGCAATAACCATCAGACCCATCTGCAACTTCAAATATCAAGCTTTACAATGTGCACACTACTTGGATGAACCCAACCTGTGTGTATACCCTCTTTTTCAAAGGCCAACCCGCGTACAGATCTAAAAATATTTCCTTATAACTTTGCAGCTGTACCAGACATCGATCATACTATAACACATATAGAACATTATTTGCGTCAGTATGCAGATCTAGAATAAGCATAATCAACCATATAAAGATAGTTCATTTCAAACCATTTCATCCCGATCTCTCCTTAGATCTTGTTCTCCATCAACCGGTGAGATCTCTCCTTAGCTCAGATCAAGCAATGCATCATCAACCCATAACCTGCATACTGGATCTAATACTTCATCAGATATTCAAGACATTTCAGATACTTTGCCTAATGATCTTCTTCTCCTTATATAGCCTTAGGCCTTGCTCAATACCACGGGCCAAAACCATAGAAATCCAATACCATCAACTTCAAAACTAGGGATCAACACGTCCGTCGAGACACCATGGTCCAAAACCATAGGCACAACTTCCAAGGAATAACCGCCACGGACCAAGGATAATTTTTCCACATACACGCTCTTTTACTGAAGCCAACCTACGTGTACACACGACTTGGTATATAGCGAACCTGCATATACGCGACTTGGTATATAGTGAACCTGCTTGTATACGCGACTTGGTATATAGTGAACCAGCGTGTATATATTTTCTCTTCATACTTGTAGTCTGATCATCAATTCCTTGCTGCTATCCTTCTGCACTATGATTTGTCATCAGTGTGATTTGCCATCAAGGACAACACTTGTCTCATAATGCCAACAATCTCCCCCTTTGGAATTGATGGCAAAGCTAACTTGTTACACTTAGAACTATCATCTGATTCCTTTGAGCTGTCCTCCATCAGTCACATCTGACATCTCTTCTGAAGATTCATCCAGTTATACATAAGTGAGATATTCTTCTATGAGAGGGTTGCCATCAAGTACAACACATGCATCATAATGCCAACATAACTAACTACCTTTCTTTATAACATAAATATGGTTTCTTTATAAGTTTTTGTCCATGTACTGATGTGCTCTTTGAAATGTTTGTTTTGCAGGACAAAAGAGAAGAAGGGAACTCCAAGAAGGGTTTGGACCCTAAGGGCCTTCTCGAACATAGGACCAAAGGTACATACCCTTATCATAGAATTTGCTTACAATAGCATAATGGCTATGTGAATGCATGTTTCTTTGAATAGATAACTTTCAGTCTGCTAGGGTTTCAACCCAAAAAGCCCTAGGGGAACTTTTCCCTCTATCAGAATTGGCGACTCTGCTGGGGACAGCACTCTTGTTGTTCCTAGTTTGGGTGTTTTTCAAGCCAATCAGGGCTCAGCTGTCTTGTCTCCTTGTTGTTATTGTCTGGTCTGTTCTTGAACTTTAAGCTTTGCCAGTTTCTTCAGTTTGTTTTTTTTATTTTTCTTGAAGCTTTTCATATACGTTGTTTTTATTAGATACAGAGGCGTATATACGCTTGTTTCTTTGAGTGAACCCGCGTATATGCAGGTTTCCTCAGATACAGTCGCGTATACACACAATTTGTACTTCAGTACAGTCGCATATATATTGTAATTTTCAAGATTTATGAATCCTTTTAGTCTCTGAAGGTTTGTCTGGTGGTTTGAGTCAGTCCGAAACAGTCATTTTCCGGTATTAGTTATTTGTTTTACAGCAAGCATATTGTTCTGAATTCTCTCTGATTATAAGGAGTATTGGTCTTGGTTTTTGTTGATTGCAAGCGCCATCATTTTTTGCTAAAGCATGCAAGATTTCTTGCTAGGAATCTTGGCTACTCTGTTTCAACAGGGTAGGAAGATTGATCACAATTTTTGTGTTAATCTTGCTTTTGGTCACTTTTTGTTTGCTTGACAAAATCGCTTTTTGTGACCATCCACTTCTTTGTTTCACGAAAGTTGTTGATAGACACTTTCTTGGAATTTGTCTTTTTTATCTTTTTTGTTTTCATTGCTGCTTTTGATTGTTAAGAGCGATTGCAAACACATTTATTTTTGTTGAGTTTTCATCCGTTGTGTGGTGTCGATTCGCAAAAGTGTTTAATTGCCTATTCTTCAATCACAAGTTTCAGTGTTGTTGAGAGCATTTTTTTTTTTAAAAGACTTTTTTGTTTGTTGCTTTGAAGAAAACCTTTTGAAAATCTTAGTTTTGCTTTCTTGAACTTGCTTTTCATTTGGTTTCCTTTTAGTGAAGTGAAAGTGCTTTATGTTTGTCTTAGAACTTGTTTTTAGTGTTTAGACGAAATGAATGGTAGCATCTCATGTTCCATCTAGACATTGTAAGTGGCAAGATAAAAAATTGATAAGCAAACAACTTTCATTTTTGTTTTTAGAGTAGCTTTAAATCTTGCATCCACATATAGTTGTTGCATTAGGATAGATTTGCATCCCCTTTTAGGCATACATAGCTTTGTTAGCTTTTGTGAGTGCGAAGTGTGAATTAACGAAAAGAAAAGAAGAATTTGTTTTATTAGAAGTACCTTTGAACCCTATAGAAATTTCTCTCCATTGAAAAACGAAAAAGTGCATGTGCATGTAGTTAAGTTTTTATTAATTTCTTTTGCGTCAAAAAACACCACTAGTTTCACTTCCGTTACCTTGTGACTTAAAGAACAGCCTAATTTAAAATCAAGCGCTAACTAAAATTCACTAGAACTTTTTGTTTTAGTCAGTTACACCAACAAGATTAGGATTTTAGGGCCTTGGATTAGGCGAGTGGAGAGTTAACTCTCCAAGGCCATATAAACGTCAAAATTAGGAGTCTGAATAATGAGATAAAATCCAATAGCGTTAGGAAGACCAAGAAAGATCTGGATCTGGGAGTTAAACATGAGGGTCTGTGAAGATAGGGAAGAGAGATATCCCCTCTCCTACTTGTCTGAACTTACCTCACGACTGTTTCGCCTGGCTTCTGCGACGAGTTGGTATCCATAGTTGCTACTCCTAGGGAACTACACAGGTGGCTTCGGAGGGGAATCTCGTGGCACCTGAGGTTGACATTGCATCACTTTCGATAGTACTACTGGAGGGCACCCTTGCGAAGCTTGGGGGCTTGCACCAGTGCAGGCTGTTGTTAGGAGGTCAGCGTAACTTCCTCTGTTACCTTCGCTGATAGGACTAGGCCGTCATTATCCCAGACTATCTTCGGAAGGCCCCTTACTCCACTTTCTTGTATTTTGGTGTCCGGTCCTCATCACTCGGAGCGGAAATACTTGGAAGTTGTTTGATTGGCTGATATCTTTAGGGACTTTATAGTGTGTGTTGTTTGTTCCTTGTATATAGTTGGCTTTAGGTATTTTTGTCTAGTCATGTTTGGACTTTGTGTCCTGAGTGACCGACTTACCACTCTACCGATCTTGAAAGGCTTTTGGTCGTTCTTTCAAAAGTTGTGGAGTTGCCTCCTCAAGGGAAAAGGTTTTGAATGCTTATCCATATTCCTTGAAAAGTTATTTCTATATTCCCGTAGGGGAAGGGTCTTTGGAACAGTTAGATATGGCCAACATTCCTGTGGAAACCAACCAAGGTGTCCTCCCAAGAGGGGATCCTTGTGCTTTTCCTTTCTTTGGAAACGTTGGTACTCCCTTGATGGCCACTTTGAATATTCCTGGGTTGAATGTTGGACTACCTGTTTGGCTGTGGTCCACTCCGAATATTCCAAATGCTCTTGAAGCTTCTCAGTTGAATGCTTTATTTCAAGGGCATCACATGGGTGCTAATTGTTCATCTTCTTTCAAAGAGAAATCTG
Source organism: Pinus tabuliformis (assembly GCA_031772625.1). NCBI lineage: Eukaryota > Viridiplantae > Streptophyta > Pinopsida > Pinales > Pinaceae > Pinus > Pinus tabuliformis. Next base: position 929,877,560 of record CM062817.1, read on the forward strand.
GGATTCCTTCTCCTCCTCCTTCTCGTGACAAGAAATCTAAAAAGAGGAGAAAGAGGAAGTCAAAGAAGAAGAATAATTCTATCCATTCATCTTCAACCTTTGTCAGTCATGTTGGAGATGAGTCTTCAGCTGCTGCAAGTCATGCCGGGGGCACAAGTCTAGTCATTGTAGATCATACTAGCACTTCATCCTCAACCTCTATCAGTCATGTTGGAGATGAGTCTTCAGTTGCTGCAAGTCATGCTGGGGGCATGAGTCTAGTCACTGCAAGTCATACTAGCAAAGAGTCACCGACCTCTGCAAGTCATGTTCAGGACTCTCCGCAAACCACTGCTAGTCATGTTGGCGGAATGGAGGTTGATAATAAACCAGGACGTAGAAGTTTTAAACCTAAGTTCCCTTGTAAGATATGCAAGGGAGACCATCTTACTCATTTATGCCCTGGTATTCCAAAGGTTCAAAGGATATGGTCTGAGTCTGAAAGTACTTCTACTCCTAAACCTGATATGGTTTCTCATCAATCCCATCAACCTTTGGTTGATAATGTGGTAGAGCCAGTGCAATCGCTGGCCGATTACACTCCTCTTTTGGTGGGTGAAGTGCCTAACAAAAGAGTCAGTTTGATCTCTAGTACAGAGTCTTCTAGTATAGGGGGCATTCTGGTTACTTTGAATGCTCCCACTCCAAGTTCTAAGAGTGTTTCCTTTGATTGGGATAGTCTTGTTGATCCTCATCTTCCTTCCACTGCACCTTTCCAAATAAAGGTCAGGGTTAATTCCACAAATGTCTATCGATGTATGGTGGATGAAGGATCCTCTACAAGTATTATATCCTCTTTGACTTGGAAAGCTTTGGGATCTCCAAAGTTAAGGAATTTAGACTTCTGTGATCCATAACATTGTTTAGAAAATCTTCGGCAAAATCACATAACCAAACTTTTGTCGACGCGTTTTGAACCAACCAGTGTGGTTCATCGTCAGGACAAGTTGAAGAACCAATCCGGCTTAGCTTGAATAAATAGAGCGTGCAGAGACTCAACAGCTATAATGCTAACGGCTAATTTGACTTAATGTTCTTGGTCAAATCACTAAATTAATAAATTAATGTATGAATTCATTTACAAATAAATAGATATATTAGTATTATTAACGAGAATCCGTAGTATAATATTAATATTTTAATTAAAATGGTCATTATATCTTGTAATATAAATAAATAAATCAATCCAATATTATTTAAATATAAGTGAAAGGTAATACATCACTCTTATTTTAATAATTTAGTTACACTAGGTAAAAGTGTAATAATTATTAATGGTACATTGGTAAGTTAGGACTTTACTATTTAGTTCTTTAAAATATATCATATTTATCATTTAAAATAATGGTCCATTAAAATACTAAGGTATATATAATAATATATGTTTATTAAATAATCAATATCTACTTATTAATTTGTAATTCCAAACAAGTTGTTAAAATAATTATTATTCCTAGAATTTAGTTATAATAGGTAATTACCATAAATTAGGGTAAAGTCCCATAATATAACTAATATTATCAAAACTTATCCTTTAAACCTACTGGTCCAATACTCAAAATTCGTTCAATATTTTATTCAAATAAAAATATTAAGGTAAATAAGTCCTTAGGTAAATTTATTATTACCTATAGGGTGGATAAAGTCCAAGCATATTACTAATAGAATAACTAATATTAATGGTATTTATCGTTTAAACCTAAAAAATATATATATATTCATTCCAAAAATATTAAAGATAACAATGTCATTAGGTAAATGAATTATAATTTATAAGGTTTAAAAAGGGGGGGTTTTTAGACAATAGTAAAGGGAAACTCAATTCTAAGGTTATAATAGAAATAATTATAGATGTATGAATAATGAAATAATGGAAAAAACAAATCTAATTTTAATAAGCCCAATAGTATCATAAATAGGTTAAGGTTAATACAATAATTAGCCCCAAACCAATTCCCAACTTAATAAAGACTTAAACATTCCATAATAATCGGACTAATCTGCCAAAAGAGAAATTAAAGAAGGGGGGAGACAGACACCCTAAGATAAACCAAAAAAGGGGGAGAATGAGGAGGCTAGGAGGATAAGGCTGGGACCCAGCAACTGCTGATCTTCCAGCCATCATCCCTATTAAGATTGTTTGGCCTTTTCTCAATCTCCAGGGCCTCTCTAAATTTGCGATGGTGAAACTGCGCAATTTTGGCAATGACCTGAGCCTCCTCTATACATATATGATGCATAGTCTTCCCCGCATGCTCAGCTAGGGCCGAGGACTTGGTCCTGCCATGTCTTAAGTCAGCGGAATGCTCGCTAATCCGCTGATTGATAGAGCGACCAGTCTCACCAATATAGGGGGTCCCACAGGAACACGGAATGACATAGACGCCCTTCATGTCCTTAGGGTCAATCGGGTCTTTCACAGACCTGAGGGAGCCACGGATAGTATTGAGAGGTCTAAAAGTTGCGGGAACATCATACTTCTTCAGAATCCTCGCAATCCTGTCCGTGATTCCTTGGATGTAAGGAAGGTTCACACCCATGATACGATCATTAGGAACCCTTCGGATTGAAGGCTCCTTCTTGGCCCTGAGGAAGGCTTTCTGACCTAGGCGCCTATTGTAACCATTCTTCTCAAAGACTTCTAGAAGGTGAGCCTTCTCCGCTTCCAAGCTCTCCTTATCCGAAATTCTGACCGCACGGGTGGCAAGCGTGCTAAGAACCCCTAACTTCTGAGCGGGGAAATGATGCGAAGACTCATGCAAGTATTGCTCAGTATCCGTCTTCTTTCTATACACCTGATGAGAAAAGGAACCATCCACTTTCTTAGAGATGAGAACATCCAAGAACGGAAGACAACCATTATCTTCTTTTTCCATCGTGAATTTAATGGCGGCGGATTGGTTGTTGAGGTGACTGAAGAAACGATCCAGCTCGTCAGAATTGAGTTTCCCTTTACTATTGTCTAAAAACCCCCCCTTTTTAAACCTTATAAATTATAATTCATTTACCTAATGACATTGTTATCTTTAATATTTTTGGAATGAATATATATATATTTTTTAGGTTTAAACGATAAATACCATTAATATTAGTTATTCTATTAGTAATATGCTTGGACTTTATCCACCCTATAGGTAATAATAAATTTACCTAAGGACTTATTTACCTTAATATTTTTATTTGAATAAAATATTGAACGAATTTTGAGTATTGGACCAGTAGGTTTAAAGGATAAATTTTGATAATATTAGTTATATTATGGGACTTTACCCTAATTTATGGTAATTACCTATTATAACTAAATTCTAGGAATAATAATTATTTTAACAACTTGTTTGGAATTACAAATTAATAAGTAGATATTGATTATTTAATAAACATATATTATTATATATACCTTAGTATTTTAATGGACCATTATTTTAAATGATAAATATGATATATTTTAAAGAACTAAATAGTAAAGTCCTAACTTACCAATGTACCATTAATAATTATTACACTTTTACCTAGTGTAACTAAATTATTAAAATAAGAGTGATGTATTACCTTTCACTTATATTTAAATAATATTGGATTGATTTATTTATTTATATTACAAGATATAATGACCATTTTAATTAAAATATTAATATTATACTATGGATTCTCGTTAATAATACTAATATATCTATTTATTTGTAAATGAATTCATACATTAATTTATTAATTTAGTGATTTGACCAAGAACATTAAGTCAAATTAGCCGTTAGCATTATAGCTGTTGAGTCTCTGCACGCTCTATTTATTCAAGCTAAGCCGGATTGGTTCTTCAACTTGTCCTGACGATGAACCATACTGGTTGGTTCGAAACGCGTCGACAAAAGTTTGGTTATGGAATTTTGCCGAAGATTTTCTAAACAATCTCCAAAGTTGTTGACAGCTCAGAGTCAGTTGTTAGCCTATGATAGAAGACCTGGTGAATCTATGGGTGTTCTTCCTCAATTGCCTATCACTTTAGGTGGGAATACTATCTTAATCGATATGATGGTGGTTGATAACCCTTTAGACTTTAATATGCTACTTGGGCGTGATTATGTCTATGCTATGAATGCTGTGGTGTCTTCACTCTTTCGAGTAATGTGCTTTCCTCATAACGGGAATATTGTCACTATTGATCAGCTTGCATCTGATAATCACCACCCTAATTCGACTTTACTACAGAATGCACCTTGGTTTGTTCCAAGTGTTCAAGTAGACTCTACCCCACCATGGGTGAATTATGTGGCATTGAGTCCTCAATGTTCAATCACTTCTGAGAAGGATCCTTTGACTTATTATTCTCCTTCTTGGGACTTGGTCCCAGCAGTTGACCAAGAGATTCTTCCTATAGGGACATGGGACCCTTTAATTCCCTCTTTTGATCCTTATAGTTCTCATGATTTCTTAGAACTTGTTTTGCCTTCACAGGAGGAACTTTTTGAAGCCATGAGTTTTGACTACCAAAGGAGTCCTTGGCCTGAGCCCTACAAGGGGTTTGTTCAACAGAACTATTATGCGTAAGCCACAAGGCTGCATGGTTCCCTGTACCATATTGTATATATGAGGTACACATTTTCAAGTTTTGTATTCTATAACACAAAGATTTTATATGAATTTTATATTTGGGATGTATTAACTTCGTGTCTAGTGTTCCTATTTATGTTTACAAAACTTGGAAGATTTCTCCTTTGGAAGTTTATGGTTGGTCTGTTCTGACAGGTATTGGTTCTCGAAACTGGCATATAGGATAGGTTTTTCCACCTGCATTGTGCACTTATCAGTTTCCTTTCCCATTTTTCCTTAGGATCGACCCCACCAAGTTATGGTGCGGAACCTTCTCATTGCTTAGAAATATCATGACTTGTGTGGTAGAGCCTACCTTATCATGGGTGCCCTAGTTAGTACTTTGTTGTCGCTTGGTACTCATGCTGATTTTTCATCCCTAGGCTCGGGAGTCCTCTGTAGTCCCGCCATGACTTATGCGTTGAAGACTCATTCCTCTTAGCTTCTCCGCTTTGTTCTGGCCTTATACCCTAGAGGCTCCTTTGTGTTGATTTGTACTACTGCATTGCATGTTGACCACTTGCACCTTTTGGCCTAGAGCTGGCTTCACTTGGACTCGTGTTTAAGCCAACTTTTGACCATGACGTCTGCAAAACCAACCTTGCATACCTTTGACTTCTGCAGCTTGACACACCTTGACCCGTGGAAGGAACATACCTTTGAGTGTCACTGACCAGTTTTCACCTCCCTGCATTGACCATAGGAACGTTCCTTTCCCAGGAACTAGATCATCTGTTTCACCGACACTTGTTCTTTCCACTGTACCATAGCATTCTTTTATTCTTTTTCTAGCTTAACAGAAAAAGACAAAAAAATTAAATATTCCAAAAAAGAGCAGGAATGGGACATTATTTCCATTTATTGTTGGCAGCTAGAGTCAGTCGTGTCGCCCTTGAACAAAGCACTCAAAACAAAGTCTCCTCCACATGGGTGGGATTTAGTTTGACTTAGGTACGCCATAACCTTGTTATTGAGTTAGTTCTCCCCCGATTGGTTATCTCTTCCGATCATATGGAGGGTTCGTTCGTGCCTCCTGCATGATGAACTTATACAGAGTCATCATATGCTGCCACATAGTCACATTGAGTCATGCTTTTGTTCAAGGGAAGTTAGCCTGAGTCGGCCTCTCTGCGGTGTCTCTTGACGCATTTTTCAGTCGGCCATCCCTGGTTGTTAGTGTCATGTCTATTATCACATCAATTATATTGGTCCTTTACTCGTGCCGGTTTGAGAAGGTCCCCATTGACTTCTTGCTGGCGGGCCTTGTCCTCATCGATGACGACATCTTGCTCTAAGGACAGGCCTAGAGCTGCACCTTGGCCCTATTTTCATTATTGATAGGTCACCTTGTGCTCAACATCGATCAGTATCATGGGTCTTTAACTGAGTGGTTTCCCTTGTGTTCGACATCAGCTTACATTATCACACATTGGGATTCGTGCAGTACCTTGGTTTCCATTTGACCCTATTGGTAGATACCTTGCCTCTGTGTCATATTTCATTATTGGTTGGTTCAGAGGGTTTCTGCCGTGCGCTAGCCACATCTTGTGTACGTCGGAAACGTAATTCGGTTGGGTTACTACATCTTTTTCGTCCGATTACTTCCACATTATTGGCCTACGGGTTACACTCGCGCTAGATTGATGAAGGATGCCTTAATGCCTTCCTTCTAGCGGATCTTTCCCTATCGACTCTGACTCATTGCTCTGGGGCAAAGATCTAGAGTCCATTTGGCAGTACCTTGGGGTTTGCAATCATTAGTGGTAGATCCTTGGCTATCAACAGTGGGAAACCATCATGTCTCCTGATCGATAGATTCTTACAGGTGTTCGACTCTAGCTCATCTATTCACACTTGTTATATTGTACTGGGTACCTTGATGCTCATTATCATTATCGGTGAGTAGTCTTGCGTTTGTTAATGGTATACATCAATGACCGGTAATCAAACGATTTCTCACATGGTCAACTTCAGATGATTTATTCCCATGGTGTAGAAATGTACCATGGCGGTCGGTGAAGACCTCAGGTTGTATCAACATTCATTGGTTCACTTGAAAGTTGCTCTTGTAGCTACTAGTTGATACCACTCCACTTTATATGTTGCAGCCAGTCATGGCGACACTCTATATGCTGGCACCTGAGTTTGCAGTGTAGTACCATCCTATTCCATCATCTTCAGTTGGTACCTTTTGGGATCATTCTTTGATATCAGTGATCCGTTGCATCTTTCAACATCATTGACAGTCTTATATGTGATATTCAGATATGTACTTGTTCATTATGATCAGATGATCCATTATGTATCTTTCAGTCATTTATACTTGTATACTTAGTGGATCCGCTTGTACTTGACATGCGGACATGCTTTACTTTTTATGAGCATGGGTATGCCCGCCTCAGATAGTGTTTCTTTCTGATCTCCTTTGGTGGCTTGGCAGGCTGAATTCTGGTGAAGTCTTCCTTAGTTTTTGACAGACTTCCTTTCCATGTACTCGCATAATATATTTCGACCATCATGTACCCCTTCCGACCTCATATCTTAGGGGGCATCTGTTATAGCTCCAAATCTCACTCTTATGGTTTGTGATGCTGTACTCATGGCCTAGGGCAACCCCTCCTTCTAGACCTGGTCGTAAAATTTAAAAAATAGTGTTTTATCCCTTATACGCGACATTGCCCTGAGTTAAACGCGTGTATACGCGGGTCTGTGTATATCCAACCTGCGTGTATGTATTAAAACACTTAAAAAAATATTAAACTCCTTATTTTCGGGTGGAGATCATGGGTTTTACCTGTTGATCACCTGTTAGTGCCCGTGGCCCAACTGTTCCCAACCAACTCGTAACTAAAAAACTACTTTGGAGATGGTATAAAAAGACCTAAAAGGGAATGCCTAAGGGGGGAGAGAGGAGAGAGAAAGGTTATTATTCTGAGATTTTTCCCTTGACCAGGTCTGAAGTCCCTTGTGCCTTCTGCACTTCCCCCATTTTGTACAGGAAACCTTCGTTTCCTTGTGTGTTGATGTTCATCCACCATTTATGACATCATGGAGAAAGTCATGGAAGGATTTTATTAGAGGCTTGAGGCTGGAATGGATCCGGAAGGAAGCTTTGCTTGGAGCCTGCTGAAGGTGACTCAGGTGAAAATATTCCTTTTTATGTACTTTATTTGTCTATAATAAAAGAAACACCTGTCTTGGTTCCCGAAATGAATCTTCTTTATGTTAATGATATTCATGTTTAGAATTCATATGTAAATGGTTGTTTGGATTTCATAACTAACTACCTTTCTTTATAACATAAAGATGGTTTCTTTATAAAAAAATTTCCATGTACTGCTATGCTCTTTGAATTGTTTTTTTTTGCAGGACAAAAGAGAAGAAGGGAACTCCAAGAAGGGTTTGGACCCTAAGGGCCTTCTCGAACGTAGGACCAAAGGTACGTACCCTTATCATAGAATTTGCTTACAATAGCATAATGGCTGTGTGAATGCATGTTTCTTTGAATAGATAACTTTCAGTCTGCTAGGGTTTCAACCCAAAAAGCCCTAGGGGAACTTTTCCCTCTATCACACGTGAGGAGGAAATTGAAGAAAAATAATGGAAAATGAAGAAAATAGAAGCCTCATTAATAAAAAGGCTTCTCAAGATCAGTAGGAAGGACTTGGTTAGTTCAGTTTTGGATCTCTCATTATTCTCTCTCTCTCTCTCATACTCTTGGAGACTTAGAGTTTCTTGTAACACTCTTGGAGGTTGTGGCATACTTGGATTCTTGGAGAAAAAAGGCAAAGGAAGAGAAAGAAATCACAAGAGGGAATCGGCATCAGCAACTACGATGGGTTTTTCTTGTAGGTACTGAGTTTCATGCATGTTTTCCGCACTACTTCTGGCATGCATGGCACATGCATGACATTTCTTTGTCATGATTTGTCACTGGCATGGAGGATTACCTAGATTGATAGTGGATTTGTCTAGCATTTCCATTTCCTAAATATCCATGGTGTTGTGGGTTTATTTATTTATTTTTCTGGTTGGTTCTCATGTTTCCTTAGCTTGGATTGAGTTATTAGTTCTCTGAGCCTTGGTTGGACAAATGCTCTCGATCCCTATAACAACTTGGGTTAAGTTACTAGTCCCGTAGCCTTGGTTCGATAAACGCTCTGGAGCCCTGTAACGGATTGGGTTGAGTTACTAGTCCCGTAGCCTTGGTTCGACAAATGCTCTGGAGATGTTGGTGGGTTGAGTTACTAGTCCTGGAGCCTTGCTTGGAAAAATGCACTAGAGCTTGCTAAAATTTGTCGGTTAAGTTACTGGTCTTGGAGCCTTGGTTGGAAAAACACTCTCAAGCCCAGTATAAGTTGTAATTTGAGTTACTAGTACTAGAAGTAGGGTTGGAACAAACACTCTAGAGCCCTAGAAGGATTGGATAGAGCTTGATATCATGTTGGTTTTGTGATGTCCGACCATGAGGTGGAATCATTTTTTGATGGGTTGAGGTGGATGGCCTCTAGAAGCCCTGGATGAGTTTTGATTGATGTGATCTATGATATCCCACATTCATGTTTGGAGTATGGCATGGGGGTGAATGGATAAAGAGAGATTTGGCTCAACCATTCTATGGTCAGGTGGAATGTCAAAGTCTCATCTTAGGTTGGATTTTGCATCATCAATAAGAGGTTATTTCTCCTTGTATTTCTATGAGCATTATACTAGATTGTAAGAGGTTTATATGATGGTGATTTCATTGGTATTTATGTCCCTATTATGTTGGTTGTGTATATGTTTTATCACATCAACTATGTATGGATCTTATCATGCTTCTCCATGTATATGAATGAACATTGTATCTATGGAGTCATGGATGGAATGGAAGTTAATGTGATAAGGCATCAATGCTTCATTGCGAATCGTAAATAATTATGAGGCCGCTTTGCTCAGATCTATTCCTGGATCCGTTCCTCTCTTCTGTTTACTGTCTTCGTCCTACACACCAAGAAGATACTATGTATTGATATGATGACAATTGAATGTGGGGGGGGAGCCCCGTTGTTGTGACTAGTATATGTGCCATGCTGGATTGATAGAGGGGCTTATTTCATATCTTCGATTCTACATTGCAAGATTCAGCCACGTTTATTGGGTGTCCCGTCAATCGACCTTCATTAGCTTGAGGCCAGCTTTCTAAATGTGGATCTCAGTTTCCTCACAATTGAATGTCAATGCTTCTGTGTGGAAGGTGATTCGGCTCCATTTTTTAAATAAAATTTTGAGCGCAACCTCCTCTAGTCATCGATGACCAATTTTGAGCTCGTTGAGAGGGATACGCGCAATGGCGCCAAACTACCAAGAGGATTTGAATCTAAAGGTGGGATAGAATGTATATCATCTGATCATGTCATCAACGACCATTTATTTATATTTCAGTCAAACAGGTTTTCAAAGAATTTGGAATGTTACACATTTTATTATTTAATCTGAATATTTTTTTTACTTGGAAAAATAAATGGCCACATAAAATAAAATAATGATGCCTCATAGAACAAAACAATAATGCACCCTTCTATTGATATGAATTAAATTTTACCTAAATCAATAAATTAATTATAAATTAAGTAACTATTCTTTATTAAATTGGGATTTTATATAAATTAATTAATTATTTATTAATGTTAATGTCAATTTATAATTTTATAGTAATTTTTAATATATATTTTTTTAAATAATTATTTGAGCTATTGTTGTATTAATATTTTTGTTATGTCTTTCATTATTATATTTTGATCTACTTTAGACATGCTTAAAGTATACTTTCACCTTCATTTGTGGAGGCTATCTAGTTGCATTTTCAAAGAGTTTTGACGTAGCTTTTTCCTTAAAAAATGACTAATGTGATTGTGATGGTGATAAATTACTATATAAATAGTGTTAATGGTTATTTAGAATAAATGGCGAATTATTTATGAATATTTAAGACTAATCTGAGAGAATGGATATACATTCCATAATTATCATATAAACAAAGGGTTAATCTTGCATTTAGTGCTTTATCTCCATGGAGGTTCGCTAAACAAAGGGTCCATGATAATTACAATTCTTGTCTCCATGGAGGTGCTTTGTCTCTTGGTGTCCATGATAGTTACAATTCTCAGGTCTTACTCTAAGTCACTATCTTAGGCTGGTTTTATTTATTAATTTTGAAAGTCGATGAAGATAAAGACAAGAGAATTTTGTTGAAAATAGCAACAAGAAATGATAAAAATAGAATCCAGTATATTCCAATTTTAATTTGTCCTTGAATTAAAATTGTGAATTAAAATTGAATTTAGTCTCACCGGCTGCTTGGAAATAATTAATTAATTCATTATGGATTAATTAGTTGGAGAAATTCAAGTTAGAAGCCTTTCTGAAGTAATGCAACAGTTATCCCTTAAATTAAGGAGATTATCCCTTAATTAAGGAGATAAGATTGAGTTGTATTTGAGTTGTAATTAGTTAGCTCATTTTACTGAGTTAATTCCAATTAAATTAGTTCCAAACTGTTTGAGGAACTAATTGTGAGTTATCAGTCAGTTGATACATGCATGCACTCAACTAGTGTACTCCAAATAACTGAAGATTCTCTCATCAGAAACTCATGCATGTCTATTTAGAGAAAGACCCAGTTGAGCTAAATGTCAAGGACAGGTTACTATCAGTTGCATGTGTTTTCCTATAAAGGAAACTCATCCATTCAGCCAAGGAAAGGTTCCTTGAGGATTGTGCAGTTCTGACAGTGTGTTAGAGCAGTGTGTGAGAGCAGTGATACACTGGGTGAAGGAGAACATCCCAGAGGTAGTTGCGCAAGGAAATAGGAGCTTGGAGGGCAGAGGAGAAGGCTTGTGAGAAGCTTTGATTACCTGTGAGCATCCAGGAGGATTGTACTGAGAGCTGGCTAGTTGTGAGAGCTAAAGATTTGTATAGTTTTGATGTATTTCCACCTTGTATGATAATACAGATAGTGGGGTTTTTAGCTGAGGCTTTCCCCTGAGTATTTTATATGTTTTATGTGTATTAATTCTTCTTCTTATGATTATATGTGTTCAGCTCTGATTCAGTTCAATCTTTAGGCTTTCGCAAGTTTGATAGTAGAAGTATATTATAGTATTTTTCTTTGGTATATTGCATTATCAAGTTAATCTACAGTCAGATTTTCTACATAGATCTCAAAGGTATATTTGTAGAGAATTTGCAGGAAATTCTACAAATTTGATAGGTTAAGTTTGTGAATATGAAAGAGTAAAAGATATGTGTTTGTACTTGCAAGGTTGCATTAACTGAAATGCCATTTTTCCCTGTCTTCATCATTATTATCCTGTGAGGTGAAGAAAGAAAATCCATACTTGATAATGATAAGGACTATATGTCCAAATCTAGGCAAAATGTTCAGGAATAATCATATTTATGGTCATGGGTTGAGGAACGTGGATTATTGGATGCCTCTTGCAGTGGAACTTGACCAAAAAATGTTGGTGTGGTGGGTATCTCAAAGTCATCAATGCCACAGCCAGATCTAAAACGTTTAACATGTAATTCTATTGAAACACATCCTATATTACTGGATTCAAAGTGGACTCGTGAGGATGGTGGAACTGATATAGATCAGAAAATATAAAAAGAGTTTTCTAATGAAAATACATGCATTTATATTAGGTCACACAACCAAAAAAAATGAAAATGAACCCTGCACATGATGAAGGTAACTTTGTTAAAAATAATTGAGGAGAAATCCTCATAAGGTAGGCACTTCAATTTGTATGTCAAATTGTTAGCTAACGTAGTGGAGGTGATTCTCAGCCAAGGATCGACCTCATTAAATAGTTGGTCAACATGTGTGGAGAAGATACACTTTATCTCAAATTGATATTTACAGTATTAATCGTGTGGTCTGCACCGCGCGCATCAAGTTCATCAATGATCCGGATTTAAACAGGAACGCAACAAATTACAGAGATAACCATATACACAAAGATGCAGCGGAAATAATACTTCATTTCATTAATGGAAAATACTGAAATATGCTTACAAACAGAAATGGCAATAAACTAGCTAGGGCGATGGTAGCTTATCTCTGAGAAGAGATGTGATGGCTACATGCCTCTGAACTGTGTTACAATGAGGCTCGAAGGCCTATTTATTGTTGAGAAACAATGGACAACCCTTAACATTCCAAAACCTAACCCTAGGAGATGAAACGCCAAATTGTGGGCCCCGTTTGGGTAAATTGGTACATCAACTTCCCGGGGTCGTAACTTTGGCATACGATCTCCGTTTGACGCGTACAATAGCTCGTTAGAAAGATCTATCCGAGCACTACCACTTTAGGAAGGGCAACATCAGTCCATGGACCCATGTTGCCCCCAGATTTCCCAAAAAACGTCGTTTAGGGCCTCAAAATGGCTCCGGAAGTTCAGGACCCGAAAAACTGCTAAAAATAGTAAGTTGTGCTACAATTAAGGAAACTGAAAATGCTGAGAAAGACAATGGTGGGGGTCCAGGTGGACTTGGCAGGTGGCCACCAATATCCACCAGGATCATTCCTCCCCCCTTAGGAAGCAATGGTCCCCATTGCGGTGAGCTCCTCCATGAGATGAGGAAACTTCTGCTGAACTTGTTCCCTGGTGAGCCACTTGCCCTGCTGAAGGAGTTGGCCCGCTTTGACAACTCGATACAGTTGGATATTCTGTTGGCGAGTGTTCTTGATCTGTGTGTCCATGATCCGATCAGTTGCAGCTTGTTCCATGCAATCTGGATTTAATTCTGTGGGTTTGAGCTGTTCTGCAATGTCGGATGTGTCTAGCAATGGTGGAAAGTATGGCCGAAGGCGGTCCACATTAAATACTGGGTGCAGGCCAAGGAATGGGGGAATGCTGAGCTCAAATGCATTGTCTCCCATAGCCTTAGTAATGGTGTAAGGACCATATCGGAGTGGTCTCAATTTCCGATAGGCTCCAGTAAGGCGTTCCTTTTGCAAATGCAACCAGACTTTGTCGCCCACCTGAAACTTGTGTGGCACCCGATGTTGATCATGTCGCTGCTTGTACTTGGCATTTGATTTCTCAAGAATGTCATGGACCTGCTGGCGAATATGTTGGATTCGCTCAATGAAGCTGGTGGCCTTATCTGTTTCGGACTGGACATGAGCTGAATTCATGTGAGTAGCTGCAAGTGGCATGGCCACATCAATGGGGCATAGTGGCTGGAATCCCAAACCCACCTGAAAAGGGCTATGGCCAGTGGAGCTGTGAAGAGCTCGGTTGTAGCTGTGCTGAACGTAGGGGAGGCTCTCGTCCCATGTGCGTGGATTCTTTGAGTTATACATGCGCAGAATGTGCACAATCATCCTATTGACAACCTCCGTCTGGCCATCAGTTTGAGGATGGAAGGCTGTGGACTTCGTGAGTTTGGTGTCCAGCATTGACCAGAGACTGGACCAAAAGGTGCTGAGGAACCGACTGTCCCGATCTGAGATGATAGATTGTGGGATCCCAAAGTGCACCCACACTCGTTCAAAGAAGAGTTTAGCAGTGGCTTCTGCTGTGATATTCTTCTTGCAGGCCATCATAATGGCCATCTTTGAGAACCTGTCGACGACCACAAAAACACAGTCATTTCCATGCTTAGTGGAAGGAAGGCCTGACATGTAATCCATGGAGATGGATTCCCAAGGTCGACTAGGGGTAGGCAACGGGGTATAGAGGCCTTGCTTCTTAATGGTCAGTTTGGCAATGGCACAGGCAGTACATGATCGGATGTACTTCCCAACATCCTGTCGAAGATTCGGCCAATAGAAATAGTTTTGCAGTACTGCCACTGTTTTCTCGACCCCGAAATGCCCAGCAGCCCGACTGTAGTGTGCTTCCCAAATCATCTTGGCACGCTCGCTTGAAGGAACACAGAGGTGACCGAGGTGGCATAATAGGGCATCCTGGAGGTGAAAATCTGCAACCTGCCGACCCTCCAAGAGTGTCTGGTATGTGTGGCCGAATTCTGGGTCGCTTTTGTAGAGAAGTGGCCAATCAGAAGTCTCGTGCCCGCAAGAGTTGAGCACGGTGGTTAGCGCCATGATCGGTGGTCGACTGAGGCAATCTGCAACATTATTGGTGCTGCCCTTTTTATACTTGATATTCAAGTGAAACTGTTGCAGGTATGTAGACCACTTCTGATGGCGATCATTCTGAAATTTCCCTTGGGTCTGTATGAACTGCAGAGGTCAGTGGTCTGTGTGGATGACCGTTTCCTTCCCCAAAATGTAATGCTTCCATTGTCGGCAGGCCTGTACAATGGAATACATCTCTTTATCATAAGTGGGGTACTTCCGGACTGTGTCTGAAAGTGTTTCACTGTGATATGCCACTGGATGCCCATGTTGAGTAAGGACTGCCCCAATAGCATAGTCAGAGGCATCTGTCTCAACCTCAAATGGTTGTTGTAAATCTAGTAACGCGAGCACTGGTGCCGTGCAGAGGCGATCCTTCAACTCCCTGAATGACTTCTGTTGAGATTCAGACCAAAAGAATTTTGCTTTCGCCCCGCCCTTGGTGACTTGACTCAAGGGCCAAGAAATATGAGAAAATCCCAACACAAACCTGCGGTAGAAGTTGGCAAGACCTAGAAAGCTGCGGAGCTCTGTTAGAGTGGTTGGAGAGGGCCAATCCCGAATGACTTGGACCTTGGCTGGATCGACATGCACCCCCTGTTCATCAATGATGTATCCCAGATACTGAACCTCGGTCATGCCAAAAGTGCATTTCTCCAAATTGGCACATAGCTTGTGTTGCCGCAGTGTTTGGAGAACCTGTCGGATGTGGTGGAGGTGCTCTTCCCAACTCTGGCTGAAGATCAGAATGTCATCCAAGTATACTACTACAAAGGAGTTGGTGAATGGCCGCAAGATGTCATCCATTAGCCTCATAAAGGTTGCAGGAGCATTCGTCAATCCGAAAGGCATGACCAACCATTCGAAGAGGCCCTCCTTGGATTTGAAGGCAGTCTTCCACACATCTGAGGGTTCAATTGGTACTTGGTGATATCCTGACTTCAGATCGATCTTGCTGAAATATTTCGCCCCCTTTAGTTGGTCTAGGAGGTCATCAATCCGCGGGATCGGGTACCTATTACGGACAGTGATCTTGTTCAGCGCCCGATAGTCAATACAGAGTCTCCACGTCCCATCCTTCTTCTGTACCAACACTATCGGGCTCCCACAGGACAAAGAACTCGGACGGATGTGACCTTTCTGCAGGAGCTCCTGAATCTGTCTCTTGATTTCATTGTTCTCCAGAACGGAGCGCCGATAAATTGGTCCATTGGGTAGCGGCGCACCTGGGGTCAGATCGATGGAGTGCTTGACTTGACAGTGCAGAGGAACCCCTGCCGGGGAGGTGAAGATGTCTTCGTACTCCTCCACAATCTTGTCCATCTGTGGCTGCCGTGCAGAGGAACCCCGTTTTGAGGCCGTGTCCACTGTCTTCTTCTTCCCTTGAGGGCGTATCATCAGGAAAACAAATTTCCTGGTTTTGGAAATGATCTTACTGCATTGTTTTGCAGTAATCAAAGAGATGGCGGCAGGTGGTGCTACCTCTGGTATCCTGAACAACTTATTTCCCAATGTAATAATAACAGCACGGGGCCTTGATTCATACACAGCATGTCGCTTCCACAAGTATGGTTGTCCTAGTAATACATCACAAACTTCAAGGGGAGCAATGTCACACAATACCTCATCCGTGAAGGGCTTGATGTTGTATGGAAGGCGACACTGCTGGCTCATGCGAAGATCTCACCCTTGGTGAAGCCACCCAATGGTGTATGGTTGTGGATGTGCTGTGGTCGGTAAGCCCAACCGCTTCACGACCTCTGCCGAAATGAGGTTCTTTTGACTCCCGCTATCAACAATGAACTGTATCGGGGAGCCCTTTACCCACATCTGGGAGTGGAAGAGACGCTCCTCCTCCTCTGGATCTTCGGGTTCATTTTTCTGGATCTTTGCGGTAGCAACAGTGGCGCTGGGATCTGCATCAATGATCTGCTTCCCTTTTTCATACCCCTTATCGGGTTCTGACTCAGAGTCGGAACATGCATCTGATTCTGAAACCTTTAGCTCAGCCACCAATGACTGCTTGGCCCGACACTCACTTGTGTTGTGAGTGGAGCTCTTATGGAACTCGCACCATTTTCCAGTGTCCTTTCTCGGCTTCGCGGCGTTGCTCTTTGCTTGCAGCTTCGGCTGGTTGTCTTGGGTTGTCCCGCCTTGGCTTTGTCCTTTGTTCTGTGGTTTAGGGGCACCTTTCCCCTGCTTTGGATTCACAGATCCAAAGTCTCGCTTCTTTTGTTTAAACTTCTGCTCGACCTTGACGGCATACCGGTATGCTGCGCCGAGTGAGGGGATGTTTAAGAATTGTATTTCTTCCTGGATGTACTTGTGCAGGCAACCACGGTATTTGAGTATCAAATGTTGCTCCGAATCCTTGATACCCAACTTTGTGCAAAGGGTATGGAAAAGATTGGTGAACTCCGGCACGTCTTGGTCCCTTCCCTGCCGCAGCGTGGTCCACTTTATGTATTCATCCTCATAGCTTTCGACAGGGTAGTACTGCTCCTTGATGGCATCCCGGAACGAATCCCAGGTGGGTGCGGCTGAAAATAGTGAGCCAGTACTTTCATCCTTCTGCTCGCAGTAGGTTTCCCACCAGTCCTTGACGTGGGGGGCTGCTTTGAGAAGAGCAAAAACAATCTTTTCCCGACTCGAAAATTCATGAACAGAAAAATAACCCTCTAGCAGATTTAACCATTTATCTACGGCATCGGCGTCTATCTGACCCTCGAATATGGGGATTTCAAAATTAACTTGTACCTTAAAGGGTGTGGCGTTTCCAGAGGAGCTACTGGAAGCCGATGCGCCGCTTCGGGGTAGCCGCTGAAGGATCTGCGCAAAGCTGTCCATCATCGCGTTCCGTTGTCGCTCGAGCGCTTCTTCGAGCAATATTTTAATGGGATCTCCTGCCCCCTCATCTTTCTTCTCGTCCGCCATGGGAGGCCGTCGGGATTTGCGAGGCTGGTCTTGCAAAGGTTCAACCAGTTCAAGCCCTAACTCCTTATATCCCGACCTTGTTGGGGACATGCAAAGAAGAACAGAGAAAAAGCAGACCGCTCTGATACCACTGATCCGGATTTAAACAGGAACGCAACAAATTACAGAGATAACCATATACACAAAGATGCAGCGGAAATAATACTTCATTTCATTAATGGAAAATACTGAAATATGCTTACAAACAAAAATGGCAATAAACTAGCTAGGGCGATGGTAGCTTATCTCTGAGAAGAGATGTGATGGCTACATGCCTCTTAACTGTGTTACAATGAGGCTCGAAGGCCTATTTATTGTTGAGAAACAATGGACAACCCTTAACATTCCAAAACCTAACCCTAGGAGATGAAACGCCAAACTGTGGGCCCCGTTTGGGTAAATTGGTACATCAACTTCCCGGGGTCGTAACTTTGGCATACAATCTTCGTTTGACGCGTACAATAGCTCGTTAGAAAGATCTATCCGAGCACTACCACTTTGGGAAGGGCAACATCGGTCCATGGACCCATGTTGCCCCCAGATTTCCCAAAAAACGTCGTTTAGGGCCTCAAAACGGCTCTGGAAGTTCAGGACCCGAAAAACTGCTAAAAATAGTAAGTTTTGCTACAATTAAGGAAACTGAAAATGCTGAGAAAGACAATGGTGGGGGTCCAGGTGGACTTGGCAGGTGGCCACCAATATCCACCTGGATCAATCAACTAGTTTTTCTGCACCAATTTCATCAACTAGTTTTCAAAAGTGAAATGAATCCTCATGTGAATGAATTAAAAGTGAGTAAAAAGGGATTAAAGGACAGTTACTGTTAGACCACAATTTGGGAGTGTATAATCAGTGGCAACATTTCCCTATTTTCACATTTCATTGCAATTCCCCAAAGAGAGTCTTTATTTTTTAATTCTTTCAACATCACTTATTTCATATCATATGTAACTCATGGGGTCTTTAAAATAGGCTACCTAGGATATCAATACAAGAAGCTTTAACTATTAAAAGGAGTGTAATGGATGGTTGTGACAAATGACATTTACATCAGTAGGTGGTCTGAAAGGCTATGTGAGAAAGAAAATGGTAAGAGAGAGAGGATGACCTCTAGCAAAGATGAGGGCATCTAGTGTGAAGGCCCTCGAGAAGATATCAATCAGGAAGATGGTGTCAAAATTGGATCTAGAAGGGCATATAAATCAAATGCATATGGACCCACAAGCCAACCCAACGACCATACTCCTTCACTTGGTGACAATTGAATGAGATCTATGGGATATGGAAGATGGAGAGATTGATCAGGTAACAACCTCAATCAATATGCATATTGAAACAAAGGTCTCCTCTTGTTTCACCAATAACACTTTCCAGCTTTCAAACCTAAAAAATCCATGCCCTTGATCTGTGACTTCTAATCTTTGCGATCTAGGTGATAAAATTATAACTAATTGGATGCATATGAATGGATCTAATTCCATGACGAATCATTACCCTGAGAAACAAATGGCCCATGGTTTTAGAGCGATCATAGGGGGGTGATTTTTGCATTAGTTTTCTTAACCACATGTGTCTGGATGTAGAAAAAACAATGATGAGAGAAAGGTCTTGCTCTTGTATTTTCACCTAAGTGCATATATTCGATCAACTCAACATGTATTATCACATTAATAAAGAAACATCGACGGTTGGTGGCATAAGCATCCAATGGAAAATGTTGTGGAGGAACGTTGTTGACGGAGATCTTTGGATATAAAAGATGGAGAGATCGATCAGGTAACAACCTCAATCAATAGGCATATTGAAACAAAGGTCTCCTCTTGTTTCACCAATGACACTTTCTAGCTTTCAAACCTATAAAATCCATGCCATTGATATGTGACTTCTAATCTCGACGATCAAGGTGATAACATTATGATTAATTTGATGCATATTAAAGAATCTAATTCCATGATGAATCACTAGCCTGAAACCAATGGCCCCTGTTTTTAGAGCAATCAAAGGGGATTATGTTTTCTTTAGTTTTCCTGACCACATGTGCCTAGACGGAGAAAAAACAACGATAAGAGAAAGGGCTTTCTCTTTTGTGCATATATTTTATTAGGTCATCATGTAGTATCACATTAATAAAGCAACATTGGTGGCTAACGGCATAAGCATCTAATGGAAAATGTTGTGGAGGTAAACACAACCACCCATTATGGTGGCCCTCATGTTTATGATTAGTCATGTAGAGGTGAAAATGAGGTGTTAGCTATATCTAAATCAAATACAAGTGGATTTATACACCAAGCCCAAAATGATGTTGACAATTTAGGTATTAGACAGAAACACTCATTCAAACTTGTAATTGATGACATTGTTTCCACAGACCAATCTTTCCTTAGGGAAATAGTTTAGATATGTGAAGATAGGTTTATATGGAATATAGTTCATAAAATTTGAGCAAGAATGTTGAGATAATAAATGGTCTCCTCTTTTCCAAATCTTCATGGAAACCTATGAAAAACCTTGAGGATACATAAGGAACTATGATATATCCTTGGTTTCAATTTTAGTCTTCAACACACTTATTTTCTGAGTTTTTCACAACAATATATATACTTATACGACAACATAGTTTCATATTTACTGGGGATAAATTATTAGTATACTAGATTAGTCCTCAACATAGAGTTGGAAGCAAAATAGGGAATTTTTTTTGGTTTGATTAACATAGCAAAATGTTGCAAGGATGGATTAAAAAATCCTGTATCATTTCATGTGAACATTGACGTAATAGAAGATGTTTTTGATTGGCAGATACGCAAGCTTATTCACAACAAAGTAGTGACAAAAATTCCAACTTGCAACCATCCATATTTTGACATCTCGCGGTTTCACTTGCTGATGAAGCACATAAAAAAGGGATAGTCGATTGATGAAGTATTGAAGTGGCTGAAATGGCTACCTTACTTCACCTAGTATATCACCAATAGTGGTTTGCTCAATATATTGGTGTTGTCTTACTATTTTGGCAAAAAAAAAAAAAATCTAGGAATTAGAAAGGATTTTATCCATTCGCATTTGGAAGTTAGATCGAAAGGTCACATTGCTTCGAAATTTGGGCCTACTAGGTCTTTAGAGAGAAAAGTTAATAATTTGATAGGGTAGTCATCTAGTGATTCAGAGGCCATAACCCCTGCTCCAATTGTGCACTGTTCAGGTCCTTTACTTTTAGCTATCCCAGGGCTCGAGGCCATTTGTGAGGGGATGCAAAAATCTTCTTGGGGTTGTCTAGCTTTGAGTTTGGTTTCCCTTTCATCCTAGAGATTAGAGAAAGACACATAATGTATTATGACTTTCTTAGGGTTTTTAGAAGTTTCAAAAGTTACGAATTTCTCTGGTTTATTTTTTTTCTTGTCCTTCATATCAAGTTTCATTGGCCTTTCCCTCCTTGGACGAACTGGTGAAGGAGAGCATTGCCCCGATGATGAAGGAAGGTCAAACTGATGTTGAGAATATCTGAATCCATTTGTGGTGTTAAAATTTGGAGACTAAAGGGTATTTATAGTTTTAACACTGTATATGAATTCAAATACCTCTTTGTCTCTAAATTTTAACACTGCAAGTGGATTCATAGACCCCTATAGTGAAATGAAACACTTTAGTATCAAAATTGCAATTTTCCATTTCTAGAGTGACACAATTAAAAATTACTAACATAAATGACTAATTCACATACTTGTTGTACTTATTATTTGGTCATATTTTTATTCTTGGACTATAGTAGTCATTTACGTTAATCATTATTAATTTTGTCACTTATTATCTAGTCATATATTTTAGTCCTGGACTAAATTAGTCATTTTAGTTAGTCATTTTTAGTTTGGTCACTTATTATCTAGTCATATATTTTATCCCTAAACTAAATTAGTCGTTTAAGTTAGTCATTTTTAGTTCGGTCACTTAAAATTGCTCAAATTTAGCAGTAATTCAATTGAAATAATTGCGGTGACTAACTTTTCTAGTCACCTAGCCACTAATTTCATCATTTTATCCTAGTGATTCTAAGGGTCGTATTCTTATATTTATGTTTACAAAATATTTACAATTTAATCCAATCCCTAAGGACTAGGTGTCTAACTTTCCTCCTCACTCCCCTTAATCCAAAGGGGTGTTAGTGAGCCCTAGTATCATTTTGATTTTTTCATAATTTTCTCTTCCAAGTGCTTATGTGAATACATCTATGATTAGAAAAACATTAGAATTTAGTTGTTTCTCTCGCAAACCTTCAAGAATTTTTTTGAGCCACACAATCTCCTTTGTTGCTTCTATGGCTACAACACATTTTTCCTTTGTCATGGAATATGTTCGAACTAACTGTTTGCATGCCCTCTAGGAAACAACTCTTAATCCAAGACTCATGAGATAGCCTAAAGTAGATACTCCATTTTGTTTGTCTCCATCAAATTTTGAATCAAAAAATCCAATCCAGTTGAAGTGATCCATCTATGAATGTTTAATTCCAAAGTATTAAGTTCCCTTTAAGTACTTCAGAGTTCTTTTTGTAGTAGACCATTGTCCTTTACAAGGATTTTTTCATTGGCCTAGTAGCTATGACATTAATAATAATTTCGACAAGATATCTATACTTGGTTGTATTATCAATTTCATTCCCTTCTTTTGATGTTACCTTTAGATTCTTTTTCATCAAAGTAGATAAAGAATTTCAATTAGTCATTCCAAACCTATTCAACAATCCTCCAATGTACTTATTTTGAGAGAGTAATATATACTTTAGATGTTGGGTCACTTCAATGCCTAATTAGTAGTGAAGGTGTCGTGATTTGTCATCTCAAATCCCTTCTTCAATTGTTTATTTATGGATGTAATATAGTTTTCATTATTCCTTGTTATTAATAGACCATCTACATTAACTAAAAGATATACAACATTTTTACAAACGTTTTTAACAAACAGAGTTGCATCATCAAAATTTCAGTGTTTGGAATTGAATTTAGAAGATTCTTAGTTATTTTTTCATACCAGGACCATGGTGCTTTCTTCAAGCCATATAAGGATTTGATAAGTTTACATACTTTATGTCCATTCCCATTTATAGAAAAAACTTCTAGTTGAGCCATGAAGACATGTTCTTTCAATTTTCCTTTCAAGAAAGTAATCTTCACATCTATTTAATGAAATTTCCATTCATTCTCAATTGCGAAGGAAAACAGGGTTGAATGGTGTTCCAATTTTCTATTGGGGGGAAATATCTTCATTATCAACACCTTCTTTCTATGAAAATCCTTTTTCCACAAGATTTTCTTCGTGCTTTGTTGGCCCATAAGCTACACTGAGAGGGCAGGGGGGTGAATCAATGTGAATATAATTTTATAATTTCATATTGTTAATTAATCATACATTCATTTAGCAGTGACCATAAAAATTATCTCATCAATTATCACAATGAATCATCACATAGGAAGCATAACTAGAAACAAATAGGAAAACATCACAACAAAAGATGACAGAATTTTTTAGGTGGAAACCTATATGGGATAAAACAACTAACTCTTCTTATGCTCAATCTTCAATTCTTTTACATCAATTTGCAAGCCCCAACCTACGAGAAGTGAATTCCCCAAACTATGCAATTTTCCAGTTGTGGTAGGCTACAACCTATTTGAGGCACCAACCTTGAAAGTGAAACTTAATAAAGGCTCAAACCTAAAGGATGGGTAGGCTAAAACCTCAACAATGAGTAGTCTCCAACCTGTTTGATGCTCCAACCTATCCTCTTCAACTTCCTTGTGGACCTCTATTTCATCTCATTTTCAAACCAAACCCACTATCGTAATATATCACTAAATATGCATATTAAGAGACTATCATAAATTGTTCTCAAAACCTACACACATTGCCGCTACCATAAACATTGTCACTATACAACTCATTGTCTCTTCCACACAGTTACAACTATTATACTGCCATATAACTTGCAACCACTACTTTGCCACAAAATTTTCATATTAATCACTCCTAATAAATTTTCACACCGCTTCCCATATTTTTATTCAACCATAACTTCAATTTGGTCTTTCAAAGCCTTCCTCAAAACCTATTTACTTCATGTATATAAAACGCCTGCAAAATGGTCATATAACTTCAAAACAAATATAAGACATTTTTGCTATCAAATATGAGTCAAAACAACATCAAACCCTTCTAGTTGCATCAATATTTAAATCTTGATTGCACAACTTCTTCTAGAACTCAAATTGGACAAATAATGCCTCTAGAAACCAAAAATAAACAAATGCAACTATATAATTACTTATATGGTCTACAAAAGAGAAATTTCTAGGCGCCCTATCAGATTGTGAAGTCAACCACCATAAACTGCTAAATGTTCTACAAAATGGTAATATGAATAAATAAAAATAGTTAATCTGGCATTTTAACTACCCAAGGAATTGAACTTAAGACCTATAGTATGAAATGGGTACCTCCCACTAATTCGACTATTCGACAAAGCTTGTTACAACACTCAACTAATTTATACATGATATGATTAATGTTTCTTCGTTTCACCCTCATAACTTGTCCACATGTAATTCCATTCAATATGTTCATTCCAAATGCATTGACAAGCCTATATGCCAACTTTTGACATGTTTGAATTGTATCTCAGTCCAATGCGCTAATGGCCCACTTCCATGTCAACCTATATCACATAATTTTGTCATATTGCATCTACATAGCTTGCTTCACAAGTTAGATATTGTTTCAACATGTCAAGCCACAACCAATGAAATTGATCAAAACCTCCATTCGTAGTGTGCCTATGCAGTGTGCATCATTGCACAACATATACCAAGTAAGAAGTTATAGCTCAAATTGTCATAGTTAATCCACCATAGAAACTTCATCTTCCAACATATTTGTCATGGACTTGAACCTTTGAAATCTTATCGCTAAACAAGAACCATATCATTACACCTCCATCTCAAGACTCGCTCGACTCAACCAAAAGAATCCAAATTCAATTGAACTGAATTATGGGTTGAAATAGACCACCAAACTTTGCAATGCTCCATAACACCAAAACTTCTTTCGAATTCAGAACTATCCCATTCATTGTTGATTTGTCTCTTAAGTTAAACACCTCGTATGATTTATATAGCAAACCCATGGTCCCATGGTGCATGAGAGTGACCATGGACCAACCATATAACCAAGCTACAAATTTGGAGCCAACCAATTATATAACTTCAGAGCCAGCCTTTAACGCCCAAATGAACATATCATATGATAAAAACCAACACTCGTTCCTCAAAACCTAGGATTAAAACCATGTGACCATATGATTAGGACCCATGGATTATTGATTATCCCTTTGCTAATGTCCTCATGATGTGACACCTACACATGGCATACCATGAGTGGGCCACATGTCATCCAATTTTCCCCTATTAGACAGGTGAAAATATTATTTCTTCCTACCATGTGGTGGTCCCTGGTGACTCAACGTTAGTGTTCTAATGTTAGGTGGTGACATGTCCTATTTGTTGTGTCATTCCCAATTACCTTCTGTTATGTGTCAAATTTGCTCCGCCATTTTTGAGTGGGCACAAGGTTGCATGTAATACATGCCATCTAATTAAATTATGTCAAGTGATGATGCCCAACTAGCCCATTTTTCCTCCAATGTGTTCTAGCAACGTGTCTTACTTCCATTGGCTCAGTTATTTGTGTTAACTTTTAATGTGTGTTGGCAATGTATCTTAATTCCATTGGACCAGTTACGTGTGTTAACTGTGATGCAAATTTTGATCCATCCCTTGTTGACTTGTTTGGGGGTACCATCGATCTACCCAGAACTTGCACACCTTTCAACAACATTGAACCTTGTGCATATTTGTGCGATCATGGACATTGATCTAATCTATCAATGGTGGGTGTGCCTAGAACTTTCCCTCATGGAAAGTGATAATTATGGACTATATTAGGCATGCTATAGAAATCAATTCCTCTGATTTGTGCCCCTCCTAAATAGCATAAATAAAAGGCCTCAAGGAAGTTCACATTGGACTAGGGGAAAAGTGTTAGGAATCACGATTGCCATTAGACCAAAACTCGCAGGCGTTAGTCAACGATCACATCGCCAGAGATAAAGATCCACGAGAGGTGGTTAGTCCATGTCACGAAACACATGGGGAGCATTGATTTATCCAATGTCCAACAATCTCACCCCCAACACGAGCCGAGTGTGTATCGAACTTGTGCCCTACGCTCTGATACCACTTGTTGGGAATCACGAGTGTCGTTAGACCAAAACTCGCAAGTGTTAGTCAACGTTCACATCGCCAGAGATAAAGATCCATGAGACATCACACGGGGAGCGTTGGTTTATCCAATGTCCAACAAAAATGGGATAACCTCCTAGGTGAAGCATGGGAACAAGGATATAATCAAGAGTGGTCAATCATCTAGCTAAACCTAAGCTTCATATTAGAATTCCCTTAACATTAATTGAAAACATATTATTACAATAATGGTTAATGCACCTTGTAACAGATGACTCACCTTCCTTCAAGAAGTATGATATGAGGAAGAAAGCATTAACAAGACATGTATAGAGAGCTTCAAGGCATAACTATATGTACATCATCAATGGTATTGTTGGTTGGTAGGATGATCAATTAGGAGGAAAAAATTCTCAAGGAGACACCCACTTTGGTGGGGTAACAATCCCTATTTCTTCCTCATTTAGTTCATGTTAAAATTGTTTTATATATTTCTTAAAATTCCATTGAAAATGCCTTATTTCCTAAATTTCTTAATTATGCAAATCTAGATTCAGTAAAATTTAATTATTATTATTTCAATTATCCATATTTACCCAATTCCAAATATCCAAATCTTATTTTCTATTTCATTAAACCTTTTATATTCCATCTTCTTCTAATTAATACATTTGGCATACAGTATAAGGGATTAAAATGGTATTAAAATTTTGGTATTCCATTTTTCTAACATGTAATATGTCATGTCACACTACATGATAACTTATGTGAAAGTTAACTTGGCATAATGATGTGTCATCCATATTTGGTGGAATTGTTTTATCTAATATTTTAGAAATTCTTGGATATGCAAAGTTAGTTAATTTGGATATGGGGAGTACTTTTGAAAAAAGTATCCAAATCTCCCTGTCCAAACTCTGCTAATCTATATTTTAGATTACGTTTATGAAATTTATCCAAATTTATCCAGTCCCAATTATTTGGATTCACAATTTTGTGAATTCTAATATACGTATTGAAAATATAGCTCTGCATCATCTACTAGTAGGCCTCCATACCATGTCGAGGTTCTCATATATATGAAAGATATCCTTATGCGGTGTCCATGTGGTAGTAATGTGTTCTAACCTATATGTTATCCAGATTTCTTGTTATTTTATGGATCCATATATCACATATCTTGGTCTATTTGTAGTTAGATTAAAAAAATGCACTGTATGTTAAGATCCATACTACGTGTTGTTATGCACGCACAAGTTAAGTTGGGTGGTTAGGTTAAAATATACCTTTTGTAAAATGTTCACCTCATGGATGCAGGATAAATAGTTAATTAGTAAAACTATGATATAGTAAACTTTGATTTCTCGATCATATAATAATTCATTGACTTGATCTATTTTGAATTTAAATTTAGTCGTTATGTGATTCCCAATTATTAACTTTGTGAATTCTATAGTTATATTTTTAACCAAGAGAAATGGAATAAGTGAAATAATAAAAGAGACATGCGGATCAATTAGAAAATAGAAAAACATGTTCACAAATAAAAGGAAGTAGTTATTCAAGATCTTGAATCATGCGGCGTCATCTGCATAATAAATTGAAGTTGGTTAAGCATTGAGAATGTTTAAATTAAAATTTATCAAATTTGTATCAATTTTTTTTTTTTAATAGTGATGATAAGGTTTTTTTTAATGATTTAAAATTAGTATAAATTTATTTTAAGCGCAGATTTAATATAAATTGAGAAGGATCAAATTTTTTTAGGTGCAAAGTTATTTTAGAGTGAAAAAAAATAATGTGTAATTTTTTATTGTTTAATTTGTATTTTTGAATGTTATAGAGGTTACATAAGAGAGTACATTAAATTGTTTTTTTTGTTATTAACATTTTTTAAATATATTTCATTATTAATTTATATTAAAATATTTTATTCATAACTCACATTGGATATTTTATTCTATACAACATTAAAATTTTTTTAACATTTATATATACATATTTATGAGTTGATATCATGCATTGTCATATTAATTAAATATACATAGCATACTTAAATTTTTAATTATAGTCAACATTGTTTTTCTATTTAAAAAAATATTTTATTTTTATTTTAAGACGAACAAACATATTTACACATTGAATTTTTATTTATATTTACACATCAACTTCACATTGGGTTGTAGAATGAGCCTCTTGGCTCATAAATGAACATTGAAATATGAGTTTGAGAATGAAAGCTATTGTAAGATAAAGCAAAGATGATTGGATGTAGTATACTTGATTTAAAATGATGCTTTTTCAATACAGAGGGGATGGAAAAACTTGGCATTCAAAGCTTATACTTTTATAAGATTTTTAATGAAAAGGTGAAGGCTAATATTTTTGGAGAACCATTTTATGTGAGTATAAGATTGTATCTTTAACATTTTTGTGATTTATGGCATTTTTATCATTTATACGTCCACAAAAAAAAAATGAAATGAAAGTCATTAAGTTCTTCGATTGGTGCTTAATGAGATACAAATGTGTGTGTGTTTTTTCAAATAACTACTTATTCAGCAAATTAATGATATATGTATTGGTGTCAAATATTTTACTGAGTAAATGAATTATTTCTTCATATTTAGTGATATATTATTATATCTTATGTCTAATTGTGAATGTTACACACTCCTAGCTAGTATAGTTAGATTTAGTATTTATTAATAATAGTACAGTTAGTTTAAGAAATATAATTAGTTAGATATTTAGATATTTTACTACTAATGATGTTGGTTTGATCGATATTTGTAACGACCAAAAGTCGTATATGCAGTGGAAATATTTAAAATACTTTGTAAACAAAGACATCCATCGTAGGACAGTAATTGTAATTGTATATTGTATAAATAATTGATGTAGGATGAGTACAATTGAGAATGAGTGTCTTGTATATATAGTCAAGTAAGTAACCTTTCACTAACAGTTATGCCCTTAGGGATATATATTTTCATTAATTGCTAACTAATTAATCATTAATCTTATTTGTTGTCTTTTACATTATTTGTGTTTATTTTTATATACATTTAGTTTGCTACATTTCCTTCCCCTTCAAAACGTTTTGTCCTCAAATCCTATGGATGACAAATCAGATCTCTTCTATCGTTCGAAATATTTCTTGTTTTCTAAGCTTTCATCTTTGTTGATACAAGATGATATGATGCTCTGAGCAATAAACAAAATTGTCGTACTAAAAACATATCGCACCATCCTACATTAATCTTCTGATCCTTGGAGCTGTGTGGTGAATAGTTATCATATGACAGGATTGAGCTCACTTCAGTATTCTTCGAAACATAAGTTCTTTTATGTTATGCGTGATATAGATGTGTATGTTTATTAAGGTGTCTACTCTTATGATTCGGATGTAAATAAGAATTTTTTCTTGTTTGAACTTCCTTAAACATTTTCATGGCAGTTTCCTGATTTCCATTAGGCATTGTTGTTGTTGACTTAACTACTATAGGAAGAAGAATGGAGAAATCAGACTTTGCGTGGACTTTAGAAAATTTGAACAAAGCATCATTAAAAGATAATTACCCTTTGCCCAAAATGGATCAGTCACTTCAAATGGTTTCAGGAGCACAAAGAATTTCTATGCTTGATGGTTTTTTAGGTTACAATCAGGTAAATGTTGATCCAGCAGATAGGGAAAAGACAGCCTTCACTACACCCTGGGGTACATTTATGTACGCTAGAATGCCATTTGGCTTATCAAATGTCGAAGCAACATTTCAGAGAGCTATGGATGTAGCTTTCATGGGTCAGGTAAACAAATTTGTGGTTATTTATCTTGATGACATTACTGTTTTTTCTAAATTTGATCAAAAACATCTAAAGCACTTAATCAAGGTTTTTGACAGGTGTAAAAATTTGGGATATCATTGAACCCTAAAAAGTCTTTGTTTGCTATCAAAGAAGGAAAACTGTTAGGCCATATAATTTCAAAGGAAGGAGTGGTGATTGATCCCAAGTGTGTGTCTCCCATTGAAACATTCACCTTACCTAGAAACAAGAAATAAATTCAAGCTTTTCTGGGCAAAATTAATTTTTTAAGGAGATTCATCCCAAATTATGCAGAGATTATAAAAGATATAACTGATATACTCTGAAAGGATCATGAAGTTAAATGGATTGTCTCTTCCAGGAATGCATTTGATTAGATCAAGAAAGCTATCTCTGAAGCTCCCACCTTGGGTAGCCCTGATTATACTAAACCATTTAGTATCTTTTCTTTTACCTCAGAAACAACCCTTGTTGTTGTTCTATTACAAAATAATGAAGATTCCCATGACCAGCCCATAGCCTTTTTCAGTAAGGTTATGAGAGATGTCGAGCTTAAATATGATATAATTGAGAAGCAAGCCTATGCCCTCATTCAAGCCCTGAAATCTTTCAGGATGTATGTCCTACATTCACCTATTACTGCTTATGTTCCTAACGGTGCTGCAAAAATCGTTTTAACTCATCCTGACACTGATGGGAAAAGAGGTAGGTGGATCACTCAAATACTTGAATTTTATCTAACTATCAAAACTACAAAGCTAGTAAAAGACCAAGGATTATCCAAGCTTCTAGAAGAATCCAATTGCAAAGTGCTTGGAATCAATTCTATTTTAGAAGTACAAGAGAAGAACCCACAAGAACCTTCTCTCCTTGCACAAGGGAAGAATCCACAAGAACCTTTACCTTCAGATCAGATCAGCCCTTTACATATTGATGACAAATTTCTATTATCAGATTGGTATCAAGACATTGTAAATTTTCTGCTCCATTTTGAATGCCTAACATCATTCTCCAAAGCCTAGTGTAAAACTCTTAAATTGAAAGCAGTCAAGTACTGCGTCATAAACACAAATTTGTACTAGAAAGATGCACTGAATATTTTGTTATTGTGTTTAACATAAACAGAAATTGTAGGAATCATTGATCAGTTTCATACAATATTTTGTGGAGGACATTATGCTTGGAGAGAAACAACATACAAGATTTTAAGGGGAGGATTTTATTGGCCAACATTATTCTTGCAAGTAGGGGCAAAAGTAAGAGGTTGTGTTCCTTGTCAGATGTTTGCTGGTAAGCAAAAACTAGCAGCTCTTCCACTAGTACCATCAATAATTTCAGCACTTTTCCTTCAATGGGGATTAGATTTTGTTGGAGAAATCCATCCCACTTCAAGTAATCAACATAGATGGATCCTCACAGAAACAGACTACTTCACTAAATGGGTGGAAGCAATTCTAGTAATAAATGTTACCGATTCAGTAGTAATTAAATTCATTAAAGAAAATATCTTATCTAGGTTTGGTTTCCCAACTCAAGTTGTCACATATAATGGAACAACATTCTCTAGTGTTAAAATGATTGAGTTTTACCAGAAATATCATATTTTGTTACATCATTCAACTCCATACTACCCTCAAGGTAATGGCCTTGCAGAATCCTCAAATAAAAGTCTGGTGAAGGTAATCAAAAAGACCCTAGTAGATCACAAAAATAATTGGGACTACCATTTAATTTATGCAGTATGGGAAAATAGAATAACTCCAAAAATATCTACTGGAAAATCTTCTTTTTAGTTAGTCTATGGGAAAGATGTAGTTTTTCCCACCAATTTGGCTTTACCAGTTTTAAAATTCTTGTAGGACTCAATAGATGAACCTGAAGATTTTTCAAGAAGGATAAATTAGATTATTGAACTAAATGAAAAAAGAGATGAAGTTCAATACAAATTGAAGAAATATCAGAATAAGATGAAAAGCATGTTTGACAGAAAAGCCAAGGAGAGGGACTTCAGGGAAGGTGACTAGTTCTAAGATGGGACTCCAGGAGGGACAAAAATGGAAAGCATGGAAAGTTTGATAACCTATGGTTGGTCCTTAGCAATTGCTGAAGTTAAGGGCAACAATACTTTTGTGCTACAAAATCTTGAGGGACTATATTCCACTTATCCTATAAATGGAAGGTTTCTCAAATATTTTATTCAATACTAAGAACCTGGAATACATTTCATTGTAAAAACTCCGGTTTCTTTCACTTTTCAAGCTGTCAGTGAGATTTTTTACCGCAAAGGACTCCATAGCCCGAGGAGAAGGCACGTGGATCAGCAGGTTCTCTGCATTCTACAGGAGAAAACAGTCCCCAGTTGGAGCCAATGTTGTAGCATTTTTTTGTTTTGATAAGTTAGAATAAATTAGAAAAAAAATGAAAATATATTTACAAAATGTTAAGATAGGATGTGGACAAAAATAATATTGAATAAAAAATGTTAGGAAAATATTTTGATAAATATGTCCATATCAAAGAAAATGTTAGGGTAGATGCCCTAAAAAATGAAGGAAAAATAAAATGTTAGGTTAGACAGAAAAGAAAAATAAATCAACTCTGAAAGTGTTGCAAATACAAATGCCACTACTTTGTTCTAAATTCAATTTAAAAAATAATAGTTGTGTGCAGTTTGTTTAGATGCCACACTAGGTTATTTTATCCAATTATACAGTTGCATCATAATTGGATTTGTTTTAAATTAATTCTCATAGGTAGAAAATAAATTGGCTCAATAGTTTAATCTGAGCCAATGGAGGGAATAAGGTATAGAGATAGATTGTTCATAAAAATAAAATATTGGTTGCTAGTTCAAATGCACTCTGAAAGGATAAGTAAAAATGTTAGGAATAGAAGGGTAGGTAGAAATGTGAAAGTTTGAGATGTTGAAATGGTTGTTTCCTAAAGATAAAAACATTGGGAAACATGTTGATGATGGGAGTTCGAATAACCAAAGTTTTGACCTTATGTTATTTCATTTATATGCTATCATTCCATTCATTAAAACACCCGAACCCACAGCCGTCGTGTCCGCCTATCATAAGGCGACCCCACCGTTCGTTCCCCACTCACACATTAAACTCCCTCCACCTCACCTCTCATCCCACACACTCCTCTGAAATCATACAGCCCACACTCCCTTTCGGCCCTCATTCGTCATCCGAAGTTTATTGCGGGGGCGGCGAAATGGGCAGTCTTTAATACCGCCTACATAAACCGCAAAAAGTAACTGTTAGTCTTTCGAGACTAGAAATCCCAAAACCAAAAACCACTCTTTCTTACCCCCGAACGTGGTATCCTTCATAGCCATTTACCACCGCCCCACGTCACCTCCACGTCATGTTTCACTTCATATCTCCCTTCCAATCATCTATCGCCTATCCATTGCCCATTCATTTCCGCTCCCGCGCATTTATAACCAAATGTTTGTTAATTTACCTGTTGGATAATTAATGAACTTTCAAATGTTCGGCACAACCCTCCCACTCCATTTTTCTCTTTATAAACATTTTTTCATACATTTCAAAGGTTACACAGTTAACTTCTATGACCAAGATTATTCTTCAAGATCGCATGCTCAACAGCTCAGCCACTGTCTAACATTCTAGCAGCCACTTGTCTTGTTCGCAAGCACATCTTCCAAGTCCACTTGTCAGTTACCTGTCTCCACTCAAGTGACTCCTTTTATCATTTTGTCATTTACAGTTCACAATTTCGTTTGACAAAATGCCTCCCAAGGGAAAAATAATCGCAAAGGTTTCAAATCCTCTAATTCACCCACAGATTGATTTCCACCATACTCCATTAGTTGAAAAGGATTGCAAAATCATTGAGACTTCTTCTCAATTTGATTTATTTGAAATTATTACTGGCGGGAAGTGAAACTAATTGACCAGAGTGATGAAATTGGGCTCTGGGAATCCCAATTACCTCACTATATTTTTCCACAAATACATAGATCTCCAAATTTTGTGAGAAAATGCCATGAATCCTATGATCCCAGCCAGAGAGAAATTATCTCACCTACTGGAGAAATCCTCTATCCCATTAATGCTGATTCAATTGAGAAAATGTTGCAGGCCCCTGCCACTACACCAACTCATCCGTTTTCTCATGAAAACATGATAGAAGCTTATAACAAACTGGACTTTACCAAGAGATCCCAGACCCTGTAACTGTTTTTAGCAATTGGTAGCCCTCTACCAAAGATAAATCCCCCTTATGATTCATCTATGTTTCCTGATAGAACCAGGAATATTACTACTATCCCATCCTATTTTCTTGGTTATCACTCTAATCAGTCTGTTAATGAAGCCATCCTTGGTTTCTTATCCATGTTTTCTTCTGATTCTAAGCATACTGTTATTTATGATTTCAGTCATTTCATAGCTGAGACCATACATGAGTAGTTTGTCAAATTTAACACTGAAGAAGTATTCAAGTATGCTTCAGTACTTGTGTATCTTTTTATATATTTTCAAGGATACAAATTCCCATTTCCTTTTGAAAAACTTGATGAAGAAGGACAACAACAGTCAATGATTTTCTGGACCTCAATGGGGATGAAGGAGAAAGAAGAATTCACATACAAGCAGTTCATAGAACTATTTATTAATCCATCCCTCAACCTTATGAGAAGCACTCCATTACCAAGGATCAGTGAGGAGATTGTCAAAGAACTTCAGTTCATAGATCAAGTTGCAACAAGAGATTGGTATTGCTACCAAAACTACACAGAAATCAGGGTTTTTGGCTGTGAGCTTCCACCCTACAAACTACCAAAGTACCTCCCTATTAGAATCTTTGCACTGGAGTACTTAGGAAAAGATTGAATTCATATGAAGTACATTTTCTAGCTGCCAAAAAGAAATTACAATTTAAGCTCAAAGCTCAAGTTGGTCCCTTCATTGGTAATACCAAGGCAGCAGGGGAGGAAGCAGATAAGTTGTTAAAAAAAATGAAATTTTCTCTCAGTTTCTCTTGGTCATATGACCCACTGGGAGTCATCTCCAAACTTAGGGTGGAAAATAGGTTCACATCATATAATCATATAGCTAGGCCTGAGATGGAACAATTCAAGAATCAGTTGGAATGGACAGAGAATACCCTCTAAGAAGTTGAGGAGTAAGCAATCTCTACATCAAATATGCAAACTCCAATTGCACAGGAAAAGACGGCCAAGAGAGGGAGAGAAGAAAAATCTTCACCTGCAACAGAGGCAACAAGCAAAGGCCTCAAAGTCTTTCACAAGAAAAAGAAATGAAGGGTCTCTATGAATATTGATTCATAGTCTGGTGAACAATCAATACAATCTCCAACTCAATCTACCACTTCTCATGAACAACAGATAGCCCAAATTGTTGGAGGCATTCCAGAGAACAAAGAGGAATACATCTTCCATGTCTTTAGTGAAATCAAAAGAAAGAATGAAGAATTGAAGTTAAATACTTACATGTAGTTCTGAAAGCATTCTTCTAGCTCTCAAGTGAGGCTTCTTTCAGTCTTTGACTCTGAGAAGGGGAAGATGCAAATGGATTTCTTGCAGGCCCAAGTTCCTCAGCCCAGGACTGCAGCACAATACCAGAAACACACTTATTTTGAGTTTAATGTTAAGGATGTGCATCCAATTGATCAAATTGAGATGCACAAAAAAACTAGATAGATGATTGCTTCAACCTTGACAAACACTGCTATGAGTTTGTCAAAAATATAGGTTACATTGGCCAACATTCAGTCACAATTAAAGTTGGAGAAGGTCTCCGTGTTAGCAAAGGATACCAAGATTCAATCCTTGGAAAACCTAGTGCTAAGGATGGGATATGATCCCTCAAACATAAATGTTGCAGAGGAGCTCATTAAGAAAAATAACATTGAAGTTGCAGCATTAAAGAAACAACTGAAACTACCAGCATCTGAGGATCCAATGGCCAAAGAAATTGAGGAGGATAAGACTCAAAAGTCAGATATGATGAAGCTCATCATAGAACATAATTTGCAAATAAAACAAATGGAGGAGCAGATGGAGAAATTGGTTAAGGAGAAGGAGGAAGCTATCAAGAACATTCAAACTTCAACGGACGTAGTCTCTCTTGCAGCAATTCCCATCACCAGAGTTTCTACTACAGTCACTACATCAGCAACAGGTACTGCAGAAGGAGATAAATAGTTTACTGAAGTTGTTCAGAACCTATCTATCCAAATAGGAGAAATCAATAAACTAAAGGATGAACTCAAAGAATTACATCTTATGAATTCT
This sequence comes from Pinus tabuliformis, assembly GCA_031772625.1. NCBI lineage: Eukaryota > Viridiplantae > Streptophyta > Pinopsida > Pinales > Pinaceae > Pinus > Pinus tabuliformis. Next base: position 929,913,705 of record CM062817.1, read on the forward strand.
ATATCAGACAGTTCACACACAACTAAAACAAACAGACTCAAAGGCCAAGTGGAAATGTTGAAGAGAGAACTCACATATTCATTATAGGAAACAACTTGGGTTTATCAAAAGAAATCATGTGGGAAGAAATCACAGAAGAAATCAAGGAGATTTGGCCCTCCATTAAGATAATATTCAATCATAAAGATCTCTTAGAAAAAGCTCAGGAAGCAGTGGAGACCATAACTAAGTAGCACGAGGATATGCTAGAGATTGCCTTTGATATAATCAAATTTCTGAATTCCAGCGATGACTATGAGCTTGAGGAGTTAAGAATAAGTGACAGAACTGCAACAATATTAGAGGTAAATAAGATTATCACTGAGAAAAATCTCACCCTTCAGCTACAAGAAAAGTGCAGCAATGTTAACAACATAGTTCAGAGATTTTTTAACAAGATTGAACCTTTGGTCAGCAAAGGTTTACCTTCTATGATGGTTATTAATGATAAATTGATGCCAATTGAGGATTATGTCAAGAAGTTAATAGAGGTGGGCACCCATGCAACTTCAGTGGCCAATATCAAAGGATCAACAACACCAACTCTCATAGTAAAAACACTCAGGATTCTTTCTTCATCCTGGATGAAATCAAGCATATATTTTTGGTAAAACCCACTTTTACTAAATACACCGAGATGGATGAAATCTACATGAGGGTAACAAATATTTCTATCCCAGATAAGAAACACTAGGAAGAATTAACATAATTACTTGATTAAGGATAATTGAACAACATTCAGTTTTTGAGGGAACAGTCTGCCAGCTTCAACCACTTTTCAACTTTTCTAGTAATAGTCATCAAACAGCGCAGCACCAAAATAGTACCAGTTCATTAGACAATTTTAATTTTTATTGTGTAAATAATCTAGTTTTGTAATAGCAGTTCGGGATATTTTTCGTCCTACTGTTGTATAAATAACTCTCTACACGAGTTATTAAGAGTTGCACCCTTGAAGAATCATTTCTAGACATCTTATGTAATTAATTTTTCTGGATCATTAATACGTAGCAAATGATTTTGAATTTTGTTTTACACAGTTTTTGTTTACTGTAAGTTTTTCCAGTGTCATTCATTATGTTTTTTCTTCATATACTTGTGTCTTGCAGAGATAAATAGGTAGGAATAATTGTATTTCAATCTATTCCTATAAGCTTTCTGAAGTGGTAATATATAAAGATAATGAATTAATGGACTGTTTGTTTAATTAATTCCCTCAAAATTAATAAATCATCAACATCTTTTGTAAGCTCATGTGTATTTTCTCAAACCTTTAAACATAGTTTAAAGGTTTTCATGCTTATGATTATTTAGCTTTCAATTTGAAAACTGTGGCAATCATATTACTTTTATGTTTTTTCTCATCATCATAAAATCTATTTCACTATGTAAATATTTATATCAGCCCTCTACTAAGATATTGATAATATTCAAGAGGTTAGGCACATCAATTCTGTATATGTTTCATCCATTGGTCTCCTAAATTAAAACAAAACCCCCAAAACAATTATCTTAGATGCTCTGGCATAATAGCTAACCATTATTATCTCAGAGATACAACAATGATGACGAAGTGATATAATCAGATGAGAGGAAAAATGCATTCCCCAAACCCAGGAAGGCAAGTGACTAAGCAAGGATAACCTAAACCTGACATGAGCAACAAATAAGTGTCATGTTCAAGAGCGACATGTTGCCTTTAAAGAATACAAGAAATGATCACTTTCACCTTTTCCCCAACCATTTCTGGCGAGTACCCCATATATTTTTTATTGCAAGCTTGAAGGGGATAGCACATGCTTTCCATATAAGTTCATCCTTTGGATGAATCCATCCTACTAAGTTTTACGAGCCCTAGGAAGGAGAAACTCGGTCTCGTCATGGTGAAAAGTCCTGCATCATTTAAGTCTTACGAGTTCGACGAAGGTGAAACTCGGCATCTTTTTCATGTTTGGAGAGTTTAAAAAAGAAGAAAAAAATAAAACTCCAGAGGTCCATTTTTGTAAATCGTCTCTTGAATCCGAAAAGGTAGAAAACAACATCTTAGTCAACCTCTTAGCCATGTTCGAGTAAGGTATTCCTTTTTTGTACAATAGTCTATCTCAGTCCAAAAAAGGGTTAAAATTATACTGATTAGATGCCATTTCATTTACTTTAACAAGTTCGAAACAACAAGTACTCGGCAATCTTTTCATTTTTCGCGAGTCGAAAAAGAGCTTAAAGATGACTCTAGGGGGGTCACTTTTTCATTTATTTTTTACGAGTCCAAAAAAGTGATAAAATAAAACTCATTGAATCAGTCATGATAAATCATTGTCACCAAGTATATATGCCCTGTCACTACACAAGGAAACACACATTACTGATTTCGAGGAAAAATATCGAAAAATGAGTGAAATATGCCCTAATTTGGTAAAAATTATTATTTAAAACTTATAAATAGGGAAAAAAAGTAAGTTAATTTTACCATTTTACCAATTTGCAATTGTAAGAGAAGTTTTACCTCATTTTACCTTGATTTTTAGGCAAGGAGCACGATCAATCTGGGACACCATTCGTCGAGCCACTTGTTGCAGGTAAGATATTTGTCCTTTCCCTTCATTTTGGTGGTCATTTTATGAATTTTCATCCATAGGATAGGCTGCAAGGAGGACTTACAAAAAAATCATATTTTGGGTGATTAGCACAGGTTTCACCCATCAAACTTGCGCTGCTCACCCTGCCGTCAATTAGGCACTCGTGCTAGAAGTGCGAGAAAACCCATAAACAAGCGCGTTGGCATCGAGGTGAAAATTTTAAAGTGAAATACTCCATGTAAAATAGTTTATTTTTATTTTCTCTCCATGGATTCTCATGAAATGTTGGTTTGTTGATTTTTTTAAGGATAACTAGTCCAAAATGGTGATTGAATGGAAAGAGAGGGACCATGAAGCCGAAGACCACTAAGCTATGCAGCATAAAGATTGTATTGATGCCCTATGAGCATGTGGATTTCTCATGTTCTTCATGATTCCCGAGATCAAATCACAACCTGAGTTATTGTAGCACATGATCAGTTGGTGGGTTGTAGGTCTCCAATTATTCATGTTTGGGGATCAAGAGCTTGAAATAGAGGTCATCGACATTTATTTCATCACTAGGTTGTCCAGAAAGGGACAACAAGTGCAGTTGTTTGATCACACACTGGAGGAGAGAACGTCGATATTCTCATTGCGAGGCATTGTCCAAGGGCCAAGAATACCCACAATGGGAAAATTGACATAAAGACCATTACCAACCTCCCATTGTGAACAATCCTACACACCATGGCCCGAGTAGTTGGGGCACAAGCGTTGCATGAGGAAACAAAGTCTCATTTCCAGTATGAAATCGAGTGCCTAAATCCCATGGTTTTCAATTAGAGTGAGGGTTTGTTAGTGTGCATTAAGCACCAACTAACCAAGTGCAAGTCAAGGAATTTGAAACAATTTGGTTTCAGATTTATTTTTGTGACATTCATCCTAGAACGTGTGTCATTTTTCCATTATCAATGGTTGGAAGTGGATCCTCTGGCACCCAGAGTGTTATAGACATATTTGGGCACTGCAACCCCAATCATACATGTCCATAAACCAAGGGCTTCTAAGTCCCTAAAAGTGTTGTTTCATACCCTATAGGAGCAAGGTCAGCTGATTACATCATCTCCCAGAAGTTCTCCATGAAAAACTACTCAAAATTGGTCAAAGCAGGACCATACAGACTGCCCAGTGCTAAAGGTGCGATGCATCTCACCTACCACATGCAAAAAGTGCGATGCATACTGGAAAGCCCTTGTATAGGGTGCGATGAGTGAGAGAAGACAAATGGCACAAGCAGTTTGCTAGGTGGAAACCCAGAGAATCTTCTAGAAACTTCTCATTTGACACTTGCCTCTCTGAGTTCGCCCAGGGATGAGTAAGGGATCTAAAATCTCCATGTGGAACCAAGAACTATCAATGAAATGACACTAATCAAAATCCCAGAAGCTAACTCACTCTCCTATAAACATATATATATGGATCCCTCATCCAAGAGATCCGAAGAGGCTGGAATTTTGTAATTTGCAAGGAAGTGTTGTTGGTTTCTCTTTGAATACATTGTTGGGTGATCTTGCTTTATGTGAGGTGAAGAAGGATTTCAAGCTGGGAGGATGGCGTTGGGTCAGACCAAGTGGTTGTAATCCTCTCTTCTACTACTTTTACTAATAAAGCTATTTGAGTTTTCCTCCATATTCTTGTGTATCTCTAAATATTGTGTTGATATATGCATTTGTATGGTCAATATATATATGATCCTATATTGTTTACAGTGAAATATCTCTATGCTTTGATGGTATTATGCTGTTGTGAATCTACAGGTGTTCTTTGAAGCAGGGCAAGTAAGGAAGCAGTGGCGAGATTCTGTCAAAGGGGAAAGGAAACAAGCAAGGAGCCAAGTGGAAGACTGAGGTTGGTACTCTCTGCTTCTTTCTCATCTCTCTCTCGTAAAGGAAAAACAAGTGACTTTAATCTATTTGTTTCTAAGATAGCTACCTGTCTTAGTGGGACTAGCAGCTCTGAATAGACACTAGTTTTCCCGATAACAAAATGGCGACTCCGCTGGGGAGCGATTAGTTTGATTGCTTTTCTCTATTTGTTTGATTCATAAACCACAGACAGAGCCTGAAGTCAAGCCAGCTAGCCTTCAAACTGCATTTTATATGCAAGTGCAAAGTAGATCAACGTTGCTTCAGTTAATCTCCGGGTTTGTTTATGAACTGAAAAATTGACTTGCAAACGTCCTAAGTGCCCTAGAGGTAGCTTGAGTAACCTCATTAGATCAGCCCTATACTTTGTAGTTACTGACTATCATGTTCGGCCTAAATCCCTGAGCTAAACTACAAACTGTGACCAAAAACCAAGTTAAAGTCTTGTTCCTTGACCATCACACCCTCTCCTTTAGGCAGACTAGATGCATCGCACCTCACGTGTGCAGTAGGTGAGATGCATCCCTATTTCCCTATTTTACAGGTGCAATGATCAGGTAAGATTGTTTCTGCCTCCAGATTTTGGTTTTTTCTTCACTGCCTTCACTTTTATTTAGGAGTTTTGTTGTCTATCATCAGTAGACCATTGTAGAAACCCCCTTCCTTTGCATCATTCAGCCTCCATTGTACAAATATTTGTGAATGTTTTTATGTATTTTTCGCCATTCACAGTTCTCATTTACAAAATAGTAGCTTAATCGAACTGTCATCTTTTGATTTGAAAGTGTCGCAAGTGTCGTTTTCAGTCAAAGAAAAGAATACTTCTCTTTTTGATAGTCGATTACACTTTTACTCTTGTATTTGATCTAAATTTACAGTATTTCAAGTGTGGAAAGCAATTTTCAATTCAAAATCGCAAAGTGTCGTCTTGCCTTCCTGTTTTTTTTTTTAAAGAAAATCGTTAGTATTGTCGCTTTGAAAGAAGAGATAATTCAGATTTGTATTTAGCATTCTTTTTGTCATTCACACATTAAGAAAGCGGAAAAAAAATACATGCATGTGCATTTGCATTTAGACTGCTTGTTGATTTTTATTTAGGACAGTGCATCTAGTGTGTGCTCTCTCCTCTATGCTGAAAGGATTTCTTTTCTCTTTCCTTAGTAGCTAGGATTTTCATTGCAGAAAGAAGATTAAACAACTGTTTATCATCTTATATTGCACTTTAGGAATTGTATATATACATTGCACGATGAACCTTAAAGGAAAACTTCTTAAGAAAGATCAACTGTAAAATAAATTCAATGAACATAAAAACGCTTTGGAACCTAACGCACAACATCAAGAAGTCTAGGCTAGAGACGTATTCCGGCGTCGTAAAGCCTGGTAACTGTCACTTTCATCGTAGGTTGGGTGATTCCTCCTCTTTGAGATGACAAGTGCCAGTATGGACTTGTGCTCCCACGTACCATCGAGTATATATTGGGAGACCACAATAGCCTGTATCCTTTATCCTTAGGAAGCCGTGTTTGTCACCCTATCGATCACAATGCACTGAACACAACATTCGGGAAGATTGACTGCCGTACCTAAAAACTATTCTGCAGTTTTGTGATTGGTTTGGTAATCCCTCTGTCTAGATTTCCAGAGTAGTCACTTTCATTCCTTTTCATACTCCTTAAAGGAAAAGGTCCATCTGAGCACTTGTCACTTCAGACTCATTAAAAATCGAAGGCGACTAGAGTCATCTTTAGCTTTTTCTCGACTCTTAAAAATTGAAAAAGCAAGTTGTGTCAAAGCGTCTAAAATTTATTTTAATCTGAATAACGTCATTGTTCCCTCATTGGTCTTAGGTTGAGAAAATGAAGTCCACCAACCAATTATTTTCCCTTGGGGGAAATCCTAGTCCTTTATCCTCTTGGGGAGATGTTGGTGCACCTCATATGGCCACATTGTCCCTTGCAGGACTAATAATTGGCCTGTCGGTATGGCTTTTCTCGACCTCTGTCGTTCAAAGCACCATGATTCCTGAACAATCAAATCAACAACTAGATGATACCAGAGTTCCCCCCCAACCTTCTACTTCGTTTGTCTCTCCCTCTCCCTCTCCCTCTTCACTTGGTGAAGATAGTAAAACTAAAAACCAAGTAATTGATAAGAAGAAGAAGGGGAAGGAGAAGAAGAAGAAGGAGCCAACGGCAAAAAGGGGCAATCGTGCATCATCTAGTGAAAATCCACAAACTACGCCATCCAAACCTAAATCTCCATGTGTCATCTGCAAAGGAGACCACTATCACCGAGATTGTCCTTGCATCCCACGGATCCTAAGGGACTGGTCTCCCCGCTTGCACAATTTGGTGTCGTCAACCTCTGACAATCATGTTGAAAGTACACCGTCAACTAGTGAAAGCGAAGTCACTGGACAGAAAGGAAAATCTAAATTTCCCTGTAGACTGTGTGAAGGCGATCATGCCCTCCACCGTTGTCCCTTCCTGGACGAAGCTAAAAGAGTCTTGGATAATCGTCCTGCATTGCCGCAGCGACTCCCTCCTGGATACAAGAAACTCTTGCTGAATCCATTGCTAGTTGAAAATCTGACTGACCCACCTTTGGTGTCAGTCGAAGCACCTATCATTGAAGATAAACCCTCTGAGTCCACATCGGACCAAATTCAACAGGTCGAGATGGCAGTCGACCCCATCTTGACTTCAGAAGATTTACCTTAAGATGATACACTCACCGAAGAGAATGAGAACGACACCGTTCAAATTCTTTTCATAAACACAGACTCCGATGAACATGGGGGCAATCTGCCCATCTCTTTACCTCAGGAAGGAAGTTCGTCATAGTTGTATCCGGCCGTTTATTCGGTCCCACCTCCAAGCAACCTAGTCGTTTCCTTCGATTGGAATCTACTAGGTAGACCCCATTTACCATCTAATGTACCATTTCGATTCATAGTGCAGACTTACAAAATGGTCATGGTTGGTACCATCATAGATGAAGGGGCTTCTGTGAGTATCCTTTCCTCAATTGCTTGGAAAGCACTTGGTTCGCCATCACTTTTGCCTGAGATGCGAAATCTGACAGGCTTCGATAAAGGAACCAGTCGACCGTTAGGGATCCTTCCAAGTTTACCTATAACTTTGAAAAGGAAAATTGTTTATTTGAACGTAATGGTAGTCCAAGGACCTTTAGATTACAATCTACTCCTTGGGCGTGACTACATTTATAGCATGGGAGCCATTGTCTCCTCACTCTTTCGAGTAATTTGTTTTCCGCATGAAGGCAGAGTGGTCTAGCTCGTAGATCAGCTTTCATTCCCCGGTTCACACATAGCTAATAGTCAAATGCCATCCCTAACAGGTATTTTTGCGCAAGGAATGTCTCATCAATCTCCAGTCCATCCACCTGATGAGCACGAGTGATTCGGTGGTCGTGACTGAAACCCAGGGGGGCATGCACCCTAGTCTGCTTCAGCAGGAAAACTTTAGGTATAGGGTAGGTTTCTGCAGAGGATATATGACTGGTCTGACACACCCGTCTGTTTAGGAAAATGGGATTAGACCAGAATAAGATACCTTTGTTAGAAGGTAGGCCTTTCTCGATAGAACAAATGTTTTGTCTGCAAATTGAAGGGTAACTTGGAAAAAGTAGGCCTTTCCCGTTAGAACAAATGTTTTGTCTGCAAATTGAGGGTAACCTGGGAAACTCTACTTCGCTATACCTGAGGGCATGCAAACCTTTTTGCGTGAAAGTGAAAAACGACCATTTATTTTCTTAGTTTGTAGGTTCTCAACCCTTTAAACTCGTAGAATTGGTCGTTCCTAGCTTACATAATAAAAGGAGTCCGAGCATAATTTCGAATGGTGCAAGCTCCCTAAAAAATGAACCTATTGATGAGGCATCCTTATTATATGACTGGCACGATCAGTTTTACACGAAGTTCAAGCTTGTTAAAAAATAAACCTAGCAATGAGCATATGTTCCACTAGAGTTTAAGCTCATTAAAAAATTAACCCACCACCGGTAAATAACCATTGAGATCAAATTATTATCAGCTTTTGAGCCTTGGTTGTGTTCTTACCATCACCTCCACTCTTTTTTAGTCGATCATACGCCTCCATTTGATTGTTTACCCCTTTTGAGGAACAACTGCGACGAGTGATCCTATTAGCCACCTTCTTTACACTGCCGTGATTGAAAAGTTCCAAACATTACCTGGAACCAGCTGCTATCTGAAAACATCACTCGTTCCTCAAAAAACGAGTCTCCTTTAAGCTCTTTTCATCTGACTTGTAAAATATGAAAAGATTGCCAAGAAATTGGCCTTTCCAGCTCATTAAAGTGATTGGAAGTGCCATCCCTCCTCTAGATTTTAATCTTTTTGGACCTGAGGGATTATTACACAAAAAGATCGAGCGTTTGTCTTGTTCGGCTCGTTAAAACTATCAAACAGTCATCCCTTTCGCATTGTTTTATAATTTTTCGGACTTAAGGGATTATATTACGAAAAAGGAATATTAGATTCTTATTTCCATCTCTTTTCAGACTCTCTAAAATTGAAAAGAACCGAGTTATCCTTATTGTTAAACTTGTTAAAACAATAGCGAAAAACTTGTCCATTCAGACAAGAGCGAGTTTCACTGTCTCTAGGCTCATTAAAACATAGCGACGGGTTTGCCCGAAGGGAAAATTATAGAACAAGCATATTTTATCCTCCTCAAGCTTGACAAAAATAAAGAGGTACTGGTCAGAAATGACTGGGGAAAATTGGGAAGAAAACTTGAAGAAACTTTATTGGTAGCAGGTCACTCTTGAACAGGACACTTTCACTCCATCACCATGATTGATTCGGGTTGGGTTATTCTGTTCACGAGTCATATCACCATTGGTCTACTGTACAACCCACTTTTGGGGTTAATGTTACCAGTCCATTTCAGTGTCGCTGATATGTTCAAGAGAAGTCGCTCAGAGAATTCACCTACCTAGCTTGTGTCTCATCCACTGCAATACCTTCACGCTTCATTCCTTCATGACCACCACCCTAAACCTTGTATCATCAGATCATTTTCACCTCTACGAAATCATTTTCTCCATTCTGTGTCATAGATGTGGGATCCATCAATGCCCTCCTACGACGGGTCACTTCTTGTCGACATCAGCTCATTATCCAAGAAGCTGACCTAGGAACAACCCTTTCAGTACTTTGAAGCTTGCATGCCTCAATGGCAAGTTTCTCACTTCCGGTGACACGTTCACATTAATGGCCTTTGACCAAAAGACTTTGTGTGGTGTTCGACATCAACTCATGTATTCACACCACATAATTTGTACTGCAGTACCTTGAGGGTCATCATCATCATCGGTGATTCCTCTCGCGCCTATTAACAACTTACATCATTGGCTGGTGATCAAGCGATGTCTTTCCATGTTCGACATCAAAACATCTATTCACATGGATCGACTTGTACTTCGAGCAAATATTGAACGAGTTTTGAAGACCCCGGATCTAGTTTCATCCATCTGTGCTGCGATATATTCAGGAGAATAAAGACATCAAATGTACATCATTGCTGCATAGATAATCATCCAAACTAAGGGGTGATGGCTCTACCAGAATCATCAGTCTGCACACAGACGGTTGTCTGTCCTATGTACATAAAAATGAATTTATCAAAGTTGAGCATGGGAATGCCCGCCTCAGCTAGATCATGAAAAATATTATGAAGATAATGTATTGTATTGTATCTTATTACAGGTCACCTTCCAGTTTTAAAAACCTCGGATCCTCATTATAAAGCATTTCACCCAACATCAAAAGGATTTACGACCTCATGCTTTAGGGGGCAACTGTTATAGAAATATTTGGGCACTGCAACCCCAATCATACATGTCCATAAACCAAGGGCTTCTAAGTCCCTAAAAGTGTTTTTTCATACCCTAAAGGAGCAAGGTCAGCTGATTACATCATCTCCCAGAAGTTCTCCATGAAAAACTACTCAAAACTGGTCAAAGCAGGACCATAAAGACTACCCAATGCTAAAGGTGTGATGCATCTCACCTGCCACATGCAAAAAGTGTGATGCATACTGCGAAAGCCCTTCTATAGTCCGCTAGGTGGAAACCCAGAGAATCTTCTAGAAACTGCTCATTTGACACTTGCCTCTCTAAGTTCGCCCAGGGATGAGTAAGGGATCTAAAATCTCCATGTGGAACCAAGAACTATCAGTGAAATGACACTAATCAAAATCCCAGAAGCTGACTCACTCTCCTGTAAACATCTATATATGGATCCCTCATCCAAGAGATCCGAAGAGGCTGGAATTTTGTAATTTGCAAGGAAGTGTTGTTGGTTTCTCTTTGAAGACATTGTTGGGTGATATTGCTTTATGTGATGTGAAGAGGGCTTTCAAGCTGAGAGGATGGTGCTGGGTCAGACCAAGTGGTTGTAATCCTCTCTTCTACTACTTTTACTAATAAAGCTATTTGATTTTTCCTCCATATTCTTGTGTATCTCTGAATATTGTGTTGATATATGCATTTGTATGGTCAGTATACATATGATCCTATATTGTTTACAGTGAAAGATCTCTATGCTTTGATGGTATTATGCTGCTGTGAATCTACAGGTGTTCTTTGAAGCAGGGCAAGTAAGGAAGAAGTGGCGAGATTCTATCAAAGGGGAAAGGAAACAAGCAAGGAGCCAAGCGGAAGACTGAGGTTGGTACTCTTTGATTCTTTCTCATCTCTCTCTCGTAAAGGAAAAACAAGTGACTTTAATCTGTTTGTTTCTAAGATAGCTACCCATCTTAGTGGGACTAGCAGCTCTGAATAGACACTAGTTTTCCCGATAACACAGAGATCCACGATTACTCAGATGGGGAGATTTTATACCTCGACATGGAGGCAGTGATCAAATTTGAAGCTCTCCTCTTAATTTCATTTGGAAGTGTATATATTCATTTAACCCTTCAAAGATAAAAAGTTATAAAAAAAATTCACTTTTATTGAAAAGTATATATCAAAATAGTGCCATTCTAAATCTTTAAAATCTTTAAAATTTAAAGAGTAGCTTCAATAAAACACTATAAAATTTCAATATAACTAGTAAATAAACCAAAAACAATCTCAAATTCCATTAGAAAAAAGATAAACGTATGTTTCTTCTATTCATTCAATGATCTTCAAAAGTAACTGGACTTACATAAATAAAAATATAAATATATTTTCCCAATGGAAATGGATTCCTAGTTTTCATTTATTTCCATACATCATAAGTAACATTCCAGTCTACCTCATTTAGAGCATGATGTGTAGTCAAAGATAGAAACATTAACATATCTAGTGTCTCCAATGAAAGTCTTTATCTATCATCATTTTTTACACTGTTTAATTTTCATAAGCCTCTTTCACACACTGATGTGGTTGTTGGGATAACAAGAATAGCTTGTCATAATTGCATCAAATATGGAAAGTATTCAAACCATTCATGTTCATATACACATAGGTCTCATGCCATACATATCCTTGTTATGGTATGATTTACATATAGCACAAATAAATTCATTCATTTCACCCAAACATCTAGCAGTTTCCACAATAGATGATTCCCCAACGCTAAAAAAATTCACATAAACATTTCAACTATTTTTTTGTTGGACAGTCTATATCATTCACTTTTTCATAATAATGTTGAGAACTGAAAAACTTAGCCACATTAAATACATGTAAATCTATGAATCTCTTATCTAAAGATTTAATCACCTTTACAATAAAACATTTTCCCAAAAGAATACAATCATATAGTAGCCCCGAATATTTTCATCTTTGGAAAACTTTCGAACCTCAATGGATGTAAATGTACCATACCTGTGCTATCTGCAAATTCAAGGGTTCCTCTTTATGCTTTAACTAAAAAATACGACATATTCACTGCAACTACACCTAAAATACTTTCCAATAATCATTTACAAATCATGTTAATAGAAACATCTAAAGTAGTTTCAATATATGTAATATCAACATGATCCTCTTCGAACTTTTGATTCAACTTATTTAATTCAATGAGCATGTCTGCAAGTATATGGATGCAAATTTGCACTTGAAATATTGTTGCCGACTCATACATTTTTTTCTCCCCTAACGCCCAATCCTAACAAATAATGCATGAGTTTAACAAGTCTTTCCATGACCTATCCTCTTGAGAGCTGCCTAATTTGATGAATTTGTAAGACCACTAACTTAGTGATTTGAAATGTATACACTAGCTCTCTCAATTTTCCATGTCCTTTAGTTGTTCTTTCAAGCCATGAATAAACTTTGTTTCAAATTTGTTAATATATTGCAACTCTAGAAAATGAGATGAAGCCTCATTAATTGTCAATGCTTCCCTGTGAAATACGTAATGGATAACTAATCAATCAGGAGCATACGAAGCTTAGGAGATAAACCTTCATGAATACCCTTCATGGAAGATGCACCATCTGAACCAAAACCAACAAACTTAATTAAATATAAATCCATTTATGTTAAAAGAGTTCTCATCATACATACATTGATCTATTCCATCCTTTATTTGAAGTAAACATATAAACTTTGTTAAACATTGACCTCTTCCTCCATTGTCAAATATGTAATATAAACAATCAATTGGTGTTCCATAATTTGATCAATGCTTTCATCAACTGAAATTGAGTAAAATGACCTATGTAAAATCTTCTCTTTTAGATTGTTCCAATACACCTCTTTAGCAACTTGAAGAAAATATTTTCTTGGTGTTGTATTTGTGTATGCAGAAAATTCATCTGTTAGAAGCACGCGTGGAGTGCATTTATACCAATTCAAGTCACATATTTATTTATACATTTCTAAAGATAAATCATGTATAGCAACAAAATACATGTTTTCAATCATTGATATAATTTTCTCCTTCCCAGCATTTACCATTAGTTCTACATGTTTAGTGATTGGAATATTGCTTCAATCGCTTTTTCCCTCCAAAAGTTGTAAAACAAAAATTGAGCTTTTGATTTTGCATGGCCACTTATACCACTAACTTGAAGAGTGGTAGTTCCCTCTTTTGAAAATTGAGTCTCACTTTTAAATTTAACACGTCAAGAACATTTTATCCTTTCATTACCATTATATGTTTTAAAACATAAGCCCGTGGAAACCTTGTATTCCATTTAGATTTGATTATTATTTTGTGTTTCTTTGATGGGTTTTCTATTTCAACAAGCTCTACACTATTTGATTCATCATATTCATGTAGATGAGCATCAACTTCATTTTGAATATTACATGGTTGATTAAAATGTTGTGTAAGACCAAATAATTCAACAATTGGCAATTGCATTTTATCCTTCTTAGGACGACCAATATGAGACATTTTTCAAGATTTACATTATTATATTAAAAAAAAAAAAAATAGAATAAGTAAATACATAAATTAAAAATCCCTTAGCAAGGTTGAGATAGAAAAAATTCAACCTTAGCAAGATGCCATAGGATTTGACTATAGATTTCTTAATATGTTATTCATTGAATTGTTGAATTATGTTTTGTAACATTCAAGGAAACTTGTAGCTTTATGATAGAGACCAAATACTTCATGAAAAATGGTACTTGGACAAGAAATATGTATGGATTTAAGGAACGAAGCAAAATAAGAAAGAGTTTGAATGAGAGTGTTATAGTTGTGGAGTCCAATACCCTCGATATAAGATATATATTATTTTCATAGTTGGTAGGTATCCACCCATTCCTGAAATGGAAGGATGACAAGCAGTTGCATTCAGGGTATCTAGCCACAATGTTGATTTCCTCGGGCGTGGATTGTATGGTGCTTAGGATACATTGTGTGACCACGAAGGTTGTCATTACTTCAAGGAGTGTTGCATTAAAGAATCCATAGAACGAAAAACCAAATGTTAATGAAGATATGAGGAGGATAATGAAAAATACCTTGTTTTCTAGCATCGAACGATAACTTTCCTTCTGTGGATGATCGGTTTCAATTCAAATGAAAATGGAAAAAATGGATGCAGGTGTTATCACTCAGGTTGTCCTTAAAGCTCCTTAAAGGATATGGCCGAGGTAACCACAAACCAATCTTTGGACTGCAGGTCCTAGCCTACCTGCAATCAGAGAGGGCTCTCTCTTTATAATTTAGCTTTGTTGAAGATGATATTAGGCTAGCTAATGAGTTCAAGGGGGTTTTGTTTATGTTTGGTGGGATGGGGGATTCTTTCAAACATAGTTGGGATGCATAGTGTGAGAAGTTCAAACCATTGGGCATGGAGTCGTGGATTAGGCTTGCTGTTGCGTTTTCTTGGTCACAAGAGGAATACAGAGCAAGATAGCTACACATAAAACAATATCAAGCTGGAATAAGGATGGAATGAAGGTCAGTGAATGAAAGCCAACTAAGTAGCTCTCATTATGCTAACAGAGGGAAGATGAATGAACATTTATATAGGAGAAATCAAGGATTCCTAAACAACATTCATATATGAAGGAACTAGTGTAAATATGAGCCAATCAGTATTCATATTTAGGACTAATTCAGAGGAAAACATAGATAAATCACAGAAATTGAGAACAGAATACAACTAAGTGAGCTCTGAACTATTCTTTCTTTCTGCTATTTAGATAGTGAAACAATGATGGCATAAAACATATAAATTGTAAACAGAGATAAGAAACACTTATTGGGCTATGTAGAAGCGTTAGGATTCCATAGTCACTCTTTAGTCATTAAAACACAACAGCCAGTTCATCTCCCAAACATTCCAGCGATCTTTGATTATAGAGACTCTCAGAAAATACAGTGCAAGTCTAGAGAGGAAGTTATCGACCAACCAACCCTTTACATCATACAGAGGGTTGTTTAAATAGAAAATATTTACAAACATCCCTTGAACAGGTTCCAAAGGAGAAAATATCTCAAAATATCTATCAAAACAGAGCCAAAAGACATCTGTGCAATAACTGCTTCGAATGCTAAGTTGTGCTGGAAATAAATGCAATAAAATATCTAAAACAGCTACACAAGAATGAGCAGCCTCATCAAAATGGCTCTTTAGGGCTGCACAGGGTCCTGCAGCTTCAAAAATGGACTGAAAGAGTGCCTTGAGCCACGCGTTGTCCTCTGTGTGATAACTGCGCAATTAAGGAAGCAGCGCTGCTCCAAAAATATGACTGGGAATAATGTCTCTGCAATAACTCTGCCTTGAAAGCCTTCATCTATGCCTTTAGGTGGCTTTAAGGCAACAAAAGAAGTGTTGGTGAGCCTTAATGGCTGAATGATGCTTTTTTGACTTTGTTGGTCTTGCTTTGCTTTCATCTGCTTTGAAAAACTGGACTGATACTCTTTGCCACATCCTGATACACTTTGGCACTGAATCTGGGCCTTTTCTCACCGCTGATACTCTTTAAATTGTCCCATCACCCCCTTCTGCCTTTTAATGCAAAAATAACTGCTGCTAATGTCCTCCGTGGTCTTTGGATGCAATCGGCGCTTGGCCGATCAAAAATAGCATTAAACCTTGCAAAAAATGGTGCAAACAGGAGGAAAAAGTGTTGTCGACTGTGCCGAGGCAGAAACTGGCTATCTGAAGCAAAACTGGGCCTTGGAGCGATCTCAGAAAGCTTAGGGATGCATGAATTCCCTTATAGGGAGCCGGGCGCGGGCATATATGTGAAAATATGAACAAATGCCGCCTTTTCTTTTACACAGAAAAAGACCAATTTCTATGTAAAATTCGTGAAAAGCATAGGCGGGAGCGGCACTGTAACGGAGATTAAATCCTAGTCGTGGGATCGCGCGAAGGCAGATCCAACGACTGGCGCTAACTCGCATCGGGGCGGACCATTTGCCCCAACACATAAAACCTCCGAAATGCCGCAGACCCGAAATGCTTATATGCCCTTTCTTTATGGAGATCGGGTCCGGCCCATCGGCGATTTCATATCGGCGGTTTTTAACAAAATCAATATGCGGACCCAAAATCCTTTAAAACTGCCCTTTAATATTTTTTAGCTCCGGGATATAGGAGCACACAGTGCGGACCCTTTCGGACTCGATATGCCTTTATGCCGCGCTTTATTACTTTTCGGCTCCGCTGGTCGAAGCCATATAGGAGTGATGCGATTAAATATGGGCCGTTGATCTCTGGGCCTGAATGGGTGGCTGAGATTAACTCGGAAATTCGCTATCGGCGAGGTCATGGGGTTGCCACATTAAAACGTCAAAACCCATCGGATCCGATAAGTTATACAGGCCCTCTTTATTTTATTTCGGCTCTGTCCCATCGGCGGGACCCAAATCGGCGGTTTTAACAGTGGAATGGGTCCGCGGACCCGAAAACCCTTAACACTGCATTTGATAACTCATCGGCTCCACCAAATCGGAGCAGTATATGGGGCGATGCAAAGTGGGGGACCGCGCGACAATATCTGGGCCGTCAGATCTGGGGCCCAAAAATGGATGGCTGCGATTATATCGGGACTTCGGCAATCAGCGGGGTAGAGGGTTGACATATATGTGATCGCCAAACTACGCGGACCCGATATACTATTACCGGTCCACTTTATATGTTTTCGGCTCCGTCCCATCGGCGCTATGCCCCATGCCTTGAGACTTAGCCATTTTCACTTATATATGCCACTGCCCCCTCCCGATAGCGATATCGCATCGGAGGGGGATCAAACAGATCTTTATCTCATCGGAGCACGCTTTTTATGAAAAGGCAAGGAAAATGAATTCGGAGGGGTTATATATGATGTTTTAAACATATGATTGCCCCCTCCCGATAGCGATATCGCATCAGAGGGGGTCCAAATGAAACTTTATTATATCAGACCCATGTTTTTGTGAACTGCCAAGCCTTTTGGGAAATCGAAAGGGTTCCTTTATAGTTTGGCATGGATTCTAATGCATCGGAAGGGGTCCAATAGCCAAAAAAGGGAGGATTTTATCCTTTTTTGAAGGTTTTCATGGTTTTTGCATGGTTTTTGTATTCTTATGCCTTGGAAGGAGTCCAAAGGCACTTAGGGGGAAAGTGATGTGATTTTGAGAGGGGTTTAGTGGCCAAAGAGGGTTTCATGCCTTATAAAGGAAAACCAAGGCCAAAGAGATGATTTTTATACATATGAAGGGAAACTATGCAAAGGAATGAGTCCTTATGCATTTGGAAGATGGTCAGAGGGGTCAATGAGGGTTCTTGCTGAGTTTCAGATAAACTTAGCAATTCCCAAGGATGTATATGGTTATTTTTCAACCAAGGGGAGGGGATAAGTATATAGGGGAGTTATAGAGATAGTTTTAGTAGGGGAAGGGAAAAGAGATAGGGAGTTACATAATAAAGTTAGTAGTTAATATGATAATGATGAGAAAAAGCGCTAAGAATGAAGTCTTAGGCTATCAATGGGGGAAAATGACTGATAGAAGAAGTGTGAACATTCCTTTAGTGAAGCAGATCTTCACCAAGGCAGATGATATGGAGAATGATGAATCTAAGAGGTATCAAGCAGATCTTGACCTCTTTAGGGGAAGTTAGTGAGTGATTTGGGAAAGAGGGAGAAGGGGGAAGTTAGACATGCATTTCTTGAAGTACTCCAACTGAAAAATCACCTTCAACTTGTGATATGATAGATATAACACTTGACAATATGAAATCGATCACAAGCCTGCAACCACAAAGCTACCTACCCGGCCTATTCACCTAGCTTTTTCTCTTCTTTTTGGTTTTGGTGCACTTGAACTAGCATACCCAGATTTTTGTTCTTTTCTTCTTGTTGTCCTCCTATCTACAACTACACTTATTGCATCCAGGGGCTCAGATTAAGCTGTTGAGCTCCCTTGTTTCTCTACCTATCTACAAATCTGCCAAGATTAAGCTGTTTGGACAGATGTTCATTCTCTATATTCTACAACAGGAAATTGAAACCTAGGGAAGCCAAGATTAAGCTGTTTGGACCTCCCTTAGCTGAAAACTCATCAAAATTGGATCAACCCATCAAAAATGGAACACAGCAGTGGCATTTAGACTAGCACACTCTCATGGATACTTCTCTGGCCATCTGTAGCAAATATGGAGCATTGCAACAAGCAAAGTATGACATATTTGGCATGTAAAAAAGTCGATCATGAAAGATGATTAACCTGCTGCAGCAGGAGGCTAACAGTGGCTCCACTTGGGGATGGCTTTTCCTTGTGACAAGCCAAGAACAGCAGGTCAGAATGCCTTGATCTTCTATAGTTGCTGTTATTTGAAAGTTTCTTCTGTGCTAACTGCTGAATGACTAGAACTTTAACTTCTGAATGCAGCACTCCTCCTTATCTGAAACATTATGAAAAATAAAGCATCGTCTACTTTCTTCTTCGTGCTTGATATTGCATACGCTTTTGCTTGAGCACTCCCTTGTGAAATAAACACAAAAAGGGAATAAAACTGGAGCTCTTCTTTTCTTGTCTTTGAAAGGGTGCTGAAGTAACTGAAAATCCTCCTTTCTTTTTGATATTGTTGACTTGAAGACTACAAGCTGCAAACAGCTTCTCTTTAACATAAATCACTGTGATATGACAGCGTTGCACTTGCTGTTTTGCTGAGATTACTGCAGAGACAGAGCTTAAAAATAGAGGACTTGCATCGGTTGTGTCTTCACAAACTTTGTTGTTGCTCCTCTAACAATCAGACTGTTTATACAAAATAAAAACAAAAGTGCTGATATATACAAATATCAATGTACAAAGAGATATTTACAAAGCTGTGTTATGTTCAACAAAAGGGATCATGATAATGCTTTAGCATACGGCCATTTACAGGGCCCTCTTCAGCAGTGATTCCCTCTACAGATTTGAGGAAATATGTGTTATTTCCTTGAACAACAGAAATAACAAATGGCCCTCTCCAAAGGAAATCGAATTTTGCATGTTTTCCCTTGTCTTCTATTCATGAGTTCCACCTTAGAACTTTGTTTCCAACACAGAAATTCTCAGCCTTAGTTCTCTTATCAAACATCCTTTTGAGTTTTTCTTGCATAATTTGAGCTTTGTCATAGACTTGCTCTCTTGTCTGCTGCAAATGGATTGTTTGGTTTATCCTCCTTTGTATATCATTTGGCTCAGCTTGAATCTCTTGCAGCAGCTTGATTATAGGAATGCCCAGTGATGAAGGAAATCTCACCTCCATGCCATATACTAGCTCATAAGGGCTCATCCCAATGGATTTCTTGGTTGATAATCTATCTGCCCATAGGGCATTTGTGAGCTTTCTATGCCAGTTCTTCTTGCTTTCTTCCAAGTTCTTCTTAATGATACTGATCAGGCTCTTATTAGATGACTCGGCTAAGCCATTACTGTTATAGACATTTTTGTGCCTTACAGCATTGAGCATGAAATGTCCATAATCTAAGGGATCCAAAGTCCCTAAACATGTTGTTCCTACCCCTACAGGAACAAGGCTAACAAACCACAGCAATTCACAGAAGTTCTCCACCAGAAACTGCTCAAAAACAAGTCAATTCAGGATCAATTCAGTGGCTCCACTAGCTGTCTGCACTGAATGTCAAAGCCAACACTGGCTACCTGCACTGCAACGCAGGTAGAAGCACTAACAGGGTGCGTTGAGCGAGAGTTTCCAAATGGAAAGTTCATTCCAAGAGGTGTCAAGACCCAGGAAGCTTCCAAAATCTTCCTCAATGACACTTGCCTTAGTGAATTCGACTAGTGATGAGTAAGAGGTTCCAAATCTCCAAGTGGAAGCAAGAACCTCCAAGTGGAATCAAGAACTGACAGAGAGAGAGGACACTAGTCAGATCTCAAGCTGACTCATCCTCTCTCCAAACATCTATATATGGATCTCTCCTCCATGAGATCTAGAGGCTGGAATTTTGTTATTGCAAAGAATTGTTGTTGGTTTGAGATTGGAATCATTGGGTGCTTAATACTTTGAAGGGGGTGAAGATAGGAATTCCATTTGCTGGGAAGGAGATGTTGGATTGGAGCCCTTTGGGTTGTATCTCTTCCTGAACCTTGTTATTCATCAATAAAGCTATCTTGGTTTCTCCTATATACTGATGTATCTTTGATGTATGATTGCATTAGTATGTTTAGTTTATTTCTAATCATGAACTAGTTATGAATATGAATCCATGTCTTGTGTAGTGTTCTCTTCTTGTGATCTTGCAGAAACCTCTTGAAGCTGGGTGAGCGAGAAGGCAAGTAGCTGGGAACCCTCAAAGAGAAGAGAGACCGGATCGAGGGACAAACGGAAGACACCGGTTAGTCCATCTATCTCTCTTCATTCTTAATTCATAAAGGAAGAATACTAGAATAGCTGTCTCTGTTTGTTGCTAAGGCACTATCACACCTTAGGTGGATAGGATCGTCCTGCATAGGCATTTTTCCCCACAACAAATTGGCGACTCCACTGGGGAGATCTGTTTATTCATTTTATTTGTGTCTCTATCATTGTTTGTTTCATAGACTCGACAGCAACAATCGAACTGCATCTGCTATTCCTAGATGAAAAGTAGACAGTTGCTGCTTTGATCCAATCACTGGACTTGTTTATGATCTGAACAATGGACTCACAAATGATTTGATGATCCTTTGTGATAGATCTTAGTACCCCCTCAAAGCATCCCTTTGATTGCACCTTGCTTGTTGCTTTTATTTGGCCTGAAACAATAGATTAATCAGCAATCTGTAACCTAGAACCCAGTGAGAAACTCTCGTTTCTCCTTCAGCGCGACCCCTGTGAAGAGGTTCTGCATTTCAACGCAGGTCCCGTGAAGGCTACCTGCGCTGAATGTCAAAACCCCTGTGTTGAGGTTGCGCTGATCCAGTTAGGCCTTGTGCAGCTGGGGTTCTATGCTCTGTTTTGCCTTGTTTTGATCTCTGATTTTTGCAGCCTGTAACCAGCATAGATACCAGTCTGATAACTCCTTTTCTCTGCTTAAATTCTGCCTCCTTTTGTACAAGAAGACTGTGAGTGTTTTTATGTGTTTGTGGTGTCATTTACAGTTTTCCTTTGCAAGAGTGAAATAGTCATCCTGTAGCCCTTGATTCAGATCTGCTGATTGTGATCTTAGGAGAGAGTTCATTGGTTGTTTGCAGTTGATTATACATTTACTTTTGCTTTTGGTTTGAGTTTGTCTCTTTTAAGTGTCGAAACAAGTATTCATTTCGAAAATCGTTAAGTGTTGTAATCTCTTCTACCCTTTCTGATTTCGAAAAAGTAAACTTGTTTGTATTGGTCATTTAAAAGCAAATTCAAAGTTGTACAAAAAGCTTTCTTTGTAGGCATCAATACTAAGAAAGCGGAAAACAAACACCTGCATTGTGCATTTGCATCTTGATAGTTTGCATGTTTGATTTAGGAAAAGTGCATTAGAGTGTGCTGATTGCTCTTTGAGAAAAGATGGTGTCTTTCTTTTCCCTTTGTAGCTAGGATTTTCATAAGTTGAAAAGATATAAAGCTTGCTTATCATCTTTAGACTGCATTTAGGAATTGTATCATACATCTCGTGGTGAACCTCAAAAGGAAAACTTCTAAAAAGATCAACTTAAAATAAATTGAATGAACTTAACAACGCTTTGCAACATAACGCACAACATAGAGGTCTAGGCTAGAGACGTGTTCCGGCGTCGTAAAGCCTGGTGACTGTCGATCTCGTTGATGGTGGGTGATTCCTCCTGAGGGACGATAGCGCCAATACGGATTGTGCTCCCACGTACCGTCGCGTATATATTGGGAGACCCCTATAGGCATAAAACCTTTATCCTTAGGAAGCCGTGTCGGCCGCCCTACTGATCGCAATGCACTGAACACAGCATTCAGGAAGATCGACCGCTCGTACCCTAAAAAGTATTCTGCGGTTTTGCGAAAAGTTTGGCACACCCTCTGCCTAGAACTCCAGAGCAGTTCCTTTTGGCCTTTTTCAGACTCTATAACAGAAAAAGTCCATCCGAGCATTTGTCACTTCGGGCTCGTTAAAACATCGAAGGAGACTAGAGTCATATTTAGCTTTTTCTCGACTCTTTAAAATTGAAAAAGCAAGTTGTGTCTAAAGCGTCGTTAAAATTTATTTTAAACGGAACAATCACCCCTTATTCCTGCGTTGATCTTTAGGTTGAGAAAATGGAGCACACCAACCAAGGAATTCCCCTTGGTGGAAATCCTAGTCCCTTCTCCTCTTGGGGAGATGTTGGTGCGCCCCATATGGCCACATTGTCGCTTCCAGGACTGACAATTGGCCTGCCGGTCTGGCTCTTTTCAACCAATGTCGTTCAGAACACCACTATTCCTGAACAGTCGAGTCAACAGTTAGACCAGACCAGAGTTACCCACCAGCCTTCTACTAATTCTTCCTCTCCTCCTTCCTCTTCGCTTGACGGAACTGGTAAAACAAAGAACCAAGTTCCTAAGGAGAAGAAGGAAAGGAAGAAGAAAGAAAAGAAGAAGAAGGAGCCAAAAGCGACTCGGGGCAAACAAGTGTCGTCTGACAAAAATCCACACAGCACTGACTAGGCCTAAATCGCCATGTGTCATATGCAAGGGAGACCACTTCCACGGATATTTTCCCTGCATCCCTTGGATACTAAGGGACTGGTCTCCCCGTTTGCACAATTCGGTGGCGTCAACCTCTGATAGCCATGTTGACAGCTCACTGTCAACTAGTGAAAGTGAAGCCATAGGACAGAGAGGGAAAGCTAGATTTCCCTGCAAACTATGTGAGGGCGATCACACCATCCACCGTTGTCCCTTCTTAGACGAGGCTAAAAGAGTTTTGGAAGATCGCCTGATCTTACGAGCGCAACTTCCTCCTGGATATCAAAAACTCCTGCCAAGTCCTTCACTAGTTGAGAACCCGGCTGGCCCGCCCAGGTGGTCAGCCGAAGCACCTATCATTGAAGATGAACTGTCTGAATCCATACCTGACGAAAGTCAAAAGGTTGAGGAGGCAATTGACCCAGTTTTGCCTTCAGAGGCTCTATCTTCGAATGATACCATCACAGAGGAGAATGAAGACGACACCATCCAAATTCTCTTCATCAACACAGACTCCGACGAACAAGGGGGCAATTTGCCCATTCCTTTATCGCAGGAAGGAACTTCGTCAGAGTCATACCCGGCCGTCTATTCGGTCCCACCACCAAGCAACCTGGTTGTGTCCTTCGACTGGAACCAACTAGGCAGACCCCGGTTGCCAGCAAGCATACCATTCAGAATTATCGTTCAAATATACAGAATGGTAATGGCTGGCACTATCATTGATGAGGGGGCATCTGTGAGTATCCTTTCCTCTATTGCTTGGAAAGCGCTTGGTTCGCCAGCGCTTTTGCCTGAAATGAGAAATCTATCAGGCTTTGATAAAGGAACCAGTCGACCTTTAGGGATCCTCCCCAATGTGCCCATAACATTGAAAGGGAAGGCCATTCAAATGACTGTGATGGTCGTTCAAGGACCCTTGGATTATAACCTACTCCTTGGAAGAGACTATATATATTGCATGGGAGCCATCGTCTCCTCACTCTTTAGAGTAATGTGTTTTCCGCATGAAGGAAGAGTGGTCAAGCTCGTGGACCAACTTTCATTTCCCAGATCACGCATCGCAAATAGTCATATACCATCCCTAAATGGTCTCTTCACGCAAGAAATGTCTCAACCCACGGTCCGTCCTCCTGATGAGCGCGAGTAATCTGGGAGGATATGACTGGAACCCAGGGGGCATGCGTCCTGGTCTGCTTCGGCAGGAAAACTTTGGGTATAGGGTAGGTTTCCATGAGAGAATATGACTAATCTGTACCCCGCCCATGCTGGAAGAGGGTTATTCTAGAATAAGATTCTTTTGTCAAAGTTATGTGAGTTGGCGGGCATCGTCGCTCACCTTTGTCTATTTCGGTAGACATTGCCGAGGAAGTGTTTTGTTTGAAAGATTAACGAGACAATCTTTGGGTAACCTGAAAGAGGTAGGCCTCTCTCGGTAAAACAATTGTTTTGCCGGACTAAAGTAGGGGTAACCTTGAAACTCTATTTTATACCTGGGGGCATGCAAACCTTTCGGAGTGCAAGCAAGGGGCGGCTATTTATTTTTTAAATTTTTAGGTCCTCCCTTTAAACCTGTAGGTCTAACCCTTTAAACTCGTAGGATTAGTCGTTTCTGAACTTGCATAACGAAAGGATGCGGGGCATAGCTTTGTAAGATGAAGCTCCAAAAAAAATAGAATCTTAATGAGACACTCTTATCATATGACTGGGTAATCGAGCAGTTTTAGCACACAGTTCATGCTCGTTAAAAAATAAACGCAAGATCCGAGCAGTTTTAGCGCATAGTTCATGCTCGTTAAAAAATAAACATAAGATCGAGCAAATGTTTCCACCCGCGTTTAAGCTCGTTAAAAAATGAACTATTCCGGTAAATAACCACTGTGAATGTAACATCATCAGCCATTAAAGCCTTGGTCGTGTTTTCCCGTCACCTCCACTTTTCCATTGGTCGATCGTTCACCTATGTTTGTTTACCCATTTTGAGGAACAGCTGCGAAGAGTGATTTCACTAGCCATCCTTGTGACACTGCCGTGATTGGAAAATTCCAACCTGTACCTGGAATCAGCTGCTAACCTGTTTCATCACTCGTTCCTCAAAAGACGAGTCTTCTTTAAGCTCTTTTCATCTGACTCGTAAAATATGAAAAGATTGCCGAGTCCTTGGCCTTCCAGCTCGTTAAAGGGATAGGAATTGCTATCCCTCCTCTAGATTTTAATCTTTTTGGACCTGAGGGATTATTGCACAAAAAGATCGAGCGCTTATTTTATTCGGCTCGTTAAAACTATCGAAAACTCATCCCTTCTGTATTGTTTTATACTTTTTCGGACCTAAGGGATTAGATGACGAAAAAGGACTTTTGGAGTTAACTTTATGTATCTTTTCAGACTCTCTAAAAATGAAAAGAACCGAGTTATCCTTGTCGTTAGACTCGTTAAAATCATTAAATAGCGACAAACTTGTCTTTAGACGAGAACGAGTTTCACTATCGCTAGGCTCGTTAAAACATAGCGATGGGCTTGCCCGAAGGGCAGGTTATAGAACAAGCATATGTTATCCTCCTCAAGCTTGACAAAAATAAAGAGGTACTGATCAGCAATGACTGGGGAAAAATTGGGAGAAACTCAAGAAAACTTTGATGGTAGCAAGTCGCTCTTGAACATGACACTTTTCCTCCGTACCACAATCAGGTTGGGTTGTTTCATTCACCGGTCACATCCATGGTCTCGCCATACCATCCATATTTGGGGTAATGCTACCGATCCATCGCATCAGTGTCGCCATATGTTCAAGAGAAGTTGTTCAGAAAAGTCAACTGTGTCCCATCCACTGCCGTACATTATCCTTCATCCTTTCATGACCGCCACCCTGAATCATATGTCATAGATCGTTTTCACCTCCATCAAAATCATTAGCTCCGTTCCGTGTCATTGATGTGGGATTCATTAAGGCCCTCCTTTGATGGATCACTTCTTGTTGACATCAGCTCATTATCCAAGAAGTTGATCTAGGAACAACCCCTTCAGTACTTTGAAGCTTGCATGCCTCAATGGCAAGTTTCTCACTTCCAGCGACAGGTATACATCAATGACCTTCGACCGAAAGATTTTGCGTGGTGTTCGACGCCAAGTCCTTTATTCACACCACGTGAATTGTACTGCAGTACCTTGAGGGTCATTATCATTATCGGTGATTCCTCTCGCGCTTGTCAATGGTTTACCTCATGGACCGGTAATCAAGCGATGTCTTTCCATGTTCGACTTCAGAACATTTCTCACATGGATCGACTTGTACTTAGAGTGAAGATCGAACGATTTTGAAGACCCCGGATCTAGTTTCATCCATCCGGGCTGTGATATATATTCAGGAAAAAATAAATACATTGACGTGTACATCATTGCAGCAGATAATCATCCTACCCAAAGGATGATAATTTCATCAAAAGTATCAGTCTACCATCAGACGATTGTCTGTTCTATGTACAGAAAAATGAATTTATAAAGCTGAGCATGGGAATTCCCGCCTCAGCTAGATCATGAAAGCAGTATGAAAAATAATGTATTGTATTGTATCTTATTACAGGTCTCCTCCCAGCATTGGATGAACTTCGGATCCTCCTGATAAAGCATTTCACCCGATAAACGACCTCATACTTTAGGGGGCAACTGTTATAGAAATTTTTGTGCCTTACAGCATTGAGCATGAAATGTCCATAATCTACGGGATCCAAAGTCCCTAAACATGTTGTTCCTACCCCTAGAGGAACAAGGCTAACAAACCACAGCAATTCACAGAAGTTCTCCACCAGAAACTGCTCAAAAACAAGTCAATTCAGGATCAATTTAGTGGCTCCACTAGCTGTCTCCGCTGAATGTCAAAGCCAACACTGGCTACCTGCACTGCAACTCAGGTAGAAGCACTACCAGGGTGCGTTGAGCGAGAGTTTCCAAATGGGAAGTTCATTCCAAGAGGTGTCAAGACCCAGGAAGCTTCCAAAATCTTCCTCAATGACACTTGCCTCAGTGAATTCGACTAGTGATGAGTAAGAGGTTCCAAATCTCCAAGTGGAAGCAAGAACCTCCAAGTGGAATCAAGAACTGACAGAGAGAGAGGACACTAGTCAGATCTCAAGGTGACTCATCCTCTCTCCAAACATCTATATATGGATCTCTCCTCCATGAGATCTAGAGGCTGGAATTTTGTTATTGCAAAGAATTGTTGTTGGTTTGAGATTGGAATCATTGGGTGCTTAATACTTTGAAGGGGGTGAAGATAGGAATTCCATTTGCTGGGAAGGAGATGCTAGATTGGAGCCCTTTGGGTTGTATCTCTTCCTGAACCTTGTTATTCATAAATAAAGCTATCTTGGTTTCTCCTATATACTGATGTATCTTTGATGTATGATTGCATTAGTATGTTTAGTTTATTTCTAATCATGAACTAGTTATGAATATGAATCCATGTCTTGTGTAGTGTTCTCTTCTTGTGATCTTGCAGAAACCTCTTGAAGCTGGGCGAGCGAGAAGGCAAGTAGCTGGGAACCCTCAAAGAGAAGAGAGACTGGATCGAGGGACAAACGGAAGACACCGGTTAGTCCATCTATCTCTCTTCATTCTTAATTCATAAAGGAAGAATACTAGAATAGCTATCTCTGTTTGTTTCTAAGGCACTGTCACACCTTAGGTGGATAGGATCGTCCTACATAGGCATTTTTCCCCACAACAATTACCTTGAGGGTAATAGGCTGTGGAATGGCCTAAAGTGATATGGAATTTATGGAAAAAATTGATCATCTTTTTGGATTTGAAAGCAGCGGCATTGTCAGTGATGATCTTCTCATGGCAGCCAAATCTAGACAGGATATTGCACTCAAAGAATTGGATAATGGTGGTGTCATTGGCCTGCCTGCATGGAATGGCTTTAGTCCACTTGGTGAAATAGTCAGTGGTAGCTAGAATCCACTTATGATGGCCTCAGGAAGAGGGATGGATTTCTCCAATGAAGTCAAGACCCCATTGTTGAAAAGGCTTTTCGGTTGAGATGGGCTTAAGAGGCAAGGGCAACAGCTTTCTTTTGCCCTCAAAGATTTGGCATTTGTGACATGAAATAGCAAACTTCTTTACATCTGCAAACAAAGAGGGCTAATAGAAACCAGCCCTTAAAATTTTATCAGCAGTGGAATTCCAATATAGATGTCCTCCACAGTCCCCTGCATGGAATTCTTTCATGACATTATTAGTTTCATTCATGGTCAAACAATTAAGCAATATGCCTTCATGATTCTTCCAAAATAAAGCACCATCTAAGACACAAAATTTCAGAGCCTTCATTCTTAAAAATCTCTTCTTGGTCCTGGACAATCCTGGGGGAGCAAATAGGTTTAACAATACAAAGCATATATCAGCATACCATGGGGATTGCAGAAAGGTGTCACTGATCTGTGGAGTTGCCAGCTCCTGTTCATTGTCCAGTTGGTTGATGTCTAAGGCTTGAAAGTTTGTTTCGGACATCAGTTTGGCTAAACCTTGTCCCTTTATTAGCTTGGTTGGTTTTATTTCAATGTCATACTCAAGAATGTTAGCAATCCACTTGCCTCTTTTTCCTTCTAACCCCTCTTGGGTTAATATGTCTTTCACAATAGCATTTGTCACATAGGCAATCACATGTGAATATAAAATGTAAATTCTGAAGTCTTTGATTGCTTTAACAAGGGCGTAGGCCTGCTTCTCCATGATTTGGTACTTCAGGGGTGCATCTCTTAAGGCTCGGCTGAAAAAAGCGATTGGCTTTTCATTTCCTTGATCATCATTTTGCAATAGGACAACAGCTATGGTATTATCAGATGCAAATAAAAATATGATAAAGTCCCTATCAAATTGAGGACTTGTGAGGACTGGGGCTTGAGTTAAGACAACTTGGATACTCTCAAATGCTTGCTTGTTTTCAAGAGACCATTTTACCTTGGCATCCTTCTTTAACATGTTGCTCAACAGTCTTATCAGCTCGGCTAAATTTGGGATAAATCTCCTGAGGAAATTGATCTTTCCTAGGAATGCTTGCAGCTCTTTTATGTTTCTTGGATATGGGATTTGGAGAATGGCTTGGATCCTTTCCGGATCAATTCTAATACCATCCTTTGAGATGATATGTCCAAGTAATTTGCCTTCTTCAAGGCCAAATAAAGACTTCTTGGGGTTCAAGGAAATGCCATATTTCCTACATGTTAGGAACACTTGTCTCAATTGTCTTAGGTGCTCTTGATTAGATTTGGAGAAAGGGGTAAGATCATCAAGATAGACAACCAAGAAATCATGGATTTTCTTGGCAAATGCAATGTCCATGGCCCTTTGAAAGGTGGCACCTGTGTTCTTTAGGCCGAAAGGCATTTTCACATATTTAAATGTTCCCCACGGCGTTGTAAAGGCTATCTTGTCTTGATCATCTGGGTGAACCAGTATCTGATTAAAACCTGAAAAGCCATCTAGCAAAGAGATTCTAGATGACCCCACTACTCTTTGTAGGATGTGGTCCATTTTGGGGAAAGGATAGTGGTCCTTAAGGGAGACTTGGTTTAAGTTTCTCAAATCTACACAAAGCCTAATCTCACCTGTTTTCTTTCTTGTGGGAACAAGATTGGATACCCATTCAGAAAATCTAATGGGTGCTATGATACCTGCTTCAAACATTCTTTGCACTTCTGTCTCAATCAAAGGGAGAAGCACAGGATTGATTCTCCTCAGTTTCTGTTTGAAGGGCTTTTGATTTGGCTTTAAGGGAATGGTATGTTGAATAATTGAGGTGTCATAGGACTTCAAGTCCTCATAACTCCAAGCAAAGACATCTTGGAATTCTTTGAACAAATCAACATATTTGGGCTTTTGATCGAGCGGCAAAGATTGAGATAGTTTGATCATTTTGATCTTCTGTGCTATCCCAATGTTGTATTCTTCTATGGTAGTGTTTATAGGCTGCATTTTTGGCTTTTTGGGCACATCATTTGCATCAAACATATCTTCTAACGGAGTGAGGCCAGCAGGCAGAAAGTTATCCTTTAAATCAATGATTTCGGCCTCTGTTTTGGCTATTTCCTCCAAATGCGTCTGTTTCAGCTCTTCTATGTTTTCTTCATCAAAGAAGGTTGGCTGTAGCAATTTTCTAGTTGTTTGAGCTGTTACAGTTTGCTGGATTTGGTTTATTGCTTGCAGGGGATCATCCATGGCATCCATATCAATGTTTAGGCCTGTAAACTCATGCTGTAAGGTAAGAAAATTGTTGATTTGAGCATCATCCTCAAACACTTTCCAATCCTTAACATTGTTAGGGACAACAGGCCTGTGCTTTATCTCAGCAGTAAAATGGTGATTGGGCTGAAAAGGAAGCTTGGAAGTGCTAGCAAAAGTAGCTAGGCTGTGAGCATGCAAGTTATTGCTTCTAGAAATCTTAGCAAGTTTGGATTCAGTAAAGGTATCAAGTATTGCAGTGGCAGCAGTCCTATAAGCTCTTAGCCTTCTATCATTGGTAACAAAGTTGCCTTTTATTTGTTGGATTATTAGGTCTGATTCACCTAGAATGGAAACTTTGGCAGCTCCTAAAGCTTTGAGCAGCTTAAGGCCTAAAAGGAGAGCTTCATACTCTGCCATGTTGTTGGTACATCTGAAGTTAAGTTTGTAAGCATGACCCTCTACATGGCTATTATGTGTATTGTGAATCCATATTCCTGCCCCTGCTCCTAGCTTATTAACAGAACCATCAAACTCTAAATACCATGTGATTTCTTGCTTGTGGTTGACATTAAGAGTTTCAGTCATTTTAGGATTGGGCAGACCTAGGTTTTGTGCTTCATGTGGTTCTTCGTGTATGCTGGTTGCGCTGACTGTTTTGTCAGTTTCCTAGGTATGAGCAACCGATTCTTGATTGATGCATGTTTCTTGTTCTAAAGGCAAAGGCCTCTGATTAGTTGGAGGACTTGTTTCATCATTAAACAAAATAAAAGAATCCATATCAGAATGGATTGAATAGATAGGGAAATTCTGGGGCTTTTCCTCACTACTTACCACATACTTCATCAGTGTTTCTCTATACAGTCTCTTTGGTTTCCCAAATACTGAAATAGTGGCATAGGAGAGGTCTAATTGGAGAGATCCTTGGAGTTTTGCCCCCCAAGATCTTGACAACAGCATGCCATACTTTGGTGGAATGTCAGCAACCACCACATCCATGAGGATTGTCTTGTTTGGGTATTGGACTAAGGAGACACACAAGTCTTTGATAAGGCCTAAACATTTGACCTGACTTGAGTCAAAGGAGAATAGATCTTTGTAGGGTCTTGTGACACCAAGGTTTAGCTTCTCCATTACAGCTTTGGGCATAAGGTTGTGTGAGGCACCTGAGTCAAACATTGCATTATGTAAAACTTTATCATGTATGTGCAGACTGACATAAAAGGGTAGAACAGCTCCATGTGCTGATTTGCCATCAACTTCTGGACCAAAAAGAAACTCAGGTGAATCATCTAAAACATTCACATCATCCCTATTCTCTGGCATTTGTAGTGATCTTTGGATTTGTTGCCTATACACATCATGCTTTGCAAGTTCAGATAAGGGGATGGAAATCTTAAGTTTGCTTATTTCTGCTTCTAAGTTGAATGGTTTCTCCAATGGAGTCTTTGTGTTGGCGATAGCAAATTTCCCCTTTTCAAGTGTATTTTCTGCGTTTTCCTCTTGATTATCAGTGTTATGGTGAGTGATACCTTGCGGTATTTCTATTTTGGGAAGGCTTTTAGGAGTGTTGTTCAAGCTCTCTTTCGAGGAAGAAGGTGGCAGAGACTGATCATTAGAGGGTTGTATGTCTGTTATGTCCTCTACAGTCACTTGGTGCGGGTTTGGGACAATTATATTAGTTGTTTCTGTTATAATAGCCTTGCCTCTAATCTGGTTGGGTTGTTTGCCGTCCTTTGGTTTAACTCTTTCGGGCACATCTATGGTTCTTGTCCTCAACTTATACTATTTGTGGACTTCATAAACAGCTGAATCATAACCTTGTTTAAAGTCAAAAGACTCACCAGACTTAATCTGAAATTGATTTATCTCATGGTCAGCTTGGTCTTCTTGAGTTAGGAAAATTTGTTGCTCACCCTTCAAATCCACCAATTTCATGTGAGTGTCCTCTATGGCATCACTAGATGTGGATGCTTCTATATAATTTTCTTGGAAAGGAGGTCTTATATCACGGTCTGGGCTAGATCTACCAGCGTTTGAGCTCTGAGTGTTCCTGAAATTTGGGTTCTTTATGGTATTGGGTTGTTGTCCTTCCCATGATGATTTCCTCTCAACACTCTCTACTCTGTCTCCCAGCCTATGCATGCCATTGATAATAGCATCTAGCTTTTGATCCAAGGCTGAGGGCTCTTCCTTGAAGGTGGTTCTTCTCTCAGTTCTAGCTCTGTTCCTTTTGGAAATTAAATTTGCCTCCACAGTGACAGCCACATTTTGCATGTCTACAAGGCTGTTAGGGGCTATTTCTTTTAATTGGTAGGCCATATCTGGGTCGAATCCATCAGGGAATTTATATAAGGGAAGGTCAGGTGGGGGCCTTAAGTTTTGTTGGATAGCATTATAAACGCTATTGAACCTTGCACAATAGTCCAAGAATGTTTCTTGTGGACCTCTTTTGATTGTATCATATTCAGATAGTATGTGCAAAGGGTCTTTCTTTTTCTCCCATCTGTTGATAAATGACTGGTATAAGGCTTCTGGGTCTACTATGGAATTGGCTGGAAGTGCTCTAAACCAAGTCCTGACATCACCTGACAAGATTTGGACAAAAATCTTCATTCTCACACCATCATCGTCAATCTCATAGCTTTCAAAGTAATCCTGCATTTTCTTTGTATGCTGAAGGGCTGTGCAGGCACTTGTGCCATCAATATATGTGATTTTAGTTTGGTAATCCTGAGGCATAGCTCCAGGATTAGTAGGTAATTGCAAAGGTGCATATCTGTTAGCCATATTCACAGGGATAAGAGGGACAATAGGAACAACTGGGATAATAGGAGTAGTAGTGGTAGTATGTGTAGTGAATGGAGGTGTGGAAGGAGTTCTTTGAGAGGTGGATGAAGAACAAGGGGAACTAGGGGTTGGACGAAATAAAACTTTGACAGGGTTTGGGCCACAGCGTGGGTGAACTGCTTCAGGACTATTATCAGCAAAATCCTCTCTTCGCTCTAGCTTCATGAGGTTCCTTGGGATTATATTGGGATTTTCAAAAGCTGTTGGGGGATTTGGGTCTGGATTTGACCTTGTATAACGTGAATTCTTTTTGGGAGCCAGCTTCTAGCTTTTTTTTTGGGGATTTTTCTAAGAATATAAGGGTTAGAAAGAAACTTTTGAAGGTCTGGTTCCTTCCCAATGGATCTTTCCAACTTGATTTGTGAAATTAACTGAGGATGGTCCCCAGTGGAGTCACCATTATGTTATCACTCAGGTTGTCCTTAAAGCTCCTTAAAGGATACGGCCGAGGTAACCACAAACCAATCTTTGGACTACAGGTCCTAGCCTACTTGCAATCAGAGAGGGCTCTGTCTTTATAATTTAGCTTTGTTGAAGATGATATTAGGCTAGCTAATGAGTTCAAGGGGGTTTTGTTTATGTTTGGTGGGATGGGGGATTCTTTCAAACATAATTGGGATGCATAGTGTGAGAAGTTCAAACCATTGGGCATGGAGTTGTGGATTAGGCTTGCTGTTGCATTTTCTTGATCACAAGAGGAATACAGAGTAGGATAGCTACACATAAAACAATATCAAGCTGGAATAAGGATGGAATGAAGGTCAGTGAATGAAAGGAAACTAAGTAGCTCTCATTATGCTAACAGAGGGAAGGTGAATTAACATTTATATAGGAGCAATCAAGGATTCCTAAACAACATTCATATATGAAGGAACTAGTGTAAATATGAGCCAATCAGTATTCATATTTAGGACTAATTCAGAGGAAAACATAGATAAATCACAAAAATTGAGAACAGAATACAACTAAGTGAGCTCTGAACTATTCTTTCTTTCTGCTATTTAGATAGTGAAACAATGATGGCATAAAACATATAAACTATAAACAGAGATAAGAAACACTTATTGGGCTATGTAGAAGCGTTAGGATTCCATAGTCACTCTTTAGTCATTAAAACACAACAGCCAGTTCATCTCCCAAACATTCCAGCGATCTTTGATTATAGAGACTCTCAGAAAATACAGTGCAAGTCTAGAGAGGAAGTTATCAACCAACCAACCCTTTACATCATACAGAGGGTTGTTTAAATAGAAAATATTTACAAAGATCCCTTGAACAGGTGCCAAAAGAGAAAATATCTCAAAATATCTATCAAAACAGAGCCAAAAGAGATCTATGCAATAACTGCTTCGAATGCTAAGTTGTGCTGGAAATAAATGCAATAAAATATCTAAAACAGCTACACATGAGGGAGCAGCCTCATCAAAATTGCTCTTTAGGGCTGCATAGGGTCCTGCCGCTTCAAAAATGGACTGAAAGAGTGCCGTGAGCCATGCGCTGTCCTCTGTGTGATAACTGCGCAATTAAGGAAGCAGCGCTGCTCCAAAAATATGACTGGGAACAGTGTCTCTGGAATAACTCTGCCTTGAAAGCCTTCATCTATGCCTTTAGGTGGCTTTAAGGCAACAAAAGAAGTGTTGGTGAGCCTTAATGGCTGAATGATGCTTTGTTGACTTTGCTGGGCTTGCTTTGCTTTCATCTGCTTTGAAAAAACTGGACTGATACTCTTTGACGCATCCTGATACACTTTGGCACTACATCTGGGCCTTTTCCCACCGTTGATACTCTTTAAACTGTCCCATCGCCCCCTTCTACCTTTTAATGCAAAAATAACTGCTGCTAATGTCCTCCGTGGCCTTTGGGTGCAATCGGCGCTTGGCCGATCAAAAATAGCATTAAACCTTGCAAAAAATGGTACAAACAGGAGGAAAAAGTGTTGCCGACTGTGCCGAGGCCGAAACTGGCTATCTGAAGAAAAACTGGGCCTTGGAGCGATCTCAGAAAGCTTAGGGATGCATGAATTCCCTTATCGAGAGCCGGGCGTGGGCATATATGTGAAAATATGAACAAATGTCGCCTTTTCTTTTAGACAGAAAAAGACCAATTTCTATGTAAAATTCGTGAAAAACATAGGCGGGAGCGGCACTGTAGCGAAGATTAAATCCTGGCCGTGGATTCGCGCGAAGGCAGATCCAACGGCTGGCACTAACTCGCATCGGGGCAGACCATTGGCCCCAACACATAAAACCTCCGAAATGCCGCGGACCCGAAATGCTTATATGCCCTTTCTTTATGGAGATCGGGTTCGGCCCATCGTCGATTTCATATCGGCGGTTTTTAACAAAATCAATATGCGAACACGAAATCCTTTAAAACTGCCCTTTAATATTTTTCAGCTCCGGGATATAGGAGCACACAGTGCGGACCCTTTCGGACCCGATATGACTTTATGCCGCGCTTTATTACTTTTCGGCTTCGCTGGTCGGAGCCATATAGGAGTGATGCGATTAAATATGGGTCCTTGATCTCTGGGCCTGAATGGGCAGCAGAGATTAACTCTGCAATTCGCTATCAGCGGGGTCATGGGGTTGCCACATAAAAACGCTGAAACCCATCGGACCCGATAAGTTATACATGCCCTCTTTATTTTATTTCAGATCCGACCCATCGGCGGGACCCAAACGGTAGTTTTAACAGTGGAATGGGTCCGCGGACCAGAAAACCCTTAACACTGCATTTGATAACTCATCGGCTCCGCCAAATCGGAGTAGTATATGGGGCGATGCAAAGTGGGGGACCGCGCGACAAGATCTGGGCCGTCAGATCTGGGGCCCAAAAATGGATGGCTACGATTATATCGGGACTTCGGCAATCGGCGGGGCAGAGGGTTGACATATATGTGATCGCCGAACTGCGTGAACCCGATATACTATTACTGGTCCACTTTATATGTTTTTGGGTCCGGCCCATCGGCGCTATGCCCCATGCCTTGAGACTTAGCCATTTTCGCTTATATATGCCACTGCCCCCTCCCGATAGCGATATCGCATCGGAGGGGGATCAAACAGATATTTATCTCATTGAAGCACAATTTTTATGAAAAGGCAAGGCAAATGATTTCGGAGGGGTTATATATGATGTTTTAAACATATGATTGCCCCCTCGCGATAGCGATATCGCATCGGAGGGGGTCCAAATGAAACTTTATTATATCAGACCCATGTTTTTGTGAACTGCCAAGCCTTTTGGGAAATCGAAAGGGTTCCTTTATAGTTTGGCATGGATCCTAATGCATCGGAAGGGGTCCGATAGCCAAAAAAGGGAGGATTTTATCCTTTTTTGAAGGTTTTTCATGGTTTTTGCATGGTTTTTGTATTCTTATGCCTTGGAAGGAGTCCAAAGGCACTTAGGGGGAAAGTGATGTGATTTTGAGAGGGGTTTAGTGGCCAAAGAGGGTTTCATGCCTTATAAAGGCAAACCAAGGCCAAAGAGATGATTTTTATACATATGAAGGGAAACTATGCAAAGGAATGAGTCCTTATGCATTTGGAAGATGGTCAGAGGGGTCAATGAGGGTTCTTGCTGAGTTTCAGATAAACTTAGCAATTCCCAAGGATGTATATGGTTATTTTTCAACCAAGGGGAGGGGATAAGTATATAGGGGAGTTATAGAGTTAGTTTTAGTAGGGGAAGGGAAAAGAGATAGGGAGTTACATAATAAAGTTAGTAGTTAATATGATAATGATGAGAAAAAGCACTAAGAATGAAGTCTTAGGCTATCAATGGGGGAAAATAACTGATAGAAGAAGTGTGAACATTCCTTTAGTGAAGCAGATCTTCACCAAGGCAGATGATATGGAGAATGATGAATCTAAGAGGTATCATGCAGATCTTGACCTCTTTAGGGGAAGTTAGTGAGTGATTTGGGAAAGAGGGAGAAGGGGGAAGTTAGACATGCATTTCTTGAAGTCCTCCAACTGAAAAATCACCTTCAACTTGTGATATGATAGATATAACACTTGACAATATGAAATGGATCACAAGCCATGATTCTGCAACCACAAAGCTACCTACCCGGCCTATTCACCTAGCTTTTTCTCTTCTTTTTGGTTTGGGTGCACTTGAACTAGCATACCCAGCTTTTTGTTCTTTTCTTCTTGCTGTCCTCCTATCTACAACTACACTTATTGCATTCAGGGGCTCAGATTAAGCTGTTGAGAACCCTTGTTTCTCTACCTATCTACAAATCTGCCAAGTTTAAGCTGTTTGGACAGATGTTCATTCTCTATATTCTACAACAGGAAATTGAAACCTAGGGAAGCCAAGAGTAAGCTGTTTGGACCTCCCTTAGCTGAAAACTCATCAAAAATGGATCAACCCATCAAAAATGGAACATAGCAGTGGCATTTAGACTAGCACACTCTCATGGATACATCTCTGGCCATCTGTAGCAAATATGGAGCATTGCATCAAGCAAAGTATGACATATTTGGCATGTAAAATGTCGATCATGAAAGATGATTAACCTGCTGCAGGAGGAGGCTAACAGCAGGGAAAGCGCACTCAAGGATAATCATAGTTGCTGATTGGTTATTCAATGTGATCTGCCACCCTATGCTAGGTGTAATAGTACCATGACTGTTTCATGTCTTATTTTTGCAAGTTGCATCATGTTGGCATATGTTGGGGGCCTCAGGGAAACATCCCCAAATCATGACATAACTATTAAATTGTATGAGGTCATTTGGACTTTGACAAGTTATTAAAAATATTTCCCTTCTTTTGAAATTTAAAAATTTAATCTAACCTTTGTAATTGATGAGTGATTTTGATATTTTAAATTTTTTTCGAAGTGTAATTTTTTTTTAGCCATTCTAGAAAGGGCCAGGAGCCTAAGGAAGGGCTAAGAAGGGTTCAATTTTGAACGTTGCATGGAGGCGCCCAAAAGATGTCATTCCCTCTGGCATTTCTTGGATGGTTGCATCAACAACTAATCATGGTCGATGATTGGGTGTATGCAAGAATGGATTTCCGAGGAGATCCAGATCTTCCACTTCCTCTAGGGGCACAGTGGACTGATTCAGGTAAAAAAATATTTTTGAAGTTTTTGAATTTTTTATCGTTTTTTATATGTGTACTAAGATTTCACTTATGATGTTATGCAGATGTGGGACCAGAGAGACCTTGAGGGTTTTCTCCAATAGCCAGGCGAGTGGCATGCCATATTGAGGAGGCTCCCCCTTATGAGGAGGGAGCAGATCCTATCGTCGAGGTAGAGCGTAACCTGGAAGTTTTGACCAGGGGAATTCTAGAGTATGCCTCAATCAATGAGGTGCCATTACGCTACCAGAGGCACACCGTAGTATTTTCCGCCAGAGTGTGTCAGTTGTTGGGCGGGTCATTAGGGTTGTCTCATGCTATCATGAGCACCATGTGGGCGAATATCCATCTCTAGTTTACTTTCTGTGCTGTTGTAGGCCTAAAAAGCCATGTGTCTTGGAACAAAAATTTTGTTATTTTGATGT
The DNA here is from genome assembly GCA_031772625.1 of Pinus tabuliformis. Classification (NCBI taxonomy): domain Eukaryota; kingdom Viridiplantae; phylum Streptophyta; class Pinopsida; order Pinales; family Pinaceae; genus Pinus; species Pinus tabuliformis. The sequence goes on from CM062817.1 coordinate 929,952,377, forward strand.
AGCAAACTCCTTTGCAAACACTCACTATATATTTATATATACATGTTTTCCTGTTTACCATGTCCAATATGTGATGCTTTATGATTTACAAGTTCTAAAAATTTCTATCTAGTACATAGTTAGCCAATGCATTTGTTAATGTGTTCATGCGTCATGGAATGTGATGATAAGTAATAAAATCAAATTCTCATTCCAATAAACGAACTCACAAATACATTCTCAAATTTTGAGGGTTTCTAACTGAATATTGTCCATTAAGTTGTAGTACAAAGAGTTGTGAATCAAGTTTTATGATTAACTCTCTGATGCAAAGAGCAATAGCTTCTGACAAACACTCGATGACCACACTATATTCTACAATGTTGTTAGTCATCTGACCTAAACATATACCTTGTAAATTTACTAACTTACCATTAGGTTCATAGATTACCCATGCAAGGGAAGATAGATTTCGTGTACTACGACAAGAACCATCAGCCAAACCAACGGATGACATCTACAAACCAAGTAGAGCACGAGGTAAGTAGAAGAAAACGTTTGCAAAACAAAACTAACACACCATAGTTAGCCAATGCATTTGTTAATGTGTTCATGCGTCATGGAATGTGATGATAAGTAATAAAATCAAATTCTCATTCCAATAAACGAACTCACAAATACATTCTCAAATTTTGAGGGTTTCTAACTGAATATTGTCCATTAAGTTGTAGTACAAAGAGTTGTGAATCAAGTTTTATGATTAACTCTCTGATGCAAAGAGCAATAGCTTCTGAAAAACACTCGATGACCACACTATATTCTACAATGTTGTTAGTCATCTGACCTAAACATATACCTTGTAAATTTACTAACTTACCATTAGGTTCATAGATTACCCATGCAAGGGAAGATATATTTCGTGTACTACGACAAGCACCATCAGCCAAACCGACGGATGACATCTACAAACCAAGTAGAGCACGAGGTAAGTAGAAGAAAGCGTTTGCAAAACCAAACTAACACACCAAAACCACACTGCACACTAATGAAAATACACTAATGTATATAAGTATTTACTCGGATAATCACGCATAATACTTCTTTAGGTAAAGCCCATTTCGAGGTTCAGCCAAATAATTTCCTTCATAGTCTACTAACTCATAGGCACCTTTTTGTAAAACTTGTTTGATAATGTAAGGCCCATGCCACATTAGTTCGAATTTCCTAGCTCCCAATTTGTCATTGGCTTGATCATAAATCAAGACCAAGTCACCCTCATAAAAACATGGGAAGAAGCAACTCTATCGTATTGAGCCTTAACTCATTTCGTCTGGGCTTCAATTACTGACGATACAAAGTGGTGAGTTTCATCAAGCCTTTTGAGGTAAAGTAAATGTTCCTGTTCAGGTGAGGTATCAGGGAGTAATTCGACAACTAGTTTTAGTGAAGGAATTTCACACTCATTGGAAGAGTTGCCTCTAGAACATATACCAGCTAAAAGGGTGTAAATCCAATGGCAGCCTTAGCTACATTTCGGTAATCCCAAAGAGCTTAAAATAACACAAGATGTCAATTTGATTTATGCATCCCAATGGTGCATTGAAGCATAGTAAGCAAGACTTTGTTGATTGCCTCAACTTGGCCATTGGCCTGTGGATAATAAGTAGTTGATTTGTCGTGACGCAAACCCAACTAAGTAGTAAGATTTTCCATCATGTAATTTCGGAAATGAGATCCGTGATTAGTAATGATGGCTTGAGGGACAACAAATCGAGCTATGCAATGGTTAAAAATAAATTGAGCAGCAGTTTTACCATCAGCATCACATGTGGGCATCGCCTCGGCCCATTTAGTGAAATAATCAATGGCGGCGATGATATAACCATGCCCCCCGGTTGAACAAGGGTTACAGGTCATGAAATCAATACCCCATTTAGAAAATGGGCTGATGGTAACAACTAGATGTAGGGGTGTGTGTGGGGTGCACTGTTTATGTTTGTAAATCTTGCGGGTGTGACATTTTTGGATTGCTAAAATGAAATCTTTCAAGATCGAAGGCTAGAAATAACTGGCACGAAGGATTTTATGAGCAGTAGCATACCCGGACATGTGACCACTATAAGCCCCAAAGTGGTAGTCATTGAGGACTCTCTCAACTTCTTCGAGTGTTAAACATCTACGAAGGATAGAATCAACACCAACACGATACAAAGTATAGCCAATGATTCAATATGGTTGGCACTAATGTCAAATGCAACGACGTTCAGAATTGGACAACTCTAATCGAAAATTTTGGGTCTAGAGATAGAAAATAATATCCTCGTGCCATGGGTCAAGATTTCTTATGAGAAAGAGAATCTCGTCAGGATTGAGCTCATCAAAAGCCGTAGATGTGGTTGTGAAGGGAAGGTCACAAATTAACTCAGTGAAAACCAATGATTTCATTGATTTTGTTGTAGGAAACGCCAAATCAAACTCTTGAAGGATAAAATCCACTTAAAATATTTCCCCCCCCAGCAACTGATGAGTTAGGATGTAGGTCATGGGGTTGAAATCAAAAATCACAATATTTTTCCGCAAGAGAATATAGTTTCGAAAGCATCGAACAACATGAACAGCTGCTAAAGAAAGTTTCTCGACATGGGCATATTGATTTTTGGTATAGATAAGATTTTGGCTTAAGTAGTAGATCACATGTTCGTTTCCACCATCATCGCCTTGAACCAGTACCATGGAAATAGCACTATTGATTGCGGCCAAGTACAAGAAGTAATCGCATTGATAGTTGGGGGCATGCAACAAAGGAGCACTAATGTGGGTGTTATTTAATGCATCGAAATATTTTTGAGCGATTTCATCCCAAATAAATGGGATCCCCTTTTTCAAAAAACAAGTAAATCCCTTGGAAAGTTCAGCGTAATTGGGTACAAAACGATGAAGGAAATTAGCTTTCCCTTGCAAGCTCTGCAACTGATCTAAAGATGGTGGAGGGGAAAATTTACAATGGCCTCAACTTTGTGGGGGTCAATCTGAATGCCTTCCTTAGATACCACAAACCGTAGGAGACAGCCAGATTAACGCACAAGATACACTTATGTGGATTTAAATTAATATTGTAGTGTCTGCAATGAAGAAAAATTGCTTGTAGGTGGTCGAGATGATCATGAAACTTAGCAGAATGAGTTGGTAAGTTGTCAAGATACAGTTGAACGATGTGTTTGATGTCATGAAAATCATAAGACATCGCTCATTGGAAGGTAGCGCCAACAGTTTTCAGACTGAAAGGGAGTTTCTTATAGGCAAATGTTCCCCATGGACAGATAAAAGCAATTTTATGTTGATCGGTGGGAAGAATCTTAATCTAGTTTTAGCCAGAAAATTTGTCCATAAAAGAAAATATCTCACTCCCAGCACACTCATCAATGATTTGATCGATAAAAGGAGTTGGATAATTGTCTTTGGGACACGCCCGATTGATATCATGATAATCAACACAAATGTGGATAGTCCCTTGTTTTTTAGTCACAGGGACAATGTTTGAAACCCAATCTGTCAATGGAATGGGGTAAATGAAACCAGCCTTTAAAAGTTTTTCAACCTCTCCCTTTATAGCAGTTGCCTTTCTAGGGTGCACTCAACGAAGTCACTGATGAACAGGCTTTGCATCTGGATAGGTAGGAATTTCGTGCACAACTATACTCAGATCTATGTGTTATAGACAATTTTGTGCCTTACAGCAACAAGCATGAATTTTCAATAATCCAAGGGATCCAAAGTTCCCTAAACATGATGTTCCTACCCCTAGAGGAACAAGGTCAGCAAACCAATAGCTCTCAGATCAGTTCTCCACCTGAAAACACTCAAAAACAAGCAATCCTGAAATCAAAGCAGGTGCTCCACTGGGTTTCTGCGCTGAAACACAACTGCTCCATGGTGTACCTGCGTTGCAAAGCAGGCAGAACAAAGCCCACCTGCGTTGGGCGAGTTTGGACATGTGGCAGAGTGAGTCATAGCTTTGGAATCTTCCAAAATTGACACTTGGATCAGGTATTTCGCCTTGTGATGAGTCAGAGGCTTTGTTTCTCCAAGTGGAAGCAAGGTTCACCAAGTGGACTCAAGAACTGAAGATCAACTGAAGATTAACTGAAGAGAGAGAGGACACAAGGCAGCTACACATCAGTTGCAAGCTGACTCATCCTTTCTCAATTCATCTATATATTGAGCTCTCTCCTATGAGCTCTGGAGGCTGGAATTTGGTGCAAAGTAATGATATGCTGTTGGTTTCATTCTTGAGTTATTGGGTGATTGTTTGAGAGAGGTGAAGAAGAGCAATTCTTTCTGCTGGGAGGTGTTGCTGGGTTGGAGCCTGCAATGGTTGTAATCCTCTCAGAACCTTTATTTCTTCATTAATAAAAGCTATTGAGGTTCTTCTATATGCTTTTGTTCAATTATATATTGTGATGATTGCATGTTTGGTTTACACTAATCCATGAACCAGTTATGATTGCATGCCTCTTGTAGTTTCCTTCTTTGTCATTGTGCAGGATCTCATTGTAGCTGGGTGAGCAGAAGGACAAAGAGCTAGGAGAAAGCGGCCAAAGAGGAGAGTTTGGATTCGACATTAAGCGCAAGGCAACGGTTAGTGCTCTCTCCATCCTCTTTTTGTTTCATAAAGAAGTAAACCTTCAGTAGTTTGTTTTACAGTTGTTGCTAAGGAACTGTCACCCTTAGAGTGGGTTAGGGTCATCCGAGTCGGATACTTTTCCCTACAACAAACTGGCGACTCCGCTGGGGATCGTATCCGTTTGATTGTGTTTGTAGTATTTTGCTATTAATTTCTTGAACAACAGAGTACCAAATCGAAAAGCTTTTGACTATATCAAAAGCGAAGTAGAGGGCAGCTACTCTTGCTCATTTTCTGAGCAGATTCATGATTTGAAGAGCTGATCTACAAGGATCCTTGTAAGCTCTTAGTGATAGCTTTGCACCTTCTAAATCATCCCTTTGAGTTTGGTTGACTGATTGCTTCTGATTTGAGCAAAAACCGTGCATTTTTGAGAAAATTATGACCCGGAAACTGTGAAAACACAATTCTCGTTTTCCAAAGCAGGTAGTACATAGGCTACCTGCTTTGCAACGCAGGTCCCGAACTAGCTACCTGCGCTGAGAGCCAGCTTGGCTGTGCAGAGCCTGCGTTGGCCCAAATTTGCTTAGTGCATTTGGGGTTTCCTCCTTTCTCTTGCCTGTTTTCACTTAGTTTTGCTGCTAGGTGTCAGTCTTGTGCCTATTTTGAAACCAATATTACTTGCCATCATTCTGCCTCTGTTATATAACGAAATTGTACTTGTTATTTGTATTTCTTATTCATTTACAATTTCCCATAACGAAAAGTAAACTAGTCATGCTTTTGGCCTCTTAGATCTGAACCTGTGTTAGGTGTTTTGCTGGTCTAAAGAGTTAGCTTGTTTGCTGTCCATAGCTGATTAGTCATTTTACTTTCGTTAGTATGGTTTGATTTCATGTATTTCCAGTGATTAAGCAAGTGAATCTTAAGGTGTCTTTTGATTTTGGACAAACTTGTTTACTTTCGCTTTAAATCGAAATCAAAGTTATATAACCACTTTCTTTTTGTATCCATCCACATTAAGAAAGGCAAAAGAAAATACATGCATTGTGCATTTTGCATTTGAAAAAGTTTGCATGATGATTTAGGAGAAAGTGCATTAGTTTGTGCTGTATGAACTGTGTGAAAAGAATTTGCCTTTCTTCTCCCTTAGTAGTTAAGATTTTCATCAGTCAAAAAGATTTGAAAAAGCTTGCTTCTCATCTTAGGCTGCATTTAGGAATTTGTCATATACATCTCGTGGTGAACCTTGAAAGGCAAACTTTAAAAAGATCAACTTAAAATATACTGAATGAACCTAACAACGCATTTGAAACATAACGCAAACATCTAGAGGTCTAGGTAGAGACGTGTTCCGGCGTCGTTAAACATAGTGACTGTCGATCTCTACGAAGGTGGGTGATTCCTCCTGAGAGTCGGTGGCACTAATACGGACTTGTGCTCCCACGTACCGTCGAGTATATATTGGGAGACCCCTATAGGCAATTATCTTTTATCCATAGGAAGCCGTGTCGGCCGCCCTACTGATCGCGATGCAGTGAACACAGCATTCACGAAGATCGACCACCCGTACCGTAAAACGTATTCTGTGGTTTCGCGAAAGGTTTGGCACACCCTCTGCCTAGATCTCCAGAGCAGTTTCTTTTGGCCCTTTTCAAACTCTATAACTGAAAAGGTCCAACCGAGCATTTGTCACTTCGGGCTCGTTAATACATCGAAGGAGACTAGAGTCATCTTTAGCTTTTTCTCGACTCTTAAAACATGAAAAAGCAAAGTTATGTTTAAAAGCGTCTAATAAAATTCATTCAAATCGGAAACACAAATTTTCCCCTTTATATTTTAGTTGATCGAGTAATCCGCAATCGTGGAAAAAAGTCAATTGAATATCCTTCGTTCTCGGAGGCTTGCGAGTCAACCGTCTTTGTCTCCGGAATCGAAAACAATCCGGACAAAGCGAGCTCGTCGAACCAGTTCAAAATCTCCTTTAAAAGTTAGAACAAGCGTTCCAACAACATCTGAGATTCTGGTCACTCCAAACATTTCCGGAAACCCTGCCTCTATAGAAGAAGTTCAACTGCCACAGAGGGACAGTAATATTGATCCTAGTCTGGGGGCAAATACTTGTATGACTGAACCAGTTCCATCTGTAACCGGTCCAGAGAGTTTTGTTCCTCAAACATCCGTCGTGGTCGATACAACCCCTTCTTCGGCACCGGAAATCTTTTACGGACCTGACGGTCTTCCTCTTCCACCTGGTCTGATTGCGATAGAGGAAATTATAGAAGAACCGCAAGTATCCACTCCAATTCAATTTGGAGTAGGGGTCGCTCTATTTCCTGCTACAACAGAAGTTTGTCCATCACCAGTGGAAGTTCCTGTAGAATCACTAGGTGATCAATTGGATAGACTAAAAATGACTGAACAACCGTCGACATCTAGGACTGTGTCGAATGACACGGCAACGGCAGAATTACCTACTGCAAATCCAACAATGTTCGCCGGCATACCATCTGTCCCAACTAGCTCGCAGTCGCTAGGAGGAGTCCACCAAGAGACTATCTCGACAGTATGGTCTGTTCCTGTTTGTTCCGGAGTAATGTCTGGTAACTCTCATAGTGAGGCTCATCAAATTGACCCTTTTGGGAATCTAATTAGGCCATCCAGTCCTCCAGGACAGTCAATTGCCTTGAGTTCTGGGTTGCTACCGTATGGGGGGCAGTACCCATACGGGAGTTCTCAACCTTATTCAAGTTATGGCGGAATTGCAACGAGTGGTTGGGTACCTATGTTGTCCCAGCCACCGAGAGTTGTATATTCTATGCAACAGTGTGTACCTGTGACAAACATCCCAACTACACCGGCTATTGTGACTGTGTCGCAAGTTCAAACAATGCCTGTTGTATGTCAACCTCAGATTTCTCAGGTTCTCATGCAACAGCCCCTTGACCCTGCGACCCAACCACAACCACCTACTGGTGGGGCAACACAAGTACAGTTGGGTACAACTACCCCACATCTTGGCCCAATGGTTAGTGTAGCGCAACAACCCATGGTGTCGCAACCGTGGATAATGCAATACCAACAGCCGCAATTCCAACAAGTGTACCAAGGTTCTGAACAGCAAATATTTGCGAATACTAGACAACCATATATTCAAAATGGTCAAAATAAACCACTTTATAGTGGTCAAGTCCATCAACCGTATTCATCATACCAACATCAACTCCATTATGCCGGTATGCAAAGACCGATGTTCAGGCGATTCCATCGTATCCTGGTTACGCTTCACCTAACTTGAACCAGCAGTTACCATTCGTGGCGACTTTAAAGTTTCCTGATTTACATCGGTTAACCAACGATCCAATTGCTTACGCCCCTTGGTGGCCAGTGATTCCGCACAAACTTCCATCCGACATTCCTAAATTCAATGGAAATCCAGGTGAAGACCCGTCGAATCATGTGATGACATTTCATCTATGGTGTTCGTCGAACACTTTGAATGACGATTTGATAAGGCTTCGCCTCTTTCAGAGGACATTGACAGGACCAGTGGCAAAATGGTATATAGAATTGCCTAGAGCTTCGTTCGACAATTTTGGCTCCCTTGCCACGACATTCTTGACCCACTTTCAATTACCAATAAGGTATGAAACGGGAACATAGATATTGACTAATTTCAAACAGACAACCGCAACTCATATATCAGATCATATACATGAGTGGCGACGTCGACGAAGAATGGTTAAAACATACGTTCCCGATCAGCTTTTAGTTGAGTGGTTTATAAAGTCGTTACTTCCGGCCATAACGGAAGATGTGGCAAAGGGGGGTGTCGTAACAGAAGAGCAGGTTATCGCTCGTGCACAATATTTGGACTTAGTATATACTCAGTCCGGCACGCTCTATGACAAAATACCAGACGCCCCTAGACCAGAGTTTTCAATCCCTCCTCCTCCTAAATCAAATAGTGACTCTCATGCCGGCGATGGCGTGATTGGCACGGCAAACACGAATCCAAAAAGGACCAATCAAAAGAAGGCCCGTAAGGATTCGAATCAAAATGCGCATGAAGAAGTTCTTGCTTCGGAAGTAAATGCCGTATCGACAGATAAAGGCAAAGAAACCAATCAACCAGGAAGCAAGAAAAATCAAAACAAAGGGAAGAAGAAGAAACAAGGAGAGTCATCTCCTCGAAAAACTTCTTCAAGCCCTCCTCGAGATAGGAAACCACCTTACGGGTGTCAGATATGTGATGAGGATCACTGGACGAGAGAATGTCCATACAAAGCTGATCTAAAAAGATTCTTAAAGAGTTCACAAACTCCAGCTGTGTTAACTGATCCGTTTCCCGATCGAGGAAAAAATCTGGTTGGTAGTGGAAATGCTTCACCATCGCAAGTGCTTATGTTATCGATATCGAAGCAACAGAATGATGCTTTGATTTCGACAAGGAACAAATATTACGGGAATCCACAGGTGTCGAACGATAAAGGTAAAGATCAACCTAGCAGTTCGACAACAACTTCGGCGGAAGTTGTACCCCCCATCACGCATGAATTAACGATAAAACCGCCAAAGGGAGTAGTACACAAGTCGACCTTTAATCCTCGTGCCAGAGCGGCACAGCATTATAACATAGTGGAAGATTTGGCGCAATCGCCGTCTGCTATGTTGACTCTTGAAGTACTACAAAATTGCCCATCCCAAAGGCAGGCATTGTTATCAGCAATTGGTGCGGTGGATCCTAAAGATTCCAATCTTGTATCCTTTGATCACAAAGGATATGATCCCCAGTTACCAGCTCAACTAGCTTTCCTCGTCCAAGTGAAAGCCCTCAACAAAACTGTTCATCGAACAATTATCGATGAGGGGGCATCGACATGTATTATGTCAATGAGTTGCTGGAAAACTTTAGGATCTCCAACCTTTTCGCGATCATCGACAACATTAAAAGCATTCGACGGAAGGACATATACCCCTTACGGTATCCTTAGTAACTTGAAAGTTGAACTAGGGGGAAAAACAGTAGAAATAGATGTTGAAGTCATCGATGGCAATCTTGACTATAACATCCTACTGGGAAGACCATGGATTTATGCCATGGAAGCTATTGTGTCGACCTATTTTAGGAAAATTGCATTCCCCTTTCAAGGAGGGATTACGATCATTGACCAACAAAATTTCCTCCCTAATGGTTCACAAGTTACAGGAAGCGTTCCTCTGATCCATGGAAGCGACCATTCGTTTCAAAATATCGGAGTAGGCCTACTAAAGGATCCTACATTAATGGGAACTTTCACCTTTCCGCCAACGTTCATTGTGGGAGAAGTGGCGACAGTAGGAACCTGCAATATGATATCTTCTGCACAAAAGATGTCAGAAAACGATATCAGCATGGATCATGCAAAGGTTTTTTCCCCAAGACCAATAGAAGTATTGTAGCAATCAATTTTCTTGGCCTGGGGGGCAACCCCAAATCAACGCTCATCAAGCGTTTGGATAGATAGGTCTAGAGAATATGGCACCCCTTTAAATCCTTGGTCGCGAGTGCATGGAACCGACAAAGGAATAGTCCAATCAATGGTAATTGACGGGGCACCATGGAATGATTCCCACCATCGTTCCCTTCTCCCGGGTTGTGGGGAAGATACTCAAAATAACCTTTATCATCCTTCATTTTTCGATTTTCTATCGAGTACTGTAAATACAGTGGGAAATGAGGATAGTTCTTTTACTATGTCAACCTCATTAAAAAATGAAACGATCCCCTTTCCAGATCTCAATGGTAAACCTTCATTCCAACCAACAAAGTTGAATGCAATGAAGCTTGGGGGGCATGCACCTCGATTTGCGTTATTATGCTGGGGGCATGCAAACATATCATCGAGCAGTTTTAGCAATGTTCATGCTCGTTAAAAAATAAACGCAAGAATCGAGCAGTTTTTGTGCAGAAGTTCATGCTCGTTAAAAAATAAACGTAAATTGTGAGCAATCTTTCCCTAGCAGTTCAAGCTCACGCATAAAAAATGAACCGGTAAACAACCTCGAGAAATGTAACCTTTGAAAGCCATATTAAAAGCCCTTGGTCGTGTTTATATGCCATCACCTCCATCCGTTCATTTGGCCAATCGTTCACCTCCATATGTTTGTTTACCCATTTTGAGGAACAGCTGCGAAGAGTGATTTCACTTAGCCATCCTTGTGACACTGCCGTGATTGGAAAGTTCCAACCTGTACCTGGAATCTGCTGCTATCCCTGTTCATCACTCGTTCCTCAAAAGACGAGTCTTCTTTGAGCTCTTTTCACTGACTCGTAAAATATGAAAAGTTTGCCGAGTTTTGGCCTTCCAGCTCGTTAAAGCGACCGGAAAGCTATCCCTCCTTTAGATTTTAATCTTTTTGGACCTGAGGGATTATTGCACAAAAAGATCGAGCGCTTGTTTTGTTCGGCTCGTCAAAGCAACCGAAAATTCATCCCTTCTGTATTGTTTTATACTTTTTCGGACTTAAGGGATTAGATGACGAAAAAGGAATTTTGGAGTTAACTTTTCATACCTTTTCAGACTCTCTAAAAATGAAAAGGACCGAGTTTTCCTTGTCGTTAGACTCGTTAAAATGATTAAATAGCAACAAACTTGTCTTTAGACGAGAACGAGTTTCCCTATCGCTAGGCTCGTTAAAACATAGCGATGGGTTTGCCCGAAGGGCAGGTTATAGAACAAGCATATGTTATCCTCCTCAAGCTTGACAAAAATAAAGAGGTACTGGTCAGCAATGACTGGGGAAAAATTGGGAGAACCTCACAGTATTAATGGTAGCAAGTCGCTCTTGAACATGACACTTTGTCCTCCGTCCGCTTCGGGTTGGGTTGTTTCATTCACCGATCGCAGAATCATGGTCCTCGCCACACCATCCACAATTGGGGTAATGCTACCAATCCATCACATCAATGTCGTTATATGTTCAAGAGATCTGGTTCTGTAAAGAGTCAACCCTGATCCACCCACTGCCATACATTATCCTTCATCCACTTCATGACCGCCACCCTGAATCATACATCACAGTTTGTTTTCACCTCATCATAATCACTAGCTCCGTTCCGTGTCACTGATGTGGGATTCATTAAGGCCCTCCTTTGACGGATCGCTCCTTGTCGACATCAGCTCATTATCCAAGGAGTTGATCTAGGAACACCCCCCTCAGTACTTTGAAGCTTGCATGCCTCAATGGCAAGTTTCTCACTTCCGGCCACAGGTATACATCAATGACCTTCGACCAGAAGATTGTGCATGGTGGTCGACGCCAAGTCCTTTATTCCCACCATGTAGATTGTACTGCCGTACCTTGAGGGTCATCATCCTTATCGGTGATTCCTCTCGTGCTTGTTAACGGTTTACATTATTGACCGGTAATCAAGCGATGTCTTTCCATGTTCGAATTCAAGAAATTCTCACATGGATCGACTTGTACATCGAGTGAAGATCGGAAGAGATTGAAGACCCCAGATCTAGTTTCATCCATCCGGGCTGCGATATATATTCAGGACATAAAGACATTTGATATGTACATCATTGCAACAGATGATCATCCTTCTCAAAAGATGATAAATTCGGCAGAGAATTATCAGTGAAGGATGATAAATTCGGCAGAGAATTATCAGTCTAGCATCAGACGATCATCTGTTCTATGTACCGAAATGTATTTATAAAGCTGAGCATGGGAATGCCCGCCTCAGCTAGATCATGAAAAATGTATGAAAAATAATGTATTGTATTGTATCTTATTACAGGACACTTCTCAGCAGATTTAATGAACTTCGGATCCTCTCAATAAAGCATTTCACCCGATAAACGACCTCATACTTTAGGGGGCATCTGTTATAGACAATTTTGTGCCTTACAGCAACAAGCATGAATTGTCAATAATCCAAGGGATCCAAAGTTCCCTAAACATGATGTTCCTACCCCTAGAGGAACAAGGTCAGCAAACCAACAGCTCTCAGATCAGTTCTCCACCTGAAAACACTCAAAAACAAGCAATCCTGAAATCAAAGCAGGTGCTCCACTGGGTTTCTGCGCTGAAACACAACTGCTCCATGGTGTACCTGCGTTGCAAAGCAGGCAGAACAAAGCCCACCTGCGTTGGGCGAGTTTGGACATGTGGCAGAGTGAGTCATAGCTTTGGAATCTTCCAAAATTGACACTTGGATCAGGTATTTCGCCTTGTGATGAGTCAGAGGCTTTGTTTCTCCAAGTGGAAGCAAGGTTCACCAAGTGGACTCAAGAACTGAAGATCAACTGAAGATTAACTGAAGAGAGAGAGGACACAAGGCAGCTACACATCAGTTGCAAGCTGACTCATCCTTTCTCAATTCATCTATATATTGAGCTCTCTCCTATGAGCTCTGGAGGCTGGAATTTGGTGCAAAGTAATGATATGCTGTTGGTTTCATTCTTGAGTTATTGGGTGATTGTTTGAGAGAGGTGAAGAAGAGCAATTCTTTCTGCTGGGAGGTGTTGCTGGGTTGGAGCCTGCAATGGTTGTAATCCTCTCAGAACCTTTATTTCTTCATTAATAAAAGCTATTGAGGTTCTTCTATATGCTTTTGTTCAATTATATATTGTGATGATTGCATGTTTGGTTTACACTAATCCATGAACCAGTTATGATTGCATGCCTCTTGTAGTTTCCTTCTTTGTCATTGTGCAGGATCTCATTGTAGCTGGGTGAGCAGAAGGACAAAGAGCTAGGAGCAAGCGGCCAAAGAGGAGAGTTTGGATTCGACATTAAGCGCAAGGCAACGGTTAGTGCTCTCTCCATCCTCTTTTGCTTTCATAAAGAAGTAAACCTTCAGTAGTTTGTTTTACAGTTGTTGCTAAGGAACTGTCACCCTTAGAGTGGGTTAGGGTCATCCGAGTCGGATACTTTTCCCTACAACACTATGACAGTCATTTCTTCATATGACCAGGCAAAGAAACCCCTACATGGATGTTCTCGACAATTCCTGGTTGAACAAAAATCTTGATAGGCATGGTAGTAGTAATGTTCCCCATGTTCCCCTCAGATAGAACTTCCCGCACCAAAATTGACATTTGAAGTGGATGCGTGAGTGTACGAGAAACAAAGGTATCTAAACATGATGAAATCCCTCCGAGACTCGGGAGAAATGAGGAATAATGATGAGCATAATTCTAGGGATTTTCCTCAAGAGACATAACCTTGGTGATACTCTCGTTAGTGGGAAATGTCTCGTTCAAGGGATCGGAGAATCCCAAGGACCAAGCCAAGGAGATTGTGAATACATGTCTAGAAGCATATTAAGACTAGTATTACTTTCAGAAGCGACTTCCGAAGCCAAAATAATAGCTTGATAGGCTTGTTCTGTTGGGCTGAGCGGCATGACATCACCAAAAGAATCAACATGATCGGGGGAAGGAATGATCCAAGGATCGTAAGAAGCGAAGATCATGTTGACAAAAGTGATGTTTGGAAGTGGGAGGGAAAACATTCCCATAAGAGTAGAGTATTTAAAAGGACCCACCCCAACACTCTCATAATGGATGTCATTAATTCACACATATGGCACGTTGCCATTCGGAAAACCAGAAGAGAAACATAAGCGCCTAAGACAACAACATATCTTGCTTTTTTAAACGCCTTTTTGACCCTCCTACTGAGTTTCCCAACCAACAAGGATTCAATAACCATAGAAGCTTTCTTCTATCTTCAATCAACACATTTCCTTATCTATGATGCATGTTCATGTCCTATTTTGTTGGAAAGGGAAGAGATAATCGCTATGTTGCTTCTCTCCTGGGACAATAAGTAGACTATTCAACAAGGGAGTGTGCAAGCTAGGATAGTCATTGTTCAATCATTGATTATTCATTATGTCTCTTGATAACTTATCTGATCTCTTGTTACCTAGTTAAAATGAGTTCAACCTTCTAGTTCTCAATAATAGGTTTAGTTCTCGCTCTCTCTTGGGAAAAACATTGCATATTCTATTATTTGATCTATCAAGAGCTTGCTTATGTTAGCTGAAAGCCCAACCAAATTAGATTCATGTACTGGTTTTCTCAATTTTTTGTCATCGATGGATTCTGTCAAGACCTCCAGTGTTATTCTGTATAGAAAGGATTATTCGTGTTACTTGTCTCACCATTTAGAGATGATGGATCGATATAGAGCACCTTTAGGATTCTCATATTAGGGGACATCCTTCGTTATACAAGTCTTGAGAAATTCCATAGGTCACCTTGCAAGCCCACTAAATAAACAAGCATGGTAAAATTATATGAACCTCTAATAATGGTGGAATTCACTATAAGTTAGAGGTTTCTTCTTACTAGACTTACTTACTACTAGATTTCAAGAGCATAATAATAACTCAAATTTGATGAGACCCCAATCAAACATTATCTGGAGTGGATTGGAGCAACACTCTCGAACTTCGTATTGGCATTTCGTAAGTGGTAAATGTTAACACCTTGTGCGTTATGTGGAGGTGCAAAGGAGCTCCAAGAGTGAGCTCTTTCCTACCTCCACACTCCGCACAATGTACCAACATTAAGAGTGCCCCCACCCCACCCCCCCACACCCCCCCCCCCCACCGCAATCTTGCCTATGTAAGGGACCTGCAATGTTGGGCAAAGCAGTAGCATGTCAGGCATAACAATGTTAGTGTCAGAGCACTCACTCACGGAATGACCACACAGAAAATTAGTCTTGTTTTTTTAATTATTTTTCAGGCACTAACAAATACTAAAAATAAAACTCCCTCCACCAGGGGAATTATGTCCCATCAGAGCTTGCTCAACCAATTGGAAATTACAAAAAAAAAAAATCCAGAAAATTATAAACTTATTTTTCAATTTACAGAAAATAGAAATATTCAACAATTTCTTGAAACTTTGGTTAAAATTACAAAAACACTCTGAAATAATGCAAAGTCAAAACACTTTGACTGTGAGGCAAATGCTATATTCCCTGGTAAGGCAGAGACTAATAACTCCTATATCACCCAATTTCCTACACCCAGATTGCATGTGCAGTATTTAAATTCAAATCAAAAGGATGAAAACAAATATTAATCAAATTTATAGGAAGTTGAAAGTGTTTTAAAATAGTGTGGAAAATACAAGTAAACCCATTGAGGCTATGGATTCTCGGTAATGGGGTTATGGTTGTATGATCATGCAACTTCTAGGGGCTATGGATGCTTGCAGGTAGTGAAGTAATGTTAGTTAAAATGAGACAAAAAACACATTTTTTGCAAATGTTTGGTTAGTAGAAAAACCGTTGGCTCTTAAATATAGTTCATGACCAATAAAAAATTAATCATATCTTAAAAGAAAATAAACACCGCTAACCTTTCTCTATCCAAATAGTATGATAAGTCATGAGTACATGAAATTGAAAATTTATTCTTTTTACAACAACAAGTATAATGAGGTACCCATGATTATTTATGAACTCTTAAAACCAAAATTTATCTTTAATTTTCAAATACATATGTAAAATTCTATATCAATAATGTCATAGATAACTAGTTCTTCCAGTATATCACAAGTATAACGAAGTGGCCATGATTATTTTTGAACTCCTCCAAATAATATTTATATATAATTTCATATACATAAGAAAGACCTCATATCAATAATGTTATAATTGATTCTTCCAATATATCACAAGTTGTTGTAGTCACTACAACACCCTCTATTATTATATGATATCTTCATAAAATAACAAGGAGCCATTGCGGTGGCAGTAGTCCCTGCCGAGGTCTGCAAGGACGACACAAATGGATTGTATACTATCTGATTTGAAATGGAATTTGAAATGGAACTGAAATAGTTCACCTAGAGTTGTCAAATCCACGGTGATGTGCGGAATTTGATATGCAATTGGGTTTTATTCGAAACCTATGGATTTTGTTTTAATTAGACCTACTGATTAGCTGAAACAGAGCTTATGAAGGGTGCAATTTTTCCTTTTCCTTTTGCTTTTGCAGTCACAGATTGTATTTCCATTAACTTATTTACATGGTGTTAGCGTAGGGTTGCTTATTGAAAAGACGAAAACATAGGTAAAGTAATACCAAATACAATACAAACCTATTGTCATGTAAATTGTTTGTCTATTGTCATGTAAATTGTTGTATTACAGCAATATGCAATGTAAAAAAACACAAAGAATATGTTAAAATGTAAAAATATTTTGTTAAAACTGATTGCTATCATCTTCCAATCATCCAATATTAATTTATTCTGAATTAAATTAAATCAATCATCCAATATTAATTTATTCTGAATTAAATTAAATCAATCATCCAATATTAATTTATTCTTAATTAAATTAAATACAGGAAAGAAACAGAAACAGTTCAAGCCATGTAAAAAACTAAAAATTCTTTTATTGTAAATGTTGAAAAAAAAAAGATGTAACATAGCATCCACATAGCATCCACAAGTAGTGTAGACTTTAAGTCTTACATTATTATTTCTTATAACATATTAGTAAAATAATTGAATATATATATATATATATATATATATATATATATAAGTAATATCAAATTTCAAATATAATTATGTAATGATGCATAACATAAATACTAAAATTTATTGATAATTTATAATAAAAAAATAAAAATAAACTAGTTAAAACAATTATTTGGTAACATTGAATACACATTTTCACTCAGAAATTTAGTTAATTCATTAAAAAAATAATAAAATTTATTAAAAATTTATAATAATAAAATAAAATAAACTCGTTAAGACAATTATGTGGTAGAATTAAATAGACATTTTCACTCCAATCCAAACAACAAATATTACTAAAGTGAAAATACTAAAAACATGGTCTTACTTTTCTCATCTACTTTTTTATTCATTCATTAACTTTATAACTTTATATACCTATGTCACTTACTTTAAGACAAACTAACTAATAAGTAATGAGTAACATAATTGCGTTGCCAACTTGAGACAGAACTCTCATTATATTATTATATACTTGCTTTATATATACTTGCCACATTGGCACAGTTATATATACAACACGCGGCACCATAAGCTCTATCCCGTTTTCACTGAGGTAGGGAATTTCAATGTTTTAACCCGAAGTGAATTTGAAAGATGGAGATTTTCACTTCGAAAGATGGAGATTACAATCTTGAACCATAGGTTTTATATGATAAAGACTTTCCAGCCTTCTTTCCTGAACCCTTACCCACATTATCCAAAAAAACAAAAACTAACAAAACAAGATGGCTTACACCAAGCTCATTATGACTAAAATTTGAAGCCACAACAAAAATTTCAATTTCTGTAAACATTTCAGCTTAATATATTAATAATACATTAATATGTAATATTTAGAAAAATAAAAAACATCAATAACAAATAAATATTTCAGCTTAATCACTAATATAAATTCAATTTCCATAAACATTTCAGCTTAATATATTAAAAATACATTAATATGTGATATTTAGGAAAATAAAAAATATCAATAATAAATAAATATTTCAGCTTTAACGTGAAGCAAGTTAAACATTGAAATGCATAAATAAATATTTCCTCTGCAACGTGAACGAGGTAAAACACTGAACGAGGTAAAACAATGAAAACATAAATCCATGTTTCTATTTGAACGTGAACAAGGTAGAAAACTGAAATAAATATGTAAAAATTGGTTTGAAGTAGCAATGGAATTTAAAATATTGAAAGTACATTTTCTTGGTAAATGGGTGGAAATTGCAAGTTAAATAGTTCTTTTACAGTAAAACCATAATCTGAGGAATTACTTGCAAAGTGACTCTTCCAAATTTCATGTTTTATAAAATATTTTAAGCAATACTAAAAATTTTAACAAAAGCATTTCAGTATTTTTTCATGATAAAAATATGAAAATTACAGATTCAAGTGAATTCTACCTGCGGTCAGACGTGGTTGGAGATGAAATATTTTGAATGGTTATTTGGCCATTCGGACCAGTCTCTGCCTTTTAAATACTGGCCATGTCAAACTATCCTCCAAAAGAAAGGTCGGGCTCGTGTGGGAGTATGCGGCCACTTGCATGGACGATCCCCATATCGCGGCTGATGGTTTCACATATGAGTACAACACCATCAATACTTGGCTTGAAAACAAGATCAATACGTCCCCAATGACTAATAACCAGACCCTAGACAATAAGTTCCTCATTCCAAATCATGCACTTAGGTATGCAATCCTAGAGTGGAAAATTAAATCTGGATTCAACAATGCAGATTATGATACTAAAGAATACTTGGAAAGACATAAAACTTCAAATAAAACCACCAAAATTCAGAATAAAAGAGATTTTCCATTCATAGTCAGGCTTGCAAAGGTTAATAATGCATATTTTCAATAATAACTCTTTTCAAAATAGAAAGATGATACTATTTACCGCAAAAGGCTCGGGATTTTGGAATGTTTGACACATTGTCTGCTATGATAGAAGGTTAGAAACAGAAGCATATGGACAAACCTTAAATATGAAATTGGAAAAACCACCTCTGAAGCATATAGCAAAGAAATAATAATGAAATGAGAGTGAAATTAATTCATGATGAATTAAGAAAACACTTTATATAGTGAAAGCTTGAGTGATAGAAGGAAAACTATTATCATGAATAGACGAAGGGAACAGTGCAAGGTGAAGCTCCGCGCTCTCTGCTCCTCTCCTCCTCAAACTAGCTGCTCCACACTCTCTGCTCTGAACTTACTCCCGAGAATTAGCTGTTGGATGGTCGACACTATCTGCTCTGAACTTACTCCGCACTCCTGACAAGGCATTTGTTGACCACCATGGACGCCTCTGCATATGCAAACAGCTGGCACTTGCAGGATGCAGGATGCAGGACACTGCATGCATGACACCTAGAATAGGTAGCAAAAACTTAGGACAAACTAATAATGAATGATATTTTAATTTATTTTAAGACTTGATTTGCAATGAAACGTTATATAATAACATGACATATATGTTAAACTACGCTATCTTAAAATATAAATATATGTAATTATAAAATTTAATTTTTGCATCCTTGTATGCCATTTAAAATATGCTTGGTTATTTATAATTATTTATTTCACATATTCACATTGATGTTAAAATAGGAAATAAATTTCCTAAACCTTAAGGATCAACCATATTTCTTCCGCTTACTAATGGTAAAAATAATGGATAGAAAAATATCAACTATTATTATCAAATGTATACATATACAATAAATTCTCATTTTGCATAATAATTGAGAGATATATTAAAAGAAGTAATTTTTTAAAAAAGAAAGCATAATAATTTTTTAGTTTGGTCCTATAGCACCAAAAATAAATATATTGAGATTTAAGTGATTCTTGAAAATCACCACAATTTATAAAAGTGATGCTCCAAACATAAAGTTATGTCAATTAGAGAAGGACAACACCTAAAAATAAAATAATAATAAATGGTATTTTAATTTACTTCAAGACTTGATTTGCAATTAAACACTATAGAATAACATGGCGTATATGTTAAATCACACTATCTTAAAATATATGTAATTATTATAGAATTTAATTTTTGTATCTTTACATGCCATTTAAAGCATGTTGGGTTATTTATAATTGTTTATTTCACATATACACATCAATATTAAATAAGAAAAAAAAAATTAAACCTTAAGAATGCAATCTACCATCAACCATACTTCTTTCGCTTACTAATGGGAAAGTTTATTACTAAAGAAATAATGAATAAGAAAAATTCAACTATTATCATCAAATATACTTATATACAATAAATTCTCATTTTTAATAAAAATGAATAAAACACATTTTCAAAATTTTATAATTATTAAAGACATAGTTTAACAAATATATAACAACAATGTAAAACTAGAACCTGACACTACGAATTTTCTTACGTTTATATAATTTCAATTATCTTCGTCTATAAATTACTTATTAGCAAACTACTTATATAAATTACTCAATCTTTATCTGTAAATTACTTATTGGTAAACTACTCATTTATGAGGCGCACCCTAAATAATTGGACCTCAAATTTAAAGTAATTTTTGTTCACCCTCAAATATGTTTGAGAATAAAAAATTGTTCCACAAAACGTCAAATTTCCACGACCCAGACTCCAATTTTCACATTCCACCGGGTATTCCGGTCCACCGATATGGCTTGATGTACATTGCCTCAATAAGTCTGTACCCGTATATGATTTTCATGGAAAACATTTTTTCTTTCACTAATGTATAATGCATGTTTATCTCTGAAAATTTTGGATAACAAAAACTTTTCATCTTTGAAAACTTTGGGTATCTTATTTTTACCCCGAACATAATGTCTTGAAAACTACGAAGCCCGCAATAAGACCCCCAACTTTGTTGTCCAATCAAAAATTACATAATAAATTTTATATTATTTTGTAATATGAAAACTTTGGTTAAAGTTGTGATGAACAACAATAATTTTTGGTCAAACAAGAGATTAATACGTCGTCAACGCACAATCGATCGCTAAGAGTCCCAGACAGGGACTAATAAGCCCTTTCAACTTTTTCCTTAGTTTCCTTCATTTTGATAGATTATTATTACTGATGATCTAGCTCATAAATAAATTTTCATTGCATATTTATTCTTGTATCTTGGTATATCTTCATGATTTTTTTTTATGATTTTTTCTAAATTTAAAATCCAATTACATGTTTATTCTTGTATCTTGGTATATCTTCATGATTTTTTCTAAATTTAAAATCCATTTATTTTAATGGTTTTCCTAAAAAGTAGATTTATCTATATTTAATCTTATTTTTTTTAATTTTAATATTATTATTTTATCTGGCATTTTTATGGTTTTCCTATATTCATCTCTCTCGTATTTCATTTATACAGATGCAAGTTATTCGAATCTCGGAGAAGTGTAAGCAAGGCTTATTATAGCTTTAGAATTCCTAATTCTGCTAAACTTGGACCGGTAAAATTTAATTATTTTATTTCAATTCTCATATTTACCGGATTTTAGATATCTAGATCTAATATTTTGTTTAATTAAACCTTCTAGATTCCATATTCTACTTCCAATTAATACACCCGGCATGTAGTGTAAAGGGGTTAAATGATGTTTTAAAGTTTATTTGATTTTACTTACATGTAATAGGACATGTCATGCTGATGTGTCATATTACATCAAAGCTTTCGTGGAAAATGGTATGGAAAAATGACATGTCATCCGTATACGGTGGAACTCTTTTATACAGATATTTTACAAATTCTTAGATATTCGGAGTTTGTTAATCTAGATATGAAGAATACTTTTCTGAAATATATTTTGGTTTACCATATCTCAAATATCCAAAATCCACTACCTAATCTAGAGTCAAAGAATAGTTTTCTGAAATCTTTCCAGATTTACTAGATCCCAAATAATAGTTTTCTGAAATCTTTCAAGATTTACTAGATCCCAACTATTAGATTTCAGGATTTGCTAGATCCCAAATATCCATATTCAAAATATTGTTCCATGTGATATGGACGTGATAGTAACGTGTCATAACCTATAGATCATCTCGACTTGGACCATTTCATCTTCTATTACCTATTAATTTTTTTATCATTTTTAAATATTGGTCGTTTTTGTACTTAGGGTAAAAAATACATTGTACAATGAGGTCTATACTATGTGCAATTAATTATGCATAAAAATGTTCACCTAATGAATGTAGGACAAATAGTTAATATGCAAAACTATAATATAGAATTATCTAATTAATAATATGCAAAACTATGAATTATCTAGTTTATATATATATATATACTTTGCTCATTTCTTAGAAATATGCATGAAAATTATCTACGTGATATCGATATGGCAGTAACTAACGTGTATATATATATATATATATACTTTGCTCATTTCTTAGAAATATGCATGAAAATTATCTACGTGATATCGATATGGCAGTAACTAACGTGTCATAACCTATAGGTTATCTAGATCTGGACCATTTGATCCATCATTTTAGATATTGATCTATTTTGTAGTTAGCTTAAAAGAATACATTGTAAAATGAGATCCATATTATGTGCAATTATGCATAAAACTTAAGTTAGGTGGCTTTTGTTAAATAAAACTTTTGTAAAATGTTCACCTAATAAATGTGGGATAAATAGTTAATATGCAAAACTACGATATAGAATTATCTAGTTGTTATATATATACTATTCATTTATTAGAAGTATTAATAAAATGAACAAATTGATTAGGTTAAAAAAAAGAAAAATAATATGTTTTATAACAAGTTAATTATTCAAGGTGGGACTCAGAAAGAGAGATCGAAAGTAAATAAGCTAATTAATGATATATTTATTAATATCAAATGTGGTATTGAGTAAATGAAGTATTTCTCTATATTTAGTGATAAATTATTAGATCTCATGTCTAATTGTGAATATTATATGATCTTAAATAAGATAGTTATGTTCAGTATTATTAATACTAGTGCAATTAGTTTAGGAAATATAGTTAGATTTTTAGACATTTTATTATTAATGAGGTTGATTTGATTAATATTAATTGATTTCATTCCTTAAGTAGCAACCTTTGGAGATCATTATCGAAAACGAGAACATATTTAATTAAGATCTACCATTGGGTGATCCCACCTTATTGTTGGTGGAGGGAATATTTTTCACCTTTGATAGGCCCATAGAAGATGGTCAAGCCAAGCCCATGCATTGGAGGAGACTTGTAGAGGCTAGTAGACCAAACCTACGAAGAGCCAAACTTGACATGAAGGAGAAGTTGGCAATGGAGCTATGGCAATTCTCAAACCTCAAGATGAAACTAATGAGGAATGAGAGTGGGGTTAGGATTTTTTCATATTTGATTTTTTCTTATATTCGTTATGGGAAGTGAGAACGAGGGGCACATGGGTTTCATGCATGATTTGTAATTGAAAAATGAAGGTGATATATAAATTGCAAGTAAAATTTTATATGTGTTTTGGGTAATGGATCAAGTTACTAAACACATTAAACAAGTGATTTTGAACCAAATTTAACATCCAAACAAAGACAAATAACCATATCTTGAACACATAGCACAAAACATGATAAAGGAGTTCACCCCTCTCTTGGGTTACATCTCCTGGTCCAGCTTCCAATGTAGTGCCCCTTTATTAAGTGCTCAAAAGTGTGTTTAAATAGATTTACAATACTCAAACAACGAAATTGGTGTCTCTAATGGATCTAGAAATGTCAAAAACCCCCATTTGGGTTCTTTCTGCACCTCGTTTGACCAAAAATTGAGAAAGTTATGCCTGTTACTAGTTTTTCCCAAAATTCATGGCTAGTCATCTTACAATTTGACCCAAATATGGCTTGAACACCCCAAACCCAGAACCAACACGCAAATCTAGCCTACAATCCCCCCAATGGGCGAAATTGTAGGATCGTTAATCCACCCATTAAGCCCTCATTTCTGAAAATTTCGGTCACGTTGGCACATGCAAATGTATTAGAAGTTGAGATTCCCGGGCCTAACTCCACGCCCCTTTGGTTTGTTGCGCCCTTGGTCATATTAGGTCCCGATGACCTGCGGCTTGCCCCCTCCAACCTCCCACCTCCGGTTTTAGCTTTAGCTTCGATGGTGGTTTGTGTTGCAGGTTGTGGTCATGGGCCAGGCTAACTAGCCCCTTGGCCCCTCCACTTGCGATCCCATGGACGTTGAGGTGGTCAGGCGCTAGGACTTAGCTCATCCCCCTCCCCCAATTCCGCACTACGAAAACTTTATATAGTGGTTTAAAACATAGAGGTTAATAACTAAAGCAATGGCGCAATGGTGCAGGCCTATTGTTGTGTGCTTCTAGGTCGCGAGTTCGACCCCTCTGGCTACTCAACCTCCAAACATATTTTTAGCATGTAGCTGGAGGCCACGTGGCACTCCCACATTGGTCCACCTCAAATACACAGTAAGTGACACATAATAAATAAATAAATAAACAAAATTAAAAGAAAATTCTCAGCCAAATTGTTTTGAATTTTTGGACCAATCAAGAGAGACCATGTAGCAGCCTACCACTAGCCCAAAATATCCAATAACTTGTCAATTTTTTCTGAATTCGCTGTTTGGGAATTCAATTAGAGCATGATATGGGGAGCCTACGATTTCGATTTTGAGTGAAAAGAGTTGTGTTGGATTCATATCACCGAGATCTATCCAATCCTTCAGGTTTCAAGCTCTGTTACACACTTTGAATTTTGAACTCTAAATTAATCCCATAAATCAATACAACCTTGTGTTGACCCATAATACATTCTCGCTTTTTTATAAAATTTTAATTTTACTTTTCTTTAATTATTTTATTTTCATTTTATTATTATCTACATTCGTTTTATTATATATTTTTTAATAATTAGTGTAATTATTAATACACTGCTCTCTTCCTCCCTATGTGTCATTTTTTCCAAAGATATATATAATTTTTTGTTATTTCTATATATGTGATAAAGGGGTATTATAATATTATGTGTTTAATATGGGATGATGTTATATAAACGGTTTTTACAATGTTATAAGATGGGTCATATCCTACATGAACTCAAGGGAATGCAACCACTCTATGTGAATTCAAGGTATGTTTTTGAGGTTTCTATTGGATCACAAAATTTATAGATTTAGCATGTTATTTTGGTATTGGAAAATATGTTTTAATTGGAATTTATTATGGATTTAGTATGATTTGATTTATAAGGTTTGTTTGATTATTTTATTTAGTAATAAGTAGTTTGTAGGTTAAAAGAGGGAATCAAGGATAGGTGGGGAAATAATGGAGAAAGGTGATGGATCTCTTTAGGGAAGAAGGGGCTTTGAGAAAGTGAAATAAGGGATTATTTTTTTATTTTTTTATTTTTTTTTATTTTAGGAGGTAAATATACTTGGAGTTATGGAAAAACAAATTATGAATGGAGGAGAGGGGTTATGAAACAGAGAAGTTGGTGAAAATTTGGCATATTGTAGCTATGATGTTTTTGGACTTTGGGTATAGAGGGATTGGAAAGGCCCAAGGTTTCATAAAGCTAGGGAGCTAGTGAGTTATTCCTAGCTAAATGTGTAGAAAAAAACTAGCTTTGAGTAGGTAGACAAGGCGAGGAGTTGGCTCAACTAATGTACATCAAAGGACTTAGAGTATTCTACTTATCCTAGTCTCTAATTGGTTCTTGTTAAATTGTTAATTCATAAAGCTATGATTTGAAATATTCCACGATCCTATCGTGAAATTGAAATTGATTTTTTTGTAAAATAAAGAAAACAACATAGAAAATTTTAATTGCGATAGAAATTCTTAGAAAAAAATATAAAGAATTTTGATTACAATATAAATCTAAAATAAATTCTAAATTCTTGCACAATAAAATTTTAACCTTAAATGTTTGAATTGATATATTATATAATTTACTACAGAGTTATTTGAAGACTTGGTGAAAGTCCTTATAAATTGAAATCAATACTAAGAAGCCTCATATCCTTCATGTTGATTAACATATACTTGTAAAGTAGCTGCATAATATAGACATATTATCAATGGGGGAACCCTTGTCTCGAAGAGAATGATCAAATAGGGTCTATTGATCTTAAATTTAAGATTATAACCTATAAAGTGTTTTTGGATATGCTCAATTTCCATCTAGGTCTTTATAAAAATGTTATAACGTCAAACTTCACAACTATATTATATAAATGGAATGACAAAAATGCATTTAAAAGGGTTTTCTTCTTTTCCATAATTAAAATATTTTTTCTTTATACTTGTTATCAGGAATATATCGACTTTCCATGCTCCATTAATCCTTATTCTCAACATTATAGTTATAGTTGATCTTGTATTGTAAATAATCTTGCAACATGAAAATTTTACTCAACCCAACTTGTAGCCATCGAATCGATAGATTATTTGTCTTTGCATTAAGTGGTAGACACTTCAATCGAGTAGGTGGGATGGTGCTTTTAATTTTTCTATTGCTTAAGGGAGTGACTTGTTGCACTATTAAGTGATGAATGGGGGAAAATGGCGGGGGCAAAGGCGAATGGATGGGGCAAGGAGTGAGTGATGGTGGGTTCCAAGTATTGGGGATATTTTAGGAATCCCCTCCATCACCCCGTCCGTGTTGCTCATTTGAGTAGTGGACAAGGGAAAATTTGGAACATAGGTCAGGGGGAAAGGGGGGAAGGAGTGGGTGATGGGGGATCAAGTGTTGTGGTTGTGGGAGCGATTTCCACCCCACCCCAATTAGACATTTTTTAATATTAAAAAAACTCTTTTTAATTTCATTTTCTTCTAATTTAAAACTTATTATTATTACTACTATTTCAAGGTCACAACCAAGCTAGACATCAAATTGTTGTATGAGATCCACTTGTTTATTGGACAAGGAAACCAAATATATGCATCAAATCAATGTGTATATACTCTACCCTACTTTAGGTTTGAACCTGTGACCTCTTAGGAGGATGCACATGTTCTAACAAATTTTTTTTAACTTTGTGTTTAATTTTAATTTCACCGTCTAAGTTGTTTATTTCTTTTTCCTGTGCTTTAAAGAAGATGAGCTAGGTATAGGAGGGGTTCTTTTAAAAAAATGTTCTTTGAAAAAAATACAAAATTAAAAAAAAAAGAGTCGTCTAACGAGGCGGAGGAACTACCCGGTTGGCTAAAAGTGGCCATAA
Source organism: Pinus tabuliformis (assembly GCA_031772625.1). Taxonomy (NCBI): domain Eukaryota; kingdom Viridiplantae; phylum Streptophyta; class Pinopsida; order Pinales; family Pinaceae; genus Pinus; species Pinus tabuliformis. The sequence continues at coordinate 929,979,737 of CM062817.1, forward strand.
TTCGGGTAAAAAAAATTCAAAAAATCTTGTAGATGCTGTGTTTGAATCGTGTTTTTGATGGTGGAAATGGATTCAGCACCATCAAAAACGTCTAAGGCACTTAAAATTTTGAAGTTTAATAACTATAACTTGGATTTACAAAAATCCTTGCCGGATTTTCTCTAAATATGACCGGAATTTCCATAACTTTTTGGGCAACTCCTCCGCCTCGTTAGACTACGCAAAAAAAAAGGGAGTTCCTTTAGTTTTAGTTTTTCTCTCTCTTTTTTGTTTTTTTTTCCATTTTATTTTCCTCCATTTTTGTAACAATATAGATATTAAATGTTAAAATTTTAAAAATGTTGTAATTGTAAGCCCAAAAAATGGTGCTACTAGTAACACCACTTTTCTATTCGGGAGTTGATTTTAAGACTTTAGTTGTAATCATAGGCCATAGTTTTACACAATTTGTAATTTTAACTCTCATAAAAGAAAAGAGGTGACATCACTAGCACTATTGTTTCATAAGTGTTTAATTTTAAGTTATTGGTATATCTGGCTTGTGTGATGTTGGATATACTCTTGGTGTTATAGTGACAACAAGTAGGTTTGATCCTAGGCCTCGCCCGGATAGCTTTAACAAATTATCAACTCACCTTGGTTAAAAAAAAGAATGGTAGTTCTAATAATACTAGTTGTAAAGGCCATTCCTTCAAGCAAATTGTAATTTAACCCTAAAAAAAGTGATGCTAGTAGTATCATTTTTCTAGTGCAATTTTAAAATTTTGATCACAATGATATCGATCGTTAAGACCAAAATTCTAATCAAATTATAATTTCAACCTAAAATTCATATATATTAGTAATATCACTTTTCAATTCATAAATTAATTTAAAAAAAATAAAAATAAAAATGAAAAATTAACAACAACAACACCATTTTCGATTCTAATTAAAAATAATCACTTAATACGATCTTTAAAAATTTAAAACTCAACAAAAATTATTCATATATATTATAACATGTTCGCCCACACTATAGCCATATGGCAAATACAAACTATTCGTCATTACCTTAAACCACTATAAATTATAAAACCCAAGCACTACAAAGTTTAATTAATATATTACTAAAAAAAATTGAACTAAACTTTCAAAGCTTCATGTAGAGAAGATAAAGCAAAGTCTTTTTCTAACTTAAAACGTTAAAGTGAAGATAGTAACGTCAGAGAATCTTCATGAAGTGGATATTGGTTTTTGAAAAGTTAAAGTCAAAGGTGGAAATGATGGCCTTACTCTTATATGCGTAAGTATAAGCGTGAGTTGAAAATTAAAAAATAACGTGAATACGTGTTTTGGAAGTTCCAACGGTATCTCATAGTACCTATACCTCAAATATTGAATGCATTTCTCTTACACGCAATTGTTGTTAACATGTACCTTTCAATTTTGCTTCTTTTGTGGTAAGAATCACATGCATGTGATCTCATGTCCATTATTATGAATGTCACCCTCCTCCTTATATGTTCATCACAATGAATGCCACATGCCCCCTTATATGCTCATCACATGTACTATACATGATCAAAGTATAAAGAAAAACCACCTTTTGGAGTACATTTATATGGGATTATCCCAGTGCCTCTGGGTTTGACAACATAGAATCTGCGTTCAAGGACCAAAAAAAAAGCATATTTTGATTTTTTTGTATTACACTCGCATAGTAAGAGAAGAAAAGTATTCACTAATAAACATGTGCTTTGCTCTTTATAAGAGTATTCTTTAAATCTTATTAAATTTAGTATGGACAAATAAAGACAAAAAAGGCATAAGTTCTTGACAAAAACACAGAATCCCAAAGATTGTTCTGAATAAAGTTTAAGAGTTGAAATCCAACTGAATCCTCTTAGCTTTATAGAGAATTTGGATGGATATCCTCCTCACCGGTTGGAGACTACTTCTTTACTCAAAAAAGATCCTTCCTTCCTCCACTTGTAAGCCCTTTTTGGAGAGTATGTCATCTTGTTGGTTCCATTCTCTGTGGATGTGATTAAAGGACATATTTTGGAAGAGGCCTTTTAGTTGTTGAATATGGATTATCCAACCACTTAAAGTGAGGATTTTCAGCTAGGCAGTTCCAGAGCGCCAATCTACTACACATTTAGAGTCCCCAAAGATATGCATAGCAAAGATGTTCAAGGAAGCTACAAAAAACAATAGAGCCCAGACAACTATCAATTCAACTTTTGTATTTGAACCTATCCCTAAGTTTAGCCATAAATAAATAGACTTATTTCCTGGAAGGAAGATTATGGCTCCACTTCCACAGACCCCTTCTTGAGAGGCACCATCAAAGAAAACAGTTGTTGGATAGTGTGAACCAGGAGGAAATCTATGAGATCTGAGTTTTGTGGCTCTCCTAGCCTTGAGATAGTCTGAAAAAAAAATCCCCACAATCTAGCTTTGAATAACATTGCTTTCCTTTGGTTTGCCTTCAAAATGAGTTTATTTATGACCTTCCATACACCCCACGCTATAAAAACAGGAAGAGTTCTGAAAGAACCAATATTGTGGTCCCACTAGAGGAGGCATTGATCCAATGGATTGAGAGGCTTGATGGCTTCTAAATTGAGAGCACTAAGAACATCTAGCTAGGGATATTTTGAGTAATCGAAATTAAAAAATAAGTGACCAACCGATTCAGCACCATTTAATCAGAGAAGGCATATATTTGGACCATAAATACCTTTTTGCATCTGTTAAGCCCCTATAATACTAGTGATTCCCCCATTACTATTGTCATTTTATCCCTTATTATTGTTGTTGTGCCCCTATTGTCCCCATATTGTTATTATTGTGCCCCATAGAAGCGCACTATTGTTATTTTTGTGCCCTTGTATTATTATTGTTAGGTCGGCTTTGGTTATATTGTGACCCCTTAGACTCCTATATATAGAAAGGAGGTTTTGTCATTTGTATCATCTAAGAATTTTTCATTTGTGTAATGTAAAGGAGGTTTCCCCCTCGAAGAGGCTGAATTCTAAGGTGTTGATCTTTCTTTTCTATCTTTTTGTGAGCTGGTTTCATAACATTTGGTATCAGAGTTTTGGATTTTAGGGTTTCACTGCTCCAAACAGGTCATCGTGGCATTTTCTCTATAACATTTTCGCTACGAAGTTTCAGAAGCTAAAAAAAAAAACTCATTTGAGAAGAAATCGGTATGAACCTCAGGTCCAAATTTCAGATTTTGTCTCGCTATATTTTCGAAGCTATGATCTGATGAAGTTAGGGTTTTTGAAAGCTCCAAAATTTCATCTCAAACAGGTCATCATGGAAGTTTCGCTATAATTTGTTTCTACAAAGGTTCATACTCTGAAATTAAAACCCATTTGAGCCAAAATCGTGGTGAAGCTAGGATCCAAATTTCAGATCTTGTCTTGCTATATGTTCGGAGGTATAATGTGAGCAAGTTAGGGTTTTTGCAAACTCGTGAATTACATTCTAAACAGGTGACCTTGGGAAAATCGTCATAACTTTCTCTCTGAGCATCAGATTGAAATTTCGTAAGATGATATAGAAAGAGGACAGACTATACTTTTACGTATATTGTTTTTAGGTCCAAAGGTCGAAAGAGTAACACGTGGCACTTCGTACAAGTTCGCTCTACTGAAAAAAGTATATAAGTAGGTCATCTTGGGAGGTGGGGCATAACACTTTCTTGGAGAATCCAATTTTGATCATACTGGTGGCATTGGAAAGAGGGCACAGAGGGATACTGCAGGTCGTAATTTCATACCTTGGAGATCTGCAATTACAGAGTTACAGTTGTTTCAATATCGAGCTCCTACAAAGTGAAAAAAGATGTGTAATTTGTTTAAATTTTTGCGTAAGTTTGGTTTGAAAAATTAGTTTGAAGGAATTCAAAGGGCATAATGAAGCATTATTATCAATAATTGATGCTCCGAAGAAAGAAAATGGAATCACCTAGTAATAAACCTTAAAGCTCTATAATGACTCATGAAGAAGAGGAAGAAATGCAACATGATATATCAAAATTACAAGACCAAGTGCAACAAATTTCACTGGCACAAAAAGTAACAGAAGCTAAGATGGATGGTTTGAAGAAAGACGTAGAAGCTAATATATATGGCATGGAAGCTAAGATGGATGGTTTAAGAAAGACATAGAGGCTAAGATGAATAACGTGGAAGCTAAGATGGAAGATTTGACAAAATTTCTACAAGAAATGCTTATTAATGGCGAAAGGGTAGTAAAGGAAACACATGATGAGAAAAAAATAAATGTTAATCATGATTTCATAGACTTTAACTTTGGATCGAAGAACCACCATGTCCCAAAGATTGATATGAGGAAGTTTGATGGCAAGGATCCCACAACATGGATACTACAAATGGAGCTATGTTTCGATCTCCATAATGTCCAAAACACACAAAAGGTATGCTTTGCAACTTTATATTTGGAACCAAATCAGTTTGTATGGTATCGATGGCTTTTCTCTCGTAAACAAATGGTCACTTGGGCTATTTTTATGGATGAAATGATAGCACATTATGAGGATACAAAAGGAAACACTTTTTTTAGCCAGTTGATAAATCTCAAACAAAAGGGTTCAATGATGGAGCACATTGAGGAATTCCAAAAATTGAATATAAGGGTAAAAGATATTCCAAAGGAGCATAGGATCGATGTGTTCATAAGGAATTTAACAGATAACATCTAACATGAGGTTCGCCTTTGGGAACCTGATCCATTGGAGAAGGCATTCAGGTTGGCAAGAAAAATGGAAAGCAAAATTATGGCAACAAGGAAGCCGACCACTCACAATCATAAAGATGGAATTGTTGTTGCCCCTAGCCATCCACAACCTACAAGGTTGACACCACAACAATTGAAAGAAAAAAGAGCAAAAGGGCTTTGTTATAGTTGTGATAGTAAATACACTGAAGGTCATAAGAGTGCTGAGAAGAAATTATTTTACATAGATTGTGAAGAGGAGGAAGAAAAGGAAGAAGAAATGTCAAAAGAAGAGGATATACACCAGGAACAAACCCTAGAGAAAGAAGAAATGAATCCGACCATACCTTGTAATGCATTGGCTAGAATTACCACTCCTCAAACTATCAAGATAGAAGGGCATATCAAGAAGAAAAAGGTAATAGTGTTGATTGATTAGGGTAGTACCCATAATTTTATTCATTGTAAGATAGCCAAGTAATTGAATTGCTTCCTATATCCAGCACCGTAGTGTCAAGTGATGGTTGCAAGTGAAGGAACCATAACTTGCTCAGGAAAGTGCCATAATATCAAGCTATCCATGGGAGAATATGTATTGAATAGCCCAATGCTTTCCATTCCAATGGGTGGTGCTGATGTTGTACTAGGAGTTCAATGGCTACAATCCTTAGATACAATAGCTTTTAATATTCAAGAACTTTTCATGAAATTTTCTTCAAAAGGAAAGGAAGTTGAATCAAGTGGTATTGCAGTGAAATCAGGAAGGATAATCAACTCTAATGGAATGAAAAAACTTCTAAAGAAATAACAATGAGGCATAATTGCACAATTATGTTCACTAGAGGTTCCCACATCGAAATCATCTATTTCTCCAGATCTCCAAAAAGTCTTGGACAATCATTCCAAGGTATTTGAGACTTCCAAAGGCCTCCCACCTATTCGTGATCATGATCATTCTATTCATTTGATTCCAAGAAGTGTTCCTCCAAACATCAAGCCTTATAGATATCCCTATGCCCAAAAGAGTGAAACTGAATGTATCTTTGCATAAATGCTAGAGGCTGTTATAATTCAACCTAGTCAAAGTTCTTTCTCTGCTCCAGTAGTATTGGTTCACAAGAAGGATAGTTCATGGCGCATGTGTCCAGATTATAGGGAGCTCAACAAGCTCACTATTAAGGATAAAATTCTCATTCCTGTCATTGATGAATTATTGGATGAATTGCATGGATCAATTTACTTCACCAAGCTGGACCTTCGTTCAGGATATCATCAAATTAGAATGAAGACTGAAGACATTCCAAAAAGAACATTTAGAACTCATGAGGGTCATTATGAATTTTTTGTCATGCCTTTTGGCCTTACCAATGCACCTTCTACATTTCAAGGTTTGATGAATTCCATTTTCAAACTCTTCCTTAGAAAATTTATGTTAGTATTTTTTGATGATATACTAATGCACAACAAGTCTTGGAAGGATCATGTTCAACATGTTGACATGGTGCTCAAACTATTGGAGGAGAAACAATTATATGCAAAAATCTCCAAATGTTTCTTTAGAGTACAAGAGGTGGAATATCTAGGTCATATTGTATCTCATGAAGGTGTTAAGGTAGACCCTAGCAAAATTAAAACCATTAAGGAATGGAAAATCCCCACATCCATAAAGAATCTACGAGGATTTCTCGGGTTGACAGGGTATTATTGCAAGTTTTTTAAGAATTATGGGAGAATAGTATCACCTCTAACAACATTATTGAAGAAAGATGTATTTTCATGGACTCTAGAAGAAACGAAGGCCTTTGAACACCTTAAAGAGGCAATGTGCCAAGCATCGATCTTAGCTACACCAGACTTCACAAAAACCTTTATTGTGGAATGTGATGCCTTGGGAAATGGAATTGGTGCTGTTTTAATGCAAGAAGAAAGACCCATTGCTTTCGAAAGTTGTCCAATCAAAGGAAAGTATTTACACAAAGCTATTTATGAAAACGAAATGTTGAAAATACTACATGCACTTAAGAAATGGCAACCCTACCTAATGGGAAGACACTTCAAGGTAAAAATAGATCATGATAGTCTTAAATACCTTTTAGAACAAAGATTATCTTCAGAAGAGAAGCAAAAATGGATAATAAATATGTTGGGTTATGACTTTGAAATCATCTACAAAAAAGCGAAGCAAAATGTTGTGGCAGATGCACTCTCAAGAAAGGATGAGGATGTGGAAGCATTTCTTTGCGTCATTTCTATTATCCAACCAGATTGGATAAATGAAGCAAGGGATGAATGGAAGAATGACGAAGAGTGTGGGCACTCATTCAAAAGATACAACAAGATCCCAGTACATATGATACATTTAGATGGAAAAATGATTCGTTATGGTACAAAGATCGGTTATACCTATGTAAGAATTCCCAACTCAAACAAAATATTCTTAGGGAATTGCACACCTCTCCCTTAGGAGGGCACTCAAGATTTCTAAAAGCTTACCACAAGGTTAAGAAGGAATTTTTTTGGGATGGCCTTAAATTGGATATTCAAAAGTTTGTGGCGGAATGTTTGGTTTGCCAACAAAATAAAGTTGAAACAATTAAGACCCCAAGTCTATTACAACCTTTATCCCTTCCAAGCCAACATTGGGAGGAAGTTTCAATGGATTTTATCACAGGTTTACCCAAGTTTGAAGGAAAGAGTGTTATCATGGTGGTAGTTGATAGACTTACCAAGTATGCACACTTTTGTGCATTATCTCATCCATTTAAAGCAAGTACAGTTTCTACTGCATTTATGGAAACAATTCAAAAGCTACATGGAAACCCAAAGATTATTGTAAGTGACAGAGATCCCATTTTCACTGGAAATTTTTGGACATAATTATTTTCTTGTCTTGGTACTTAGTTAGCTCATAGCTCATCTTATCATCCTTAATCTGATGGGCAAACTGAGATAGTAAAAAAATGTTTGGAAGGATATCTTTGTTGCTTTATATCTGATAAACAGACACAATGGGTCAAATGGTTGCCTCTAGCTGAATGGTGGTATAACACTTCCTTCCATAGTGCAACAAAAATGACCCCATTTATGGCACTTTATGAGTTCACCCAATAATGCACATCACATTTGGCATGAATTCAAATCCACGTGTCCAAGCATTCGGTGTCATGGTTAGGAAGTTGATGTGTGTTTTTGTTGTAGTTTTAGATTTTCGTGTACCCATAAATTATATAATTATTTAAGTAAATTCAATTTTTGAAATTAGTATTTTAAAGTTTGAAAAAGGGAAATTAATTGATTATATTATTTGAGAGTTTAAAGTAAAATATGTTTATATAAATTATGACAAAATTAAGTAATTTTGATAAGAAGTGTTTTTGTTTTTTTTTTTTGTCAATTGAGGTAATCTTGTAGTATGTTTGCTATTTTCTTCACTCTGGTTCAAATTTCTGATATTGACGTGATGAACTATAATGCCTTAATAAATATTGTTGTACTGACTTTGAGCATTGTGAACTCTTAAATGAGTATATCTATGTGTTTGTCTGGTACCAACAACCTCATTCTAACCCTTTAGCTGAGAGGGACGCTGATTTCTTTCCTTAAAAAAAAGAAAGAGTTTCTTTGCTTGGATACTTTTTGGATAAGAGGATAAAGTTAATCTAATATAGTATTTGGTTTTATATACGAGATTAAGACTACATATTGTTAAAAGGTACATGACCCATTTAAAGATAACCATAACAATCATCATAAGAGATATTGGTTTTCTTATAAATACTATCTAGGTTGAAATCTATTTTTGACCTTCAAGTAGGACCTAAAGCTATTATTGATTAGCTAAGAGCTTGTCCTTCCTGGATGTAAGGAAACAAATTAATAACATAATTTCCTATTTCTTACTCCAATCCCCTTAGCAGGTCAAGGGTTCAATATAAGGAAATGGTCGAGTTCGCAATCCCTTTGATGAGAAAAGTCTGAAGAAAATCAATAACATCTTCCCATGAAATTATTACCTTAATATTAGAGGAAAATTTAATGCTAGCTAACTCCCTTAGAGAGACATCAAAGGGTTTTCATTTTATTTTGACTAACTTAATAAAGTCTTCATCCTCCAACCATACAAAATTGTACTTAAAAAGGCTTAGGGATTAAGGTTCTCCCTTGTCATTTAAGGAAAACTAACACATGATTTGACTCCCCTCTATTAACACATATCCATGTTAGTGGGTACAAATGCACAATCACCAACAAACATTGTTGAGACCTTCAAGTGTTGGTTCCCTCCAATGCCATGCATTTATTGCCAGAATTAGGCAATGAACTCTTTAGCAAACACAAATTGATTTGACGTTCATTTTTCATTATAAAACAAACTTAAGTATCCTCCTTTTCTTATTTCCATTGGTAAGTTTCCATTAAACATACGACATTGATATACAGTAAGTTACTTGATGCACATCACAATGTTATATGCAGGATTTATTCGTTGTCACAATAACATGAAGTCCCATTGTATTGGCTTCCTCTAGTGCCATACCTTTTGTAGGTTTTAACCCTGTACAGAAATTACTTGCATATGAATTCTAAAAACAAAAACAATGACGAGAAGCACAAAACAAATACACAGAGATTTTCCCTTGGTTCCCAAAACTGGGACTACCATATTGATTTTTCATTATTTTCCTTTCAATGTTACAATACATATATATACATGTTAAAGCATTCATACACCCCAATCCATTAACCTTGGATTCGAACATAACCATAGTTTTCTTAACCGGGTCTATAAGATACCATGGGCATAAAACCATCATGCCAAAAACCATGTACAAAATGCATGCACAAAATCATAGGTAGGTATGCCCACCTAATATAGGGTCCAAAAAAAATTCCTGGGGCACTACCCCGGACCCTGTAGATGGGGACTACCCCCCCCCCCCCATGTCTCATGCACATGGGGCTAGTCGTGGAAATAATATAACACACACCTAACATTCTCCCACTTGTTTTTTCTTTGCACATATGGGGTCACATGGGAGCTTAGTCATAGGTCCACCCCTAAAACGCCCATTGTTTCTCTACAACAAGAAAAATTCTCAGTGCTCACAACCTTCGTCAATGCATTTGCAACATTCTTCAAAGTGCCCACCTTTACTAGCAACACCTTTTTGTCCTCAACCCTATCCCTCACAAAGTGATACTGAACATCAATGTGCTTTTTCTTTGAATGATAAGTAGGGTTCTTTGCCATGAAAATTGCACTTTGGCTGTCACAGTCAATCCTCATAGCTCGTTGTACTAACCCCATACTTGAACACAATCTCTGCAGCCAAACTACTTCCTTGCTTGCATGAGTGGCTTCCATGCATTCTTCCTTTATAGTTGAAAGTGCCACTACAGGTTGTCTCTTGCTCATCCAACTAACTGCACCTCCAAATAGGTTAAACACATACCCACTTGTAGATCTTCTCTGATCTAGTTCTCTAGCCCAATCTACATCAAAAAAGCCACGAATGTCCAAAACTTTATCCAATTCTGGTCTTCCTTGGTAGCACAAACCATAATCACTAGTGTTACAAAAATACCTGAAAACCTACTTCGCTATTGTCCAATGCTCCTTTCTTGGTTTTGACATAAACCTGCTCAATACTCCCGTTGCATGTGCAATGTCTGGTCTAGTAGATACCATTGCATACATCAGGATATCGACTGCACTTGCATTTGGAACATGGGACATGTCGTCTTCCTCTTCTTGTGTCTTGGGACATTGTTCAACAAATAACTTTACACCTACAGGAATAGGAACCTTCACCGGTTTAGTATCCTGCATATTAAACCTCTCCAGTGTTGTCTTGACATACTTCCTCTAGTTTAACCAGATCTTCCTTTTTGCCTGATCTCGTTTAATTTTCATGCCCAAAATATAGTTTGCAGCATGAAGATCCTTCATGCCAAATTTGAAGGACAATTTGGTCTTCAAATCTTGGATAATTTCTTTTTCATTTCCAATCAGTAACATATCATCCACACACAATGTCAAATAAATAACATGGTCACCAATTAATTTAGAATACACAGAGTGATCCGCTTTTTCTTCTAGTGAAGCCAAGTCCCCGTATAAATGTATCAAATTTTTGATACCACATCCTTAGAGACTGTTTTAACCCATACAAAGACTTTTTTAACCTACATACTAATTTCTTACCCTTCACTGCAAAGCCTTCAGGTCGCTTCATGTAGATCTCTTCTTCTAGATCCTCGTGAAGAAATGTTGCCTCACATCCATCTGTCCTACCTCAAAATCAAAAGAAACACCGACAAATAAAAGTAATCTAATAGAAGCTACCTTAGCAATAGGAGAAACAATATCACCAAAATCAATTCCCGACGCTTGGGAATAACTTTTTTCTACCAACCGAGCTTTATACTTTTCTACCTTGCCTTTTGCATTCATCTTCTTCTTGAACACCCATTTTCTTCCCATGGGTTTCCTTCCAGCCGGAAACTACACCAAATCCTAGGCTTCATTTTTGTGCAAAGATGCCATTTGATGAACCATGGCCTCTTTCCAGAGTTTTCCATCCTCTAAATCCATTGCCTCCATGACAGTTTCGGGATCATCATCAATAATGGATAAGGAAAAAATTGAACATAAAGTAGATGGATTATACCTTTATGGTTTCCTTCTTTTTCAAATTGATCTTCTCACAAATGGAGTTTGTGGCTCTTCATCTTCTGATTCATCTTCTGCTATATAGTTTGATTCTTCTTCCTTTAGCTCAAACTCTATCTTTTCAGGTTCCTTTGTTAGGACTTCATGTTTAATAACATATTTCACCTCTCTAAACACCACATCTTGGTTGTACACAACCTTCCTTATTTCTGGGTTCCAAATCGTATAATCTTTTAAACCATCCTTATACCCAATAAAGTTGCACCTTTCATATTTACTATCCAACTCAGTTATTTCTCCTTTGGAACATGTACATATGCATCACAACCAAATACCCTCAAATGTGAAAGAGAGGGTTTCTTACCAGTCCATACCTCTTGTGGAGACTTATACTCCAATGCTGATGAAGGTGATCTATTAACCAGGTAACATGCAGTCTCCACTGCCTCTGCCCAAAATTCATGTCCTAACCCGACACCACTGAGAATTCTTCTTGCCTTTTCCATCAACGTCCTGTTCATTCTTTCTACAACTCCATTTTTTTGAGGTGTGTATGGAGTAGTCTTATACTGTGCTATACCACACTTCTTACATAAATCTTCAAATTCCTTCTTGCAAAACTCTCCACCATTATCTGTCCTCAGCACCTTTATCTTCTTCTCTGTCTGGTTTTCCACTAGAGCCTTAAATTCTTTAAACCTATCAAATACTTCAGATTTATTCATAAGGAAATATATCCATGCATTCCTTGAGAAGTCATCTATAAATGATACACAGTACAAATAATTACCCAGTGATGGAACCGACATAGGTCCAAACACATCATTGTGCACAAACTCTAATATCCCTTTCACCCTCTTAGCACTAGAGGGGAAAATCACTCGATTTTGCTTCCCTTATACACAATGTTCACAAAAATTGAAATCCAAAGAGAAATTATACATACCTTCTACCATACCATTACCATGAAGTATTCGAAGGCCCTTATCTCCAATATGTCCAAGCCTTTTGTTGTACCTTAAGAAACCAATTTCTTGGCTGTGTAGAAATTGTGCTTAAGACATTAATGTTTATAGTTATTGTCACTTGTTTGTCACTTAATTGTATGTTGTGTTCTCAAATGAAGGACCTAGGAGACTTGGTTTTTAACCCTCAATACTTAGGTGACAAGAAAATATCAGAATTCCATTTGATTGTTGAATATAAATGATGAATGAAGAAAGATTCAATAAGTCATAGACGATATGTTGTTTTACACAGGATCTGCTATCTATGACACTTGGAAAAGTTATAGATAATATGTTGTCTTACATAGAAACTACTATCTGTAACTTAGAAGAATTGCAGAGGTGTGAACTTCAAGTATAGGAGCACTCTTTTAAGGGATTTTAACTTCATTTACATAAGAAAATAAAGACCTGCAGCTTCATTACCATACTTAAAGGAAGAAAACATAAGATGGCACATAACAGAGAAGTCACAAAATCATACCCAAAAATGTATGGAAAACTTCTGATTCTTTCATTAACCAACAGTTGTATCAGGAATTCACTGGCCTAGTATCCAAATTCTCCAAAATTCAAACCCCTTCTTTCTAAATTTTCCTCTTTTTATACATTATGAGACAGTTGGTAATCACCAAAACTGTCAAACTACTTAACTATTTTCCTAACTGTCTAAAGTAAAAATTATTACAGAATATTACACAGAGGGTAAAAGACACCTCATTCTAAAGAACATAAAATAACAGGAAGTAACGGAAATGAGAAGATGATGGTCATTCGCTGTTCGAATCTGTATCTTGAGCCTTAATGGAGTAGTGGATGAAGGGTGGAAGGCTTTGGGAGCACTGAGGGGGGTGAAGAATGTATGGGAGCCTCAACGAGGTTGAACCCTTGTGGTGATTTCTGGCTGCACATTTCGGTCAACTATGCTAATTTCATGGTCAACTGTGGGGGTTGGGCTTTAACTAACCTTCATGCTCATTGCTTCCCCGCAACACACCTTAAAGTACTTATCAAACTATCACTTGATCGTGCTTCATGAACCTGTATGACATTTAAACGATGGGTCAGGCCCACGGAACTTTAAAGAATTAACACTCTTATTCATAAAACCTATCACGTCTGCCTTTTCAATGCACCTTTGACTCCCTTATGGACCCGATAGGACATAAAACTGTATTTAATGATTTATCGGGTCCGATAATAAAGACAGAACCTGATGATTTACCAACCCAATAGGAAATAAAAACTAAATTTAATGATTTATCGGGTCCAATTAAAGATGGACCTTGATCATGTAGGTTTTAATCCCGTACAAAAATTACCTGCATACGCATTCTAAAACACAGAAAATAAACAATGCAAGAGCATAACACATAAAACACATATACACAGAGATTTTCCCCTGGATCCCAAAACTGGGACTACCAGCTTGATTTTTCATTATGTTCCTTTCAATGTTACAATACATATTTATACATGTCGAAGCATCCAAAACCATGGACCGAAAACCATCGCATCCAAAACCATGGACCGAAAACCATCGCGTCCAAAACCATGGACTGAAAACCATCGCGTCCAAAACCATGTGCGAAAAACATGCACAAAACCATAGGTAGGTCCTCCCAACCTAATATAGGGTCCTAAATCAAATTTTCCAGGATGCTGCCCCAGACCCCATAGAGTGGGGTTACCCGCACCCCTCAGACCCCCTATGACTCCCCCTGCTATGCAATCGGTGAAACAAAGGGGGGGCTCCGCCCCCCTTCTAACCCCCCGGTTAACTACGTGGGCTAGTCGTGGAAAGAATATAATACAACCCAACATTCTCCCACTTGTTGTTTTCTTTCCACATGGAACCACAAGAGAGATTAGTCATTTATACAGCCCTGCAATGTCCATTGTTTCTCTACACCAAGAGAACTTCTCATAGCTCAAAGATTTTGTTAATGCATCTGCAGTATTCTTCAAAGTGTCCACCTTTACCAACAACACCTTTTTGTCTTCTATCATATCCCTCACAAAGTGATACTAAACATCAATGTGCTTTGTCTTTGAATGATATGCAGGGTTCTTTGCCAAGAAAATTGCATTTTTGGCTGTCACAGTCTATCCTTATAGCTCCTTGTACTAACCCCATACTTGAACACAATCTCTGCAACCAAATTGCTTCCTTGCTTGTATGAGTGGCTGCCATGTATTCTACCTCTGTAGTTGATAGTGCCACTATAGATTGTTTCTTACTCATCCAACTAACTGCACCTCCAAATAGGTTAAACACATACCCACTTGTAGATATTCTCTGATCCATATCTCCAGCCCAGTCTACATCAACAAAGCCACAAATATCCAACACTCTATCCAATCCTGGTCTTCCTTGGTAGCACAAACCATAATCACTAGTGCCACGCAAATATCTGAAAACCCGCTTCACTGCTTCCAGTTCTCCTTCCCTGGTTTTGACATAAACCTACTCAATACTCCCACTGCATGTGCAATGTCTGGTCTAGTACAGACCATCACATACATCAGGCTACTGACTGCACTTGCATATGGAACACGGGACATGTCCTCTTCCTCTTCTTGTGTCTTGGGACACTGTTAAATAGATAAATTTACACTTACAGGAATAGGAACCTTCACGGGTTTACTATCTTGCATATTAAAACTCGGCAATATTGTCTCGATATACTTCCTTTGGTTTAACCAGAGCTTCCTCTTTGTCTGATCTCTTTTAATTTCCATGCCCAAAATATAGTTTGCAGCACCAAGATCTTTCATGTCGAATTTGGAGGACAAATGGGTCTTCGAATCCTACATAATTTCTTTGTCATTTCCAACCAGCAACATATCATACACATACAAGCCCAGATAAATAACACAGTCGCCAATTAATTTAAAATACACACAGTGATCTTCTTTGCGTCTGGTGAAGCCAAGTCCCATATAAATGTATCAAATTTCTGATACCACATCCTTGGTGACTGTTTTAACCCATACAAAGACTTCTTTAACTTGCATACCATTTCTTTCTTACCCTTCACCACAAAGCCTCCAGGTTGCTTCATGTAGATCTCCTCTTCTAGATCCCCGTGAAGAAATGTTGTCTTCACATCCATCTGCTCTACCTCAAAATCAAAAGCAACAACAACAGATAAAAGTAATCTAATAGAAGTTACCTTGGCAACAGGAGAAAAAATATCACCAAAATCAATTCCCGGCACCTGGGAATAACATTTTTCTACCAACCGAGCTTTGCATTTCTCCACCTTTCCTTCTACATTTGTCTTCTTCTTGAACACCCATTTGCTATCAATGGGTTTCCTTCCAGCTGGAAACTCCACTAGATCCCAAGCCTCATTTTTGTGCAAAGATGCCATTTCATCAACCATGGCCTCTTTCCAGAGTTTTCCATCCTCTGAATCTATTGCTTCCTTCACAGTTTTGGGATCATCATCAGTAATAGATAAAGAAAAATTTGAACAGAAAGTAGATAGACTATACCTTTTTAGCTACCTTCTTTCTCGAATTGATCTTCTCACACCCGAATTTGTGGCTCTTCATCTTCTGATTCCTCCTCTGTTGTAGAGTCCGATTCTTCCTCCTTTAGCTCAAACTCTATCTTCTTAGGTTCCTTTGGTTGGACTTCATGTTTAATAACATCTTTTACCTCTCTGAACACCACATCTCGGCTGTACATAACCTTCCTTTTTATTGGGTTCCAAAGCTTATAACCCTTTAAACCATCCTTATACCCAATAAAGATGCACTTTTCAGATTTACTATCCAACTTGGTTTGTTTCTCCTTTGGAACATGTACATATGCATCACATCCAAATACCCTCAGATGTAAAAGAGAGGGTTTTTTACCAGTGCATACATCTTATGGATTCTTATCCTCCAACGCTGATGAAGGTGATCTGTTGACCAAGTAACATGTTGTTTCCACTGCCTCTGCCCAGAATTCTTGTCCTAACCCGACACCATTGAGCATGCTTATTGCCCTTTCCAGCAATGTCTTGTTCATTATTTCTGCAACTCCATTTTGCTGAGGTGTATATGGAGTAGTCTTTCCCTGTGCTATACCATACTTCTTATATAATTCTTCAAATTCCTTACTGCAAAACTCTCCATCGTTATGTGTCCTCAACACCTTTATCTTCTTCTCTGTCTAGTTTTCTACCAGAGCCTTAAATTCTTTAAACCTGTCAAAGACTTCAGATTTCTTCTTAAGGAAATATATCCATGTATTCCTTGAGAACTCATCTATAAATGATACATAGTACACAGACTTACCAAGCGATGGAACCTTCACAAGTCCAAACACATCACTTTGCACAAGCTCTAATATCTGTTTCGACCTCTTACCACTAGAGGGGAAACTCACTCGATTCTACTTCCCATATACACAATTTTCACAAAAATCAAAATCCAAGGAGCTATTACTCATACCTTCTACCATACCTTTACCATGAAGTATTTGAAGGTCCTTCTCTCCAATATGTCCAAGCCTTTTATGCCACAACATGATCTTCTATCCAGAGACCACTAGATTTTCTGCTCCACTTTCAGGAACCACAGAACTGTTGCACCCATCAACAACAGTGCTACCTTGCAGCTTGTACAGAGTTCCAATCCGAACTCCCCGCATCAATACCAGTGCTCCCCGAACCATCTTGCAGGTATCCTTCTCGAACACTGTTTTTACACCCGCATCATCCATCTTGCTTATAGAAATTAGATTTCTGGCCAATGTAGGAATATATAGAACACCCAGAAGTGTTCTAACCCTTCCACCTTGCAACTTCAACTTTACTTATCCACGACCAACGATTATATCCTTCCTATCATCCCCTAAGAAGACATCACCACCATCGTATTTCTCATACTTGCAGAAGCACTCTCTATGGGGAGTGAAGTGAAAGGATGCACCCGAGTCAAACAACCATGCCTCATGATCTACATGTGTACTTGAAGAAGCCAAGTACACATCCCCACTGTCATCTGAGGTGGTTTTCGCCTCTGCAGAAGGAGCATCATCAGATCCATTTCCTTTGTTAGAAGCTTTAGATTTACAGCCCCTTTTGTAGTGCCCTTCTTTCAGCATTTCTAGCACACCACCTTTACAAGAATTCCTGGAGATTTAGATCTCCCACTCTATGACTTATTTTTGTTTTTGTTCTAGGACCATCCTTGTACAGACAAGGCATCATCATTTTGGCTCTCCATATTTTCTCATCTCATTTCCTCCGTCAGCAAGGATGAGACTATTTCATCAAACTGCAAGGCAGTTGCACTGCTAACTATTGCAATAACCAGACTATCCCACGAATTTGGTAGATAACACAACAAAATGATGCACTTATCTTCATATGAAATTTTGATATCAACAAACGATAACTGACTTACCACAGTATTAAATGCATTCAGATGCTCTATCACCGAGTCTCCATCTTTCATCCTCAGGTTATACAGCTTTTTCTGTAGGAACAATTTATTCACCAGAGACTTAGATTGGTACAAAGTCCCTAACTTGTCCCACAAAGCCTTCACCGCAGCTTCCCCTGATACATTCAACAATACTGAATCTGAGACACACAATCATATTGTGCTCTTTTCCTTCCGATCCAACTTCTTCCATTCTTCATAAGATACGCCCGTTGGTTTAGTACCCGGATCTACCGCGATCCACTGATCTTTATCCACCAATAAATCCTCCATCTTGAGTTTCCACAAATCAAAACTCTAACCATTAAATTTCTCGATCTCTATCTTTCCACTGCTCGTCATCTTCTTTCACTACTAGAATCGATCCCACAGATCTCCTACTGAACAGGGTCTACCACAAGCCCGAGCGAAACCCCTAAACAACAAAGGCATCCCCTTGAAGCCAAAACAACTATGATACCAAATGTAGGTTTTGACCCCGTACAGAAATTACCTGCATACGAATTCTAAAACACAGAAAATAAACAATGTGAGAGCATAACACATAAAAACATATACATAGATATTTTCCCTTACATCCAAAAACCGAGACTACCAGCTTGATTTTTCATTATGTTCCTTTTAATGTTATAATACATATTTATACATGCTGAAGCATCCAATACAATGGACCGAAAACCATCGCGTCCAAAACCATGGACCGAAAACCATCGCATCCAAAACCATGTGTGAAAAACATGCACAAAACCATAGTTAGGTTCGCCCAACCTAATATAGGTCCAAAACCAAAATTTCCTAGGGCGCTACCCAGACCCCATAGAGTGGGGTTACCTGCATCCCTCAAACCCCCTGTGATTCCCCCCACTATGAAATCGGTGCAATGAAGGTGGGGCTCCGCCCCCCTTCTAACCCCCCGGTTAACTACATGGGCCAGTCATGGAAAATATATAACACAACCCAACAAATCACTTTCCGACCCGATATTCTGACTCGATATCCGACAGATCCCGTTTCTTTCAATGGACGACCGAGATTGGCCTAGACTTTAGCAAATTTAAACTGTGTTTGATAAACCATCACATTCGATCTCCAAAATAAACCCATTCTGGTTAACTTATGCGATTACCATTGGATCTATGGCTTGTTGATCGAACGGCCTAGATCTTCTTGCGGGTTTGTCACTTTCAAAGCCATTGAAAATATAAAATCAACCATTTCTTTCATATTTTTTTTATTTTTCTTCCATTTTATAATAAAACTAAAAGTAAAACTTAAATAACAATAGAAAATGGATGCTACAATACCTTTGATGGCATAACATGGTCTTTTCTCCAAAGACCACTAGATTTTCTTCTCCACTTTCAAGAACCACAAACATGTTGCACCCATCAATAAAAATACTACCCAGAAGCTTGTAGAAAGTTCCAATTTGAACTCCCTGCACCAATACCAGTGCTCCCCGAACCATCTTGCAAGTATCTTTCTCAAACACTGTTTTTAGACCTGCATCATCCATATTTCTTACATAAATCAAATTTTTGGCCAATAAAGGAATATGCAAAACACCAAGAAGTGTTCTAATCCTTCCACCTTGCAACTTTAACTTGAATTTTCCGCGTTCGACGATTCTGGCCTTCCTATCATCCCCTAATAAGACATCACCACCATCATATTTCTCATACTCGCAGAACCACTCCCTATGGGGAGTGAAGTGAAAGGATGCACCTGCGTCAATCAACCATGCCTCATGATCTACATGTGTACTTAAAGAAGAAGCCAAGTACACATCCCCACCTTCATCTAAGGTGGTTTTCACCTTTGCAAAAGGAACATCATCATATCCCTTTCCTTTCTCATGAGATTTAGATCTACAATCATTTTTGAAGTGCCCTTCCTTTCCACATTTCCAGCACACCTTTACAGATTTTCCTGGAGATTTGGGTCTCCCTCAAGATTTAGATCTCCCACTCAAGGACTTATTTTTATTTCTAGTTTGGGACCGTCCTCATACAAACAGGGCATCTCCATTTTGTCCCTCCATATTTTTCTGTCTCATCTCCTCTGATAGGAAGGATGAGACTATTTCATCAAACTTCAAGGTAGTTATAATGCTACCTATTGCAAAAACCAACCTATCCCGTGAATCTGGTAGAGAACACAAAAAAATGATGCACTTATCTTCATCTGATATTTTAATATCAACAAATAACAACTGACTTACCACAGTATTAAAATTTAAAGGCGTTCATATGCTCTGTCACTGAGTCTCCATCCTTCATCCTCAGGTTATACAACTTTTTCCAGAGGAACAATTTGTTCACCAGAGACTTAGATTGGTACAAAGTCCCTAACTTGTCCCACAAAGCCTTCATCATAACTTTCCCTGATACATTCAACAATACTGAATCTGAGATACACAATCGTATTGTGCTCTTTGTTTTTCGATCAAACTTCCCCCAGTATTCATCTGAAATTGTTGTTGGTTTAGTACCTGGATCTACTGCGATCCACTAATCTTTATCCACTAGCAAATCATCCATCTTGAGTTTCCACAACTCAAAACTCTGACCATTAAATTTCTCAATCTCTATCTTTCCATGGCTCGCCATCTTCTTTCACCGCAACCCATAGATCTCCCACTGAACAGGGTCTACCATAGGCCCGATCAAAACCCTATGCAACAACGACATCCCCTTGAAGCCGAAACAACTATGATACCAAATTTAGGTTTTAACCTTGTACATAAATTACTTGCATACGAATTCTAAAAACAAAAACAATGGTGAGAAACACAAAACAAATACACAAAGATTTTCCCCTAGATCCCAAAACTTGGACTACTAGATTGATTTTTAATTATTTTTCTTTCAATGTTACAATACATATATATACATGCCGAAGCATTCATAAACTCCAATCCATTAACCTTGGCTTAAAACATAACCATAGTTCCCTTGAACGGATCTACAAGATACCATGGGCAGAAAACCATCATGCCCAAGACCATGTGCATAACCCATGCACAAAAAACATAGGTAGGTCCACCCACCTAATATAGGGTCCAATTTTTTTTTTTCCAGAGGTGCTACCCCGAACCCTGTAGAAGGGGGCTACTGTCCCCCTCAAACCCCTCGACAAGGGGGATGTTGCCCCCCCATGTCTCATTTGTGTGGGGCTAGTCGTGGAAAGAATATAACACACACCAACCTCTTTTGATGTTGGAATTAGTTAATGAATTCTTTAGAAAATCCAAAGGCATCTTCATGTTCATTTCCCTTTATAATATGGACTTAACCATCTTCCCTCTCTTATTTGCATTGGTTAGTCTTTAAGAATTCAATTTTAATATATGGTATGCGACTTGATGCGCATGTCATAGTGGCCATATGTAAGATTCCTTTGTTGTCTCACTGTATAGCAATATGTAAGTCTTGAATATGCAAAATCTACATATCTCTTCCTCCATATGTGATAAATAACCTTCAGAGGTCTTGAATCTACCTTGTTTGCATGCCTAATAAACAAGTGAAAATTGTGAAATTTTTTCAAGAGAAAACTACAATCTAACTACGATGTGTGTTCCATACTGCAACTATAGAGAATACTTGTTTAGAGGTACACTCACAAATATTATACCCATCTCCTTGCAGCACGTGACATGTAGCTACAAACAAGGCACCTTTGTTTAATGTGAATTCAATTCGAAGAATCTCTGAAATGTAGCTACAAATAAGTCACCTTTTTTTATCGTGAATGCCATTCGAAGAAAGTTTGAACAAATTATGTAATTAGGGCATGCATATTCTCTTCCATGAAAATCATTTGAAATTGCATACTACAAATTGTCCCAAAATTGTTGGGAAAATACATTTTCACAACATTCGAATCCCAAACAACATTTTAAAAATAAATATTTCACTTTTTTCACGTTATAACGACATCATTTTTATATATTAAAAAACTATTACAATCTATAATTAAAAATCATAATCATCCTTGTCATAAAGAATGTTAAGAGGAAAATAGGAGACAAATTTGTAAAGAGGATCGAGATAAATAAAGACCCTTTCGGTTGAATACATGTTACCTAATACATTTGTTAGGGATGTTGATACTTGGGGATGAAAACATGTAAAAAAAAATTGTGAATTCTAGTAGTTGAAAAAAGCAAGGAATTACATTGACGATTACAACAAGTCATTCCCGTCTCTCACAGGGGAGACCAGATCATAACCAAAAATGTACTTTCCTAAGAGATTAAAGAGACATTTGAAAACTAATAGTGACAACATAAAATAAGCTTATACACAGATAGTGGCCTAGCCTACCTTGAACAAAAATAGCTACATAGATATAATCATAAGCCAGAATCGGATCAAAGCCAAACAAGGGGGTTAGATTCTGAGCTTTCCACCGGGATAAGAGCTCTTGGATTTCCTATATGTTTGATAACGACCGAGGATATGTTGAGATGGTGTTATATCCTCTCCAGCTTATGGTCAATCCTCTCCAATCACATCCACATAATATAATGGGAGTAATAAGGCTCTCAAAAAAGAGTTTTTAGTTATCCATATCCAAATATCTGTAAATTTACAATTGTTTTTAAGTCCATAATAAATTTCCCCCACTCCATTAATCATTTTCTCAATGTTATAATTCTAATTAAATTTACAATAAATATCAATTCCAAAATATTTATAAAAAATACTTATATTATAACTAATTACTATATAAATATATTAAAAACAAATAATTATAACCTATTATTATTAAAATAATATAATTTAAAACCATTTATATTATAACATCAAATTAATATTAATATAATACACTATTTTAAATAATAATTTTTTCCTTCTTAAATTACTTATATATTCTGATATATTATACAATTATATACAATTATATATTAATAAGAAGTATATTAGAAACTAAGATTAATGTAATACACGGTTATAACATAGGTTTTTACTTTTCAAATCTAACAAATTAGATATATTTATATATTATATAATATATCAATAAGTACTATATATTCATATAATCTATGAACGAGAATTATTTTATAATATGGATTTTTTTATGTTTCATATTAAGAATATATATATCTCAGTTTTGAAGGAATTATTTATTTTTAATAACAAAGTTCTAAGTCATTAAATTTAAGTTTATCATGTTATTTGTGGGAATTAAATTTAGGTGGGGTGCTATCGTTGTTTTTATTGATGGCAAAGAAATAACAAGAGTAGCAAGGTATGTAAGAGTTGTAAGGCAAGAGTAGCTTGAGCACATGAACAACAAAGGAGTAGTAATACATTGTTTATACATGACATTTTTTATTTGTACATTGTGTGTACACGTCATTGTGTTGTTGAGTTGGAAATTGATATACATATGATTGATTGTTGTGTTTGATGGCTTGGGCAAATGAGTAGTAGCAAGAAATGTGGTTTATACTTGTGTGCTACAAGTCATTGGAGAGTGAATGTTCCAGGCTTACATATGTTCTATGTGTCTTTTCATATGGAATTGGAGATATGTTTTGCAGGTTGATTTGAAGGATGATGCATGCTTGTGAGTAGGAGAAAGGGGTGGAAAGTATGATGACAGTGTTTATGTATGCTTAGTTGAACAACTATCGTAGATGGCATGCTTATGTTGATGCAGGTTGTGTTAATTAGACCGTTGAGCCTATGATTTTGAAGTATGATTGTGATTCTTGGAGATGTCATTGAGTTGATATTATATGTTGGCTTGGTTATGTTCCTATATGCATATGATGGTTGAGCTGAGATGTTTTGATGCAAGGCAAAGGAAAAGGAAAATATGTTGCAAATATTGTTGTGATGCAAGGAAAAGGAAAAGGTATAATGCAAAGACAAAGACAAAGGCATGGAGAATTCTTTTATGCTTGTGATGTTGTGATGTGTTATGGTTACTTGTGTATTGCTAATATATGTTGCAAAGGATATGAATACTATATTGTTGATATAATTATTACAGGTGGTTGAAAAATAATATTTACTGAAGCATTTATTTATTTTAATATTCAAAATCTCAAAATGTGTGAAATGAATGAGTGGAATGCAAAAAAACAAGTCCCTTCACTTCATATTCATATTTAGAATACCAACAACCATCAAAGCTTTCTTATGAAAATGTGTGAGGTTGAGAGGCTATATGGTTAGAGAATTTGAGAATGTGAGAGTTGATTGAGGCATTATGCATTAGCTACTGGGACATATAGAGTAGGTGTGATGTGGATTTAAGGAGAAGAATAAGTAGAGACATAGATGGAGGTATGCAAAGTTATATAGACTAGGTAAGCCAACATGTTATTTCTTGTAAGTATGAGGGGATTGTAGTCTCATCTTAAGTTGTAGCTTGATAAATAACATGTTAGAGCCTATTGAGGTAGGAACCTCTTGTGGGTTGTATCCTTCAGAAAACTTATAGGAGTTGGAGCTTAATTGCATGTTGTATCTTGCAGGAAAATTGAAGTAGCAGCCTCCTGTGGGTTGGAGCCTACAGAAAACCAGATGTAATAAGGGAGTAGGAGCTTGCCTTTGCATCACAACAATAAAACATCCATGTTTTTCTCCATTTTTAGGTTTCCACTTATATCTGGTGTCCATATGTGTTCTTGTTATCTACTGATGTGATGTTATAGTTTACTTATTACTTGTTGTTCACGTATTAAATATGATGTTATTTATGTGTTATGATGTTCATCTAAGAGTTTAGTTAATAAATTTAAAGAAAATAAATTTAATGTCCATGAATGTACTAAACTGGTTCACTCAACCTCTTAGTTTAGTCAAGTTTTAATCAATTTGTATCAGAGAAAGTTCCTTCGATGTAAGCTTGACAGCTTGAAGGTACACCCAGTTAAGTCATGTACTATCAAAGTGTTTTTGTACTAAGTGCAACAAACTTTAATGAATGGAGAGATAAGGTAAAATTTGAACTGATAGCTTATGGACCTAGTGTATGGAAGCTAGTATGTGATGGAACTATAAAGACTCTCCCTATGTACAAGAACAAAAATGCAATGCTCAAGAAAATGTGCAATTTATAAAAACTTCCACAATAAATATCTTCATACTATCATAGACTTAATATTTGCAAAATAAATCTGGGATAGATGGTAGCTCATGCATGAAGGAGATACCAGTGGTAGTAGTACAGAAAAAGAGAAGAGAAATATGAAGAAGAAAAATCATTTTTAGAAGGAAAGTGTTCAGTAGAATGAGACCTTTGCATGCGTGAATGAACCTGAAGAAAAGTTCGCTGAAAAACTCGTCAAGCTCGATGCAGTCTAGGATGAAATAGAAATATTGAGGAATGAAAACAAAGATATGAAGAAACTTGCATAGATATGTGATTATTGAGAGCATGAGTAAAAGGAAGAAATTGTTAGTCTGAGAACACAACTTGAAGAAATGAGGAGAATCGAAGACATGATGAGCAGCCAAGTGAAGGATATAAATATACAGTGTGAAAGATTAGAGGCAAAGATTTATTATGTTAGAAGTGACATAAATGAAAAGAATAGACTGTGTAAAAAACTAGAAGAGGAGATTGCCTCCACAAAGAACTTAGAGAATTTAGCCATCAAAGATGATAAAGAAGCATTAAAAAGACATGTAGGAGAAGGGACAAGAAATATGAATAGAAAGGAAAAAAAACATTGACAAGCAACATAATCAAAATTAAAAGAATGGTTCAAAGAAAATGTTCTTTGCAAAAAGGCTAATTGCTCTTGGAGATGAATTGAGAAAATTTGGAAGATCCCAAAGGAGATTATTTCTTCCTTTGAAGATATCAAATGTTTTTCTTGTCATGAACCTGGACATGTTGCAACACAATGTAAGACAAAGAAAATCAAGTTTAATCAACATAAGATGCAACAAACAAGAAGGCTCCCTCATAAGACAATAAGAAAATAAGCAAATAAGACAACCATCCACTAGGTACACAAATCTTTTCTATGGTTATTTTTATTTATGTAATGGATTTGGACACAAAGATATTGAATGCAAACTATATGAAAAGAAAAATATGAGCACAAGAAAATACACACCATTTTCTCCATTTCTTTTCCACACAAGATGTTATGTGTGATAACTTTGGCCACAAAGCTAAAGATTGCAATCTGGCATATAGCCTAAAGAACTATAAATAGAAAGTGGAAGAAACTACAAGAATACCAAACAATGAGCCAAAAGGAAATGAAAACAACAATAGAAGGTAGCCAACTAAAGTGTGGAAGAAAAAAAAATCTTATGACTTCAATGGCATAATGAAATTACCATGGCTTTAGGGTGAGTCGTTTAAGAAAACAAAATATAAATTAAATGAATCTTAGAGGAATAACTTCTAAGGGGGGGATCAGTCCCATTAAAGCTCATTGAATACAGGGAAATCAAGGAAATGCTAGTAGAAAATCATTAAAACTCTGAGTAGAGGAATTTCAAGGTGTTAACACAGAAAAATTGTACACATATTTTTACAATCTAGATGACACCCAAAGTCATCCAAAAAAACGTACAAGTGAATAATTTCTAGTTAAAAACATCATGAAGTATAAAAATCAAAATGTCTCCAAAGGTTTCATTTATAAAATTTACCCGCGCGGCCCATCCAAAGGAAAAAATTAGTGACTGTGTGACGTTTCCTTCAATTGTCATGCAGTCAATCAAAAGTCTAATTTAGTAGATTGAGACCACTCCACACACTTGGAAGATGGGATTCCCTGACATGTACCAGTCAAGGACAGTAGATTTCGAGTTGACTTGGAGATATGCAGCCCCCAAGGGATCCTCTTGTCCTACTCATAAGTCATTTTCTCATGAATGGCCCAAAAGAGGGAAGAAGAATTCAAAATTATATATAAACATGCCATTGGAAGATGAAAAAGAAGGCAATTTATTCTAGAAAAATTGCTCCTAATCAATCTTGCATTCCATTGTTAAGGAAGAAGTAGAGCATAGTTATGTTGGAAAAAGTGCTCCTTATCAATCCAACATTCTAGTGGAAGAGGATTTCACCATTGAGATAGTGTTCATTCTTCTTTGAGAGAGAGGAGAAGCTTGAAAAGATATTGAGGAAAGGAGCCTACTTGTTGGGGATTTTTTATCACCATTTCTCAAAGAATTCTCTCCAAGTGTTTAACATTCATTTATTGTATCTCTTCTACATTCAACAGTTAATAAAGGGAGCCCTTTTCCATTACTTTTTTGACTTTTATGATTCATTAAGCATTGTTTATGTGTTTATCTTCTAGTTTTAATTTATGTTTGTGTATGCATTGTTTTCATCATTTACAGAGCTTGTTTCCTCATGTTTAGCCACTAAAAACAACCAACTATCTGTGCTTTATTTGCAAGGAACAACTAACTGCTAAGAAGGTGTCTTTTGGTACCCCATAGCACCAAAAACACTACCACGGATTTGGAAAATCCACTAGTTTCTTTTCTTTACTCTAACGTTTGTTTTTGCAGGACTTTCTCTCTGCATCATCACTGCTCAGTACGTTCTTCATTTCTCTGGAAGTTTTGCATGACCTGTTTTTGGTCGAAAAGCCCAACTGTTCAAATTTTTCCACCAGCTGCAGGAATTTTGTCGAGATAGATGTGCACGCACGTCTATGCACAGGGAAATCACGTGGTTTACAAAGAGCATAAAAACATTTTAATTTTTCTTTCCTAGGTGATTGACAACCTTTAGTGAATTTATTTCACCTCTGCAATTTTTTTTCCAGTTAGTTCAGATTGACTAGTTGCTTTACTAATCACTATTTGTAGAGTAATTAAATTAAATTTTCTTTTTATTTAATTTCACACATAACTTAATTAGGGGGAGAAGTAAGTGGCCACATTCCACATATCGTTTTCAATACATTTTGGTATTTTTCATGAATCACATAGCTTAATTATTAGAGGAGTAAGTGGCACATTATTCACATATCTTGTTACTAACCAAAGCATTTTTATTTCATTAGTTTTTGGGACTAGGACCAAGTGTTACTACAAAAAGTAAGTAATCTCTGCTTCCCTTGTGTCTTTTAGACGAACTTGGGTTTGCATATGAAAGATTTCTTAAAGCAATTGAGTTTTCCATCTCCCTTTAGGCACACATAGTGTAATAGGAAAAGAGTAAGTGGCCCATTATCCACACATTATTTTATTTCATGCAAGGAACAATCAAATCTTAGTGTAATTAGAGGGTATTGTAAAGGACCATCGAATATCCACATCTGATCACACTTTGTATGTTCACTTTTTCCACTTGCACACACATTACATGTCACACACTAAGCTTCTATAAGATTTGTACAAAACGACATCCAATTTTTGGTTTGTAATTAGTTTATTTTGGCTTATTTTATCACACCATAAGTGAAGCAAGACTCCTAAAAGAAACCATAACTTTAACCAACTAAATTACCCCACAACAACCATAAGAGAATTTATAGTTCTGGTCAGGACCATTGGGGGTAAGCATCTCATAAGCCGCCATGGTCATGTTACATCTTTGAAACATAGAAGTTGACCTTTAGGGTGCTTAAAATCCTTCATCATACCATAGAAAAGACTACTAAGCACGTCAGAGACCCAATTTAGAAGGGGTTCGTCTTAGGTCTAGTGCATGTAGTACTATTTTGGGCTACCCGACACGTCTAGTGCTTGGTACTGGTAACTGAATGCCAAGAAGTTCAAGAGTTGACTGCTCACTTGGGACGAAGTTATCTCAGTGGAAAAAATTGGGGCATCCTGTCCTTGTAGGTGGAGGTGTGGGAAGCATTAAAGCCTCATCCGCTACCTTGGTTGTTTCTTCTGCTGCTCGAAAGCATCGTCTGTTCTCTCGAGACGTTGCTCCAATACTTATCAAAAGATATCTTCGCAAGGCCCAGTAACATTGAGAGTGGTTTGGACAAATAGGTATTCATAGGATATTTTATCATATGCAAAAACAAAGGAAAACATTTTTTTGTTTCATTGATCATATAACATAAGTTAAAGGGAAAGTAATCATTTTATTTTTAACTTTGTTTTATGTATGTGATTTACTTTCTTTGATACTTATCTCCTTCCTCATCACACCAAGTGACACACACTCTACTCAACACCATAGGGGACCCCACGACTCCCCGTCACTCTAGACGTTTCCAAAAACTCCCCTCATTACTGGGAGGTGTGCCTAGACTCTCACCGTTTAGGCATAAAAGACACCACACAACCACCATTATAGGATCATCCTTTATCAGTGCAACTTTGATTGGGACCCCTCCTCGTCAAAACACTCTTTTCACTACCCCTCAAAGTACTCCGCATACTACCCCTTAGGGGACCCCTCAGGGTATCCCACACAACACTCCTCCTGGGAGTCGACACAGTTCTCACTAGGATAACCACTCTCATTAGGGAACCCCTTTACATATAATTGTTCAAAATAATTTTTCAATGGCAAACAACTTCCAAGTCTCATTTTTAGCTTCCTTAAATCTCCTTGATTTAAGTAAATCAACTAATGACCCTATCGTACATGGCCGTAATTGACCACCCATGCCAACCAAGTTACCTTTAGATGTGCCAAAAATTAAAGGGAAATAAGGAGAAGATCTAGGGAAACATGTTATGACATTTCACCTTTGGTGTTCATCTAATAGTATCATGGAAGACACTATTTTCCTATGACTATTTCAACGCACCCTCATAGGGCCCGTAGAAAAGTGGTCTATAGGCCAACCCTCTAGGTCACATGAGAACTTTGGTTCTCTACCCACAAAATTCCTTACATTTTTTCAGCTTCCCGATTGCCAAGACTCCGGACTGGAACTTCTAACTCATTTCAAGCAAACATCTACTATGCACATATCAAACCACATCCATGAATGGAGAAAACACAGTAGCTTGTTTAAAGCTCATCTAGAAGAAAAACTCTTCCTTGACTTGTTTTTTAGATCCTTCACCTCAGAAATCTCAAACGATGTGGAAACTTCTTCACCACAAAATGAGGAAGAGGCTATTAGTAAAGCTCAACAATTAGAGCTCATATACACACACTCTGGATACCTTTACCATGTCCTTCCAGATGCACCTAGCCTACAAACTTTTAAACCATTACCAAGTGTGTCTAATATTGTAGACGAGTTAATCAAGGTCATAACCCAAAATCAACTAAGAAACACCTTCTAGTACTCTAGAAATACGTATAACAACCAACCATTTGGTTATGTCTTTATTTATCCATACTAAATTAAATAAAATCTAGACAAAACTCTTATAAAGAGTAAAAATTGAATATTTGTGTTCTCTTATTATTTCAGTGTAATGCCAAAAAAAAAAAATCAAAATATGGTTTTTTTGTCCTTTGCCTGCAACTCTCACAGTCTATGTTGTCAAATCGAGAGGCACTCGAATAGTCCAAATAAATTTACTCGGAAAGGTGGTTTTTCTTTCTTAAGGAAATACTTTGATCATGTATGGTACAAGTGATGAGCATATGAGGGGGCGAATAATGAACATGAGATCACATGCATGTGATTCTTACCATAAAAGAAGCAAAATTGAAAGGCACATCTTAACAACAATTGCCAACAATTGCGTGTAAGAGAGAAATGCATTCAATATTTGAGGTATAGGTACTCTAAGATACCTATGGAACTACCAAAATAAGTGTACACGTATTCGTTGTTATTTTCTACCTACGCTTATCCTTTCACATTACTTCTTTAATTTTCAATTCCTCTCGTAGATTTCTATAAGAGTAAGGCCATCATTTCCACCTTTGAGTTTCATTAATGGCATGGCTTCAACTTTTCAAAAACCATGATCCACTATTATGAAGATTCCCCTCCTTAATATATAGATAAAATAGTGGCGTCTTTTACACTTTTTCTATGTATACTATCTTCACATTAACGTTCTAAGTTAGAAAAATACTTTGCTTTATCTTCTCTACATGAAGTTTTCAAAGTTTAGTTCAATTCATTTTTAGTAATATACTAATTAAACTTTGTAGTTGTTGGGTTTTATAATTTATAGTGGTTTTATGTAATGACGAATACTTAGTATTTGCCATATGGCTATGGGCGAACATGTTATAACATATATAATAATATTATTTATTTGATAATAATTTTTGTGGAGTTTTAAATTTTTAAAGATTGTATTAAGTGATTATTGTCTTTGTCACCTTGTCAGATTAAGTATTGGGTTTTTGGTCAAACTCATATTATTTTAGGTTTGACCAAAAAAATTGCAAAATTTCCAAAGTTCAACATTAAAAATCTAAATTTATTATTTTTTTAAAATAATTAAAATAGTTTTTAATTAATCTGATTGGCTATCTAGTTTAATATGTTATTGCGGATAGCCTTGTGATTCGTCTTGAGTACAATCCCTGTCATCATTCGTGTTAGGTTATAAATTCTAAATCAACAGATTGTGCAGTTGCAGTAACCCATTCCTGGTGCGAAAATATATGTGACTTGAACTCATTTATTGCCCGACCTCTAGTTATTGTTCTGCTAAGCTCCATGGACCCCTAGACCCCTGTCCGGCACACAAATCGATGTGATGGCTCTCAATTTGAAGCATATTATATTCTGGTGAGCAACGATATGGTAAAGTAAGTTGATATATTCTTTTAGGTAAGTTCTATGCCAACATTTATATTTATTGAAATCTAATACCACTGATTTCATTGATTGATCATCTCCTCAACAAATTTTACCAACAAAATAAAATTATGACTCATTTCGTTGATTGATCATCTCTTTAGCATTTGCCAACAAAATAAAATTGGGCAACCAAACAATTAAAGCATGCAAAAGAAAATAGTTTTCAGCCAAAATAATATAACTAACTATCTACGTGCTCTGTAGTGTACTGTACTGGTCGCCTATGTCACTTTATAAATTGATGACATGTCAAAAAAAAATAGAAGGATTTTCATTGCAATCAAATGTAGACAATACTTCTTTTTTGTTCTACAAAATGGGATATTTATTAGACCTAGATATCTCTCAGCTAGCCTCACGTATATCTTTCTTCTCCATATCATAGCTGTTGGTAAACCTTTTATTAAATATAGAAATATATAAGAAAATTTCATATTGAACTTATTGGTATTAAAACAATTAAGTCTTACTATAAATATATAGTTTGTAATACATTCATTTTATAATTTTAATAAAAATATTCATTTTTAATTATTATTATTATATATCTTAAACAATGGACATGTGTAACACTAATATTTTATATACATAAATACACAAAGTAATACAATTATTTTATATACATAAATGCACAAAGTAATATATTTAAGTGGCAAATTTAAATATTAAACGATGAATGCATGTTGTTAAACATTAAATATATTAAACTTACTTAACTACTATAATTTAAAATTTTATTATAAGTTTGTTTGTTTTTGTTTTTTTTAATTATGTCTTTAAATTATTAATATAAGTTATAACATATTTCAATATAACTTTATATATATATATATATATATATATATATATATAACTAAATATATATTATTATTATTATTATTATTTTAACTGAAAATTAATAGATAGCATAAAATTTATAAATAGTTAAAGATTTAATAAGAGAAAAAGATTAAGTAAAATTTATATATTTAACTTGAGCAAATAAAACAAAATCCCCATATTTTTAAATCTATTAAGTATAAAGCCAAAGTAATATATGATATGATATGTTCTAAAATTAGTTTTTTTTCAAATAACGTTTTTTTAAATACATGCCCAATTAGTAAATGAAATACATACATCTTCCACACAAAAAGACAACTAAGTGGTAGGGACTATGCCACGGCCCCAATTCCTTTTTCCCAAATTGGACAATGTTGGGCATAGAATCTCCCCAGAGCATGTTTTGGGGCTCAAAGCCCAAGTTTTGAGTGATATTATTATAAAGCTCCACGAATTGCGGGCGCGAAATGTATGTTAGAGTCATAGGGTTATCCACCCTAAGTTTTAATGTAATGTCGGCCTACCCATGGTCCGCAGACCATGGGATTGCATAAATAGAGAGAAGCTCTAAGTGTAGAAGATAGTTAGTAGTGAGGAAGCTAGAGCAAAGTATGAGATAGAAGTACAGAGCAAGTGTCTAAGTGCATCTTGGGTCATAGTAGTAGGAAGAGGCTTTGCAACTGAGTGCGTAGAGGCCCAGTAGAGTCCGCGGACCTCTGTAGCTGAATGCGAAAGGTAGAGTTGAGTCTGTAACTAGAGAAGAGATTAATAAAGAAAGTTTTTGGTACCAATTTTGTGCGTCTGTTTTGAGTTATTACATGGTTGATGTCATTTGCAATTATATTGTTTATTTACTGTGCGTACTTATATAAATTGTGAATATTGTTAACTGAAAGCATACAAATAAGCTAAGGTAATCAACTAATACTGGGTTACCAGTAAGGACTTGGGTAATAACATTATTCGACCCCCGAGTAGGGATGTGCGAAGATAGCATCAAAGGCTACGAGGAATGGGTAAGTGCGCGTAGTGACGTGCGCGTAGGGTCGAACTGCGAACCACTTGAACCCATCAGATATCCCTAAGGTGCGGAAACCTGGTTCTAACACCCTCCCATACTACTTCGGATGAGACCTCAGTCCGTGCTGTGCGGACTGTTGCCGAAAGGGCCAGTAGTACCGAGATTTGTTTGACTAAATCACCTTCGAACATGGGTCAGGCCCCAACAAGCCAACAAATGGTTCCATTTCCGAGATCAGGATCTGCATAAGGGATGTCTAATGTCATGTCACTTGAATCCAACGAAGAAAGAAATTGAAGGGTGGTTGGACAAGAAGATTCACGAGTTTGCGGCGCAGGAAAACAAAAATCCACGAGTATCAAAGGAACAATGGTTAGATCACTACTTATATGCGGAAATCCACGAAATTTTCTTTGCATCCTTCCCCTCTAAGTTGTATGAGTGGATCGCGAAGCTAGCAGACAGCCAGGGAAGGTGTAGGCTCAACAAACCGATTGAGTGGACTCCAGAATTAGTGCGCAGAATAGAAGCGTCAGAAGATAAGATCGCGTGCACTGTGGACCATTGGCTTGATTGAATTATAGGAGAATTTATCACTGAGTTCGCGGTAGACACGACAGTTAGCTACAGTGAGGCGGAACGATGCTTCCTCAAAGGACTGTGAGGTAAGTACATTAAATCTTTGAACACTTGGATTAAAATGCTATTGTACGAAAAG
This sequence comes from Pinus tabuliformis, assembly GCA_031772625.1. Lineage (NCBI taxonomy): Eukaryota > Viridiplantae > Streptophyta > Pinopsida > Pinales > Pinaceae > Pinus > Pinus tabuliformis. Next base: position 930,013,847 of record CM062817.1, read on the forward strand.
TGGGTTATGCGAATAAATTGAAGTTTTGGGATACGCGAAGTGGGAGGATCTATAGAAACGAAGGTAGAGCAGAGATAGAAAATAGCCCCTTGATTTCGCCTCGGCGGGAAAGTGAGGAAGAGCTTGCGAAAGTTTCTCCAAGAAGTGTGATTAGTCTGATAAGACAATGAATTTCTCACATACCACCTCCATCGACACCACCACCAGTCTCACCATGTTCACCTCCATCTCCGCCCACACCACCTCCGCCACCACCACAGTTCAATATGGCGAGCGTGATAAAATTTCCATTATTCAGAGGAGTAGGGAACGAGGATCCAGACCAATTTTGGTTTGTGGTAAAAGCTGTATGGGAAGCACAAGGAGTTGTGGATGAAAATATAAAGAAGAAAACACTGGTAAGCGCGTTGCAGGACCACGCACTAACATGGTACATTAAGCATTTTAATGACCATCCAAATGCGGGGATCACAGATATCCAGGCTGCACTAAACAGGGAATTTAGCAGCCCAAAATCGAAGACAAAATCATTTATTGGGTTTAAGAAAATCACGATGCTTCTAGGCGAGACCCCATGGGATCTGGATCAGAGACTGCAAAGTATGATTCACGAAGCCAACATGACCTTGACAGATGGACAACGTCGCGCATGGTTTGTAGTATCACTAACGCCGCATTTAAGGATGACGTTGTCACAACAGAAGTTATCCACCATAGAAAATCTTAGGGGCGAATGTTCGCCCTTTGGCGAAATTAAGGGGTTTTAAATTTTTAGTGGGCGAATATTTTGTATCATAGCACATTTTTACAAATCACCTCAAATAGCCCACCTTATTTTAAGGGAGAGGGTGAAAAAGGTAAATTTAGCCCTTGAAACTAGGAGTTACAACCTTCCATTCGCCCATTTTCAAGAATAGGTTTTATTTAAGTGAATCCTATGGGCCAAATACCATATTTATAAAAGAGGTATGGTAAATTAATAAAAATACAAATAAATGAGAGGTATGGTAAATAAAACTAACATTTTCTATATTTACTCCATAAGTCACCTTATATACATGCTGGTGGGCCCCAGTATTGTAGCAATAATGCTACAACTCCTGGAACTCCCTTCTTTAATTTTATCAACCCGGTAGTTCGTAACAAACTTGGAAGCGACGGTGTTGTATGCACAAGTACTAGCTCTTGCCGCAGCTGTCACTTGGTTAGCTGGCACAAGTCTGCTAGGGGATTAAGCTAACTTCTATGAGCTCTTAGAAGAAGCTTTTTAACTGATGGATGAAAGCTAACTCAAATGAAGCTAATCTACTTGCAGAAAGAAACTGAAAGCCAAAAATAAACGCAAACCCTAGCAAACCCTAATTCTACGATCTAGTCCTACTGATGCAAAGATGAGAATGCAAACTACTGAAAGAGATTCCATTGACTTCTAGGAAGGTAAAATGCATGTTTCTAAGTTATCACTATCTGAAGAAAACATCTTTTTTGTATTTTGAAGAAGTTATTAGAATTATCATGCATATGCTCTTTAACTGGCTTTTGGCTGTGCAGAGGTGGATCGGGGGGAGAAAATGCTTGCAGGAGGTTGGGAAGGTTAGAAGAGGTCCTAAGGGGTCCCTATCACCCTTCCTGAGAGTTTCATAAAGTTTAGCTGCCAAGAAACTGCGTTTATGAGCTTCTACAGGAAGTCTGCAAGGGTTCTACAGGATGTTCTAGGATTTCTACAGGATGTTCTGTAATTTTTCTACAGGATGTTCAGAAATGGGGTTTTGAAGCATGGATGGAGGGAAAAAGGTGGAGGAATGAGTATGGAGGTGAAATAAGGGTGTAGGGGAGTTCAAGACTTGGAGGATGGAGTTGAGGAGTGGCGTAGATGGTGAGATTTGTTCAAGGAGGGATGAAACGATGTTGCACAAGAAGATGAGAATCATAACAAAGTAAGCGAATGAGGCAAATGTAAGGTAAGGGTTCTGAGTGAAGGGTGAAGCAGGTAGGTTGGATGGAGTATGGGCAGGTAAGGAAGGATAACGGGTACTCTGCAAGCGGTTTTTCAAACTAAACAAACAAACACTTATAAAACCTATGACCTAGTTACTTCACTCTAATCTGACCTAACAGCAAAAGGAAATGAACAGAAGTTTATTCGAAATGAAATACGTGAAATAACTATGCAACTAAGCAATCATAAACTGAAGCATGCAATCAAAACTGATATCAAGTTCGACAACTAAAAATCCAACACTACTAATTGCATGGTGAAGCAAAAAGACAATGTTTTTGTTGGCAGCAAAGTCACATTGGTCCCAGCTCATGATTCCACTGAGGGGGAGGTGAGATCCAAAGTACTTGGTAACCTTTTTCTGAATATATTCCCTGTGATTAACCAATCAAGTAAATCTGAACATGAAGAACCTTTTTAATCATCAAGAGCAACTTAAATAACAACACAACATTTAACTCTAAATAGCAGATTTTATTCTAAGAATGCAACAAAGACACATAAAGATAATCAAAGGAGGTATTGAGCGCTTGAGATGGGCCCAACCCCAAGAGCTATAGCCTCCTAAGAGAGATTTAGAGCTGGTGCAAAGCTGGATTCATTTTTATTGAGCAAGAAAAGAAGAGTTACATCAAAATTGTCCACAAGGAGAACTTGAAAATGAGCTGAAAGCAAAGCTAATCTATTGCCTAAAAATTGAAATACAAACTAGCTAACTTCTGCCTACAAAATGACTAACCATTGGCTACGAAATGACTAACCACTAGCTACAAAATGACTAACCACTAGCTAACCAAAATGAGGCCCTAAGCCTTCTTATTTATACAAATTGAGGACCCCAACAGTCCTCCTAAACTTTAGGGACTCGGCTGCCCAAGACTTGTAGTTAACAACAGTCCTACTTGAGTTGCTTGGCTGCCCTTGTGCTAATTGATTTGGTGGCCCTTGAACTCCGAGCTGATGGTGGAGAATTCGAGGTAAGGGCCCATAAATGAAGGGGACACCTTCCTACAAATCCTCTCCCTTGTTCTCCCACGAATTTGGATGCCAAGTGCTCATTAAAACCTTCAATTTTGTCTCCAAATTGACCAAAAAGGCTACACAAAGCACACATTAGACTTGTTGGCATAATGACTAACCCAATTCACTCTATTAGCATAAATATAATAAAAAACATGCAATAAACTAATGAGAATGGTGGATTAAGTTGAATTAGGAGGTTGAATGAGCCCAAATAATTATCCATTTTTGGGGCTCATCATCACCCCCCTACTGAAAGTGTTGCTCATCCTCTGAGCAACCAATCTATCTCCTCATCTTTGATGGCCTTGGTGGCCTCCCTGTCATGCCAAGCTTCTGAAGTGATGCCCTCTTCTCTATCATGAAACCATGCTTTTCTCTTTGCTTCTTCCCACTGCCTGTGCTTCTTTTCCTAGAGAATTCTCAACTTCCTGTAGAACTGTTTCAGCATCCTGTAGAACTGTTTGTAAGTCCATTATCTGAATTCTCTCTCTTCCAGTGAAGGTTTTTGGCTTTCTCATTCATAGGTGATGGACATCCTTGAAGGAGACTCCTCCTTTTGTTTAGCTTTTGTGTCCTCAATGATAGTTTGATTCTTTGACTCTGGTTTGGGGTCTGCCATTTCTTATCTGCATGCCTTTTCTCGCCTTAAAATGTAGTGGAAGCTCCCTCTTTCACTTCTCCTTCAGCTTGGGAGAGGTACTTAGGGCAGCCAGCACAACTTCTGCCTCCTTAGCTAGGATTTCGACTGACTTTTCCTTCTGCTGTCTTTTTTCTGGACTTCCTGTAGAAAGTCCTGTAGTGGCTGGTTTTTGGCTTCCTGTAGAAGCCGTTTTTAATATTCCTGTAGAAGCATCCTTCCGGGTTCCTGTAGAAGAAGATGGAACTGCTTTAGCCTGCTTGGCCGATGGTGCTTTTTCCTTTAGCTTGGCTGAGGCTGCCTTAGGGGTGCCCTCATTGGCTTGGACTTTCTCAGTCCTTTCTACCCTTCTCTTTAGTCTTTTCTCCCTGGGTGTTGGTGTAATTTTACCACCCCCTGTTTTGGTAGCTTGGCCTTTTTCTTGTGTTCCTTTCTGTTCTTTCTTTGGTGTTTTTCCCGAGGTTACAGAAGGAGGACTTCGGGATTTCTCTACACAGAGTGCAGAGCTACGTCTCTGTTATGCACACAGTCATATAAAATTCACAATTTTTCACCGCAATTTTTCTACATGAGGGATTTTAATTCAAGACCCTAGAGAAAATATCACATGCAGAATATGAAGACAATTCCAGGCAGCGATAATAAAACAACTTTCGAATTCGTAGACAGACTTCCATTCACATTTTCCTTACCCCCTCAACACATCGAATTCACCACCTTTTGAATTATTTGCATGGGAAAGTTATGTTCAGGCCTACCTCACTGAGAATTTCCACCCTCGACGTGAACAGTCCAAGCTTCTTCGTATGCTGGGTTTCTTGTAGCGCAGCTTCTTGTAGAAACGCCTGTAGAGTGTGATAGGTGGGAGATTTAAAAAAAAAACGGCAGTAATCTAAGAAATCAGGAAGAAAACTTGTAGAGGACCACTGGTTAACTGATCTGGAAGTGGTGGACATGTGCTTCAGTTGACTGTAGTTGAACAAAGAGTGGTGAGAGTTTCAGCCGAGCGTCGTTTAACTGCAGCGTGATTCACGTGAGAGAGTGAAGTGGCCAAGAGTACATGCAACTGGAAGTGTTGTTCCTAAATTGTGTGTTTTCCCCCTGTAATCACTGCCGTGAATTGAACTGAAGTTTAAACGACCAACAATCTTGGTTGCTTTAATTTTCACATAAGTCAGCTGTCCACGTGTACTGCATGACTTCTAGCTGAGTGCTAGAGAAGGCAATCGGCTTAACCTTGCTATATTCGTGGCTCAATTTCACCATTCCATTCGTTCATGCATTTCTTTAATTAGATTCATGCAATAGAGGAACAGGTTTTAGTCACGTACCTGAAGTCAAATGGCTGCTGTGAAGTGCTTTTTGCTGCTGCATGCTCATATTCTGCTACTGCATGCCTGGATCTTCTGGTTGCATGAGGGCTTGGCTGATGATTTTTGGTTGTTTTTCCTTGTGTAGGTGTCCTCTAACCAGATCTAATCTTCAAGGATTTGTTTCCACGTTCAAATCTGCACCTTCAAGATGCTGCTGCTGAATTTTCACTGGACCAGAACTTATTTTCGCCATTGCTTCCAAACGGTGTACCAGATTGATCTGAAACTTACTGAGCATGTTCCTATCATCATGATGCACCTCCCATAGCAAAATCGTGATCAATGGATGCACAAATTTAGAGAAAAATGGAAAATGGTTGAAGATTTCAGAGATCAATTTCTCAGAAACCGTGCATCGGAATCGGTTGAAACTGCTTGGGTAGGATACTATCACCCATGTGCATCTCCCCATGAAACAGGTTTTGAAACAGATGTACAGATATGGAGAAAATGCAAAAATGGCTGATGGTGATGGAGGCTGATTTCTTGGAAACCGTGCACCAGAATTGGCTAAAACTGCTCAAGCGTGTTGCCACCACCCCTGTATGATTCTCTGTAAAATGGTTTTTCAAATGGATGCATGGTTTTCAAGTTATGGAAGAAACAAATTCTGTTCTAGGTATTTTTGCTTCAAGGCATTTTGCAGTTTTGTTGCATGGTATGAAAAATGAACTTGGGCTGTGATGCAGGTATGGAGATAATGGAGGAGGGGTTTGAAGATCGCAGGAGGACTTCTGAACCCTTGAGGAAGCTACCATGTTCGCCAAACCACATTTTTGAAATCCATTTCTAGCTTCCTACAATTTCTACAGGAACTTCCTATAGAAGCACAATGTAGAAGCACAATGAGGTGGAAAAATGATGGAGAAAGGCGAGGGATGGACACAGAGATGCTTGCAGGCCTAGCCAACAGATTCCCACCATCAGATTCCCTTTTAAAATTGAATTTGGTTCGTCCAAAGGTTCTACAGGATGTTACCTGTAGAAATACAGAACTTCCTGTAGAAGGCACAAAAGTTCCTTTGACCTTGTTTTGAGTGATCCTCCTGACCTGAAATGTCCTTCTTGCAACCTGCAATTATCCAATGGAAATTGGTTTTATTTTTTCTTTTCTTTTTCTCTTTTTTTTGAAAAACAACTAGGGCGCCTCATGGAGGTTTTCACCCTAATTGCCTGCCCTGGGCGCCTCCAAGGGAGGTTTTCACCCAGAGATCTTATTCTCTTTTCTCTTTTTTTTCCCAACCCATTGACCGCCTCATGGAGGTTTTCAATCAATGAGCCAATCTAAGGCACCTCCGAGGAGGTTTTCACCTTATATTTTTATTCTCTTCTTATTTTCATTTTTTTTTTTTCTCTACCCTACCCTACTTGAAAAACAAGATCATTTTCAAGTATAAGAATACTTCCAATGGAGCCATGTGCACATTGAGATTAGAGACAAAATGATGTGGAGGCTCGAAATGCATGCTTGGACAACTATCCGAATTTTAGAGACCAAATGATCTGACTTTGAAGGGATCAAACATAGCTGAGGAAGAGAGTACCGCTGCAACTTAGTGACCTTCTGAAACCAGATCTCAATATAGCTTTGATATCCTTGGTCCTTATGCTGATCTGGGTCATGTTTCATGTCACTTTCTACTATGACTTCCTCATATTCCTCTTTTTGCTGATCTTTCTCTTGAATACATGGAAGATTTGACGGTAACCATGAGGGATCTTTCTTTATCTCTGCTTCTGATGTCTTCTCTTGATCAAGTAAAGCCCATGGTTCTTTGATTTCCTCTTCTGAATCTTCTTTTGCCTGATGTGGTCCTTCAATGCTTTCAATATAGTCTCTTTTTTGCAATACTCTTCCTGAGCTATGGTGAAGATCATTAAGCTCAAGAGAAGTTGTTTGGACATGTTGTGCCTCGGCTTTGCAATTGGGTTGAGCTGCTCCATGGTATGGTTTTGGAAATGGTGGTACGGGTAGTTGAGTGGAGGTGTGCATTTGAGATGGATGTGGATGGGGTTGTGGTTGGGTAGGAATTTGGGGTTGCCTTGGTGGAGCAGGAGGCAATGGTTGCGGTTGAGCAGGTGGTGGAGGAAAAGAAGTGAGAGGAGTGTTGTACTGGGGCCTCCACCCCTGATGAGGTGCATTCCACTGAGGCTGTGGCTGATCATAAGAGTGAAACGAATGAGCAGCTGGTTGGGCATAATATGGATCTATGAAGGAACAAGGAGGAGGTGTGAACCAGGAAGGATGAGCAGGGGGACCCCAAGAAAACATGAAAGTGGCTTGATAGGGGTCATAATAGGTCTCGGATGCCCCTTGCAGTTCCTGTTGATAAGATCTAGGTTTATGTGGCCTCCTTTGGTTCATATAGTAGAGTGATTCAGTGGCTACTTTGGCTCTCTGATATGCGGCTTTGATTCTGGGTAAGGAAGGGCACTGATCTGTAGGATGGTATTCTTCACATACAAAACACACTTCTATGGAGTACAATGGACATTCGTTCCTACGATGCTTTCGAGTGCACCTAGGACAAAAAATGGCCAAAGCCCTCTTGGCTTCTTCTTGCTTCTTTTGGATCCGCAAGGTATCCAGTTGCATGGAAAGAAACTGCCTCATATCACTCTTGAAATCTTCGATCTGATTTTCAAATTCGTCTTTGGACAAGGTACTTCTCCCAACATTTCTGCTTGTAGCCATTCGCTCACAGGAATGTTTTCTTCTTCTTCTTCTCCCCTAGAGGTTCTTTAAATATGCCTTGATGTCCACCTAGGGGTTCTTCTTAGTCACAACCATCGAAGAAGAGAGAAGGTTGGCTGTGTGAAGCAAAGGGGGGTGTTATGAAAATATTTTTCTAACTTATCTCTACTCCTACAAGGCATGAAAGGAAATCTTTTTGGTTGTTTTTTCTTCTTTCTGCATGTACCTGCAAAAACTAAAATAGATTGAACTGCAACTAACTATCTTGCTGAAATGAAAATGCGGAATTGAAATGAAATCAGGAAATGACTAATCTATTTTGCTCAAATGAAATTACAAGAATGAAATGCCAATCTACGCTTGTAGAATTGAAATGCTAATCTACGCTTGCAGAAATGAAATTGCGGAATTGAAATGCTAATCTATGAAAGCGGGAAATGTCTACTCGACTTTTACGGAAATGAAATGAAATAAACTACTTAGCAGAAGGTTGTAGTGGAAAATAGAAGAAAAGCAGCAATCACCAATACTCTGACGCTTCCCCGGCAACGACGCCAAAAAGATGGTGGGCCCCAGTATTGTAGCAATAATGATACAACTCCTGGAACTCCCTTCTTTAATTTTATCAACCCGGTAGTTCGTAACAAACTTGGAAGCGACGGTGCTGTATGCACAAGTACTAGCTCTTGCCGCAGCTGTCACTTGGTCAGCTGGCACAATTCTGCTAGGGGCTTAAGCCAACTTCTATGAGCTCTTAGAAGAAGCTTTTTAACTAATGGATGAAAGCTAACTCAAAGGAAGCTAATCTACTTGCGGAAAGAAACTGAAAGCCAAAAATAAACGCAAACCCTAGCAAACCCTAATTCTACGATCTAGTCCTACTGATGCAAAGATGAGAATGAAAACTACTGAAAGAGATGCCATTGAATTCTAGGAAGGTAAAATGCATGTGTCTAAGTTATCACTATCTGAAGAAAACATCTTTTTGTATTTTGAAGAAGTTATTAGAATTATCATGCATGTGCTCTTTAACTGGCTTTTGGCTATGCAGAGGTGGATCGGGGGGAGAAAATGCTTGCAGGAGGCTGGGAAGGTTAGAAGAGGTCCTAAGGGGTCCCTAGCACCCTTCCTGAGAGTTTCACAAAGTTTGGCTGCCAAGAAACCGTGTTTATGAGCTTCTACAGGAAGTCTGCAGGGGTTCTACAGGATGTTCTAGGATTTCTACAGGATGTTCTGTAATTTTTCTACAGGATGTTCAGAAATGGGGTTTTGAAGCATGGATGGAGGGAAAAGGGTGGAGGAATGAGTATGGAGGTGAAATAGGGGTGTAGGGGAGTTCAAGACTTGGAGGATGGAGTTGAGGAGTGGCGTAGATGGTGAGATTTGTTCAAGGAGGGATGAAATGATGTTGCACAAAAAGATGAGAATCATGACAAAGTAAGCGAATGAGGCAAATGTAAGGTAAGGATTCTGAGTGAAGGGTGAAGCAGGTAGGTTGGATGGAGTATGGGCAGGTAAGGAAGGATAACAGGTACTCTGCAAGCGGTTTTTCAAACTAAACAAACAAACACTTATAAAACCTATGACCTAGTTACTTCACTCTAATCTGACCTAACAGCAAAAGAAAATGAACAGAAGTTTATTCGAAATGAAATACGTGAAATAACTATGCAACTAAGCAATCATAAACTGAAGCATGCGATCAAAACTGATATCAAGTTCGACAACTAAAAATCCAACACTACTAATGGCATGGTGAAGCAAAAAGACAGTGTTTTTTTTGGTAGCAAAGTCACATTGGTCCCAGCTCATGATTCCACTGAGGGGGAGGTGAGATCCAAAGTACTTGGTAGCCTTTTTCTGAATATATTCCCTGTGATTAACCAATCAAGTAAATCTAAACATGAAGAACCTTTTTAATCATCAAGAGCAACTTAAATAACAACACAACATTTAACTCTAAATAGCAGATTTTATTCTAAGAATGCAGCAAAGACACATAAAGATAATCAAAGGAGGTATTGGGCGCTTGAGATGGACCCAACCCCAAGAGCTATAGCCTCCTAAGAGAGATTTAGAGCTGGTGCAAAGCTGGATTCATCTTTATTGAGCAAGAAAAGAAGAGTTACATCAAAATTGTCCACAAGGAGAACTTGAAAACGAGCTGAAAGCAAAGCTAATCTATTGCCTAAAAATCGAAATACAAACTAGCTAACTTCTGCCTACAAAATGACTAACCATTGGCTACGAAATGACTAACCACTAGCTACAAAATGACTAACCACTAGCTACAAAGTGACTAACCACTAGCTAACCAAAATGAGGCCCTAAGCCTTCTTATTTATACAAATTGAGGACCCCAACAGTCCTCCTAAACTTTAGGTACTCGACTGCCCAAGACTTGTAGTTAACAGCAGTCCTACTTGACTTGCTTGGCTGCCCTTGTGCTAATTGATTTGGTGGCCCTTGAACTCTGAGCTGATGGTGGAGAATTCGAGGTAAGGGCCCATAAATGAAGGGGGCACCTTCCTACAAATCCTCTCCCTTGTTCTCCCACGAATTTGGCTGCCAAGTGCTCATTAAAACCTTCAATTTTGTCTCCAAATTGACCAAAAAGGCTACACAAAGCACACATTAGACTTGTTGGCATAATGACTAGCCCAATTCACTCTATTAGCATAAATATAATAAAAAACATGCAATAAACTAATGAGAATTGTGGATTAAGTCGAATTAGGAGGTTGAATGAGCCCAAATAATTATCCATTTTTGGGGCTCATCACATGCAAGGGTGTAAACAAATAAAAATATAAGTAAAGTGGAGGTATGGTAAATAAATAAAACGTCTTTTTATACTTACTCAAAAGGTATGGTAAATAAATGAAAATATAAATAAACTAGACGTATGGTAAATAAATAAAACGTCTTTTTATATTTAGTCCATAACCCTCGTTCTATTTATGAAGGCTCAAGAAAGAGGTTTTATTTAAGTGAATCCTATGGGCCAAATACCATATTTGTAAAAGAGGTATGGTAAATTAATAAAAATATAAATAAACAAGAGGTATGGTAAACAAATAAAACATTTATTTATATTTACTCCATAAGTCACCTTATATTTATGAACACTAAAAAAATGCATCATATTTAGGTGAAACCTATGGCCAAAATACTATGGGACAAATACGATGGACTAGATTTATATTGATACCATGAAAAAAAACATTATTAACCCTAATATTAGTATTAATAAAAATAAAAATGGCACATGGTATTGACCCATGGTATTCACCAAAATGGCACACGGTATTGACCCATGGTATTCACCTGGAATGTAGCCTATTTAAATGGGGGAATTAAACCAACATAGATCCATCTTTACTCTGGATCTACTAACCCCCGAGAGGTATCAAATATCGTGATATGCAAACTAGCATAGAGTGAAAAAATATTTGATCCCTCTCGGGGGGCTTGGTGGATCAAGAGTAAAAATGGATACATTTTAGCTTGGTTAATATAAAGAATAAAATAAAATTCAACTATTAATTTTATTAATTTTTATAAATTACTAATAGTAATTTTTAAGCTCCAGGTTTATGATAACCCATGGTATTGACCCATGGTAATACCATGGTATTCATGTGAGCATAGACTATTTAAAGGGGAGATTCTATCATCTTAGATCCATCTTAATTCTGGTTCTACCAAGTGCTCAGAGGGATAAATAGATTTCATCCCCCTAAGAGTGGTAGATGTGGAGTTAATATGGATATAGGTTGGTTTTTATGATAATGAGGATATTAAATAGACTTAGGAAATTATATTGTAAAAACATCTTAAGGTGAATGGTTAAAGCATAGACATTGGACAAGTATATTTGTATACTTCTGTTTTAAACTGACACAAATCTAGGGCTAAAAGGAATGGATTGATTGCACTAGTCATCCTTCTATAACTTTCAAACATATGCTAGAGTAAACAGATTGTAATTTGGGTAATTTTTCTAAATGCAAATAGGAACATACTTGTGTATTGGTAGGGTGGTTGTGAGGTCCCTAGAAGTGATGAATTTGAATTTTTCTTGGTTTTATATATAGTATTAGGTTTTTTCTCATGCTTTTTGTGAATGACACGGGTGAATTTTATCCTACACCCACTAGGTTATCGATATGTAATTTCAGTAATTTTAAAGAAATGCAATGATTTCATTTGTGTATTCAATAAACACAATCTTCTAATGGAATTCTGCATTTGTGGTTTACCTATATAGATTCCATGGAGAAGTGTTAGTGGTGTGACATCAATTGTCCTCAAGCAGAGGCTTTAGTTTTACACTTTTTGGAAGCAAATACTTTCTTCCAACATTTTTGAGTTCCATGAAAAATTTGAAAGTCCTAATAGTATTCAATTATGGGTTCAAGAGAGACATAGTATTCAATTATGGGTTAAAGAGATCCACATTGAATGCTCTATCAGCCTTATCTCTTAGTTTAAGACTATTCACTTGGAGAGCCTGCATGTGCCCCCACTACAAGAGCATAGTAAAGTCATGTAGAACTTAGAGAAGCTATCTTTAAGCTTTTAGTGAAGAATGGAAAAATGTCTGGGTTCAATAACAACCAGTCGAGCATTAAGCTTCCAATAATGCTAGATTTTAACCCGGAGCACTTTTATGATTTGGAGGAGATGCCCCCTCTTATTTGTGACACATCTTCAGTTGTGAATTTGACTATTGCTAACTGTCATTTCCTTCAAAAGTTACCTGATGACTTGGGGAACCTCAACTCTTTGAATGTTAAGGAAGGAAAGAAAGTACATTATGCTAAGTTCTCTTATGCTTTTCAAGTTTTTCTTGGATATCTACAACGTTTCAGGTAGGAAAGTACATTTTCTTAATGAAAATTTGTCTTGATAGAAAAGCCCAATTTCAAATTCTAATGCTTTCAAAAAACATTGTATAACTGTAATGTTTCTAAAAGGAAAGATTTTTTTTTCAATTTAAGTATAATGATCCCATATTCCAACTTATTTTTCAGTAACCCATTAGGCTTTGTAGCTTTGAATAAATCCATGTCTTTTGATAAGATCCTCTTCCAAATTAGAACGCAGTTTCCTTTTGCCAATAACCACATACAATGTCTTGATTTTGTTATTGAGAAAATAGAGGTTGTGAAAAAAGCTTGTGCCATACAAGGACTTGATTCATTGATTATGTATCAATTATGGCTCTTGATGTAACAATGTCTTGATTTTGTTGCTTGAAAATAGAGGTTACGCTTTACTATTTCACAGAATTTCTTACAATCTTTCCATAAGTATTGATTTGTAATCTCAGTCACTAAGGGATGACAGTAATGACAAAGGTAATATTCCATGGTTTGAAGTTACCCTCTTACTAAATATTTAAATATATCACCACAATTTAATTGTTAGTTAAAGGAATTGTATTTGATTTGTAAACAATTCATTGCTTGATTTATAGATTTTGATTTTTTCCCTTTTTTATTTTTTTCTCAGATTTGGTATGAGACATCTTCCAATATTTGGGTTCCCTAGTTTCCCCACCATAGCTATGAGGTTCAGATGCTATCATTAAATATTCTTAGAACGTTACAACTTTTCTAGTAAGTGTACTTTGAAACATTGTTGTTGCTTTTCCATGGTGTTAATGCAAATAAGCACTACAACTAGTGCCATTATTTAGATTAAGTGCCGAAATCTAGGTGGTCTTGTAATGATGGAGTGATTGTTTTATAGCTACTAAGGCCATATGAATTTTTATCTCTTATGTTGTCCTAACATATTCAAATTCAGACTAAGAATTGAGGTCTCGTTTCCACTGTAGATTGCAGTCAGTTTCTTGAACATAATATATAGTAGAGTTATATTTTACTAATCAACTGTGGATGTGATTCCTCGTAGGAAAGGAAATTCAAAGTGATTTTGATTTCACATTGATTTGTCAAAACATCCACACAGGAAAGGAGATTCAAAGTGACACTGATTTCACACTGATTTGTCAAAATGGAGGAAGAGAAAAGGAAACTTTGTATTCAACAATGCTCTTAATTTCATATGTACATGCACAAACATATTAGTAGAAAATATTGAAGGGTTTCCTAAGCAATATTTTCCATTCCACTACATTCTTTACAGCTTGTAAATAAATAACTCGGAACAATTCATTACACTACTTGTTATTCTTTATTAATCAGTGGTTAATATTTTGATATTGATCTGGCTAAGATTTTTCTTCCTTCTTGTGAAATTGTGTGTTCTATAATGCTTCTTTTCCATTCACTATGTATAGCATATAAAGTGTGTCTAATGGAGTAGGAAGATTGGAAAGTCTTGTGATCCTTGAACTATGTTACAAGGTAGAAACCCAACGGGGCAGGGTAGGTGCATCCCCACAAAGGGGTCACAAATACCAAAGTTGGTATTGGCTAGTGCCTTGAGCTAGAAAATTTCCTTTACCCTTGTATTAACAGTGAATCCGGAGAGGATTCTAATATTATATTTATAAGATTTATATTAATTCTAATATTATCTTTATAAGATTTATATTAGTTAAGATTGATGAATAAAATTCATGAGACATGACCTAGGATGTCCTTGCAAGGTGGTTGTTGATTATTGGAAGCTATGATGGCCATTATGTCAGGCTAGGTGGTCGCACTCCCTTGATCGTGAGTACGATTGTGATCAAGATGGAAGACTTCATAGTCTAGATTGATTGTTTAGCAGTGATAATTACTGATCTCATTCACAAAAGCTTCTATTTCACTAATCCTTTTTATAGAGTTGTCAGATTCAATTTCCAAAGGTTTTAATTACACTATAGAGTTGAGTTCTGAGAGAGTTGCGATTCACAGTGTTAAGTATAACAACTATGACACTTGAATGAAGACAAGCATAGTAGATGTATCAGACTCTGTTATAATCTTACTTGCATATTATAAGGGACTTGGTTGGCTTTTTAATAATTTTATAAACAAGTTCCATTGTGTGGAAATGTGAAAAAAAAGGTGATATTTCCACCATGTGGCTCTTGTCATATATGGTTTTATACTTTTTCAAAAAATTCTCTAAGAGTTCACAATGCTAAGATTCATTAGGACCTTACAAAGTTTTATTATTGAGTGAAAGACTCACCAAGATCTTACAAGATTTTATAATTGATTAAAATATTCGCCATTCCTGGTGAGAGATTCGCCAAAAAATTATATATACATATTATATTATTGATAAAATCGCCTTCCATTTTTCCTATATACCATGGAGATTCGCCCATTTATTATACATATAAATTTAGGGGGGGTTCTTAAAATTTTCCCTGTTATCCACCCAAGCCGAAGCTTTGGAGATTGCAATGGGACTGCACGAGACCCCAATACAACATCCTGGCCTGGGAGTCCAACAAATCCACACGCAATTGCAAAATTTGTGTCTGGAAATGCAGAGTTCGAAACAGGACAGGACAACTCGGCCAGAGGTGCGCGAGGAGGTATGGTGCATAAAATGCAAAGGCCAGGGTCATGACAAGGACCATTTTCCAGTCTTCACGAACTACTTGGTGGGAGGAGAGCCGATGCCATTAAGACCAAAGGCATAGTCATGACCGAACGCGGTGCCTGCATTATGGTGCACGATTTTTCAGATTAGAGGAAAACACGCTACAGATAATTTTCACCTATTATAGAAGTATACATAGATGTCCCAACAATTGTTCTACAATTTCTGTAGGTCGGTAGGCCATGATGAGCGCACCTGCAGAAGTTAGGAGCTAATGAAGGATCAAACTCCTGCATACATAGTACAGACCAAAACATGAGCCTTCGATCCAAATGCAGGGATGATGCGTACTGGATTTTAGGGGCGTGGATGAGGTCGAGGTCGAATGGGACCAGGAAGGGGTCGCGGATCGCTGATTTATTACAATTGCGGAGGGCCAGGGTATTATGCCCACGATTGTACAATTCCGATGATAGCATCATGTGTATGTTGTACTCAGTTTAATCATGAGATGAAGGACTTCCCTACAGTGATAGTGAGGCTACACGATAAAGGGATACTCCAGCCTCCCCCGACGCAGAATTTGTAGAGGATGAGGTCTGAGCCACGCGAAGAGGACTCGAATGTAAACATCGTGCTCTGAAGCGGTATCACGACAGGTGATGAAAAAGGTAAGCAACATGAAGAAAGTGCGTGGGTTTGCAAGGCTCCTACAAAGGAACCTGAATTTGATTTGGAGCATGCAAAGGAAACATTCATGGAAGCTAAGACGAGCTTCGCGGAGGCCTCCACTTCAGGTAGTAAGGATCAACTAGAGTCGGAGATGGATCCTTCAATGATAACTACCTTTCTAGAGACATGTATGAAGCTGTTGTGCCATAGAAAGGTTGTGAAAGGACAGCAGGAACTTATCACTAGGTGCTCTGGGTCAGGAGAACTTCACGTAGTCCAGAAGCTCGAGAAACATACATGGCGAATAGGAAGGGAAATGCAATTGACTGCACAAATTGGGGAGTATGAAATGGATCAAGTAATTCTGGATCTAGGATCGAACGCGAATGTGTTGCCAAAGTAGAC
Organism: Pinus tabuliformis; assembly: GCA_031772625.1. Classification (NCBI taxonomy): domain Eukaryota; kingdom Viridiplantae; phylum Streptophyta; class Pinopsida; order Pinales; family Pinaceae; genus Pinus; species Pinus tabuliformis. The sequence continues at coordinate 930,030,166 of CM062817.1, forward strand.
ATGGGACCGAATGGGCAGGCCCGCGTTGCATTGGTCCCCTATTAAATTGTGAATGACAAACCAACAGAAGATCCTACAGATGGGAAGATTGCAGGTAATAACGGTAGACATCGAAGGTGCGAGGGTGCTTGCAGAGTTCGAAGTGATAGAGATTGTTGATGACAAAAATCCCTATCCCGCACTATTGGGAATAGATTGGGCCACTGATATGAACAGAGTGATAAATCTAAAGAAGCGCAAAATTCTTTTTGAGAAAAAGTCACTGTGCATAGTGGTACCTTTAGACCCTGTGGAAGGATTGCGCTACACAGAGCCAGTGCGCGACGACGAGCTAGACTGTATCTATAAGATAACCACTCGGGAACATGATTGGGTGAATCCTACAGTGGATGGCCAGATTTCATGGGAGTGCGAAAGCTCCTGCACATCAGATTCAGATGAGGAAACAAAACAATGGCAGAACCAGTTACACGCGGTAACCACGCTCAATTGCAACATGATGGTAAGATTACTATGTTGTGTAACAACAGAGGTGAGGGATCTGTCTATGTATGACGGTTTGACAACGGTGGATGAATTCCTGAACAAATTTGAAAGAGAAGTGCCAGAATAGCAGCGGTTTGATGCTCTGAAATGGGCACTGTGTGCTACGCCCGCAAAGTGGTGGGGTACACACTAGCAGAGTTTCAGGGATTGGCACGAATGTAGAAAGATGATGCGCTTACGATTTGGGAAGCCTTAGATGAGGATGGAAGCTGGGCAGGATGGACGAAACAGCCTATGCGCCCACCTTTTCATATGGGTACAGGTGTATGATACGCAGCTTGCACCAACGCACACCGCTCTCATGATAGGAAACATGGACAACAAGTAGAAGCAGGCAGGACAAGTGCGTGAATGGCGAAGGATGATACAACCTAGTGCACAAAAAACCATACACAGGGAAGCCTTGGACAAGGTGTTCGTAGTGCTGAACAGGGTCCACCATGTGAGATGCACTAACTGGGACCTACGCGTACCATTGATTGTATGGGCTTATAGGACCATATGCAAAACTTTGACCATGCAAGCATTTCCGAAGTTGAAGTATGAAGCAGAGGATGTAGTCCCTATGGAGCACGCGAAGCTGAGTCTACGCGTAACAACACCCGTAGATACAACGGTCTGTGCAGACCAGAACAAAGAAATCACACAGCGATGCGAAACAGAACATATAAGACTTGAGGAAGAAATTCGATGGGGAAACTTTAGACTTTGTGAACTTGAAAAAGACCGGGTACGGCTAAGGGAGAAAAGCGCTTTAATGGACGCAGAGGTCAAGAAGCTAGAAAATGAAATAAAGGAAGCAATTCTTGTCGAAAAACCGAGGATGGCGAGGCAAGATGCGTATGGTCATACTGAAAAATTGGAAAGTTATCGTCGTGAACTGGTTTGTCTGTTGCCTTGGTTTGGATCGCATATCACGAAACGTAGTGACCAAGGTAGCACATTGCAAATAGTAGAGTGCGCGATGCCGATCACCACAATGAAAGATGAGGATTCTCCACGAACCATGGTGGAGGACGGGTTGGAGCCTTGCACGGGTGGTGTGACCACCTGACTAGCCGGCCGAAGCATAGTATTTGTGCTCTGAGGAGCGGGGTAAAAGCGTGAGACTATAAACATATGCAGCAGATGTTGGTACATATGTAAGGAAACAATTTGGCCACAGAGGCTTCAGAAGAACGAATGCAGCAGGTTCAGCAAGCAACAACTCAGTGCGTTGCGGACATCAGGACCGTTCGAGACCATTTGGAGGGACTCCGTGCTAAGATCACCACACCGACAGAGTGACTCGAGGCTGAGTTAGGATGTTTGTGTTGGGGGCCTATTGGGCATGGAATCCCCCCACAACATGTTTTGGGGCTCAAAGCCCAAGTTTTGAGTGATATTATTGTAAGGCTCAACGAGTTGCAGGCACGAAATGTATGTTAGAGTCATAGGGCTATCCGCCCTAAGTTTGAATGTAATGTCAACCTACCCATGGTCCACGGACCATGGGATTGTATAAATAGAGTGAAGCTCTAAGTGTAAAACATAGTTAGTAGTGGGGAAGTTAGAGCGAAGTATGAGATAGAAGTATAGAGAAAGTGTCTAAGTGTATCTTGGGTCATAGTAGTAGGAAGAGGCTCTGCAGATGAGTGCACATAGGCCTAGTAGAGTCCGCAGCTGAGTGCGCAAACCCCTACAGTTGAGTGTGCAGGGTAGAGTTGAGTCTGTAACCAGAGAAGAGATTAATAAAGAAAGGTTTTGGTACCAATTATGTGCATCTGTTATGAGTTATTACATGGTTGATGTCATTTGCAATTATATTGTTTATTTACTGTGCACACTTATATGAATTGTGAATATTGTTAATTGAAAGCGTATAAATAAGCTAAGGTAACCAACCAATATTGAGTTACTAGTAAGGGCTTGGGTAAAAACATTGTTTGGCCCCCGAGTAGGGCTGCATGAAGGTAGCATCACAGACTGCGAGGAATGGGTAAGTTTGTGTAGGGTCGAACCACGAATCACTTGAACCCATCAGATATCCCCAGGGTGCGGAAACCTGGTTCTAGCACCCTCCCATAATACTTCGGGTGAGACCTCAGTCCACGCTCCACAGATTGTTGCCAAAAGGGCCAGTAGTATCGAGATTTGTTTGGCTAAATCACCTCCAAGGGTCAGGACCCAACAAGCCAACAGACTACGTTCGACACCGACCAAATGCCTAAACATCTTGGTTTCTATGTCTTTTCATGGACTACGCCTAACACATTCATATTTCACCATTTAATTTAATTTAAGTGTAGAATTACTTAAACTTTCATCACAACAAGAATATTACATGAGACACATATATAATGTAAATATCAATTTTTTTTACAATTTCGGGAGTAAATACTCAACCAGTATATAACAATATGCAAATGTTGTTTTTGTGTTGCTCGGTCGGTCGGCCTACTGCATGACCCAACCACAACACCGTTCAGCTTCGCCCCATAAGGTGCTACCCTGTACACCACACCCGCTATGCTGCAACCGTGTTCCGTTACTCAACCTACTGTGTATGCCGCTACATGACCCGCGCTACGGTCGTGTTTTCTTGCCCTATCACAGCCACACGACCTTCACCCCTCGTTGTCCACCCATTCAGTTATCCACCCCTACGCTTAGCCAAACCGCTGCACACAACTCATAGGAAGCTCTGCCCGACCTGCAACTTGGTTCACCTCTCGACCTACGACACTCTGAACTTCGCAATTGTTATAATACTGCCCATCACCATGGGCTCATCTTTGGTTAGCTTTCCTAACACGCTCACCCAATCTGTGGTTCGAATTGCTTGCCTTCGATGATGCCTCTCCACTCCATCCACGCTAATATCTATGCTACTTAGGCCATGGAGAGGGGGCATGGTGTTACCCAGTCAACCTACCTAATCTGCCTTTAGCATATTTTACATGTCAACTCCAAGTGGAGGTTTGAGTTGGCACTCCCAGCTCGTCGCTCCCCAACTTGTCCCCTATAAAACCAAGTCAACTCGTGCCCCTCCAACACTTAGTTTATTTTCGTGTTGGTGTGCCCTTCAACTCGTCGATTGACCCAACTCGTCAGTTAAATGTGCTCGTTATGACTCATCAGTTATGTGCGCCCACCTAACTTGTCGGTTAAACCTGCCCCATCAACTCATCTTCCAACTCATTGGTTAAACACGCCCATCGTGTGCGCCTGACTTGCCCAAGTGCGATGATGACTCGGAGTCATGACAACCTCCCCCGCCAGAATTCATTGTCATCCTTGGTAATCCAGCTACTCCTCTCAACTTCTTTTCATACTCTGCAATCTACTTCCTCTATCTCCATAGTGAATCCTCCATCTCCCAGCTACTCTCCTCCGGTGCTTTCTTCCATTTAACAAAGAACCCCTGTTGCATGTTACTCCCAATACTTGTAATACGAAGATCCATGATATTCTCCAAAACAAGGTCTAGTCTGCCTACAATCATGGTTGGTCCCCTCGGTGGTTTCATCCTATCTAGATGCTGTGCATCAAGTCGACATCTCTTGAGCTAACTCATATGGAAAACATGACTTCTCGAACACATGTGGTTTGGAAGCTCCAACTCATATGCAACTTCTCCACTCGCTTCTTTACTCGGAATGGCCCCTCCTACTTCCTCGTCAAAGATCTCGCAGTACCGTTCGGTGGTTGAAACTGATCCCCGGTAATCCTGAGAAAAACCATATCTCCAACACTGAAGTGTGTGTCCCATCTATCCTTATCTGCCCATTTCTTCATCCTCCTTGCAACTTCATGCAAGTGCACCCATGCTAACTCCAAGGTCTCCTCTCATGCTGTCATGAATCTCTTTGCATGTGGACTCCTCAAGAAACCTCTCGATAATACGGTGTGTGGAGCAACTGCCATATGTCCATTCACCAACTCAAATGGACTATACCTATAAATAGTGGATGATCGTAGTCATCTCTTTCTCATGAACTGGATACCTCCGTTCCCTATCCTGCAACTTCTGACTCTTATACGCCACCGGATGCCCATCCTACATAAGAACTCCTCCTATTGCAAAATATGAAGCATCTGTGTGTACCTCAAATGGTCTCTCGAAGTCAGGTAACTTTAGTACCAACGCTGTAACCATCCTCTTCTTCAAGTCTTCAAATGTTGTACGACACTTATCTCTCCAATTACATTGCTTTTCCTTCTTCAAAAGGTCTGTCAATTACAATGTAACTTTGGAGTACCCCTATACAAACTTTCGTTGGTAGTTGGTCATCCAAAAAAATACCCTCATATCATGGACATTCTTTGGTTCAGCACAATCCTCTATCGCCTTCACTCTGCTCAGCTCCATCCGTATGTGCCCTTGGCCTACAATGTGTCCAAGGAACGAAATCTCGGTCTGGGAAAACATACACTTCTACTTCTTCCAGTACAACTGATTCTTCTTCAGTGCCTCAAACACCAAATCCAAGTGTTTCTTATGATCCTCCATGTTATCACTGTATATCACGATATCATCCAAGTATACTACTATGAATGAATCCAAATATGGACATAGCACATCGTTCATCAAAGTGAAAAACATGGCAGGAGCGTTGCACAACCCGAATGGCATAACAAGGAACTCAAAAATTTCATACCTTGTCACAACCATAGTTTTCCTCTCATCTCCTTCCACTATCCACACCTACTAATACCCATTCCTTAAGTCCAGCTTGGAAAACTCTCGGGTTTTCACAAGCTTGTTGAAGCAATCTACAACTAATGGCAAAGGATACATGTTATTTATCGTTTTCTTGTTGAGAGCATGATAATCACGGCACATCCATAGCTCATTCGTATCCTTCTTTCTTTGGAACAATACTAGAGCACCATATGGGGACCTTGAAGGTATTATGAAACCTACATAAGTCAAATCCTTCAACTATCATTTCATTTCGTCCAACTCTGGTCCTGATAATTGATAAGGAGATTTTGTCGGAGGTTTCTTCCCTAGCTCTAGCTCAATGCTATGGTCCACTACGCGCTTTGGTGGAAGTGCTTTAGGTAGCCCAATGGGCATCAAATATGCATATTTGTCTAATACATCGGAAATCCCAGCTGGAATAGGCGTCCCCACTCCATCAGCGCTATCAACCTTTGTGATGATTATTGCATATGCCTCCACATCTGACTCCCATGTAGCTTTCTCCAAGCTTAGTGTAGAAACATGCTACACCTAAACTTCCTTCCTTTGCTTATGAGTAAGCAAAGTCTAAGTTTTTGATCCTCCAATCAACATAATCTCATTACAAAAGGGAACAATAATTGCCTTATTTCCCTTTATAAAATCCTACTCCAATATCATGTCAAAGTTGTTCATCTCCATTATCGTGAAGTCCAATCAACCTTGCCAATTTCCAATTCGAATTGGCACTTCATTTTCCAATCCCAACACCTTAGCCTTTGAATTCACTGCCTTGACTTCCACATTAGATGGAATAATCTGCAACTCGTGTCCACCAATGCTTGGATAGTTTTTCCATGAACTTCCAAGTCAGGAAACTCCAAACTATGAATCCAAGATTTCTTTTCGAAAACTTCAAATTGCATATATACCCGGTCTCTGCATCTTGCTATCATTTTACCTTTGATACCATCTGTCACTTCCCCAATTCGTTTTTCCCGAATTGGACTACGTTCAACACTAGCCAAATGCCTAAACATCTTGGTTTCTATGTCATTTCCTGGACTACGCCTAACACATTCATCTTTCACCATTTTATTTAATTTAAGTGCAGAATTACTTAAACTTTCATCACAACAAGAACATTGCACGAGATAGATATATAATGTAAATATCAGTTATAAATATCAAATGTTGTTTTTACAATCCTGGGAGTAATAATAAACCGGGATATAACATTATATAAATGTTATTTTTGTGCTACCCGGCTGGTCGGCCTGCTGCACGACTTGGCCACAACATCGTTCAGCCTCGCCCCACATGACACTACTCGGTACACCACACCTGCTGCGCTGCAACCATTTTTTGCTACTTGACCTACCGTGTAGGCGGCTACAAGACCCGTGCTGCAGTCGTGTTGGCTCGCCCTACAATGGCCACACGACCCGCACCCCTCACTGTCCACCTGTTCAGTTATCCGCCCCTTCGTTCGGCCAACCCACTACACACAATTCGTGGGCAGCCCTGCCTGACCTACAACCTAGTTCACCTCCCGACCTATGGCACTTTGAACTTCACAGTTGCTTTAATATTGCCCATCACTGCGGGCTCATCTTTGGTTAGCTTGCCTAACTCACTCACCCAATCTTCGGTTAGACTTGCTTGCCTTCGATGATGCCTCTCCACTCCATCCTCCACACTAATATATATGCTACTTAGGCCATGGGGAGGGGGCATTCGTGTTACCTAGCTAGCCCACCCAATCCATCTTTAGCATATTTTACACGTCGGCTCCAAGTGCAGGTTCGAGTGGCACGCTAAGCTTGTCGTTCCCCAACTCATTCCATATAAAACCAAGTCCACTTGCGCCCCTCCAACACTTAGTTTATTTTTGTGTTGGTGCATCCTTCAACTTGTCGGTTGACCCGGCTCATCGACTAAACGTGCTCGTCATGACTCATCATTTATGTGCACCCCTCCTAGCTCGTCAGTTATGTGTGCCCACCCAACTCGTTGGTTAAACGTGACCCAACGACTCGTCCGCCAACTCATCAGTTAAATGCACCCATTGTGCACACTCGACTCGCCCAAGTGCGACGATGACTCGGGGTCATGACAAATTAACTACTATGAAGCCCTTGTTTCTAATTACAATCGGAAACTAGTATTTTTAAAACATTTTTTGGGTTAAATTATAATATCGTGTATTTTTTATTTTTAAATTAATTTGTGAATTGAAAAGTGATATTACTATTAGTAATTTTCTTATTATTATTTTTTTAAATTTTGGGTTAAAATTATAACTTGATTAGAACTATGGTCTTAACAATTGATATCATTGAGATCAAAGTCTTTAGGGTTACATTACAGCTTATTTGAAGGAATGGCCATTACAATCGATACCATTAGAACCAAAATTTATTTTTTTAACCATGGTGAGTTGGCAATTTGTTAAAGTTATCTGGACAAGGCATAGAATCAAACCTACTTGTTGCCACTATAACACCAAGAGTATATCCAACATCCCACAAGCTAGATATATCAATAACTTAAAATTAACACTTATCAAACAATAGTGCTAGTGATGTCACCTCTTTTCTTTTATGAGAGTTAAAATTACAAATTGTGTAAAACTATGGCCTATGATTACAACTAAAGTCTTAAAATCAATCCCCAAATAGAAAAGTGGTGTTACTAGTAGCACCATTTTTTGGGCTTATAATTACAACATTCAAATTCAGGCTTCTGTGATCCATATCTTGAATATTTGAAACACTTGTGGTAGAAATCACATTAGAAAAGTTTTGTTAGTGCATTTTGAACTAGCGAGTGGGGTTAATCATTAGGACAAGATGAAGAATCAAATCATGACAACAAGTGTAGGAGGATATAAGAAATATGAACGCAAGTCCTATCACCAACTCCGGCCTCTGGAGTTTTGGTGTTTGGAATCAATTTGTAGTAGTCCCACCCGTGTTCAAATCTCTAGAGGCGAAACCCATACGCTTATAGTGTAGGAGGATACAAGAAATATGAAAGATATTCCCATCACCAACTCCGGCCTTTGGAGTTTTGGTGTTTGGAATCGATTTGTAGTAGTCCCACTGGTGTTCAAATCTTTGGAGGCCTCACCCATACACCTGTAGTGTAGGAGGATACAAGCAATATGAAAGAAAGTCCCATCACCAACTCTGGCCTCTGGATTTTTGGTGTTTGCAATCAATTTACAGTAGTCCCACCCGTGTTCAAATCTCTGGAGGCATCACCCATATGCTCGTAGAGTAGGAGGATCAAGCAATATGAAAGTAAGTCCCATTACCAACTCCAGCCTCTGGAGTTTTGGTGTTTGGAATCGATTTGTAGTAGTCCCACCCGTGTTCAAATCTTTGGAGGTGTCACCCATACGCCCGTAGTGTAGGAGAATATAATCAATATGAAAGCAAGTCCCATCACTAACTTCGACCTATAGAGTTTTGGTGTTTGGAATTGATTTGCAGTATTCCCACCCGTTTCAAATCTCTAGAGGCATCACCCATATGCCCGTAGTGTAGGAGGATACAAGCAATATGAAAGCAAGTCCCATCACCAACTCTAGCCTCTTGAGTTTTGGTGTTTGGAATCGATTTGCAGTAGTCCCACCTGTGTTCAAATCTCTAGAGGCATCACCCATATGCTTGTAGTGTTGGAGGAAACAAGCAATATAAAAGAAATTCCCATCACCAACTCCGGCCTCTGGAGTTTTGGTGTTTGGAATCGATTTGCAGTAGTCCCATCCATGTTCAAATCTCTGGAGGCATCACCTGGACACCCGTAGTGTAGGAGGAAACAAGCAATATGAAAACAAGTCCCATCACCAACTCCGGCCTTTGGAGTTTTGGTTTTTGGAATCGATTTGGAGTAGCCCCACCCATGTTCAAATATCTGGAGGCGTCACCCATATGCCCGTAGTGTAGAAGGATACAAGAAATAGGAAAGAAAGTCCCATCACCAACTCCGGCATTAGGAGTTTTGTTGTTTGGAATTGATTTGTAGTAGTCCCACCCATGTTCAAATCTCTGGAGTCATCACCCATACGCCCATAGTGTAGGAGGATACAGGCAATATGAAATCAAGTCCCATCACTAACTCTGGCCTTCAGAGTTTTGGTGTTTGGAATCGATTTGCAGTAGTCCTACCCATGTTCAAATCTCTAGAGGCGTCACCCATAAGCTCGTAGTGTAGGAGGATAGAAGCAATATGAAAGCAAGTCCCATCATCAACTCTTGCCTTTGGAGTTTTGGTGTTTGGAATCGCTTTGCAGTAGTCCCACCCTTGTTGGGTACAAACATGTCCAATTCGTTGTATTTTTTTTAGTACAAAGTAAAAGTGTATGAAATTCAATATTCTTTTTAGTACAAAGTAAAAGTGTATGTAATTCAATATGGAAACTTAAAAAGACTATCCAAGAGCAACCTTAACTCAAAAACACTTTCCCTATACGGAAGATTTTGATCCGTACTGAATACCTTAAAAACTTAACTTCGAAATATTGGTATTGTGTGGAGAGTTATAATTGTATGGAAAGTATTGTGCAAAGAGATTTTTATTGTGTAAAGAGTTTTTTGCAGAGAAATTTCATTGTGTTTAGTTTTCTCCACACTCTGTATCACCTTTAATCAATTAATTAGCCATAGAGACAAGGACTACACTGCATTACAATAATTACTTTTATTTTAATTAACAAATAATTTAAGTGTAAAAACTTAGTCCAATAACTTTTTTCCACTTCCAATAGTTATATTAATATAATTGCATGAATTAAGAAAAGCTAATATGAAAATATTAGCCAACAAGGAATTTTCTAAAATTCAATCTTTAAATATATTATACATGAAACAAGTGTTCCACCACAACTACAAGTTAAAGTCTAAAAATTTAAGAGTTTTTATAACAATGTTCCTAGATATTAACCCTTATTGATATATGACTAGCGTAATATCTTACATTTTGTAACCATAATGAAACCAATAATAATAAATTAAAAGCTTTTGTACAAATTATACAATTAAATATAAAAGAAACCATACATGTTTACTTAAAAAATTCGAAATTTTGTAATAGCAAAATCTATTATAAACAAGAGAGGCTGCATGGCAGATAGTCCCTGCTCAGTATAGGCAAGTGTCCAGAGTCTCTCAGCGCATGTAAAAGAACAAGGAACATGACAAGTAGCAAGACCAACATCCATGTCAACAAATCCAACAGTAGTAGACCCATAAGCAATAGTCCCAGTTACAGGTCCAACAACAAATGTTCCAGTATAAAGATCCAGTTCCTTCTTCTGCAGATCGAGACCCAATAGATTAAGCATGCCTAGTAGCTACGACATAGGTATTAAAAACAGAGGCATCATGCCATCGGGTTAGAGATTGAGCATGCCTAGTAGCTACGACATAGGTATTAGAAATAGAGCCATCATGCCCTTGGGTTAGAGATTGAGGACCAGTCCTTTCTGTACGCACCAGATACAGTGCTGCACCTTTGACCGATGAGATGGTTTTGTATCATGAGGAGGGAGCCTTTGACCGATGAGATGGCGGGGAAAGAACAGAAAAGCAGGAATGGCACCATCGGTTAAGGGTTTCTTCTAGACTACTGCTTGCTTCTAGCAACAAGATAATAAAAATGTTAAATCACTGATTAATAAGATATACTATACGATTCAAGCAAATATGCACAAAAAAGATATAAAATTTACGTTATGTCCCAATTAAACTCTAGCCTTATATTGCATGTTGAAAAATTGAAACTCATTCTCTTAGAAGTTACTCCCTGTCATTAGACAATGAAATATTAGTAGGTCATTTATCGACTTTATTTAGGTCTTCGAGATATTATTTATTTGTTGTTGTCACCTCATCATCTGTCCAGGGATGTAGGTTCCTGGTGGGCTTCTTTGGAGAACAGGTAGGGATGCTATTGGATATGCAATGGGATACCCTGGTGAATCTGCTTATTTTAATGAAATAAGAAAAACACTTCACGTTTTCCCCCTTTCTTTCTCAGGCGGATCGACTTGTCTCTATCGAGCCTTCCTCGTGAACCCTTGTGTGAAAGCTTCAGTTTACATTCAAAAATCTGGACTCATGTATCAATAATTCAGGTGGGCAAGGAACATAACTCCGACAATGAAATATTATAACAAAAGTTGCTCAGTTTCAAAAGACGACCGACAATAAAGTTTACGCTAGGTGCTTTCTAGCCCATGAAATATTAAGTCGACATACAAAGTGGAGAGACTATGAAAGTGAATGAGTGAATATAACAAGTGGATGACAATAATGGAAGTGGAAAGCATAAGTAGTTAATTCTGTTTGTGAGGCATGTTCAAGTCTTGTTCATTAGATTACAGAAAAGTTCTTTGAAGAATCAAACCAGTCGGTATAGTCAAGTGCTCCATATTTTTCAAAGATTTGAAAACTTGATACATTTGAAGCTATTCCAGCCATAGCTCTCGATCAAATTTTGTAACTTGTGGCAAACCTCTCTGTCTAGTCAAGAGTTCAATATTTTTCAGATAACTGGAATTTTGAATATTTCTTTGTGGCTGATGCAGATCTCCCAAGCTAGAGGGAAAACATAGATTCCTAACAAGCATGGAGTTACATCGCAGATCTCCCAAGCTAGAGTGAAAACATAAATTCTTAACAAGCATGGAGTTACATTTGAGGTGTCACATTGGAAAGAAAACATAGATGCTTAATTTGGATTCTAACTTTCGAAGTCCTTCAACAGATCCATGAATAGAATATAAAATGGAAGCTTCTATGTGAGTTGGTAAGCTTGGTCACTGCGTCTCCCTCACAGACATGGAGAAATGTTGACAATCTTCAGCGGGAGGACCCCTACCTCGTCCTTGACCAAAACTTCAATTTTTAGATTACTATGTCCTCTCTGACAATGACACTCTTAAGAGAAGGACCTCATTTGGTAAGACCACACATCTTCCCATCTTGAGCACACAACCATCTCACAATCAAAGAAATGGAACCCTACAGTGTAATAGTTGATCCCTACTGATAAGCTTCAGTTGACTGAGCAGCTATGGTTAATAATCAGTCCAGTCTGGACAATCTTCTTTCATTGCTAATGTTTATCTATTTCGGTCAATTTCTATGAAATGTGTACCAAGTAGTTTTCAATTTGCAACAAGTCTAACATCTGTCAGTCCCATGCAAAGAATTGCAGGAAGATCCTGTATAATTCAGATTTGGCAGGTACATTTTTCAATATTCACTCTTCTCATAGTGTAAACAACTGTAAGTGTGAGCATAAGAAAATAGAATTTAACTAGGAACAGTGGGATAGATGGGTTTTAATATGCATCCTTGGCAAGCCAAGGCTCCATAGTATAGTTGGTTCCTAAATCAACCATACATATGGACCATGGCAGTATGCCATTATTTCAGTGCAGCCTACTACAGAAATTAATTAATGATTGCACAATCTACATCTTGCATTAACTTTAGGTTCTATACACCATCATGAATACTTAAGGGTAGCATAGCAGGTCCACACAAGACATTGACTACTGTGTCCAAAACAACTGAAGTAAGGGCTAGTGATAGCATTTGCATGGTTATCAAAGAAACATAGAAGGAATACTACAGTAGAGCTCATGTAATGATTCATCAGGGAAATCTATAATAAGTCACAGAGTAAAGATGGTATTCTATTATTTATTGTAATCCAAGCATTTCTCACTGCATAGTATATGTGAAAATCATATAGCAAGGGCATTCATATGCTCAGGACTATGCTATAGATGCGACACACAAGGACTATGGTTTCAGCTTCAAAGACTCTATTTTCCAGCCATCTTTTGGAAAGTTTGCACAATAGCCCACATGTTTATGTACAATATTTTATGGTACTAAGTTATTAACAAAGTTATTAGTAGTCATGGTTCAGTGATGGTGGTAGCCTTTCAAAAATTCCCATTACTTGTTGTACTATTATAGGTTGTATCCAGGTAGAGAATGGTCCCACGCCTAGTCATAAATGACTCTATATCTGGTGATTATACCACAAATGACAACAATTCATCCAGTCACCAGAAATTAGTACCATTACTAGCCTTTGTTGCTTAAACAATTTCCTATTGCTCATACAATAACCAATTCTTATGGCTATAGCAGAGAGGGTGTTTATCTTCTATAATTATCAACAGTAACCATCGATTTCATAAACAATGCAGCATATGCCAACAGAGCATGCACATTGCTACACTAAGAATGAAGTCATAATTTAATGTGTCCAACTCGCTATACTAGGAACAAAGCCCTATTTTGTGCAGTTCAACGAAGCATGTATAAAATTTATACCAGGAACATAATTACTCTTTGATAGGTTGCAAACAAGGAGGATCCTACTGTCCCAGGGATCAAGTAAACTATCCCACTTGTGGGAGTTTGTGGGTCAATAACATTGCCCTAAGCCTCAGTTTTATCCATGGTTGTAAAACCCTTAAGTAATTCTGCAGTCTGGTAGCTTCATTACATGGTACAGTCAGTGAACTATCACAATGTGGGCATTGGGATGAGGTTCATGATGTTTTTCCTCCCAACCATTGGCAGACTGCCAATAGTGCAACTGCAGAAGTTAACTCATAACAATAGTGAAAACATGATGTAGAAGTTAACTCGAGTGTTGGAAAGAAATCTTGGAGACGCTTGAGATGCATAAAGACCAATAGGTGCACAAAAAATAAGGGATGGCTCTTAAGACTTGCAAAAATAGAGCATAGGGCCGAAGGCCACACCTCAAAAACATATAGAACAAGCATAGAGCCTTCTACACATAATGCTTAACTTTCCCACAAGTTAGTTATTGGTTCAAAACTTCAATTTAGATTCATTTCTATCCTTTTGTTCGCATCATCACCTTTCTAATGCCAACAAATTCCTCATGCCTTTCTAATGCCAACAATTTCCTTATAATTTTTATTGTTGTTTCCATCTTTGTCATACATTATCTATTACAACATGATATTTTTACTTCAACAAAACTTGAAGCTTCTCATATACTTGCCTTCCAAAGCCACATAAATTTGATCTTGCAGATGAGGGTTTGTAAACCTCCTCTGTAATTCTATGGAAGAAAATTAAACTACTAATAGTATTTGAGAAGAGGACCTATTTACATATTCAAAGTTGTCAAACTCATCAAATTTCTTCAAACGTCCATTATCTTTGTTGGTTCTATTATCTAATGTAAATGCAACATAAGGACTCAATTATCCATCTTCAATTAAAGAGAAAAATGGATAGGCCTCTATATTTATCTTAATATAATTCAAGAAAATAATTAGCATGGAAAAGACAAAAAAATCTATCATAAAACTTATACCATGCATTAATTTAATACGTCTATCAATATCAAACCTCATAGAGATGGATAAAGCCTGCAGCAAGCACTGGAGCAGAAAAAGTACATGCCACCTAATGATCAATGTCAGAAACAATAAACACTGCCAACTGAGCCAACCATCTGATATCTAGTTGTGTTGATGTCCATCTTTGTATGTAATGTAAAATGATAAGCATACTGTCAATCTCCTTTAATGAGACAAGATATTTGTCTAGAGAAGAAACTCAAGCACATACCACTTTCAGCAAATACAAGGTGGGTTAAATCTGGGTCAGGCAACCTATTAAAGTAAATCAGATCATTCTGCTGATTAAGACAACACCCTCATTCTGATCAGCTTAGACGTTAGAAATAGCTAGCCATCAAGAACCCCTGAAACAGAAAGAAGAGGCCAAATAGGCCTGCATTGAGCTGTGGAGGGCCTTCGAAGGTCCGCGTTAAGGATTAAAAGGCAAATTTTAGGCTTGAAATAGTGTGGGGAGGAGATAGAGGCTGCTACAGGCAGCGTCAAGGTTACTACTGAAGATATTTTTCGATGCCTTGCAACTAATAAATTGCCTTCCAATGGCCTTACTGCTCAAATGGGGACCGACAAAGCTTTAGAGCCAAAAGAAAAAAGAAAAAAAAAGAACAAAGGATGTCAACATAAATGGTAAAGAATGCGACTAAATAAAGTGCATTCTAGAGTGCATTCTAGGCTTACTAAATAAAGTGAATTCAATCTACGACAATATTTCGACATGCATTTTGACAGAGGTCATTGAGTAACATTACACGTTTGTTTAGGAGAGAGCTAACATGTTGCCTTGTTCCTAATGCTCTGCTTGTACTTCAGCGAACTCATCCATAAGCTCTCGAATACTCTGTCGAATACTATGAACCCTCTAAGAAACTCAATCTCTTCGTTCCATAGCCAGATCTTTTCGTGGCTCCGCCTCTCTTCAGGTCGCAAGGTCGAAGCAATGAGAAGATCTAGGTCCGTGTCATTTCATCTCCCAGCCTGGATGCAGAAACTAGGAGAAATTAATGGACAAGAAAGACATAATGAAATACTACATTACCTTAGGCTGAGTGCTCTTATTAGAGTAGTGGCACTGGTACCATTTATGGTCAATACAGAGGTTAGTATACTTGTTTTATCTTTGAATTTCTAATAAATTCTCATTGTCAGACTAATTAGTTGCATAAAGATGCTATGTACTGAAACAATAAGGTTGTTCTGTAATAACTGGGGCTAACTGAATTGGCTAAAATTATTCAGTATACTTTCTGCATTGCATTTGGCCCATTGATCACGTCTGCAATGCATTCTGGTGGATAGAGAATGACATACGGATATTTGGCTTATTAACTTTATCTGCATTGCATTTTGGTGAATAGATAATGGCAGAATGATATTTGTGTTGACAGGGGCATTCTACAACGCAAGTAGATGGATAGCCAACATAATGTTTGTTTCAGTTTATAAGAGTTTGAGTCTGGACATACTTTGATTTTTGGAAAAATAAAAACATTTCAGGTGATTCCTTCCATCCAATTAGGCCAGGGGGCAACAGAATGAGGCTTGTGTGCGGGTGGGGGAGTTTACTCTTACAAAGTCCATGACTTGAAGAGCAAGTTTGGTATTTGTGGATTTGCAATACAAAAATAGGGGCTGATGTTCAACATTTAGACCCCAAACTATGCTAATTATATTATCGTTTGCTCCACTGTACAAGACATACACAATAAACAATTTCCGTTATTCACATCCAGTTTAGCCTTGCATCATCTAGAGATGGAAGAAGTTGCTCGGTTCCCGCAGGCGACTTTGACAGGCATCTAGTTTGGCCTTGCATCGTCCACAAAAATCATAAGTAGAATGAACGAAATAGAGAAGAAACCTGGTCCTAGTTTAAAGTTCTTCTGTTTAATTCTGTAGAAAAACAATAATGCTACTGTTGTTAAATTCATTTTCATACTTATTCAGTCATAAACCAGCTTTGAAGTCTGAATGTTGACAATGTTCCTGGGCTTTACTCAAAACAATTGACCTAAAATTGTTGTAGCATCATATTCCTCGGCTTTATTAAGCTAAAATTGTTGTGGATACTACAGGGATACAAATTGATTATGGAGAATTGAAGAGCAAATGCAAAATACTTGACAGAAATCCTTGAAGATCCTTGAAGAGACTGGACATTTCAGCATACTTTCCAAAAAGATGTGGGCGTGCCCATTGTTGCATTCTATTGTTTCATTCTCACTGAAGGACAAGCGCTTTGAACTCACTGAGCAGTCTATGAACTCATGCTGAGAACCGAGGCTGAGAAGTCTATCATTATTCATTTTCGAGCGTAAGTTTAGCAAAGATCAGATATCACCCACAACATTAGAACGAATACAACCAGATAGCAATTATAAACATAAGAACAGAAGAGGTGTCATGTAAACATAAGAATAAAATATTGTATGACACCTAAGAGTCGTGTTAGGAAGTGGTGGTGGCAGCCGTACATGCAACGGTGGTGGTTCTTTATTATACTATGGTTTTCAATTATACTAAATATATTTTGATTAACATAAAATGCTTGAGATTTAATGCTGGCATTAGTTTGAAGCTAAATTTGCAAATGTGAAGTGAAAATATGATATAACTTATGCTTTCCGCCTCCCTTCCTCGAGAAGAGGCCAAATAAGAACATGAAATGGAATAATGTTAAAAAAGTTTGGGTATTCATGATAGGAAGTGGTTATTCATCATGATAATCAGGTTAAATAAATGCTAAAAGCTAACAAATCGATTACTATAGTCCCATGCCATTGGCAGATGGCAGGACTAATAAATCTATATAAAAACAATCATACAATTATGCAAAATCACTTCTAAGTAATTTTTTGCAATCACAAATTTATGATTAATAAAAGTTAAGAAAATAAAAGAAAAGGTTAAACTTATCTATGCAATATAAACATAATTACAGTTATCACCAAAAAGGTGGTTATAAAAAGCCATTCACTAGGAGGTTTTTTAGCTATTCTTCTAATGATTACAAAATATTTTTTTCTAACTCTTCTAATTATTACAAAATATATGTTGAAGGATCAATTTTTGAAAAAGTTTGAAATGATCCAAGCCAAAAGTGTTGAAATTTTTATGTTTTCGTCTCATCTCATGTGCCTTATCCCATTTCAAAACAAAGTCATGAACATTAAAATCTTCGTCACTCACTGAATTCTTATAGCATCATTTCTTAATCATTTATTGATGTTCATGAACTTCTTGTTTAGATTTTCTTATTGCTCCTCTAATTTTAACAATGTTTTAATTCCTTTTTGCATTATGGGGCAAAGATCTCCTCTAGAGGATTGGGCTCATTGTATGGAAAAAACACATTGGTGAGTAAGATAGTCTCCTTGTCATAAACAATGAAAAAATGAGAGTTACCCAACGTACGTTTGGGTGTTCCTATTATACCCATAACACATTTAAGAGGACTTTATGCCAACTCTTTTCTTTTTTTTTCATGATCATTGAATTTTTTCCTAATAATTGGAATTGAATTTATATTTGTATATTTTGCTAAAAAATTTCGGTAAAGGTCCCATATGGGGTGTTTTACACGTTAGAATTTGGGGTGGGTTGCTTTTGTCCCATTTGACCACAAGGCCATGGGATGTGGAAACACAACTTCTTAATGGTTTAATTATGAATTTGGAATGAGGCATGGGGGATGTCCCTATGCCACTGTCCAATGCCCAAAACATGGCACACCTCCCTTGCACTTTCACTCCTCAACATGAATATTCACCTTGGTAGCAAATTCTCTCACCTAATCACCCACTCTATTTACCTCATGAGACTCGTCAACCATAGGAGCCATTAGTGAGAGACTTAACTACCAAGATTATAGCCACCATGCACATCACATATGGCAACAAAATCAGGAAACAAGTTATCTGGCCATGCATGATGCTTGTCTCGATTAAATTACGGACTATAGGAATTAGACAACATTTCTTATGGAGGAGGTAAGACCTTGGAACCAAACTAGTCCCATTTGCCATGGAAAGGAAATTCTACAACTCCTTTATCATTATTGGTCTTTGGATTTCTTAGCACTCTTGTTAGAATTCTTAGTGGAGAAAGCCAACTCACCGATGAGCCCTATTTAGTTGCTCTAGAATTTTCTATTCTTGGCATTGAGCGACAATTTGAGTTAGCAGTTGACCATCACCTCTAGGCCAAGCAATGTTTAGCATTTTTGAGATGGCACTTCGGTCCTAGTGAAGTGAATAGCTCTCTAACCTGTGGATTGGCCATTCCTCTTCGTAAGCTAACCTTCCTCCCTCTCAATTTAATTCTTTTAACTTATATTTCATTTGGTTCAATTTAGACTCTCTCCATAGTCAAGTTTTTGTGATTTGTTTCTTTTATGTCTATTTCATCTCTTGTCCAATATTATTGGATTTTCAATATCTCAAGGCACTCAATTTTCTATGGGGTTGCTTCTTTCTAATCCCTTCCATTCTTTGCGATTTCATATCTTATCAAACCCTCTCTTGAGATTTCCTATTTATATTGGACCTCGATTTGTGACTACCCTTTTGTGGGCACCTCACCATCTTCCCAACCTTGTCTCATCTCCTACAACTCTCCCCTAACCTATTGGAACAACCTCTCTCCTTGTGTAGCCAAAATTCCCCATTACAAGGATTGTGTATGTTGGGGGATAACATATTATCCAGAGCATTGAAATTGGGGGCATGCAAAGGCTCAACTCGGAGCTAAAGGTTTGTTGTCATGATTTCAAGATCTTGCTCCACCTCCTATCAAGGTAAAACTCTCATAAGCTAATAAGAAAATAGCTAATTAATGGTGCCTTCTCTCAGATACAGAGGTTCTGGCTGATATGATCAATTAGGTACCTGATTCAGGTCATATAAATGGATGATACAATCAATACATATACACAATGGATCTTTATTGGAACATGAAGTATTTGATGGGAAAATTCTTATTGGATAGGAACTAAAACCCAGAGGACCTCCTCCTATCCATGGAACATCTGAATTAGCACTTGGCATACCTAGTTCATCAACTAGAGTTCATCAAGAAGAACATGACACCCCTCCTACTGCTAACTACTCACTGAGCAACAACAAGGATCCTATTCAAGTTACAACATAGATTTGGATCCCTCCTCCTAGTCAATTTCCTCTTTTTATGGTTTTAGTTTATCCAATATGGCTTTCTTTTCTTCTTCTCAATGCCTTGAAGGCTCAATTTTCAATATATATGTATTTTCAATTTTGACTCTTCAGGAAACATTTTGTCTTTTGCCTCCTTGAAAATAACACATTTTTTATATGGTTGAGTTTCCCGAAAGGCACCCCACAGTTTATGAGCAGAAACCTTCAAATCTATCTCCACGCTCACAGATTGTTTTATTTTTTCAGCTGAAGCCTTACCACAAGCATAACAAAAACAAAATTACGAGTGTTGGAGGACAACCAATGTTGGAAGAGGTGAGAGGCTTAAAGGAGTATAATAAAATAATATTGTATTATTTTTTATTTTATTTGAAATTGTTTTGAAGTAGATGTGAAGTGGTAATTTAATAAATTGATTTCGGAATTATTTTTTTTATGGATATATTTTTAGTTGAGTTTACTTAAAATTTGGCTCAAAATGTAATTATTTAAATTTTGTAAATTTTGGTTGATTTTTTGTTTTTGTTTTGTTTTTTTAATTAATTTTATTTAAAATTTGATAGGGATTAGTTGGAACTATAAATTTGAATTGTGAATTTTCATAATTCAAATAAACTTATGCTTAAGTTATTAGAATATTAAATATATTTCTACCTTTAAAAAAACATTTTAAATCATAATAAAAAACAATAATATGCTAAAAAGAAGTCTAAAACTTAGAATAATAACACTATTATCTTCAACTTACCTTTAACAGAGTAAAAATATTTTGAGGACTATATTTTTTTATTGGTTGACCGATATTTTTTTATTTTATTTTATTCAAAATTGTTTTGAGCTAAAAATAACCTCGCGATTTTTTGGTTCTTTAAGTGGATATATTTATTTTATTGAATTTCCTTGAAATTTAGTTAAATGTTATAATATAAACTCTACTCTAGAAAGTCTTTATCCCTTCACTTTATTCAGTTGGGAAGGATGATATAAAAGAAAATCATCCTTTCCAACTACGAGGTCCGGGGCAATGCCCCTAGACATTTTTTTTGGACAGTATATTAGGTCGGCGTACTTACCTATGATTTCGTGCATGCGTTTTGCACATGGTTTTTGGTATGATGGTTTTATGCCTATGGTATCTTGTAGACTTGGTCAAGCGAATTATGATTATGTTCTAATTCAAGGTTAATGGATTGGGTTTATGAATACTTCAACATGTATATATATGTATTGTAACATTGAAAGGAAAATAATGAAAAATCAATTTGTTAGTCCGAGTTTTGGGAACGAGGGGAAATCTTTGTGTATTTGTTTTGTGTTTCTCACCTTTTTAGAATTCATATGCAGGTAATTTTTGTACAAGGTTAAAACCTACAAAAAGTATGGCACTAAAGGAAGCCAATATATTGGGACTTCATGTTAGTGTGATAACGAATAAATCCTCTGTATAACATTGTGATGTGCATCAAGTAACTTAAAAGGAGGATACTTAAGTTTGTTTTATAGTTAGAAATGAACATCAAAATCAATTTGTGTTTGCTAAATAGTTCATTGCCTAATTCTAGCAATAAATGCATGGCATTGGAGGGAACCAACACTTAAGGTCTCAACAATGTTTGTTAGCGATTGTGCATTTGTATGATTGTTATGGTTATCTTTAAATGGGTCATGTACCTTTTAACAATATGTAGTCTTAATCTCGTATATAAAACCAAATACTATCTTAGATTGACTTTAACCTTTTATCCAAAAAGTATCTAAGCAAAGCAATTTTTTATTTTTATTTTTATTTATTTATTTATTTTTTAGGAAAGAAATCATTGTCCCTCTCAGCCAAAAGTTAGAAGGAGGTTGTTAGTACCAGGCTAACCCATAGATATACTCATTTAAGAGTTCACAATGCTCAAAGTCAGTACAACAATATTTATTAAGGCATTATAATTCATCATGTCAATATCAAAAATTTGAACCAGAGTAGAGAAAATAACAACCGCACTGCAAGATTACCTCAATTGACAAAAAAACGAAAAAACTTATTATCAAAATTACTTAATTTTATAATAATTTATATAAACATATTTTACTTTGAACTTTCCAATAATACAATCAATTAATTTTCTTTTTTCAAAATTTAAAATATTAATTTCAAAAATTGAATTTACTTAAATAATTATATCATAAAATATAATCAATTAATTTATTTTTTCTAAGATTTAAAATCTTAATTTCAAAAATTGAATTTACTTAAATAATTATATCATTTATGGGTACACTAAAAACTAAAACTACAATTAAAAAAACACGTCAACTTCCTAACAATGACACTGAATGCTTGGACACCTAGATTTGACCTCATGCCAACTGTGATGTGCATTATTCGGTGAACTCAAGATTGTCCGCAGCTTTTTAATTTTTTATTTGTATGTGATGGATTGGCTTAGAATGGTTTGTTGATTCAAAGTTTAACACTCAGTCGTAGGTTTCACATCGCACAACAGTTGGCAAATTACATGCGCTCTGCGTTTTTAATGACACATGGGGAGCTTTAACAATCCACATCCCTTGAAGATCAATGATAACACTCCACATCCTAAACACATATTTTTATTCAACAACTTTAGTTACATGAAAAAATATTAAACTCGCAACCATGAAGATGTTTTTGAATATCAAGTAGGACAATTTTCTATAAGTGATGCAAGACAATTTTTTATATTGAAGTATCATGAATAATCCACACACGGAAAAATACTATGTTTCATATATACAACATTATTATCATGATTAATATTTTGATACATCCATGGCTTCCTGAAAGATTAGGAAGGAGGAAGTGAATCTGGTTCTCAAGTATCAATATCAATGCAAAATACAATTGTGCATCAATTAGAAGTAAGTTGTTTTTTTATTAGGCCGATAGGCCTTCCTTTGAAAGGGACTTTCGTCGTTCTTTTGATTCTCACGCTGACACCTGGCGGACTGGGCAATTTGATTAGTATTTGTTCAGGCTTTTCTCATGCTGACACCTGGTCGATCGCCTCTTCTCACTCCATCGTTTCAATTCCCTCTGCAACGACTTCGTTCGCATAAGCAGCCTCAATTCCCGTAATTTTTCCGATGTTTTCGTTGTGGCTAAGGGGAGTGGGCGGTGGTGGACAGTGGAAAGGGATATGGCACAGCTGGAACAATGCAATACCCCTCAAAGCGATCGGCATACCGTTATTAAATTGGAGGGTAAACACCCTTTTCTTTGGCACGACCATTGGCCTGTTCTTGATTATGCCAGAGTCTTTGAATGCCTGGTTCTTGTTGATAATTTGTCCGCCGAAGTCTCCAGAGTTGTATCCAAGCTAAAGAGCTTAAGCTCTCGAACTGGAATTGATCAGAATAAAATCAGAATGAGCCCATTCATATTTCAACCCAAATATGTGGCGGTTCATATGAGAATTGAGAAAGACTGGATGATCCATTGCAAGAAGCTTGAGATGAGGTCCAGAGCTAGAAATGGCAAGGACTTGAAAATTTGCAGTAGTAAGGAGGAAACAATGAAGAGGGTTGCTCACATTCCTGGACTGGAGAAGCCCTCTGTTGTTTATCTGGCTGTTGCCGACGATCTTTTAGAGGACAGGGTGCTGTTAGAGGGATGGAGTGACTTCTTAGCCCCTTACGAAAAGAAGAAACTAGGTGTGCTGGATGTCTACTCAAAGTATCCCTATCTCATTCAATCTGCAATTGATTATGAAGTATGCCTGCAGGCTGATACATTTGAGGGGAATAGCTTTTCTACATTTTCGAGTCTCATAGTGTTGCAGAGGACCATGAGAATGGATAGGGCGCAGGATTGTGAAGGTTCAACTGTGGCTTCTTATGCTTACAACATTGAAGGCCGAGCAGGAGGAGCTAAAAGATGGGCAACCAACATGTCGGATTTGAGCTAAAAGCCTGGTACCCCTGATTCAAGCTTGCAGGTTGCTCTGGACTATGCTTGCGGTCTTGGAGGTGCAGACTGTACAACAATGCAACAAAGTGGCACGTGCTGTAACCCAGATACTGTTTTTTTTCATGCTTGCTATGCTTTTGACAGCTACTACAAGAAGAATGGCATGGCCCCTGGTACTTGTGACTTTGCTGGCAATGCAATTGTGACTACTCAAGATCCAAGTAAGCTATATGCCCTTATGCGAAGTTTGTTTTTTGCCCCCTGTTTTTCTTTTCATTGAATTTCTCAGTTTATATGGACTCCTATGGCCCTGTGGTGACGATAAACGTTTTATCCACTTTTACATAGTTTGTTGTCTGCTTGTTTTGTTTCACTGCGTCAACTTCTTGGATACCTTCCGCTGAGTCTCATCTTTACATTGTGTTAGATGATAGTTGAGTTGCATGCTTATGATTCATCTACCCACTTCCATGCCTGGTTGAGCTCATCTGAATGCAAAGACATCCTCCACTGATATACATTTTCCAATTGTAGGTTCCACCATGATAAGTGACATGATTATAGACCCATTTCCTGCCTGTTGTCTGTCTTAAAACTGCATGCAACCTTCAAATGTAAACACTCGTTATGGATAACTTGTATTGTTCAGGATATTTCCTTTTGGTTTAATGATGGAACTGTGTGATGTATTAAGAGAGAGTTATATTTGTAGGCAATCTGCTCTTCTGCATACAACATAACTTTCATTTATGCATGGATATATTGCATATTATTTTTTTCTTTATTGATTTTGTTATGAGAAGCTAAGGGTATGCATACTAAGTTTCATTTATACCCACTCTGTCTTCTACAAATTTTACTGTTCCAGTTTATATGAATATTAAAGACGTTTTTGTTTTTTGTGCACCGTTTCGGTTCTGCTAGATTCAAGATATTTGACTGTGATTAATATGCTTGACATTATACATTTTCGAAAATCTTCCCTTCATGGGTTAACATGATATACAAATTGAGGCTTGAAATTGTGTGAGATTGGAGAATGCATTGCACTCATGCAAATCTTCCTTTATGGATTTTGTGATGACAGGTACTGGGACATGCACATTTCCACAAAGGTATATACTAAGGAACCGCATTCCTCCTCCTATCTTTTGTTCATTTTTCTGTTCTACAATAAGTACTTTTTCAAGTTTTCATACAGAATTGAGAATCAAGATTTACTGGATTTTTGATATATTTTATGTTATATCTCAGCTTATAGTTTTGTAGCATTCTGATTTTTCCAAATTACTTGCAGCAGTAGCAGTTCATCACTTCTTAATACAAGCATACCTGCATCTGGTGGCTTGGGTGGTACTAGTATTCCACCAACATCGAGCAATAATGGTGATGCAACATCCATATTCTTTTGTGTTCCTGTTTTCTTTGCTTTGTTTTCTTTGATTGTATCTATGATGGTCGGAAAACAACTTTAGAGGATATCAATCTCTATTGGGTGAATCGAGGAGAAACATCAAGATGTTTTAGTTGGAATAGCTAGTGTAGACAAAGAGCTAGAGGATGTACAGGAAAAACTCTCCAGAGTTCAATCCCATTTGTCCCAACATTTTTTTTGATGTAATGGGGGGAACGCTAGGAGAGACTTTGAAAATGGGTACACCAGTGCAGTTCAGGTAATTCTTTCACTTTGTAGGAAAGAGAGGTTAAATATAGTTGGTATGCAGGTTTCACTGGGACAAATTGGTTCCACATTTTTTAGTTCACTATCAAGTAAAAGCTTTACAAGAGCAAACAATTGTCCATTTTCAGCAGCGTCCTTATTTCATGCTATACTCCTTAGTTTTCGGAATTAAGAATTTAATTAACAAACTTTGGCAGCAGAATAGCTCTGCAGTTGTCCTACCTCAGGAGTGTCCGAGGTGTGAGCACTATGTGGCAACAACTACTTATTTCAGTTGCATCTTCCCGTGCGTTGGAACATTGTTGGTAGAAGCAAAAATGCTAGCAGCGGCCAGTTCTGAAGACCTAAATGCCTGTATCAATTAAAATCCAATAAATGATATAGTGTAGCAGATTTCTTCTAGGAGCTTCTTGGTATTCAAGCAAAAAGAGTATATCATTATCACTGTTATTAAAATCCATCTTGTATTCAAAGCCATGCTCATCTTCTTGGGTCTGGATGTTGTTGTTTGGATGGATCAATCATCAAACAGTGTAATTGACAACTACTATGGAGATGTGGGCCTTGATAATGAAACTGTTTTAAAAGAATGGTATCTCATTCTCATCTTCTTGCTAACCTTCATTCAAATATTTATTTTAGCTGTCTTTTGCATTTTCCTGTGTGTTAGGAATAACTCCTCCTCCAACAACAATCACACCAACAACCGCTACTACCCCAATCACAACCCCTACCACCCCAACAGTTACCCCTTACACCCCTCCCTCAACACCTACCACAACAACACCGACAACCAACTCAAGCCAAAGTTGGTGTGTAGCAAAGCCTGGTACCCCTGATTCAATCTTGCAGGTTGCTCTGGACTATGCTTGCGGGCTTGGAGGTGCAGATTGTACAGCAATTCAACAAAGTGGCATGTGCTATAACCCATATACTATTTTTTTACATGCTTGCTATGCTTTTGACAGCTACTACAAGAAGAATGGCATGGCCCCTGGTACTTGTGACTTTGCTGGCAATGCAATTGTGACTACTCAAGATCCAAGTAAGCTATATGCCCTTATGCGAAGTTTGTTTTTTGCCCCCTGTTTTTCATTGAATTTCTCAGTTTATATGGATTCCTATGGTCCTGTGGTGACGATAAACGTTTTATCCACTTTTACATAGTTTGTTGTCTGCTTGTTTTGTTTCACTGCGTCAACTTCTTGGATACCTTCCGCTGAGTCTCAATACCTCTTGCAGAAGCTACAGTTTATGTGCATTTTGTATGATTCTTCCTCACGATCACGCTCTTCAAATATGATCTAATAGCTTTTTAACAGAGAATGGGAGATTAATGGTGCCTCAATACCAATTGGTGTTGTTCAAAACAAATTGTTATATACTATTGTTAAATTGGGTCTATATTTATTTCAGAATTAATGAAGTTTGTTCTTGAAGATGTTTAGATGTTTGTTCTTGGTGGTTTATGTACATTGCAAACACAGCCGGTATTTAGCCATCTCCATTCCCTCTTAGGGGTTTATTGCACATCTCACGCTCTGTATCTCTGTGTTTTCTCGAATAGATGAATATATAATAAAGAAATAAGAGAATCACAAGTCTGATTGTTGACATTTTTTATTATTACCAAATCTTACATTAGTATTTTGCGTTAAACATAGATGTTTGTGTGAGGTCCTGGGCCTCAAATATACTTGACGAAGATGACACAGGCTGGGTTTTTAACTTTTGTTTCCTCTACAGTGCAAGATATTCAAGAGGGCAGTCTTTAATCAAATGGCTTGTCATTTGTTACAATTGCAAACACAGTTGGTATTTAGCCATAGGAATTCTCACTGAGGGTGTTGTTGCACATGTCATGTGCTGTACATCTTTGTGTTTTGAACTTGTTATCAGCCATTAATAGTTATATTCACAAATTGATGAATGTAAAGAAATACAAGAAACACGACTCTGGTTGTTGACTTTTCTTTCTTTATACACCAAGCCATAGATTTGTATTGAATATAAATGTCTGTCTAAATGGATGCGCTCATGGGTTGCATATAGGTACAAGATGGCAGAGGATTGCGCAGATGATGACGATGATAAATCATCAATCAGTGAGCTACGTAAAGCGACTGAGGAGGAGCTCAATCTGCACAATTCCTTGGCTGAGGTACAATTACATACTATGTTTTGCTGAGTTGTGCTTTTCTCTAAGATCAAATCATTATGTGTAGTTTCTGTTACATAAGCTTCCATATATCTAGTGCGATGCCTTGTATATGAATTTAAATGTGACTTTATGATTTAATTGGTATTTGGATTCTGTGCTAGCTCAATTTGGTTTCCAGCAGGCAAAACGTTTTTAAACTAATTCCCCTCTCTTTAGGGTCGGTAGTCAGCCAGAAAAAATAATCTGAATTGTATTCCATGCTTAAGACTACTTTAAGAACAGAGATTTGTGTTTTATTTTCGTGTCAACCCTTTCTTTAATATATATCTATATGTGCCCTCTTCCAGGAAGCAATGTTTTAACTTTTGCCCAATTATTAGTAATGAAATTAGTTTTGTGAGTTAAAAAAAAATTATGTTCTGGACTTGCATGTTTTGTAATGTTATGTTGTTTAATTTGAAAGATGGAATTTTCTCTGAAGCTTAGAGTCTTCATGCTTTGGCTTCATAAACGTGACAAAAATTGTTCGCAAAATCTTTTTAGATTATTGTCTGAAACTTACACTCTTCATGTTTTGGCACGATGAAAGTGACAACAAGTTTTTCTAGATTGCAGCATGCAAAAGCACATCTGAATGAAAGGGTTCTGCTAGAAGGAAAAAACAAAATTTCATTGAGAGTTTAAGAAAAACTTGATTCCCTTGAGTGTAGTTGGCAACCTTTATTGGATGTTGAGAGTTTTCCCACAGAAACTGGGATAACAGGGAAATTGGGAATCTGACCACAGCTTCTTCAGCAATCTCCCATCCACCAACCCTCTGATAAATCCAGTGCTCTCATATATATGTGTGTGTGTTTTGTGCCATACATGAACTCTTAAGAAATTTCAAAAGCCTTCACCTAATGCAATCCTCCAGGTTTTTCAAGACACCAAAGAAAACTACTTACGATCAGTTTCTTAAACATGGAAATTTTACAACACACTGCTTCCAAAACAACCATCCAAAAGGTCATTACTATATAATAGCTTGATTAGAAATAGATTGAATGAGAAGGTCCAGATGGGGTATTCAATCATCTCCATCCATCTGTTCTGCATCCTCAGTGCTTACTTGGACAATATATTAGCCTTCATATTTATCCCTTGCAGACATGCTGAAAAGATAATGACATGGAATTTTTCCTTGCTTCTCTGATTCCGTCCAATGATGGGCCAGCTGCAAATTTTCCTGATTGAAATTTCCATTTGACCTCTCTGCAATGTGTTTGGAATCTCTTATCACCTGTAGACAATTTAAACCTTTCTCTATTGCTATTTTCAGAATCTACCAAAAAGCATAAAGTTCTGCTATGTTATTTGATCCATCTCCTACAGCTTTGCTTTGAAACTGATCTCGTAATTGTCTCTTAAAGTAATGCCTCATGATCCACAATAGCTGGGATTACCTTGACAAGCCTCGTTGAAATAACTCCACAGTATTGTTATATATATATCTGGGGATCTTAGTATTATTTGTTTCTTTTCCTTTAAAGGTGGCTGTGTCCCTTAATATGCATATCTATTCTTGTGTCAAACTTGATTAGTAATAACATCTTTGTTTTGAATTCTTTTCATTTCTTGCTAGCCAAATAGCTCAAGTCACTGTACAAGGACAGTCTGATGCCCACATGCAGTTAATACAGAATGTATTTTGAAAACGAGGATTTAGTTTTGTAGTGCTTGAATCATCATTTCATATTGGTTTTCATTTGTTAGTAGCCAGATCATTTCTCTTACAATATGATTGTAATATCTTTTGTTTCTCTTACAATATGATTGTAATATCTTTTGTTTCTCTTCTGTGGGAAATTTTGTACAGGAGTTCAAACAATG
This sequence comes from Pinus tabuliformis, assembly GCA_031772625.1. Taxonomy (NCBI): domain Eukaryota; kingdom Viridiplantae; phylum Streptophyta; class Pinopsida; order Pinales; family Pinaceae; genus Pinus; species Pinus tabuliformis. The sequence continues at coordinate 930,059,630 of CM062817.1, forward strand.
TATATAAATAGAAAGATGCAGAAAATGACAGTCAAATTTTGTACTCAGAATTATGACAAGAAATCCCTTGCTAGGTTTGTGAGGAAAGAGAGCTTCAACACCAGTTCTGTCTCCAACCGCCAAGATGATCAGTACGCTACTAACATGTTTAGTGAATAATTTCTGCTATTCTCTTGTAATCTATAGGCCCCCAAAGCTCCTCATAGGTGAGAATATTTGCAGGATGTTAATATTGTTGTAAGTTTGTAGTAGTTGTGGAATGACTTACTTTTGTGCTGCTTCTCATCTTCAACAACAAGAGTTTCTGTGGTGAATAAGCAGAATCCATGTCCTGCCTTGTGAAGCAGCTCTCCACTGTGATAGCATTCTTTGTAATGTCTCTGATAAATCCTTTAGACTTCTATTTCATTCTGTAATATGATGGGATTCACTCTACAAGATTAGGGGATTCACTCTACAGAGTCCATGTCATACCTTCTGAATCAGCTCTCCACTTATCCTAATTTTCTCTGTAATGACCCTAATAAATCCTATATAATGAGATTTCATTTTGTAATATGATGGGATATGAAATTTCTCAGTTTTACTTGTAATAGGATGGGATTTCATTCTGTAATATCATAGGATTTCCCTCTGCAATATTTGCTACTAAATTTTACAATTCCAAATTAATAATCCTATCGGCCTCTCTTTGTACCTTTTGGGACAATTACTAGTAAATTATTCTCTATATGAACACATTTATGGATGTGAACATATTTTCATTCACGGGCGAGTAAAATAACATCCGAAATGTTTAAAGATCGATATTATTTTTTATTTTTTTTGTATGAGGTTTTTATTTTAAAAATTAAAAGAAAAATCAATAATTGTTGTTATAGCTAGCTCTTTTTAAGGGTCGAATGATTCTTATCAAGTTTACTTTAGAGGGTCTATCTGTGTATTGGTTTACTCTTATGAAGATAGCAAAATCCATTGTTAATCACATTTGATGATGCCTAACTAACTTTCTATAGAACGACAGGAATAAAAGTCCTTTAAAGCATTTGATCAAATGGGACACTCTGGCTCAGCCAAAGCATTGTGGTGGATGAGGTTTCAAAACCCTTCAATGGTTTGCCTTAGCACTGGCCATGAAAAGTTCATGGAGGGAATTTACATGTGACAACATCTAGAGCATAATCATTATGGACAAATATTTGCATAACCAGTCGGTTATGGATTGATTATGGTCTTAACCAATCGAGCTTTCAAATGTGATGTTGCATTAGGCTTATCAATGGGGGTCAATTTGTTAGGCATGTCTTATACATATATTTCAAAGTTATGATCCCATATAATTGGTTGGCCTTCATTTTAATTTCATCTGTCATATTCTCTCATACGATTGGCCCATTTATGCTAGCAACCATGCATAATACACACATACACTAGCATACTTTCAAAAACTACAAAGACGTGTTTTACATCACTATACTTTGCTTAATTTTTGCAATCATTTTTCTGCATTTCTTAACTTCACTTTTCAAAAAAACTAATGAAACATTTCAACAATACCATGTGTCCTAGGGTTGCACATATATATAAGAATTGCAATGTTTCTCACTTTATTTAGATGATCAATGATAGACAAGTCACACTGCCTTGGGGAGATATTAACATTACATTGTAATTCAATCAAAGTTTCCAATTTTTATTCTGCATTATAATAGATAGACTATATTTTATATGAACTTTTCAAAATAATTCATGAAGCACTCCAACAATAACCCTTTGTACAATGATTGCACACACTCTGGGAAAAGACTTAAACTACATCCCTTTTTTCTTGTAATATTTTGATTGAGGTCTATGTAAACCTCGAGTTACAAGAGTGGCTATTAACTTCAAGGGATTTGACTAGATTTGACCTTGTGACTATGATAATGAAATTTTTAAAAGCAGTAAGGTAGTGAGTATAAATTCATTGTGCAAAAGAAAATCAAGAGAGCGAACAAAAATTTGAGTAATTTAATGAATAGTGAGATGCTAAGAAAATATTGAATAAGCTTAAGAGGTTAAAGGGAAATAATAATAAAAGATGACGATATTGAGTAGTGAAGAAAGAAATTAAAGGTAAAAACACTTTTGAATTTTTTTCAACTTTTATGAAATTTGTCTTTTTTTAATATGAATCAAACTTGGTATCATCAATTTTATTTTTTATTTTTTATTGTGCATTTGGTAGACATAGAGTATTTTTTTCTATTAGAGAAAACTAACATGATAATTTGAAATGTCACAACGAATGTTTAACTGATGTATCTTGTTTGATGTCAAATCCTTTAAAGGCAATTTCATAAGTGAAGGTTCATTTGTTAGGTATGTTTTTTGAGTAATGGGTGTTCATGCCATTTTTTGAAACAAGGGTTACGAGATGAGGAGAGATTCGGGGTATTATGTCTCAAGTGAAATCATTTCAAGGAAAATTCATAAGCTAAGGTTCATTTGTTAGGCATCTTTTGTGAGTTATGGGTGTTCATGCCATTTGTTGAAACAAGGGGGAAGAGTTGAGGAGAGAGTCAAGGTATTCTATATTATTCTCCAATTTGTTTTTTTTGGTGTTGTTGCAACTTGCAACTCTAAATGTGCATTAATGGAAATTATTTTAGTCATATATATTAACTAAAAACACACCAAGGGCTTGATTGGTTGCTTAAGTGGGGATGGTGATATCCTCCCAACCAGAGTTCAATTCCTGATAAGTGTGTGTTTTATCCCATCAAACAATGTGGTTGTTGTGGCCATTTTTTCTATATGGGTGTGAATTTTCTCTAAATTCTAATACAATATCCCATATCTTTACGTGTGCTTAGTGTTAAGCTCTTAAATTATTATAAAAGCATTTTCTTCTTCTACTTCACCTTTCTATGTTCCTAGTGATTGAAAGAGATATGGATTTGACATGGTGCAATTCTTCATATGAAGAATAATATGAATGTTGATGTTTCCATGACCTATTTTTTCTATTAATTTATAAGTTCTCTTATGTTGTTTATTTTCAATGTCCTAAGAAAATGGTCTCAGGTTATCACTAATGACTTGGTGTATAGACAATCTTTGTACTTCATATTTTGTTTGTCTTAAATGACTTTGGAAGTGAAGGGTTCTCTATGTGCTTTTTCCATTAGTAAAATGGTTCCTTTGATTGACAACACTATGATCTTCTAATCAAGTCATATGTGGGGCAAGCACTATGATCTTCCTATCATGTGTCTAGTCAATTTAACGTCTTAAATTTCTCTACATAAATTATCAATCTGGGTATCGTAAACTGATGAAGTGTGGTGCACCATATGTGCTTAGTTAACCATTTTTCTTACTTCGTTGTTTTATAGTTTATGTTGTTTTGGAGTTTTGTTTTTGTTGGTCTCCTAAAGTATTCTAATGCAATGAAATCCTAGTTTAAAGTTTTAAGAATGCTTTTAAAGATCAAGTGTGGATGTATAATTGAAGACAAGGCTTATGATTCTTATGATAATTTCCAAACTAGCACTTCAAAGATCTCAAAACATGCTATCTATAAAATCAGAATTTGAACAAAAGTGTAAACATGCAGCTATATAAATCAAGCTAAATATGAAGTAATGAAAATGAGGTTACTGTCTCCGCTGTCCATCTAATTAGAGAAATAAAATCTAAACTACTGCATTCAAAACCAAAAATAAAGAAGCTGGAAAGTAGTCACTGATTTCATCCATAATTCCAATATTTCGTCAATTAACTTCTAAAACGGGGTTAAGCTAAAGACACCGGAAATAACGTCATATGGCATGAAAGAATGACATTTAAAATATTTTACTGGCAATCTAATGAAAGAAAAATCAAATTACTTCACCTACAATCTGATAGCTCACCAATTAACTTCTAAAACGGGGTTAAGCTAAAGGCACCAGAGATAACATCATGTAGCATAAAGCACTAATATCTAAACTGTCTACTTGCAAACTAATGAAAGTAAAATCAAATTACTTCACCTACAATCCGATAGCTCACCAATTAACTTCTAAAACGAGGTTAAGCTAAAGGCACCAGAGATAACGTCATGTAGCATAAAGAACTGATATCTAAATTGTCTACTTGCAAACTAATGAAAGCAAAATCAAATTACTTCACCTACAATTTGATAGCTCGCCAATTAACTTTTAAAACGGGGTTAAGCTAAAGGCACCGGAGATAACGTCATATAGTATGAAGAAATTGATATCTAAACTATCTAAAAGCAGTAAACAAATTTCACTAAAATAAAAGCATAACAACTAGAATTAAAAACTAAAGTTCAACAGAGGAAGCAAGTCTAAGATCACCACTTGATGTGAAAACTACATTAAAAAGCTCGAGCAAAAACTAATAATAAATACAAGAACATGTAAAGGAAAACTAATCTATAGTCAACCGGTTGAACACACTTGCATGAATGGAAAATCTAAACTATCAAACTTGAAAGCAATAAAATGACATACTTGAATGAAATCAAAGCAAAAATACAAAGCGAAATCTACTCTACCTTACATTCTAATGTGCTACGTGAAATCTACTTCACATCTCCTTCCATGTTGAGAACATCAAAGCTTTATTCAAATTCTTCAAAATTACAAAGTACAACAAAGCTCTCTAAAGCTTTCCAAAGCCATCAAGGAAGAATTACAAGCTCCAAGCTACCAATTCTAAACTCTAAGCTAAAGAACTAAAAGGCCAAGCTAAGCTAACAAATGAAGGAGAGAGATCTCTTATTTATACAAAAAGATGAGAAGCCATCTCATTAATGAGAGTCCATGAATCTCTCCCTCTACCTTAAGAGTCCTAATCAAAATAGGAACTGATAAGACACATATATTCTTAGAGTTTCAATACAATTAGGAGATGTGACACATATCCTCATCATCTCATGATTATCTCCACTCAAATTCGAATTTGGCCTTAGGGTGCCACATAAAGGTCTTCTATAAGCCTCCTTTTAACCTACACATGTCAACAATCTCAACCCACTTGTTAGGTATAAACATATGCACATTATTTTCTAACTTTTAACCACAAATTCACTTAAAAAGGCTTAGAATTAATAAAGTTTGGAAAAACATAAATGTGGCCCAATGATAATGAAAGTGGAATGAATGTGGTGACATAGTAGTGTAATGGAAATGAATGACATTTTCAAGACCCAACATACCCCCCAACTGAAGCTATTGCATGTTCTCATGCAATATATATTACATTAATTCTTTTTATCCTTGAGCTTTGGCCTAATTTTGCATAATATCATTTGATAACTTCATATTTAAGCAAAGTGTCTTACTTGAATTGCAACATGGTTGGTTTTTGTGCTACAACCATTTTTTTTGTTGTTGCATTCCATTTTGATCTTTGAACTTTGCATAATGATATTTTGATTATTGTTGCAAAGTATATCTTTATTGGATTGCATGATGGTTGGTTCTTGTGTGACAACCATGATTTTTTTTGTATCCAATTTATCCTTAAAGCACTTTTTGAAAAGCCATTGTATGCTCATAATAACAATGTAATAATTAATATATGTTGGAAGTATGTGGGTTCCTGAATATGATATGGACATGGAAAGATATGAATATGAATGTATTCCCCCCCCTAATTGATGCTATTGGCAATTTTATGAAATGAGGAAGAGAAATGTGTTTCTAACAATTATCATTCTAGTTTTTTATGGAATTCTAAGGTCAAAAGTTAGAAAATGACGTACCTTAACTTACCCTTTGGAATGGTTGAGTTGTATGTGTGGTGGCTACAAAATTCTGATCATATTCTTCTTCAAGTGGCTGAACAAGAGGAGTCATGGATAAAGAGTTAAGATGACTTTTTATTGCTTGTTGAATCTACTCTAAAATGTTGAAAATAACAATCTTCATGTCTTCAAAACTCATTGGCACAATTCCTACTATGTGAAAATATGTTCTGATGTCGAACATAGCAGGAAATTGTTGACTTAGTGGCCATTGATGGATGCCACTAGTCAACACGAGAACTCTCACCTTTGATGACAATGAGAGTCAAGATGCCCAAACACATCTTGCTAGGTACGAATAGTTTCGCTGATGTCGAGTCACCTAGAAGATCTGATGAACAAGGGACATTAATGTATTCCCATTGTTTGTCAGCATGAAAACTTGCCATTAAGGCATGCAAGATCAAGGTGTCTTTCCAAGGAACTTAGACTCAAAGGACTATGGACTCAATAATTTGAATTGAAGCAGGGCTTATTTGCGGAATGAAAATGACAGGAAAGGAAAGATGAAAATGGAAGATGGCAATGGAGAACAGAAATGGCAATGGGTAATAAGCGTGTGAATGAGCCTCTTGCTCTTATTTGTGGGTTATGAATGGACAAAAAGAGATGGAAGTGTATGTGAATGTAAATGGAAAATATGGAGGAAAATGAAATGAATGGTTTATTATGAGGTATGAATGTGATGGAGACAATAGTATCTGAAAGTTTTTCAAATGTTTGGATCTGATTTTGCATCAACATATTTCCTCTTTGTTGCTGATCATTCTCTTATGAAACAAATTGGTCTCTTAGAGAGACACCATTCTCTTGTAATCATTCGTCCTTCCTCTTGGAACCTACAAAAAAAACTAATACTTCTTCTGCAATAGAATGTAAGATTATGAAAGGAGAGAGGTGATCAATCTCTATAGTTATGATATTTACACACAAAACTAAGAATTTGTATTAATGAAACAAGTTCTTAAAGGAAAAATCAAAAGAATTTATACCTGCTTTGGAATTAGTGCCTCAAGTTGAATGTTGCTTATTTTCAGAAATTTATTTCATTATTTACCATTTCAAACTCTAATGATGGATTTTTCATTGTGTAGATCTTGTTGAGATCTTTCCAATGATACTTGAATCATAAAAATCTGATTTCGTATGAGAAAATTACGCTGATTTGAACAATGAGGTTTTTCAGCCGTGGAATTGGAGAACAACTGCGGAATGACTTTAGCTACAGAACGCGCACAATTTCTGTAGCTAAAAATCTTGAATAAAAATTTAGCCATTCATCTTTCATCATCAGTGCAAAATTAATCAATACCTTCAGAAAAGTGAATAAATAACTTATTCATTTCATTGATTCAAAATTATTATTTTTTTTTTTTTTGACATGCGGTGACTTAGTGATAACACACACCTTGAATTCCCTTTGATCGGGGTCTTTTTCATCGACTTGGATCAAATGAATAGGACACCATCCATGTACTGACATTTTCCCAGCTACCCATGTGGTTCGTTTCATCTCTTGACACCTGTAACCTACATAATTATGAAAATGGTTGCGGAATTGCCGGTTAGCTGCGGAATAGAGCTGCATTTCGCAGCTAAAAGACAACCAACCATCAGTTTTGAATTTTATTTATTTATTTATTTATTTTTGTTTGTACAGAGGATTATTCTGCAGACCAACTACTACAACACTCGAACTTGTTTTGGATTTGACAATTCTCAAGAAACCATTTTCCAAAATTTCATAGTTGCTGAATGAGATAGCCATGGTCTTCTACATTTCCTTTAATAGAATTTAGCTGTTTTTAGTTCAGGTATGCATATACTGAGCCATAGCTCATGTTTAAGACAACTCGGACCAAACAATAGTTCTAAGGTTTCTCAGAGCATATCATCTTATCCGTATCTGGATACTTACAACTTCTTATTGTAGTGAAAAGGACAAGGCCATGTTTCTCACAGAGGTGAAACAAGCAGCTTCAGCAATCACAAGCTCTCCAAATGAAGGCCGTAAATTTGGATCATTCTGTTAGCATTCAGAAATAATCTTTGCGGCATATTGATCAATTTACTGTGCAAATAATTTATTCCTTAAGCCACATCAAGAGCCATAACCGAAAAATACAGAGATAGAGTTGCAAAAGATTCAATCAAATAGACCACGACACCTTGGCATAACGATGTACGAGTTAAAAACAGAAGGTGTGAGGCATGGCGGGAGATGTGGTGGAGAGTTTCAGTGAGGAAAAGCCACACTTATCAGTTCATTAATAATCTATGAATTTAATTGTCTAAGAGTCCTTCCTTCCGAATCTGAAACACTCACATCATTTAAGTATCCGTTCAAACAGTGTCGTATTCAACCATCTTGCTGTTAAACGGGAAGTGGCAGAGCAGGTGTTAATGAGTTACAGATAGGTGGTAAGAGGCGGGAGATGTATAATCAACAAACTGTTAATTATCAGCACGCCATTGATTTCAAATCGGAAGAAACCGAATTAAATCAACTGCTAGTTAATTAATTCAAATTCTGTTTTTTCCTCTCGCGGCCTGTAAAAATGGGCTCCAAAGAATCGAGGATATCTCCCAAACCGCTTCAAATTGCTTAAAATGATTTTTGGGTTATCTAATTGACCCTATTTCCGAAAAACCCATGTTTTATTTTTCCCAAATTTGTCTCTGTTTGGCCATATCGTGCAATTGAAGTTTGACATTTTTTTTTTGCGTTTTTGTGGATTAACGTTTTTACTGTTCTACACTTTTATGAATTGTTGCATTCGTCTTTTTGGTTTTATTTTCAATTTTCAGCACAGAGAAAGCAAATGAACAGTGATCTAAACCTCAGATCTCAAAGTTTTATTTTATCCTAGCAACATACTAAAGAAATCGTACTTCAAAACACATATGTTTGGGTTTGCCATGTGCAACGTTGCTTGCCTCGTGACAGAAAATGAAAATGAATCTTATGGTGTGGACATCACTGAACTATGCAAGGAGGGACGATTGGACCAAGTTTTGGATGGATTCCCATAAACTAGCAATTTCCTGTCTCTTGCAGTTCTGCATCGATGCAAGAAAATTTGCAGAGGGTAGACAGATTCATACCCATATGATTAATAAAGGATCCATCCTCGACATTTTTATACAGAATCACTTATTTTTTAATGAGTGTTGAAGATTTTCACTAGTATTGGCATGTTGCTGTTGATTACAAGAGTCAGACAAACAACTAAAGGAGGTTATTGCAGTTTTTTTTTTTTTTAAATGTTTTTACAAGTTCGTTTTAAGGCCAAAGCTTGAACAGGAATGCAGATTTCTTATTAAGGCCACAGTGGAAACTAGGATTGAATATAGCCATTGATTGTTTCTTTTCTTTTCTTTCTTTCTTTCTTTTTTTTTTTTTTTTTTGAAATTGTGAAATTTTATAAGAATGATTTAATGATTTTCAATTTCAAGCAGTAAAGACTTCAAGTAAAATATACTAAAAGCAGGACTTTGACTGAAGTCTTAAGCTGATTTTTTTATCAATCTGGGTTGGGTGCGTAGGATAGGATCCATGTTAGGATGATTTCAGAGATGTCCATGTGGTCGGTTTCTTCATTGGATGCATGTAACATTCTAAACCTTGGAATTAGCTGCGGAATCAGGCTCCATTCCGTAGCTAAGTTGCAAAATCTTATTAAAATAGGACACAGTGTTTTGAGGGTCACTACAAACCATAACCAGTCAATCTTGGACCACTGAACCTATCAAAGCAGTTGGATTTCATTTTTTTTTAATTTTTTTTAATTTATTTATTATTGTTTTTTTATATTGAATCAATTGAAATAATGAAGTTTATTTTCTCCCCTTTTTTTTCTACATAAAAATCATTTTTCTGATCCTCCAGATCACACAAAGTGCAGGAGGAGAGCATACTCAAGAGATTATTAATGTTTTTAGATGTAAGAAATAAGGTCTCCTAATTACATTTCCTCGACATCGGTGCCAAAATGTCTAGTCAATTTAACGTCTTAAATTGCTTTACATAAATTATCAATCTGGATATCGTAAACTAATGAAGTGTGGTGCACCATATGTGCTTAGTTAACCCTTTTTATTAATTCGTTGTTTTATAGTTTATGTTGCTTTGGGGTTTTGTTTTTGTTGGTCTCCTAAAGTATTCTAGTGTAATGGAAATCCTAGTTTAAAGTTTTAAGAATGTTTTTAAAGATCAAGTGTGGATGTATAGTTGAAGACAAGGTTTATGCTTCTTATGATAATTTCCAAACTTAGCACTTCAAAGATCTCAAAAAATGTTATCTATAAAATCAGAATTTGAACAAAAGTGTAAACATGCACCTACATAAATCAAGCTAAAGATGAAGTACTGAAAATGAGATTACTGTCTCTGCTGTTGATCTAATTACAGAAATAAAATCTAAACTATTGCACTCAAAACCAAAAATAAAGAAGCTGGAAACTAGTCACCAATTTCATCCATAATTCCAATATTTCGTTAATTAACTTCTAAAACGGGGTTAAGCTAAAGACATCGGAAATAACATCATATGGCATGAAAGGATGAAATTTAAACTATTCTACTTGCAATCTAATGAAAGAAAAATCAAATTAATTCACCTACAATCCGATAGCTCGCCAATTAACTTCTAAAACGGGGTTAAACTAAAGGCACCTGAGAGAACGTCATGTAGCATAAAGAACTGATATCTAAACTGTCTACTTGCAAACTAATGAAAGAAAAATCAAATTACTTCACCTACAATCCGATAGCTCGCCAATTAACTTCTAAAACGGGGTTAAGCTAAAGGCACCGGAGATAACGTCATGTAGCATAAAGAACTGATATCTAAACTATCTACTTGCAAATTAATGAAAGCAAAATCAAATTACTTCACCTACAATCTGATAGCTTGCCAATTAACTTCTAAAACGGGGTTAAGCTAAAGGCACCAGAGATAACGTCATGTAGCATGAAGAAATTGATATCTAAACTATCTAAAAGCAGTAAACAAATTTCACTAAAATAAAAGCATAACAACTGGAATTAAAAACTAAAGTTCAGCAGAGGAAGCAAGTCTTAGATCACCACTTGATACAAAAACTACATTAAAAAGCTTGAGCAAAAACTAATAATAAAATACAAGAACATGTAAAGAAAAACTAATCTACAATCAACCAGTTGAACACACTTGCATGAATTAAAATTGCATGAATGGAAAATCTAAACTATCAAACTTGAAAGCAATAAAATGACATGCTTGAATGAAATCAAAGCAAAACTACAAAGCAAAATATACTCTACCTTACATTCTAATGTGCTCCATGACATCTACTTCACTTCTTCTTCCATGTTGAGAACAACAAAGCTTTATTCAAATTCTTCAAAATTACAAAGTACAACAAAGCTCTCTAAAGCTTTCCAAAGCCATCAAATAAGAACTACAAGCTTCAAGCTACCAATTCTAAACTCTAACCTAAAGAACTAAAAAGCCAAGCTAAGCTAACAAATGAAGGAGAGAGATCTCCTATTTATACAAAAAGATGAGAAGCCATATCATTAATGAGAGTCCATGAATCTCTCCCTCTACCTTTAGAGTCCTAATCAAAATAGGAACTGATAAAACACATGTCTTCTCAGCGTTTCAATATAATTAAGAGATGTGACACATATCCTCATGATCTCATGATTATCTCCATTCAAATTCTAATTTGGCCATAGGGTGCCACATAAAGGTCCTCTACAAGCCTCCTTTTAACCTACACATGTCAACAATCTCAACCCACTTGTTAGGTATAAGAATATGCACATTATTTTCTAATTTTTAACCCCAAATTCACTTAAAAAGGCTTAGAATTAATAAAGTTTGGAAAAACATAAATGTGGCCCAATGATAATGAAAGTGGGATGAATGTGGTGACATAGTAGTGAAATGGAGGTGAAATTGAGGTGATATAATGGACATAATAGTGAAAGTGTAATGGAAATGAATGACATTTTCAAGACCCAACATCATGTAATATGTGGGAAAGCACTTTCTCTCCTATTGATTTCTCCTATGATATGTTGAATCCTATGTCCATGAAGTAGCACTAAGATTATTCATCTCCAGTGTCAAATTCTCTTCATCATGTGTATTAAGTTGATGTAGTGATCAACAATAGAGTTCTTGGGCCAGAAGTTGGCTTGTCTTCAGGCCCTTTTCCCTTCATCTTTTACCTCTTTACCAAGTTTCCTTCCTATCATTCCTTCCATTAGTTTCACAAACACCAAGTTGATCATTATTGTTATGTAGTTCCCTAGGTTCTTCTTCTCCCTTCCTTTGAATATTGATATAATAAGACTTGTTGTCCAGTATGCTAGAACTTGAAAGGCCTTCCCACATCATTTCATTGAGTATTTTTGATAAGCGCGGTTGATATATTCTTGCCCCAATTTGAGGTATTCTACTTGGAGGCATTTGATATCCTTTGCTTTCCCTGTAACTACCCTTTTTATACCTTCTTCTAGTTCCTCTCTTGTCAAACATTCCCTTGTGGATGTACCGAAACTACAGAGGATCCAAATATATTTATGAATCTTCAATTAGAATTCTCTTTCATGATAATGGGATCATCCTATTCCATTCCATTATGTTGTTAAATAGTTTGTGGGCTCTTATTTCATCCATATGCACATTTTAAAGCTTACCCCCATGACAAAGAAATTAAAGTATATGATCTTAATAAAAATATATGATTTTGAACCAAATTGTTAAATGTTATGGACTACTTCTATCTACACTTGTTCCCAATCACCACATTCCCCATACCTTGCTCAATTTGCACATAGAAATGTCTATTCAATAATTTCTCATAATTCCACTGTTAAGTTAAGTTGAAGTTCTCTACAGGGGATGTTTGGTCTCTACAAGGCTCTTAACATAGAGCACAAAAGTTATATACATAATCTATGCACATAACATAAAAGGAAAGATTGCCACTAAATAATGATTCACACTAATGGTTTAGATACCTATATGATGGTTGATTCTAATAGAGTTGTACTTATCCAAATGATAAAATTTATAAAGAATACTTTCCTAGTTGCACATTGCCCGAACCACCACTTCGAAATAGCTTTGTGTGATGATTCTTTTGTGCAACAATCAATGTGATTTTAGGCTTATAACCGACCTCTATGTGATTGCATGACTGATAGATCAAATAACCATCTATAATTTATAGTTTAAACTAAGGAATGTTAAAACAAATAAATAACCATACGAGACATTTGTGACTTCCCATTACAAATTGAATGGACTTGGATAAAAATTTAACATAAGCTTTTATATAGCTTGCAATTCAACATTCAATGACTCCATCTTTGTAACAGTGACCACTCATCTTATAAAATAGATTAGTGATAGCTCTTTTCTTAGTACTAGATAGATTAAAATTTGATATTTATCTTAAAAGTAGTTATACTCCTTTTACCTTTTTAATTAAATTGATTAATAAAAAAATGTTATATGAACAAGTGTCATATGAAATGAGTTATGGTTTTTTGGACATGTGTTATTGATAAGTCATGGTACTGGAACAAAACATATTTACTAGTCAAGAATCACCATGATAAAGTAGGGTTGAATTTTGATGATTAAGTTGTTACATATTTTATGGTTTTTAAAATATATGTATGTTTAAATATAAATTAAATTTTATTATAATTATTAATAATAAAAATAGTTTAAATTAAAGTCATAATTTAATTGTTTTTTTTATGATGTTAAAATTTTTGTAGTGTTTGATATATTATAAATCCAATATCATATTACAAATTAATATCTATCCATTGTTATGAATTATTTAATTTATATAAATACAATGGTATAACTTTTACATATTAATAACAATAACAATTAAATTTATATATTAATAACAATTGAGTTGTAAAACACTTCTATAGTTATGTTAAAAGCCACCACTATCTTTCTAGACCCAAGCTCGTTTACACTATAGTTATACTCTCTTTTCAAAATAATATATATTTATTTTATTCTTTGTGGAGGCATGTATCAATCCCTTTATAATTTTTTTAATGAGAAAACAAAGTTCTATCCAAGGACACTCACGAAGGAAAAAGTCATTTGAATGGTGTATGCACGTATCAATTTGAAATAGGGTTGGCCCTATTTATATAACCTTTCACAATATTTTATCAATCATAAAACCACAAATTATGGTTATTTCAGCTTCCTCGGTTAGAAGGATCATGCCATTAAAAACAATGCTCATTGTAATTTAGAACCATTATATTGGGCGAACAATGACTCATCTATCATATAAAATCAATATTTCAAATATAATCTGCCACAACTTAATAGACTCAGGTTCCAAACAATAGGAATTGAATCTTCCTTAAAGTTGCAAAGTTGTGAGCAGTGGACCTAAATGGAATTATAATTTTCCAGTCATTGAGAATTTCATATTTACACTTGCAGCTAAAATACCAAAACATTAATTCCAGACATATGTGATATTCAAGCAAATCCAATAAAATCGGGCCTATAACTTCTTAAGCCAACCAAATTATAAAGGTGGTGTCTCACTTAAATAACGCTCCTTGACCTGGGACAAAGAATGTCATAATGGTTGGGGCAATAAAGTAAAACTACATAGAGCTCAATTGTTTCTGATCTCAATTCTTTTAAAAGGCAGTTGGAAGGTATGGAATCATGATGATTGACATTCATCATACCAACATTACATGAACTTCGATGAAGGTACACAACTCGAATTGGCACCCTAATACATCTGATAATCAATAATATGGACATGATCACTCTCTTCTCCCATCAGTTCCACAAATGTTTTGCAAAACCACAGGCAGGAAGACAAAATAAGAAAACCAATTGATAACTAGAAGCATTGTAGAAATTGAGATTCATTGTGCAAACTCATTGAATCTTCCTTATCATCTTGGTCCACTGTCCCATTGCTTAAACCGATTATGAAAAGTCAAAAAACCCTGTCCTCTTCACCTGATGTCACAAATCTGAAAAAAATCACAACTATACAACATAGGAAGAAATCAACCATTGCAAAGATGAATCAATTAACTTATTAAATGTATAACATAAATGATTAAAATTTGGTTTTATCATAATTGGAAACTAATGGATCTTGGCTCCTCTCGATGAGTGTAACAATATTGCACAATGGAAAAGAAATCATCTTGTTTGTAACAACTAAGAAAACTAATGAATGAAATGTGAACTCATTGTCATTAATTGACTTGAGAGGTAGAAAAATAGTCACACCCTTGCATTAATGCACACATATGACAAAATTGTAGTTGTGCTCGACTACAAACAACCTCCTTCTATAGGCCGAAGGCAACATCCAACCTAGAATATCGATTGTAACCATAAAATATTTCCAATCTCAATAAAACCAACATATCATGAAATAAAATGACAAATATTAATCTAAGAAATCCCTTCACAGTAATTTTTTGTCAAACAGAAATAAAATGTTACCTTATATGTGAATCCCTACCTGGAATCACGCTCTTGAGTAGATCAATAAATATCTTAGTGGTATTTAAAAACAAGAACAAAATTAGAAACTTGACAAAATATTTCAATATAATAATCCTACAATATTTCAAATACACAAATTTCACAGAATGACTCCAAACACTGAAAAAATCTGAGAAAAATGTTGACTATAAGTAACATGTTGACTAAATATTAAGTAGTAATCTTTTAAGCAAACTAATAACATGAATTGATAGCAAAGAATATGTTGGTTAAATACTAAGTATTATCTTATGGATTATGAGTAAATTAATAACATATATTGAAAATAAAAACACCAACACCCCCAACCATAGACCAAACCATTCACTTAACAAAAATGGAGAAAGAAAGATATATTGAACATGCATCACTGAAATGCAAAACAAAACTAACATTTGAAATAGATTAATCCAAATGCATATTAAAGATACATTAATGAAATGCAAAAAAAACTAACATTTAAAGTAGATTAATCCAATTTTGAACCATTTAGACTTACAAGCGATTAAATCTCTTGTTCTAGTCAAAGTATATTGTATCACTGAACTCCCACTTCAACGCATGGAATATTTTGTATCCATCATTAAATATATCTTAGTATGATGTCATGACCAATATTATTTCCCTTGAAATATTAGTGAGGGTTTGCAGAAACAAGAAGTAGGTAGGAAGCAAAGAAAATATCTTATTTAAATTGAGTAGCATTTTATATAAGGTGGGTGCTTTATTGAAAGTCTCTTTTAAAAAAAAAGGAACATGATAGGTATGATATGTAAAGCAAAACAAATTGCAATGATTATACTAGTTAATGGAGCAACGTATTGCCATTGGAGCGACGTTGACATTATGGTTTGGAGCAGCGTTGAGCAGCGTTAACATAATGGTGGGAGCAACGTTGATATAATGATTTGGAGCAGTAGCCTTGATGGCGTGGACATTAATATAATTTGGAGCAACAACATTAATAATAATACATTTGGAATAGTAGCATTAATATAATACATTTGGAGCAACAACATTAATAATAATACATTTGGAATAGTAGCATTAATATAATACATTTGGAGCAACAACCTTGATGGCGTGGACAATAATAGAATTCAGAGCAGCAACATTAATATAATACATTTGGAGCATAAACATTAATAATATAATTTGGTGTAGCTACATTAATATAATACATTTGGAGCAGTGGCATTAATAATAATACATTTGGAGCGTTGACATTTAAATTAACGTATTAGGCCAACATTTGGATCACTATTAATGTTGTGCAACTGTTAATATATCATGCCAATTCTTTAATACATCATGCCAAGTATTAATATATCATGCCAAGCGTTAATATAATGCTAATGCCAATTAATAGCTTTAATAATAATACATTTGGAGCGTTGACATTTGAATTCACTTGTTAGGCCAACATTTCGATCAGTATTAATGTTGTGCAAGTGTTAATATATCACGTCAAGCGTTAATATAATGCTAATGACAATTCAATGGTTTAATATTTGTTGCCTATGCGTTCATTATATTTCAGTGTTCTTATATTTTAAGATTCTTCATTACAAAGTTCACTGTTTATTAATGGTCAGCATAGATGGAGAGCGTTAATAAAATACATTGGGCAGTGTTGAGATTCTGGAGAGCGTTGAGATTATAATAGATTGACAACATTGAGAATGTTAATTAATTAATTAATTATTTTCTTTCAAAGCAATATATTTATTCATGATTTATATTTACATCATCTTTATCTCAGAATATTCCGAATAACAATAGTATTGCTATCAGTTCATGTAGCATGTTTTTTTATTGAAAAAAAAGGATCTTAGTAACCAGCCTCGTAATCATATACTGGTCTAATATTAAAGTGTATCATAGGTAGTACCATAGTGATATTTAGCAAAAATGTGCTTCTATAATAGCTATAAATAGTTCTTTGTAGTTCCAAAAACTATGACCCAAAAGGGAATTAGTAGATTGGATCTGCGTGATGTCACAAAAAAAGAGTTTTCAGGTTAGAGGTCATCCTAGAATTGGCATAATCCCAGCCTCGAGCCAAGTCTCACCCATTTTGATCTCCAGATGAAGACCACTCAACTCGTTTCTGATGCCTTGTTTGGAGAGTCGATCCGATTCCATGTTGAAATCTCTGTTAATGTGTTGTATGGAGGAGTGTAGAAGAGGGCTCCAGGGCATCTTGATCCGATTTAACCAGCCTTGTATGGAGGATTTCTAGATTGTAGCCTTGTTGCCAACATAATCGATAATGACCTTTGAGTTGCCATAGATGTGAATGGATTGAATATCCAGGAAATGTATAAACCACAAAAGTCCCCGTAATGCCATAGCTTCAACTTTTGTATTGGTTCCTTTACCCGCCCCCCAGTGTACATAATATGTCAGCTCTGGTTCAATGTGGAGTGTGAAACCATACCCACATATGTTGTTTTGTGATGCACCATCGAAGGGTAATTGACGTCAGGGCCAATATTTTTTTTTGCGGGCTTTTTTGTGATAACCTCTTGTATTACATCAGATATCTTGTTTTTAATTCTTTCCAGCACTTGGTCTCCCTGTTCTCTGTGGTTGTTGAAGATGATATTATTCCTCCATTTCAAGATTTCCCAAATGAAGATAGGAGGAATTAAGTGTCATGTATCGTGTTGGTTACTCAACCATTCCATCCAGTTCGCAATGTACATGAACTGTGGGATATTTAAACCATATGTAGCATCCAGATTTTTCCAGAATATAGAAACTTCAGGGAATTTAATGAACAGATGTCCATTATCCTCTTCTGCCTTCTTGCAAAGAACGCAATACCCAGGTCCCATCTAGTTTCTTTTCTGCAGATTTTCCCAGGTCAGATTTTTGTTCCTCCAGACCAGCCAGAGAAAAATGGTATTTTTTGTGGGAATGTGGGAGTTCCAAAATTTTGAAAACCAACCAACCTCTGGTTGATTGTCATTCAGACAACAAATTCTATGATATGTATCTACCACCATGGTGTTGTCTGCCTTCATCTTACCCCGCCATGCAATCATGTCACATTTTGTGTCCCTGTAGATACCAGTGTGCTGCAATTGTGTGCATATTTTATCCCACTCCATAGCGTTTTGTCCACTTAGTCTCAGCTCCGCTGAACGTTTCCATATAGGGCAACTGTTTTGCCAAGTCACAATGACTTGTTGCCAAAAGAATATGCCCTGGTCATTTAGTCCCTGAATGAGAGAAACCAAGATAGTGTCTATGTCCTCCAGTCCCTAGACACTGTCGCGACCAATTGCAATGTGGTGTCCCGTGCCCAATCTCCATGTGAGCAATGTAAGGAATAAATGGCTAATCTTAACAAAATTGCACTAGACTGCAGAGCCAGTTTTGTGTCCAATACATCCCCTGCACATCCATACTTTAAAATCAATCCCTTTCAGATATTTGTGTTTTATAATTTGACTCCATGTGCCTACACCAAAGATCCCGTGCCATATAGATTTGAGAAGAAGGGCTTGCCCAAATCTCTTCAAATGTAAGATGCCCTATCCACCTAGTCACTTCAGCAAAGTGATATGATCCAATTTTGAAAGATGGTATTTGTGCTGCTTCATACCAGACAAGATGAAATGTGCTGTGATCCCATTTAATTTCTTGATGATGGAAGTCGGTAGTTGAAATAGGTGTGCCCAGTACACACTCATTTGCGTTATCACAGCTTGAGTAAGAGTGAAATGCCCTCCCATAGAGAGACATCTATACTCCCAGCCCCATATTTTCCGATAGAATTGGTCAACTAGCCATTTCTAGTCTAAATTTCTGTAATTACAAGGCTTTAAATGGAAACCAAGGTATTTTAAACCAGCAAACATAAGCTCTCATGCAATACCAAATAAGTTAGCGATATAATCAGTAGTCTCTGTATCACCTTGTTCATGTACAATAGCCGATTTACTTTGGTTCATAATTAATCCAGTAGCATTTCCAAATTTAATGAAAATGTGAAAAAGGTGTAGCCAAGCAAACTTGTTGAGGATCCCCATGATGAGCACATCATCCACAAAGAAGTTGTGAGAAATATGAATATTTCTCCTGATGTTGAGAGTTAGAAAATGTCCTTCAGCTACAACATTTGTAATGTGAAGACTCAGACCATCTAAAGCCAAGATAAATAGGAGTGGTGATAGAGAACAACCCTATCAGAGACCCCTCCTAGCCTTAAAATATGTCGTCGGGTATCCATTTATGATCACCGCGAATTGTACATTTGATACGCAAGCCATGATCCACTCGGCAGCCGAGGGCTGAATACCGACCTTGTGGAGGACCAGTCTTAGATACCCCCAATCCAGACAATCAAATGCTTTTTTAAGGTCCACCTTCATAATCGTAACACCTAATGTTTTTGAATGGATAGAATGTAGGAATTCCTTTGCTATTGAAACTATGTCATGTATCTGACGATTTTTTAGAAAGCCAAACTGCTATTGGGAGATGAAGGATGAGAGGATGGGTCTCAGATAGTTTGCAATAGTCTTTGGGATGATTTTATAGACAAGATTACAGAGGGAAATGGGGCGTAAGTCAGAGAAGGAACGAGTAATAGGTTTTTTCGGGATTAGAGAAATATAGGTGGAGTTTAGAAGGGGGTGAACAAATCCCATTTCCTGGGATTCCTCTACTAAATTAACCAAATCAACCTCAAAAAGATCAAAAAAGTGAGTGAATGACTCAATGGTCCAATCGTTAGGGCCAGGGCTTTTGTCCCCATGGAAAGAATGCAGTGCCTCATGAATCTTCGTTGCAATGACCGGCTTGTAAAGGGCAAGATTCACATCATCATCAAACATATTGGGGTAGTGTTTTATTCCCCATAGTTGATCCTCCGGGAAGTCTATAGTTCTTTGGTCGTATGCATGTTGGAATAAAGTAGAGGTGGCCCGATTGATATCCTGTTGTGTTTGGCATTTGTTCCCTTCAGAGTCATAAATCTCCCATACAGAACTAGTATGTCACCGGAAATTTGGATATCTATGGAAGAACTTAGTGTTCCGGTCACCATCCCTGAGCCAGATAGCTCTACTTTTTAGTTTCCATGTTGTCTCCTTAATGAGTAGCAGAGCCATTATTCTTTTTTCTAATGCTTGAATGCGGCATCGAATGTCAATCGGGAGTGTGTGACTAGATATGAGTGAACCAATCTCTAGTAGTTCCTTTTTTATAGTTGTAAGTTCTCTGTTCAGAAACCACTTCTTTTTGATCTCCCATTGCTTGGTCTCCTACGTAAGAATCCCCAATTTGTCAATAAAGGATGGCATATGGGTGATATCGATTTTCCTCTCTGCTCCAAATTTCTTTGACAAGATCTGAATAAGTGGGATTTTCCAACCAAATCCAGTTGAACTTGAAGGGAAAACCGCCACGAAAATCATCCCGATGCCAGTGGAGAGTGATGGGGCAGTGATCTAATATATGCACACTGATAATTTCAGAAGAGACCATCCCGAGTCTCTCGATGATCTAATCATGTAGGAGGAAGCGAACGAGTCTCTTTGCAATATAACTTACACCCGACCGACCATTGTCCCAAGTAGGCATGTTGGTGGAGGGGTAGATATCTACTAAGTTATGGTCCATAATAATAGATTTTATTTTATCTTCCATGGCGTCAATTCTACTAGTGCGACCCCAGCTCTCGTGCACGTCAACAACACAGCTTAGATCACCTACCAAAACAAGGGAAGTTAGGTCGAGTATCTCCCACTCAAACATCCATTGAAAAATAGCTCTTGATAATGGTATGGGGCGTAAAAAATTAGTATATGAATGCGATCCAAGAGGCCACAGATGTGTCTAGCAAGTAGTATCCCAACAAAACAGGAAAAATCCCGAACCCTAACCCATCTTGGGTCCCAAATAGCAATCAGACCACCCGAGAGACCATTTGCATCAGAGGTAGCCATGTACCAGTCTGGTAGAATTCTCCGAAAATAACCAATCACCTGAGGAGCATGATGCATGGTTTCTTGTAGTAGAATAATGTAGGGATGATTAGATGTAAAGAGATCCTTCAGGGCCAGAAATTTAGGGGCGGCCCCAAGTCCCCTCAAATTTAAAGAAATAATAAAAGTCATGTTTGTCCTTGAGCGGGCTTCTGTGCTCCAAGGGCCTGAGTAGGGATATAGTCAACAATGGGGACGTCAATGAGGGCATTTGATTCCACAGGATAGAAAGATGGTCGGAAACAAGGACATCCATGGAAGTGTCTGCTGTCCCGTGGTTTTTTTTCCAGACAGTGATGTTACCAGTGGATGTAGGGATAATGTGAGGGGATGGAGGACCCGATGGTTTGTGGATGGTGAGTGACCAGAGGTCCAGGGTTTTCTTCTGGAGAAGGAAGTCAAGGTCACTGTCCACAGAGTTTGTGGGGGAATCTATCGGTGAATGTGGTGATACGGGAGTCGGTTTAGGAGGAGGGTCAGATGTAGGGGAGGGTGGTATGATACGAGTTGGGGACTTTTCCTAGACGTAACATATATGGGTGGCAGAAAGAGGTTCACAGTGCGACGGATGAGGCGGAGTGTTAGGTGGCAGTGTTATGAAGTTATGTGATGTGGGTGCAAGCCCTAGTAATGTGGCATCCAAGGGAGGGGGATCAGAACCTTTGGAGAGTGAGGTGGAAGGAACGTGAATAGGAGCATATTGTAATGGAATATCAACAGAGTGATGGGGATATTTTCCAAGTGGAGAGAGTGGAGGAGTACCTGTATACAGTGGAGAGACAGTGTTGCGCGTTGGTGTCTCAGTGCCCCCATATGACGAGCCATCCGCAAATATATCTTTTGTCTGTTTCCATATACCATTCTGAGGGTTTCGAGTTGCCATAGGTTTGGGCCCCCAACGTCGAGGACAATGGGCCAGAAGGTGTCTAGTGTGGTGGCAATTCAGCCACCAGAAGGGGACTCCCCAATAGTCCAGTCTCTGGATTAGTTTAGTGTCGCTCCAACTGAGAGCAATATGGTCAGAAAATCCTCCACTGTAATTTTTTTCTATGAGGATTCATGCCACCCTTTTTTCAGGTGCCCTAAGGCATCGGGGATCCACATATACAAAATTCCCAATTGCATCTCCAATATCAGTGAATACCCGCTTCGACCAGAATTCAATGGGGAGACCAGGTAGTTTTACCCAGATAAGATTATTTTGTGGGGTGTCTTTAGCAGGTTAACACTGATATACCAGGAGTATAGAGCGAGAAAACTGCGCCCCCTTACCCAGGGAATTGATTTAATATTTTCGAGGTCTTCTTGACAGAGGAAATGGAAGTTGTACCAATCGTTGAGCAGGCGAACCACCGTTGGCATGTAATCAAGCAGTATGTGCCATTTTGAATGTAACCAGGCGCGCATGTCTGAATCCTCCATATCGGCAAAGTGCCACTTCCCAACCAGAGCATGCTTCTAAAGGCTAATTACACGGTCTGATAGCACATCGTGCCCAAAAGCCAAATTGGGTGCAGGATCAGTAATTTTAATTGTGTGGGTAGGGTGATGAGCACGACATCCATGAACCAAGTGTGAGCTCCCATGCAACGACGATGGCACATATGAGCCATCTGGCAGTATGTGCGATGGATATGGTTGGAACCCTTTGTCCAAGGGAGTGGTCCCCCACCCAAATGATTGTTTAGCCTCCATTGTGGCACAGATGAGCGCATCATGCATTGAGGTGTCCAAAGCCAGGTATTCCATCACCCCGAATAGTACATGGACGGTGCAATATACAACCGGGAGAGAGTAGGTGGAGATGATAATGAGAGGTCAGGTGTTAGGTGTAGGGTAAATGTGCCATTGTCAGAGAATGTCTAGGGATCCCCACAGTCAGATATTCACATCAAGAAGCATCATAAAAGGTATTAGTAAAGGGAGGGGTCAAATTTGGACGCAATCGAAATTTAAGTCCAAATGAGGTAAGTACCTAGATACAGGAGAAGAATAAATATAGAAATAGGGAATGACGGTAATAGAGGATCTTAGTCAGGGTACGAGGATAACATCTATCAGATGAAGAATGTGGGAAAGTTTCTCGAGACGTGTTGATGCAGAGAGGCCAGTACGTCGCCAGCTAATTTTGAAATCAAGCCAGATTTAGGGGCAATAGGTTGCCGGAAAAATATTCAGGTTCAAGCCGAGACAGAGACGAATGAGGAGGCTAGATATGGAAAACAAATATTAAATAGGACTGTGGGCAATCTATTCCATCACAACAACAAACACAACAACACCCAGGGCACGTCCACCAGTTATTGCAAAAATGAAATCCAAATGAGTTGCATGGTCGGGATACAGTGAAGGAATTTATCCAGCGGTGACAGAGGGTGTTATAGCTGGTAATATGGAGGCAGTCAATCCCCCATAAGGGATTGTGGGCAGTATAGGTGGAAAAGGTCACTCCAGAGGGGCATGTGGATGCCTGGGGGGAGACAGGAAGTGTAGGCAAATAATACAATTGAGAAGGTAAGTGGAAATACAGAGTAGAATAATAATGTGAAGAATCTCAGAATGTACAATAGAGAAAAGTGAGAAAAATATTGAACATCATCAGAAGAGAATGATAACTGAGTAATAGTGTGACTAGATAACCGAGCACCAAAATAACAAGAACATTCGATAACCAACCCATCTCTTTCAACACCGAGTAACACACCCAGTTGTGCTCTATGACTGAAAATGATATTGCTCCAAACCTCTCCTAGGGAATGGTTGAAGGAGATGAGAAACCTTGGTTCTTTGTGAAGCTTCTACTCCATTACGAATTCCTTAAACTTGGACCAAGCTTACCTATTGGTATCTCCTAGTTTATCTAGGCTAAGAGTGAGTTACCTAGTTGCCAGAAAACCAGGATCAACAATGGTTACTTTCATAGAAGTAGTTCAAAAGAATAGGAAACATGTAGCGCATTCTTTGTGCCTTGAATGATACGTGAATACATGAGATAGTTTGTCGAACCTGAATTTTGAGAGATTGCATGCCATTGTCTTGTGTGAGAAACCATGAATTGAATAAAGGTAAAGTTTAAATTTTCCAGCGTCAACTGATTTTGGAACAACGTTAACATTGACATCCAAGTAGTGCATTGGATATAGTTTGCGGGTAGAGTGTTAATACATTGTTTGCAACATAGTTATCTAATTCGAATTGGATATGGAAATAATTTGTCCATGTAAAATTAAATACTGAAATTTTTTCTAGAGTATATATATTAAAATGATTAGCATATTATTTATTTTTATTTTTCTAAATTTAAAAAAATTGGATTGAATAATGATTATATTCAAAATTTCAAAGAAAATTTATTGAATCTTTCTCTTATAAGGATATTGTTGTTTATTTTTCTTTTATAAGGATCCAAAAATCATGAAGGACAAAATGCATCAAATTTATTAGAATTTCAAAGTGGGAAAATATGTAAGCAAAACCTAATAACGTAAATAAAAAAATGTCAAATCTGAAGTTCAATGAAAAGAATGAGAGATGGGCAGGGTTGAAGTGACCACTAAATTTATGTCTTAATCACAATTCCTATTGAATCCAAATTTATTTAACAATAAGTGTGTGCAGATTATCCTTTGTGTGGACCAGAAAAAGAACCCCCTCTAATTTAATTCCACATCACTGATCCTCTGTTTTACGGTCAACCTAACAACTATAATAATTGCTATCATTCATTTTTTTTTAGAAAAATGAAAATATGGGTTTTAAATTTGTTATCTTTTTAAAATATAAAGTTTATCCTTCCCTACAATATTTTAATAAAAAACTTGTAATTTTTAATAAGAATGTTACCATCATTTGATTGCAAAATTTTAATATAGAATTTCTATAATCTTTTTAATATAGAAACTACTGCTTTTCATTTTTATTTTTAAATAAAAAACTTTCCATTATTTAATTGCAATTTTTAATATAAAATTTCAATAAAAATTTTATACTACTGTTTTTATTTCTTTTACCATCACTATTTTTCATTTTTTTAACCATAAAAATGACCTAAAATATGTTATTGAACCCCAAGCATCAATGGTTGTTTACCCTACTCCCTATACCACATTCACTTGAACGAATCACTTTTATCGCTTTTAGGGTATAACTATTTACCCTCATCTTATCACCTTCCCTAGTCTCTTCAGGATCTCGATCTCGTGCTAGAAACTAACACATTGTTTTTCATTTTTTCTTAATATAAAATTTATCGCCGATCAAACAAATATGTATTGTATCAAGTCAAATGTAATTTTCCACGAATTGAATCGTACTTGTGAATTTTTGAATTTTGTAATTGCGAATTTTTGAATTTTCTGGCTCAATAGAACCAAACTTGGTAACTATGGTTTGTGTTTATATGGAGAGCCCATCATTTACATGGAGAGAAACATTAATACTTTTTGAAGCAACCTTTCTATGATAATTTCCAAGATTATTATGGAATGTATTTACATGATGAAGTGTGTTACATTATCCATTATTCTAGAGAGCGTTGATGATCCGGATCTTGGGAGGAGGCCCCCAAGATCTAAAAGATTGAAATGGATCTTGGGGTAGAGAGACCCCCAAGATCTGAAAACTTGAAATGCCAGAAGAAAAAGAGGAGAATGCCCAAAAAGCAACACCACAAAGAAACTTTTTATTAAAACCGACTGATCTGGATTTAAACAGGAACGCCACAAAATACCGAGATAACCATATACAAAAAGATGCAACAGAAATAATGCTTCATTTCATTAATGGAAAATACTGAAATATGCTTACAACCAGAAATGGAAATAAACCAGCTAGGGCGATGGTAGCTTATCTCTAAGAAGATATGTGTGGCTACATGCCTCTGAACTGTAAAGGCTACATTGTGGCGGACAATTTGTCCTTTTACAAAATGTGACTTGTTACTTATAGTATTTTTCCATTACAATACCACGGGTCAATTCCATGGGTGAATGAATACCATGGGTGGATTTTACAATACCACGGGCGGATGCCATTTACAATACCATGGGTGAATGAATACCATGGGTGGATTTTACAATACCACGGGCGGATGCCATTTACAATACCATGGGTCAATGAATAATATGGGTGGATGAGTACCATGGGTTGATGCCATTTTCCATTCGGATCAGTTGATACTAAAAGATACAGAGTAGACACATCTACAACTATGAAATATTAGAGAGAACACACAACGACAAATGCTAACAAAAACTAACCAATTTACATGAAACAATAAATGACAAAGCAACAAAACTGATTGTGTAAGACTACATCAAACTAGGAAACTACTACTACAAGAGAATGAAGCTACAAATGCGTATAACTTCGAATGTGTCATCTCTACTATGCCTCATCTACATTTATACAGAAAATAAGTCGATTAATTGTCTCTTTAGGTTGGAAGGGCCATGGTGGTGATGTCTCTTTGAAGCTCAATAGGTATTGTGATGGTGCCTCTTCGAATATGAGCAGGTCATGACGGTGAGGCGGTGCAGGAAGTGAATACGGTGAGGTGGTGGTGGTTCGTTGGTGAATTGACATGAATAATTGTTTTCAACACTCCCCATTAATTACGACTGACAGCTTAACCATGACTCAACATAACTTAGAGATGTCTGCTAGTCTAAGTCTTAGCTAGGGCTATGATGACTCAAAACTTTGACCTCAACTCTGGTGATAAATTTCTTTTTCCTTTTCTTCCAAATGTTGTATCCTCTGGACTGTTTCGTCTTTGCCTTTTTAGTGTAAGTTTCAAATTTTAGTTTCTTTATTTGATGTTGTAGCTCTTTCATCGTGATATCTTTGTTTAACATAAAAACATAGAAAATCATTCTAGGGTGTCCATGGACGTCCTTTACCTCTTCAAAAATTTGTTCGTATGTGGACTACTGCCACATGTCATCTTTTATAGTTTGTTCTTCATTATCAGTATGTTGCAACATAAGCCCATAATAAAATTTCGTCTCTTCAAGACTCCAATACATGAAAATTTCATCGACATTTTCATTTCAACATTTTCCATGTTGTCTTCAACATTCATTGCTTCAACTTGTATGCAAACATCATCAACACATTGTGTTTCAATCCATGCTTCAACGAACTTTAATTCTTATTCAAATTTTGTTGTTTCATCTCGGTTGCTTCTAACATCTTCACACACAAAATCAATGTTAAGTTTATATGAAAAAACATCTTCATAACCATATTGGTTTTGTTCATTCTACTTTGGAATGAGAGCTTTCTTCTCTTCTTCCTTCTTTGATTCCGTCGATACCTCATAATATTGATTCTCCACCTCTGCTTCTGCAAACAGGGTTTCTTGCACCTGGTTTCGAGACACAATTGGGTTTCTCTCACCAAATAACAACATATCAATAAGATGTTTCTATTGCATCATATGCAACCACTCATCACTAGTAAATTGTTCTTCATCAAAGCTAACATCAACAATTTCAATTGGTAGATCCACTGAATCAATTGCTTCTCCATTGGTAGCATTATCTACACGAAAATAAGCTTGTGTTGATAACACACCATCAACATTGTGATCAACTTTCAAGTGAGATTCAACAAAATCTTCATCTCTTTGTAGATCTGCTGCTACAGATGCATCTTCAATTTCATCTTCAAGCACTACTAAAGTATGTTGTATAACACTACTATCTTTGACTTGATTACTCCCCTTTGCACCAAGAGTCCTTTCAAGGATATCTCAAGGCTCCTTTGTTGTCTTTGCATCTACAATGATAAGAAGAATGCTATCATCTATGCATTCCTTTATGAATTTTAATGCCAAAGCATTCTACTGGCTACTTGGGGCCTGACCCAAGTTCAGAAGTGAGTTTAGCCAAGCAAATTCCGGTACTATCGGCCCTTTCAACAACATTCCACGGTGCGCAAACTGAGGTCTCACCTGAGGTAGTATGGGAGGGTGCTGGAGCCAGGTTTCTACACCCTAGGGATGTCTTGATGAAGTCTGGGAAGTTCGTGAACTGATCTTGCATGCTTGCGCTGCTCCGCGCAGCCATCTGTCCTTTGAGACTTGTGCAACTACTTCTGCGTAGATCTGTAAGGGGCGCAAAGGGGTGCTGTCCAGATCCTTTATCCTTACTATGCTTTTATTATAGATCTTGACTTAAATATGTGGGCCTAATATTCTTATTAATCATTCAACATTTATAACCACTGTGCGTAATCACAAACAGTAAAGAAATTCATAAATATCATAGAAGCAATAAACACATAGTATTCGAGAATCAACTTATCTTTTATTAATCCTCTGCTCAAATACAATCCCAACTCTACCTTACGCACTCAGATGCAGGGGTCTGCGCACACAACTGCGGACTATACCAGGCCTCTACGCACTCAGCTACAGAGCCTCTTACTACTGCTACGACCTGTTATGCTCCTATACCAATAGGTGTCATATTTCATGATTGACTTGATGAGCTACGTAATATGTTCATACCTTTCCTTGTTGCAAAGGTTTTCCATATTGTTAAAAAGTCAATTTTTTTTTTTTTTAAATGTAAAGAGGGTATACCCTAAAAGAAAAATCAAAGGGTGAAAAGAAATAAAATGGTCAAAAAAGTGAAGGAAAATGAACCCCACCAAAAGAAAGACCAAGGAAAGTGTGCAAGTCTAAATGCCACTACTTTTACTCGTATGCAATAATCAAATTGTGTGCAACTTGTAACTTATGCCACAATTGGTGAACAGTCAAATAGTTTAAACTTGGCTAGTTCATATTTTCAATTTTATGTTTTAGAGGTAGAGAATAAAATTTGACCAAACTGTTTAATTTTGGTAGATAAGTAGATAGGTAGAGTGAATAAAAGGAGCTCAACAGTTTAATATAAGCCCTTGGATGTAATAAGGCTAGACTTATATAGATTTCTACATGTAAAAGAAAAAGTGTGATAAGGGTTTGCCAGTCCAAGTGCACTCTAATAAAGAAGAAAAAATGTCAGGGTAAAGTAGGTAGGCTAGGTAGATGGTGTTGCAGAATTATTTGTGATGTATAATGTCTCTAAATGTGCTAATTTTCACTTTTATCACAAGTATAAGGCAGACATTTCACTTGATGTAGTTCAAGCAAAATAAGGTCAAATAATTAACTCCCCTTCACATTTTTCCCTAAATATTTCACTAATTCCCCCTAAAGTATTAAGGCCTTTGAAAATTAAAGGGGTTCAGAGAATTTCTCTGACTTCTGGAGGGACCAGACCCTCGGCCCAATAATCTAAAAGCCTAAAGTACTTAAAAACCATCATTCATTCATTCTCATAAGTCTTTTCCTAAGTAAAATCCCATTTTACTTAGGAAAATTACACAATATTACATAAATCCACTTTTCACTTTAGCCTAAGTTGAATATACTCTCTAATGTTTTACTTAGCGCTTATTCTCATTTTATGTCATATTAACTTTTAACACATATTATATAACTCCCGAATAAAGTTCCACCCTTTCTCGTATTATTTAATTATATATTAAATCCCCAAATTATTATATACCTTGCCCCAGTTAATTATAACCATAAACACAGTTAAAAAGGGATTAATAGATTAATCCGAGATTCATTAATAACCTAATCTCCCCACTCCGCAAAAAGGGATTAATTAACCCTCCTGGTTAATTAAGAACCTCCCTGCCATTCATAATCAGTGGGATTGCTATCCCTCGGCCGAAAACTACCTGCCTCCAAAAGTGTTGCGATCACATACCGCTTACTGCCCTCCATAAACGACAGAACGTCATTTCCCTGCGTATGTCACCCGCCCAATAATCCAAAAAACCCTTGCCAACCTAGATTTTGTGAATAAAACCAATGAAATGTCATTTTCAATGTTTTATTCGGCAAACTATGTTCCCATGCAAAGCGACGTCCCAGTCAATTGCTGAAGCTTTTCAACTGCCACCTGGTGAGAAAATTTGCAGCGACGCCGTCAAGAACCTGTTATCCATCCTGCCATTGCATTGTTCACTTACCCAATATAGGTATTTACCCATTTCCACCGAAACCCTGCAAGTTTTGGTTTTGTACTGAATATTCCACAGAAAATACCAATTTCACTATACATTCAGTCTTTGTTTCACTATATAGGTTCCCAAACCTGCTGTTTTCACTATTTTCACAGAAACCCAAATTCCATTCTCGAATCCAAAAGAACCATAGATGGAAACTCCTATAGCTCTAAATATTGTACCCATGAACGCTCCTCACAAAGATTTAGATTATTTGCCTCTGGCCGATAAAGATTTTCAGATAAAAGACTTATCCGGTAATGAAAACCACCTTAAGATATTTTGCCAAGCCAGAGACAGCTATCTTAATGGCTCTGACATCTTAGTATTGTGGGAATCCAACCTTCCCAAGTACTTCCTCCCTTCAGTCCATGTGTTCCTAGATATAATTTATCACTGATGTGCTAATTATGACCCTAACCAAAGAGCAGTCATGTCCCCAAGTCAAACAATCCTTTTTCCCATAACTGCTCAGTCCATCAATGAAATGCTGCAATTCCACTCCAGTCATGCTCTCACTCCCCTTTCTATGGGATACTTACTTGAAAGAGCTCCCCAATTGTCTCAATCAGAACTGACTCGCATCTGTCAGATGTTCATGGACCCTAAACATCAGCCTAAAGGCCCACCTCCTTATTTGCAGGTTTTCTTTACAGATACAGGAAAAATTATTGTTGATATGATAGCCTCAATCATGGGATTCAACTCCGGAGAGTATGTTGATGAGATAACCTTAGTATTATTGTCAATTTTTACTCCTGGACAACCCCCTGCTGTTAAATATGATTATGCCTCTTATATTGCCAACAAAATTCATGACCAATTCCTAAGACTGGACAATGAAGGAGTCTTCAAATACACTACTTTCATCTATCATCTTCTGTTGTATTATCAGTCAGACAACTTCCCTTTCCCTGTCAAGAAACTTGACACTAGAGGCAATCCAAGGTCTGTCATCTTTTGGAGTCCCATTTTCCATAATTCCATTGAGACCCCTTACACCTACAATGAGTTCATTGACCTATTTGTCCATCCAGAAACCACTTTATTGACAAGAGTTTCCCCTCCTAGGATAAATGGTGATATGAAGAAAATCCTCCAGCTCTCCAAGCAGTACAGGATAGGTGACTGGTACCTATATAAGAATCACACACAAATAAGTATTTATGGGTGTGAACTTTGCCCTTTTAAGCTACCAAAGTATGTTCCAATGAGACTCTTTGCATTGGAATATTTCAGGCAAATGATAAATGCAGACCTAGTCCATTTTTTTAATGCTAAGAAGAAAGCTCAGCTTAGAATCAAGAACTAGCTAGGCCCTTTTTTCTGCAACACTAGGGAAGCATGGAAAGAAGCATAAATTTTTTTAGAAGAGCATCTTAAGTTACAAAAGAGTTTTGGGTGGAAATCATATGATCCTAACAACTTTATATGTGATAGAATAATGAAGAACAGGTTGTCCCCATATATTCACCATAGAATTCTAGAAATTGAAAAATATGCAAATATGGATGAATGGAGGGAAGGTACCCTAGTAGAGCATGATAGTGAACAGGTCAATTTTGAGAAAGTTATGAGAGATCTTGAGAAAACACTTGACTTGGATTCTTTTGGGCAGGTACCATTTAAGTTATCTCAAAGGTCAGGAGTTGGTGCCTCCAGTGTTGGAACCTCTCAGCAACCTTCACAGGAAACAAATATACCAGCTACAGGGTCATCCAAGGGAAAGGAATTAGAGATCAGCTTTTAACACACTGAATAGCCTACAATATCCAAACAGCCTGAAACTTCCAGAGAATAGGCTTAAATACAGACTCCTCCCACTCAGACCAATATGGGAGAGCCTCCAGTTCTACAAACTCCTCTAAATGAGGAAAGAAACAAAAAGAGAGATAGGGAAAAAACTACCCCTGCCAGTGAACCATCAGGATAGAATGGAACAAAGAGACAAATATTAAATCCCCTTTCAGAGGAGGAATTTGCAAAAGAAAATATAGATAGCCAGAGGGAAGAAGGAGTGGAAAGCCAACAAACTCTCCCAGCAGAAGGAACATCCACTAGCTCTCAGAGGCAGGAGCTAGAAAGACAGAAAAGTGTAGAGATATCTTCTTTCAAGCAACCAGGGACTAATGCCTCAGATATCAAGAAAAAAATCACGGAAATAAAAGCCAGGAATGATCCATTTAGGCTACAGGTTTATAACCAATATTTGAAGATGGCTCCTACAAATCAACAGAGATTGATGTCAGCCTATGAAATCAAAGAAGGAAAAATGATAATGAGCTATTTCAAGCCCAAGGTGCAACAACCTATATCAGCAGCAAATTATCTTAGAACAAATTTTGAAGTCATCAAAAAGGATATTCATCCTTTGGATTAAAATGAGTTGCATAAGAAAACAGGAGAAATGATTTACTCAACCTTGAATGGCAAGGCAATGATGGCCCACAGGTTACAAAATTCTTTGGACAAAACTACTGCTCAACTACACTTGGAAAAGGCCTCCTCTCAGGCCAAAGATAATAGAATAAAAACCTTAGAAGAAATAATTATTGGATTGGGCCATGATCCAAAAGATGAAAAGGCTACAAAAGCCTTGATCAAAAAGAAAGATGAAGATATTGCCGCCCTAACGAAGCAACTAAAACTACCACCTTCAGGGCATCCATAGACTGATGAAGTTATAAAGCAAAAATTTGAAGAAGAGCTGATGGATTTACTCTTAAAGCTCAAAGAACGATTGAATGATACTGAACAAGCACTTGAAAAGGCATTGAAGGACAAGCATGGAGAGTCGAACTCCCAGCCTCCCAATGTAATACCAGTAGTATAAAAAACAGTCCCATCAACTCTTGGAGCAACATTGGCACCAAGTATTCCACCAGTCACAGTAGAGGTAGTTACAGGTACAACAACAACAGTAACAACAGGAGTAGCACAGGGCAGTACTGCTAATTTGAGCACAGAAGAGCTAATAAAATCAATGGAGGACCTGAGACTACAAGTTTTAGAACTAAATAAGGTAAAGGAGAAATATGCCAAAATGAAACAAAACTATGATCTCTCAAAGATAAATGTTGCAGAAAAGACAAGAGAGATTAAAATGTTAGAAAACAAAGTAAAATCATTGGAGAAATATCTTACATTTGACAAGCCTCTAACATAGATCAAGAGAATTTTTTGGGCCAACATCACTCAATCCATAAATGATGTTTGGCCATCTATCCAAGTGATTTTTGAGCAGATTGATCTTGTGAAGGCAGCCCAAGAAGAAGTCCAAAGGACAAGAGCAAAATTAGGAAAAATGCATGAGTAAGCCAACAGGCTCATACATTTTTTGAATACTAGAGATAAAGAACAATTGGAAGAGTTAGGCATTAATGACAGTGTTATCACTTAGGTTGTTCCCTTTGACTCCCAAGGGAATACAGCCGAGTTAACTACTAACCAATCTTTCAACTACAGGTCCTAGCCTACATGCAACCAGAGAGGGCTCTCTCTTTATGATTTAACTTTGTTTTGGTGTAATTTTAGGCTAGTTATAATGTGCAGGATTTTGTTTTGAGTTTGGATGGATGATGGTTTCAAATAGATCTGATATGCAGCTCTCAGAATAGCTTAAACTATTGAGAAATGGAGTCAATGACTGTGTACTACTGAAAGTGCTTGTTGGGAAAGAGGTAGTACTACAGAGCCAGATAGGTATCCATGAAACAAATATTCAAATTTAGGAATAGATGGCATGGAATCAGGGAATGAAAGGCAGTCAAGGATCTTTCACTATGCTGATAGAGGGAAAGGTGAGAATATTATCTAGGAACAGTTAAGAATTCCTAAACAACATTCATAATGAAAGAATCAGTGAAAATATGAGCAATGAAGAATTCATATTCATGACCAAATCTGCAGAAACATAATTAGAAACAGAGATTGAGCAAAGGGTGTATTTAAACAAGTCCTGAGGTATTCTTTTTCTCTGTCGCTGAGATCATGAATCATACATGTGAATTTAGCAAACATAGGAAAGACAAAACATGGTTTAGAAAAACTTATTGTTTCATTAAACAACACAGGAATCCTGTAGCAGAACGCAGCTCATCACATTCACATCCAGACAGTGCAGAAATCATAAACTCCATCAGCTCTTTGTATTAGAAAATCTGTAAGTTACAGCGCAGCTCTTAGAGTGAAAATCATCAACCAACCCCAAATACGTTCTATGGGGAGGTATATATACAAAAATATGATACAAAATATCTAGATGATGAGTCTTCATGTAATAAATTACATCACCAACTCTTCCAAGGAAGTAAATGAAGAATTAAATATTGTAGTTAATATTGGCTTGCTAGCTGTCTATTATGTCAGAGAATTTTTGACTTTCTGGGCTGAATGAGTCGGCTGCCTGCCGCGCATTTATTCTGCGTGTGCTTTTCTAGTGCTGTTATGCTGCCTGTTGTTGTCTTGGTCTTCATGGTCTTCATCTTTGGTGCTGGGCTACTTTACTTTTGATGAGCTGTAATTGACATTCCAATTCTGCTTTATGTTGCTTTGCTGGACCGTGCCATCTGTATATGCTGAACTGTAGTTTACAAAAAAGAATTAATACCCAAAATCACCTGAGCAACGTCTCCAACATTCCTCTCCACCAATCTTCTATAGGTATCTGATGTCTTTGTATCTTTATCAGTGTTTCATCAGCTTCTATGTATCTGTAAAAGTTTGGCTGTTCTTCAAAGAGATGATTTATCTCATGTGCAATATAGAATATATTTTCTAATTTATCAAAGACAACTTGTCCAGTTGGAGGCCCTGTATCTTCTGAAGTGCTTGAGGAAGTTGTGATTTGGTTGGCAGCAAAATTGTTCACTCCGTTGGCATAATGCTCATGCGTCAGCAGTTTTCCAGCACTGATTACTAGGCTAGGTAGCCCTCTACTCTGTAATTCTGCGATATTTATTCTGAAGTCATTCACCTCTGCTTGCATATCTTGGCATTTTCTCTCCAATGTCTACACAAAATTCCTAAGGGTTAGCACCCTTTTTATTAGCAAAATAGTTTCAGTCCTATTCCTAATTCCCAATTTGGCCAACTGCCCTTTGGTGTGAGTATTCAAAAATTGGATCATTCTGTTAGCTTGCTCGGGCATATTTCCTAGAGATGTTCTAGCCTTTTGGTTTTCAAACTGAGCCAAGCTTATTAAATCCATTTGCTCATGAATAGTCTCAATGGATTGCCATTGGTCTGTAATGGATTGGCCAATCTTGGCCCACAAGATTTTCTTGATATCTGCTAGGGTCCTACCAAAAGTGAGCTCTTTCTCCAGCTCCTTTATTCTTCTTTCTAAGGCCTTGACTTCCCTTGTCTTCTTAGCCACTTCTTGTTTTGATTTATCATATTTTTCCTCAATCTTAGCCAGCTTTTCCTTGGTTTCTTTCAATTCTGCCATTTGCAGTTCCAAGGCTTCTATTTCTTTCATCATGTTGTCCATTTTCAAGCTGGTGCCTTGCTCTGTAGGTGCTGAGGTAGTTGCTAAAATTGGTGCTGAGCTTGAGGAACCTGCTTCTGATGTTGTACCAGTGGGAGGGATTATTGTGGTGGCCGTGGGAGGAGCAGCTTTGAGAATCTGATCTGTTTGAATTGGCTGAGAGGCCAACTCTCCCTGTCTCCCCTGTAATGATGCCTCCAAGGAACTTTCTGTCTCTACCAACCTTTTATGTAAGGTTGTAAGAAAAGCTACAACGTCCTGCTCCTCTTTTTGTTGGGCCACCTCTGTAGCTTGAGGATGCAATGTGGGTGACAGCTTGATTTGTCTTCTTAGGGCAGCTATGTCTTCATCCTTCTTTTTTATCAAGGCCTGCACACCCTTGGGATCAGTGGGGTCATGTCCCAACTCTATGATGATCTCCTCCAAGGACTTGATCCTATTGTCCTTGGCCTGTGATGAGGCTTTCTCCAACTCTAGTTGGGCAGCAGTATTGTGTAAGGAGTTTTGCAATCTGTGGGCTAACAATGTCTTATCTGCTAGAGTAGAATATACCATCTCCCCGGTCTGCTTGTGCAATTCAATCTGGTCCATCGGATGGATATCCTTGGCGAACACTTCCAGATTGGTTCTAATGTAATCAGCAGCTGATTGGGGTTGTTGAGTTGTAGGTCTGAAGTGACCGAGGGTCAATATTCCTTCCTGGATGTCATAGGCTACCATTAGCCTTTTTTGATTGGTAGGGGCCATCCTTATTAGCTGGTTGTACCACTGTAGTCTCACTGGCTCATTCCTGGCTTTGATATCAGTGAATGCTTTTTTAATATCAGAGGCCTGTCTGCCCTGTTGCCTTGTGGATGTTACTTCCACCCCCTGCTGTCTCTCTTGCTCCTGCTGAAAGGAGCTGGCCGATGTCTCCATGCCTGGGGGAATTTGTTGTTCTGTGGGCCCTTCTGGCATTTCTTCCTCCGAAAAAGGATTTAGCCATTGCCTCTTCTCTCCTTGCTGATCTGTAGATGTCCCTGGAGGGGTCTCTTCCTGCCTATCTGTCTTCTTTTCCCTTTCCTCATTTAGAGGTGTTTGCAGCATAGGAATTTCAGTCACTTTTGCTTGAGTTACAGGGTCTTGCCCTTGACTCTGTCCATCTGTAGAAACCGGTTGATCTGCCATTTTTTCTTGTTGTCCCAAATTGTGCACTTGTTCTTCTGAATGCTGCACCTCTTTTCCTTTATCTTTTGCTGCAGGTGATGCACTTACTTGGGAAAGTTGCTGGTGGGCGTGGCAGAAGAGGTGCCTTCTCCAAGGTGCCGAGGAGCTGTAAAAAAGACCCATCCAAAAGATTCGAAGTCAACAGATTTTTCCAGATTCTTGATTGCTTTTTCTGTTATTTCTTCTTCAGTGAGCTCTTCCATTAGGGTGCCTTCTACCCATTCTTGTTGATTGGCATATTGTTCAAGTTGAGGAATATTGTAATGTACATATCCTGCAAGCCTATATTTGATTCTTCTAAGGCTTATAAAGTGATTGGGATCATAAGGTGACCAAATGAAACTTAGTTTGAGCTTAAGTTTCTCTCCCAAAATCTGATCAGCATCCTTCCATGCTTCTTCCCTCTTATTGAAAATAAAGGGACCCAATTGATGTCTGATTTTCAGCTGTGCCTTTTTGCTTTTGCCAAAGAAATGAATCATATCTGCATTACCAAACTGCCGAAAGTATTCTAAGGCAAAGAGTCTCATGGGGACATATTTTGGCAGTTTGTAGGGGGCTAATTCACAGCCATAGACCCTGATTATTGTGTGGTTTTGGTAGAAATACCAGTCACCAATGTTGTAGCTTTTGGAAAGCTGTAGAATCTTCTACATCTCATCAGTGAGTCTGGGGGGAGGATCTGTTGATAGTAAGCATGTAGCTGGATAGACAAAAGGGTCAATGAACTCACAGTATGTGTATGGGGAGTAACTAATATGATGGAATACTGATGACCAAAATATGACTCAACTCCTCTCCCCCCTAGCATCCAATTTTTTGAGGACAACTGGGAAAATTTCAGACTGATAATACAACAACAAATGATAGATGTATGAGGTGTATTTGAATACCCTTTCCCTTCCTAGGCTCATGAATTTCTCATGAATCTTATCAGCAATGAAGGTAGCATAATCGTACTTGTTATAGACATTTTTGTGCCTCGCATCATGGAGCATGAAATGTCGATAATTACAGGGATCCTCAGTCCCTAAACATGTTGTTCTTACCCCTAAAAGAACAAGGTCATCAAACAACAGCACTTCCAATCAGTTCTCCACCTGAAAACACTTCAAAACAGGCTTATTTTGGATCATGTCAGCTGCTCCACTGAGCTTCTGCGCTGGAATGCAACTGTCCCTCCTTGTACCTGCGCTGGAAGTCAAGATTAATGAAGGCTACCTGCGCTGGGCGAGATTGGCCAAGTGGCACAGTCATCCTGCAAGGTGTCAACTGCCCAGGAAGCTTCCAAACTGACACTTGGTTCATGAGATTCGCCCTGTGATGAGTAAGAGGTACTTGATCACCATGTGTAAGCAAGGATCTCCAAGTGGACTCAAGAACTGAAGATTAACTGAAGAGGGAGAGGACACTAGTCAGCTCTATGCTAGCCTCAAGCTGACTCATCCTCTCTTCTTCTCTCCTATATATAGAGCTCTTCTATGAGGTCTAAGGAGGCTGGAATTTTGTGTTAAGCAAGGAGGTGCTGTTGGATTACAGTTAGAGCTATTGGGTGATTGTTTTACTAGAGGTGAAGAGGAGAGTTCTTGCTGCTGGGGAGGTGCTGCTGGATTGGAGCCATCATTGGTTGTAACCTTCTCAGAACCCTGTTACTTCTATCAATAAAGTTTTGCATGTTCTCCTATATACTTGTATTGCATTGATGTATTGTATTTACATGTATATTTGATTCACCCTAATCCATGCTTCAGTTATGAGTACATGTATCTTGTAGTTTCCTCTCTTGTTTTGTGCAGGATCTGTGTGTAGCTGGACCGGCAAAGAGAGCAAGGAGCTGGGAACAAGATACAAAAGAGAGAGGACGAGGATCGACTAAGCGAAAGACACCAGGTTGGTTGACCTTCTTTTCCATCTCTCTGTACTTTCATAAAGGAAATCATCAAAGCTTTACTTTCAGTTGTTGCTAAAGACTGTCACCTTTAGAGTAGGGATAGGGTCATCCGCATCGGATACTTTTCCCCACAACAAACTGGCGACTCCACTGGGGAGCCTAGTATCTTGTTGGTGTTTGTAGTACTTTGCTATTCATTTCTTGAAGAAAAGAGTACCAAATCGAAAAACTTTTGACTATATCAAAAGCGAAGTAGAGGGACTGCTACTCTTGCTCATTTGCTGAGCAAATTCAAGATTTGAAGGGCTTATCTACAAAAGACTCTTTACTCTTTGTGATAGATCTTCATCCTCTTGATCATCCCTTAGCCTGTACTTGACCTATAGCTTTTTATTTCAGCAAAAACAATGCATTTTTGAGCTTTTTATGACCCGGAAAACTTTGCAGACGCAACTCTCGTGTGTCAGTGCAGGCTGTCCACAGGCAGTCTGCATTACAGCGCAGGTGCTCCCTTCGGGAACTGCGCTGAGAGTCAAACTGGCAGACTAGAACCTGCGCTGGTCCAGTTAGCCATTGTCTTGCTCAGCTTTCCTTTTGTGTCTTGGCCTTGTTTTCACTGATTTTTGCTGATTGCTTGCTGGTCATTGTACTTGCTGTAAACCACTTCTCCTTGACATTATTCCGCCTCAGTTGTGTGATGAAACTGTGAATGTTCTTTCAGTATTTCTTGTTTCAGTTATAGTTTCCCATTGTGAAAAGCGAACCAGTATAGCTGTGGCCTCTTAGATCCTGAACTGTAAAAGTGTCTTTGTGATCTGAAGAGCTAGTTTTATTACTGTTCATGGCTGTTTGAGTTTGTTTGCTCTTCATTTTATGGTTTGAATCTATACATTTCCTGTGTTTAAACAATTCTATCATAAGGTGTCTTTTTGATTGTGGACAAGCTTGTTTATTTCTACTTGAAATTAGATTCAAAATTATACAACAGTTTCCTTTCTGTCTTACATCAACATTAAGGATAACGAAAAGAAATACATGCATTGTGCATTTTGCATTTGACTGTATGCTTGACGATTTAGGAAAATGTGCATTTTTAGTGTGTGTTCTTTGATCTGTGGAAAAAGTTGTGTCTTTCTTTTCCCTCAGTAGATTAAGGTTTTCAAAGTTGAAAGATTGAAAAGATTTGCTTCTCATTCTTAGATTGCATATAGGAAGTTGTATATATACATCTCGTGGCGAACCTGAAAGGCAAACTGTTAAAAAAGATCAACATTAAAATAAACTCAATTTACATAACAACGCTTTGGAATTTAACGCAAACATCTAGAGGTCTAGGTAGAGACGTGTTCCGGCGTCGTTAAACATAGTGACTGTCGATCTCTACGAAGGTGGGTGATTCCTCCTGAGAGTCGGTGGCACTAACACGGACTTGTGCTCCCGCGTACCGTCGCGTATATTGGGAGACCCCTATAGGATTTTATCCTTTATCCTTAGGAAACCGTGTCGGCCGCCCTACTGATCGCGATGCAGTGAACACAGCATTCACGAAGATCGACCACCCGTACCGTAAAACGTATTCTGTGGTTTCGCGAAAGGTTTGGCACACCCTCTGCCTAGATCTCCAGAGCAGTTTCTTTTGGCCTTTTTCAAACTCTATAACTGAAAAAGTCCAACCGAGCATTTGTCACTTCGGGCTCGTTAATACATCGAAGGCGACTAGAGTCATCTTTAGCTTTTTATCGACTCTTAAAACATGAAAAAGCAAGTTTGTGTCTAAAAGCGTCGTTAATAAAATTTATTTTAAGCGGAACATAATCACCTGTTATTCCCACGTTGATCTTTCGGTTGAAAAGTATGGAGCCCACCAACCAAGGAGGTAACCTTGGCGGAAGTCCAAATCCCTTCTCCTCTTGGGGAGATGTTGGTGCGCCTCATATGGCTACATTGTCACTTCCAGGGTTGACAATCGGCCTCCCTGTATGGCTCTTTTCAACTAATGTAGTCCAGATCGCCACTAATCCTGAGCAGTCGAATCAACAGTCAGAACAATCTAGAACTACCCACCAGCCTTCCACTTCTTATGATACTTCCTCTGATCCTTCATCTTCGCAAGGTAGAGCCGGCAAAAGTCAGCCTCCCAAGGAGAAGAAGGAAAAGAAGAAGAGAGAAAAGAAGCAGAAGGAGCCTCTGGCGAAGGCGACTGGGGGCAAGCAGAAGAAAGCTGACAAAAACCCACACACTGCACCGACCGGGCCTAAATCGCCATGTGTCATTTGCAAAGGGATCCATTTCCATCGTGATTGTGCTTGTATTCCCCGGATACTAAGGCACTGGTCCCCAAGGTTGCACAATCCGGTAGCATCAACCTCTGGTTGTCATGTTGATTGCATTCCGTCAACTAGCGAGAGTGAAGGACGAAGAAGGGGACCAAGATCACCCTGTCTGTTGTGTGAAGGCAATCATGCCATCCACAAATGTCCATTCTTAGATGAGGCAAAGAGAGTTTTGGAAGATTGCCCGGTTTCACCGTTGCAACTTCCTCCTGGATACCGAAAACTCGCGCCTAATCCCTCGATAGTTGAAAATCCAGTTGACCCGCTCAAGTGGTCAGCTGAAGTGTCAGTCGTTGAGAATGAACCTACTGAATCCAGACCAGACGAAAGTCTAAAGGTCAATACGGCAGTTGGCCCGGTTCTTCCTTCAGAGGTTCTATCGTCCAATGACTCCGTCATTGAAGACCCGTCTTCAAATGACACCGTCGCCGAAGAGTCATCTTCATGCGACACCCTCACTGAAGAGAATAAGGATGACACCATCCAGGTTCTTTTCATCAGCACCGACTCCGATGAGCGTCAGGGCAATGCGCCCATTCCTTTATCGCAGGAAGGAACATCATCAGAGTCATATCTGGCCGTATATTCGGTCCCACCACCAAGCAACCTGGTTGTATCCTTTGATTGGAATCAACTAGGCAGACCCCGGTTACCAGCCAGTATACCATTCAGAATCATTGTCCAGATCTATAGAATGATTATGGCTGGTACTATCATTGATGAAGGGGCATCTGTGAGTATCCTTTCCTCTGTTGCTTGGAAAGCACTGGGTTCCCCAGCGCTTTTACCTGAATTGAGAAATCTCTCAGGTTTTGATAAAGGAACCAGTCGACCATTAGGGATCCTCCCCAATGTACCTGTTACATTGAAAGGGAAGACCGTCGAGATGAACATGATGGTCGTCCAAGGACCCTTGGATTATAACCTACTCCTTGGACGTGACTATATTTATTGCATGGGAGCGATAGTCTCCTCACTCTTTAGAGTA
This sequence comes from Pinus tabuliformis, assembly GCA_031772625.1. Taxonomy (NCBI): domain Eukaryota; kingdom Viridiplantae; phylum Streptophyta; class Pinopsida; order Pinales; family Pinaceae; genus Pinus; species Pinus tabuliformis. Next base: position 930,101,970 of record CM062817.1, read on the forward strand.
ATGTGTTTTCCACATGAAGGAAGGGTGGTCAAGCTCGTAGACCAACTTTCGTTTCCGGGATCTCGCATCGCAAATAGTCAAATACCATTCCTAAATGGTCTGTTCACTCAAGATTCGCCTCCCCCCCCGGTCCTCCTTCCCGATGAGCGCGAGTAATTCGGAAAGAAAGACTAGGACCCAGGGGGCATGCACCCTGGTCTGCTTCGGGCAGAAGAAACCCCGGGTATAAGGAAGAATTTCCGCAGAAGAATATGACTAGTCCGTACCCCGTCCGTAGGAAGTGGGGTTGTTCTGGAATAATAATCTTTTGTTAAAGTTATGTGTTTGACCAAAGAGTCATTCACCTTTGTCTAAAAAGTGGGCAATGCCCAAGTGGGAATTTCCTTATTGCAACAGATAGTAAACATCCTTGAATTCAAGCCTCGCCCATCGAAACATATGTTTTGAAGGATAAGCAGGGGCAGCCTACAAGGAAGGGGACTATATTGTTTTGACAGAAGGTAACCATCTTTGGACAACCCAATGATAGACACCGCCGAAGAAAGAGATTGATTTGCGGCAGCAAATCGAACCGTCTTTGGAATAATAAGAAAGAGGCAAGCCTCCCTCAATAATACCAATGTTTTATCTTTGAGTAGTGTTCTTCCATTGTCACAAATAGCTGTTTGTTAAAAGTGGGCCGACGGGAAGCCTGAGTACTGCGTAAGACCCCTTAGAATAACGAGAAGACAAGTATCGTTAACATTAGATTGGCAAGATGACAAGTAACTGTGAACACCCAAAGAAAAGCAGAGGTAGGGGAGAGGAGGGGCAGCCTCGAAATTCTATTCTATACCTGGGGGCATGCAAACCTTCTGGAGTGCGAGCTAGGGGCGGTTATTTATCTGGTTTTAAGATTAGCCATTTCCAAACTTGCATGAAAGAAGCCTGTGGGGCAAAAGTAAAATTTGCCAAAAGTGAGCATAGCTGTGGTAAGGCATAAGCTCTATAAAAATTGGTCCTTACGGGAGGCGTTCTTTTTATGACTGGTATATCGAGCAGTTTTAGCATATAGTTCATGCTCGTTAAAAAATAAACGCAAAATTCGAGCAGTTTTATGACTGAATCTATGCTCGTTAAAAAATAGAAAAGTGTGAGCAAAAGTTTCCCCCAGAGTTCAAGCTCATGGAAAAAATGAACCGGTAAATAACCTTTTGAGATTGTAAATTCATCAGCCATAAGAACCTTGATCGTGTTTTCATCCATCACCTCCACTGTTCATTTGGCCGATCATTCACTTCCATTTGTGTGTTTACCTCTTTTGAGAAACAGCTGCGAAGAGTGATTTCACCTAGCCATCCTTGTGACACTGCCGTGATTGGAAAATTCCAACCTGTACCTGGAATCTGCTGCTATCCCTGTTTATCACTCGTTCCTCAAAAGACGAGTCTTCTTTGAGCTCTTTTCACTGACTCGTAAAATATGAAAAGTTTGCCGAGTTTTGGCCTTCCAGCTCGTTAAATGACCGGAACGCTATCCCTCCTCTAAATTTTAATCTTTTTGGACCTGAGGGATTATTGCACAAAAGGATCGAGCGCTTGTCTTGTTCGGCTCGTTAAAAGTGCCGAACAGCCATCCCTTCTGTATTGTTTTATACTTTTTCGGACTTAAGGGATTAGCTGACGAAAAAGGAATTATGGAGTTAACTTTCTGTACCTTTTCAGACTCTCTAAAAATGAAAAGGACCGAGTTTTCCTTGTCGTTAGACTCGTTAAAATGATTAAATAGCGACAAACTTGTCTTTAGACGAGAACGAGTTTCCCTATCGCTAGGCTCGTTAAATCATAGCGATGGGCTTGCCCGAAGGGCAGGTTATAGAACAAGCATATGTTATCCTCCTCAAGCTTGACAAAAATAAAGAGGTACTGGTCAGAAATGACTGGGGAAAAATTGGGAGAACATCAAAGTTTAATGGTAGCAAGTCACTCTTGAACATGACACTTTTCCTTCGTACCACATCGGGTTGGGTTGTTTCATTCACCGGTCTCACCGCCATGGTCCTCGCCAAACCATCCACATTCGGGGTAATGCTACCGATCCATCGCATCAGTGTCGTTATATGTTCAAGAGGGGTCATTCTGAAAGTGTCAACCGTGTCCCATCCACTGCCATACATTATCCTTCATCCATTCATGACCGCCACCCTGAATCATATGTCACAGTTTGTTTTCACCTCCACTAAAATCATTAGCTCTGTTCCGTGTCATTGATGTGGGATTCATTAAGGCCCTCCTTTGACGGATCGCTTCTTGTCGACTTCAGCTCATTATCCAAGAAGTTGATCTAGGAACACCCCCCCAGTACTTTGAAGCTTGCATGCCTCAATGGCAAGTTTCTCACTTCCGGCGACAGGTATACATCAATGACCTTCGACCAGAAGATTTTGCGTGGCGTTCGACGCCAAGTCCTTTATTCACGCCACGTGAATTGTACTGCAGTACCTTGAGGGTCATTGTCATTATTGGTGATTCCTCTCGCGCTTGTTAACGGTTTTCATTATTGACTGGTAATCAAGCGATGTCTTTCCATGTTCGACTTCAGCGAAATTCTCACATGGATCGACTTGTACGTAGAGTGAAGATCGAACGAGTTTGAAGACCCTGGATCTAGTTTCATCCATCCGGGCTGCGATATATATTCAGGAAATATAAAAGCATTTGCCATGTACATCATTGCAGCAGATGATCATCCTATTCAAAGGATGATAATTTCAGCAGAAAATTATCAGTCTACCTTCAGACGATCGTCTGTCATATGTACCAAAATGTATTTATAAAAGCTGAGCATGGGAATGCCCGCCTCAGCTAGATCATGAAAATAGAATGAAAGATAATGTATTGTATTGTATTGTATTACAGGGCGCCTCCTCAGCACTGGAATGAACTTCGGACCCTCTAGATAAAGCATTTCACCCGATAAACGGCCTCATACTTTAGGGGGCAACTGTTATAGACATTTTTGTGCCTCGCGTCATGGAGCATGAAATGTCGATAATTACAGGGATCCTCAGTCCCTAAACATGTTGTTCTTACCCCTAAAAGAACAAGGTCATCAAACAACAGCACTTCCAATCAGTTCTCCACCTGAAAACACTTCAAAACAGGCTTATTTTGGATCATGTCAGCTGCTCCACTGAGCTTCTGCGCTGGAATGCAACTGTCCCTCCTTGTACCTGCGCTGGAAGTCAAGATTAATGAAGGCTACCTGCGCTGGGCGAGATTGGCCAAGTGGCACAGTCATCCTGCAAGGTGTCAACTACCCAGGAAGCTTCCAAACTGACACTTGGTTCATGAGATTCGCCCTGTGATGAGTAAGAGGTACTTGATCACCATGTGTAAGCAAGGATCTCCAAGTGGACTCAAGAACTGAAGATTAACTGAAGAGGGAGAGGACACTAGTCAACTCTATGCCAGCCTCAAGCTGACTCATCCTCTCTTCTTCTCTCCTATATATAGAGCTCTTCTATGAGGTCTAAGGAGGCTGGAATTTTGTGTTAAGCAAGGAGGTGCTGTTGGATTACAGTTAGAGCTATTGGGTGATTGTTTTACTAGAGGTGAAGAGGAGAGTTCTTGCTGCTGGGGAGGTGCTGCTGGATTGGAGCCATCATTGGTTGTAACCTTCTCAGAACCCTGTTACTTCTATCAATAAAGTTTTGCATGTTCTCCTATATACTTGTATTGCATTGATGTATTATATTTACATGTATATTTGATTCACCCTAATCCATGCTTCAGTTACGAGTACATGTATCTTGTAGTTTCCTCTCTTGTTTTGTGCAGGATCTGTATGTAGCTGGACCGGCAAAGAGAGCAAGGAGCTGGGAACAAGAGACAAAAGAGAGAGGACGAGGATCGACTAAGCGAAAGACACCAGGTTGGTTGACCTTCTTTTCCATCTCTCTGTACTTTCATAAAGGAAATCATCAAAGCTTTACTTTCAGTTGTTGCTAAAGACTGTCACCTTTAGAGTAGGGATAGGGTCATCCGCATCGGATACTTTTCCCCACAACAGTACTGGACAACAGGGGGTTATCCTGGAGTGAAGATAGACATTAAGGCAAAGACAGTGCTGTCCACAATCTCACTTGTTTTGAATCCCAAGATGTAGGAGACCATATCTATAAGCATTTTTTCCTCCTCGGCAAATGCAACATGGAGATAAGGGATTGTAAATCTGGAGTAACAGTCTGGGGGAATAAACAACTTAGCAATTCGGTCAATCTCTGCAAGGGGAAATTTTGATTCTTGATCTAGCATATTCTTCATGGAAAGGGGGACCAAGGGCTGAGTTGGTTTGAATTGCAACATCTCATTTATAGACCGAGGAGTAATGTAGAAGAGGACTTTACCATCAGGGCTCATCACTGCCCTCTGAGAAGGATCATAATTGGAACAACACTGATGGATGAGGCCAAGAAAAACATTTACTGAGGGCAAGTAGTACATGGGCATGTTGGACTCCCATATTCTTAATGGATCAGTTTTGTTTCTGAATTTATTCCTTATCTCACAAAAGGCTTGAAGATGAGGCTTTACTCCTTCCATATCATCAATTTGATAATCTCTATCTGCCAGTGGAAGCCATTCTAGCTGTCTATGGGGTGCATTTAGTGGTGCAATATTGAGGGAAACTAGGGCCTCCATGTTTTGACTGTGATCACAGTTGAATTAGGCCTGTATTTCAGCAAGGGATAGAGTTCTGATGAAGGCTTTCTGAGTAAGGAACTCACAGTTTAAGTTTTGCGCAGAGATTCTATTGAGGAGTAAAACTCAAGGGGAATGAAGAGTAAGGAGGGCTCTGCAATAAGTACACTGGAAAGGGGGAAAAATAAAGGGCTTTAGGAACCTGTTCTTAGTGATTTCGCGTGTAAATTGGAGTTGTAATTCGAGCTGGCGATGGCAATTTTATCAGGGGGGCAGAGATGCCTGGTTTTGGTCATAAATGAAGTTATGTGGGGCAGAGAGGAAAAGGTTGCAGGTGCCAATGTGTTTCAAGTGGGATTTTAGGTGTATTTGGCTAATTTTGCAGAGAAATCATGAAAAACAGGGTTACTGGTGTTTTTCGGGAAAATACCTGTTTACTTTGAGAAATGTTGTGGTGAATAGCTGTGGGCAGAGGCCGAACAGGTCGGGTTGCAGGTCGAGTAGGTCCCTGCAACTGTTGGGCACATCGGATGCGCACTGGATGTAAGTGGCATGCAAAAGTTTGCATCGCTTGTTTGCATAAAAAACAAATGAAAACGACGTTTTTCGCGATTTTTAACACAAATTTGGGCTTTTGCGGAATTTTGGCACTTTTTTGCTATGACGTCAGCATGATGTCATCGACGTGCCCCGGGTACGGCAGGGTGACGTGGAAGCTGACTGGGTTGACGACATGGTACAAGACATGGTGGCAGGGTAGGGATGGAGGCAGATGCGGTGGCGGTGACACGTAGCAATGGTGGGTTGACGCGGAGGTGACGTGAGTGGTGACGTAGCGCTGTCGTCAGGGGCGGAGAGACAAAAGGCGGTTTGTGGTTTTATCGGACCGCCTTCTGTACGAGGGCGGTAAGTGTCAGAGGTGCTCCGATACAATCACGTGGAGATACACGTCTTTTGTATGGCGGAGAAACCGCTATGCCATCGGAAGCTAACCGTCGAATGTCGGGGCGACTCTGAAATCGGTGAGATCCGTCAGATGGGGAGGGCCCGATCCGACGATGGATGGAACTGTGAGTTGTGGGTACGATAATGTACGAGGCCCGTTGAATATTATATCATTTGTTTATATGGCGGGGGTTCAAACCTTTGGGTTTGTGGGTTTTATATGGTCTGTGCGCCGGGGGTAGAGTTTAATTGTTTAATCAAATATTTAAACAAAACCCAAAAATGTGAGCGCGCAGGGTAAAACATTAAGGGTTATGGGTAAGAAAGGGGAAGGGAATGGTTATTAATTTAACCAAATGCTAAATCAATTCCAGGTTTGAACGCGGAAAGGCTAATGCCAAGCCCCAAATGAGCTTAGCATTTCCCCAAACTTATGTTATAGGGCTATAGTGCTAAGGGGTGGGAATATGTATTATTTTTGGGTTTTTATATAATTTTTTGTATAATAGGGGATAAGGAAATGATCTAGGGAGCTAGATAATAGAGTTAGGAGTTAATATGAGTTTATGGATTGAAACTGAATGGATGAATGCTAAGTCCATAGTATGAAAACTTAGACATAAGAAGATGAAAGGAGTATAGAATGATTTTTACACAAGAAATGTGGCTTCTTTTTATTGAAGAAAGTCAAAGCTTGACTTAGTATTTTTACAAAAATGGAGTGAAAATAGGACTTGTTGGGCAGATCCCAAGGTCCTTCAGGGGATGTTAGTGAGTGATTTATGGGGGAAAGAGGGGAATTAGACATGCTTCCATAGTTCTGCTACCAAACAACTGCTTTGATATTCCTTTCATTGATGAGATAAGCTCTGATTGATAATGTACCAAGTGATCCAAACCTTGCCTTTGCAACCTCCAACTACTTACCCAGCCTAATACACCTAACATTTTTTCTTCCTTTTGCATGGGTGCACTTAGACTTGCAAATCCTGATTATTCTCTTTTCTTTTGACTGCCCTCCTATCTAAATCTACCCTTATCTCTTCCAAGGGCCCAGATTAAGCAGTTGGGCTCCTTAACTTCTCTTCTTAGCTAGTGATCTGCCAAGCTTGAGCTATTTGGATAGATATTCATTCTCTAGTATAGAACAAGCAATTTAAAATATGGCATGGTCCAGATTGAACTGTTGGGCCATCCATCAAGCTAGCAATGGCAATTTGGCTAGCCACTTTCATGGTCTTTCTTTGGGGTTCATTTTTATCATTTTTTTTTCTGACCAACTGATTTTTCTTGCCCTTTGGTTTTTCTTTTAGGGCATACCCTCTTTACATTTTTGAACTTTCTCTAATTCTTTTTCAAAATATGGAACCTTTGCAGCATGAAAAGATGACCATATTTGGCACTTCCTAGGTCAATCATGAAAAATGAAACCTATTGGTATAGGAACCTAACAGTGGCTCCACTTGGGGATGGCCTTTCCTTGTGAAAGGCCAAGAACAACAGGTCAGATTGCCTTGTTTTTTAACTATTGTTGTAGCCTGAAATTTCTTTGCCTTGGAGGCCATTGATCTGAATCTTTCTACCCTGTATGCAGTCCTTATGAGCTGATCTGTCTTTACTGGTTTCTCTAAATATTTATCATCATCTTCATAGTTACCAAGTCTTGCTCTTGATTTCAAATGATAGACTCAAAACATATATAAAAAATGGTGCAGTTCCCTGTTTTTCCTCAAAATTTGCTGCACTTGTCTCCTTATCTAACCGCTGTAAATAAAATGCTGGAATTACAAATATTTATGTACAATACACAATGGTGTTATGCTGATTGGGTGGAATCAAAATAATGTTTGAGCATTCGCCCATTGACTGGGCCTTCTTCAGTATTTGAGCCATCCAAACTCTTCAGAAAATATGTGTTATTACCTTGTACAGCATGAATGACATAAGGTCCTTTCCAAAGAAAGTCAAATTTTCCATGTTTCCCTTTGTCCTCTCTCCTAGAATCCCATCTCAACACTTCGTTTCCTATGAAGAAATCTTCGGCCTTGGTTCTTTTGTCAAAGATCTTCTTTAGCTTGTTTTGTAGGAGCTGGGTTCTCTGATATACTTCTTCTCTTGTTTGCTACAAGTGGATGGTTTGATTGATCCTTCTTTGAATATCATTAGGCTATGCTTTTATTTCTTGCAACAACTTGATTACAGGGATTCCCAAAGATGAAGGGAACCTTGCCTCCATTCCATACACCAATTCATATGGACTTGTACCAATGGATCTTTTAGTGGTCAATCTATCTGCCCATAATGCATTCACCAACTTCTTATGCCAATTCTTTTTTTTTCTCCTCCAAGACCTTTTTGATGATGGTGATAAGGCTTTTGTTGGAAGACTCAGCTAGGCCATTGCCTTGAGGGTAATAGGTTGTGGAATGGCCCAAGGTCATATGGTATTTATGGCAAAAGTTGATTATTTTTTTGAATTTGAAAGTAGCAGCATTGTTTGTAATAATTTTATCTGGACAGCCAAACCTGGACAAGATGTTGGCTTCTAAAAATTGGATAATAATGGAGTCATTGGCTTGTCTACAAGGGATGGCTTCTATCCATTTGGTAAAGTAGTCTGTAGTAGTCCAAATCCACCTAAGTTTGCCAGAGGATGAGGGGTGGATTTCACCAATGAAGTCTAAACCCCACTGTTGAAATGGTCTTTCAGTTGAGACAAGTTTGAGTGGTAGAGGTAATAAATTTCTCTTGCCTTCAAAGATTTGGCACTTGTGGCAACACATTACAAATTTTTTCACATCAGCAAACAAGGAGGTCCAGTCAAATCCAGCCCTTAGGATTTTATCAGCTGTAGACTTCCACTACAAGTGTCCTCCATAGTCACCTGCATGAAATTCTTTAAGGACATTGTCAGTTTCATCCAATGTTAGACAATTAAGTAAAATTCCTTCATGATTTTTCCAAAACGGAGCATTGTATATGATACAAAACTTTGATGCTTTCATTTTCAAGAATCTTTTCTTAGTTCTGGACAACCCTAGAGGAGCTTGCAGGGTTAACAATACAAAACATATATCAGCATACTAGGGAGATTGCAAAAAGGCTTGATTGATCTGTGGAGTCGCCATCTCCTGTTCGTTGTCCAGTTCATTGATGTCAAGGGCTTGGAAATTGGTTTCAGTCATTAGTTTGGCTAACCCTTGTCCTTTTATTAGTTTTGTAGGCTTGATTGCAATGTCATATTCTAGGATATTGGCAATCCATTTCCCCCTTTTGCCTTCAATTCCTTCTTGTGTTAAATGTCCTTAACCACAGCATTTGGGACATAGGCAATCACATGAGAGTATAAAATGTAGATTCTGAAATATTTGATGGCCTTTACCAGGGCATAAGCTTGCTTTTCCATAGTCTGATATTTTAAGGGAGCATATCTAAGGGCTTTGCTGAAAATGCAATGGGCTTCTCACACCCTTGGTCATCGTTTTGCAATAGGACAGCAACAATTGTATGCTTAGAGGAAAAGGAAAAAATGATGAAATCTCTGTCAAACCTGGGACTTGTGAGGACTGGTGTATTTGTCAAAGCTCTTTTGATGTCCTCAAAGGCTTGTTTGGCTTCCATGGTCCACTTGACTTTAGAGTATTTCTTCAACATATTGTTTAGTAGTCTTATGAGCTTGGCCAAATTAGGAATGAATCTTCTCAGAAAGTTGATCTTCCCTAAAAAGCCTTGTAGTTCTTTGATGTTTCTTGGATGAGGCACTTGTAGGATAACTTGAATTCTGTCCGGGTCGATCCTAATACCATCTTTTGAAATGATGTGACCTAGAAGCTTGCCCTCTTGTAGGCCGAACAGTGATTTCTTTGGGTTTAAAGATATGCCATACTTTCTGCAAATTAGGAACACCTGTCTTAAATGTTCTAAGTGTTCTTAGTCCGATTTTGAAAAGGCAGTGAGATCATCAAGGTAGACTACTAGGAAATCATGGATTTCTTTGGTAAAGGCTATGTCCATTGCTCTCTGAAAAGTGGCCCCTGCATTTTTAAGCCCAAAAGGCATTTTGACATATTTAAAGGTTCCCCAAGGTGTTGTAAAGGCAGTTTTGTCTTGGTCATCCGGGTGTACTAAAATCTGATTCAATCCCGAGAACCCATCTAACAATGAGATCCTAGAGGCTCCTACTACCCTTTGTAGGATATGATCCATTTTTGGTAAGGGGTAATGGTCTTTGAGAGAGACTTTGTTCAAGTTTCTTAGGTCCACACACAATCTAATCTCTCCCGTTTTCTTCCTAGTAGGCACTAGATTTGAAATCCACTCAGAGAACCTAATTGGAGCAATGATTCTTGCTTCATACATTCATTTAACTTCCTTTTCAATCAAGGGAAGAAGGACAGGGTTCACCCTTCTAAGCTTTTGTTTAAACAGCTTTTGAATTTCTTTCAAAGGTATAGTATGTTGGATGGCAGAGGTATCATAAGATTTGTGGTCTTCATAACTCCAGGAAAACACATCTTGGAATTCCTTAAATAATTCAATGTATTTCAACTTCTGATCAACGGGTAATGCCTTGGATAGTTTTACCATTTTGGGATTTTCTGTGGTTCTAATGTTGCAGTCCTCAATCTCAGCATTCAGTGGTTGTATTTTTGGCTTCCTTGAAATGTCATTTGAATCGAATAAATCCTCCAATGGAGTCAAGCCTGTAGGCAGAAGATTGTCTTTTAGATCAATTACTTCAGCTTCTGCCTCAGCTATTTCATCAAAATATGTTTGCTTCAGCTGTTGTAAATTGCTGTCATTAAAAGTAGTTGGATGCAAAATCAGATTTGCTGTTTCAGTAGATATGTTTGGTTCAATTTTGTGCCTTTGTTGTTGGTCATCCATAGTGCTTGTGTCAATGTTCATGTTGGAGAATTCCTCCTTCAAAGTCAGGAAGTTGTTTATTTGTGTGTCACTTTCAAAGACTTGCCAATTTTTTAGATTATCTGGGACAACTGGTCTATGTTTGATCTCGGCAGTGAAACGGTGATTGGGTTCTAAAGGTAGCTTGCAAGTGCTGGCAAAAGTTGCCAAGCTATGTGCATGTAAATTGAGCTTTCTAGAAATTTTAGTTAACTGAGATTCTAAGAAGGTGTCAAGTATTTGAATGGCTGCCCCTCTGTAATCTCTCAATTTGAGATCATTGTGACCAAATTTCCCTTCATCTGCTGTATGATCAGATCTGAATCCCCTAGAATTGAGACTTTGGTTGCACCTAGATTCTTGATGAGTTTGAGACCTAATAAAAGGGCTTCGTACTCGGCCATATTGTTTGTGCATCTAAAGTTTAATCTGTATGCATGACCTTCAGCCTGGTCATTTTTCATGTTGTGTACCCAGACCCCTGCCCCTGCTCCTAGTTTGTTGATTTAGCCATCAAACTCTACATACCATAAGATTTCATGGTCAAGGTTTGCATTGAGAGTTTTAGAAAGTTGCACCATGGGCAGATTGGGTTCTTGTAAGTCATTTGATGTGTCATTTTTCTTTACTGCATTAGTCATATTGACAATTTTTTGATCTGGGTCAGTAGATTGTTCATTCATACTCTCTGGTTGTGTTGTTATCAGGAGTTTGGCATTAGTTTTGGTACACATGTCAGCATTATACAAAATGAATGAATCCATGTTGGAATGTATTGAATAGATGGGGAAGTTTTGGGGCTTTTCTTGACTACTCACCACATATTTCTTTAGTGTTTCACGGTACGATCTCTTTGGCTGTCCAAAGACTGAAATAGTGGCATAGGACATGTCCAATTGCAAGGATCCTTGGAGTTTTGCCCCCCATGATCTGGATAAAAGCATGCCATATTTGGGTGGAATATCAGCTACCACCACATCCATCATAATTGTTTTGGCTGGGTATTGGACCAGGGAAACACACAAATCTTTAATTGGGCCTAGACACCTGACTTGGCTGGAATCAAATGAGAACAAATCTTTGTATGGTCTTGTGATATCTAGGTCTAGTTTTTCCATCACAGATTTAGGCATTAGGTTGTGTGAAGCTCCTGAATCAAACATTGCATTGTGTAACACCTTGTCATGAATGTTTAAACTGACATAAAAAGGTGGAACTCCTCCATTTGTTTTCTTTCCATTAACTTCAGGACCAAAAAGTAATTCAAGTTGATCATCTAGAACATTTACAACATCCCTATTGTCTGATATTTGAAGTGACCTATTGATTTGCTGTCTATATACTTCATGTTTGGCGAGTTCAGAGAGAGGAATAACTATCTTCAGCTTACCTATTTCTGTTTCCAAGTTGAAGGGTTTTTCTATCTGAGTCTTTGTATTATGGGCAGTAGATTTTTCCTTTTCAGCTGAATTTTCAGTGACCTTTTCTTCATCATGGGTATGATTTTGAATTGAATCTGTTTTGAATTTATTTTCAGGAATGCTGTTTGAACTTGCTTTTGAGGGGAGGGATGAAGATGGCTGATTTTTAGAGGGTTGTACATTTGATATATCCTCCACGGTGACTTCTCTTGGGTGTGGGTCTGTTTTATCAGAGGATTCTGGGAGAACAACCTTGTCTTTTGTCCTTTTTGGTTGTTTATTATCCTTTGGTTTGATAAGTTCAGGCACATCTATGGTTCTACTTCTTAGTTTATATTGTTTATGTACCTCATAAACTACTGCATCATAGCCTTCCATATAATCAAATGTCTCTCCTGATTTGGTTTGAAATTGGTTGCAATTATGGGCTTCTTGATCCTCTTGTGTTAGAAAGACCTGATGTTCACTTTCCAGACCCATTAAGTTGATGTGAGGGTCCTCGGTTGGTTCACTAGATGTTGAGGCTTCAACATAGTTTTCTTGAAAAGGAGGTCTAATGTTTTGGTCGGGACCAGACCTTCCAACATTTGAATTTTGATTCTTCCTAAAGTTTGGGTTTCTAGCAGTACTTGGTTGACCTTCCCATGATGACTTTCTCTCAATGGTCTCCACCCTATCCCCAAGTCTGTCCATACCTTTGATGATTGCATCCAATTTTTGTTCAAATGCTGAAGGTTCTTCCTTGAAAGTAGTTCTTCTTTCAGCTCTTGCCCTATTTCTTTTAGCAATGAGGTTTGCCTCTACACTGACAGCTATATTCTGCATGTCTGCTAAGGTCGGAGGGGCTCTTCCCTCAGTTGATATGCCATGTCAGAGTCAAATCTATCCGGGAATTTGATTAAGGCTAAATCAGGTGGAGGTCTAAGGTTTTGAGAAATGGCATTATAAACATTGTTGAATCTTGCACAATAATCTAGGACAGTTTCTTGTGGGCCTCTTTTTATAGTGTCATATTTAGATAAAATGTGCAGTGGATCTTTTTCCTTTTTCCATCTGTTGAGAAATGTTTGGTAAAGGGAATCCGGATTGGCTATGGAATTTGCAGCAAGTGCCCTAAACCAAGTTCTTACTTCCCCTGTTAAACTTTGGACAAAAATTTTCATTCTCACATCATCATCATCTATCTCATAATTCTCAAAGTAGTCTTGCGTTTTCTTTGTATGCTGTAGCCTGGAAGTATATGTACCTGTACCATCAAAATAAGTGATCTTACTTTAATAATCCTGAGGCATAGCCCCTGGATTTACAGGTAGCTGCAAAGGGGCATATCTATTTGCCATATTTACATGAACAAATGGAACAACAGGAAGAAATGGGACAACTAGAAAAGCAGTAACGGTAGTAGAAATATGGGTAGTAGATGGTGGTGTAGAGATGGTGCTTTGAGAGGTGGATGAGGAAGAAGGAGAAGAAGGAGTTATGCGAGGATGGACTGAAGTTTTAGCAGGGGTTGGAATATAACTTTGCTGAACTACTTCAGGGCTAGAATCAGCAAGATCTTCTTGTTCCTCTTGTTTCCTAAGAATCTTTGGGATTAAATTAGGATTGTCAAAAACAGCTGGAGGATCTGGGTCAGGATTTGACCTGGTATAATGAGTTTTCTTCTTTGGAGCCAGCTTCCAAATTTGTTTTTGGTATTCTTCTGGGAGAATTTCCAATTTTAGAAAGGAACTGATCAAATTTTTGGAACAATTGTTTGAAGCTTAAAACTAGAATGAAGATTGACTGAAGCAGCTTTTATTTAATCCTGTAAATGCAAAGCAAGAATAGTTTCAAAGGCTTCCTGGCTGACATTCAGGCTTCATCTGTAGTTTTAAGGAATAGACAACAATTGAAAAATTGGTTCTTCCCCAGTGGAGTCGCCAATGATCTTATCACTCAGGTTGTTCCCTTTGACTCCCAAGGGAATACGACCGAGGTAACCACTAACCAATATTTCAGCTACAGGTCCTAGCCTACCTGCAACCAGAGAGGGCTCTCTCTTTATGATTTAACTTTGTTTTGGTGTAATTTAAGGCTAGTTATAATGTGTAGGATTTTGTTTTGAGTTTGGTTGGATGATGGTTTCAAATGGATCTGATATGCAGCTCTCAGAATAGCTTAAACTATTGGGCAATGGAGTCAATGACTGTGTACTTCTAAAAGTGCTTGTTGGGAAAGAGGTAGTACTACAGAGCCAGATAGGTATCCATGAAACAAATCTTCAAATTTAGGAATAGATGGCATGGAATCAGGGAATGAAAGGTAGTCAAGGATCTTTCACTATGCTGATAGAGGGAAAGGTGAGAATATTATCTAGGAATAGTTAAGAATTCCTAAACAACATTCATAATGAAAGAATCAGTGCAAATATGAGCAATTAAGAATTCATATTCATGACCAATTCTGCAGAAAACATAATTAGAAATAGAGATTGAGCAAAGGGTGTATTTAAAGAAGTCCTGAGGTATTCTTTTTCTCTGTCGCTGAGATCATGAATCATACATGTGAATTTAGCAAACATAGGAAAGACAAAACATGGTTTAGAAAAACTTATTGTTTCATTAAACAACACAGGAATCCTGTAGCAGAACGCAGCTCATCACATTCACATCCAGACAATGCAGAAATCATAAACTCCATCAGCTCTTTGTATTAGAAAATTTGTAAGTTACAACGCAGCTCTTAGAGAGAAAATCATCAACCAACCCCAAATACGTTCTATGGGGAGGTATATATACAGAAATATGATACAAAATATCTAGATGACGAGTCTTCATGTAATAAATTACATCACCAACTCTTCCAAGGAAGTAAATGAAGAATTAAATACTGTAGTTAATATTGGCTTGCTAGCTATCTATTATGTCAGAGAATTTTTGACTTTCTGGGCTGAATGAGTCGGCTACCTGCCGTGCATTTATTCTGCGTGTGCTTTTCTAGTGCTGTTATGCTGCCTGTTGTTGTCTTGGTCTTCATGGTCTTCATCTTTGGTGCTGGGCTACTTGAATTTTGATGAGCTGTAATTGACATTCCAATTCTGCTTTATGTTGCTTTGCTGGACCGTGCCATCTGTATATGTTGAACTGTAGTTTACAAAAAAGAATTAATACCCAAAATCACCTGAGCAACGTCTCCAACATTCCTCTCCACCAATCTTCTGTAGGTAGCTGATGTCTTTGTATCTTTATCAGTGTTTCATCAGCTTCTGTGTATCTGTAAAAGTTTGGCTGTTCTTCAAAGAGATGATTTATCTCATGTGCAATATAGAATAGATTTTCTAATTTATCAAAGACAGCTTGTCCAGTTGGAGGCCTTGTATCTTCTGAAGTGCTTGAGGAAGCTATGATTTGGTTAGCAGAAAAATTGTTCACTCTGTTGGCATAATGCTCATGTGACAGCAGTTTTCTAGCACTAGTTACTAGGCTAGGTAGCCCTCTTCTCTGTAATGCTGCGATCTTTATTCTGAAGTCATTCATCTCTGCTTGCATCTCTTGGCATTTTCTCTCCAATGTCTGCACAAAATTCCTAAGGGTTAGCACCCTTTTTATTAGCAAAATAGTTTTAGTCCTATTCCTGATTCCCAATTCGGCCAACTGCCCTTTGGTGCGAGTATTCAAAAATTGGATCATTCTGTTCGCTTACTCGGGCATATTTCCTAGAGATGTTCTAGCCTTTTGGTTTTCAAACTGAGCCAAGCTTATTAAATCCATTTGGTCATGAATAGTCTCAATGGATTGCCATTGGTCTGTAATGGATTGGCCAATCTTGGCTGACAATATTTTCTTAATATCTGCTAGTGTCCTACCAAAAGTGAGCTCTTTCTCCAGCTCCTTTATTCTTCTTTCTAAGGCCTTGACTTCCCTTGTCTTCTCAGCCACTTCTTGTTTTGATTTATCATATTTTTCCTCAATCTTAGCCAGCTTTTTCTTGGTTTCTTTCAATTCTGCCATTTGCAGTTCCAAGGCTTCTATTTCTTTCATCATGTTGTCCATTTTCAAGTTGGTGCCTTGCTCTGTAGGTGCTGAGGTAGTTGCTAAAATTGGTGCTGAGCTTGAGGCACCTGCTTCTGATGTTGTACCAGTGGGAGGGACTGTTGTGGTGGCCATGGGAGGAGCAGCTGTAAGAATCTGAGCTATTTGAATTGGCTGAGAGGCCAACTCTCCCTGTCTCCCCTATAATGATGCCTCCAAGGCACTTTCTGTCTCTACCAACCTTTTATGTAAGGTTGTAAGCAAAGCTACAACGTCCTGCTCCTCTTTTTGTTGGGCCACCTCTGTAGCTTGAGGATGCAATGTGGGTGACAGCTTGATTTGTCTTCTTAGGGCAGCTATGTCTTCATCCTTCTTTTTTATCAAGGCCTGCACACCCTTGGGATCAGTGGGGTCATGTCCCAACTCTATGATGATCTCCTCCAAGGACTTGATGCTATTGTCGTTGGCCTGTGATGAGGCTTTCTCCAACTCTAGTTGGGTAGCAGTATTGTGTAAGGAGTTTTGCAATCTGTTGGCTAACAATGTCTTATCTGCTAGAGTAGAATATACGATCTCCCCGGTCTGCTTGTGCAATTCAATCTGGTCCATCATATGGATATCCTTGGCGAACACTTCCAGATTGGTTCTAATGTAATCAGTGGCTGATTGGGGTTGTTGAGTTGTAGGTCTGAAGTGACCAAGGGTCAATCTTCCTTCCTGGATGTCATAGGCTGCCATTAGCCTTTGCTGATTGGTAGGGGCCATCCTTATTAGCTGGTTGTACAACTGTAGTCTCACTGGCTCATTCCTGGCTTTGATATCAGTGAATGCTTTTTTAATATCAAAGGCGTGTCTGCCCTGTTGCCTTGTGGATGTTACTTCCACCCCCTGCTGTCTCTCCTGCTCCTGCTGAAAGGAGCTGGCCGATGTCTCCATGCTTGGGGGAATTTGTTGTTCTGTGGGCCCTTCTGGCATTTCTTCCTCCGAAAAAGGATTTAACCTTTGCCTCTTCTCTCCTTGCTGATCTGTAGATGTCCCTAGAGGGGTCTCTTCCTGCCTATCTCTCTTCTTTGCCCTTTCCTCATTTAGAGGTGTTTGTAGCACAGGAATTTCAGTCACTTTTGCTTGAGTTACAGGGTCTTGCCCTTGACTCTGTCCATCTGTAGAAACCGGCTGATCTGCCATTGTTTCTTGCTGTCCCAAATTGTGCACTTGTTCTTCTGAATGCTGCACCTCTTTTCCTTTATCTGTTGCTGCAGGTGATGCACTTACTTGGGCAGGTTGCTGGTGGGCCGTGGCAGAAGAGGTGCCTTCTCCAAGGTGCCGAGGAGCTGTAAAAAAGACCTGTCCAAAAGATTCCAAGTCAACAGATTTTTCCAGATTCTTGATTGCTTTTTCTGTTATTTCTTCTTCAGTGAGCTCTTCCATTAGGGTGCCTTCTACCCATTCTTGTTGATTGGCATATTGTTCAAGTTGAGGAATATTGTAATGTACATATCCTGCAAGCCTATATTTGATTCTTCTAAGGCTTATAAAGTGATTGGGATCATAAGGTGACTAAATGAAACTTAGTTTGAGCTTAAGTTTCTCTCCCAAAATCTGATCAGCATCCTTCCATGCTTCTTCCCTCTTATTGAAAATAAAGGGACCCAGTTGATGTCTGATTTTCAGCTTTGCCTTTTTTGCTTTCGCCAAATAAATGAATCATATCTGCATTACCAAACTACCAAAAGTATTCTAAGGCAAAGAGTCTCATGGGGACATATTTTGGCAGTTTGTACGGGGCTAATTCACAGCCATAGACCATGATTATTGTGTGGTTTTGGTAGAAATACCAGTCACCAATGTTGTAGCTTTTGGAAAGCTGTAGAATCTTCTGCATCTCATCAGTGAGTCTGGGGGGAGGATCTGTTGATAGTAAGCAGTTAGTTGGATAGAAAAAAAGTTCAATGAAATCACAGTATGTGTATGGGGAGTAACTAATATGATGGAATACTGATGACCAAAATATGATTGACCTCCTCTACCCCCTAGCATCCAATTTTTTGAGGACAACTGGGAAATTTTCAGACTGATAATACAGTAGCAAATGATAGATGTATGAGGTGTATTTGAATACCCTTTCCCTTTCTAGGCTCATATATTTCTCATGAATATTATCATCAATGAAGGTAGCAAAATCATACTGGACAGAAGGGGGATGTCCTGGAGTGAAGATAGACATCAAGGCAAAGACAGTGTTGTCCACAATCTCACTTCTTCTGAATCCCAGGATGTAGGAGATCATATCTATAAGAATTTTTCCCTCCTCGATAAATGCAACATGAAGATAAGGGATTGTAAATCTGGAGTAACAATCTGGGGGCATAAACAACTTAGCAATTTGGTCAATCTCTGCAGCGGGCAATTTTGATGCTTGATCTAGCAGATTCTTCATGGAAAGGGGGACCAATGGCTGAGTTGGTTTGAATTGCAACATCTCATTTATAGGCTGAGGAGTAATGTAGAAGAGGACTTTACCATCAGGGCTCATCACTGCCCTCTGAGAAGGATCATAATTGGAACAACACTGATGGATGAGGTCAGGAAAAACATTTACTGAGGGAAAGTAGTACATGGGCATGTTGGACTCCCATATTCTTAATGGATCAGTTTTGTTTCTGAATTTATTCCTTATCTCACAAAAGGCTTGAAGATGAGGCTTTACTCCTTCCATATCATCAATTTGATAATCTCTATCTGCAAGTGGAAGCCATTCTAGCTATCTATGGGGTGCATTTAGTGGTGCAATATTGAGGGCAACTGGGGCCTCCATGTTTTGACTGTGATCACAGTTGAATTAGGCCTGTATTTCAGCAAGGGACAGAGTTCTGATGAAGGCTTTCTGAGCAAGGAACTCACAGTTTAAGTTTTGTGCAGAGATGCTATTGAGGAGTAAAACTCAAGGGGAATGAAGAGTAAGGAGGGCTCTGCAATAAGTACACTGGAAAGGGGGAAAAATAAAGGGCTTTAGCAACCTGTTCTTAGTGATTCCGCGGGTAAATTGGAGCTGTAATTCGAGCTGGCGATGGCAATTTTATCAGGGGGGCAGAGATGCTAGGTTTTGGCCGCAAATGAAGTTATGTGGGGCAGAGAGGAAAAGGTTGCAGGTGCCAATGTGTTTCAAGTGGATTTTTAGGTGTATTTGGCTAATTTTGCAGAGAAATCATGAAAAACAGGGTTACTGGTGTTTTTCGGGTAAATACCTGTTTACTTTGAGAAATGCTGTGGTGAATAGCTGCGGGCGGAGGCCGAACAGGTCGGGTTGCAGGTCGAGTAGGTCTTGGTGACTGTCGGGCACGTCGAATGCGCACTGGACATAAGTGGCATGCAAAAGTTTGCAATGTTTGTTTGCATAAAAAACAAATGAAAACGACGTTTTTCACGATTTTTAACACAAATTTGGGCTTTTGCGGCATTTTGGCGCTTTTTTGCTATGACGTTAGCATGACGTCATCGGCGGGTCCCGGGTACGGCAGGGTGACGTGGCAGCTGACTGGGTTGACGACGTGGCACAAGACACGGTGGCAGGGTAGGGACGGAGGCAGATGCAGTGGCGGTGACACGTAGCAGTGGCGGGTTGACGCAGAGGTGACGTGAGTGGTGACGTAGCGTTGTCGTCAGGGGCAGAGAGACAGAAGGCGGTTTGTGGTTTTATCAGACCGCATTTTGTACGAGGGCGGTAAGTGTCAGAGGGGCTCCGATACAATCACGTGGAGACACACGTCTTTTGTACGACGGAGAAACCACTATGCTATCGGAAGCTAACCGTCGAATGTCAGGGCGGCTCCAAAATCGGTGAGAGTCGTCGGATGGGGAGGGCCCGATCCAACGGTGGACAGAACTGTGAGTTGCGGGTACGATAATGTACGGGGCCCGCTGAATATTATATCATTTGTTTATATGGCGGGGGTTCAAACCTTTGGGTTTGTGGGTTATGTGGGTTTTATATGGTTTGTGCGTCGGGGGTAGAGTTTAATTGTTTAATCAAATATTTAAACAAAACCCGAAAATGTGAGCGCGCAGGGTAAAACATTAAGGGTTATGGGTAAGAAAGGGGAAGGGAATGGTTATTAATTTAACCAAATGCTAAATCAATTCCAGGTTTGAACGCGGAAAGGCTAATGCCAAGCCCCAAATGAACTTAGCATTTCCCCAAACTTATGTTATAGGGCTATAGTGCCAAGGGGTGGGAATATGTATTATTTTTGGGTTTTTATATAATTTTTTGTATAATAGGGGATAAGGAAATGATCTAGGGAGCTAGATAATAGAGTTAGGAGTTAATATAAGTTGATGGATTGAAACTAAATGGATGAATGCTAAGTCCATAGTATGAAAACTTAGACATAAGAAGATGAAAGGAGTATAGAATGATTTTTACACAAGAAATGTGGCTTCTTTTTATTGAAGAAAGTCAAAGCTTGACTTAGTATTTTTACAAAAATGGAGTGAAAATAGGACTTGTTGGGCAGATCCCAAGGTCCTTCAGGGGATATTAGTGAGTGATTTATGGGGGAAAGAGGGGAATTAGACATGCTTCCATAGTTCTGCTACCAAACAACTGCTTTGATATTCCTTTCATTGATGAGATAAGCTCTGATTGATAATGTACCAAGTGATCCAAACCTTGCCTTTGCAACCTCCAACTACTTACCCAACCTAATACACCTAACATTTTTTCTTCCTTTTGCATGGGTGCACTTAGACTTGCAGACCCTGATTATTCTCTTTTCTTTTGACTGCCCTCCTATCTTAATCTACCCTTATCTCTTCCAAGGGCCCAGATTAAGCAGTTGGGCTCCTTAACTTCTCTTCTTAGCTAGTGATCTGCGAAGCTTGAGCTTTTTGGACAAATATTCATTCTCTAGTCTAGAACAAGCAATTTAAAATATGGCATGGTCCAGATTGAACTGTTGGGCCATCCATCAAGCTAGCAATGGCAATTTGGCTAGCCACTTTCATGGTCTTTCTTTGGGGTTCATTTTTATCAATTTTTTTTTTTTTTTTTTTTTTTTTTTTTTTTTTTTTTTTTTTTTTTTTCTGACCAACTGATTTTTCTTGCCCTTTGATTTTTCTTTTAGGGCATACACTCTTTACATTTTTTAACTTTCTCTAATTCTTTTACAAAATATGGAACCTTTGCAGCATGAAAAGATGACCATATTTGGCACTTCCCAGGTCAATTCCTTATAGACTCAGACTCAGAGTGAATTCCTTATTCAAAAACCCATCCTACTTCTCAAAGCTAAGACTAAGACTGACTTTTACACTTAGAGCCTCGCTCTATTTATACAATGCCATGGTCCGTGGACCATGGGTAGGCCAACTCATTATATATTAATTTACATTATTTTAGGTTGGACAACCCTAGACTCTCGTGCTCCACGCCAGCATTTTGCCAGGTTTTTACAATACATTGACCAAACTCGGGCTTTAAGCCCAAAAAACATGCTATGGGGGGATCCACTACCCAACAGGACCCCAACGCAATCATCGTGACTCATTCAAAGTTACTCGGCTAATCGTTGATCTTTGTATGGAGTCCATCCAACAACTTCCATGCTTCGCTTATGTCTGCAATGCACTCTTCCACTGTCCGTTGTACCAATTGTGCATGTATCTCCGATGCGTCGTTGTCAGGGGCACCTTCTTGCCTTGGTGCATATGTACTCTACATCTATGCTAGCTTTTCGTCGATCATGGCGATGAATATGAATGCTTCCTCAAGCCAAGGCTGGATGCACGCTTTAAGCACTGCTTCTTTCTGGCATGCAACGTCCACCTATTCCTTTAGAGCGTGGGCCTCCTTCATCTTGGCAAGTCACTGAGTAAGGGTGACTGTCTGCGCAGTCCCCTGGACATTGTCATAGGCTTGCTGCAACTCCCGCGCTTCCATCTCTAAATGTTGTATGGTTGGATCTTCCTGCAATGAGGTGAGTGTGAAGAGGGATTCATCCAACAATCCCGTGAATTCCTGTACAACGTGCTCTATTGCTTCCAACCCCGATTGAATGTCACGCTGGCACTTCTCTCTGACTTCTGGGGGTGTAGAGGATTGCGCCTTCATCTGCAGCTCAACGATTTACAAGTTCAACTCCAAATGAACCTTCACGGCCTCTTCTTGGGCCTTGTGGTCTCCAGTTGTTAGTCGGTGAATCTTTTCTGTTATTGGGAGTATTGTCAGCACGACCAACTCTGGTAGGATGCTACAGGCCTCCTCCACGGCCTATTCCAATCCTTGGGTTTGTGCGACTAGGTTGTCGTGCTACAGGCTGAGCTGTTCCAAATTAACCTTTTGCTTGCTCACGACTTGGAGGGCACGACCCTCCCTAGAGCAAAGCTCATCAGTTAAACCCATCCTGTATTTGATATAGGATTTCTCTGGGAAGGGTGGAAAAATTCAACCCCCAGCCCCTCACTTGACCTTCTGTGGTCCGGTCACCCTCGACTGCTTCTAAGACTACACCTTCTGGTAACACCAAAGTGTTTTCTATGTGGGCGTGCAACATCTGCTCAGCTTCGGATGTACCTGTTGCAATGTGTGGTGTCATTATTCCAAGGGATTGCACTTGTAATTCCTGCAACTACG
Organism: Pinus tabuliformis; assembly: GCA_031772625.1. Lineage (NCBI taxonomy): Eukaryota > Viridiplantae > Streptophyta > Pinopsida > Pinales > Pinaceae > Pinus > Pinus tabuliformis. Next base: position 930,124,567 of record CM062817.1, read on the forward strand.
CTCTAAGTGCCCCCAACACAGTTGTTTGCTCCGACATTAATTCTTCCAAAGCATCCTTTGTCTTTGAGACCTTTGGCTTTTTCCGCGGGGCTAACTCCTCCTGGATGTGCGGCCTCTTGAGTTGAGTCGATGTCAGTGCCAGGTTTGTGTGTTCCTCCGTTTGATCCTCCCCCTATATGTCCTGCTGTGTGGATATTTCTTGACTTCCATCGGGCTCTCTAATTGGTGTGGTTGTAGTCTCTGTTGTCTATGCTGCCACTGCTACCTTAGCTTCCTTCCTTTTGCATGCCGCTTCTTCCTCCTGGCGCCTTCTCTCCCTCAGCTACGCAATGCACAGCTTGGTATCCTTCTTTTGCTGTTGTGCTGTGATATTTTCCATTTCTGCCAAGTTTGGGGTGCGCCACTCTAGAGGCCAGGACTCCATCACCCCAAAGATTGCATCATCCGTTGCGATGAATGGGAGCTTTTCCCATGTTCACACGAGATCTTTGCGTGCCCGGATATACAGGTTATGCATATTCGCCTTGAACTCTGTCGCGCCCTGTAAGCTGTTATGGACTGTAGGGGACAAGCATGGCTTGTGATTGATCCATGTTCATATACTCGCCTCTACGAACACCCAAAACACCTTTATCTCATGAATCCTTGTCGCATCTTTCGTTGCCTAGAGCAAGGTGTACCTCACAGCTTCGAGTAGGTCACCCTCAATCGTGGGAAACTGGTTGTCCTTTGGTAGTTCTCCTACAACCAACAGGATGGATAAGATCAACCACACATAGTAGAAGGTCTTACCCTGCTCCTGGGCCTCCTTGCAGTTTGTCAAGTACTCGTTACTAAGGAACTGTGCCCAGTTGAACTGGACCCCCTCTATGCATTGCTCTTCGAACGCAATTATAGACGCTGGCACTTCGTCTGCGCGACATTTCCTCGTCAGCTTTCCAGCCAACAGTTGGGTGGCTACGTGCACCCCTTGGTCCTTGATGCTTGCGATTCCGTACCCTTGCTTCCTCTTCTCCAACTTATATTTGGCCTTCATAGCTTTGGCGAGGGCCAAGTCACAACTGTTTCCTACTATGGCTGTGGGGTCGTTTCCTTTGATGGGTAGCTGAGAAATCCAGTGGACTAGATTGGTCGTGATGGGAATCAGCTCCTCCAGCCAAAGATAGCCATCATGTACTAGGCACAGTAGCTGCCAGATGACAAAAATAGTAACGAGCGCACAGTGGTAGTGGGGTATCCACCGTAGATGGAGTAGCCCAACCTTCTCTACACCGCGTAGCCATTTCTGCTTCAGTAATTTCTCCGCGGCCCACTGTGGGAACTTCTGGCCATCCATGACGTCCTAGTCTTCAAACTTCATATTAGGTACCCATCCCAACGGCAGGCCTCCAAACCTTATTTCATTAGGAAGGAGCGGGGTCTAGAGCGCACCCTTCGTGGCCTCTAGGTCATTTGGTATCTTAGCTTTCCCCTTCCATGGGGGGATGTAGTGGGGTAACTTTGTCACCGGAGGTACTTGGGAGACATTCTCCGCCTCATCATATTGTGCTTCAATTTGGGTGATCAGTGCTCCCAAATATTCCTCCTCCTCCTCTGTTTCAAGGGTGATGGCTTTGCCCTTCTCTTCCATTGATAATTTACTAATCCATGGGTTCCGTGGTGATACCTGGATTGGCCCCATTACCTGCTTGTCTTTCTGTGGTCGTGGTGTGCGTGGTGACTTAGGAACCTCTGGTGCAGCTGCCGCCTCTCCAGGCTCCTCCTGGACCACACTGGGCTCTGGTGTAACTTCTGCAAATTGCACTCTGGTTCTCACAGCCGTCATTTTGTTTCTACTAGATCCATTCGGTTGCATACTCAAGGGTGGCAAGAGTGCTTGGCACTCAATGCTCTGTACTAGCTCAAATCTTAAACAACCGAGTGTTGCCTTGAGGCTAGCCCCAGGGATTTTATAGTATCGTTTGAATTTGAATTCGACCATTCCCTCCACTTATGAGTCATTAATACCTTCTTGGCGGTAGATCGTATCGAATCTAGATCTTAATTCCTATCTTAATTTCCCACTGCCCGCTCCTTTCTACCTTAAGTTGGACCTCTTTTCATGAACAATGACAGCAATGGTCACCTTCCAGCCTACGCGCGCAGAAGCGCAACCCCTTATGCATGATCGCGACCCCTCTGACATACTGCCCCTGCGCGTAACCTCCTTCCCATGCAGCTCTCCTACAGATCACGCTCTCTTTCAACTTCCTGGAGTGCTAATACTATGCTTTCTACGGATAGTCAGGTCGGTACACCACCTACGTGAAGCTTCCTTGCACCTACCATCCTAGTATGCAGGCACCCCTTAATTACCCTCGCATCAGTCAGTGCCTCCCAATCTTCCTTATGCGGTGCGCTTCCTTCGTTACTTTGTCTGATAAAGTACGGTCGTAGCCATGGTAGTATAGCCAAAAACTCTCAGTGACAATCTTCTAGTGTGGTGATAGGGCTACCCATATGTGGCTCCGTCCTTCTATCGATGCATAATACTTGCGTGATTTTGGTTTCCAGTTTTCTGATATCCTCATCCATTAATGTGCTTTTCTACTTCAATCGTACCTGATCTTTTTTGAGTTCGAAAAGCTCGAGGTTCCCTCACTGAATGGCTTCTTGCATTTGCATATGTTCAGCCTTGCGTGGATGCATAATTTCTTCGCTCTGGTCCTCGCGTACTGTCACAATTATGGGGGTTATTGCGTGAGGATTTTTTCCCAAAGCTATGGCCTCGATTTTGCTCGTCATCTTCAGAATCATTTCCGCACTTAGGTTCTTGTACATGGCCCTATCAGCCTATCGAACCACTGGCACACACGGGTCCCAATCAGTTTGGCCCTCCTGGTAAACTTTGTTCATGATTCCGCATAACGTGGTGAATGCTCCGACGTGGAATATTTGTGGGGTGCGTCACTTTTCCTGTTGTCGCGTCAGGTTTTGATTTTCAATCCTTAGTCTGGGATGTGCATGCACAACACATGTCTACATCCATCGACACAGGTGGGCGCGCAAACTACGTCATCCTGGCTGCCCGGCTCTTGTTCAAATCTGGGGACTTCCAAACTGTAAGCGCATTTGTCTTCTACATTCCTGCAAGTTTCCAATAGTCTTCTCATGTGTACTCCACCATCATGTGGGTGTCGCGTGCAATGCCCATTCCAGCACACTGTACCACTACTGCTCCAGTAGTGTACTTTCAAAGTTGTCTAAGAATTCATCCACCGATGTTACTCCATCATATGTTGGCAATTCCCTTGCTTCTGTCGTCATGCACCACAGTGATCTAATCATCATGTTGCAATTCAACGTTGTCACCTCGTGCAACCAGTTTTACCAGCGTTCTACTTCTTCATCTAAATCTAAAGTACAAGAACTGTCACATTCCCATAAGATTCTCCCATCCACAATCGGGTTCACCCAATCCTGGTCTTACGTCGTTATCTAGTAAATGCAATCTAGCTCATCATCATTGTCATCGTCGCGCACAGGTTCAGTATAGCATGATCCTTCGGCTGGATCTAGCGGAACTGCTATGCGTAGGGACTTTTTCTCGAATATCATCTTCCGCTTCTTCAGGTTGAAGACTCCATTCATATCAGTGGCCTAGTTTATTCTTAGCAACGCAGGATAAGGATTGTTGTCATCAACAATCTATATCACTTAAAAGTCCTTCTGTGTGCTTGCGCCTTCGATATCAGCTGTTACTCCTTGCAACCTCCCCATAGTCAAAATATTCCGTTGGTTCACCATTCGTAATTGAATAGGAGACCACTGCAACATGGTCCTGCCCATGCGTTCCCATGTCTGCTTTGGTAACACATTTGCGTCCGAACCTAGGTCTAGGATTACCTGATCCATCTCATATTCCAATCTGTGCTGTCAATCTCATTTCCCTCCCAGTGCGCAATGTATGCTTTCCCAGTTTCTGGACTATGCATGGTTCACCCGACCCTGCGCACCTAATGATCAGCTCTTGTAGTCCTTTAACTACCCTATTTTTGTGCAATAGCTTCATGCATGTCTCTACAAAGGTAGTAAGCATAGAAGGATCCATTCCTGGCTCTGGTTGATCCTTACCACCTAAAGTAGGGGCCTCCACGAAGATCTTCTTAGCTTCCATGAACATCTCCTTTGCATGTTACAAGTCAAACTCAGGTTCCTTTGTGGGAGCCTTGTGAACCCATGTGTCTTCCTTAGGCGGCTTCCCCTTATCTTCCCCTGTGGTCGTGCCACTTTTGAGAATCATGTTCACGGTTGGGTCTTCGTCGCGTGGTTCAGACCTCACCATTTGGATATTCTGAGTCAGAGTGGGCTGTAGTACCTCTTTCTCGCACATCTGTGCGATCAACTTAGGAAAATCCACTGGTTCATGATCAAACTGAGCATAGTATGAACAATATATTCTCGTTGGGTTGGTACAATCGCGAGTGTAGTTCCCTGGTCCTCCGCAATTGTAACAGATTAACTGTCCATGGCCCCTTCCCGTCCCTTTTCCTCCTCATCCTTGAACTCGGCCCTGAAATCCAGCGCGCGCCAACCCTGCGGCTGGGTCGAGGCCTCGAGTTTCTCTATGCATTCTATAGGCTGGGGTCCACTCCATCATCAACTCATAGCTGCGACAAGTACGTTCGTCATGGCCCACCGATCTACATAAATTAGAAAACAGCTGCTACGGAGTCTGTGTATACTTCTGCAACAGATGACAATTGTCCATCATGTGCTTCCCCCTATCGGATAGATTGTGCACCATAGCACAGGCGCCACACTTGGCCCCGTCTGTGCCTTTGGTCGTAATGGCATTGGCCCCCCTCCTGCCAAGTAGTTCGCGAATACTGGGTAGTGATCCTTGTCGTGGCCTTGGACTTTGAATTTTATGCACCACACTTCCTCGCATGCCTCTGGCCACAGTGCCCTATCCTACTTCAAGATCTACATTTCCAGGTAGAGATTTTGTAGATGTGAGTGGATTTTTTGAACTCCCAGCCCCCTGTATCGGTGTTTCATGCAACCTCATCGCCATTTCCAACGCTTCTTCATGGGTTGAAAGCTTCTGCTGTGACAATGCCGTCCTCAGGTGTGGTGTCAAAGACGCCACAAACCACGCGCAGTGTTGTGCATCCATTAGTGTCATGTTAGCCTCGCAGATCGTACTCTTCAGCCGTTGATCTAGATCCCATGGGGTCTCGCCTGGAAGAATCACGATCTCTTTAAATCTGATGATTGACTACATCTTTGATTTTGGTCGGCTAAATTCTCTGTTCAGTGCATTCTGGATCTCCGCTATTCCTGCATTTGGGTGATCATTTGAGTGCTTAATATACCATGTCAATGCGCGGTACTGTAGAGCGCTCACCAATGTGGCCTTCTTAATGTTGTCATCTGTGACCCCTTGTGCTTCCCACTGTGCTCTTAACATGAACCAGAATTGATCCATATCCTCATTTCCTACCCCTCGGAATATGGGTAGCTTAATCACGCTCGCCATGCTGAACCGTGGGGGTGGTGGAGGTGGAGTGGGTGGAGATGGAGGTGAATGAGGTGAAGCGAGTGGTGGCGTAAGTGGAAGTGGTAACTGCAGAATGTGCTGCCTTATCAAACTGACCGCACCTCTCAAAGAGACCCGAGCGAGCACTTCTTCGCTCTCTCATGAGGGTGAAATCAAGGGACTATTTCCTAATTCCCCGCTACCCTTATAGATCCTTCCGCTCTGTGTCGTTCCAAACATTAGTGTATTCGCATCACCTGTTTTTCACATAACAACATCTTAATCCAGGTATTCAGGGATTTAATGTACCTACCTCGTGGTTCCTTGAGAAAACATTGCTATGCTTTGTTGTAGCCCACGGTCATGTCTATCGCAAACTTAGTGATAAATCCCCCTATTATCCAGTCAGGCCAATGATCCACAACTCACGCGATCTTATCTTATGAGGTTTCTAGTCTATGCACTAATTCTGGAGTCCACACTATCGATTGATCAAGCTTGTACCTTCCCTGCCTATCAGCTAACCTCGCGATCCACTCGTACAGTTGAGTAGAGAAGGATGCGAAGAAGATCTAGTGAATTTCCATATATACGTAGCGATCCATTCACCTCTTCTCAGATATCTGTGGAGTTCTTTTTTCCTATGTCATGAACTCGTGAAGCTTCTTGTCCAACCACTCTTCAATTCCCTCCTTTGTAGGGTTCCATTGGCATGACATCAGACATCCCTTAGGCAGATCCCGGTCCTAACAATGGAGCCATTTGTTGGCTACTTGGGGCCTGACCCAGGTTTAGCAGTGAGTTTAGCCAAGCATATCCCGGTACTACCGACCCTTTCGACAATAGTTCGCAGTGCATGGACTAAGGTCTCACCCGAGGTAATATGGGAGGGTGCTGGAACTAGGTTTTTGCACCCTAGGGATGTCTTGATGAAGGTTGGGAAGTTCACGAACCGATCCTACATGCTTGCTGTAGTGTTCTAGCTAGGGTACTAGACTAGACTATATTAATTATCGACCAGGATGCGTAAGCTTAGAGGCATGCGTCTAAAGTATATAGACATAAAGGATTGTTGGCTAAGTGGTTATGATGTAGGTCACATGGCTTCTTTACGGAAGACTGGGGTATGTCACCTATCATCAAACACTCAGGTCACTCTGCTAATATAACTAATTATAATACTATCATTAAATGCATTTACCCAAACTACACACTGAAACTAAACACTGTGTATCACCGCAACAATGATCTCAATCTCCTTACAAAGACATTACACATAAAACCCTTGTTCAGTAAACACCCAGCGTTCGCTAATATTTATACAACATCAAAATATATAGAGATCATAAATGGATTGTGAAATAAAAACAAAGTTTATGACAGTGCTTTTAAAAGACAACACAGGGATCGAATCCCTTACAGGACGCACTTCCAGATCTCAGTGATGACTGTTCAGCATTACCATAAACGCAAACCATATACATTCGATGGAAATCAAGAGCTATGGAAATCGAAACCAATTAATTGTAACTGCTGTGCAAACCATACGATACCTATTGAAATCGAAATCCAATCAATCGTAACTACTGTGCAAACCATACGATAACCTAAGTGCAAATAAAATGAAAAGAACAGTATACCGGTTGAACGCAGGGCCCGTCCACGTTCCAGAGGTACACTGGACCGAATATCAAATCAATGCACTAGACACAAGTCGTAACTGCAACTGGGTTCTTAGTATTAAGTTTCAAAACTCTGTTTCAGAATGGTTCAACGATTAACCATTACATCCATTACTCGGACTGTATTTACATATGTCTAGCACAACCATGTCATTTCGATAATGAATGTACATTCGGAATTTGGCTGTTGCCGCTTTTATTACATCGAGCTTTTCAAAATGTTTCTATCCTAACTGATCTCAAAAAGAACAAAAACTAAATCAAAATAGAATGAGCTGTTGTTTCTGCCTTTGTCGCTAGTGTGCCATGCTTTGACCTGGGTTGACCGCACATGTAGGAGAGTCGATTCGGCTGTAAGATAGGTGTTTGTCCATGCTTGGACATTCTACTTTTCATCCATGCCTTTCGTTCTCGCCCAACTGTTGTGCCACATGTCCAACAATGAGCTAATTACAGGATGTTGGAACTTCCTGTAACCATTTCACCAAAAACTTCTAATTCTTCAACATAAAATTCCTAAATCAATTCCAATGCATTTTAATAACTATAAGACTATTAATAATTAATTTTCAAGGATTCTAAGGAATATATGATGAAAAGGAATGGGTAAATGATATGTTTTTAGGAGGAAAAAGAGGTCTTGGGATGATACCAACATCTCTCCCCGACTTAAGGAATTAGCATGTCCTCATGCTATCCCCGAAGTGCTTCCCTTGAACTCTGTCCCTGCCTGGATCTCCGCTTCCTTGAGCAATGTGTCCACATTATTTTTCACCTGGTTATCTTTCTGACCCTTGAGCTCCTGTTTTAACCTTTTGTATTTTTCTTTGAGGGTCTTCTTCTGATTGTACCACTTAGTGGCCCAGTTAGAAATCTCAGTTTGCTCAGCCTCCAGTTCACTGATTCTTTCCTTTAACTTTTCATTCTTCTTCTGAGTTTCTTTACTCTATTGAAATCGAAATCCAATCAATCGTAACTACTGTGCAAACCATACGATAACCTAAGTGCAAATAAAATGAAAAGAACAGTATACCGGTTGAACGCAGGGCCCGTCCACGTTCCATAGGTACACTGGACCGAATATCAAATCAATGCACTAGACACAAGTCGTAACTGCAACTGGGTTCTTAGTATTAAGTTTCAAAACTCTGTTTCAGAATGGTTCAACGATTAACCATTACATCCATTACTCGGACTGTATTTACATATGTCTAGCACAACCATGTCATTTCGATAATGAATGTACATTCGGAATTTGGCTGTTGCCGCTTTTATTACATCGAGCTTTTCAAAATGTTTCTATCCTAACTGATCTCAAAAAGAACAAAAACTAAATCAAAATAGAATGAGCTGTTGTTTCTGCCTTTGTCGCTAGTGTGCCATGCTTTGACCTGGGTTGACCGCACATGTAGGAGAGTCGATTCGGCTGTAAGATAGGTGTTTGTCCATGCTTGGACATTCTACTTTTCATCCATGCCTTTCGTTCTCGCCCAACTGTTGTGCCACATGTCCAACAATGAGCTAATTACAGGATGTTGGAACTTCCTGTAACCATTTCACCAAAAACTTCTAATTCTTCAACATAAAATTCCTAAATCAATTCCAATGCATTTTAATAACTATAAGACTATTAATAATTAATTTTCAAGGATTCTAAGGAATATATGATGAAAAGGAATGGGTAAATGATATGTTTTTAGGAGGAAAAAGAGGTCTTGGGATGATACCAACATCTCTCCCCGACTTAAGGAATTAGCATGTCCTCATGCTATCCCCGAAGTGCTTCCCTTGAACTCTGTCCCTGCCTGGATCTCCGCTTCCTTGAGCAATGTGTCCACATTATTTTTCACCTGGTTATCTTTCTGACCCTTGAGCTCCTGTTTTAACCTTTTGTATTTTTCTTTGAGGGTCTTCTTCTGATTGTACCACTTAGTGGCCCAGTTAGAAATCTCAGTTTGCTCAGCCTCCAGTTCACTGATTCTTTCCTTTAACTTTTCATTCTTCTTCTGAGTTTCTTTACTCTGCGCCCGGAGCATTTCATTTTCTCTCTTGATAACCTTTTCTAGCATATTGGCCTGCATGAGCTCTTCCTTTAATTCTTCAATTTGTTTTTCCAGTTTCTTCTGTCTCTTAATGGGAGGTGGTGAACATTTTTCCTGCTTGTTATTGCTTTCTACCTCTATATCAACTTCTGGTCCTGGTAGTGAGTGGTCACCACTCTCAACATCCATTTGTGCAGGTGCATTGGATTCAAATTGGTCTTCTTGTAACTGGGCTTATGGTGTCCTCCTTGTTCTTCGTGAGTAAGTGGTGAAAATTTTATATTTTTCAGCCCTCTTAGCATCTTCCTTTCTCATGTTCCTAGTCTTTATGCTGCCCACAGGTAGAGGTGCCTTGCTGGTTTTGGATACTGGGATTTCTTCATCAATGTCCTTCATGAACCCTGAGTCCTCTTGCACTTCTTCTTTATCTTCCTCATCTCTAATTTGATTAACAGCTAGGAATTCTTTCCATGGTTTCCCTCTTCTCTGCAATTCATGCTCAATAAGGATTTTAATTAAGCCAAAGTGATACAGGCTTTTGTCTTCATTCCCATTCTTCTTCTGGATAGTCTTGGACATCTTGGTTAAGCTTTGTAACAGAAAATATGGTACACTGATAACACATTGTTTCTTCAAGTGGAGGAGTAGTTTAATGTGGTATAGATAGACAATACTGTAACGGCCTTCACAGGTTATGAATTTTTGAAGGATGTAGACCATCTCATCCTAGGGATGCATCAACCAACTTCTTGGAACACCCTTATTCCAGTTCACTGATGAGACTCTAGATCTAGACATAAACTGTGTCCATGATTTCTCTTTAAATTGCTTGGTTTTAAAATAATTCTCCCCTTCTGGACTAATCCTATTGCTTGAGCTATAGTATCCTCTAAAACCCTGAATGAGAAGTTACCTATCAGGGCTTTTTCTCCATTGAAGGTGAAAGCAAATTGCTTGGTAACCTCCTCATTGCTTCCATGAAATTTCTCTAGAAATGGTAACCACTGTATTTCTCTGAGAATTTCAATGCAATCCTCATGATATTGTGAACTGTCGAACACACTCGGTTCGACCCTATTAGTCATAGTGGAAGAGGGTCGTGCTTCTAACCCTTCTCTGTTTATGTTCTTACAATTTTAACATAGAAATTTCAAATTTGTTACCTGGTGTATCGCTTCCCTTAGTCTTCAATATGATGCTCGGCTGGTCGATTGTCTTATCACTGTGGTGGGAGTCGAAACAGAGTGGTGATACTTTCCTCTTTCGGCGCTCACTGCCTCCAATCCTCACTGTGTAAATCGACCCAAATGATAATACTTCTTTTGCCGCTCACTGCTTCTGATTTTACTTTGAAAGTTATGGGAATCGAATGCAGAAATGATGGTGGGATAACCGGTTGTACTCACTTCACAACGTATTCATTCATTTTAAAACAGAGGAGTGTTGTACGCTTACATAGATGTCACCACAAGAGTGCTGGGAGCATGTATATATAATGCTGGGTATGGTTTTGGGAAGTCCCTTGAATCATTGGGTACGTCGGGTGGTGGAGTCATGATTCGGCTGTGTGGAATGAAATAGAGAGGTCGCTTTACATTTGTCTCTTTCCCTTGTATTTAAAAACACAATCTGCCACGTGTCCCATTTCAGTTGGTATTCGGTCAGATGGAGGATGTTGGTATGACTGTAGGATGTATGACAAGGTTGATGTGTTGGTAATGGGTTTTAGAAGTATGAATAGGTTGATGTATGAGAATGATGAGAATCGGTGGAATAAGGGATGATAGGAAATGTAGGTATCCTTGAAATCGATCATAACAGTTCACAGTCATCAAAGTTACATTAAAAATCAATCTAAGAAATTAAATGTTTAAGAACAAGAAACATATTACTCTTTTGTTGGTCATTGTTGTATTGACATGCTGAGTAGCTAGTCCCTTTTTGACTGTTCTTTTGCTTGTTGTAACAGGTCCTATAAGGAAGATTGAATGCACAGGTCCTTTGAGAAAAATTTGAAGATATAACAGGTCCCTTGAGAAAGATTGAATGTAACAGGTCCCTTGAGAAAAATTTGAAAATGTTCATGCAGCTCCTTATATTGATACAGGTTCACTGAGCTTGGGCATTTGATGAAGTCTTGGTGCCCAAATCCTTGTAGAAACTTGATGAAATTCGTTGAAGTAGCCCTTGGTGTCAATTTATTTAACAGGTCCCTTCTGAATGTCTTAAACAGGTCCCTTACTGCTGGTGTTGGTAGCATAGATGTCTGGACAGAACAGGTCCCCCTGCATAATGTTTATAACTAGGTCCCTCTGAGATAAAACAATGACAAAACAACTTATTTATTGAAATCTGGAATGCTGGAACAAGCTGCTTTGGAAATTTACAGTGAAGATATAGAATAAGAAATCTTTAAGAATTTACAATGGAGAGATAAAAGAACAAAGTGCTGATGCCTCTCTCCCCGACTAAAATTTTGACTTGTCCTCAAGTCATGATTCAGCTGATAAATCAAACAGTAAACAAAAGAAAGAGAATTCATACCCGCCAACGAATTGGTTTTCAAGTAGGAATTCGAGGTTAGAGTGTGCCAGAGACTGGTTTTCACATCTAACCCATTATTATTTTTTTTTTATATATTTTTTTTTAGTTTTTGTTTTATATTAATTTTTTTTTTTTTATTATTATTATTTTTTATTTCTTTTTGACTCTGAAATTGAAAGGAAATGAAACTAAGGCAGTGGTACTGCAGCTGAGGGCTGCAATACCTCAACCTCTCTTTGCTGAGATAGTGTATGGAGAAAATCTTGCTTGCTGATGGGCTTGGTGTATAGTTTCAGGCGATGACCATTGACTGTGAAAGAGTGACCTTCTCCATCAATAGTTGTGAGCTTGACTAAACCATTGTCATAAGCCTGAACAATTTCATAGGGGCCCATCCAATGGGTGGTGAACTTGGCTTTATGATCTCTGAATTTTGAGTCAAAAAGTAAAGACCAGTCACCTTCCTTGAACTGCTTCTTCTTAATATGTGCATCATGCCACTGCTTCCTTTGTTTTTGCATGAGTATTGTGGTTTCCTCTGCTTTCTGCCTCATCTCATCCAGCTGGTTCAACTGTTGGATTCTTTCTTTTTGTGCTTGGTCCAAATCGATTTGTAAATCTGCAGCCAGTTTAAAAGTATGTATTTGGAACTCAATAGGAAGCATTATCTCTTTGTCGTACACCAACTGATATGGTGTAAATCCTGTAGTATCTTTCCAGGTAATCCTGTAAGCCCAGAGTTCATCTTTGAGCTTCTCTTCCCAGTTTTTCCTGTTCATTGCAACAGTTTTAGTAATGATGCCTTCCAAGGTTTTGTTTGTGGATTCCACCTGCCCATTGGCCTGTGGATGGTAAGGGGTACTTTTCCTATGCTTGATTTGGTATTTGTCTGTGATGTCCTTCACTAGTTTTGAGGTGAATTGGGTACCTTGATCAGTCACAATTTCCCTTGGTACTCCATACCTCACAAAAATCTCCTCAAAAAGGAAATTGACTACTGTGTGTTCGGTTGCTCTAACCAGTGCTTTTGCTTCAGCCCACTTTGTGACGTAATCAATACATACTAAGATGTACTTCTTACCATTGGAGGTTGGGTTAATGGGTCCTATAAAGTCTAGAGCCCACTTATCAAATGGCTCTAAGTGAACTTGGGGCTGAAGGGGCATCTCATCGGTAGTTGTGGGCCTTCCCATTCTTTGGCAGTTGTCACAACTCTTTACATACTTCTTGGCATCCTTGAAAATGGATGGCCAGTAGTATCCAAGAGTAAGAACTTTGAATGTTGTCTGCTTCGCTGCAAAATGCCCACCACACGGTTCATCATGGCAAGATTTTAAAATATCAATTACCTCATCATTTCTTACACATCTCCTAATAATCATATCATAACCGGTGTAAAATAAATCACCATTAAGCCATGAATATCTAGCACTTTGTTTGACTAGTCTCTTCCGTTCCTTTGCAGTAAAGTGTGGAGGTGTCCTTCCTGTGGACAAATAATTGGCCAAATCAGCATACCAAGGAGTTACTATGGAAATTGCAAATAAGTTTTCATCTGGAAAAGAATCTTCAACTGGAACAACCTCACCTGGATTTTGCAGTCTAGATAGAAAATCTGCCACCTGGTTCTCTTTGCCTAGTCTATCTAACACTGTGATGTTAAATTCCTGTAACAATAGTAACCATCTGGTAACTCTGCCACTAGTTATTGGTTTATTCATTAAATGTCTAATGGCCGAATGATCAGTATGTACAAAGACCTCATAACCCGTTATGTAATGTCGGAATTTATTCACAGCATAAATGATGGCAAGTGTTTCCTTTTCTGTAACTGTGTAGTTTAACTCTGCAGGTGTTAGATTTTTACTAATGAAATAAATCGCATAAGTACAAGATTCCTCTTTTTGGCCTAAGGATGCACCTACTGCAGTGTCGGATGCATCTGTAAAGATATGAAATGGTAGGCTCCAATTAGGCCCTCTCAAGACTGGTGCGGTTGATAACTTCTTTTTGAACTGTTCAAATGCTTGTTGGTAGTTCTCATTCCAGTTGAAAAGTACATCTTTGGTTAGAAGTTTAAACAAAGTTAAAGCTATCTTACTAAAATTTTCAATAAATCTGCGGTAATAGCTTGCATACCCAAGGAAACTTCTTACCTCTCTTTGATTCTGTGGAATTGGCAAATCAGCTATGATCTGGATCTTGGCTGGGTCAACCTGGATGCCTTGAAAAGAAATATAGTGGCCTAACACTATCCCTTCGTTTAACATCATAAAGCACTTTTCATTGCTGAGGGACATGTTAGCTTCAATACATCTTTTCAAAACCCTCTCAAGATTTTCTAATGCATGTTCAAATGAATTGCCATATACTGAAAAATCATCCATGTAGACTTCAACACAATCATGAATTAAATCAGCGAAAATAGCTAACACAGCTCTCTAAAATGTAGCTGGAGCGTTACAAAGTCCAAATGGCAAAACATTGTAGGCATAGGTGCCCCAAGGACAGGTGAATGTGGTTTTGTCCTGGTCTTCAGAGGCTATCCTGATCTGGTTGTAGCCACTGAAACCATCAAGAAAAGAAAATGATGACTTGCCAGCTAGGGTGTCTAACACTTGGTCAATAAATGGCAGTGGGAAGTAGTCTTTGAGCGTTGCTTTGTTCAGCTATCTGTAATCAACACAAATGCGCCACTTACCATTTTTCTTGGGCACTATAACCAACAGGGATACCCACTGACTGTCAGAAATAGGATATATAAAATTAACTCTCAAAAGTTTTTGCAATTCCTCTCTGACAATATCTTGGAGCATGGGGTTCATTCTTCTCTGTGGTTGCCTCACTGGTTTAATGGTGCTATCTGTATAGATATGGTGAGTGCATGTGTCGGGGTGAATCCCATGCATATCGGTGTAGTCCCAAGCAAAGGCTTTTTGGTATTTTCTCCAGAGTTTAATCAATTTCTCTTGTTGAGATGAGTCTAGGTGATTGCCTATGTTCAGAGTTTTCCCTGGACTAATCTCTATGATCTAACTCTGTGTATTGGTGATGGATTGAACTGGAAAAATGTCGTGAAATGTAGTTTGCAAAGATTGGATGGTGCATGTTTCTTGAAAGCTTTGGGCCAGAAGTACATTTGCAGCATGATATTGTTCACTTCTCAAATTTTCAGACATGTCAGGTTGAGAAAGGAATAATTCTACCAAATCATTATTGTCTTGGTCCTGGAAATCATAGATCTGGTCAATGCTAAAAACAGATTGTACTTCTTCTTTATCATTAAATTTATCATCAAGCCACAAATTATGTGTTACTGCTGGTGATTGTGCCGATGGATAAAGGGTGAGTTGTTTTCTTCGGTCCCCCTTGAAATGATCATGTTGCCTGATCGACATCCTATAAATGCATCAACAGTCGCTAACCATGGTCTACCTAGGATGATAGGGTGTCCTCCTAAATTGGATTTGGGTTGAAGGACTAGGAAATCCACTGGATACTCCCAAGAGTCTAGTGAAACAATGATGTCTTCCAAAATCCCTTCAGGAATGAATTTGGACCTATCAGCTAGTTCAAGAACAATCGTGGTATGTTGCAAATTCATGAGCTAGAGTGTTCTCATGGTTTCAAGAGTCATGACATTGATTGCGGCTCCAAGATCTATCAAAGTGTTTGGAATCCGTATGTTGTTAATGATGGTGGTCACTTTGGGAATTCCAGGATCAACATACTTCTCCATGGAGATGGTATTGGTCATAAGGCCTGCTAAATTTACTAAAACATGAATGGTTTGAGGATCAACCCTTTTCCTAGCAGGCTTCTTGAGGCACATGTCTTTGATGGCTTTGGTATAGATAGGAATGTCTTTTATAGCTTGCAGCAGTGGGATTTTTATGTAGACATTTTTAAGCTCATCTAAGACATCAAATTGTGGTATAGACAGTGGTGGTTTTACTTGGACCAATCGGTCTGGAAAAGGTGGATGCAGTGGTTGCATCTATTTATCTTTGGTATCATTGATTGGTTTTGTTGGATTTGTCATTTCATTTTCCTTTTCTGAGTTTTCTTCTTACTTATCTGTTATTGGAGAATCCTTGTGAAGCACCCTACCAGACCTCAAATTAATGTTTTGCAAAGGCAGTGTGGAATATGAGGTTCCTTCTTCTACATTGTAGGCTGGCCTCTCTGCTCTATTATTCAGATTTGGGACAGTCTGAGCAGGAATTTGAGTGGGTCTGGGAGGTTGTGAGTTAGCTGAAAATTGGAGTTGTGGTGCATTTATTGGTGGAGGAGCAGGCAGAGCTTGTTGAGGAGGTTGGGGCTGATAGACAACTTGCTGAGGATACTGCTGATATGGTTGAGAATGTGATGGATACAACTGTTGGTATTGTTGATATGGTTGTGAGTAAGGTGGGTATGATTGAGGATATGCATGATAAGATTGGGAGTACTGTTGAGACGGTCTCCACTGGTGTTGTGGTTGGTTTTGGTGCTGCCATGGCATGCGTACATTCCATGAGTTTTGTGCATACATTTGATCATTAATAGGAAACTGCAGATTTTGATTTGGAAACATACCTTGGGTTGCTGGCCTTGGCTGCCATGGTCGCTTTGTGCCCATGTAATACACGTTTTCCATCTCTGTATTGGCTACCATATTACAGTTCTGCAAAACTTTAACTTTAGGACAGTTAAACATATCATGATGTTCAGTATAGAAAGCACAAACTTGGATGTTCTCTAGAGGGCAATCTTTTAATGCATGTTTCTTTCGGCATTTTGGGCAGAAGATAGCCATGATATGATCTTCATCTTCTTGTTTCTTCTTGGCTTTTAAAGTGTCAATTTGGTTTCCTAGAGTGCTTAACAAATCTGTTTTAAACTCTTCTAAAAGATTCCCTATTTAGGCCCTTGTAACACTTGCAGAGGCAGATTTTGTGACTCTTGATGACAGGCTTCTCTTTCCCTTTTTAGCTTTACTCCTTGAATACTTTTCGCACAACTCAGCGATTTCTTCAAAGGGTAAGGCAGAAATGTCACCTTTGCCCATCACGTTGAGATCATCCATGTATTCCTCTCGAATACCTTTCAAGAATATTGTGCGGACCAGATCAGGAGGCATAGTTCGGTGTTTAGATTTTTGTAAGTTATAAACAAACCGTTCTAAATATTCCTCTAAGGTTTCATCCTCTTGCTGACTCATTCTAAAGATATCATATTTAGAGTCTTTGGATCTGCAATAAGGCTGATATTTCCTAAGAAATATTCTCCTCATACCATCCCAATCAACTATAGCATGCTCACCAAGCCCCATGAACCATTTTAAGGCTGATGCCTTTAGTGTGGCTGGGAACAATCTAAGCCTATGGGCATCATCTGTATAGCCATAAGTTCAACATACAATGTCAAACTCGAACAAGAATGAGTCTGGATCCTCCGAAGCCATACCATAGAAATTTGGTAGCACGAATGGGGGTATGTTTTTCATTTTGATCTCCTCATCCTCCTGTGGTTCATGTATAGGGAACTTAAAAGTTGACTCCTCTTCATCTCCTTGGCGTGGTACTGAGCCAGATCCTTCCTCATCCATTCTAATTGGTCTCTCTGTTTCAGTGTCACTTGGTGGAAAAAGGAGGAAGGAAGATTGTTCGGTAACTGTACTACTTTCTCCTTGTGTAGAAGGTCTAGGAAAGTGCTTCTTCTGCGATTTATGTGTGAATAAATTTTCCCTCTCAATAAGAGTAAGTTCCTGTCCTGAATAGAATTTTTCTGCCAATGTTTGGATAACTTCCTCAGCTGGTGTTGTATTCCCTAGAGAGTCTGCTCCTGATGATGATGGGTTAGTTTTTAGATGGTGGGGGGTTTTTACAAATCTCCCTTGACTGTCTCTAAATCTAGGCATAAATGAACATGATTTCTAATGTGTTTTTGTTTATTTTTGTGTGTTGAAATTTTTTTCTTTTTGTCTGAATCCTTTAAGTACGCCTCCCCGGCAATGGCGCCAAAATGTAGTGTTCTAGCTAGGGTACTAGACTAGACTATATTAATTATCGACCAGGATGCGTAAGCTTAGAGGCATGCGTCTAAAGTATATAGACATAAAGGATTGTTGGCTAAGTGGTTATGATGTAGGTCACAGGGCTTCTTTACGGAAGACTGGGGTATGTCACCTATCATCAAACACTCAGGTCACTCTGCTAATATAACTAATTACAATACTATCATTAAATGCATTTACCCAAACTACACACTGAAACTAAACACTGTGTATCACCGCAACAATGATCTCAATCTCCTTACAAAGAAATTACACATAAAACCCTTGTTCAGTAAACACCCAGCATTCGCTAATATTTATACAACATCAAAATATACAGAGATCATAAATGGATTGTGAAATAAAAACAAAGTTTATGACAGTGCTTTTAAAAGACAACACAGGGATCGAATCCCTTACAGGACGCACTTCCAGATCTTAGTGATGACTGTTCAGCATTACCATAAATGCAAACCATATACATTCGATGGAAATCAAGAGCTATGGAAATCGAAACCAATTAATTGTAACTGCTGTGCAAACCATACGATACCTATTGAAATCGAAATCTAATCAATCGTAACTACTGTGCAAACCATACGATAACCTAAGTGCAAATAAAATGAAAAGAACAGTATACTGGTTGAACTTAGGGCCTGTCCACGTTCCAGAGGTACACTGGACCGAATATCAAATCAATGCACTAGACACAAGTCGTAACTGCAACTGGGTTCTTAGTATTAAGTTTCAAAACTCTGTTTCAGAATGATACAACAATTAACCATTACATCCATTACTCGGACTGTATTTACATATGTCTAGCACAACCATGTCATTTTGATAATGAATGTACATTCAGAATTTGGCTGTTGCCGCTTTTATTACATCGAGCTTTTCAAAATGTTTCTATCCTAACTGATCTCAAAAAGAACAAAAACTAAATCAAAATAGAATGAGCTGCTGTTTCTGCCTTTGTCGCCAGTGTGCCATGCTTTGACCTGGGTTGACCGCGCATGTAGGAGAGTCGATCCGGCTATAAGATAGGTGTTTTTCCATGCTTGGACATTCTACTTTTCATCCATGCCTTTCGTTCTCGCCCAGCTGTTGTGCCACATGTCAAACAATGAGCTAATTACAGGATGTTGGAACTTCCTGTAACCATTTCACCAAAAACTTCTAATTCTTCAACATAAAATTCCTAAATCAATTCCAATGCATTTTAATATCTATAAGACTATTAATAATTAATTTTCAAGGATTCTAAGGGATATATGATGAAAAGGAATGGGTAAATGATATGTTTTTAGGAGGAAAAAGAGGTCTTGGGATGATACCAACACTTGCGCTACTCTGAGCAGCTGTCTGTCCTTTGCGACTTTTGCAATTACTTCCGTGTAGATCTATAAGGGGCGCGAAGTGGTGCTGTCCAGATCCTTTATCCTTACTGTGCTTTTATTATAGATATTGACTTATATATGTGGGCCTAATATTCTTATTAATAATTCAACATTTATAACCAGTGCACTTAATCACAAACAGTAAAGAAATGCATAAATATCACAGAATCAATAAACACATAGTATTCCAGAATCACCTTATATTTTATTAATCCTTTGCTCAAGTACAATCCCAACCCCACCCTACGCACTCAGCTGTAGGGGTCCGCGCACACAGTTGCTAACTCTATTAGGCCTCGCGCACTTAGCTATAGAGCCTCTTACTACTACTACGACCCAAGACTCGGACTTACAAACTCGGAGTGAATTCCTTGTTCAAAAACCCATCATATTTCTCAAAGCTAAGACTAATACTGACTTTTACACTTAGAGCCTTGCTCTATTTATACAATCCCATGGTTCGCAGACCATGGGTAGGCCGACTCATTCTATATTAATTTACATTATTTTAGGGCAGACAACCCTAGACTCTCACGATATGTGCCTGCATTTTGTGGGGTCTTTACAATACATTGACCAAACTCGGGCTTTAAGCCCCAAAAACATGCTATGGGGGGATTCGTTTCCCAACACATTATTTTTCCTTTTAACTTCCAATTATTTCAAATCAACCACAAAGTCTCTCGCTGTTGCTTCAACTTTCATAACCTTTTAGTTTTTCCCATTTATTTAATCACATTATACTTTAAAATGTTCACCCAAGAATGAACAATGTAAAACCAAAGATTTACTTTCTTTTTGAAGAATATGACTACACCGTTTCCTCAGGACCGTTCACCAGATTTCTAGCCAGTCTTTTGCTTCAAGAATTTAAAAACTTAAATTTATAAAAAAGACCATAGCAAATTCACACCTCAGTAATTTCTAAGATGCTGACCACAGTCTGTTCCATTCAATGTTACATACGCCTCTGTGCTCGCAAAATTTTGATGATGGCTACTTTACAAATGGGTTGAACACTATAGGTTCAATGCTCTTTACCCGATCATTACTTCCATTTCCAAAGGAACTCAAAGTTTCTTTGCCTCTACTTTTTTTCTCCAACTGTGTTCTTCACAACACAACACAACATGTTGAAATCAACCTTGCTCTTCCTTGGCTCAATTCACAGTGACGACCAATATGCCTCAACGATCCTTCTCGATATGGACATAACTTTACATGCTCATGACATTCTCAACACGCTGAGTAAATTTGGCGCTTTTATGAATACTTTGTCTCCAATGAACCTAAAGTGATGGGTTGTCAATCAACTAAACCACTAACAACACACAGGCATATAACATACAACACACGTCGCTCCTCCATAAGTCTCCATAGGACCTTACTCAAATGGCTAGACTATGATTCAATCCTTGCAGACTTCAACTGGGGGATTTACACAGGCTCCTTGGATGGCCTTCAAACACAAAGATAACCCCTTTTCAACTTCAACATAAATCTTCAAGAACTCAATTTTCACTCACACAAATTTCACTCAACACACAACCTCACTATCATCGCTCATGTCCTCAGCGTTTAGTGCTCCACACCCACTCTTACTGCAGGCTCAATGCACAACAGGTTCAATCTTCTGACTTTATTAAATTAAGAGAGAATACATTGGAAATTCAAGAATTAAAACTATTGGTTCATCAATTAGAAAAATAGATACAAGATCAACACTGATAGTGTGTATGCAATCAAACATCGAGTCTAGATATAATGGAGAATAAAAGGAAAGATCTTTGATATTAGAGAAAACTTGTCCGAAAGTACAAAGCTCACAAAAGGAGCAACCTACAACACAAATCTCACATCTCTATTGCTACACCATCGAGACCTTTGTTCAACACAAACACTCGACTTTAGACACTCATTTTACTGAGCCCTCGCGACCGTGGCTCTGACAGCATTTGAAAGATATAGAGTACACATAGCTACAATTATGCAATATTAGATAGAACACACAGCTACAACTACTAACAAAAACTACTCAATTTACATGAAATGTAAAAAAAAAAAGCAACAACACTAATTGTGTAAGACTACATCAAACTAGGAAACTAATGCTACAAGAGCATGCAACTACAACTGCGTACAACTTTGACTGTGATATCTTTGCTATAAAACATCTACATTTATAAAGAAAATAAGTCGATTAATTGTCTCTTCAGGTTGGAAGGGTCATGGCAGTGATATCTCTTCGAAACACAACATGTATGGTGGTGGCGCCTCTTCGAATATGAGTAGGTCATGGCGGTGAGGCAGTGTAGGAGGTGAATATGGTGAGGCAATGGCAGTGCAGGAGGTGAAGACGGTGAGGCGGCGGTGATGCATTGGTGAATTGATAGCTGTAATTATTTTCAACAAATACATCTTGAATCAACCAAAAATTTACCAGCATTAATACTTTTTCCTACATTCATATATTGGCATGCAACATTCGTTATCATTGCAATGTTCTCATTACCATCGTTCTATACATTGGGCATTGTATTGTATACATTGACTTTATTGTATACTGTACATTGCATATTGTTTATTGGGAAACATATATATTGGCATGGCGTTGGATATAATGGTTCATATCTAGTTTCATGGTTAATACAATGCATTGGATAAAATGAATCATATATAGTTGCAACATTCATATATAATTACACAGTTTAATACTTGATTGTAGTGTTCAGTGTTGAATTATAGCCTTTCATTCATATATAATTGCAGCCTTCATCTTGGAGGAGCGTTAATTTTTAGAGCAGCCTTAAAAACGTTAATTATTGTAAATATTTATTGTTTGGAGAAGCCCAACTTTAATCCATGTTGTGCTCTATCATTAATGCTTTATGGTAATGATGGCAACGTTAAATACACTATAGCCTGAGTATATATACTTAATACATTGAATTTAGGGTTTTATTCTCTAATTCATAAAAAATGTGGTATAGAACTAAAAAATGTGGTATAGAACTCAATTTTGAGGTACCTTGTTTGTGCATACCCAAGTGATCCAGATCATTGGCATCCAACTAATCTTTCGAAGAGAGCTTGAATGAAATTGCTACCTACTAGTTGTATCTTTCAATGTTCAATGGACTCATATTGTCGTGTTGTAGGGCACATGTTTGGATCAAATGGTTCATCAACTGTGCTTTAAAATATACTTATGTGCAACCAAAGTGCAAATTTTTAGTTTTGTATTTAAAATCAATCCTAGAATATTTGTTTCAGCTTCTATAGGCAGGCCTATAGAAGGTTGTGATTGGAATAGTGTTGCAATATGTGAGAATATAGTGTGATTCATCGTTTTTTATTCATATTAAAAATTATCATCAAAGGAATAATGGCTAGATTATAAGCTAAGAATGAAGTACAAATAAAGCTCCTAGACCCTAATTCTGAAATCTATGCTCAAATAGTTGAGAATACTACTAATGAAGAAAACCTAAATCTAGATGTTGGAGGAACTCACTTGTTGATAGGATTTCAATCCGCTTCCATTGATGTTAAAGGGGGAGGCAAGCACAAGATAGGAGAAGTATTTTCTCGGAACAAAAGGGGGAGGAGCAAAGTTTTTCCATCAATGCCAATGGGGGAGATTTTTGGCATTTTTGTCATTGATGAAAACTAAACAACATGAGCAACAAGGAGCATGAATACATTTTGTGTACATGGAATTATTGATTTGTACATTGTGTGTACATGGAATTGTGTTTTTGAGCTGGATATTGATTAACATATGATTGATTTTTGTGTTTGAAGGCTTGGGAAAATGAGCAAGAGCAAGAAATGTGGTCTATCCTTGTGTGCAGCAAGGCATTGGAGAGTGAATGTTTTAGGGTTGCATATGTTCTATGTGTATTTTCATATGTCAATGAAGATATGTTTTGAAGGTTGATTTGAAGGATGATGTATGCTTGTGAGATGGAGAAAGGGGCAAAAAAGTATGATGACATAGTTTATGTATGCATAGTTAAACAAACATTGTAGATGGCATGCTTGTGTTGATGCAAGCTATGTTAACTAGATTGTTGAGACTGTGATTTTGAAGTATGATCATGATGCTTGCTATGCTTGTGATGCTTGGAAATGTTAATGAGTTGATGTCATATGTTGGATTCATTATGTTCCTATATGCATATGATGGTTGAGATGAGATGTTGTAATGTAAGGTGAAGGAACATGGAAAGATGTTGCAAAGATTGTTGTGATGCAAGACAAAGACATGATGGAAGGAAAAGAAAAAGGTATAATGAAAATAAAAAGGAAAATACATGAAGAATTCTTTTATGCTTGTGATGTTGTGATGTGTTATGGTTTCTTATGTATTGCTAATATATGTTGCAAAGGCTATGGTTGCTATATTGTTGATCTAATTATTACAGGTGGCTGAAAAATAATATTTAGTGTAACATTTGTTTATTTTAATATTAAAAATCTCAAAAGGTGTGAAAGGAATGAGTGGAATGCAAAAGGTCATGTCCCTTTACTTCATATTCATGTTTGGAATACCAACAACCATCAAATATTGCTTATAAAGATGTGTGAGGTTGCAAGGATATATGGTTAGATAATTTGAGAATGCTTGTATGTATTAGGGAATTATAGTCCACTTTCAAGTTGTAGCTTGATAAATACAATATTGGAGCTTGTTGAGGTAGGAACCTCTTGTGGGTTGTATCTTGCAAAAAAAATATGGGAGTGGGAACTTATTTGCATGTTGTAGCTTGTAGAAAAATTGAGGTAGCAACCTCGTGTAGGTTGGAGCCTACAAAAAACCAAATGTAATAAGGGAGTAGGAGCTTTCCTTTGCATCACACCAATAAAAAAAGTGTGATTTTCTCCCTTTATGGGTTTCGACTTATATTTGGTGTCCATATGTGTTTCTATTATTTGCTGATGTGATATTATGGTTTACTTATTTCTTGTTGTTTACATATTAAATATGATGTTATTTATGTGTTAAGATACTCATCAAATGTTTAGTTAATAATTTGAAATAAAATAGATTTAGTTTCCATGAATGTACTAAAATGATTTACCCCCCTCAACTTAGTCAAATTTTCATCATGGGGAGGATCCCCATCATTACTCCTAACAACCCAAGATAAACCCAATTGACATATTAAAATTGTTATAGAATTTTTGATAATATTATTATGTTTTATTATTTTCTTCTTTAGAGTAAAATATTATTTACTAGCATATGTTACGTCGAAGTGAAGTAACTCCCAAAACTTCAATGAATTTCCATTAATTAAGCACAAATATATATACAATGATGTCATGATCTTTGGTTTCAAATTCCAACGTTTGATGTCTCTTCCTATTCTAATGTTTCATATTTTCATATTTGTATTTACAAAATATTTTCAATTTCATTCAATCCCTAAGGATTAGGTGCCTAACATTCTCCCCAAAACCCCCTCAATACAAAGGGATGATAGTTAGCCCAAGCATTATTTGGAAATTCAAACTTTTCTCTTCCAAGTGCTTTGGTGAATATGTTTGAAATTTGCTCATTATGGAACAATGTATTAGCTAAATAATCTTAGCCTCTACATGATGTTGAAACAAATGATACTTTGTGTTGATATGTTTGGTTCAATCATGGAATCTAGGATTCTTAGCCAACTTGATTGTAGAAGTATTTTCAATTATGAGAGGAGTAGAATTCAATTTTTTCTCCTACAAAGCTTCATGAATTTTCTCAAGCCACATAATCTCCTTTGTTTTTTTTTTACAAAGTCAGTTGTTGTATTATATTCTGAAAAAAAAGAGGGAGATTAAACTCCCGAGGTACATAATGATATGCCATGAAGTGCAAGGAGCAGAGGAGTTACAAGTTGGACAAAAATCCTCCTTGGTCCTGCCTTTTTGGGCTTTGAGGAAAACTAAACAGAAGTAAATTCTTACAAACTGGAGTAACAGAAAAAAACATTTGCAAAACATAGTTAATCTATATTGATGTGGCTGATGTGCCGCGCTGTGGATTCTTCCGGATTGTCATCTACACCGGCTTGCTTGATGCTTGAGGAACTTGTGGCTACTGCATTGCGCTTTTCCATCATAAACTTCAGTATTTCGATGGACTCTTCAACGTGACTGCACCTGTTAGATAAATGGTTGAACTGCTCTTGTAGTGAGGAAATTCTGTGCAGAAACAGATTGATATCAGCTTCGTACTTTTCGTTGATGATGCAATTTTGGCTGTCGATCTTTGCATCCAAGAGCTTCTGATGAACTCTTATTTGTTCCAGCTCGGCCTGGAGATTTGCACAATGAAGATAGTCCTCACTCCGAGACATTGTTGGAAAAAGAGGATGTAACAGAAAGAGCTGGGAGAACCAAGAAACGGTTGAGAGTCTTCTCACTTGAAGATGGACTGTAGAAGTAATAAAAGACATAAAGGGATAAGGAGAAACCAAAGGTTCGCAGCTTAGAAGAGGATGTAACAGAAAGAGTTGGGAAAACCAAGGCATGGTTGAGAGCCGCTGCACTTGAAGACGGACTGTAGAAGTAATAAAATGCACAAAGAGATAACGAGAAACTAGAGGTTCGTAGCTCAGAAGAGAGTCAGTACCGAAAGAAATAAGCGAGGGCCATAGGGAAGAAAGGTTAATCCAGGATTGCAGAGCGACAGGGAAGGGGAAGGGTAGTGTGCAAATTTGATTGATACGAAAAAGGATCTTGGTCATGGTATTGCAAAGAAGGATGCCCATTGGCCTGTCACAAGCCCTGTTGGCATGGGTATTAGCTTGCTTGTTGAGAGAGCGTAGGATATGAAGGAAGCACAAATTTGTCATTGATTGATGTAAAAATTGACAATGTTTAATGATCTGTTGTAGGAGAACATTGGGGGATTCCTTGTTCTGAGCCATTAGACTGATAACCACCACCGAATCTCCAAAAATCTTAGCTGTACCTATACCAAGTTTGTTGAGTTGGATGAGTCCTTGATATAGGGCCAAAGCTTCTGCCCTATTGTTGGAAATTTGCCCAAGTCCCCATTCATAAAAGAGAATGTGATCCTCATTGGTGTTGAAGATAACTCCCCCTGCTCCTGCAATTCCATGATTTGACTTTGAAGCTCCGTAAAAAAAGGATAGTAGCTGTTGCAGTTTTTTAACCATATTGCAAACTCATCTTCCTTTAATCTAATTTTCCATCTGTGGGGATCCTTGCTATGTCGGTCTTTAGCTACATTTCCATTCTGGTTACTATTATTTTTATCCAGTAAGTAACCGATAAAATTCCGCTCTTCAACACTGAGCATAGTGATATCTATGTTGCTTTGATTCTTAGCGGAAATGGTTTCTAGGGCGAGGCTCCTTGCCTTGTTGCAGAGATTTTTTGCGGTCGAATCCTTGTCCTTGAATACTTTACGATTTCTAGCCAACCAAATGATCCATAACATAGTATAGGGAATGGTATCCCAGACCCTTTTAACTATGTTATTCTTCTTTTGCTGCCAGGGAAAATTATTTTTCCATTGGTGGATAGCTTCTCCTATGGAATCTTGATTATTCCAAGGAATATGGTCAATATGGGATAAATTTTTCCAATAGGTGATGGCAAAGGGACATGCAATGAAGAGGTGTTGAATGGATTCTTCGGCAGCTTGACAGTTGGGGTAGCGAGAAGGGCCACTGATGCCCCTCTTTTGCAAATTATCTGCAGTAAGGATTTTCCCCTTTAGGAGGGTCCAAATGAAGAATTTAATTTTTGGAAGGGCCTCGAATTTCCAAACCATTTTCCAGTGATTCCATATGGGCGTGGGATAATTACTGTTGCAGATGTGCTGATGGGCAACTTGGACAGTGTAATTTGATCCAGTTGGATCCCATCGAAATCCATCTAACTCATTCTTTTTTATAGGAGCTTTACTGTGGATATGAGATTGAAGAATGGATAAGCTTGCTTTGAGGTCATTGGGGATGGCTGGGAAGGACCACCCTAACCATAGATGGGAATGGGGATCCCAGTGGGAGATTTGATCCAGATGATGGATGCCTATGCTATCAAAAAATGTGAGAATAGGATTGATTCCATCATGACTGTTTATTGGCTGTTGTCCCATAATTTTATCAGCTCCAATATTAATATTGGCACCTCCCTTGGGGACTTTAGAAATGTTCTGAGCCATGAAAGGAATTGCTCTTTTACATAAACGCCATATTTTAGAAGAGTCTCTGATAGGAATATCTTGGTCAAATAGCTGCTGTCTGGGGAAGTTTAAATATTTAACTTCCAACACCCTTTTCCACCAGGCAGAAAGATCGGTTATAAATCTCCAAGCAATCTTACCTCCGAATGCAAGGTTTAGGAATTTGGGGGATCTGATACCAAGACCTCCTCGATCTTGGGATTGAATAACCTACTTCCAATTGACCAAATTGAATTTCCTTTTGTCATTTTTCCCTCCTTGCCAGAGGAATTGGCGGAGGATGACTTCCATTTTATAATGAAAGGAGGCTGGAGCTTGATGGAGAGAGAATTGATATAGAGGCAGAGAAGAAATACTTGATTTAAGAAGGATGAGGTGACCAGCTGGATTGAGCCAAATGGATCCCCATTGCTACACTTTTCTCTTCATCTTGTCAATAACAGTGTCCCAAACTTCTGCCTTCAAAGGTCCTAGACTCACTGGCATGCCCAAGTAGGTGAAGTGAGTCCAGTCATAGTTGCAAGAGACTCCAAAGGTATTGGCAATATTGTGAATGACCTGAGCTGTTGTATTCCATCCATAAATGCAACTTTTCAGCTGATTGACCAGACCACCAGAGTACCTCATATATTTATCTAAAAGAGTCTTGAAGCACCGAGCTATTGTGATGGAAGCTCCTCTAATTAGCAAGGTGTCATCGACAAATTGTGAGTGGTTTATATTCTTGAATGCATGCCCAAATTTAATTCCTGTGATGAGGCCAACCCTACGGTTGAAGTCCAGTGCTTTACTAAAGGATTCAGCCATCAGAATAAAAAGGTAAGGTGAAAGAGGGCAACCTTGTCTGAGACCATGTGAAGATTGGAAAGCTTCCAATCTTCTGCCATTAATAGGAGGAGAAATCCAGGGTCCAGATATGCAAGCTTTGATGAGGTTTAGAAAGGCCGCATCAAATCCCATCTTCTTTAAGACAACTATGAGGAAGGAGTGTCTTACTTTGTCAAAAGCATTGGCCAGATCAAGTTTAAGGATAAACCCTTTCTCGTTTCTAGATTGACTCGAGTGAATGGCTTCTTGAACGAGGAGAATGGAATCAGTTATTTGTCTATTGGCCAGGAACCCTCCTTGGTTTTCAGAGATAAGAGAGGGGAGAAGGGGTTTAAGGCAGGTAGCAAGGATTTTGGTCAGAATTTTGTAGGAAGAATTGCAGAGGGAAATGGGTTGGAAACGAGAAAAGGAAGAGGGGCGATTTTCTTTGGGAATGAGTGCTAGATGAGTGGCATTGGTGTATCCTCCTATTTTACCATTTCACTGGATCCATCTAAGAATTTTTTTCAAGTCTTTTTAATTACTCCCCAAAATGAAAACAAATGGGGAAGCCATCAGGGCCTGGAGATTTATCAGGCTGGAGAGTCCAAATCGTTCTTCTGATTTCCTCCTCATCAATCTCCTTGTTCAAGCTGTCATTCATTTCCTTGTTGATCCCATTAGGAAGATATTGGAGCAGGTCTGCATAGTCCTCTTCTCCTTTTTTTTTAGTTAGAAGATCTCTGTAATGCTCTGTGTCAACCTTTCAAATGGCCTCTTGTGTGTTTTGCTGATTGCCCTCAACATCTAATATAAAGCTTACGTTGTTCCTGATTTTTCGTGCAGTGGTCTGTTTGTGACAAAAATTTGTGTTCTTGTCACCCCCTTGCAACCAAAGTTGCCTTGAATTTATCCTCCATTTCAATTCCTTTTCTCTATTTGCATGACACAACTATGAGTAGAGGTCGCTTTCTTGTTCTTTATTCTCCTAGGAGAGGTCGTGCTCTTCTATTGTTCTTTGAATACAGTCTAGATTATTCTTGATCTCCTTTTTAATCTTCTCGGGCTCCTTATAACTAGTTTTTGCCCATTCTTTGATAGCCTGCTTGGTTCTTCTTTGTTTGGTTTCCCAAATGAAACCAGGAGATCCTTCAACGTGCTGATTCCAAGTATGCTGAACAATCTCTTTGACTGCTGGGATACAATTCCAGAGGGGATTATATTTAAAAGGAATGGGTCCAAGAGGGCAGTGGGTTTCCAGAGTAAGGGTTATAGGGTAATGATCAGAGGCTGAAAAAGGAAGAATGCTAGCATACCCAATAGAGAAGGTAGAGAGAAACGAGACATTAATTAAAATCCTGTCAAGCCTTTCCATTATGTTACCTATGCCCAGCCTGCGATTTCTCCAAGTATACCTTCGATTTTTGGAGCCACATCCACGAGATCGTGGTCTTGCATGATGTTTTCCAAACGAATTCTGAAAGGATCAGGTGTGAAGCAACCTCCTCATTTTTCGTTGGCATGTAGAATAAGATTGAAGTTGCCTCCCAAAATGATATTAGAGTTTTCTTCACCATCGATGCTAGCTTTAAGATCATCCCAGCAACATTCCTTTTCTCTGAAGTGATTGGGAACATAAATATTATATATAATTGCAATCTGATTGTCTACTATGTTTTCCAAAACAGTTTTGATCCAATGTTGATGTAAAGATTTTGATCTGTAGTTCCATTTGTTGTGTTTCTAGAGTGTGACGATTGCCCTGGATGCTCCTCTTGATTCACTGATACTGCCTTTATATTGCTTTTGCTGTTCAAAAATTCCTCTGATTTCTTGCTGGCCTTGCTTTGTTTCCTGAATCAAAAAAATTTATGGTTTCTCACAGTGTATAAGATCTCTAAGGGCTGAAACCTTGGAGGGGTGCCCTAATCCCCTGCTATTCCAAGACAGAACTTTCATCATTGGGTATTTGGGGTACGGAGAGGTGCTCGCCCCCCTTGATCCTTATGAATTGTCTCTTTATCATGTTGCCCCAGGATGTAAGATTCTATGGGGTTTTGGGTGCCCATTGCTATGTCTTTCTGTGCATTCTCATCTCTATGTTGCTTGGCCGATTTCCTACCCGGCCCAGGTTTCTTATATGATTCACTAGTAGCTCCGTGGTCTTTGGAGGAACTCCTGGTAATTCTGATGAGGGGAGGATCAAGTGAAGCCTGAGAGGAGATGACCAGGGGAGGAGAAGATTCAGTAGCCTCATATTGAATCGGGGGGGGGAGAGGGATCCTGGGGAGGAATTTCAGGAGGAGATAAGACCAGAAAGGGGTTGGATGAAGAGGGGAGAGGTGGTTGAGAAAGAGGGGAAGGGTAGATAAGATAGGGGAGGAAGGAGAGGGGCGAGATGCATTAGGTGCCGAAGGGCCTGTTTCAGGGGGAGCTTTGGACGAGGAGGCCGACTTCTTTTTTTTTAACGGTTTCCCATTGTTCTTCTTGTGCGCCTTTCTCTGCATCAACAAGTTTAGTACAACGATTGGCAAAATGGCCATATTCATGACATACCTTACATTTGAATGGTATCTGCTCGTAATCCAGCTGCTGGATATGGCTCCATTCGTCCACTTTGAGTTTGATGGCTTCAGGGAGTCCTTTGCCAAGGTCCACTTCAACACAAATCCGCGCATAGGCTTGCATATTTTCTTTTGGTTCGCTGTGATCAATATATTTGCTGACTGCGTTCCCGATAACATGCACCAATTCATCTCCCCAGCAGTGAAGAGGGAGGTGAGGGAGCCAGACCCAAACCGGGACAGCACTGGGAACATCCAGTTCAGGGTCAAAATCTAGGGTCCATTTATTGAGATACAGGCCTCTGGAGTCCATGAAATAGGGCCCATTTCTGAATATTAAATCCTTATCTTCTTTGGATTCAAAGTGAAAGGTAAAATACCCTTTCCCACAAAATCTAATGGATATTTTGCCTTGAATTTTTTCGGACCAATTTCTTTCAACCCATCTTTGCACAGTTTTTGGAGATGGCTAGAGACCCGTAAATCGACTGATGAGACCTTTTTCTGCAAGAGAAAGGGAAGCCATGCGGGGAAGGGCTGGAGGTAAGTGAACTTCTTGTAGCACATCCAGCTTCTTGACAAACTTAGATAATGTTGGATGAGGGTGCTGCGGAGGCAAAGACTTCACAAGATCAGAGAATGCTTGTTGGGGATCAGCCACCTCCAGTGGAGTATCTGAAGGGGCCATGGCAGCAGGCTGAAGGCCCAGACTACCATGCTGTTGGATGACCTAGACGAGTGCACACACAGTAGCAGCTCGAGTCCACAATGGATCCAACAACACTTCACATAATCTCCTTTGTTACTTCTACAACTGTCGCATATTTTTTGTTTTCCATGGTATTTATTGGAGCAAACTATTCGTGTGACCTCTAGGAAAAATACTCCTGATCTAAGGCTCATAAGATAGCCTAAAGTATATACTTCATTTTATTTTCCTTTGTCAGATTCAGAATCATATGTCCAATCAATTTGAAGGCATCCACCTATGAATATTTGAGTCCATAGTATTGAGTCTATTTCAGGCACTTTAGAACTCTTTTTTTAGTAGACCATTGTACTTTACTAGGCTTTTTCATAAGTCTAGAAAGAATTCCAACAACAAATGAAATATTTGGCCTGGTAGTTGTGAGGTTGATAATACTTCCAACAAGATATCTATATTTGGTTGCATTCTTAAATTAATTCCTTTCTTTTGATGCGAACTTTAGATTGTGTTCCATCAGAGTAGATAAAGAATTGCATTTAGCCATGCCAAACCTATTCAACAATTATCTAATATACGTATTTTGAGAGTGAAATATATACTTTAGATGTTGGGGCACTTTAATGCCCAATTAGTAGTGAAGGTGTCCTAAATATGTCATGTGATCAAATCCCTTATTCAGTTCTTCCTTGGATGCAATGCAATTTTCATTATTCCTTGTTATTAATAGATCATCTACATAAAATTCAAGATATACAATATTTTTACCAATTTTCTTGACAAAAATAGTTACATCATCAGGATTAAATTGTTTGAAATTCAATTTCAAAATATGCTTAGTTAGCTTTTAATACCATCCACGTGGTGCATGCGGGCCATATAAGGATTTGATATGTTTACATACTTTTTGTTCTTTTCCCTTTATAGAAAAACCTTTCAGTTGAGCCATGAAGACATTTTGTTTCGAGTCTCCATTCAAGAAAACAATCTTCACATCCATTTCATGAACTTTCCATCCATTCTGAGATGCCAAGGCAAAGAGGGTACAAAGGGTGGTCCATTTTGATATGGGGGTAAAAGTATCTTCATAATCAATAACTTCTTTCTATGAAAAGTCTTTTGAGACAAGCCTTACGCTATGCCTGTCAAGTGAACCATCTTATTTGTACTTGTTCTTATAGACCTATTTGTAGCCCATTGGTTTGGTTCCAGATGGTAGGGAAAATTTTAAGGATGGAAACTAATCTTAAATTTTAGAAACCTTGGCAAATATTACTAGTTCATAATATGTAAACTATAAAATGTTCATATTTATAATGATTTTATATAGTATCTACAAAATTTTGGTGATTTCTAGGGTAAAACAATTTTATACTATAAAATTTAAGAAAACCAGGTTTTGAAAAATTAGAAATTAACGAATCTTTATTTTGAATTTTTTTGGAAAACTAGCCCAATTGTGAATACTATCCCCTAAACTTTTCCTTACTGGATGGATGGTCCACCAACTTCCATGTTCCATTCTTTATGAGAGCATCATACTCCATCTGCATTGTTTCTTTCCATTAATCATGAGTAGAAACTTCTTGAAATGAAGTTGCTTAAAAGTTAGTAGATAAGTTCAATTCAAAATCATATGAAATATCCATGTCATCTACATCAATTGAATTGAATTTATCTACATCACCTCCATCTTGTTTGGTGGAACCTCTAGTTCTTATCTTTTCGACCTCATAAGGATGAACACTTTCAAGTGTTTTGGTGGACCATTTTGGGGGACCTCTATGAGATGGTATAGGTTTCTCCACTAATTAATACGGGGTTGCACCAAGATTTATCCTTCAAATCCTCTCAATAACATCACTCAGAGGGTCTTTCTGGTTTGAAGAAATTTTTGGAACTTCATGAGGGGGAGACAATGCTTCAAAGGGATATTCCATATATTGATCAAAGATAGGTATCTCCCATTCAAGATGTGGAATCTGATTATCAAATTCATGGTAAGCTTTTTCATGATTGAATCTATCCAAATGATTAAGATATTTCTCATCAATGTTTTCATTCTTGGAAGATTTAAGAAAAAGCCATCTCTAGAAAGAATAAGCTTCTCATTTAATTCATTGTAAAATCAATATTCCTTGGTGGTATCTGAATACCGCAAGAAGATGCATTTCTGACTCCTTACATCAATCTTGCTTCTTTTTTCCTTAGGATTCAAGGCATAACAGGTGGAACCAAAGACCTTGAGATGTCTTATCGAAGAAATGTGGCCATACCACATTTCATAAGGAGTATTGTTTTTGAGAGCATGACATGGACATTTTTTTTCACATATATTCCACATAAAACCATATCAGCCCAAAACATCAACTTTACATTTTTGAAAAACATCATTAGGTGGACCATATTTAAGATAATCCTCTCCATTCTTTCAACTACACCATTTTTTAAAGATTGTATGGAACAATAGTTTGATGTTGAATCTCATGTTGGTGAAGACAATTTTCAAATTCATTAGAAGTATATTATTTTCCACTATCAGTATGAAGGGAGCCAATATATGATTGTGCATAGTTTCCAATCCATACATGACAATTTCTGAAAGTTTCAAAAGCTTGTGATTTTCCTTTTGACAAATATACCCAACACATCTTGGTGTAATCACTAATAAAAGTAATCATATTTGTTTTCCACACAAACTAGAATGAATTAGTGCAAGTGTTTTATAAGTTTTGGAATTAGAATCATGAAATGGTTGTTTGTTATGCTTTTCTAGGATACAAGCATCAAATTCCTTCATTTTCCTAGGAATAGTTGGCAAGCTAGAAATATCATTATTTTTCAGCAAATGAAGGTTGTCATAGTTTACATGTCCAAATATTTCATGCCACATAATATTGAATGGAAATGTACGTTCATCGTGCTGAGAGAGGTACTCAAAGTTATGGGCATGAGCAAATGTTCCTTTAAGATTCAAGAATCTTTCCTCCTCAACTCCAGTCATGACAAAAATGTTGTTATATGATTTTCTTATCTCTAATTTCCATCAAGTATATGAATAGAATTCCCTTGTTGGTGAATGTGAATAAGGGACAAAATCTTTCTCCACAACTCTAGAAGGTAGAGTACATAATGTAGAAGAAAACTAATAATTTCAAGATGTTTAAGCCTAATGGTGCCAAGTCGTGAGGGATTGATACTTAACTTGCATGAAAAATACACTACTCCATCTACATTTTCACTTGTCTTCAAATAATTATTTTTTAAAGGTCATATGGCAAGTTTCACTTGTATTAAGCGACCACACATCTCTCAAAGAAGCAAAACAAGTGTGAAATAGATATTTAGGTTCTACAGTATAGAAATGGGAAACAATATACTGAGTATATTCAAGTGATTTACCTCTAGGAGGATCTGATGTTTTGATTCTCTCCCATGGGATTTTACATTTTGTCGCATCATGTCCATATTTGTGGTAATGAATTCAAAGAAGATTAGATGTTTTTCCTTGATGGTGTTTACCCACCTTGCCTCTGAAATTATTTCTTCCACATCATCTTTTGTTGCCACTTATTTTAGAAAAATCATGTGACTGATTCTTCCCTTTATAAGAAAGGAATGTTGCTTCATTATGGGAATAAATTGTTATCTTCCTCTTCTCGAAATCTTTCTCTTGGTTCTATGAACGTTTTCTCCAAGGTGTCAAAAGCAATGGATTTGAGTTGCCCACTAGCTTGCAGAGATTCAAGATAATTAGAGTATGTATGAAAGAGGGCCTTATTAAAGTATAAATTCCCATTTTAACTCCAGTTTCATCTACATCATGCATGATGGCTATAATTTTAGAGGCTAGTGCCACGGGGTCATCATATTTTAACTCAAGATTGAAGAGTTTGACCATCAATTGAACAACCTCCAATTATGAGTGTGGGCGATATAGATATTTCGACTTATTCAATACACCATAAGAACATGTAATTAAAACTACATGATGACTTACCTCTTCACCTATAGAAGTAATAACCAGGGTATATGCTTTGTTTTCTTCCTTGTCCCAAATGGGTAGCTCCTTATTTGACGTGGACATGGTGGGTGCATTGTCATCGTCTCCTTCACAAATTACTTTCCATAAATCATTAAATACTAGGATATGTGTAATCTTTCTTGAGAATTTTGTAACGTCACCAGACCCCTCCAGTTACCATTAGAGGAATGGGATAATTTTTTTTTAATTTTCGCATTAATAGTTCCATATTTAGTTTAAGAGAAATTCTTCGACGTAAATCACAAGATAAATCATTTGTCGACGCATTTCGAACCAACAAGTGTGGTTCATCGTCAGGACAAGTTGAAGAAATAGATCCAGTTTAGCATGTTAAATAGTGTGAGAAACTCCAAAGGCTATCCTGACTAACGACTAATTTTGACTTTAGGACCAGAGTCAAGATTTAATGGAAATTAGTTAAATTATGTGAATATATAATAATTTAAAAAATGTTAAAGGTTAGTTAAAAAGTTATTAAAATTATAATTTGTTATTTAAATGGGACTTAAAGTATAAATTAAATGTGTATATATATACACACACACACACACACACAAAGGTTAGTTAGAAAATTGGAATAATAAAATTGAAATATACATAAAAATAATAATATATAAAGTTTAATTACGAAATCTATAAAAGGTAAAAAGATTTTATTTCATTTTAATAAATAAATTAAAAAAAAACAATATATCTATATATCTATATATATATATATATATATCTATATATATATATATATATATATATATATATATATATATATATATATATATACTAATAATAATAATAAAATTAAATGAATAATAATAATTAATAGCGATAATTTTTTTTTAATAATAATAATAAAAATAAATAAATAAAATTAATTAATTAAAATAAATAAAACAATAATAATAATAAAAAAAATAATAATAATAATAATTAATTAATTAAAAATAAAACAAGCGAGCGAAGAATAAAAAACACACACATAATAATACACAAAATTAAATTAATAAATAAATATGATATAAATATATATATA
Source organism: Pinus tabuliformis (assembly GCA_031772625.1). Classification (NCBI taxonomy): domain Eukaryota; kingdom Viridiplantae; phylum Streptophyta; class Pinopsida; order Pinales; family Pinaceae; genus Pinus; species Pinus tabuliformis. The sequence continues at coordinate 930,161,148 of CM062817.1, forward strand.
TATATATATATATATATAAATAAGAGACCTTAGGAGGAAGGAGAAGACAAGGTGCCAAGGAAAAAAACGACATAAAGGGGAACCAACGAAAGCAAGAAGGGGTAAGACTAGGAAGAAAGGGCTGGGATCCAGCAGCTACTGATCTTCCAGCCGTCATCTCTATTGAGATTGCTCGACCTTCTTTCAATTTCAATAGCTTCCCTGAATTTACGGTGATGGAACTGAGCAACCCTAGCAATAACCTTGGCCTGCTCAATACACACGTGATGCTTGGTCTTTTCCACACGCTCTGCTAACACTGAAGACTTGGTTCTTCCATGTCTTAGGTCCACAGCATGTTCGCTAATCCTTTGATGGATGGAGCGCCCTGTTACCCCGATATAGGGGGTCCCACAAGAACAGGGCATCAAGTAGACACCCTTCATATCTTTAGGATCAATGGGATCCTTCACTGATCTGAGGGATTTGTGAATAGAGTTGAGGGGCCTGAAGGTTGAGGGAATATCATACTTCTTAAGAATCCGAGCAATCTTGTCAGTGGTTCCCTAGACATAGGGAAGATGGACCCCTAGCCGGCACTCTTTAGGTTCTTTTTTAATTAATGAGCTTTTAGAGGCTTTTAGGAACGCTTTCTGACCTAGGTGCCTACTATAGCCATTCTCCATAAAGACATTAAGGAGATGGGATTTCTCAATATCAAAGCTCTCCCTATCAGAAATCCTCAGGGCTTGAGTAACGAGTGTGTTAAGAACACCCAACTTTTGAGCAGGGAAATGATGGGAATCGGCATGAAGATACTGCTCAGTATGCGTTTTTTTTTGGAATACTGAGTGCAAGAGAGAACCATCATTATTCTTCGATATAAGAATATCCAAGAAAGGGAGGCAACCATTGACCTCTTTTTCCATAGTGAACTTAATGGCAGAGGATTGACAGTTGAGGTGGCTGAAGAAGAGATCTAACTCCTTCGAGCCATGGGACCAGATGACATTAGTGTCATCTACATACCTTTTCCACAGCTTGGGAAGGAGACGAGCTGAGGCTAAAGCTCTGGACTCAAAATCTTCCATAAAAAGATTCGCAACAATAGGGGATAGGGGTGAGCCCATGGCAACACCACAGGTCTGTTCAAAGAACTCACCCTCAAAACTGAAGAAAGTGGAAGTGAGACAGATCTCAACAAGATGCGCGGTATCAGGATCTGTTAGGCGATAGATCACTACCATGGCTTCCTTTATAGGGATACAAGTATAAAGGGAGACCACATCAAAGCTCACGAGAATGTCTTCTGGGTCAAGCTTTATGTCCTTAAGCTCTTTAACGAAGGAAGAAAAGTCTTTTACGAAGGACTCTGTATGGCCAACCAGGGGTTTGAGCTTAAGGGCAAGGAACTTGGCTAGAAGGTAGATCGGGCCACCAATGGTGTTGACAATAGGCCTTAGGGGGGTCCCTTCTTTATGAATCTTAGGCAGCCCATAAATTCTAGGGGTAATTGGACTGCTCTCAATGAGCTTATGGTGAAGAGAACTCGTAGAGCTACTAGATTTGATGGCAAGAGCCACCGATTTGGAAATCTTCTTAAGAGGGTTCTTGGACAGTTTTTTATAACTGCCACTATTGTAAAGATGATCCAACATCTTCTGGCGGTAATCATCTTTGTTAAGGATGACCGTAGCCCCTCCTTTGTCAGCCCTCAGAACTACAATATCATTGTTCTGGTTTAAGGATTTAAGGGCAATGAATTCCTCATTGCTGAGGTTCTTCCGAGGGGGCTTAGCCTTTCTTAAGACCACCGCACAATCTTGCCTGATAGTGTCCTTAATCTTATCAGGTAAACCTCTGATCCCAAACTCAACATCACAGATGATATCGTCAACAGGAATCTTCTTAGGGGCTAAGGCGAAATTTAAACCTTTCCCCAAGACTTTAAAAACCGCAGGGGGGAAAACGAAACTAGAGAGGTTAATAACTTTATTATTACCATGAGAAGGAGGGGGAATTATACTAGAACAAGGATTATTTGCCTTACTATTATTATCATTACTAATTTCTACTATGCTATTATTACTATTATCATTATTATTAGGAATATCATTATTACTACTATTATTAGTAATACCATTATGGCTATTAAACAAATTATTGTTATTAAAGTCTCTACATGAATTATTATTGATGTTAAGATTGTTAAATAAATTGTTACCATTATTAATGTCATTATTATTATGAGAATCATAAGAATCATAATTATTATTAATAATATTATTATACGTATTATATAAATTATTATTATTAAACACATTATTCTTATTAAACAAACTCTTATTAATATTGTTACAATTATTATGGTTAAATGACATGTTATTTATATTATTAACATCGATATTATTATTATTACATAAAGTATTATTAATAGTGTTATTATTGTTAGAGTGGTTCAAAGTATTATTATTTATATTATTACATTCGTTGTTAATACTATTATTGACATTAAATCGCATATGCGGCAGACTAATCTGGACTTGAATATTAGTGCTGGGGCACCAATATTGAAACGAAGCCTCCATGCTATGACCACGTGAAGAGGCCGAGGGGCACGCTATGGGAGAATAGTTTGCTGCAGGATTGGAATGCAAGCCGACTTTTCACACCGAGTCCGATCTGCCCACGTCCAGGGAACTGTCCATCTGCAGCCGCACCTTCTGCCCAGAGATAAATCTGCACACTGCCAAGGTACTATCCAATCGTGGCAGCACGATCGAGCTAGCCGTATGAGAAACGAAACTGCCAGCTAGACCATTCTCCATGAGGGTGCGATCTGGACCAGCGTTCAAATGCGCCAAAATGCCAGGTGAACAGACACCGAGATCCCTCTTTGCGCAGAGGGGAGAAGACCGATCCATGATCTTGGGAGAGGATGGCTGAAGAGGAGAAGAATAACCCTCGGAGCAGAGAAAAGACTGATTGTTCAACGCTGGATCTGGACAGGCGGAAGCATGCTCAGAACTGTAGGGCACGAGGGCAACAAATTTACCTCCCGAGTTACCAGTTAACCAATCCTTGATTGCTGAAATTTGACCAGCAGAGACACGGCTATGAGAAACCTTACCCGCGGCTCTTCCAGAAAACGCTGCATACCCAGTTAATCTCTGAAACTTAGACATCTGATTCTGTTTCCGACTTTCCTCCACTCGAATGGACTTCAAGGCTGAACCGGCATCTATTTTCGCCCAAAGGGAGGCCGAAAACATGTTCGCAAGCTCCAGATGCAAACTAAGAAGAGAACGAGAAATTAGATTAAGAGATTTTCTGACCCTGTTGATTTCCGCTCGAACCAAAGCCAAACTCGCCTTCAGAAAGATCTGCTGGTGTTGGGTAGAGTGCAGGCGATGCTTGATCCAGGCAAAGACAGGGATGATGGAGGAGTCTCTGCATCTTTTGAGAAAAGCTAGATCTGACTTCAATCTCGAAACCTGCAGGCGTGCCCGTTCAAAATGATGAACATTGGTTGCAATGGCCTTTCCGTGCAGGGATTCAATTGTTGAATTGAGGCTTCTGTGATCCATATCAAGTTTAAGAGAAATTCTTCGGCGTAAATCACAAGATAAATCATTTGTCGATGCGTTTCGAACCAACAAGTTTGGTTCATCGTTAGGACAAGTTGAAGAAATAGATCCAGCTTAGCATGTTAAATAGTGTGAGCAGAGCCTCCAAAGGATATCCTAACTAATGGCTAATTTTGACTTTAGGACCAGAGTCAAGATTTAATGGAAATTAGTTAAATTATGTGAATATATAATAATTTAAAAAATGTTAAAGGTTAGTTAGAAAGTTATTAAAAATTATAATTTGTTATTTAAATGGGACTTAAAGTATAAATTAAACGTATATATATATATATATATATATATATATATATATATATATAGAATATATATATATATATAAAGAAATATATACAAAGGTTGGTTAGAAAATTATTGGAATAATAAAATTGAAATATGCATAAAAATAATAATATATAAAGTTTAATTACGAAAATTATAAAAGTTAAAAAGATTTTATTTCATTTTAATAAATAAATTCAAAAAAAACAATCTCTCTCTCTCTCTCTCTCTCTCTCTCTCTCTCTCTCTATATATATATATATATAATAATAATAATAATAATAATAATAACGAAATTAAATGATAATAAATTAATTATAAATAAAAAGCAAGCGACAAAAAAAATAAAAACAAATAAATAATAATAATAATAATAATAAGAATAAGAATAATAATAATAAAACATATATATATATATATATATAGATAGAGAGAGAGAGAGAGAGAAGAGAGAGAGACCCTAGGAGGAAGGAGAAGACAAGGTGCAAAGGAAAAACAGTGACATAAAGGGGAACCAACGAAAGTAGGAAAGGGTAAGACTAGGAAGAAAGGGCCGGAATCCAGCAGCTTAGCTCTACGAGTTCTCTTCACCATAAGCTCATTGAAAGCAGTCCAATTACCCCTAGGATTTATGGGCTGCCTAAGATTCATAAAGAAGGGACCCCCCTGAGGCCTATTGTCAACACCATTGGTGGCCCGACCTACCTTCTAGCCAAGTTCCTTGCCCTTAAGCTCAAACCCCTGGTTGGCCATACAGAGTCCTTCGTAAAAGACTCTGCTTCCTTCGTTAAAGAGCTTAAGGACATAAAGCTTGACCCAGAAGACATTCTCGTGAGCTTTGATGTGGTCTCCCTTTATACTTGTATCCCTATAAAGGAAGCCATGGCAGTGATCTATCGCCTAACAGATCCTGATACCGCGCATCTTGTTGAGATCTGTCTCACTTCCACTTTCTTCTGTTTTGAGGGTGAGTTCTTTGAACAGACCTATGGTGTTGCCATGGGCTCACCCCTATCCCCTATTGTTACGAATCTTCTTATGGAAGATTTGAGTCCAGAGCTTTAGCCTCAGCTCATCTCCTTCCCAAGTTGTGGAAAAGGTATGTAGATGACACTAATGTCATCTGGTCCCATGGCTCGAAGGAGTTAGATCTCTTCTTCAGCCACCTCAACTGTCAATCCTCTGCCATTAAGTTCACTATGGAAAAAGAGGTCAATGGTTGCCTCCCTTTCTTGGATATTCTTATATCGAAGAATAATGATGGTTCTCTCTCACACTCAGTATTCCGAAAAAAAACACATATTGAGAAGTATCTTCATGCCGATTCCCATCATTTCCCTGCTCAAAAGTTGGGTGTTCTTAACACACTCACTACTCGAGCCCTGAGGATTTCTGATAGGGAGAGCTTCGATAAAGAGAAATCCCATCTCCTTAATGTCCTTATGGAGAATGGCTATAGCAGGCACCTAGGTCAGAAAGCATTCCTAAAAGCCTCTAAAAGCTCGTTAATTAAAAAGAACCTAAAGAGCACTGGCTAGGGGTCCATCTTCCCTATGTCCAGGGAACCACTGACAAGATTGCTCGGATTCTTAAGAAGTATGATATTCCCTCAACCTTCAGGCCCCTCAACATTATTCACAAATCCCTCAGATAAGTGAAGGATCCCATTTATCCTAAAGATATGAAGGGTGTCTACTTGATCCCCTGTTCTTGTGGGACCCCCTATATCGGGGAAACAGGGCGCTCCATCCATCAAAGGATTAGTGAACATGCAGCGAACCTAAGACATGGAAGAACCAAGTCTTCAGCATTAGCAGAGCATGCGGAAAAGACCAAGCATCATGTGTGTATTGAGGAGGCCAAGGTTATTGCCAGGGTTGCTCAGTTCCATCACCGTAAATTCAGGGAAGCTATTGAAATTGAAAGAAGGCCGAGCAATCTCAATAGAGATGACGGCTGGAAGATCAGTAGCTGCTGGATCCCGACCCTTTCTTCCTAGTCTTACCCTTTCTTGCTTTCGTTGGTTCCCCTTTATGTCGTTGTTTTTCCTTGGCACCTTGTCTTCTCCTTCCTCCTAGGGTCTCTCATTTTGTCTCTGTATATATATATATATATATATTATATTATTATTATATTATTATTATTATTATTATATATATATATATTTATTTATTTATATTTATTTATTTTTTATTTTTTTTAATATCGCTCACTTGATTTATTTATTAATTTAATTTTAATTATTATTATTATTAGGGTTTTTTTTTCTTCGCTTGCTTGTTTTATTTATTTTAATTAACTTAATTATTTATTTTTATTATTATTTATTTATTATTATTATTTTGTGTCGCTCGCTTAATATATTTATTCTAATTAATTTACTATTCATTTAATTTTCGTTGTTATTATTATTATTATTATTATTTATTTTATTATATATATATATATATATATATATATATATTGAATTTATTTATTAAAGTGAAATAAAATCTTTTTACCTTTTATAACTTTCGTAATTAAACTTTATATATTATTATTTTTATGTATATTTCAATTTTATTATTCCAATAATTTTCTAACTAACCTTTGTATATATTTCTTTATATTTATATATATGTACGTTTAATTTATACTTTAAGTCCCATTTAAATAACAAATTATAATTTTTAATAACTTTATAACTAACCTTTAACATTTTTTAAATTATTATATATTCACATAATTTAACTAATTTCCATTAAATCTTGACTCTAGTCCTAAAGTCAAAATTAGTCGTTAGTCAGGATAGCCTTTGGAGTCTGCTCACACTATTTAGCATGCTAAGCTGGATCTGTTTCTTCAACTTGTCCTGACGATGAACCACACTTGTTGGTTCGAAACGCATCGACAAATGATTTATCTTGTGATTTACGCCGAAGAATTTCTCTTAAACTTGATATGGATCACAGAAGCCTCAATTCAACAGTTCCATATTTGTTGAAAATGCAACAAGAAAATCCTAATTTGATTTTGTCCTTGAATTAAATTAGGAATAAAATTGTAACTCCATGTCACAAGACAACTTGTACGAGTTAACTAAGTTAATTTGAATTAGTTGGCTCAGTTAATTCAAGTTGAGGGTTTAACTTGAGTCATGTAGAGTGTCTCCTACATTATAGTAGCCCTATTTGAGTTTATTTTTAGCTGTAATTAATTAATTCAGTTTAACTGAGTCAGTTAAAATAGTTCCAACTAATGGAGGAACTAGTAGGAGGTCATAAAATGGGGTGTTTCTTTATGTGATCAACCAGTTAACTAACGATTCACTCATAAATAACTCATGCATGTCAGATCTGAGAGTTACCCAATTGAGATTGGAGTTCAGGGACAATGTACTATCATTTGTATAAGCATTCGAATTGTATAGGTGGTGCATGCATTTAGAGGAAGGCTTATGAGGATTACACAATTCATATTGAGGAATTTCCCTAATTAATAAGGGCTAATTCCTAAGGAAATAGGGACTTGGGTAAGCCAAAAAATTGGTTAAGTATTAGCCTAGGCTTGCTTAGGAAGCTGTGAGACAGATAGAGATAGTGTAGAGGTTTCTCGGGCTTGAGAAAAGCATTGTAATATTCTCATATTTTCTTACTAATGCAATATACAGATATCAGGGGTTTTTAGCTGTGGCTTTCCCTACGAAAGCATTGTGCAACGTGTTGATTGAATTCTTTCTCTCGTATGATTTGTGATTTCGCGATTGTTTAATTTTTTTCCACTGATCAGTAGAGTAGATTCAAGTCTATTATTTTAGTAAATTACAATTAGGAGTTTGAATCTACAAGGAATTTCTACATGGTATCAAAATAGAAATCACTCTAGAAGAGGAGAATACGAGTTTTTTTTTTGCAGGTGAAATCAAATTTGCAGTATCATTCTTCAGAGTTAGCAGGATGTCGTTCTATGGATCGAGACTTGAATATGTCCTTGAGGATAGTTCAAACTGTATTGCTTGGAAGGACAAGATGGAGGCAATTTTGGAAGAAAACGGGCTAAAAGAATTCGTAGACAAAGATATTCCTAAGCCTCTACCAACTCATGCTCAAGATCTGCCAGAGTGGATGAAATGTGTTGCAAAGGCGAGAAGGATCATACTAGAAGGAGTTTGAGATCATATTGTGTCGAACCTCCATGGGAAGGGGACTCCATATGCAATGTGGAAGGCCTTGACATACCTGTTTCTGAACAACGATGACCACATCAAGCTAGCACTGAAGGACAAGATAAAAAAATCAAGATGGAAAAGAGTGACACAATACCATAGTACTTGAGAAAGTTCACCCAATGTTGGGATGAGCTTGGAAGTGTTTGTGTTACAATTGCTGAAGATGATCTGGTTAGCCTAACACTTCTAGGCCTTCCCAAGAGCTGGCATAACTACCAGGATTTGGTAAATGGGAGGGAGAAGATACCAGAGTGGGAGCGTTTGTGGTCCGACTTGGTGCAAGAAGAGATTCGATGGAACACCAAATATGGATCCTCATCCAAGAATGATGATGGGGGGAACTATTCCTTGGCTGGAAAGGAAAAGAAAGGGAAAGGGAAGTCATCCCATTCCAATTCAGATTCTAGTCAGGCAGGCAAGAAGAAGGACTTGTCAAAGATTAAATGTTTTCACTATCACCAACTGGGACACTATGCCATGAAGTGTTCACACAAGAAGGTTGACAAGAAACCCTAAGGAGGAGTGGCAGGTGAAGCTCTTTCTTCACAATTCGAGTTGGATTTCACCCTCATTGCTTGCATGGTGACATCAGTGATGGGTAGAGTGTGGTATCTAGATAGTGGAGCCTCATTCCATATGACCGAAAACTAAGAATTCTTTAGTGAATTGGAGGAGAAGGACCTCCAAATTCACATCGAAATGGGAAATGATGGATGATATAGCATGATTGACATCAATGTTGTTACTTTTTAGAGGGAGTCTTGTTCTCCTCTCACATTAAAAGATGTCATGTATGTTCCGGGTCTGAAGAAGAATTTGGTTTGAGTTGCTATGTTAAAGGACCATGGCTACGATGTGATATTTATTGAAAGGAAAGGATTTCCTTTATCATATAGCCTCAAGATAAGTGAAGGAGAATGAGGTTCAAGTGAAGAACATCTACAAATTGGATGTAGAATATTGTGCTGCTTTGAACACAAAAGCAGAGAAGGTGCAAAGCTGAGACAACAGTGAATTGTGGCAAAGAATATTGGGTCACTTGCACCATAGATCCTTGAAGATCATGCAACATATTCTACAAGACTTCCCAAGGGTGCACTAGAGAAGATGGATACATGCAAAGGTTGTACATTGGGGAAGTACACCAAAGCCACCTTTCATGATAAGGAAATTCGAGAATGACTGATCCTTAAAAGAGTTCACTTAGATGTGTGTGGACAGTTCTCGACAGCCTCCACAACCAATAACATGTATTATGTAATATTTGTAGATGATTTCTCATGTATGTGTTGGATTTTCTTCATGTAGAAGAAAGATCAGACGTTCACTAAATTTTGTGAATTTAAAGAACTTGTTGAGAAAGACACTGGTAGGAAAGTGAAGGATCTCAGAAGTGATAACAATGGAGAATATGTGTCGAATGAATTCAATAACTTATGTGCATCAGAAGGCATTCGAAGGGAGCTAATATCACACCATAAACCACAAAATAATGGGGTGGATGAAAGGAAGAACAAACGTATTGTGGGAGTTGCACAAACAATGTTACATGATTAAGGCCTACCATTGCACTTGTGGGTTGAAGCATGTAACACAGTTGTATATGTGTAGACCAAGAGTCCTCATTAAATTCTTAGGATGATTACACCAGAAGAAGATTTTTCAGGTAAGAAACCAAATGTGGCACACTTCATGATCTTCGGTTCATCAATTTACTATCATGCTACCAAGGATGCAAGGAAAAAGCTAGAGACAATAGATGAGTTGGGCATATTTTGTGGGGTACACTGATACACCTCACAACTATCAAGTGTACCTTCCATCTCACAGGATGATAGTGGTTCATATAGATGTGAAGTTCAATGAAGAGAATTCCACGAGATGTTCCCTTGAGAGGAAGCTTCAGTTGCATGGAGATGAGGAGCTTTTAGCTCCAAAGGAAGAACCTTAGAATGATGTGGAGCAGCCACAAGTAGAGGAGTAGAGAGTGGGAGTATCCACTCATGCAGAGACTTCCAAAGATGGAAGGAATTGCACTAGAGAGGCTGACATATTGATGCATGATGCTAGAGATAATGTGGGAGCACCCACATCACAATGTAGACAGAGGAGGTCACCATATCGGTACACTAGTTACATGGCCTTGATGAGAAATATTGTAGAGATTGAGCCATCCTCATTCGAGGAAGCAATGAAAAAACCAGTATGGGTTGATTCCATGGTAGAGGAGTATGACTCCATTATTAGAAAAATGTTCGGGAAGTGGTCCTAAGACCAACAAACAAGTCAGTCGTGAGTTCTAGATGGCTTTACAAGGTAAAGAAAGCAATAGATGGGAGTGCCGAAAAACAGAAGGCCATATTTGTGGCCAAAGGGTTCTCTCAGGTGGAGGGAATTGATTACAAGGAGAACTTTGCTCCAATAGTAAGGTACTCTTCAATCAGACCTATTCTAAAACTTTCAACATAGATGGGATGGAAGATACATCAGATGGATGTGAAGACAACCTTCCTCAACGGAGTGATTAAGGAAGAGATGTACATTGACCAGCCAGAAGGATTTGAGACCTTCAACAGAGAGTAACATGTATGTAGACTCAGGCGAGTGCTGTATGTATTGAAACAAGAACCTCGTGCTTTGTACACTAGGATTGACAACTATTCACTAGGTTGGCCTTCCCTAAAAGTGAACATGAGTGAAGCTTTACCATATTGTGGTTGAAGGTAAATTGTTGATTATAGTATTATATGTTGATGATTTAATTCTAAAAAGTGATGGGAAACTGCTAAAATCTTGCAAAGAGGATCTTGCAATAGAAGTTGAGATGCAGGACCTGGGGCTCATGCATTATTTCCTTAGTATGGAAGTATGACAAGGAGATGAGGATCTGCTTGTCTCTCAAGGAAAGTATTCCTATGAGATACTAAATAAGTTCCACATGGAGAGCAAAAAACCCATGAAGACTCAACTAGTAGGGAATTGGAGAAAGGAAGATGCTACTTTAGGTGAAGTAGTGGAGGCTACTATTTACAGGAAGCTTTTGGGTTCATTATGTCTTTGGTGAACACACAACCAAACATATGTTTTGCAGTTAACAAAATTAATCAAGCAATGGTTAAGCCAACCAAACTCTATTGGAAGGAAACTAAACATGTGTTGGGATACCTCAGAGGCACCACTCAGTTTGGTCTTTGGTACAAACACATAAACAAAGTGAAGCTTCAAGGCTTCACAGATGCAGATTGGGCAGGGAGTCCATCGCATAGGAAGATCACATCAGGGGGACTCTTCGGTATTGGTTCAACAACAATTTCTTGGTACAACAGGAAGTAGATACTAGTTGCACTCATTTTGGCAGAGGCAGAGTACATGGTAGCTAGTCAAGCAACTTGTGAAGTTATCTAAGATTCTTGTTGGGTTATTTGGTCAGCAGATGGATCCTATAGTGATTTACTATGACAATCAAAGTTGTATATAACTATCTGAGAATCCAATTTTTCATGATCGGTCAAAGGATATTGACATCCGGTATCACCATATACAAGATTGTGTGCAAAGGAGAATCATGCTGATGGAGTACATTCCTATAGAGGAACACGATGAAAACATCTTGACTAAGGCACTGCCAAGAGGAAAATTCGAGTTCCATAGAGACAGGATTGGGGTATCTGATAATCCCTTTCTTGTTAAGAGGGAGTTTTGAAAATGCAACAAGAAAATCCTAATTTAATTTTGTCCTTGAATTAAATTAGGAATAAAATTGTAATTCTACATCACAAGGAAACTTGTACGAGTTAAGTAAGTTAATTTGACTTAGTTGGCTTAGTTAATTCGAATTGAGGGTCTAACTTGAGTCATGTAGATTGTCTCCTACATTATAGGATCCTTGGTCGAGTTTATTTTGATTTGTAATTAATTAATTCGGTTTAATTGAGTCAAATTCATTTAAACTAGTTCCAACTAATGGAGGAACTAGTAGGAGGTCAGACAATGGGGTGATGTTTCATGTGTTCAACTAGTTAATTGATGATTCACTCATAAATAACTCATGCATGTTAGATCTGAGAGTTACCTAGTTGATATTGGAGTTCAAGGAAAATGTATTATCAGTTGTATAATCATTCGAATTTTACAGGTGGTGCATGCAGTCAGAGGGAGATCTATGAGGATTTGCAATTCATATTAAGGAATTTCCCCAATTAATAGGGGCCTAATTCCTAAGGAAACAACACAAGGAAATAGGGACATGGGTAAACCAAAAAATTGGTTAAGTATTGGCTTGGGCTTGCCTAGGAAGCTTTGAGACAGATAGAGATAGTGAAAAGGTTGCTCAGGCTTGAGCAAAGCATTGTAATATTCTCATATTTTCTGACTAATGCAATACACAGATACTAGGGGTTTTTAGCTGTGGTTTTCCCCAGGAAATCATTGTGTAATGCGTTGATTGAATTCTTTCTCTTGTATGCTTCTAGATTTAACAATCATTTAATTGTTTTCGTTGACGAGTAAAGTAGATTCAAGTCTATTATTTTAGTAAATTACAGTTAACAATTTGAATCTAGAATGAATTCTACAACATTCATATCTATAAACACATATACATATATAAACACACATTTGTTGTGCCCGTTGAAAATGCAATGAAATATGCTCTCCGCATTAGCCAAATGCCTTCTGGGTGGGTCCCACTAGACACGTCACCCCGCTTACCAATCCCTAGCAGTTCCCAAATTGCATGCTTGGTTATCTATTGGGCTCTCTGCTCTAGCCTTACCTGGACAGTGGGCCCCTCTGCCGTATCCTCATTAGTCCAAGACCTTCCGCCAATGGTCATCGATTCCAACTCACATCATCTTGGTTACATTATCCCAACACCTTTCCTTACTACACCACTTTATTCTACTGGAGTCACAACGTCAAGCTGACCTGGTTGCGGGTCCTCACTCTAGCCAATGGAAACATCGTCGGGCTTGTGTGTATGTCTTGTGCGACTGGCCTATGTCACCCTGTTAGGTCCCTCTCAATGCATTCAAAGAAATATTCTTTACCAAACTTCGAGCTTTACCATCTGGCTTGCGTGGATGGTGGGACCACTCCCTAACCAATAGTGAAGCAACATGGACACGTAATCTTGCTGGATCTATCTCAATGTTCTCCTCTGTTGTTCTCCTTTATTCTTTCGACATTACATCGTCGGGCTGACTTGGCTGGCAGGACCCTTCTCCACCAACTGGGTGTGAGCATACTACCTACATGGCATGAATTACGTCATGTTGTGGCAAACTACAACCACCAATTTTTGTTTTATTATCATCATATCATTTCATAAAAATAATGGGGACCCTCTATGTAAATTTTGGCTAAGTCATATTTATTTTGATAGGTTTGGTGCGTTTTGCGAGATTTTTATTTTCTTTGGATTTGCATTATGATTGCTTCATTGTGTTTGTTCTCGTGATATATTTCCATGGGTTCTCATTTCATCTCATTTGGACTCATGGTTTGCAAATGAAGCTTATTCAAAATTTCAGTAATTTTCACCACTTAAACTATAAAATGTATATTACTTTAATTTTATGTAAATATTAATTTTATTAATTATTATTTTAATATTAGCTATCCTACAAAATCATCAGATTCAAAAAATTGTATAATTATTAACCAAACTAAATAATATAACTCATATAATTGCATAACTAAATTATATTATAAAATAAAAAATTAAAATTTAAAAAACTTTCCTTGATTCCCGTTACTGGAGAAAAAAAAAATTAAAATTTCAAGATATCTGGGGCTCTGGGATTTCCCTTCTTCTAGGGATATTTCCTGCTCCATCTTCCCACCTCCTTATCTCTCTCATCAACTCCATTGTGAAACAAAGGTGCTAGAAAAGGCCAAAAGAAGTGTGGGAGGAAAGCATATGCATTTTTTGTTCTTTCGGAAAAGTGGAAATAGAAAAGAATTTCATTTTAGGATTGAGACTTTCAAAGGAAACAGAGAAATTTATGCAGATATGTTGGCAGCTAGCTCTTGGGATAATCTATTTAGCGAGGGGTTTGTCGAAAATCAGAGAGCATTTATTCTGAAGCTTCACAGAAAAAGAGCCGAATACATCAAGCAAATGAAGAAGCAATTTGTCTCATAAACTATCTTTAGCCTCATAAACGTTAAAATAATTTATTTCTTCTTTCTCCAACCCTTATTCCTCCCAAACTCCCTCTCCATATATCTCTTCTACCTTCTCACCCTCTTCCTATTCCTCCCAAACTCCCTCTCCATATATCTCTTCTACCTTCTCACCCTCTTCCTATTCCTCCCAAACTCCCTCTCCATATATCTCTTCTACCTTCTCACCCTTTTCCTTTTCCAGTTTCCCGCTCCCTTCCTCCCCAAGCCCCTCTTCTTATTTCTCCGGGATTCTGACCTCCTTATATCCCCTCTCCCTTATAACTCCCCTGCACTACCTTACACCGGCCCCTCCATTTAGTATTCCCATGAATCATATTATGAGTCAAATAGCCACTTCAATCATAGTTTAATATTTTATTAAATGTTTTTATATAAAATTATTTTAATTAAATAATATCATATGTATTAAAAATTTTAATTAATTATATAAATTAATTAATTTGTAATTTATATATATATATATATACGATTTTGTTTAATTAATTTAATTAATTAATTTGTAATTAATATATATATATATATATATATATATATATATATATAATTTTGTTTAATTAATTTAATTTAAGTTTTTATGTAATTAAAATTGTTTGAATATATAATTTAAAATTGGATTTTTAATTAAAAATGTTTAAATTTTTTCTTAGGCGTTTATTTTTCAGAATTCTGGTAGTTTTGATATCTTGATTTTGGAGAGGTGTATCTTGAGTTTTACTTGACCAAATGAGACCCAGGATGGTTCATTGGAAAGATAGATTCAAGGAAAACAATATGAGGGCATTAACACAACTAAATATACATATTTAATAGGCTAACAAATTATCAGAAGTTGAGACTCAGAATTTGCAACGAATTTGTTTTTTCAATTTTCATTGGCAAAGAGTTTTGCTGTTGCAAATTCATTCGAAGAGAGGCTTCTTGGGCAAAACAAAACATCACAAATATCAATGAGAGACACACATTTCATTTATTTTATTTATTTAATTAGGATTTAGTTGGAGAGTTTGTTTTCCCAATTTTGGGCATTTTTATTTTTATGTGCAAAATTGATTCATTTTTATTTTAATTTTGATTGGTTTTGTAGAAGATTAGTTGAAAATGATGGGGCTAAGAGATCTTAGAGAAATAATATTTCACAAGAAAAAGAGAAGAAGAGGATTTGCAACGCCAAAATAGAGGGATCTAAAACCACTTCCAACAACTCTCCTTTTTTGGATATTTTTGTAAATTATATTATCAGTTTTAAGAATGAGGGAAAGGTTCATCTTCTAGACATTTTGAATGCTCTAAAGCACTATTGTAAGGACCTTTTAGTTGTAGGAGAAAGGGGATACGTCTGATTAGATTGGGGATTTTTCTCTCAGGATTCAAGTATTGTTACAAAGGAGAGTTTGTACTATTACAACTATGTCATCTAACTAACATATCTGATGATTTTGGGAGAATTGTTGGAGATTGATTTGGGAAACATAGCAAAGAGATAAGGTTTAAAAATTTGTATTTAAAATTCTTTTATTGAAAATGTAATTTTATCTTTTTGATGGTAGATATTTGTGAAATAATTTTCATGTTGAGCACTATTGTTTGATGTGAAGAGAAATGTCTTTTGATTTGCTATCTAGTTCATTAGTCTCATAGATTTGTTGTTAATTTTCTCTTTCGCTCAAGTGATTATATCAGATTTCTGAGTAACTATTTACTCAAATATATGCTATCTAAAATTGATTTAACTAATATTGAAATCATGTGAACTTTTTCCCGGTTTTAATAGCTAATCATTTGTTTTTAATATATCTCCAAACATAGCATGCATGAACTTATAATAGCAACTATTAGAACTTCTTCAACAACTGGGAATTCATTATTAAATGCGTGTTAAATCCCCAATTCATTTAAATTCTTGCACTTGTTATTTGGGAGTTGTATCCTAGATATTGAGTTAGGTTATTTTCCTTTACTTTTTGCATTGCATTTAGATTATATTTAGAGTTAGATTAATTAGTTTCATTCTATAATTCCTCTTACATAGGGGAAAACTTTGGTGTGGCTTGGCTGAGCCCTCAATTCTGCTTAAGGATTTTCTTTCTTGCAAGAGCTTTGGATGAGGGTAATTCTAATATCTTTCTCCTTATATGGAAAGTAATAGAAATACCACAAGTCAACGATGAGAGAGGGGATAACTAGACCCAATTTAACTAGTCAGAACCACAAAATCAAATAGATAAGGGCTCAGTTGGGGCTCTAACCAGGTGGTCTACCTAAATTGTTGATGAAGTCATTTTTAGTCATCAACACGTCATCCCATTGGTTTCCTCTTGAAAATTTTCAATTGCCTCCCACTTTAATCTTCTGGGGTGGAATCATCGGGATGACTCAACAATTGTCCCAGTCCCCGACCAATAATACCACGACAATTTGTGACAGGGAAAATTTTAGGGTATAATATTTGCAAGTGGGTTAATTTTCCATGTTTTTTCCAAAATACGATTCGCCTATTTCCATTTTTTCTAAAATTGATTTGCCCACATTTTATAGTTTGAAATTATTTTACCTTAAAAATCACCAAATTTTATATAGACTAATATAAAATCATTAAAAATATAAATATTTATACAAAAATATTACCAAACATTTTCAATTTGCATTTTAGGGACTAGTAAGATTATCCAAGGTTTCTAAACTTTAAGATAAACTTCCATCCTTAAAATTTTCCTTAATGTATGGGCCCAACAAGGTACCCACCTTATGTTATCCCGTTAGGCCTTTCCAGACGTCTTCCATTATTCCTCCTTACCATTATTTTAGGGTAGGTATCTAGGATTATGTGGGTTGTGGGCCAACCCTCCACTCAATAGCAAGATTGTTGGGCACACATCAGCATGTCGCATCATCTCGTCACTCTAACCAAACTCTCTTCACTTGTGCCCTTAGAAATGTTCCTAGGAAAATCCTTGGGTTCCCACCTTCGGGCTATGTTGGTTCCCTTGCGACCAATCATGTTAGAGGGGAATCAGGCTGCGCCAATGAAAGGCCCTTGTGGCAAGGGATTTGATAAGTGTTAGGATACTATTTCCCAATCCTTTCTTATAAGTTCAGGGCTCGATCCCTCTACGTCACAATGAGATTTCCTTCTCCATCTTTACCATGGAGCGATTAAGGTATCTTAGCCTTCCCTTTTGCGATGAAACAAAAGGCGATCTACATGATCGCCCCAAAGACAAGCTCTGCTACTTCATATACTTCCTTGAGCCAATATTTTCGACCATAGATTTGTCTTAGAGGTCCGACCAACCTCTGGATCAATGACGAGGCCTCCTGCCAACACCGATGATTCATTAAGGCTTCTTAGGGTGCTACCCTTCCTTAGCTTGAGCTAGTCCAACTCCAAGGAGTTCCTGGCACACCTGCATTGCCTGTTCTTTGATACAGAATTCTACATATGCCGAAATATGCGCTCCTACGACCCTTACCTACCACAATATTGGTGTGAGCTCCTGAAAGGTTTCCACCTTGCCTACCACACGATAACAATGCCAAAATCCATGTTGAGCCTATAAAAATCTCCATGGAACTATGAAGAATCTTTTAGGGCCGAACTAGCTACACCCTAATGCTAGTGAAAAATATGCAGGTTGCTGATATTACATGGCTAATAGGCCATTTAAGTATAAGTGTATGGGGTTAAAATAACCCTAATGGAAACAAACCCTTCTATAGTAATGAACTTCTTGTCGTGTAACACAACAACTTGGAACTTAACCAAATAATTTAATGTAAGGGAATGCAAACCCTGCTAAGAATATGGTCTTCCATGTAACTATTTCATATTAAAATAAAGGGCCTTTGAGCCTACTATTTCTAAGTTCTTATGAATTTTTCTACAACCTGTAACATGGCATGATGTTCCTCTATTATTTATTTATTCATGTGTGGTTTGCATCATATTTAACCATTTCATTCAGAATAAGGTCAGCGGAGCGTTATGGCTTAGTCCTTATTATCATGTGGTTTATTGCACATTTTATGCATCAAATGTTCTGTGTCTAACATCAACAATCTATTCTCATAACAATTTATTTTCAGTTTAGTGGTTCACACATTGCTTAGTTTATTTATAAGTGTCATTCATTTCAAAGAAAAAACACACACACAAATATAATCAACATTTACATCGGTGACATATCCCCACAGAGATGTAACCACATATTTGAGCATTGACAACACAAATACAATCCCAAAATCCATAGTTATTACGATCCAAAATGCATCACACATTCATTAACATATAAAAAAGTATAAGTAGATAATTATCTTTGAACTTACAGGGTAACTAAGACTGGGACAAGGACTCTCCACCCAAGCATAAATAAGTACAACCACACTTACTTGCAACTATCAAGCCTAAGCCAGATTCCAAAGTTCAAGCGGGTTTCTTGCTCAAGGGATTAACACACCAGCTACCAACTGACACAAAGAATCTACAGGACCTCCTTCCTCAATCCCACCAACTTAATTCTACCTCTTTTGTCAACACAAGGAGTTCATAGGTACTCTACCTCAACTCAAGTGCACACATAAGGATTCACCCCCACCTAGGGAGTCCAGAATCCACTGTAACAATTATGAATTAACCACAAGTCATCAATCAGGTATTCCTTTGATGTTGCTTTAGGATGACCTCTTCCCAAGATGTTAGAGGGATCTAGAGTCCACTAACTCAACCCACAACCTCTAGGGTACCCAAGCTGTTACAAGACTCTAGATATTCCATCATAACCCATAACCTCTAGGGACCCAAGCTATTACAGGGCCTAGAGACCTCGGTCTCAACCCACAACCTCCAGCGACCCAAGCTATTATAAGGCTCTAGGGATCCTATCTCAACCCATAGCCTCTAGGGACCCTAAGCCATTACAGGGCTACAAAGACTAGCAACTAAACCCACAACCTCCAGGGAACCAGAGAACCAATCCCCTTCTCTTTTCTTCTCTTCTCCTCTTCTCTTCAGCACTACATATTGATTACTCTTCATTAGGGGAATTTTGAGGTCTAAAATGGGCCTCCTAGGGAAATTATAAAATAATAGTGGAAATAATAAAATAAGATTAGATTACATCATCAGATTTTAGAGGGAAAAAAGAAAAAAACATTTTTTTCAATTCGTATTTTCATCTTATCTCCCTATGGGTTTACTCAAATTTTGAGCAACAACACTTGTTGGATGAAAAATTTGATTCCTCATCCAAGGAGTACCCTTGTTTCGTACTTTAGATGAACCAATTTACATAAAAAATGAGAAATACATGAAAAACGTGATTTCAATAATGATTTTTCATGTATTTCTCATTTTTCATGTCGCAGAGCCTATCAAAAGTATGCAACATGGGTATTATTTGGACGAGAAATCAAAATTTTCATCCAATGAGTACTCCCACTCAAAATTTGAGTAAAACCATAGGGAGATAAGTTGAAAACACGAGTTGAAAATGTAGTTTTATTATTTTATTAATTTTTAAGATTTTTACTTTTTTACTCCAAAAATGGTGAATCATCCCCTATGGTTGATATCATCATCTTGAATCCTATTGGTTCTTATAAAGTTTATTTTGGTTGTACATTTTTCTTAGGAGGCCCATTTTAGACCTCAAAATTCCCCTAATGGCTTGATTCTCGATTCCCTTGCATTCTCTGTCTACCTCTTGCATACCTAAGTTCAAATGAGTGTATTCTCCTATCTCCTTCCATCTTGTCTTCAAATGTCTCGCTTCTGGTATCTATTTCCTTCTTTTACAAGGATTCCCTCCCTCATGCTTACTGCCTTTCACGTCACAACCCCCTTCATAAATCTCTTTCGTCTTTTTGTTTTTGTTGTTTTTCAAGCAACATAGGCCTGAGTATTTCCACTTGCAGCACATTTAATTTCAATAGCTAGTTCCTTAAATTCATGCACCAACCAACCTTTAATGGATGTCCTGTAATTCAGGTTTCTTTCTCTACACAAGAAACCACATCATCCCAAGCAAGCAATCCTCCTCCCATCTCTGGAATCTGTGTCCCTCTTACTCAATCCACTTTTTTTTCAAATTTCACAAATAACAAAAATATTTACAAAGTATTTTGTGAGAGGACCATGGGTGCGGCCGTCACAAATTCTTTGTAGTTCTTTTTTCTAGTAAGTACTACTCCAATAATGGAGAGAAAATGCATCTTCAACAAAGGTTTGATTTGAGTCCAAAACATAAATAAGTGAAAATGTTCCAATTATAATATTTATTTCTTCAAACATTTATAAGTAAATATTTCTTTCATTCATTATAGTAGAAAATGTACATCTTAAAGACTTTGCTAAAATATCCATCTCACATGAAATAAAGAAAACCATTTTATAAAGAGAAATGGACATAAATATTTTATAATAAGCCATGAGAAAGGGATAACATCTTTAGAACAATCCTAAGAACCTCATAACCAAAAATCTCTCTTAATATATAAACATTGCATTCTCTAACAAGAATTAACAAATTTCTAGGATAAATAATCAATCTATCATGATAATGACACAAAAAAATATTTTATAGGTGTTTTGATATAAGAACTATGGGCTCCAACAACAAGGAATTGAAACATCATATGAACCACCAATAAAACCTTTGATAAACATACCAATATTATTTGAGTTATCCCACAAGAAGGAAAGATACATTGCGAGGTAAAATTGTCAATTGACAATCCATCAAAATTCCATTATTTTTTCAAAATAATACCTCCTTTTGATGTCTAGTTATACTTGAATTCTTACAGGGATATTTCTGAGCCTACCTAGCATTACCATGCCCATTTAACATGCATCTTGTTGATGATGTTGGAAGAGGTATATACACTGTTTCCATTGTCTAGTTCTTGTTTGTATTAGAGTATGTAATCAGGGAATTACATGGAAAGGATCACAACAATGCAGGAGAAAAGACTTTCTTAGATAAAATTGCGTAGAAAAGAACATAGTAGCACATGATTTCTGAAAACTAAATCCATTAAGATTTCCAAAATAAGAGATGATAGTCATATGCAGAAGGGTGAAGTGAGAATTATGAATTAAGGCGTTGATAAAACTAGGGTTTCTCAATTGTTACGATACCAAAAATGTAGACAAGAAGGTTCATAACAAGGAGGTTTTCAACCTTAGGATTGAGAATTTGAATATGCACTAAGCACTAAGAACAAATATATTTTGGCATAGGGACAAGGAAACAAAACTTCAAATGGAGCGTTATGCAGTAATGGAAAACCTAACAAATGGGAAAACTATGCATATTGCGGGCCTAAGCATATGGTAGGAGTGGGCATATGATAGTGATTATAGAGGAGTTATTCACAGGGCAAGAATTGCCCAAATTTTTCTCTAATACAATGTCAAGCTAGGTGAGATAACTCCCAAAACTTGAATGAATTTCCATTAACGAATCACACATATATGCAATGATGTCGTGACCTTTGGGTTTCAACTTCTAAGGTCTGATGTCTCTTCTTATTCTAAAATTTTGTATTTTCATATTTATATCTACAAAATATTTACAATTTCACCAAATCCATAAGGATTAGGCATCTAACAATATGTGATTATTATCATAATCCATAAGAATTTAAACTTTCCTTTAGTATTTTTAATTATTATCTTGAAATTCTAGATTAGCTTATTTACATGGTAATGTGATGTGATATACATAGCTGTGATGTGCAAATTTTCATAGGAGGCTATTGTTTTGGCTAATTTTCCTGTAATTGATATAAAAATTAAAATAAACTCAGAAAATCCCACCAAATATGAACAATAACAAATCCGTGGTCTTCAAAGTGTTGGAGGAAGTGAATAAGGATAGTGTAGAGGCAAAACCATCTATGACCTCTTCAAAGAGTAAAGATAGAGTAATAACACCTAAGAACCAAGTGGAATAAGTGGAATTTGAATCAAAATCCACATAAATGATTTGGCTCAAGAAATGAGAAAGGAAAATGAAAAGACTCCAAAGAAAGAAATTAAGACAAGTCCTTTGAATCCATTAGGGTAAGAAGATGAAGAAGTAGTGGACTAAGAGAAATAAGAAGAGGAAATAATGAAGGAATCAAAGAAAGTTGTGAAGGTTGTAGACAAAAAAAGATAAAGTAAGGAAATAAGACCATCTTGCTAAGCCCTAAGTATAGTAAGAGCGTTCATTTGACACATAAAATTCTCTTATTTTCATTGATACATTAGGGAAAGATCCTCATCCCTCTCCTCTTACAAGGGGAAGAAAACCATTAAAGTATCAAATGAAAAATGAGGTTGAATCAAATATTTTCTTGTTTAGTGGGGTAGATAATTATTCAAAAGAGTTAAAAAGATATATAATTGTAAATAAGTTTCTTTCTAAGCCAATTTTATAGAATCTGTCCACCATTTTGTGATACTATTAATAAGTAAAATAGTTTAGCTTTTATTTTGTCATTTTGAATTTTAAACCATTTTTGAAAGTGTAACTTACATAAAACTTCTAATATTTTATGATATGGCCATGACATTTTTTTAATACAAATATCAACCCTTTAGAAATAAAAAATATATAAATAAATAAAACCAAAGTTTCTAATATTGTATGATATGACGGTGACAATTTTTAATACAAATATTAACCATTTAAAAATTAAAAACAAAAAATCAAATGGTAAAACTATAATAACATCCTATGTGATGTTACAATTAATTTTATGAAGGGTGAATTTCCTTCAATACAATTACTTTTATTAGGGATGAATTTCCTTCAATACAATTGAGTTATTAGAAACCGTTTGTAATATTTTCTAATATTAGATGATATGGAAATGACAAATTTTAATACAAATATTAACAGTTTAAAAATTAAAAAAGAAAAAGAACAAAAGCCACAAAGTTATTCATCAAATGACAAAACTATAATAATGTCTTATATGATGTTACAACACTTAATTTGAAAAAATTATAATAATAACTTGTAGGATGTTACACTTAATTTTATAAAAAATAACTATTAAATAAGTTATTAGAAATCTATTTACCAAAATAGTCAAGAAATTTTAAATTATCATAAACTTTTATTAAACAAAATTTACATATTACCCATAAAGTCTCTTCCCTCTTAAAGGCCTTGCTTCAGCTCATCTTTTATGACCTACAATACATCTATATTAAATTAATCTTTTATATTAAAAATATTCATATATATATATATATATATATATATATATATATAATAATAATATGTTATATTATCCTACCTTATTTTTTATTTATACATAAAATAAATAAATAAAATATGTTACACCTTAGTGTGATTTTGTTTTAAAATATGCATTTGGGCCAAAACAGTGAAACTGTGTATCATATAGTGGAGCAGTGCGTTGTCATTTGAGCCCCTTGATACTTTGGAAAAACTAATAGATTGCATGCGAATGAATCTTAAAAAAGTAGAGCATATTATTGATATAGCTAGGAATCAAGGTTGGGAAGAAAAGGTAATATCATATAATGCATATGCATTATATTTTTTGTAATGGTAGATATAATGGGTTTAATCTGTATAAAAATATTTTAGTTAGATATAATGAGTTTAATATGTATAAAAAGATTTTAATAATATAAGTTTTCAAGGTTAGTTTAATTAGTTAAATTTTTATTGTTAAATATTTTTGTTATTGAAAGGTTATAGGTTCAATTCATTTTTTTAGGGAGTGAGTCATTATTTCCAATGAGAGTGAACCAAATATAAAAAAGAAAAAAAAAGGAAAAAAAAAATCTTAATTGTGTTTTTTATTTTTTTAAATATATATCTTGATTTTAATAATTATTTGATAACCCACGCACACTTGTGTATGTGTTTTTATAGGTTTTAATAGATATATATATATATATATATATATATATATATATATATATATATATATATATATATATATATATATATATAAGTTTTTTAGTTTTGAAGAACTATTTATTATTAATAATATGATTCAAAGTGGTTATACCGAAGGTCATCATGTCACTTGTGGGAATTGAATATGTGTATAGAGGACCACAATGATTCCCTTAACTATGATAAATCCAATTGACAAATAATATGTGTGTGTGTGTGTTAGGGAGAGAAATATATAAATAATTGTATAGTTTTTTTCTTTTTTTCAATTGGAAATAGAATTTGGTAACTTTGAAAGATCGATTGCTACTATTACACTAAATATAACTATTTCATAAATGTTTCAAATAAGCCACTTACAACATGTTTCCCAATACTATATATTTCGATAAACAAATTGTTCACCTGTTGATGGTGCTGAACCCACCAACATCAAGGGATCTCCCTAGTATGAAGTCCCAACTAGACCTCACACTCTTTGGTGTAGGAGTCCTATCCAGTACCATGGCCCGGTTGCCATTATCTTAAATGTATGTCGTAGCACTTGCTTGTCAGCACATGAGAGTGGTCTGCTTTGTCTTCGAACAATGAGGTTCATGTCCCTGGTGAGTGATAGTTTTACTTGTGTCAAGGTTCTTTCACAACAGAGAGAGAGAGGGTGGGAGTGAGTCTCCAGTTGGAAGGAAGGAAATCCCAACTCTGTCAAAGACACACAACACAACAGGACATGCAAAACTTCCAAAAGAGCAATCTAGATGGATGCGACAATGACAACACACAAAGGAGGATAACACGTACAACACCCAACGGGGTAGTCTGCGGGAGTGTGACGATCGTTATGAAAATTTTACGTGAAAGGTTCTGTCCGATGTCCGGGAAGGTAGCCAACACGGGCAGGACAATGTTAACAACTTATACAACACGTTTTCATAAATATATGTATTAGAACAACTGAATGAGTTCAATTGTTTAACATAGGTTAACGCAACATGTATTACAAGTGTTCAAGCTTAATTATTACTAACAGTTACAATACACATGTGAAAATGTGCTGGCCTATTAGCAGGCTTATGAATTAAGCGAAAGTTCCAGGACACGTCGATACATCATTACATCACTAACCCCATGGGTGGGGTGTTGGAACCACTGCTCACTCCTCAAAGAAAAGATTACAGACTCTCAAGGTTATGTGGGAGGAGACAAGGTGAAAAGTCTTTTGCATGTACAAATGAGGGCTATTTATAGCCAAGGGTAAAACTAGCCCTTGTGACTATTCAACTTCCCTCATGATTGTTTGAATTTCATGACTCTTCAGATTACAAGTAGGTCTCTTGGACTTCCATGTTACATTACATTGATTTACACAGTATGGCCCACAACAGTGATGTGGCCTGACATGACTCATGACACGACTCGACATGACAGCTCTGGTATGTTCATGATGCTGTTGGTGTGCATGTCGAGCTGTTATGCTGCTGAGTGATGGATGTCCTCTTGGTATATCATAACTTCACCTCCGCATGGCAAGGTGTGTAGAGTCTTCAATGGCCGTTGGGTTCGCTTGAAGTTGCATTCGCACGTTGCTCCTTGCTTGTACTTTGGCATGCTTGAATTGTTCGTCCATCCGTGAAAATTGCATGTATGTCCTTTCGTTCGTTTGCGAACACATATTTTCATGTTTTCCCGTCCGTCCATCCGTGAACAC
Organism: Pinus tabuliformis; assembly: GCA_031772625.1. Classification (NCBI taxonomy): domain Eukaryota; kingdom Viridiplantae; phylum Streptophyta; class Pinopsida; order Pinales; family Pinaceae; genus Pinus; species Pinus tabuliformis. The sequence goes on from CM062817.1 coordinate 930,187,059, forward strand.
ATCTTCACATGTTCGTCTGTCTGTCCATTCTCGAACACATCTTTGCATGGTTGTTTGTTCACGACCACATCTCCCTGCATGGCTTGTTTGTTTGTTCGTTCGTAGACATGTGCTCTTGCATGTACTCTCCTCTTCTCATCCCTTCTGTCATCGCACCATGTCTATTCATGTACCTGTATCTACAGTCACTCATGATGAGATGACATCAAATCCATAAATCTCCTAGTCTACCATGATGCATGATTCTTTTCGGATGCAAGTGAGTGGGAGAGAGAACAAGGTTATGAAATTGCGCGAGGCAAGTTTCGAAGTGGGATCCACGCTCCAGGAACTGCTGGTGAAAAATGCACAGAAGTCACTGGGAGACAGAGATGGGCGATCTGGATCAACAGTGACTATGCATGGGATCTAGCTCGGTTGGAGGAAAGATCTGCGAAATTTCGGGGAGAAGCGGTGCAGGCTGTAGGAAGGCTTGGCAGGAAAAATCCGTGCAATTTTTGGAGTGAGCGGGCAGCGAGAGCTTGGTATAAGGAACTGCGTAGTTCCTGGAGGGAGCTGGCAGTGGTCTGCTGGTTGGAAAAACTGTGCAGTTGCTAGGAGGCTAATCTGCTAACCACCTCTACACAGTTTCTGAGTTAAGCGGACTCAGGCCATGGGAGACTTTCTCATGAAATCTGCATAGTTTTTTGGGTGAGGAGTTGGTCAGATGAATGGGTGACTGATTGGGAAAACTACGCAGTTTTCTGAGGGAGACAAGGAAGGGCACCGGGTGTCTATCCAGACTGTTTACATAATTTTCTCAGTTAGCGGAGCGGGCAAGGTCTACAGCCTCTTCACAATTTTTGAGGGGAGTCAGTCCCGGGGTGACTACTTGGTCAAACTCTCTGGTTGACCAGCATGAGGGTTGATTGATTGGCTTGTGGGAAACGCAACTTGGAATGGGTTACTAGATGCTTCTGTGCTGTTCTGGGTGACAGTTGGTTGAGTCGATGGTAGGGTGAAGGTTTGGCTATTAGAGGGGGATTTGGTCGTCAGAACTTCAGCAAAGTGGCTAAGTATGTGAGTGAGCGAATTTGTCCATACACGACCTTGTGAACACACACTCACATGACTTGATAATAAGACGCTTCAAACCATCAAGACACACATCCTCAACATGACTGACCAACGGTGCGAGTGACAAGTGCGACGCTTATGATAGATTGTTGGACGATCGCGACAAAGCTTGCATGACAATGCATACAACTTTGTGTGTGAGTGCGACAAATGTTTACATAGCGAACACAACATGTACACACGAAGCGTAGACCTTGAACATCACCATAACAAGGCCACAAGCATGACATTGTAATCAACATGCAGAAGACGAAAGTTGGTCGAACAAGTGAAAAAGAAGTGCGACATGTAGAAGCAACACATAAAGTGACTTTTTCAAGTTTGCACACATGCATGTTATTGAGGACAGAATGATATGACAATGAAAAGCAGTCCTGCAAACTAAACTAAGAGGTGTACATCGAAAGATGTTCCGTATTTGCCATACTTACTCTCAAGATGATCATGCATCTGATGGAGTTCGCATGCGGTCTTGATATTTGCCATTACTCGGTTCCTTGGTCCTTCTCCTCAACTCCTTGGAAGCAATTTCAGCATGTCACCTTTGCCTATAGTCAATGAGAGGTGGATCTACACAATTTCAACGACCATTGACTACTGCCAGAATGAGGCCCTAGGAGGCCCGTCTACTCAATTTTTTCATGCAATACCGATAGGACAACTTGGAAAACACTGCACAGTTTTTAGGCTCAAAGCACTGTTGTGGGACAAGGGTCCCGAGAGGACACCTCTGCGCAATTTCTGAGTGCAATGTAGATGGACCGCTCTACGTATTTTTGGAGAGAAGTAATGGCTAGGGCCTCTGCGGGCTGCGGGGTTTCAACAGGCCAGGGAGGTTGGTGTCTCTACGTGCTGTAGGGTTTCAACAGGCAAGGGGGGAAGCTTGATGGTTGCAGAAACAAAGCATATAGTCTTGGGAAGTTGGATGAGGATGAGTTGCTTGGGAAAATGGCTAAGTGTGAGATTAGTAAAACATATGAAAACATTGATAGGACTCCATTGTGATTGCACACAGACACTTAGTGACATAACATAGACCATCCAGAATACATAAGACATACCTTGCTTGATGCAACAACCTTCATGACGTGAGTGCGTGAGGTGAGTGTGAAATATGTCTAATGTGATGACAATCACTCATACACGCACAATTCCCTTAAAGCAATACACCATCCTCTTTGCATGACAAACAACAACCCTTGTTCCCAAAAATGACATATGCTACATAAGATGAGAATGTGAACAACTCTTTAGGATTAAGGAGGGGAGCTTGAAATCATCAGCTTATCAACAAATGACCAAGGGTAATCGATCGCAAGATCTGATGTAAGCTCCGAAATTTTCATGTGAGCCAAAATTTTGGAAAGTAGTTGTAGTTGCAACAACATCAACAAATCACTGCAATTTTTTTTTTTTTTTTTTACATTTATTAAATTTATTATTAATAAAATTAAAATTTTAAAATAATTAGTAATTATAAATTTAATAATGATAAATTTATCTATTATTTTATTTGTAATTGTTTTTAATATGTAAAGTATAACCTTCAGAGATATATATAAAATAAATTATTAATAATGAATTAATAAATGTGTTAATAGAGTTTTGATACTTAAATGTAATTGTGAATTCAAGAATTAACATATTTTGAATAGTTTTAATTAATTTCAAGAAAATACACATTTAACAGTGTTGTGTAAGTATCCTTTTATTCTTTTTATGCACTGTAAAGCAAGATGTCTTGTGAATCCATGTAACTTTTTTCAACGAAGTAGCATCCTTGAAGGGGACAATATGATTGTTTTACTATGACAAAGTTTAATTATTTATTTACTTTACTGATGTTATAAAGAAAATTTAAATTAATGTTTGACTTTAGTTAAAATTATTTAAAATATTTTTTTCATTATTTTTTATAGATTGATTTTACACTAATTTATAGTTAATTTCTAATTATTTTAATTTAACTATTATATATTTAATATTTTGTTTTAATTTCGAAAGGGTAAATACTTTTATAGTATATTAGAAGGGTTTGAATGTCTTTTTGTAATGGTAAAATTGTGCCAAATCTTTCTCACCACATGTTTACATATTTTTTTTTCACATTTGTTATTCAATGTTCTATAACCATGTATTGAATGCTTTTAGCACTAAATTTAGTAGAAGATATATGGAATGCACTTCTTCATTCTTACATCTCCTAGTTAGAGAATAGAATGTTGGCCTTGATAGTGCATAGTTGGTTGGTTATGTATTCAACTATGACACAAACTCTATCTACATTGATTTGGACGAGGATATGGTTATAAAGAAGAATTTAGTTATGGATTCAAAAAAATTGATTGTGCACTCTATCTACCCTATAATGGTAAGCACGTTGATGACTCTTTGATACCTTTCGATGATTTGAGCCAAACTCTTATTTAATCATCAATTGCTTGTTCAAACAAATGTTGAGATAGGGTTAACTGTTAGGTTGATATTTGTTCATGCCTATTTTATTGTATTGGTTAATGCATTTCATGCATTGTTTATGCAATGTATATTTTACATGTCTTATTGGTTTTGAAAGGTGTGATTATTTGGTATCAACTTATGTACTCTAAGAAATTTATGGTTATATTATAATTCTATGGTAGAAGGAAATCAAGTGAGAGCTTGTATTATAAATAATAGAATCTAGACTAGAATAAGATCTTTATGCTATTGAAATCCAATAAGATATCTATGTCGATTTTATGGGTTGTTTTCCTACATTACGCTAGCACAATGAATTGTATTATTATCTAACTTAGCATGCACATGTGTTGATATGTATGGTTTATGTTCTTTCATGGTTTAGTATTATTTGGTATTTACATGCGCTAAAATGTGTAATAGTTTTGAGATAGAGAAGAGAGGTCCTAGTACATTATTTAACAAACACATTATATTTCCTAATCATTATGCTAATCTATAGTATCATACAAGGAACTATATCTTGCCTTAAGAGTGTTTATCAAATGGATATAAGAGGTATTGATAGTTCCCCTTCCATTGTGGAGGTTAAAATTTCCTCTATTTATTTTAATATCTTATGTCCTCTAGAGGCTAGCCCTAAGATATATCTCTCCTCTTGTTACATGATATAGATGAAACTTGCACTCTTAGCTCACTGATGCATGTATGTTCTCATTATATGGTGGAAGTTTTGCAATATTATCTCTATATGGAATAATATAATGATCCCTTCTTGTGACAATATACACTATCTTCCTAATCTCCAAAATCTAGGTTGCACACCACCTCTAATTGCAACAATTTGGTTAGTGTGTATTATATTTAATAAATCTTAAACTGAAGCTTATTCATGCCCATTGAGAATTGTTTCCCAAATTTACCATCCATAAAAAATCTCAACTATTCTCTTGGATCCTAGCGACGCAACATTTTCTAAGGAATTGCATGCATTTACTGAATGTTTTATTGACATGCTCTATGGACATACCACTTAAAATTATGTGGCTTCAAAACCAAACACTCCTTTGTCCTCTATAGATACATATAATTAGGCTAATGAAAGGTTGCCCAATACACACATTCTACTTGTGACCAATGAATGTAGGTAAGTGTAATCTCACAAAGCTTATTATAACATCATTCATTTATTATCAATCATGTATTCCTCCATATATCTTTATATACTTGCAAAAATATTCTTACAAACTTGTAATCAATAGATTTATTTATCCCATTTAATATTGGAGCCAAACTCACAACCAACTTGTTAATTAAATCCTTAAAATGTAATGTTATTTATAGCTACCACATCAAAGTTTTCCATATACTTTTCAAGGTTGTTCCCTATTGTTGTGTTACATTATTGTTCCTACCCCAATCACAACCAAAAAACTATTGTTTCATACCAATCACCATTTTCCATTCTAAATTGCCACATTTTTTCAAACGTGTACATTGTTACAAGTTGTACACTTAGCCACCATTTCTTTAATTCCATTATATTCCTTTTTCATTCACCAACAATCATATCCTTTAATTTTTACCTTATAATTTATATAGTGAGATCGTATTTGGTTATCAATTCAATTTTGTGAGAAGATAAATTCCAAATTCTAACATCCTACTCACAACCACTCACACTCACACTCCATATTATCTCTTATTATCCATCACACTCACAACCACCAACCTATTATCCTATGTCTTATTATTCTACCATCCATGCCAACCCATACTCTTGCATATTTCTATACACTACTGTATTAACCACCGATTATTTCTCTTGTTATCCATCACACTCACAACCACCAACCTATTATCCTATGTCTTATTATCCTACCATCCATGCCAACCCATACTCTTGCATATTTCTATACACTACTATATCAACCACCGATTATTTCTCTTGTTATCCATCACACTCACAACCACCAACCTATTATCCTATCTCTTATTATCCTACCATCCATGCCAACCCATACTCTTGCATATTTCTATACACTACTATATCAACCACCGTTTTCCTTTCTAAATTGCCACTTTTTGTCAAACATGGACGTTGTCACAAGTTGTACACTTAGCCACATTTCTTTAATTCCTATCATATGCCTTTTTTATTCACGAATAGTCATAACCTTTAATTTTTACTTTGTAATTTATATAGTAACGTCATATTTGGTTATAAATACAAATTTCTCAAAGGGTAAATTCCAAATTATATATTGATAGGGTGTAAACTAAAATTTGAAAAATGATTTTGGAGGGATATTAAGAAATGGTAATAATGACAAATCAAGAAGAAAATTTTAATCATTATAAAACGATGAACCTAATAACAACATGAAACTTATGGATATGATTGAGAATTTGCAAAAGGAAATAGGAGAAAAATGACAAATTCATAGGAAATGTTAATATATTTGAGAAAGTTAATTAACATTCAGAACGGTGATGGTAAGAAAAATGACAAATTTATAGGAAATGTTAATATATTTGAGAAAGTTAATTAACATTTTGAACGGTGATGGTAAGACTTAATAAAAGGTATAGGTATAGATAATAAGGAAAAAAATGTAAAGGATAATTAACGAGAATAGAGAAGGGATTGATTAACTAAATGAAAAGATAAGATGAGTTAATGATAAAATTTGTAATTTATGAAAATATCAGGGAAAATTTTAAGAACCCTCTAAATTTATAAATATAATAAATGGGCGAATCTCCATGGTATATAGGAAAAATGAAAGGCGATTTTATCAATAATATAATATGCATATATAATTTTTTGGCGAATCTCTCACTAGGCATGGCGAATATTTTACTCAATTATAAAATCTTGTAAGATCTTGGCGAGTCTTTCACTAAATAATATAACTTTGTAAAGTCCTAGTGAATCTTAGCATAGGCTACATGATGGTTTAATTCCCCCATTTAAATAGGCTACATTCCAGGTGAATACCATGGGTCAATACCATGTGCCATTTTGGTGAATACCATGGGTCAATACCATGTGCCATTTTTATTTTTATTAATTCTAATATTAGGGTTAATAATGTTTTTTTGCATGGTATTAATAACAATCTAGTCCATGGTATTTGTCCCATAGTATTTTGGCCATAGGTTTCACCTAAATATAACCCATTTTTTGAGTGTTCGTAAATATAAGGTGACTTATGGAGTAAATATAAAAAATGTTTTATTTGTTTACCATACCTCTTGTTTATTTATATTTTTATTAATTTACCATACCTCTTTTACAAATATGGTATTTGGCCCATAGGATTTACTTAAATAAAACCTCTTTCTTGAGCCTTCATAAATAGAACGAGGGTTATGGACTAAATATAAAAAGAGGTTTTATCTATTTACGATATGTCTAGTTTATTTATATTTTTATTTATTTACCATACCTTTTGAGTAAGTATAAAAAGACGTTTTATTTATTTACCATACCTCCACTTTACTTATATTTTTATTTGTTTACACCCTTACATGTATATAAGGTGACTTATGGAGTAAATATAAAAAATGTTTTATTTATTTACCATACCTCTCATTTATTTATATTTTTATTAATTTACCATACCTCTTTTATAAATATGGTATTTGGCCCATAGGATTCACTTAAATAAAACCTATTCTTGAAAATGGGCGAATGGAAGGTTGTAAGTCCTAATTTCAAGGGCTAAATTTACCTTTTTTGCCCTCTCCCTTAAAATAAGGTGGGCTATTTGAGGTGATTTGTAAAAATGTACTATGATACAAATATTCGCCCACTAAAAATTTGAAACCCCTTAATTTCGCCAAAGGGCGAACATTCGGCCCTAAAATTAGCCTTGGAAAATATGTTAGTAAGCTTGAACTCATCAATAAGAGATCACAAAATAAAATCAAGATAAAACAAGTTATCTCAATAAGATAATACTCAAAACATTTAAAAGTGACATTCAAATAATTGAAGGAAATTTAATCAAACTAATAAAACACTCATAAAATAAATAGCAGAAATATACCCAAACCATACATGGCGGAAAAGGCATGAGAGACTTTCTTGTAGTCTCTCATTCTCATGAATTTTTCTATTTATTAAATAATGTTTATGATACATATAAATATATGAGCAATTTGTCTCAAGATAGTGCGTCTATCTTGAACAAACTTGGTTGAGATACATTCTCAACAAAACACTAATATAGAACTAGTTGGAGAGAATCTCTCATCCTAACTAAACTCCCTAGTTTGAGGAACTAACTCCTAATTCTCAAGATTTGATTTATTTAATTATAATTTTGGATTTATAATTGTTTTATTATGAGAGTGAGGCTAACATTCCCCCCCTCAATGATAAATCCAAAATAAGAACAAAGAACCCTCTTCCAAGTTCTCAAGTTGATCCTCAAAAAACATTTTCCTGAAAAAACGCCAAAGCTGGATGTTGAAGAAACTGCAATATGAAGAGACCATGAGTTAGCTGCATGTCTGATTCATCTCTGAATGTTACTTGACATCTCCATCATGTGCCAAGCTGCAAAAGCATCCAACTGTCCTTTCCTTGAAATCAGCATCCTGTGTCCACTGAAAAAATTTAATGAATGTCGACTAGCGTATTTGTTTGTCCACTGACAAAAGTTGATGAATACCCATTTGCGAATCTACGGATGATGATCACCCACTAGCTGATGACAATGAAAAACAACTCACTGTTTCTTTTGTTGTGTTTGAAAATTGCTCACTGCTGACCTCGAATTCCTCTCAAATAGGAAATCTTTGGAGCTCGAACCCCTGACTATCCATAAACCTGATAATCCCGGCTCGCCTTTTATCAGCCCGATCTCAGCAAGGAATATTACTGTCAGAAAAAAGCAAAGAGGGGGCAGCAGACATTTTAGGGGGAGAACAATTGTTTCAGAGGGTGGTATAAGGAACCTATCCCTGACAGAGGTCCCCATTCTCGACATGTCAGAGACACAACCTCTTAGAGCAAGCATGGCTGGTAACTGTTCCAAATGACCTTTATGATATCCATGAACATTCGGGGCCTGGGAGCAGACCTCAAATTTCTGGTGCTAAAGGATCTTTTCTATTCTGCTCAACCAAAAATCATATTAATACAAGAAACGATGCACAGTAGTCATGCATCCATTGCCTATTTTAGGAAAATGTTTCCCTCATGGTTCCTGGTAGCTTCAGATGCAAAAGGCCTTTCAGGAGGGCTGGCGGTCCTATGGGACCCTGACTGGATCAGGGCAAAGGCATTCAAGTGCTTCGCTGGTATTCTTATCTCAGCATCAATCAGGGGAAAAGATTGCCATATTAATATTTTGAATACCTATGCTCCCTATAAGAACAGGTCAACTTTTTGGGATAAACTCTTTGCTTCTGAAATTTTTGATATCGAATCATTGATGATTGCAGGAGATCTTAATGTTACCCTCAGCTCTGAAGAAAGATGGGGAAATTGTAGGAATAGAGACCCGCTGGCTGACCGCATAAAGGATGAATTATTGCAAAGAAATTTTGTTGATATAGCTCCTTCTAAAATGATGCCGACGTGGGACAATGGTAGAACAGAAAAAGCTTACATTGCAAAGAGGATCGACCGATTCATCGTTCATGGCAGCATCATTGACAAATTGGGAATGCCTCTCTCATCCATCGGGACTGCTTTTATTTCAGACCATAAACCAATTTTCTTATGCTGGAAGGATAATAGTATCAGAAAAGGGTTCCCTTTTAAATTCAATAGATCATGGCTACAGGACCCAGAATTCAATGAAGTCGTTACAAATACTTGGAAGGACTTCTCTGCAAAAGACTCGGCCCCCCCATTTATGACATTCAGAGACAAGATGAGTGCCATGAGGAAGGTGGTTAAAGATTGGCAGTTAAAAAAAAGACAAAGGGATAGAGCCTCCCTTCAGGAAACGCAGTGGGAGCTGGACAGGATTCAAAAGGATATGGACGTCAACTCTGTTTCCTTCAGCATGAGATGCCGCATAAAAGAGCTAGAAAGAAAAAAACAGAACCTTCTGAAGCAGGAGGAAGCTTTCTGGAAACTCAAAAGCAGAGTAACTTGGCTTAAGGAGGGTGACAACAATACAAAGTTTTTTCACAAATACGCAAATTCCAGACGACAGAAAAATACCATATGGAGGATAAGCGATGGTCAGGGAGGCTTTTATGTCTCTCAACAAGATATCTCTAAGGAAGCTGTAAGACATTTTAAAGGGCAATACAAAAGAAGGGAAGGAAGCAAAATCCAGGACATCCTGTGGGGTATTGACCTGATGCCTCAAATGTTCGATGATGACAAAAATGAGAGTCTCTTTCTGCCCATAACAGAGGACGAGCTTATGGGGGTTCTGAAGGCCTTTAAAAAGGACAAATGCCCTGGCCCCGATGGCTGGACAATCGAATTTTACATCCACTTTTTTGACATTATCAAGCAAGACCTGCTGAGAATGGTTGAAGCATCAAGAATTTCGGGCAGTATTCACCTGATCACATCCTCCACTCATATTGCTCTTATCCCGAAAAAAATGGAGGCGATCTCCTTCCAAGATTTCCGGCCGATATCCTTATGCAATATTTCTTTCAAAATCATCACCAAAATTATTGCGGAAAGGATTAAAGAGACTCTGGCCACTTTTCTTACTAAGGATCAACATGCTTTCTTAAAGGGAAGGAGCATTTTGGACGCTGTTGCCAATACACAGGAGTGCTTGTTTACGATGCTCTCGGAGAAATCAGACGTTGCCATAATGAAAATAGGCCTTCAAAAAGCCTTCGATTGTCTGGACTGGGGTTTTATAAAATGCTTATTAGCAAAAATTGGTCTGAAATCAAACACCATTCGCTGGATAATGTCTTGCGTGGAGAATGTGAATTATGCAGTTATCATTAATGGCATGCCCTCTCCATTTTTTCCAGCTGAAAGGGGACTTTGCCAAGGGTGCCCCCTATCTCCTCTTCTGTTTATCATGGCAATGAACTCGTTGAGCCTTCACATCAACAAGGCGGTTTTAGAGAATAGATGCAAGCCTGTCAAGATCTGCAGGAATATCTTCATGTCCCACAATCTATTTGTAGACGATGTGCTCTTGTTTGCTATGCTCTGTCGGGCATCGTGGTCCTGCCTTTTTGATATCCTGAAAAGATTCCAATCTGCAACTGGTTTACACATAAACAGAGCCAAGTCCATTCTTTTCCATAACGACACTAACACCGAACTGGTTAATTGGATCTCACAGTTATTTGGTGTAGAATCCAGGTCGATCAAGGATGGTGTTAAGTATTTGGGATTCCAATTAAAGGCAAACAATTACTCAAATGCAGACTGGCAGTGGTTGATTGACAGGTTCTATAAGAAGATCTCTGCCTGGGAGTTCAAATGCCTTTCTCTGGCGGGCAAAATTACTTTGACTCAAGCTGTCCTAATGTAGATGGCTGTTTACTGGGCCCACATCTTCTCCCTTCCTGCAGATACAATTAACAAAATGAATAAGATCGCTGCACATTTTATATGGGGAGGCAAAGCTCACTAGAAGAAATTCCACCTTACGAGGATGGAAAAGATTGCCGCGCCAAGGAGTTTAGGAGGCTGGGGTTTACTGGATATGAGGACCTTCGATAAAGCTCTCCTTTGCAGGTCTTTGTGGAGGGGGATCTTTGGGGATGGGCCGTGGAGCAACACTATTAAGAACAAATATATGAAAGGAAGGGATATAGAACATTGGTACAGAAAAGGTAGGATTGGATCTAAATATGGTTCGGCCATCTGGCTCAGTTTTCGGAAAATTGGATCTAAATATGGTTTGCTAGGGTTTCGCAATTCCATCACCGAAAATTTAGGGAAGCTCTTGAAATTGAAAAAAGACCGAACAATCTCAATAGAGAGGACGGATGGAAGATAAGCAGCTGCTGGATCCCAGCCCTCTCTTCCTAATTGAAGGATTATGATTTTTATTATTTAACCTATTTAACTTGATAATCTTTTCTTGTTAGTTATTATTATTATTATTATTATTGATTTATTTTTATTTTTATTTTATTTATTTATCTATTTATTTATTTTTATTTTATTATTCTTTATTTATTTATTTATATATATATTTTTAATTTATTTATTATTATTATTATTATTTTATTTATTTTTATTTTATTTTATTTATTTTATTTTTATTTTTATTTTTATTTTATTTTTTATTTTTATTTATTTATTTATTTATTTTTATGGTTATTTGTTACGTTCTAATTAATTAACTAATTTATTTTTATTTTATTTATTTATTTTAGTACCTTTTATAACCAGCTTCTTTAATTTACATACATTAATATTTATTTATATTTATATTTTTATTACCTCGTTCCAATTATATTTTTTTAAGTTATATCGTTCCTATATTTTTATTAATTCTAATTAACTTTTATTAACAACCTATTATTATAATCTTTATAATTTTTAATTATTAAATGAATTAGTTTTTTAACTAACCATTAACACCAATTAAAATTATTTTATTTTTGAATAATAATAATAATAATAATAATAAATAAATAATAGTAATAATAATATTAATAATTTGACCCTGGTCCCAAGGTCAAAATTAGCCGTTGGAGACTCTGCTCAGACTATTTAACATGCTAAGCTGGATCTGTTTCTTCAACTTGTCCTGACGATGAACCACACTAGTTGGTTCGAAACGCGTCGACAAATGATATTCTATGTGATTTACGTTGAAGAATCTCTCATAAATTAAAGTGGAAATTTCAAACGGGTAGCAGAATATTGGAATCGATCCTTTTGTTGGAGGCCGAGAGGCCATTTCTGTTCCCGAGCAGCTTCTCCGTTTTCTCCACAGAATTGGTATTTTTACTTGGGATAAACTCATCTCCGTCTGGCACGGCCCTATCCCCATATGGAAGGAGGCCTACGACCTCGGCATGCCAGCTCCCATGGCTGACCTTTGGAACTCCGTCATCTCATATCTGAAAGGCTGTGGCTTCCACCATTCTGGAACTACAAACTATCTGGTATGGTCAGCTCCTAATGAAAATCTGGCTGTTCAAGTAAAAGACATCTACTCCAACCTGATCAGTCTTAAGGCTCTCGGCTGCAATTCGATTTTTCCTCCGCTCTTGTGGAAGTCAGGCTGCCCTCCGAAATCAATTTTTTTCTCGTGGCTTGTATTCTACAACAAAAATTTGACATGGGAGAATTTAAGAAAGAGGAACTGGCACGGGCCAAGCAGATGTGCGATGTGTGACTCTCACGAAGAATCCAAATTTCACATGTTTTTCCAATGTCAATCTATGCTGCAAATCTGGCAAGTCCTGGCAAATCTTTTTGGCTATCCTCTCATTGCTTTTAGTTCCTCACAGGCAGCGTTTGAGTGGTGGAGCACGCAAAAAGAATCATGGAGACCTCTGATTATTATCGTTCTGTGGTGCGCCTGGAAATGGCGAAACAACAAGATTTTTAAGGAATCAAAATCCCCTCTCATGTCTATTCTGCAGCATATCATCACGATTTATGATTCTATTCCAAGATATCAGCCTAAAGTGCAGAAAACGCCACAGTTCTACGGATATATGCTCCTGCTTAAAGACTCCAAAGGCCTTTTTTGACGGTGTAGAACAACAAAGAATTTGTGGTTGCGGGGTTCACATCATTATGGACGAGAATATGCAATACTTTATCTCATGGAATGGAGGAAGAGGCTCAAACAGCTTAGCGGAGGTGCAAGCCCTTGCAGGTCTTCTTGTTTTTTGCACTTTTTTTGATATCCAGTCTATTTCTATCTTTGGTGATTCAAAATCTATGATCGACCATGTCATGGGCTCTAGCCACATCAGATGCCCCCACCTAGCTGGCTGGCTGGACAAGATCAAGTTTTACTGGGGTCTCATAAAAACTGCTCAATCCAGCACATATACCGTGATCAAAATCAGCAAGTGGACTCTCTGTCAAAGGAAGGCTTGGTTCTCGGGACAAGATCCTGGTCCCTGAAGGTTTCTCTCGACGGGCATTCCTGGCTCATCCAGGACTTTTCCATTCCTGGCTGCTGACCCCTTCTATGTTTTTTCTTTTTCATCATCTTCTGCCTCTATGTGATTTGATCATGTCATGATATATCCCTGTTTTAGATTCCCTTATCTGAACAGATCTGGTATGTGCCGCTTCCGCATGGTATCATTCTATGTATGTCACTCTTTTTGGGGATTTTTGTTATCTGTTTTGCATCCTAAATATCAGGTACACATACTGCTAGTATTTGTACTATCTGGATCATACAGCTTCTATATGCTGTTTTTTTGTATCATCTGGAACTTATATTCTCTCAATATAATTTATATAATGATTTTTCTTTCTGAAGAAATGCAACATAGGAAAATATTATAACTCATTTAGAAAATGGAGCCAATATAAAATCCATCAATGAAAGTCTATAACTAAGAGAAACTATATAAAAGGGTTTTTATACCCATTTACCTGTAATACAGTCTGATGTGAAGTCGAAAGAAGAATACATTCCATACCAGAGACACGGGTCAACCATTACATTGATTTATCTATCGGTCATAAAAATAAATGAAGCAAAAATTATTTTAAAGCAATATTGCTCTCTAAAAACCCTAGCTATAAAGCAAGAGTTATAGTGGAGAGAACACAAATAAATGAATTAGGTTTGGCAATGCTAGGGTATCATTAAACGCTTAATAAACCCTAATCCATACTCCACAGTTGATCTTGCAAGTCCTAATTCGGAGTGTTCGTTCGGTATGTCAAAAGTACATAAGTGGAATTACTAATGAATGCCGCGAGTAAGGAAAAGTTATCTGGAGAGTTTGCGATGGAACACTTATAAACCAATACATTAAACACTATGTTGACCATCATAATTAATACCACATTTTCAACATAAAACGATCCAAGGCACTTTTTTTTTCAGAACGAAAAAAGCTTTATATTATATGAGAGATATAAAGTCCAAATAGTAGATACATCAGAGATGGTCTAAAAAAGTCCATATGTTAAAATATACTTAAGCTCCTAAGATCTGCATGGGGAATATCATGGTTCACAGCCCATCAAAAAACTAAATACAACATATGTCCTATAAACTATCACGGTTCACATAGTATAGAGAGGCTATATGTAAATACATAAAAAAAAACATATGCAGATTGAGGTAGAATATGTAGATCATCAGAGACGAGAAGTCTGGGAATGTAATATCATGGATCTGGAAGGTTTCTCCCTCAGAGAAAATCTCTAAATACCATAAACCTGGAGTAGATAGGAGCCCCAATTTAGAAAGTGCATCAACTTTCGAATTTTTGTCCTTGTAGATGTGCTCAATAGTACTGCCAACCATGCAGCCCCAGTAATAGTTGATCCTATCCCTCCAGCCGGCCAGGTGTGGCGCCAAAATATGATTTTTCCTTGTTACCGAATCAACCAATACTTTCGAATCTCCAAAAATAGATACCGGTAGAAGAAATAGGTGCGCGCAGTAAACAGTAAGCTGGTTTAATACTAATTGCACTAAAATTATTCTCCCCACCAAGGAAAGGCATTTGAACTCCCATGCTGAAATTCTCCTGTAGAATCTATTCAAAATCCAGTCCCAATCGGATTTCGAGTAGCCATTAGCTTTAATCTGGAAGCCCAGGTACTTTATGCCACAGCTGATAAACTGTGCTTTCATTCCAAACAACTCTGATAACCATAGAACATCTTCCTGATTTAAATCAGAATGATAGATAGTAGATTTTTCCTGGTTAACTTGTAAACCCGTAGCCATTTGAAAATTTTCCATAATATCATAGAATCGCAACCAAGAGACCCTGCAAAACATGGCGAATAATATGATATCATCAACAAATAAGTTATGTGATAAAGAAATGTTCCTGCAGATTTTGAGGGGGCACCACGAATTTTCATTTACAACCTTTTTGATATGCAGGTTGAGAGTACCCATTGCCAGAATAAATAATAGTGGAGAGAGTGAGCATCCTTGCCGCAGTCCCCTCTCTGCACGGAAGAATGGGGATGGTATGTCGTTGACGATGATTTCATATTCCACAGGTTCAACACATGCCATGATCCAGTTGATCATATTGGATCTCAACCCAATTCTTGCAAGTAAACACCTGATGTAGCCCCAATCTAGGCAGTCATACACCTTCCTAAGGTCGACTTTGATAATAACCGCTTCACTTTTCTTTGAATGAATAGCATATAATGCCTCTTGTGTACCAGCGACTGCATCATGAATATATCTCCCTTTTAGAAACCCATGCTGTTCTTTTGTTAAAAATTCAGATAATACTCCCTTCAATCTCTCAGCTATGATCTTTGATACTATCTTGAAGGATATATTACACAATGATATCGGCCGAAAGTCCTGGAAAGTCTGGGCATCCCCCTTTTTGGGAATGAGAGCGATATTGGTGGAGCAGAGATGCTTGCTGATACTACCCTTTATTCTGGTATCTTCCACCATCTTCAACAGGTCATCCTTGATGATATCATAGAAATGTATGAGAAACTCAATTGACCAGCCATCTGGACCGGGGCTCTTGTCCCGTTTGAATGATTTCATAATAGCCAGTAATTCCTCCTCAGTAACAGGCTGATAAATCTGGTCGTTTAATTCATTATCAAACATCCTCGGAAAAACTTCTATTCCCCATAATATATCCTGAAAACTGCGATTATTCATTCTTTCATATTGCTTTTTGAAATATGCCACCGCCTCATTTGTAATATCCTGCTGGGAGTAATGAAAGCCTCCATTACCGTCACTGATTTTCCATATTGTATTTTTATCCCTTCTTGCGTTGGCGAATCTATGGAAAAAATTTGAGTTTCGGTTGCCTTCTTTCATCCATATTGCCCTACTTTTCAATCGCTAGAAGGTTTCTTCTTGTTTCAAGATTAGCAATTTCTTTTTTTGTAGACTCTTAATATGATGTCTCATATCATAAGACAATGAATCATATGCCATAGCTTCCGCAACAAAATCAAGTTCCTTTTGGATTTCTCGGAGCTCTTTTATATTTGCTTGTCTTTTCTGAAACTGCCATTCTTTTACAATCTTCCTGATTTCATTCATCTTATCAATGAAGGACATACGAAAAGGAGCAGATTCTGTTGAAGACATCTCTATCCACGCTTTTACTACAATGTTATTGAAATCAGGCTCCTCCAGACATTGTCTATTGAATTTAAATGGGAAACCTTTTCTGATTCCCATAGATCTCCATCCAAGCATGATCGGCCGATGATCAGATATATAGATATTTTCAACAGTAGAATAAGGCATGCCAAGGGATTCTATCAAGCTAGCATGTAAGATGAATCTGTCGATTCTCTTTGCAATGTAAGCCTTTTCATTCCTTCCATTGTCCCAAGTGGGTAGAATTTTGGGAGGGAGAATGTCAATAAAATTTTATTTAGAAATTCATTCCTAATCCTGGCAGCATTAGGATCCTGCTTCTTACTGATGCCCCAGATTTCATCCATGCTGAAAGTGATATTAAGGTCAACTGCAATCAATAATGATTCAATATCAAACACTTTCGATGCGAAAAGGCTATCCCAAAATGCTGATCTGTTCTTGTATGGAGCATATATGTTCAATATATTTATAGGACATTTAAAACCTCTAATCTGTGCAGAAATTAGAATTCCTGCAATGCCGCTGTATGCTTTTGCACATATCCATTGTGGGTCCCATAATACCACTAAACCACCAGATAAACCTATGGCATCAATTGCTGAGATGTGCCATAGGGGAAACATCTTCCTGAAGTAGGATACAGTGACAGAAACAACATGCATGGTCTCTTGTATCAAAATGATTTTAGGGCTCGTTGATAAAAATAGGTTTTTTAAGGCCAAAAATTTCAGGTTTGCTCCCAGACCTCTAATATTAACAGATAAAATGAAATTCATTTGGAAGGCAATCTGGCCTTTCCAGCTCTAAGAGGCCTATCATCAGAGATGTCTGTAATGGGAATGTCAACCAATGAAAGATTTCTGAAACAACAATCAGATACAACTCCCCTCCCCCTGAAGTGCCTACTGCCCCTATTGTTCTTTCTTCTCACAGTGATATTCCTAGCAGATGTAGGGCTGATCTTAGGCGATTTAGGGGTCGCAGGTTTATGAACAGTGAGAGGCATGAGGGCAAGAGATTTCTTGGACAGCAGGTAGTCTAAATCGCTACCAATAGAATTAATAGGCGATGAAATAGGGGAATTTGCAGGAGTGGGAGAAATCCGGGCTTCTAAACCATGCTCCCCAGGTGCAGAATCTTTATTAAGGGGCGAAGAAGAATTATGAAAGAGCAGAGATTCATTTCCAATTGGAGGCCGAGGAATGGGGATCGGATTTGATACATTTTGATCCGTGTAAGGTTCCTTTGGAGGATTAGGAGGACGAGGGATCTCATAATCAGATGCAGTTTCCAATTCAGGCATAGACGGCGAGATCCGGTATATAGGATCAGGGTTAGTCGGCTATGAGGGAGATAGCTGATGATCAACTACAAATTCACCATCACGGGAGAGCCGAGAAGTGAGATTAGGAGAGGCTGATTTCTCCGAATCCATAGAAGGCACATTCATCTTATGAGGCAACTCCACAAACTTTGTGAGACCGTGATGCTTTCGGCCTTTAGTTTGACGCCTCGGACAATGTTTAGCAAGGTGCCCCGTGTACATAAGGTAATGCAAATGATACATCAAACCATTAATATGGTTGCAAGTTAATACGTTGGTTGCTTAAAGGTGTTATGTTGCAGAATGTTTATAAGTTAGTAACACTTGGCGATGTTGGTATAATTGGCATGCCTCGTATGTTTGTATAACTCTCTAGAGAACCACAATAATTTTAATACAAGTAACAAACTATGTCGAAACATAATACCACATACAATATGATAATAACATTGTAGTTGTTTTTATAATGTAGGTAAATAATTTCAGAAGAAAATGAGATTAGGCATATATCAGTCTTCGCGATGTTATATAGTTAGGTTACCATTATGTAAGTTACTCCTTAGTTCATTACAAAGACTTCTAATAATGTTGAGGAAATATTGTTGGTAAAGATTGCTATAACATTTATTTACATGTTATAAGGGAATTATAGCACCATGATTTACATGTTATAAGGGAATTATAGCACCATTTAAATGATAAATAGATATAAATACACATAATAAATTTGGCAAGAAAACTTATGATTTGGTTGACAATTCCATATAATGAGATTACAAGGCACTTGTTGAACATTTTGTACCAATTCCATTGAAGTAAGGTTGAATTAGGAGTTAATTCTTGAAAATACTCATCAAACTTATGATTTGGTTGACAATTCCATATAATGAGATTACAAGGCACTTGTTGAACATTTTATACCAATTCCATTGAAGTAAGGTTGAATTAGGAGTTAATTCTTGAAAATACTCATCATCTACAGACCCTTTACAGTCCATTGAGGATAAGAATGCGTGATGCGATAAAACATATAGTTATTAGTTCCTTATGAAAAAGGAAGAGCCACAGTGCAGTGAGGAACATATAGTAAAATGACAATTGATAATTATGTATAAAAAAATAAAATAAAAAAATAGGGTGTTTATGAGAGTCATCACAAAAAACCATGGATTGTATCCAATAAATATAAAAAGGCAAAATCTAGCATTAATTGCATGTTTTCATAATTAAAATAGAGTTGACATCTTGACTTTAATTGTTGTCATATGTATTTTCAACCATTGAAAACCATTGTTTATTTAATCATAGCTTGTGTGTTTCATAACCTTTACTCCTTTGTTGATCCTATCACTAATAGGTTATTTTCTCAATATTTTATATGCCATTGTGTGCCCTAAATCTACATATCACGAAAACCCTAACTTATAGAAGTTTCCTTCTAAATTATAAAGGCGTTAGAAAAGTGTACTTGAACTCTGGGAAACTCTTATCTCAACCTTTTAAGGCTTGGCTAGTACCTTTTCTTTTAATTATTAGACCTTGCATCACTATTGAGCCCTCCTTAGTTGAATATCTTGCTAGTGATCTTTTGTAGGGAAGCTCCCTTGTGGTGGTAATATCCACCACTAAATAGTTGGATAGAAGTCATTGAGGTGATAGTAGTGACTAGTCTCTTGTTACCACGAGACCTAGGTTGCCCAGTGAGGCTTTGCACTAGGCCTGCTAGTCTTTGTGATAGTAATGCATTTGATAGGTATCTCTACCTTGCCACTTTCATGTTGAGTATAACCATTTGAAATATTATTTGTTGTATTTGGGGTGGCATAGCTAGGTTGGCTAGGAAAACCATTCTTGTGCAATTTTCATTACTGACTATGTTGCTTTTAGTCTCAAAATAAAAGTTATTTTCTTCTCTTGGTTTTATAGTGTTCACTTTGAATGTGAATCAATAGTATCCTCTATTCTTAAATAAATAGCCAATTGGTCGAATATTATGTCCATTAATATTGTCTTATTCTATCTTTTTATTTTCTTTGTAAATGCATGTGATTGTGGTAGTCACTTGTCTACAAGCTAACATCCAACAAATATATAGGCATTGTAGGTAGATATTATTAGAACTTGTGTGTATATATGAAGAATTCTTAATTGTGGTATGCAATAACATTCTTTACTATATGTGAGTATGACCGTATCATACCACTATAGTTCCATACAACATTTTTGAGCATGATCATCATGTATTATGACATTGCATTCTTACATATATTCATATGCATGCATGTAAGGTTATCATACACAAAGATTTAACCTCATCTATCCATGAGTTGTTATTTCATTCTTAACATAAAAAGAGTGTACTATATAAAAAGATATTTGGAGGGTAAATTGGACAAACCTGAGTTAGGTTATACTCATTCCTTCTCGTATAAGGGTATTGTGTATACAACTATATAATACAAGGGTAGAAATAACTACAAATTTAAATGCATAAAGAGATGAGTCAAAAAATCATTATAAAAAAACAAAACAAAATATATGTAAATATTGTAGAAATTGGCAATGTAATGATCCATAAACTGTTGTGGATATTCCACTAAACAGTTCGTCACAACAAATCTGATAATATTATATTAAAAATCTGAGACTCTACAATATTACAGTTTCATTTAATTTCTAGATCTGTAAAATTAACTGTAATTAGTGGATGCATGTAAAAGTAATTCAAGCAGAGAAGTAGTGAATGAAAAAAATAAGCTCACACACACATAATACATAAAATATGCTCTCTGGGAAACCCTTTCGGTAGAAAACCCAGCTAGAAGGTGAAGCCACTTCACTCTCTTTCTCTGTCTGGAAATATGGCTACAGATACAAAGAAGTAATATATGTGGCCCATGGGCTGCTACAATGTAAAAATCCTCTGTGTATGCTCTACCTCCTATCTCTCCTGGCTATCTTTGCTCAACTATGGAACAAAATTCTCTCGAAAGAATGGAATGCCTCTTCCTCCTAGTAGCTTGGTTATAACACAACCTTGATAACCTACTAGTGGTTAAGTTTGACTACATCAACTCTTAACTAGAGTTACAAAATAGACTCTTCTAGAGTCTTTTACATCAAAAACACATGGCTAGCCCATTTTCCATGAATAATGGGGGCTAACGTGACATCCTCCCAAACTATAGGTGTGAAAATAGGAAGGTCAACTTCTGAGTGGCATAACTTTTGCATATAGACTCTGATTGACGCGATTCTTACTCGTTGCAAAGCTCTCTGTGTGTAAAATAACATGAAAGTGTCCTGCACTTTAGCAGCAAAGTTTTACCCCCAAAAACCATTGTTTGATGCCTCAAAATTCTCTTGAAAGGTTTCAGACCCCATTTGCCAAACCGGGTCCCGCCAGTAAAAGCTGTCTTGTGAGCTAATTCCTCCACTTTTTCCACTCTAAATGCATCGAGATGGATGAAAAACAATATAATGATCCAATTTGGATCACACCTCCCCATTTTGGGAGGCTTTTGGTCCCCAAAATATTTTACTGAATGAGGTGGGGAAATTTTTCCTCCACCTTATCTATAGTGTACCATTTAGATTTGCATGGAAGTTGTCCCTTCAACCCAATCTGCCAGAGGTCTTGTTGCCCTTGTCTTGTAGTTCTGGACCTCTTCTACAAGACTATATCTTTTTTCAACTCTGCCTGAGCGTTTGGTGCCAAATCCTTCACAAAAGGTAGGACCCGTTCCTCTTCCTGATCTAGCATGGAAGTCTCATAAAGTTTCAAATTCTCTACATTCACTATTGAGTAAATGTGCATATATGGTGGTAAACTGAGTCGGTAGGAATTATCACCCACCTTTTCGAGTATCTCAAAGGGACCATAGCTTAGAGCCTTGATTTTATTACCATGCCCCTACAACCTCTCCTTGTTCAACTATAGCCATACTCTGTCTCCCACCATGAATGATTTCTCTGTTCTGTGTTGATCATGCATGGCCTTATACTTCACCTACGACTTCTCTAGTGTTTCCTGTACCGGTAGATGGATCTGCCTGATCTTATCTATAAAATTTTCAGCACTCAAAGCATCTCCTCTAATATCTTCCTTCACTCCTCCTTGTTGCCCGTATGCAATATCCAAAGGTGAAGATAGCAAATATCCAAAACAAGTTTCAAATGGGGACTTTCCTGTAGAAGTGTGGACTGCTTTGTTATAAGAATGTTGTATATATACCAGATTTTCATCCTAGGTCTTTAGATGCTTCTGGTTGTAACCCCTCAGAAGCTGCACCAAATTCCTATTGACTACTTCTGTCTGCCCATCTGGCTATGGATGGAATGTTGTAGATCTACCCAGACTTGTCCAAATAACAAGTTTGCTACTTCTTATCCGCTGATGGTCTTTTTACATGGCATTAGAACACACATCTTGTTGAACCTGTCAACTACCACGAGCAGTTAGTCATGTCCCTTCCTCGTTGTCGATAAACCTCCCACAAAGTCCATGGAAATTCTTTCCCAAGGATGAGTATGTACAGGTAAGGGACGATACAGACCCTGTTTCATGTTGCTAGGCTTGCTGGTACAACAAAGCATGCATCCTCTTATGAACCTAGCTACTTGTTCTTGCATCTTGGGCCAATACACATACCTTAGCAAGTTAGCCACGATCTTTCCTACACCAAAATGCCCTGCAACCTTGGAGGTGTGAGCCTCTCTAATCAACTGCAAATGCTCACCTTTAGGAACACATAGCTTATCCAACCTATAGAGTTACCCATCTTGGAGATGGTAGTCAACGATGATGTCGCCATCATGCTCATGAATCTGACGATCCAACTACTGATACACCTCCTTGAAGTCCTCATCTTTTGAATATGCCTCTCTGTATGCATCATGGGTGAATGGTTCCATGTGCATAAGGGTCCCCAAAGTTGTAATCTTTTATGTGGGTGGCCTTGGAAGCATATCAATCAACTTGTTTGTGCTGCCCTTATTATACTTGATCACCAAATGAAACTGTTGTAAAAACCCCATCTACTTGTAGTGCATGTTCTGTTGTAGCTTATTCTGGGCTTGTAGGTACTGTAACAGCTGGTGATCCATGTGGATTATTGTCTCCTTTCCCATCCGATAGTGCTTCCAGTTCTTCACAACTTACACCATGGCATAGAGCTCCTTATCGTAGGTAGGGTAGTTAAGAATTGCCCCATGAAATACTTCAGAATGGTAGAAAAGAGGCCTTCCTCCTTGCATCAAGACAACTCCCATAACATACCCGCTCACATCTGTCTCCACTTCAAAGGGTCATTGCAAGTTTGGTAATGCTAGAACTGGCACTTCACTGATCTTCTTCTTTAACTCATTAAAAGCATTTTGCTGCCCTTTTCCCCACTGGAAACTCTTGCCACTTGCTATTATGGAGTGGAGTTGTGTTGCTACCACTGAAAACAAGGCTATGAATTTGCTTGGGTACTGTGCTACTCCAATGAAACTCCTAACCTCAGTAACATTAGTAGGTACCGACCATTTCATGATGGCCTCCATCTTGGAAGGGTCTATCTTCAATTATCCTCCACCAATCACATATCCTAAATACACCAAGGGCTGTTGTGCAAACTCATTCGTCTTGAGATTTTCTAACAGCTGGTGCTTCTTCAATGTTTCCAGCACCTGCGTCAAATGTGAAATATGCTCCTCCCAGGTAGTACTGTATACTAGTATATCATCCAAATAGACAATAACAAATGAATCCATAAAAGAGCGAAGTAAATCATTCATTAATCTCATAATTGTAGATCATGCATTACAAAGGTCAAATGGCATAACTAATCACTCATACAAACCCTGCCTGATTTTGAAGGCGATATTCCATGTATCTTCTTCTTTGAATCGAACCTGGTGATATCTAGACTTCAAGTCCAGCTTGGTGAAATACTTTGCTTGCTGCAACTTATCTAGCAGATCGTCTATCCTGGGCAGGGGTATCTGTTCTTGAGCGTGATTTTATTCAACTCCCTGTAATATATACACATCGGCCAAGTCCAATCCTTCTTTGGCACAATGATGATGGGTGACCCACATGGTGATGTACTCGGTCGAATGACACCTTGTTCCAGCAGCTGTTGCAACTGTTTCTTCATCTCACTCGCTTCTATAACAGACTGCTTGTACAACCCAATATTTGGCAATGGAGAGTCTAGTAATAGCTGGATCTTGTGCTCCACTTCTCTCTTGGGGGTAGCCTCTTAGGCTCTCGAAACACGTCCTTGTATGCCTGTAACAACTCCTCCAATTGTTGTTTTTGTTTTTTAGTACACACCTCTAGGGATGCCTTGCCTCTTATTGACTCCTCTACATACTAATTTTCCCTTAAAAACAATAAAACATACTTCTTGCTAGAACTGATCAATTTCTTGGCTTGGTTGGCACTTACTAGTGAAATTTTTGACTTGCCTTTGTGTACGTTGATGATGAACGATTTTCCATCCTTGATGAGCTGGTAACGGTTCGCTCTCCTCATGAATATTGCATCACGCATGTACATGTATGGACTCCCAAACATGACTCCACATATATCAAGGGGAACCACATCCAGATCTACTTCATCAATAAAATAAGCACTGATAACAAATCTAATTTTACACTATTTTGTTACCTTCAGCTGTGTATCCTTATGTACCCATCCCACTGCATATGGGTTTTGATGATCACAAACTTCCAGCCCCAACTTCTTGACTATATCTGCTGCAATGAGATTTGCCTCCGATCGTGAGTCAAACAGAGCATCAATCTTCGTCTTCTTGACCTGTATCTTTACATGGAAGAGTTTGGCCATTTCTTTCTCTTCCTGTTGCTGAAGGCTACTCAGATTCACCTCCTTCTGCACTGACGTACATACGATCTTCTCATCCACGTCCAAGCTACTTTCAACTTGGTTGCTTGAATCAGTGGCCATGAGATTCTTCTTCTTATTATCTTTTTTCTTGTTCTTCGGGTTTAGATCTGGATGCAATTTCCAACACTTCTCCTTTGTATGCACATCAATGTTGTAGTGGTTGCTAGGATCTTTGCACTAATGTGTCGTGGTTGCTGTCTTTTTAGCTTTTCCCCCTTTTTTCTTCTTCTTCCCCTCCTTAGAAGCATCTTGTTGCTCCTTTTGCTTCGATCCACTTGATTGCTCTCTATTCTGGCCTATGTTCTCCAGGTACTGTGCCTGTACACAAGCCTCGTCCATTGTTCTGGGCTTGAACAACATCACTTGCTCACGCAAATGGCGATGCCGACCCCCCAAATACTTGAGGAGTACATATGGGTTCTTTGGAGATATACTCAACATTATAGCCATCTTTCTGAATTCTGTGGTGTACTCCTGCACACTTTGGCCCAAATTTTGCCTGAAGTAATGCCACCGGATCCATTGGTCTTCCACGTACCCAATGGGATAAAACTGTGACTTAATGATGGTTTTGAGATCCTCCCACTTAGTCACTGGATGTTCTCCATCCAACCTCAGGGTTTTCGTGTGGTTCTCCCACCAAGTCAGTGCATGGCCCTCCAATTTCAGTCGCGCGAATGAGATCTTCTGCCCTTCCTCGATCTGATGGACATTGAAATAAACTTCCAGTTGCTGCAACCAATGGTTCAGCTTCAAAGCATCGATCTTGTCATGGTATGGCTTGATATCGAATTTTGCTTCCACTTTAAATAGGGATTGGTTCACAACACTCGAATTGGGTTGATCTTTTCTGATTTCTTTCTTCGGCTAGTTATCTTCGTCTTCCCGATCCCCCGATCCACCTTCTGATTTGTCCTCTGCATTCGAACCCCTTTCTTCTCCATATATCCCTATATTATTTCTTAGGGCTGCCACAAGGAGGTTGACATTGCGGTTTATATCCGTGACTTGCTCTTCGAGCCGCGAAAACCTCACCTCTGAAGGATCACGAGGTTCATTTACAGATTCGTCGCCCATGATTAGGATTTTATGATTTTCGGCCTCGTCGATTGGATCCATGCAATCTCCACAAAATACCCAAAGAAAACCACTCTGATACCAAATGATCCGTAAACTACCATGGATATTCCACTAGACAGTTTGTCACAATAGATGTGATAATATTATATTTAAAATCTGGGACTCTACACTATTACAGTTTCATTTAATTTCTAGATCTGTAAAATTAACTGTAATTAGTGCATGCATGTAAAAGTAATTCAAGTAGAGAAGTAGGGAACGAAAAAATAAGCTCACACATGCATAATACACAATATATGCTCTCTGGGAAACCCTTTCGATAGAAAACCCAATTGGAAGGTGAGGCCGACTCACTCTCTTTCTCTGTCTGGAAATATGGCCGCACATACAAAGAAGTAATGTTTGTGGCCCGTGGGCTGATACAATGCACAAATCCTCTCTATGTTCTCTACATCCTATTTCTCCTGGCTATCTTTTCTCAACTATGGAACAAAATGCTCTCGAAAGAATTGAATGCCTCTTCCTCCTAGTGGCCCGGTTATAACACAGCCCCGATAACCTACTGGTGGTTAAGTTTGACTATATCAACTCTTAACTAGAGCTACAAAATAGACTCTTATATAGTCTTTTACATCACAAACACGTGGTTATCCCCTTTTCCATGAATAATGGGGACTGACGTGACATCCTCCCAAACTATAGGTGTGAAAATAGGAAGGTCAACTTCTGAGTGGCATAAATTTTGCATATAGACTACGATTGACGTGATTCTTGTGCCATTGGAAAGCTTCCTATGTGTAAAATAACATGAAAAGGTGCATACTTTGGCAACAAAGTTTTACCCCCAAAAAACGTTGTTTGATGCCTCAAAACACTCCCGGAAGGTTTCAAACCCCGTTTTGCAAAACTGGGCCCCACTAGTAAAAATGCTCCCGTGAGCTGATTCCTCCACTTTTTCCACTCTACATGCATCAATATGGATGACAAACAATATAATTATCCTATTCGGATCAGCATATAGAAGCCATAAACGAGGCCACAAAGTGTACATTGAATCCTAGATGGATTAGAATGAGTTGGAGAAAAATCTAACTAACTTTGTCGAAGGCCTTGGATAAGTCAACCTTAACTATCATGGCCTTCAATTTTTTTCACTGTGTATAATTCCTAGGTAACACTAACTACCTTGTGTATTTAGTGCCATTCAAGAAAGATAAACTACTCTTGAAGGACCTTCTAAGAGAGTTTATTTTATCACGCAAGTTATGATTTTAGAGATGATACTATAGATATTGTTGTAGAGAGAAATTGGGTGAAAGTTCTTAAAACTTGTGAGGTTTTCTATCCTTGGGATATGCACAATGAATGTGGTGTTGAAGGCATCTGGTTCCTTTATTAAAAGTCAATTTTATTCTACTAGTTTATGTAAATCTACCCCATTGAAATCAAAGAATTATGGGTAGCCCATGTAGACACGGGCTCTTATACTTTTGAAACCTATGAAGGGTTCTAAGTAGTAGCTCCTCTTCCCTACTTCTACCATGAGAAGCTATTTATCTTTTGGATCAATGAATTTGGGAAAGAAACTAGATATTTTAAGAATGACATTGATTGCGGCTTTGTTTCCCTCTTTAAAATGAATTCGGAAGTAAGTGATCCCTTCTGAAGCAATGTCACTAAAATTTTCTATAATGTTCTAAACTTAAACAAACAGTGATATGCAAAAGCAAAATCGATTCACAACACAAAAAATTGAAACAATCAGCGAATGCTCATAAAACTCTAGAAGTGAGAACCAGCTGAGCCATTTTATTAATGAATGAATCAAGTACAATAGTATGGAGAAATGCACCTGGGCTTGCCTCAAGGGAAAGCGTCACAAAACCAAGGTGATAAAACAATAATCACAAAGTTGGAAATGATTTTTCCTCTAATGCTCTGCATTGTCCCGAGAAAATACATCGTTAGCTGGAAAGGAAGTGCAAGAAACTCTGCCTTCGGTGCTCAGAAAATGCTGAAACTTTAGCCCCAAGCTCCTTGACCAAAACCCACAAAAACCTAGAAAGGGTTTGGTCTGAATCCAACCTCCCAAATTCGGCCTCTAATATTCCCTACGCCCTCCAAACTACTCAAGAATACGACCTGCAAGGAACACCAACGAAATCCTCCTCCCAAGCTTCGGAAATGTATAAGTCTCCCCCACGAATGCTTCCCTTAACTCCCCAACAAATTTAAGCCTCAAATACTGATACTCTACGTCCCACATGTGCACCAAGTGTTGCCATTGCGCTAGCCCAGGAAGTGAGAAAGTCACACTCAAAGAAGCACTCTACTCCAACTCCCAAACTCTCCAAAATGGCAACAAACCTCCTATGCCTCCTCTAAGGAAAATCTCCCAACCAAACTCCACTGCAAACACCACAAGCAAATTCGACCTCCTCTTCACTACGTCCTCCAGTAATACACACCACCTAGAGATGAATGCAACTGCTGGAAACCACAACGAAATCCTCCTCCGAAAGAATGAAGAAAAACCTTCCTAGGGTGGCACTCGAAGTCCCCCAAAGAAAGGGTGAGCTCGTCGCTTGAAGAACTCGTATCGAATAACAAGTGACTCGGCTAAGCAACTTGAGCAACCAAAGAGAAATCGATATGCCAAAATATGAGGAAATGAGGAGAGATTCCTTCCTTATATAGATTTTGTGGAGCACTTTTCACTCCATCATGGGCCCTCACTTAATCATCGAATTTTTCCCTCCATGCAATTCAAACTAGGGAGTGCGTATTTCCCTAGTGTGGATGGCCCCCAAAACAAAACTTAACCATAACAAAATAACTTCTCCTAATTCTAATCTCCTAATAAAATCGAATGGGCCCGACTATCTCCAAAATTGGCCCCAAAATGCAATAATTAATCTTGTTCCAAATTAATTTAGGAAGGGACATGCCAATCCTGCCCTCTCAAATGTTGCTTGTCCCCAAGCAACTTCAATGCTAGATGCTGAAGTATGTGCTCCCCTTCCCAAGTAGCATCCTCCTCTAGCAATTTCTTCCAACACACCAAGTAATCTTTGATGACCCTGCTCCTGAGCTTTCTCTCCCTAGTCTCCAAGATGACCTTCGACTCTAAAATCAGGTGCCTCTCATCATCAAGTGGAGGCAACTCCACAGCTGCTGTAACCTGTTGCCCCAACACCCTGTTGAGGCATAACACATGAAAAATATTATGGATCCTACTCCCGGGTGGTAGCTCCAACTCGTAAGCCACCTCTCCAACCCTCTTAATCACCCTGTAAGGCCCAAAGAATCTCGGTTGCAGCTTCTCGTCCCCCTTCTGCTTCAACGTGGATTGTCGATAAGGCTGTAATCTAAGATAGACCAAGTCCCCCTCCTCAAAATGCCTCTCTACTCGATGCTTGTCATCATACATCTTCTGTTGGTTCTGAGTTGTCTGTAAATTATCCTTAAGAGCCTTGAGGATATATTAGCTCTCTAGGATCCAATCCTTAGCCTTTGGGGCCCTGCTATCTCCAAAAACAATGTCAGCAAAAGACAAAGTATCATAACCATTTAAAGCACGGAAAGGAGTCATACCAATGGACATGTGATGTGTGGTGTTGTAACAATACTCTCTCAGACGCACCATCGAATCCAAGCCCTTTGCTGCCATGTCACATAGTTTCTGAGTTAGCCCTCTAATCACCGGTTCGCCCTATCTATCTGGCCATCAGTGTGTGGATGATAGTTGGTGCTCGGGGTGAGCTCAGTGCGAACTAGCTTGAAAATATCTTGCCATAATCCTCCCATAAATTGGCTATCTCAATCACCAACTATAGTCTTAGGGAGTCCATGCAGACGAAAGACCTCCCTAAAGAACAACTTTTCCACTTGTGAGGGTGAATATTGTGTCGGTATGGCAAATAAGTGTGAAAACTTGGTCAGTTGGCCTACCATCATAAAAGTACAATCCTTCCCTTGCACAGACAGAAGTCCGATGATGAAATCCCTAGAGATACTCTCCCATTTCCCCTCAGGGATGGGAAGAGGCTGCAACAATCCTGCTGGATGAGTCAACTCTCCTTTGTTCCTCTAGAAAGCTTCGCACTTCTGCACATGCCTCAACACGTCTCCTTTGAGGCCCTTCCAAGTGAAGCACTCTGTCACCGTCATATAAGTCTTCCTGAACCCCTAGGGTCTAAACAAAGGAGAATCATGAGCTGCTCGAAGGACGCGCTCTCTCAAGGGATCCCGAAACCAAAAATATGCACCCTTTGTAATAAATGACCTCATCCATCACCCTTTAGCGATCATCTGCATAATTTCCCTCCAATATCTCACACGACCGACGATCCTTGGAGTACTCTACCAATAATTGAGCCTTCCAATCATGGCAAATTCTCATGAGTGAATGTCCTGCTGGTCTCCTAGATAGTGCATACAACACCACGTTGTGCTTCCCCTGCACATAATCGATATCAAAATCATAGGCCTGCACCTTGCTGACCCACCTCTATTGCCTGTCATTGAGGCCTTGCTGCCCCATGAAGTGGCGAAGACTGTTTTGATCCGTCTTCACCCGAAATAAATTCCCCACCAAGTACTGTCTAAACTTCGCCAATGCATGCATTATGGCCAACATATCCTTGTCATATATGGAATACGACATTTCATGTGGTAGCAACTTCCCACTCTCCAAAGCAATGGGGTGCCTTACTTGGGACAATACCGTCTCGATCCCCACACTCGATGCATCTCACTCCAATGTGAAAGAGTGTGTAAAATATGGAAGTGCCAATACAGAGCAATAACTCATCACCTCCTTGAGGCGCTCAAATGTTGCCTGATCTCCCTCTATCCACGCAAAATCCCCCTTCTTAGTCATATTAGTAAGGGGTGTTGCCAACTGTGAGAAGCCCTTCACGAACTTCCAAAAATAGGTACAGATGCCCAAAAATCCTCTTAGCATTGTCACATCTCGAGGCTTTGGCCAATCCCGAATGGCCTGAATCTTCTCCTCGTGTACCTTAACCCCATCTGCGCCTATGATGTACCCCAAGTAAAGCATCTCTGTCATCCCAAACTCGCACTTGGACATCTTGGCGTAGAACTGATGCTCCTCCAATATACGTAAGACTGTCTCTAGGTGTTGCTGGTGCTCCTCCCATGTCCTCCTATAGATCAAAATTTCATCAAAGAATACTAGTACAAACCTTCTCAACTGGCCTCAAAACACATGGTTCATGCACGACTGGAAAGTAGGCGGTGCATTGGTCAACCCAAAAGGCATGACCATGAACTCAAAATGCCAATAATGACATCTGAAAGTTGTCTGCGGGACGTCCTGCTCCCTCACTCGAATTTGATGATACCCCGACCTCAAATCTATCTTAGAGAAGTACTTGGCTCCTCTAAGTTCGTTCATCAACTCATCAATGCGTGGAATGGGATACCTGTTCTTCAGTGTCTTCTTGTTGAGGGCCCTGTAATCAATACACATGTAGAGAGATCCATCCTTCTTCTTCACCAACACAACCGAAGAAGCGAATGGACTAGAACTCAGACTGATCTAGCCCAACACCAATAGCTCCATGATATCCCTCTCGATCACATCCTTATAGGCTTTGGGATGCCTATAGGGTGTAGTAATGATTGCTTACATACTAGGATCCAACTCTATAGTGTGCTCAAACCCCCCTTGTCAGCTGGTTGTCCCGACGTAATATCTCCGAAGACTACCAGATATTTATCCAACATTGCCTGTATGTCTGGATGTGGTGGCTTGGCCTTCCCCCCAACCTCTGAAATCTTCAGCTCTACTTCCTCAAATCATCTTCCATCCTGTGGGCCAAAACTGTCTGAGGAGGGTACAAATGCATGCCCTGAAGAACTACCGGCTTGCCATCTGGCCTAAAACTCCATCACAAGCTACTTCCAATTGGTAGGAACTCGGCCAAGGGAATACAACAATTGGATACCCAGCACCACATTAGTGTTTGGTACATCCACCACAAAAAAGTGGTCTGTCATTAAATAGTTTCCCATAGTCACTGTCAGAGTGGGAACATATCAAGTGCACAACATAGTCTTGTCTCCTGGTATTAGGACTGAAAACCCCTCAAACTCTGCAGTAGTGATGTCCCTCCTCTGGACCATTTGAGAATCAATAAAATTGTGGGTGGCCCCACTGTCTACTAAAACTGAGACACGCTGCCCCTACATTGTACCTTTGATCCTCATGGCAAAAATTTTTGGAAACCCGCACAAAGAAGCTAGGACTCCCTCGGTTGGTGGAAAATATGCTCCTCCCTATGGTGGTGGTGGTGGTCCCTGTTAGCCTTGTGGGAAAACGGTCCAAAAATGGATCCAAGTATG
The DNA here is from genome assembly GCA_031772625.1 of Pinus tabuliformis. Lineage (NCBI taxonomy): Eukaryota > Viridiplantae > Streptophyta > Pinopsida > Pinales > Pinaceae > Pinus > Pinus tabuliformis. Next base: position 930,219,538 of record CM062817.1, read on the forward strand.
CCCTTTTAGAGTCTCCAAATTTGCTCAAAATCATGCCAAAGGATCCAAGTATGCCCCAAAAGTCTTCAAAATCCTCTTAAGGATCGTTCAAAGTCGAAATGGTCGCAGGAGGAAAGCCCTTGGAAGGGCGGAAATACACTATCGGGAGGCTCAAAACACTCTAAAACCATGAAAAATCATTATCGCAGGCTTAAACTGGGCATCGCAAAACAACCATTAGATCTGGCCGATCAACGGCCCAGATCTAAGCGGCTAATCGCAATCAGTGCTATCACAGAGGAGGTTTAAAGGCGGGCACATGACACCGCCGATCAGCGATCGCCGATGATAGGATTGGCGGGTCGCTTCGGCAAGGACAATATGTTCTATCATATAAAGGACCAAGGAACGAGCAATGCACAATTACGATTTATTGCATCGCAATATCTCTATCGGCGCCAACCAAGGGGCAGGGCCTAGGCACGGGCATATGTGCGACCCGATGGGCTAGACCCGATGAAATTATATGCGACAATTGATAAATTTTGAAGTCTGTGTGAAGGCCTACTCCTAATGTATTTTAATGTATTTCATTGTTTAAACGAAATACAAAGGAACACATGACAATGTCGATAGCGATATAGCCCGGACCCGAAAGGGTTCGGGAATGATATTATATAATGTTTGAAGTCCACGGCTTGGCTATTTTTAATACATTTTTCATATATTTCATTATTTAACGAAATACACAGGAACCTTGGCAGTGGCGATATGCGATATTTTGGGTCCGGGAAGTGAAATATATGAAATTTGAGATCCGCAAGAGGGCCATTTTCAATGTATTTCGTGTATTTTCATGGTTTAACGAAAAACACAGGAACAGGGCCAAATGCAACTTGCGATAGCAACAGGGGTGGACCCAATGGGTTTCAGAAATGAAATAGGTATATTTTCAGGTCTTCTTAAGGCCAATTTTCATGTGTTTTCAGTGTTTTATATGTATTTCAGAATATGAGGGAAATACACAGGGACGGGCCGAATGCGACTTGCGATAACCCTAAGGGCGGAACCGATGGGTAAATAAATCATTTATGAAGACCTTTGAAGTCTGAAAGGACAGAGAAGGTGGGATTTAGCAGTGATGGTTGTGTTTTCTGTTTAAAACAGAAATATACATTGTTTTCAACAGAGGTCCACCACAGGGGTAGCACTGTTCTGCTATAACAGAAGCATGCATTATTAAATCATTAGAAGGGCCACAACACACACATCCAAATCAAACAAGATCATGGAGCATCAACAACACAACTTAGCCGAAGACAATAGAGATCATGTAGAAGACAACGCAGCTGTCCAAAAGAAACAGAAATATCATGGGCATCCACAGCACGCTGCAGCCCGAAACAGAAAGATCAGGGGGCACAGACAGCGCAACAAGCTACCAAAATATCTGAATGCAGTTATTCTTCTGTCAGAAGAAAAAACCTCCGAACCATGCTGCCTATTGAGGGAATCAATTAGTTGAAGAGACAGAGGAATAGATTAAGACCTCTCAAGCCTCAAAGGGCTTAGCATCATTGTTAAGAACTATAAATAGCTATTAGTAAGATGTAATAGTGGTTTAACTTTTGGAGATTATTCCTCCTCTGCTCATTCAAGCTTCTCATCTTCATTCTAGCAATATAAGCTTCTTTTGCCATTATATGTTCAATGTCCATTCTCTTTGCTATTCTATGCTTGCACTTGAACAGTTTGTTCATGTTTTCTTTGTGTCTAAGGCTAGATAACTATCATCTTATCTCTGCTTTGATATATTAGATCTGCAAGCTTCTTTGCTGCCTGTAGCTAGCCATCCATGTGTGGTCATATATGCATCTGCCAGTGCAGTCAATATTCTCTTTTGCTGCCTGTAGATAGCCATTCATTTATGTTTATGTGTGCAATCTGCTGGTACAGTCATTGTTCTCCATCTATCTACTGAATCTATAAATTATTGAGCATTAGTGGTCTAAATCCTTGTATTGGTGAGAGTGTTCATGCATGTCTAGAGTGAAAATAGAGCTGAAATGGTTATATAACTTGATCCAAACCCTCATTTATTCCAATAGTTCAGAGAACAATATTGAAGATTACATGTTACCAGGCATCTCTGATCTGCAACCTAGGAGAGTTTCCTGGAGTGATAACAGTCCCTTCCCTACTGGATCCTCACTATCTCCTCCACCAAGCTCCAACTCCACATCATCCTCCTAATCACTGTCTAAGAAGACCTCCATGTAATGGGCCTTGCCCACTGTGCACTGATGGCATGGTGCCCAAGGCTCTTGACATGTAAAACACAACTTCCTCCTCCTAAGATCTCTCCTGGTCTCATCATCCAACTGTCCCCGCCCTTGGGCTTCTCTCTGTGTTGTGGGTGATCTAGTGTCACTTCCCTTCTAAGGATAGGGAGTGCGAGAAGGAAATGGGGCTCGGCTCTTGGGGATGCCCCCCTAAAAATCTCGAGTGCAAGACACTGCCTCTAGAAGAGTAGATGGTATGTGTGACTTCACCAGTCCCCGTAGTGGCTCTGTCAACCCCTCCTCGAATGTGTATACTCTCCTCACATCTGAAAAATTAGGTACCTCGACTGAGACCCTCAAAAAATCTGAAATGTAATGCTCTAGATGCCCTGTCTGTCTGAGCTGAGTCAACTCCTTGAGTGAGCCTCTGGATCCCTCTGATCAAAGCGCTCCACTACTCTTCGTGTGAAGTCCTCATAGGAGGTCACGCTAGCATTCCCTAGAGTGAACAAGCCATGAAAACACCAATCATGTGCCTCCCCCTACAAGTGCAATGTGGCCATCTCGATGGCCTCTACCTTCGTCATCCTGTTGAGCTTGAAGTATGTGTCCAACTTCTCTACCCAAGCACGTGTTGTGCACTTGGTAATACTATCATATGTAGGGAAATACATCTTCCCAAAAGAATGATGCAACTCATAGTTTTGTGTTCCATGGCCTCCATAGCATATCCCTCTCTCATTTTGGTTGAGCTGACAAAAATATCTTAAAGATAGAGCTTCTTTGAAATCAACTCCCATGGATTGTCATTCCCTGAAATCATCTCCCATCTGAGATGGATTATATCCTCCACTCGTTTCACCCTGCACCAAAGGTAGGAAAGAAGGTATAGTAGCTCAAGTTGGCTCACTCAAAGATGTTTGCTGTGCAGTAGGTGAAAGATGATCAAGTTGTTGA